>CM067331.1:61335000-63735000 GCA_034376525.1 Nicotiana benthamiana | reverse complement strand
AGTAAACACTTCAAAGCGACTCTTCATAAAGTAAATCCATGTCATCTGGGAAAAATCGTCTACAAAAGTGACAAAATGCTTATGCCTAGTTTTCGAAACAACAAGACATGGTCCCCAAACATCATAATGAACTAACTCAAAAGCTGACTCAGCTCGCTTATTAACACTTGGACCTAACAAGATGCAATGATGTTTGAAAATCGACATGACTCACAATCCAATGAATAAATATGTTGAAAATGAGGACAAATCTTCTTCAACAAAGTCAGAAAAGGATACCCCAATCTATAATGTTCTTCAAAAGGAGACGCGATACTGGAGCATATAATAGGATGTAGCTCTCATTCATAAAAAATATATATGTCATCAGATAAATATCCTTTACCAATAATCTGTTTCGTCATAAGATCTAGAAACAAACAATGATTGGGAAAGAATGCTACACAACAATTAATGTCTCTAGTGATTTTACTAACAGAAATCAAATTAACGGCCAAGTTTGATAGACTTAATACATATGACAAGGTAATAGAGGAAGTTCGTCTAATAGTCTTGGATCCAAGACTACTACAAGTTCCATCAGCTACAGTAACTGAAGAGGGTGCTTTGTGTGATCGAAAACTAGAAAAAATATTTGGATTACCTGTCATGTGATTTTTGGCACTAGAATCAATCACCCATTTATTTGAAGGGGGGATAAACATATCTTATTAGACCTAGTAAAAGCAGTAATTGAAGAATATGCCTTCATTGATTTATAATATTGAAGGAACTCAAGAAACTCATCCGAGACAAAGATTGTTGGACTAGGAGTTGTAGCACTATTTCCTCCTTGCTTACTGTTTGTAGTCATTCTAATAAGAATCAAGAAATATATTCAAGAAGAGATTAACTAAGTTCCACGCAAATAGTCAATAAAGATATACTCCACCAGAATTATGATTAAATTAAAGAACCAATGATGTACTAACAAATCACACAAACTATTAATATACTCCACTAGAAAATATAACCAAGAATAATGAAGTATATTCCACCACTAAAAGAACTCAGAAATACCATCTTCAGACTCCAAATAGGTAGGTAGCTGCGAAGGACCAAATCAAAATGGAAGAAATAGAGTTTGGACAGAAATCAATAACTTGGGACTTTCCGGTGAGACTGTTAATGAGCAACACTTTTGGGAGCAAGAAAACCTTCTCAAATCATGGCAGTTTGAGTAGAAACCACCAGAGACACGCTGAAAATAATGAGGTGACTAGGAACAATGAACCAAGTCTCCAATCATTCTCTCACTCGCCCTCACGTGACGTCGGGCAGATTATGTCAGAATTCCTCTATCGGTGCGTGGGATTTAGAAACATTGAATCCGGCCACCAGATTCCGGAAATATGTATATCAAAAGGATTGATGGTGAGAGTTACTTTTCCAGACCAAATGACTCTCCTAAAACCAGTCAAGTTCCAGCGAGACCATTTATTTCTCGGTCGGATTTCAAACTCAACACCGGCTTTGATACCATGTGATAAACAAGGTATGGAAGAATCAAAGCTAGTATCTTATTACATGAAGTTATACACATATACACACACACACTCACACACACATAAGATCATAACTATGGAAAGAAGTAAACGAAAAATTCCTAAAATCTGCTATCAAATCTCAATACTTATTCTATCTATGTATAGTACAAGTAATCTGTTTATATTCATTCTTTAATAATAACTAATGTTAACATAACTAATGTCAGCATAACTAATACATCTTATTCAGTATTATTCTTATACCTCATACCAAACGACTCCCAGGTCTCTTGGAGAAGTCCATGATACACTCTCCTTAATTATACGTGCTAATATAATCATATTTGCTAAAAACTTTCCGTCGTGATGTTTAAAATCAATAAATACCTGATACATGTTTGTATATAGACTTAGTTCACGTAATTATAGTTAAATAATATTTTTTTTCATTAAATCACTTAACTATGATAAATTAATTTGATTTGGCATAAGCACCTAAATCGTTTTTTCTCCTCTTTCTTTTTGGAGAGATATTCAAATGAAAGGGGCAGCCAGTTGATCTCTTTTATAATGGAGTTGTGATGGGTTTTCAATGTCTTTGCCTTATGCTTCTTATGTTTTGATGATCTAACAAACTTATTGTGAAGAAACAGATAGAGAACCTAACCTACGTAGTATATATTTCAAAGAATAATGTGCAGTCTGATCTCCAACAAATGAATGAACAACCACAAGGAGGAACATAACATGGACCTGGTGACCTGGTCCTGTAGGGTTCTCCGACAGAAGTACTATTAATTGACTGTCAGTAACTATTACAAAGAGGAACACAACAGGGACCTGGTCCTTTAGGGTTCCCTGACAGAAGTACAAGTCAACTGTACAGCTAGAACGTAATAGCAGAAAATGACTGTCTTGCAATTGTTACAAAAGAGGAACACAACAGGGACCTGGTCCCTTAGTTTTCTCTAACATAAGTACAAGTCAACTATGCAGGTAAAATGCAACTGCACAAAAGTGATTGTGTAGCAGACTATGCAACAGTCACTTCTCATTGGGAAGTGTGATGTCTTTTGTGGTATAACAACCCGGTGCAAGGCACAAGACTTTTCACTTGTGCATTCAGTGATATTCTCTCAAGCATAACAGTTGTTCATCTGGCATTGAAGTCACTGGTATGTCAAGAACAAGAAGACAACTCCACTAAGGATCAGTTTCAGAATGAGTTTATGTGTACCCGTAATTGAGTTGTACAACAACAACAACAACTACCCAGTATACTCCCATCAGGTGGGGTCTGGGGAGGGTAATATGTAGATAAGCCTTACCCCTACCCGTAATTGATTTGTAATTTTGTTATTTGTTCTTCATTGTATCTCCTATCTTTCTTTCTTAGAAGCTTTGTCTTAGGAAAACCAAAAATTCGTAAACTTCCGAGTTTATATTGTGACTAGGTTTAATCATAAGTTAAAGTCTTTGTAACTAGAAGAGTCACAAAGTGGCTTGTGGTGAGAGCATCACAAGTTAGTTGAAGTATTTGTGATAGAGTATTACAAAGTGACTTGTAATAGTGAGATTACAAGTTAGTGAAGTTAAAAGTCTACAAGTGTAGGTCGTGATCTTTTAATCCCCTTGTGTGGGATTTTTTCACGTAAAAATTCTTTGTCTTCTTTACTTACAATTTTATTACTTTTTTTAGCATAACTTCATAAAGGACCAGGTACTCTACTGTTTGGCGGACTCATACAAAATAACAAGCGGTATCTTTACTATTTCTTTTATACGTCTATTGTAATGTATTGAATGGATTTCAATTTTCTTTATACTATACATAGAAAGATTTACTTTTCTGGTATTAAAATACTATCACTTTCTATTGAGTTGAATGTGTAACTGACAAAATGAGAAAGAGCTTTTTCATTTATGTTGATTGTACAAAAGGCTAGTTAATTTAATCTAAAGTAGATGATAACCATTTGTGTTATTATCTGGGTTGTCATAATGATTGGTTTATTTCTTGTTAGTTAAATTAGCTTTCCCTTAAACAGTGCCTATTCAAGATTCGATTAAGTGGTTATGAGTGGAAGACTTTTGGTTAGTCTATCTCAAATTTTAAATGATTGACGTTTTACACTTGCATTATTCCATGCTCGAGAAAAAGATTTATAGAAATATCTATCAATGAAGTTATATATTAAAGTACGAGAGAACATGATACGGCAGTAGTTGTCAGCATTTATTTAATAGAAAATAATATGGAGTATATACTCCAGCTAGTCAGCTTCAACTAAGTTTTATGGCTAATGATTAGCATGCAATTAATTTAATCCAACGTAGAATTATTATTATTATTAAATTTTTGATTACCTTTTCTCTTGATTCTTAATTTCCCAAGATAAGGTAAAGTTGAGGGTAACGCTGATGTCAATTTTTGTTGCTAAGAAATAAAGAGGAATCGCTAGTAAAGAGCGACTTCATATTTTCTTCCTGGTCTGGATGTTTACGGTCCACAAAGGGATATAAATACATTGGTCTGGGCTGGATATTTCAGTGGGGTTACGGTCCAAAAAGAGGAGAGAACTGGGTTCGGCTAGATGCTCTGCCGACCAGACGGTCAAAAAAAGGAAAAAATCTCATTTTACACCTATTAATTTTGTTATAAATACACTTCTATTTAAGGTGAATGTCTTTAGTAGAGAGATTCTAGAGTCCTATTATTGGTAGATAAATCATCCTCCTCCCTATAAATAGAGGTGCCCTCTACCATTGTAAATCACTCCTAACATTCTCTAAGTATCAATAAGAAGAACTCTCTCTACTCTTCTCTCTATTTGCTCTTGTTCTTGAGTTATTGTTCTTGTTCTTATATTATTTCATAACACGTTATCAGCACGAGACTCTACCGTCTCAAGAACCATTCTCGAAAAATCTAAGGTATTTCCCTCTTCCTAATTTAATTTTCGATTATGTCTGACATTACGAAAAGAAAGTTCGTTGCCCTTGAAATTTCGGGCAAGAACTATATGACATGGGTGTTGGATGCTGAAATCCACTTAGATGCTATGGGTCTCGGAGACACCATCAAAGATAGAGAAAAAGCATCCACCCAAGAATGTGCGAAGGCCTTGATTTTCTTGCGCCATCACCTTGATGAAGGTTTGAAGATTGAATATCTCACCGTCAAGGATCCACTCATCTTGTGGAACGGCTTAAAGGAGAGATATGACAACCTGAAGTTGGTCACTCTGCCACAAGCACGATATGATTGGGCTCATCTGAGGCTCCAGGACTTTAAGTCCGTTTCTGAATATAATTCTGCAATGTTCAGAATTACTTCTAAATTGAAGCTATGCGGGGATAATATCTCCGATTATGATATGCTTGAGAAAACATTTACAATGTTTCATGCCTCCAATATAGTACTGCAACAACAGTACAGAGAGAAAGGCTTTACAAAGTACTCTGAGCTGATTTCTCTTCTACTAGTGGCTGAGCGAAATAATGACCTGCTCATGAGAAATCACGAAAATCGACCCACTGGGTCTACACCACTGCCTGAAGCAGATAAGGTGCACTCTCATTATGCCAAACATGAAAAGGGCCATGGTCATGGTCGTAAACGGGGTCATAGCCAGGGACGTAGACAAGGAAGAAATTCCAATGAAGTCCGTCAACCCCCAAGGAGAGATAACCGCCGAAAGCAGAAACGGGGTCATGAAGATCCTAAGGCAAATGGTTCCGAAACTATATGTTATCGTTGCGGTGGGAAAGGGCACTGGTCAAAGACTTGCCGTATACCAAGACACTTGGTTGACCTTTATCAAGCATCTCGAAAGAGAAAAGGCCCTGAAACAAATTTTGTCTATGACGACAATGAGGACATCACCCACCTGGATGTGGCAGACTTCTTTGAGCAACCCGAAGGCTGCCCACTTCGGTATGGGGTCACGCCATCTTACATGCAGCAATGCTAATTCGTCTCAGACCGACGAATTACCACAAGTATTCCCCGTTGCAATTGGTTTTGGGTCATGAACCCAATATATCCCATTTAAGAATTTTTGGATGCGCAGTATATGTGCCTATAGCACCGCCATCCCGCACCAAAATGGGTCCGCAAAGAAGGTTAGGAATATATGTTGGGTTTGAATCGCCCTCCATCATTCGCTACCTCGAAACATTGACAGGCGACTTGTTTACTGCACGATTTGCAGACTGTCGATTTGATGAGACACTTTTCCCAAAATTAGGGGGAGAAGTTGGTGAAACCAAACGGGAAATTTTGTGGAAAAATGCATCATTATCTCATCTTGATCCACATACCTCTATTTGTGAAAGAGAGGTACAAAAGATTATCCATTTGCAAAGAATAGCAAATCAAATGCCTGACGCATTTACGGACTTGAAAAGGATAACGAAATCCCACATTCCCGCGGAAAATGTTCCAATCCGTATTGATGTCCCTGTTGGACAATCATCTAGTGTCATAACCAATGAGTCGAATGCACGCCTGAAGCGTGGCAGACCATTAGGTTCCAAAGATCAAAATCCTAGAAAGAGGAAAAAGAACGATCAAAATGACACCACGAAAGAATCTCATGATTTAACAAATTCTGAGATTCATGAAGAATCCATTGAGCCCGAGACTCTGGAAAATACGGAACTATCCCTAAATCCAATTAATATTGAGGCAAATATTAATCGAGTGGATATTGTGGTGGATAATGCCTTTGCTTATAACATAGCATCTAGCATTATGCAAGAATGTGAGGATCTCGAACCTCAATCTGTTGAATAATGTCGAAAAAGACAGGATTGGCCAAAGTGGCAAGAAGCAATTCAATCAGAATTGAATTCGCTGGCAAAACGTGAAGTTTTTGGCCCTATAGTTGAAACACCTAATGGTGTTAAGCCTGTCGGCTATAAATGGGTCTTTGTACGCAAAAGAAATGAGAAAAACGAGGTACAAAGATATAAGGCACGCCTTGTTGCACAAGGTTTTTCTCAAAGGCCTGGTGTCGATTATGAAGAGACATATTCGCCTGTAATGGATGCGATAACCTTTCGTTATCTCATAAGTTTTGCTGTCCATGAAAAGCTCGACATGCACTTAATGGATGTGGTTACTGCCTATCTTTATGGCTCACTTGATAATGAGATATACATGAAAATTCCCGATGGACTCAAGGTGCCAAACACGCACAATTCAAAATCTCGGGAAATGTTCTCAATTAAATTGCAAAGATCCTTGTATGGTCTAAAGCAATCAGGACGAATGTGGTATAATCGTCTTAGTGAGTACTTGTTAAAAGAAGGCTATATAAATGACGCCATTTGCCCGTGTGTTTTTATAAAGAAAACAACATCGGAATTTGTTGTACTTGCCGTATATGTCGATGACATAAACCTTATTGGAACCCCTATAGAACTCCAAAAGGCAATTGATTATCTAAAGGATGAATTCGAGATGAAAGATCTCGGAAAGACTAAACTATGTCTTGGTTTGCAAATTGAATATTTGGCAAACGGAATTTTTGTTCATCAATCTACCTATACAGAAAAGGTACTGAAACGGTTTTACATGGATGAAGCACATCCTTTAAGTACACCGATGGTTGTTCGATCACTTGATGTGAACAAAGATCCATTCCGACCACAAGAAAGGAATGAAGAGCTACTTGGTCCTGAAGTACCATATCTTAGCGCAATTGGCGCACTAATGTATCTTGCAAATACTACAAGGCCTGACATATCCTTTTCAGTTAATGTCTTAGCAAGATTTAGCTCGGCTCCTACGAGGAGACATTGGAATGGGATCAAACACATATTGCGGTACCTAAAGGGAACTACCGATATGGGCTTATTTTATGGCAAGAATTGCAGCCCGGATCTTGTTGGTTATGCTGATGCTGGATATTTGTCCGACCCACACAAGGCTCGATCTCAAACGGGTTATGTGTTTACCTGTGGAGAAACAGCCATATCTTGGCGATCGACTAAGCAATCAATTGTGGCTACTTCATCTAATCATGCCGAGATAATTGCTATTCATGAAGCAAGTCGGGAGTGTGTGTGGTTAAGGTCGATAATACATCATATCCAAGACAAATGTGGTTTGAAGTGTGATAAACTACCCACAACTTTGTATGAAGACAATGCAGCATGTATAGCTCAATTGAAGGGAGGATTCATAAAAGGAGATAGAACGAAGCATATTTCACCAAAGTTATTCTTCACACATGATCTTCAAAAGAATGGTGATATCAATGTTCAACAGATTCGTTCAAGCGACAATATGGCTGATTTGTTCACAAAATCTCTACCAAAGTCAACCTTCAAGAAGCTAGTTCACAAGATCGGGATGCGAAGACTTAAGGACATAAATTGATGTTCTTATCAGGGGGAGTTAAATGCGCGTTGCACTCTTTTTCCCTTACAAGGTTTTGTCCCACTGGGTTTTCCTTGCGAGGTTTTTAACGAGGCAACCAATAGGCGCATATTCAAACATGTGTACTCTTTTTCCTTACTTTAATTTTTCCCATTGGGTTTTGTTTTAAGGTTTTAACGAGGCATATCATTGAATAGACATTCAAGGGGGAGTGTTATAAATACACTTCTATTTAAGGTGAATGTCTTTAATTAGAGAGATTCTAGAGTCCTATTATTGGTAGATAAATCATCCTCCTCCCTATAAATAGAGGTGCCCTCTACCATTGTAAATCACTCCTAACATTCTCTAAGTATCAATAAGAAGAACTCTCTCTACTCTTCTCTCTATTTGCTCTTGTTCTTGAGTTATTGTTCTTGTTCTTATATTATTTCATAACAAATTTCAAATTATTGACTTTTTAATATTCAAACTCATATTATTTATTACTCCTATTCGTACTTTTCAAACTATTTACCTGCTAGTTCTGTATCATACCAGTGGAATCTTATTATACGTTCTACATAAGTGAGTGTGAAGAGCGTCAGAGTCCTCTCTGTCTTTTCATTCTTTTATATTGGTTGACAAGTCAGTTTCGATTTATCAGCTTCTCTCAATTACTATAAAGTTTTCATCACATCTTTTTTGTCTCACTAGTTATTCGAGCCGCCCCCCCCCCTCTCGTCCCCCTCCTTTCTTCTATTCGTCTTTAATTTCAGGTATAAAAAGTCAAATAACTCACACCATTACTACTATTGCTACCCACAAATTCTGTGCATTTTGATAATACTACTAAGAGTTTTACATTTATCAATCATGGGAAACAATATCTTCTCCTTCTGCGTCATCCCAATAATTTGGTAACAAATTTATGTGTTGTAGTAAAGTTTTAAGGGAAAAATAGTTTTTTTGAAGATTTATTGTTTGATTCGATGTGGAGCTATAAAATATTGGTATCTTCGAGTACGCTTCCCAGATCTAAATTTTTGTGTATTTGAATATCCACCATTGTTGGGCTTGAAGCTCAATTTATTTTTGAAGATTTTTTGTTTGATTCAAAGTGGGTGCTGTTAAATATTGCTTATAGTACCTTCTGGAAGTTCATACTGAAGTTTGATAGCATTTGGACCTGATTTGAGATGATTGACATCGAAATTTTCACTTGAAAATTGAAGAAGAACAGAGCTACAGTATACCGCTACAACATACAATATGTTGTATGAGTATATCGCTATACTGTAACAGTATACTATTATAGTTTACAAATAGTATACCTTTACAATATACTAATATATTACATGAGTATATAGTTATACTGCAACAGTATACTAATATAGTATACAATATATTGTTATGGTATACTGTAATAATATGCAAGATACTGTAACAATATGTTGTAATAGTATACAATATACTATAATAGTATACTTATTACCCGTAAATTCACTTGTATTTTTCCTTTTAATTTATTTTAAGCTTTTACCCTGTGTGAGGGAAAAATTAAAAATGCAAAATAACAATAAAAATTATAGTATGCTATAGATGTAATGGCATATTCTTACAATTAGATCATTTAGAATTTTTAAAAATTTTTATTGACAATTGATATTTTTTAATTTAATAATTAAATTATTTTTTTACTCATTGCATACAATTGTATACCCTGTTAGTATAACTATATACTATACTAGTATCATATGTTAGTTAATATTTTCTTGGTTGAATTAGCTACATTTAATTGGTACACAATTTGATTTTTCTTTAGTAATAATATAAAAAAAGGAATAATAAAAAATAGTAAAAATAGTAAACGAAATTAGATTATGAAGAGAAAAAAATATTAAAAAAAAGAGTTAAATGAAATTAGAAAATGACAAAAAGAAAAAAAGAGAAGAAAACGAGAAAAAAGAAAAGGAGAAAAAAAAGAAAAAATAAAAAAGAAAAGAAAATAAGCATAGAAATATAAAAGAATTGGAGAATAAAAAAAAAATTCCCCACAAAACCTACTATGGTTAGGAAATGTAATTAGTTTATGGATAGTAAAACAAATGGGTAGATAAGGATAAATAGTTTTATTTTTTGTGGTAACTATGTTAAAACCCTCAAAAAAAGGGGAGAAATTCAAAAATAGCCAGATTTACAAGTAGTCATTCAAAAATAGCCACGCTTTTAAAAATAATCGAAATTAGCTACTTTTCATGTAAAGATAAATCTGAACGAAAACGTTGTTCAAAACCCAAAAAATACACCAATATATTTTGCTGGCATTGTACTATAAGTATACTTGAACTCCGGCATAATATACTAGAGTTCCAGCAAAGTATACCGGTCCAGTATAATATGCTGGAAGTTCATACACAAGTGCTTGAATCTCCGGTATATTATGCCGGAACTTTCAGCGTGTTGGAGTATTAGCATAATATGCTGGAAGTTTATACATTAGGTGCATCGAACTCCAGTATATTATGTTGGACCGATCTCTGTTGAAGTAAAATAGTAATTATTTTTTAATGACTTGACAAACGTTCGCTATTTTTGAATGATCAGTACGAAAATTGGACAGCCTTCACTATTTTTACCAACAAAATTGGGCAAAATATAAAATCGAAATTAATTACCTTCGTAGCCAAAAAGTGTACAAGGACATGTGTTTATATGTATATAACATACATATATATAAAAAATACACTTGTTGTTGGCTATAATATATATATATATATAAATTCACCTCTCTGACCTCTAACCTGAAAAAAAAAAAAGCAAGAGTATAGAATCATCTCCCTTTTACTATATTTTTTGCTTTTGCTGTTCTAGAATCATCTTTTCGTCCACTGGAAAATGAAAAAGGTATAGTAAAAAGTAACCTTTATGGACAAATGGGATTAGTCTGATAATTGATACTTGAAAATTTCAAATAAAAGGTGGGCTACCCCATTTCTTTTCCTTGTCTTTTGGGTGCTTGGGGAAGTGAAAATTTTTTTCTTGGAAAAGCCAACGAGGTGGGGCCGCGAAGCTTCAGATTTCTGTAAATTAGAAAATAAGTGCTCCCACCGTATCGGTAATTTAAGAAAAAATAAAATAAAATTTAAAATTTATCAAAAGTTTGTTATTTTACATTTAAGGAGTAAAGGTTTTATGAATCACGATATTTTAGCAATTATAAATTTTTTGTATTAAAAGAAAATAAGTAAGATGAAGAATTTAAAATGAATTATTTTAATATTTAAAAATATATTATTTATTTTAAAATAAATAAAAAAATAAAGTACCCTGTCTAATTTGAAAGGAGGAAAGTACAAATATACTGACATCCAGAAAGAAGCCAAGTAAAAATTTGGAGTTAGCTCTTTTTCCCCAACATTTCAATCACATGATTAGAAGAAAAGCTTTAGGGGTAATTTTGTTCGCGGATATCATTGTGTATTAACAATTCTTACAGAAAAATTATTAATCCTTAAAATTATTCAGTAGTAACATTTATTTGGGTCATTGAATTATCCAGGAATTAGCTAATCTTGATATTATTATTCCATATTAATATGATAAAAAATAATAAACACAGAATTATTATATCTCGAAATCAAAAATTTTAACCAACACATATAAACAAAATAATCTCGCATATTATTACAGAATTATTTTCTTTGTTTGAGTGATTTGTATCCCTTCCAAAACGTGCTAGAGCATCCGTCACTCTATTTCCTTCCATGAATGTGTGTTGGACGATCGGCATATGCAGGTCAGATAACATCAACTTGAGACTTCTGGACTATTACTTTAGTATGAGATCAATTTTTTTTTGTTGAGAAATCATGTAGTATGGCCATATTTGTTTACATAATCTTAATAATTCAGATCTTAGACATTAAGTGTGTTTGTTTTTATAATCTGAATCTTAATTATTCAGATTTTAACGCTGAACAAAGTGACCATCAAGAACAAGTACCTTATGCCTCTTATAGCAGACCTTTTCAATTAGTTAAGTGGAGCACGATACTTCACGGAGTTTGATTTACGATCGGGGTATTATCAAGTGTGTATTGCCGAGGGTGAACATATTTATTTTCAATTATGTTGGCCTTTCAAGTTCTTGCTACGCATCCCTGCATGATCATTTTCTTCTATTATCTGTTTTTATTCAAACTACTAGCTTCTAGGAAGAAACCAAGTGGATTTATTTTTTGCCCCATAATCTCCCACTATTATACATATCACGATACGACATAGCTGTAGATTCTCATTTTAAAAAATACATTTCTAGATATTCATCATCTAAAGATATATATTTCATTACAATATTTATATGATAGGTCGATCTTTTTTTGGAAAACTACATCCTCGAGCTCGAGGTTTCAATTTCTTCATAGTAGCACCTCAATTGACTTCGGCTTTACTAATGACTAAATTGGCTTCGCTGGAACCCATATTGTCACTAGCATTTGATGCTGCAAAATAAACCAATTTCAAAATGGGATAACATGTTCGATAAAGCATGAGTTCTAGTATCATAAGCGTTTCCTCATAGGAACGGACGCGAGTTTGATCAATTACTCTTCGTGCTTTGTCTGCAGACATAGATATATGTTCACCTAAAGCATGTACTTCAATTTTTTTCTTCTTTAGCATAAGGTTTGCCTCCTACTACTAAATCATAAGCATCTAGATTTATTTTATTAATATTAATGATGAGATCTATTATCGCTTTTTGCATGTTCTCTAAAATTTAATACAGGTACAAATTCTCCCAATATGTGGCGTACCATACTATCTGTTATATAAATAGGCAAATGCTCTTTTCTATTATGGATAGCAATAGTGTGACCGATCATTATGGGTATAATGGTAGATGCCCGGGACCAAGTTGCTACTATTTCTTTTTATGCTTTCGTGTTAAGCTTATCAATTTTTTTAAAATAAATGATTGGCTACAAAGAGATTTTCTAGTGAACGTGTCACAAGCTTACTCCTATTTTTTTAAAGATTTTGTAAAAACGAAGAATTTAATTCGATTTTCTCTCCTATTTACTACGACGACGAAGAATCAAGTTATAATTATATTTATTCCTTTTTCTACTTCTTCTTCCAAGTGCAGGATAACCTCAAGAGGTTGTGAGATTTTTTTCTACCAATTAGGGCTCTCCCTTCACCACCCCATAGGATGGTCTACAGGGTTCATAACTATTCCTCTTACTACAGGACGCTTACCTAGCCAACGCTTAGATCCGGCTATACCCAAACTTTTCTGGTTCACCCCAGCATTCCCCACACTATCCGACTATTACTGAGCAGTTTTTGGATATCAAACGGACCTCCCAAGAAGGTAATTTTAATGTGGCTGATTTTTCCTCTTTTGTAATCAGTTTCGCTACAACACACGTTGCTCTAGCTAATTTTCCATCCTTTCCAAGTGTGATTTCTATATTATGTATGGCCATGCCTAAGGGCATATCGGTTGAAGTATATTCTTCTTTTGATCAATCAAAATCCTTTCCCAAACTGCACGAGCTTCTTCCCAAGCATACGGCTTTCTGGATGTAGATGATGATACCTATACATACATATATACATATATATATATATATATATATATATATATATATATAGATATATATATATATATATATATATATATATATATATATATATATATATATATATATATATATATATATATATAAACTCATGTAGCATTCCGACTGAATGACACCGTGAAATTACGTCGATACTTCCACATATTATGGGTAACGTAGGAGACATCTCTACTTTTCCCCCGAATTGTTTTTAGAATTCCCATTGTTTAACTTTTAATTCGCCTTTAACCATCAAATGAATGTGAATAACCCGTCCTTCCCTCTTTGAAAGAAGGGACGCTTTCAGTTCTATCCGTGCTTGAAATAATTTTATTTTCTCCATATTACTATATCTCTAGAGTCAATAATTTAATATGAGAAACTACTAAATTCAATCACTTGCTGCCATTACTCTTCAGTTTTCTGTTGAGGTCTATCCTGTAGAGTTACTCAAATTGGATCAGTGATCGATTTCAAAGTTTCATCATAAACCTAATTGGTTATTTCCAATTATGTAAATTAATAGTTCAAACTGTACTCAAAGGTAGGAAATTTTCCATTATTGTAGGAACTTTTGTACCAGAAATAATGGTATCTCCAATTATAGCCCTAAATAAAGAGATCTATTCAGTGATAGGAAAAAAAAAGTGAACAAGGATTGGATTGATGGTAAAATAGAATTCTGGGTGGTAAACAGTGATTCGATTGATTCCGGTCCTGGGAGAAGTGGCGACCATTCTCAAGAACCAAAATGACTAAGCCGAGGGAAGCCCTATAAGTCACTGAAACGGCGGCAGGAGTTCCTTTTTTCTATAAATAGAGGGTGCTCGGTTTGTTAGCTGGTATTTATTTAGTCATTCAGATAATGACTGGCATTTTTTAGCTATGCATTACACACCTCATGTGGATCTAGCGTTCAACAGTGTAGAACATATTATGAGAGATATTGAAGGGGGTTGGTGCTCCGTTATATGCATGCTAGTGGGGCAAGTATGTTTTTCATTGGGGTTCACCTTCATATTTTTCATAGTTTATATCATGCCAATTATAGTAGTCCTAGGGAATTTATTTAGTGCTTCGGAGTTGTGATCTTCCTATTAAGGGATGTGACAACTTTTACAGAATATGTACTACCTTGGAGTTAGATGATCTTTTGGGGAGCTACAATAATTACAAGCTTATCTAGCGTCATACCTGTAGTAGGAGATACCATAGTGACTTGGCTTTGTGATGGGTTCTCCATGGATAATGCCACCTTAAATCATTTTTTTAGTCTTCATTATTTACTCCCCTTTATTTTAGTAGGCACCAGTCTTCTTTATTTGGCCTCATTGCATCAATATGGATCCAATAATTCATTGGATGTACATTTGAAAATGGCCTTGTTCTTTGGAAGATCTACCCCATGTTTGGTACTGATAGTTCCACTCTGCAAGAACTCCGAATCATTCTCTTTAAAGCTCATCCTCTTCATAATAAATGATCCACTTTCCCCGAAATGACCCGGATCAATAGAAAAATCCCAATTCATAGGGCCTTTAGATATAATCAAATAGAAAGCCTCAAGGGAGCTATATACTAGGAGCCCAAACTATGTGATTGAATAAATCTTCCTGGGGGTCAAGGGCTCCTTCTCCCTCCCCTTTTTCAAACTCCGATTCATATTTTTCATAGAGAATTATCTAATTAAGGATAGAACAAGAGCCATTTTGCATCATATCTAAGATATTCCTCGGTTCGGGCCGAAGAAGCAATGTCACTCGATCATTATCAAAGTGACTGCAACCTTTTTATGTTCGTGAAGATCCTACTAGCGCACCTTCTACTTCTAATAGGTCATGAACTAGATCAGAATTATTCTAAATGAGTTCATATGAAGTGATCCCATTTTTTTTATCGAGTCCGGATGAAGTCCAAAGATCTTGAGCAACCTATCCGGTAGAACAACTCAAAGGATAAAGAAGTATTGTTAATCTCTTCATGCTCGTTCCAAGCTCGAAGTACCACTTGTACAAATAAAAATCCCCTTCATTACATGATTTTTTCTTCATATAGATAGATATATGATTTATGATGGCAATTACAAGTACATTTTGTGTAACAATCCTTCCTATCTGATAAAAAAGGATTCCATGATCCTGAACCGATCTTATCTGGGATCGCAAATCCCAAATTTGTCTATGAAAAGCGTATCTAATTGTATTAGTGTCTATAATTAATTTCTTCTGTGTAATACTAATCGATAGGACCTCATTGGTAAGTGCTACAAGATCTCGTGCATTGGAACCCATAGTTATGGACCTGAATATGTTAGTACGGAACATTTTATTTTCCAAGTGAAATCCCTAGTATATGAAAGAGTGAAAAAGTGCTTTCGTTTTTGTGAAAGAAGAAGCCTTCATATATTGATGCACATATTTAATTTATTCGGTGATATTAGAGCGTTATCCACTTTTTGGGGAATATGAGTCGAAGCAATAACAAGAATATTTCTGGTAGAACATCTTTGACAATCTTTGGAGAGATGGTTCACTAATAGACCGAGGTCTAAGTCATTCGACTCATTCACATCAATATCATGAATGTTTGGAACTTATATTATGCAAGGAGATATTGCTTTTCCTAATTCGAATTGAAGGATGATATAAAATTGGTCTATTTCCAGCATTATATCCATAGTTAGCCCATTCATCCTATGCTTGATCGGCATCTGTTTTAATTCGACCCTTTTTCGGCAAATTGCCTGAGACCTATGCTCTTTTGAATCCAATTTTAAGTGTATTTTTTTACTTCACATCCTCATAATGGGTCTGAATAGATCTTTATGATTAAGATTTATAGCAGAGACTTAATGTTATTAAACTGCTATCACATATTCATTATTAACTGCCGCCACCGCCTACTATTATCAACTACCATCTGCCACCATCATCACAATACTCAACCACCACTACCACCACCATACCACCATCATCCTCAATCATAGCTGCCGCCATCATCGACCATCACCACCCACTATCCGCACCAGTTCGACCACCATCATTCTCACCCAAAATCAATACTCATCCACCTCAACTGACCACCCCGTCACCATCAACAACCACATTCGACATTGCCTATCATAGCATCATTATAACTTACCACCATCTGCCCACCATCTTCCTTAGTCACAACTACTACCACCACCCGCCATTATTAACTATCACCACCTATCACCACCATCCTCAATCATAATCGCCACTACTACCAATCACTACTAGCTACTAGCATGAACCGCCATCATCAGCCAAAACTACCACTAACCACCACCTCTGGTCGGTATTTACTCATTAGCCATCATTGCTAACAACTATCATATTTTAAAACAATTATATATTTTATTGATAGAATATTAGATTAATTAGTATTTCATTTGAATTTTATTCTTATTAATTTTCAAATAAAGATAAATTTTATACATTCAAATGTTAAAAAAATAATAAATATAATTATTTAGTATTTTGATCTAAATACACTTCTTAATATATCAAGAGGTGTATTCAAATTTAGATGTCTTAATCTTAATACACACCTTGATATTCAGATACGTATTTAAATTCAGACATCTTAATTTAAAAAAAATAAATGAGGCCTAAAACTGGTTTATAATTAAACGTAGATTTATGATTTTGAAAGTAACTCAATAAAACTTTTAGAGCAAGTCAAATCAGGGTCAGAGCTAGAGTATTGGGAGCGGGTTCGGTCGAACCCAGTAGCTTTGATTTAAACTTTATATTTATCTTTAAAAATTTATTAAATATGTATAAAATATTAATTATAAGGAATAAATTTTCGAATCCATAAAGTTGAAATTCTAGCTACGCTTGTAAGTCAAATACACCATATTTAAGCTATAAAACTTAAGTTCATATACAAACAGATTCTCGTTCGTCTGCCTTTAAACTCTCAAAGACACCTCATACATAGGGAAAGGGGAGAAACTAGAACAAACAGGAAACCCCACAAAAAAGAAATATACAACACTAGCTTGATTAAGATGCCTACAACAATTGGCAATACATTGAAACTTGTATTTGTGAGAATTAAGTAGATTTATTAATAGGGTATTTTTGAGCATTCTTGAGAATCTTGGTAAGAGCTGCTTGACCTAAATCAAGTCCACAAACATCAGCTAACTGAACCAGATATAGCAAAACATCAGACAATTCCTCCTCCAAATGTTCCTTATCATCTGATGTCCAATTAGGTAGTCCTCTTTCAACTTCCCCTTTCCACTGGAATATCTCTGATAGCTCTCCTACTTCTCCAACCTGGTCCAACAATTACAAAATAGAATAGTATGAGTTTATTATAATATAAAGTACAGATAGACGTTTCTATAACAACTATTCTGTATAATAACACCTCATTATAATAACCATGTTTTCTTTGAAACCATTCTACATGTTATGTTATAATATAATATATGTTCTCTATAACAACACTCAGCACAAAAAATAGAATAAACGAGGTTGTAATAAGATGTTTAACTATACATGTATGTACTCTATATATTGATAAAGTTAGATCTATGATAGTTTCTGCGGGTTTAACTAAACTCATTATTATAGGAAGTCAAGGGGTCGAGCCGTGGAAATATTCTCTTGCAGTTGCAGAAATACAAGGTAAAACTGTGTATGATAAAACCTTGTGGTCCAACTTTTCTCAGACCTTGTGCATAGCGGGAGCTTAGTGTATCGTACTGCCCTTTTACGACGTGACCAAAGCAAAAAATTTGTCCGTTCCAGAATCAATTATGCACATGGATGGCATGTTGAAACAATATATATTTAAGTAATTAAAAGTCTACTAAGCTACACCATGCTGAAATTGTGTGATCTACGCATCCAATTAAAGGCTTAGGAGATGGTCACGTAATATTAACAATCATACGCAAATAATATAATTTAAATATATCGACAACAACAACAGCAACAACAATAACTACCCAGTATAGTCCTACAAAGTGAGGTTTGGGGAGGGTAATATGTAGACGGGTCTTACCCCTACCCGAAAGGGCAGAGAGGCTGTCTCCAATCGACCCTCGGCTCAGTGAAGGAAAGGAACAACAAAAACAAAAACAACAAAAGAGCATTAGTAACTTCAACATAAATAGACGTAAATAACTATCTAAACATAAAAACCTATAAATAGAAACATAAAAACTATAAATAAAATAGCATAAAATAATATCAGACAGTAACTAGCATAAGACAAAATCCAATACACAAATCTTCTATGAATAGCTCCGCCAAGCCTCACCCAACACCGGACGAAGAAGTATGAAAAACTCTAGGGATATGTTAGGAGGCTTACCAAAGCCAGAAGAAGGTTTCTAGGACTGTGATACTGATCCCAACCTCTAACTCTGGCAAATTCAGCAAGCCTATCTCTAAGCTCCTTAAGAGAGACATCCTTCATTATTACTTTCCTACTATATTCATACGAATTATTCTCCATCTTCTCTTTGTTATGTAATAGCAGTAGTTCATGTTTCACTCTCTCCTTATCTCACTACTTATACACAATCATGTATTGCTCTGTATGGTTTTTTTCTTTCTTTATTATTTTTTAAGATGGTGGGTTTTTAGGTGATGTGACTACTTGTTTATTTAGTGGAGGGACCTTATTTCAGTACTTAATCACGTGAGATATAGTAAAATTGTTTGTGTGTTTTTTATTCCACGACTTGATATCACTCACTCTCATCACCTTCCTCAATTTGCTAGGAAAACAGGTTTCCTATTGGTCTTCTATGGGACAATTCCTTTTTCCACGTTAAATCTCTGTCAGATCTCACCTACACTTGCCTTTTATTTTGGATTTATCTCCTTCAACTAGTTGGGAGGTGGTAATTGAGTTTATTTTGTAACCTTTCTGTTATTATTTTGTTTTGTTTTCATGTTGCAGGAGGGGTTGCTCTGATGGTAAGTAACCCCCACTTCCAATCGAAAAGTTGTGAGTGCGAGTCTCCTCAAGAGCAAGGTGAGAAGTTCTTGGAGGGAAGGATGACGGAGGTCTATTTGGAAACAGCCTCTCTACCTAAAGGTAGGGGTAAGGTTTGCGTACATACTACCCTCCCTAGACCCCACTAAATAAGATTATACTCGATTGTTATTGTTGTTGTTTTCATGTTGCAACATTGCCATAAAATTTGTTTGTCCTTTACTTTTGATATTCGAGTCTAGGAGACAAACGGATATAGCAAGATCCCCATATGCCCGTACTTGTATCGTAAATTTCGGATTATGCGGCTTTGATCTAGACAATATGTTCTGTTTGTTTGGAGACTTTGTGTCCTATTTGAACGTATTTAACTTATATATATCCGCATTGTAAAATATTTTTATAAATATCAATATTAATTTATGAGTTAATTATTCAAATGGTCACTCAATTTTCTCAAATTATCTCCTAAATTTACTTTTCTTTCGTTTGTAACAACAAGATCACTGAACTATGCCTATTTCACTCATAATGTCACTAAAATAGATTTCCCAAATTTTGGATTGCCAAAATACCTATTTTACCCTCAAAATTATAAATATTTATCTTTTTTTTTGTTTTTTTACTTCTCAATATTATGATTTCCTTTTTAATTTATATTATGGGCTTATCTATAGAATAAATAAATATTATTTATAAATTAAAAAAATAAAAAAATATTTAAGCATCTATAATGTTAGAATAACAACATAATGAGCATTGTAAAAAAATTAATTAGAATAATTTTTTCGTAATAATAATTTTACTATTAACAATAAAAATCTAAAAAATTTATTTACACTATTCAGAATGAAAGAAAATAAAGGTTGTAAAATAAATATTTCATGTATGTAATGTAAAAATTATTACTTAAATAAAAATATTTTTATAATATATATATATATATATATATATATATATATATATATATATATATATATATATATATATATATATATATATTATGCTCAATTATAATATATATATTCCATGCACGACTTAACATAGTATATTTTACCCTATACACATAGTTCCCACACTTTCCGGTGGCATAACTTTGTGTCATCAGAAAGTTGGTAGAAACATAATAATATAACTTAGCATAATTTTTAAGAATATATAATGTATATTATAAAAATACCTTTATTTAAATAATTATTTTTATATTACGTGCATGAAATATCTATTTTACAACCTTTATTTTCTTTTATTCTGAATTGTGTAAATAAAAGTTTGAAGTTTTGTTGTTAACACTAAAATTGTTATTACTAACAAATTATTCTAATTAATTTTTTTACTATGCTCATTATATTTTGTTATTCCAGCACTATATATGCTTAAATACTTTTTATTTTTTAATTTATAAATAATATTTATTTATTCTATAAGTAAGTGCATAATATAAATTAAAAAGAAAAAATTATAATATTAAAAAGTTTTTAAAAAAATAAATGAAGATAAATGTTTATAATTTATAGGGTAAAATAAATATTTGACAATCCGAAATTTAAAAATCTAGTTGAATGACCTTCGGAGTGCAATAAGCGTAGTTCAATGACTTTATTATAACAAACAAAAGTAAATTGACTATAGGAGATAATTTGGAATAGTCGAGTGACCATTTGAATAATACTCTTAATTATATACTGTCATAGCAGATTACCTTTCTTATTTTGTACGTTACTAATTCCACAAATTAAAGGGAGCATTGGATCAACAGTCAAGTTGTCTCTTTGTAATCTATAGTTCACGGGTTCGAGCTGTGAAAATATTCTTGTATCAGGGTAGGTTGTCTACACCGCACCCTCTTGTGGTGCGATCTTTCTCCAGATCTCGCATAAAACGCAGCATATTTCGTGCACTGATCTAACCTTTTACTAATTCCGCAATTGTAATACGTTATCTGTAATCATCATTTAAGTGATCTTACATTATTGTCACTTTATAGAAGTTAAATTGGTTTGAGAATGATCTTGCAGAAATCAGGTTTATGTAATGCCAGCATGTTTATCTTATGTTGTGTAAGCATGTTTATCTTTATTTCAAAACATATCTTGCCTCTATATGTGGGCCAGGAGATCTTTATAGGATGTGATAAGATCTCAAGTTTAGCATAAAAGCCTATAGGAGCTAGGCTGTTTTGTATTTTACTCTTTCCTATTGAGACTGCACTCATATGCCATGAGGTTACTACTTTTCCTCATAGCCATTATACTTGGTAAGAATATTACTACTATAACAAAACCAAACCAATATAATCCCGCTTAGTGGGGTCTGGGGAGGGTAGTGTATACACAGACCTTACCCCTACCCTTGGGTAGAAAGACTGTTTTCAAATAGACCTCCGGCATCCTTCCCTCCAAAAACTTCCCACCTTACTCTTGAGCAGACTCGAACTCACAACCTCTCGGTTAGAAGTGGGGGTTGCTTACCATCAGAGCAACCCCTCTTGTCCTAATTACATTATTTTACTTGGTAAGAATATAGTATCTTACCTATATACTTGGTAAGAATATAGCTTCAAAATACATTATTTTATGGAGGGGCTTCCAGATAATCTTATTTCAACAAATGCTAGAGTATCCTAATTCTTAGTTCTGCTTTTTTATAACATGATTGCTACGGAAGATCAAGAAGTGAAAGCCAGATGTGAATTTTTGAATTATATTAACAAACATTAAGGTAACTGTCATATACAGTTTTATGGCAATGGAGATTAAATTGTCATGTACTAGAATTTTATCATTTCTCTCAAATGGTGTTCTTGTCTAGCTTAGTTCCCCCTATGTATTTTTGGTTTTTGTCTTTTTCTTGTTATATCAATAAAAGTCAACAACCTCTTGGTGGTTTTAATTTATGAAAAAAAAACTAAGCCGTTGACTTATGCTGCCTGTAGGTAATGGCTGCTGAGGTGAGGGCGACAGGCATGAGAGGCGCGGCCCTATGCATTGTTCTTTATGCTCGAACAAGTCAGCACAGCCAAAATTCAAATGCTGGAGATGATGCTGAAGCTTGAGGTGGAACATGACTTGGTTTGTAGCAATGAATGTCGAGTTCAAAATTGGTGGTGTGTTGAAATAGTGGAACTGTGGAAGTGCACTAAGATTTGTTTGTTGTGTGCAACCAATAAATGGAACATACAGTATAATAAAAAGAATGAAGCAGCCATTTAAACCACATCAAATACTGTTTGTAATCACTTTATTACCATTAACTAAATCATGTAAGTTAATTTTTGATGGCAGTTTCTAAGGGGAAAAATGTTAGGGACTATCATCACCTTATCTGGTTCTTGAAAATATAAACACAGGAAAATATCATAGCAAATCAAGTTAGTCATCTTTATATTCTTGACAGCAACAACATTGTGGCCTGTGGGATCCAAACTAACAAAATAGGCAACTTTTTCCTAGAATATTTAATGAGCAAGAACTGTTTATACACAAGTAATTTGCTAATGTATGTTACAAATCTATATAGGATCTGAGTTGCAACAAAATCTATCATAATAATGGAGAAGAACTACGATAGGATCCAAAGATACGCGTGGATCCCCTATGGCTGCTAGGAATACTAATCAACATATCTAAAACTTCGTTCATGTTAGGCCGATCATAAGGGTTCTCAGCCGTGCACCTTATCCCAATCCTAAGCAATTCACACATTTCTTCTGCTCCCTATGCCAGTCCAGATACCAATAGAGCAACCGGGATTATGGCTCTAGTAAACCCTTTCTTTCCATATCCCATTGTAGCCCATTCAACTAGACATTCTTCGCCTCCATCTATAGTATGCCTCCCTGTTGCTAGTTCCATGGCTAGAACCCCATAGCTGTACACATCTCCTTTTGTAGTGGCCTGCATTGTCTGCCCATATTCTGGTGCAACATAACCAATAGTCCCGGCTACCATTGTGCTAACATGAGTATGTTCTGAATTCATGATTCTAGATAGGCCAAAATCTGTGACTTTTGCCCTTCCATCCTTGTCAAGAAGCACATTACTACCCTTGACATCTCTGTGAACAATGCAAGGGTAGCAGTAGCACTCCTGGTGTAAGTAGACTAAAGCACGTGCCACATCGATTGCTGCTTGTATTCTTTTCTTCCATGTTAACCTTGTTCTATCTGTTATGATGTCGTCTATTGTTCCACCTTCCATGTATTCATAGACTAGCAGTTTCTCTGATCCATCGAGGCACCAACCGTAAAGAGTTACAAGGTTCGGATGAGGCCAACCTGAGCCATTTCTACTGAGCACTTCCATTTCACCTCTGAACTCTTTTTCTCCCTCAATTCCTTCCCTCTGTAGCTTCTTCACTGCTACTTCCCTTCCATCAGGCAATACTCCACGATTAACTATGCCAAATCCTCCCCTCCCAATAATTCTATCGTTCTAGAAGTTCCACGTGGCCTTCAGTATGTCAGAATGTGTGAAGCTTGTTCTGTCCAAACGGATAACCTTAACATCATCAGACATCCGCGAAGAGGAGACACCTGAACTTAATGACGAATCAGTCCGGCCCTGTGTATCCTCCAATAAGTTCCCTGGTGTATATCTAGGGCACTTTATAACAAGGCAGACAAGGAGTGACATGACTCCACAGACTAGAAAAGCTACTACCAGAATCAAAATTACCAAAAGCGCACCCACCTTTGTGGGCTGCCTTTTGTGATTTTCATTCATTTTTCCTTTAGTATTGTTTGTAGAGTTGCGCATGAAGGATGGAAGATGCAACAACGGATTACCAAGAAATGATGACTTCTCAAACGTAAGCATTTGCCCCGTTTCTGGTACAGATCCATACATGTATGGGTTGTACGAGATGTTGAATTTGCTCAGATCATGCAAGTTACTAAAGCTAGCTGGGAATGGACCAGAAAAATTGTTATATGATAGATCAATATTTAGTAAGCACTTAATATAGCCAATCTGCTTTGGGATTTCACCAGAAAATTTGTTCTTTGAAACCTTAAGGACTACTGGTTGTACTTGTGCAATCTCCGAAGGAAGCCTACCGGAAAATTCATTAGCACCTGTGAGAAAGCACGGGAGAAATAATAATTGATATTAAACATGATACAATGAACCCTATATATATACACATAGCCTATCCTACTCCTAATACACATTGGATTAGGGTTATTTTACTACTGTTTACATATTCTAACACCCCCCTCAAGCTGGTGCATATAAATCATATGTACCAAGCTTGTTACATATGTAGTTAATACGAGGACCAGTGAGGGACTTGGTGAAAATGTCTGCAAGCTGATCATTTGACTTTACAAATTTTGTAGCAATATCTCTCGAGAGTATCTTTTCTCTGACAAAGTGACAGTCAATCTCAATGTGCTTAGTTCTTTCATGGAACACTGGATTTGACGCAATATGAAGAGCAGCTTGATTATCACACACAAGTCCCATCTGACTAACATCACCAAACTTCAACTCTATGAGCATCTGTTTGATCCAAGCTAGCTCACATGTCGCCATAGTCATTGCTATATATTCTGCTTCTGCACTAGACTGAGCAACCATATTCTGTTTCTTGCTTTTCCAAGATACCAAATTTCCTCATACTAAGACACAATATCCAGAAGTAGAACGTCTGTCAGAAGGCGATTCTGCCCAATCAGCATCGGAGTATCCAACGATCTGCTCATGGCCTCGATCCTCAAACAATAAACCTTTACCTGGAGTTGATTTTATATATCGACGAATGCGAACAACTGCATCCCAATGACTATCATACGGAGAACCCATAAACTGGCTCACGACACTCACGTGAAAGGAAATGTCAGGTCTTATCACTGTAAGATAATTTAATTTATCAACTAACCGCCTATATCTTGCAGGATCGTTAAGAGGCTCCCCCCGTCCTGGAAGAAGTTTAGAATTCAGATCCATCGGAGTGTCAACAGGTTTACAACCTATCATTCCTGTCTAAGCAAGAATATCTAAGGCATACTTCCGTTGTGAGATCACAATACCTGAGCTAGACTGTGCGACGTCAATACCCAGAAAATACTTTAGTGTGCCCAGATCCTTAGTCTGAAAGTGTTGAAAGAGATGTTGCTTCAATTTAGTAATACCATCCTGGTCATTGCCGGTAATAACAATGTCGTCAACATAGACCACTAGATAAATACAGAGACTCGAATTAGAATGCCGATAGAATACAGAGTGATCAGCTTCACTCTGAGTCATGCCAAAGTCCTGGATAACAGTGCTAAACCTACCAAACCAGGCTCGAGGAGACTGCTTTAGACCATAAAGTGACCGGCGCAAGCGACATACAAGGCCACGAGACTCCCCATGAGCAACAAACCCAGGTGGTTGCTCCATATAAACTTCATCCTCAAGGTCATCATGTAAAAACGCATTTTTAATCTCCAGTTGATACAGGGGCCAATGGCGAACAACAGCCATGAATAGAAAAAGGCAGACGGATGCTATCTTAGCCACGAGAGAGAAGGTATCACTGTAATCAAGCCCAAATATCTGAGTATATCCCTTGGCAACAAGACGAGCCTTAAGACGATCAACCTTACCATCTGGACCAACCTTGACTGCATACACCCAACGACAACCAAAAGTAGATATACCTGAAGGAAGAGGGACGAGCTCCCAAGTACCACTCGTATGTAAAGCAGGCATCTCGTCAGTCATAGCCTGTCGCCACCCTGGATGAGACAATGCTTCACCTGTAGACTTAGGGATGGAAACAGAGGACAAAGAAGATAGAAAAGCATATTAGGGTGATGACAAACGATGATAACTTAAACCGATATAATAGGGATTAGGATTAAGGGTGTTCTGTATACCTTTCCGAAGTGCAATCGGAAGAGACAAGTCCGCAATAGGAGCAGGGTCAGGTGTAGGACGTGAATCAACCGGGTCGGATGCTGGGCGAGGACGACGAAGATCTGTCAAGAGTGGAGTGTCTGTTGCAGGGAGTCTAGGAGGAGCCACACTAGACTCTCCAACGGTTGGAATGGGTAAGACTTCTTTAGCGGAAGGTGAAGGAGGAGATATAGTAGACTCCCTAAAGGCCAGTATAGGTAAAACCTCAGATATATCAAGATGGTCAGAATGGTCAGAAGAGGTAAAGAAAAGTTTAGACTCAAAAAATGTGACATCGGCTAACATAAGGTACCTACGAAGATCAAGTGAATAACAACGATAGCCCTTCTGGCACGAGAATAACCAAGGAAGATACACTTAAGAGCACGAGGAGCTAACTTATCTTTCCCAGAGGCTAAGTTATGAACGAAACAAGTGCTCCCAAAAACACGAGTGGGAACAGAGTATAAGGGTGACTGGGGAAAACAATACCTCATACGGAATCTAATTCTGGAGGGGAGATGAAGGCATCTGATTAACCAAATAACAAGATGTGAGAATTGCATCGCCCCAAAAACGCAGGGGAACATGAGAGTCAATGAGAAGTGTGCGAGCAGTCTCAATAATGTGTCTATTCTTTCTCTCTGCAACCCCATTTTGCTTAGGGGTATAAGGACAATAGGTCTGATGAATAATTCCGTGAGAAGTCATAAACTGCTGAAATTGAGAGGATAAATATTCTAAGGCATTATCACCGCGAAGTGCGAATAGAAACACCAAATTGATTTTTAATTTCAGCACAAAATTCTGGAATATAGAAAACAACTCAGAACGATCTTTCATTAAGAAAATCCAAGTACATCTTGAACGATCATCAATGAAACTAACAAAATAACGAAATCCCAAGGTTGAACTGACTCTACTAGGACACCATATATCCGAATGAACTAAAGAAAAAACAGACTCTGCACGACTCTCAATACTACGAGGAAAGGAGGCACGGGTATGTTACCCGAGCTGACATGACTCACACTCTAATGTGGATAAACTAGACAAACTAGGCACCATCTTCTGAAGCTTGGACAAGCTAGGATGTCCTAAACGACTGTGAAGTAGGTTTGGAGGATCTGCAACTAGACAGGCCTTGGAGGATATTAGTGAGTTAAGGTAGTAGAGTTCTTCTGATTCAAGTCATGTTCCAATCGTCTGTCCCGTATTGCGGTCCTGCATAATAAAAGAATCATCAATAAATTATATACCGCAATGGAGGGCACGAGTCAAACGACTAACAGATGCAAGATTAAAAGGACAGCCAGGGACATAAATAACGGAATCTAGATAGATAGAGGGTAGAGGATTCACTTGTCCAACTCCTTTTGCTTTAGTTTGAGACCCATTAGCTAAAGTAACGTTGGGAAGAAACTGTGAATACGCAATATTTGACAAAAGGGATTTATTACCAGAGATATGATCAGAAGCAGCTGAGTCCACAACCCATTGTTCAAGAGGACTAGACTGGGAAACACAAGCAAAAGAATTACCAGCAACAGAAGTATCAGTCTGAGCAACAGAGGCTACTTGTGGAGATGTCTGCTTACTTGCTCAATATTTAAGGAACTCATTATACTCCCGTTCAGATACAGAAAATCCCTGGTTAGCTGTAGGCTCAGTCTGAGCAACATAAGCATTTTTGGGTGGTCGGCCATGTAAAGAATAGCATACGTCACGAGTGTGACCAAGTTTATGATCATAAGAACACTTGGGTCTAGATCTTCCAAAACGACCTCCTCCTCGTGTATTCTCCATAGTATGAGAGGCCCGATTGTCCACTGATTGGGATACGAGGATAGATGAATCAAGTGTCTGTGATGAACTCACTGGGTGACTTCGTGCTACAGCAAGGCGAAGTAATCGAGAGAATAATTCATCAACTGTGGGGACAGCCGGACTAGCCAAAATCTGATCGCGTAGTGAGTCGAGATCATTAGGAAGCCCAGCAAGAGTAAGAACTAGAAACAACTTTTGTCGTTGCTCTTGCTGCTTTGCAACGCTAGCAGAAACTGGCATCAACGTCTCAAATTCCTCCATAACTACCTGTGCTTGTCCCAAGTAAGTAGACATATCCAATTCACGTTTCTTTAAATTTGTCATCCACGATATCACATCATAGAAACGAAATATGTCATTAGTGTATAAAGTACGAGCCTTTTCCCAAACCAAATAACATGTTTGGAATGGACGAAATAAGGGCATCAACTTGGAATCAATAGATCGCCACAAAATACTGTATAATTGAGCATCGATCTTCTCCCAGTGTGCTTTGGCTTTTTCATCTCCTTCACTAGACTCCTTGATTAGATGATCTTGAACACCTTGACCTTTACACCACAACTCGACAGACGAAGCCCAAGCTAGGTAGTTTGAACCTCCCATTAAAGGTTCTGAGGTAATCATAACACTGAAACTGCCAGAACCTGGGATTCTAGACCCGAAAGCATCGAGTCCCAAAGACATCGTTGGGTTATCACCAAATATTCAGAATGAACCAAGTGAAAACTCGCTGAAACAGATGAAGGAAACTGAAAACTAGAAACTGGAAACACTGTAGCTGCCGGAAAACTGGAAACACTGTAGCTGCCGGAAAAAATACAAGGTTGTCGGAATTGAAAAATAAAAATATGAATAGGCTCGAAATTGGAGGACGATCAGACTGTCCTGAAGGAATTTTTTGAAATTCTGGCCGGAAGGTGTCTCACGCGCCGGCGTGTGGGACAGACGCGCCGCCGGTGGCAGAACTCCGGCAGGCGCATGGCGGCGCGTGGGGGTTCTTTTCCGGTGATTTTTTCTGGGGTTGGTCGGAATTCTCTTCCGAACCTTGTGGTGGTCTCGGATTTTGTACAACACCAACAAAAAGGTAATTTAGTTATGGACAACCTCTTTAGTCGCCGGAAAATTGCACAGCGACGGGGCCTTTCTTCCCGGAAGTTGCTGGAATGATGCACAACTATAATATTCTCACTGTAGCTCTGATACCATGTGAGAAAGCACTGGAGAAAAATAGTAATTGATATTAAACATGATACAATGAACCCTATATGTATACACATAACCTATCCTACTCCTAATACATATTGGATTAGAGTTATTTTACTTACTATTTACATATTCTAACAGCACCCAAATGCAATATGGTGATGTTCTTCATCTTGCCAATCTCAGGAGGTATCTCATCAGACAATTTGTTTTCACTAAGTTGAATATAGCCCGGTACCTGATATTTTCGGACATTACTACCAAATTCACAGACCGGAACTAAAACAAACCCTTTAAACAAGTTACCCCCTAGGCTTCTACAATTCTTCCCTGTTAATAGAGGATATATAAAGCTAAATGGAGGGTAGTCAGCTGGTATCCACCTCCTCATCGCAAAGCAGTCCCCCGAGCAAGCACTTACCTCATCCTTTTCCCTATTCAATAAAAAAATTAGGCATTGGATTTGCACCAATACTTGCTAATTGAGAAGGAATTGAACCAGAAAGTTGATTATTCGCGAGATTCAACCATAACAAGCTGCTGCAGTTCCTTAACTCCGGTGGGATTTCACCGTCCGATGAATTGTTTGCGAGCTTTAACCACAATAATGACCTTAGCTTACCAAAACTTGGTGGTATTAAACCTGTTAACCTATTAGAGGATAGATCAAGAGACTGAAGTTTAAGAAGATCTCCATATTCTGAAGGTATATTGCCTCTAAATTGGTCATAAGCAAGAATCAAAAACTCCAAACCTTTCATCCGCGAAATTTCAACTGGTAATGGACCAGAGAACTGGTTATCACTTAAGTCCAACCGCGAAAGGTTCACCAAGTTTGGAATACCTGATGACGCTATGCCTCAAATATAAGAGTTTCCGTGCAACATGAGAAATTTCACCTGTGTCAATTGCCCGAAAATTTCTTGTATTTCTCCTCCAAAGTTGTTTTTACTTAGGTCCATTTTGCTTAGGCCTGATATTGTTTCTGGAATATCTCTTGAAAAGTTATTGCTTCCTAAGGAAAGTTCTTTAAGACTCAGTACTGATCCAATCTCTCTAGGGATTGACCCTGAAAATCTGTTGCCCCACAAATTCAACTTTAGTAATCCTTTACAATTAGAAATGGATGTTGGGAATTCTCCAAATAATAGATTTTCTATAAACCCAAAACTTGCAAAGAGCAATTTTTGGTGAAAATCCAGGAAGGTAAAAAACCCCTGAATTGATTATTAGATGCTGAAAACATGTTCAGCTTATCAATTGCAGCTCAGATCAAGATACTTCAGATTCCAACACTGATCAAATACTTTTCCAATCTCACCAGTGAAATTGTTCTAGAAATATTTGCAACAACTAAGTTGTCACAAGTCTCAGGGATTGTTAACCGATGAATCCTGTTCATCGTCTAATCAAGAACTTCCGGCTTGTTTAAACCAGTCCAGTTGAACTCACCATCAATAATATTGTGTGACAAGTTCAAGAATTTCAGGTTTTTACACCGGCCTAAGTCTGTTGGAACGGATCCTGAAAATGTGTTCTTGGGCAGGTCAAGTGAGGCCAATTCTGTCATGGATGAGAAATTATCAAACAATTTCCCGGCCAGGCTGTGGTCCGAGAGATCGATTCCAGTGACATGATTACTGGTAGTATTGCATGAAATACCAGGCCATTTGCAAGGTGACAAATCTGTAGGATTCCATTGGGTGTATTTAAATGCTCTGTCAATAGGATTTTGATCCTCAAGAAATGACTTCAAATTCAGAAGTAATTGCTTGTCAGTCTCCAGTGGATCTCCACAAACAAGCTTACCCAGTAATTTTGCATAGTGAAAAAATTAAACACATTAGTCATGCTGCAATAAATGTAAGTCTGCTAGCTCTCAAACACTCAAAAACCATTTAAAAATTGACCTGTTAATTACATGTAAAAACATTATTCTTGCTGCAATAAATGCAAGTCTGCTCTCAACAACAACAACAACAATATATATATATTCAGTATAATCCCACAAGTGGGATCTGGGGAGAATAGTGTGTACGGGGACTTTAACCCTGTTCTCAAAATCTCAGAAACCATTTAAATGTTGTTTGAAAATGGACTATTTTTACATGTAATAATAATTAATTACTCCATCTCTTTTGCACAGATCAATAAAAAAGTAATCATTTATGTACCAAGTCAGCCTCTAATACTAAGATTGATCAAAATCAAGCTATCAAACATGACATGAGGATAAAATTATTGAAGTGGTGAAATGAAGTATACATACCTGTTATGAGAATGAAGAAATTAAGTAATTCAATGGGAAGAAGAATATGAGATTCCCTTTCTGACATGATAAGTGTCATCTTTTTTTTCCTCTCTTTATTTCTGACATGATAAGTGTCATCTTTGAGGAGTCCTAATAGAGCTTAATTAGTTTATCTTGTTTGAAAATTTATGATAATATTGTTAGTCTCTTTACCAACTCCAACGTTCTGCTCTCTCTCTCCAGCAACTAACCCCTCCCCAGCTCCCAGCCCCCCCTCTCCCTCTCCCCTTACCCCCTCCGGCGACCCCTCCCTCCGGCGACCCCCCTCCCCTCCGGCGACCCTTCTCCGGCGACTCCCTAAGTAAGTTCTCTCTCTTCTGTCTCTCTCCTCTATCTCTATTACCCAGCCCTCACCCACCTACCCCCACCCCTACCCCCTGCCAACCTTAACTCCGGCGACCCCCCTTCTCCGGCGACCCCCAGTAAGGCAACCCCTCCCCCTATCTCGAGTTAGGCAGCCCCCCTAGTTTTTTTTGTGCGTGATTTTCAGGTACAAGCCGCGGCGGACAAGAAGAGCTTACAACATTTGGACGCGAAGAGAAAAGCAACACCGGACGAAGTGTGCAAGATCTAGCGGTATTTGATCTCGGGAGAATCAAAGCATACTTCCAGGTTTTTCCATCGGGAGTTGGTACCTCTCGACCCCCCCTTTTTTTACTCTGTACACCCTTTTACGTTTTCTATCTAAGCACCCTGTGTGTAGTTTACTTTGTCGATTCCTAGCTTGCATCCTTTCGAGCACACCGCTGTAGTACGTAGGTGCATCACTGTTTTCCATAATCGGTTGGGGATAGTGGCCGCAGCAGGAGATGGTAGAGTAAGGTCATGTCCTCGGGGGGCAGGGGTAGGGGTAGGGGCAAGCAGGGGGGCTGGGAGCGGTTCTGTGGGTAGGGCCGGAGGCAAGGGTGGGAAGAGGGTAGCGGACGCTCATAGATTAAGGATCGGGTCGTGGAACGTAGGCACTCTGACGGGTAAGTCCATTGAGTTGGCGAAGGTTCTTCAGAAGAGGAGGGTTAACATAGCCTGTGTCTAGGAGACTAGGTGGAAAGGGTCAAAGGCGAGGAATGCCGACGGGTTTAAGTTGCGGTATTCTGGGATCGTGAGAGGTAAGAATGGAGTGGGCATCTTGGTTGATAGGGATATAAGAGAGCCGTGGTCGAGGTTAGGCGAGTGAATGATAGGTTAATGTGTATTAAGTTGGTTATTGAGGGTTTTGTCCTCAATGTCATCAGCGCTTATGCGCCGCAATCGAGCTTAGACGAGGAGGTTAAGAGGCGCTTTTGGGAGGACTTGGATGATATGGTGAGTAGTATTTCCCAATCTGAGAAGTTGGTTATTGGAGGGGACTTTAATGGTCATATTGGGGTTGATGCTGGTGGTTATGGTGAGGTGCACGGTGGCTTCGGCTTTGGGGTTAGGAACGGAGGATGCACATCACTGCTTGATTTTGCCAGGGCTTCCGAGCTTTTGATTGCGAACTCGACATTTCAGAAGTGGGAGGAGCATTTGGTCACCTTCACGAGTGCGGCGGTAAGGACTCAAATTGATTACCTCCTCCTCAGAAAGAGCGATAGGGGTATGTGCAAGGTTATTCCGGGAGAGTCCCTTTCGACTCTTCATAGACTCCTAGTGATGGATGTCGGTCTTTGGGTGAAGAGGAAGAGGAGGGGTGCTCGGGGACAATCGCGGATTATATGGGGTGTTTTGAATAAGGAGAAAGCACAGGAGTTGGAGAGGAGGTTAGCTGAGGGCGGAGCTTGGAGAAGTTCTGGGGAAGCAGATGCTATGTGGTCAGAGACGGCGAACTTGGTTAGGGAGGTAGCATGGGATGTGCTTGGGGTAGCAAAGGGCTATTCAGGAAGACATCAGGGTGACTGGTGGTAGAACGATGTAGTCCAAGGAAAAGTGGAGGAGAAGAAGGCGGCGTTTGCTAAGAAGGCAGGGAGCACAAGCGAGGAAGAACGAAGAGCGAACAGGGAGATCTACAAGGCGACGAGGAAAGAAGCAAAGATGGCGGTTACGGAAGCCAAAAACGCGGTGTTTGGTCGCATGTACGAGGATTTAGGGGAGAAAGGCGGGGACAGGAAGGTATTCCGGTTAGCTAAAGAAAGGGAAAGGACGGCGCGTGATCTTGACCAAGTTAGGTGCATCAAGGGCGAGGATGGTAGAGTTCTGATGGGGGAATCTCAAGTCAAGCAGAGGTGGCAGACATACTTTCGAGACTTACTTAACGATGTGAGGGATCGTAACATAGAGCTAGGGGAGTTGGGGCATTCAGAGCAACATAGAGGCCTTGGGTACTGCAGGCGCATTAGTGCGGATGAGGTCATGGGGGCTTTGCGTAGGATGAGTAGGGGTCGAGCGACCGAGCCTGACGAGATCCCGGTAGAGTTCTGGAAATGCATGGGTAGGTCAGGAGTGGAGTGGCTCTCCAGGTTGTTCAATGCGATCTTCAGGACCAAAAAGATGCCGGAGGAGTGGAGGTGGAGTACAGTGGTGCCCTTGTACAAGAACAAAGGTGACATCCAGTGCTCCAACAACTATAGGGGTATTAAATTAATAAGTCATACCATGAAGGTCTGGGAGCGGGTGATCGAGGCGAGGATGAGGGAGATGACATCTATATCTGTGAACCAATTCGGTTACATGCCGGGTCGCTCCACTACAGAAGCTATCCACCTTGTCAGGAGGCTGGTGGAGCAGTTCAGGGATAAAAAGAAGGACCTGCACATGGTGCTTATCGACTTGGAGAAGGCGTATGACAAGGTCCCAAGGGAGGTGCTATGGAGGTGCTTGGAGGCGAAGAGCGTGCCAGAAGCCTACATCAGAGTCATTAGGGACATGTACGATGGAGCTAAGACTAGGGTTAGGGTGGCGACTCAGACCATTTTCCAGTGGTTATGGGGCTCCATCAAGGATCGGCGCTTAGCCCTCTCTTGTTTGCCTTGGTGATGGATGCTCTTACCCGACATATTCAAGGGGATGTGCCTTGGTGTATGCTATTTGCTGATGACATAGTCTTGATAGACGAGATGAGAGTCGGTGTTAATGAGAGGTTAGAGGTATGGAGACAGGCTCTCGAGTCTAAGGGTTTCAAAATAAGCAGATCTAAGACAGAATACCTGGAGTGCAAGTTTAGCGCCGAGCCGAGCGAAATAGGCAGGGACGTGATGATTGGAGCTCAGGTCATCGCCAAGAGGGACAGTGTCAGATATCTTGGATCGGTGATTCAGGGGGACGGAGAGATTGACGGGGACATCACTCATCGTATAGGAGTGGGGTGGTCGAAATGGAGGCTTGCATCAGGAGTCCTGTGTGACAAGAAAGTTCCACAGAAACTCAAGAGGAAATTTTATAGAGCTGTGGTTAGACCGACCATGTTGTATGGGGCGAAGTTCTGGCCCGTGAAGAACTCTCATTTTCAGAGGATGAAGGTTGCGGAGATGAGGATGCTCAGGTGGATGTGCGGGCTCACCAGGTTAGATAAGATTAAGAATGAAGTTACTCGTGAGAAGGTGGGAGTGGCCCCGATTGATGAGAAGATGCGAGAAGCGAGGCTGAGGTGGTTCGGGCATGTACCGAGGAGAAGTCTTGACGCCCCGGTGAGGAGTTGTGAGCGACTGGCGATGGTCGGCGCACGGCAGGCAGAGGGAGGCCTAAGAGGTATCGGGGAGAGGTGATTAGGTACGACATGGCTAGAATGCAGGTTTGTGAGGATATGGCCCTTGATAGGAAAGTCTGGAGGTCTAGTATCAGGGTTGTAGGATAGGGGGCAACTAGAGTTTTTCGTACCCCTCACACGGGGTTAGGTGAGGCTTGGCAGGGCTATCCTTAGATGATTTGTGTATTGGATTGTGTCTCCCTTATGGTAGTTATTTATGGTAGTTAATGTCTGATATTATTGCATGCTATTTATGGTTCTTATGTTTAGATAATTACTTATGTTATTTCTGCTGGACTTACTAATGCTCTTTTGTTTTTGTTTTTGATTTTGTTTTCCCTCTCCTTCACTGAGCCGAGGGTCGATTGGAAACAGCCTCTCTACCCTTTCGGGTAAGGGTAAGGCTCATCTACATATTACCCTCCCCAGACCCCACTTTGTGAGATATTACTAGGTAGTTATTGTTGTTGTTATTTCTTCTTTGTATTTACCGAATGTCAAATGAGTTCTTATTCTCTCTTGGTGGGAATATTAATAATATTAATGCAAAGAGAAGAAGGGGTTGGTTGGTTCCTTAATTAGGAAAAATTAATATCAAATGTGAGGAATAAACATAGGAAAATGTATGGTTGAATATCAGAGAACATGCAAAATATGGACCAAAACAAATTGGAACACATGCACGTATACTATACAACGACAACAATAACATCGACCCAATGAAATTCTACAAATGTGATCTGAAAAGGATAGGGTGTACATATATTCTGCATGATCACCTCTTCCTAATACTTCTTAGGTCGCGCTCTACCTCTCCTCGTGCCCACCAAAGTCAGCCGCTCACACCTTCATACCGGCCGATGCATTTGGCTTCTCCTATAAACATGTCAGAATTATCTAAGCCTTACTTCCTGCAACTTATCATCTACGGGGCACACCCACCTTCTCCCTAACATGCACGTAGCTATATTTTTTAAATAATTAGTTGTGGACTCCTAGTAGTTTAATTTTGACTTGATTGACTTGGTGATTATTAATAATCAAAAGGTGTGTTTTATTATAACTCTTTTAGTTAGGATTAATGGTCTTTGATGGGGAGAGGACAATCTTTGGAAGAATATAGCCGCCCAACTTGACCATAATTTACTGAGGTTGGTGGTCAGAGATGGTGTTTTTTGGCGTTCTTTTGTCTATTACTGTTATTACTGGCTTTTATTTACTTGTTCTAGAGCTCAACATTGACCAATTTTCACTTCCGGACAGTCTAGTGGTTAATATGTTACAACTAATCATAATTTAATAAATTAAGTTCCAATAACAGTGCACGAGTTCGACAATGGCCATGATCTACTGTTCAATAAAGTCTTTCTAAATTCCTATAAATAAATCTCAACTCTGGATGGTTGTTAGGTTTTGATAATATATCATATTGAATTGCATTGTATTGTATTATAAAAAAACAAACAATTCAGTATAATCTCATTTAGTGGGGTATGGAAAGGGTAGTATGTACACAGACCTTATCCCTACCCTTGGGTAGAGAGGCTGTTTCCAAATAGACCCCGACATCCTTCCCTCCAAGAACTTCCCACCTTACTCTTGGGGAGACTCGAACTCACAACCTCTCGGGTGGAAGTGGGAGTTGCTTACCATCAGAGCAACCCCTCTTATTTTGGTTGTATTATATTGTATTATTTTAATTAATATTAAATTTGAATAGATTGTATCATTCGTTATCGTTTAATGACGTGATGCACCAGCAATATAGAGAATACGCTTATAATATTATAAAAAGAAATAAAAGTACGAATTATTATAAAAATTGTAGGATAAAAAATAACATAGGATAATTTAACAATAGAGAATTGTAAGATAAGAATTAAAAATAAGATAACGATGCTATTAGATTAATCAGTTGTTACTTAAAATGGTATTTTTATTCGACCTAACAATGTATATAATGATACGATCAAGAACATGCATCTTATTATTTTATAAATAATTTACTGAAGTTGGTTTAATTGATGATTGAGTTGGAGATTTTCAGATTTTTTCTTCAATTATTGGTTCAAGAAATCGTATTAGCTTTTTGTTGAGCTCTCTCTACCCATTATCATTTTCATAATTTCACGTCATGGGAATGAAGGGCCTTTCGTCGCACAACACCACGTGTGAACGCGGAAATATGCATGCATTATTTTGAATTAAAATACAAGATCGGTTTCCATTTAATTTATTTTCCAATTTTCGAATAAACGACTTTGAATAACTATTTGTACTACCGGATTTACCCTAGAAAATTCATGTATATGCATTGACAATATAAAATATTTTTATGCTATCAATATAAATTATTTTTGTTACATTATTAAGTTATTTTTTTAAATTGCTACTCCTTTTTAACTAGGTATGTTCATCAATGTGCACAACAAGTAATCTTAGAAAACGTAATCGCATAGTCAGTGTTGATTAGAGCAGGGGCAGCTCAACCAAATTGATAGTTTAACGTCGAATGTTAAGAAGAGGCCCAAAATTTATTTAAAAAAATTATATATATTTATGATTTTTTTTCTTTCGTTGCTATGTAATAATAATTTTATAGACCGTCTTGTACGCATTTTGACCATTCACTAGATTATCTGTTAGCTTCCACCATTACAGAAACTAAATAACTCTACTCACCAAGGTTTTAAATTTTATTTTATTTTATAAAAAATACCCGCAGTTAAGAAAATATTTTTATATGTTTCTAGTATCTAATGATCGTAATTTTGTACTATTAAAGTAGATTTTAAAATAATTTTATACATTTAAAATAGTCCAACGTTTATTTGAATTTAAAAAAATGATCTGATCTACTCCTTTAAAAGATATTACAAGAGAATTTATTTTTATTTTTTATTATCAATGTCATCATCAAACTGTTATTTTGCCATAATGTATGTTTATTATGAAATTCAAGTATTTATTTAAATAACCTCTATTTTTTCTAAATAAATTCTTCAAATGCAATTGCTTTAACTGGCTCTAGGAGTATCAATGAATATTTGAAAATAGACTAAACCGTACCACATCGAACCGATTTATAGATTTTTTTTGAAGAAACTATAGGCTTTTATATAAATCTATAACCGTACCGATAATTTGAGTAGGTTTTTTATTTTATAAAAATAAATTGAAAAATACCGAATCGTACCGAATAAGTTTTACATGTAAAAAATATATTTATATAGTAAGCTTAAAACTAATAAAGTATTAAATTTTTTATTGGGCCTTAAAATTATGAAAATTGTTACAAGCCAACAAGTAATTAAACTCAAAATACTAATTCCTAAAACTTATTATCCTACTTATACTTAAATTAAGTTATTTCAAGTATCTTTATTAAGAAGACACAAAGTATTCCAGCTACTATGAGTAGCAAACTATGATGTTTGAATATGTTTCCTTTCATATAATTTAGATTTTTTCTTGAGTCTCAGCTTGATTAATATCTTTCCACTTGTGTGATTTATATTTTTTTTGCTTTTACTTGGTTTCTTTTACATTGTTGTCGAATAGTTGATGTATCTATACTTTAGTCATCTTTCATATTTTTTAATTCATCGCTTTTTAAATAATAAAAATGACTAGAGAGTTTTGTTAAGTCTTATAAAGGAACATACGTTACTGCATTCTACTTTTACCGATAAATTTTACAATAATATTTTAAAAAATACAAAAAATTAACCGAAGCTAAACTGACATGATCAGGACGGTTTCGAAAAGTATAATTTTGGTTATGCATAATAGAATAACCGAAAAATTGGTATAGTATAAATTTTATAAAATAATCGACCAAATCGAACCATTGACACCTCTAGTTGGCCCCCCTTGGGCCACACTGGATTAGAGACGTCTAGGTACGTTGTAAGTACTTATTACTCCCTCATATTTAATTTAATATATACAACATGCTATCGAGAGTCAATTTGGCTAATATTCAAAGTTGAATTTGATTGGTTTAACTTAGTATCTTAAAATATAAATTTAAATATTCAAAAAGAAATACTATAAGTATATTATAATTTTTCTCATATCAAGCTGATAAAAAAAATATTTTAAAATATTGGTTATATCTCATACACGTTGAAACGGAAAGAGTAACTTAAAGTAAACGTGTTTAATGGTTCAACCGGTCCGGGCCGGATTGGATTTTGTTCGACCCGTCCGGGTTCCGGTCCGGTCTGGGCCGGGTTGAACAGTACCAGATTTTTAAGGGTCCGGGCCGGGGCCGGGTTTAGTATACTTTTAATTTTTTTGAAATTAAGTATAACTATTAAGTTATAATTATACTAATACTTTGTAATCATTGTACGAATACAAGTAAGATGGAAAAAATTTGCACTTATTGCAAGTGCTACTTTATTTCTCAATTTCAAATTAATAAGTAGAAAATAAAATGTTTACTTTTTTTCTAACAAGTAAACTAGTGAAGTAGTAATTTCAAATGTTTTGCATCGCCTTAGCAAGTTCATCATAATCAATATGAACCGATTGACCTTCTTCTGGGGAGTTAAATTCCGATGGGTTTCCATGGGTTAATATATCTCCAAGTTCTTCGTCTTCTGGGCTATCAACATCTTCCTTTTCTTCGTTCCGATCTAATCCAATCTCTGAAACATACTAAAACTTCCAAAGCATTGCTTCCCAATGAGTGGCGGGTGTCTCACGTTGTTGTCTTGCTTCGCTAAATGCACTCTCCGATGCAACGGTAGAAATTGGTACATTCAGCACGTCACCGAGCCATAGCGAAAAGAACAGGACATTGCTTTGCATTTTCATGCCACCATCCCAACGGTGAAAAGTCCTTTGTGCGAGGCTCCTTTTGCTTCTGCAAGTAGAATTGAAGCTCATCAATATTCCTGCTACTGGTTTGAGTTTTAGAAAATGTAGAAAAAATATTAAAACTATCAAGGCCTTCATCATCCACATTAGAAGAACTGCTACATTGCATAGCGGGATTAACATTGTCAGAAGCATGAGCAGTATTATCACATTCATTTGCATAATAATTATATAGTTGTTGCAAACATTCATTTAGTTTGTTCATAGAATCATATAAATTTGGGGTTTCAGATTCTCCAATCTCCATATACATATAAAGCATTCATTAATTGGTGACAATCAGACATTTTAATAGAAGGATTTAAAACTGCACCAATTAAGTAAATTGGAGGAATTGGAAAGAAATATTTTTTGAATTTCGCTTGCATATTTACAACAACATCTATATATTTTTCTTTCTTCTTAAATTCATATAGTAGCAAAGAAATTTCAGCTATATGTACTAAAGCCATAGTAGCAGTTGGTAATATGCGCCAGAAAACACAACAGTAGCAGTATAAAATTTATGTAAAAATTTAACAACATCACTAATGACATCCCAAGTATCACTTGTTAACATACGCCTAGGATCAGTACAATGTGCATTAGCAACTTCAATTATAGGAAATCAATATTTGTAGCAACATTTTAAAAATATATATGTATAATTCCATCTAGTAACAACTTCGTCTGGCATGAATCTAGGTGTAAGGTTATACTGGATACACTCTGTCTTAAATTCTTTTATTCTAGATTGTCTATTATTTCCCTGAATAACACCAACTGCTCTTCTAACATGAGTAATCTCAACTGAAAATAAATCAAGGCCACTTTTAATAATTAAATTATAAACAAGACATGCACACCTAACATGAAAAATATCATCAAGAGGTGGTTGCAAATGCAATTTTAAAATTGAAACTGCAGCATTATTGTTTGAAGCATTATCAAAAGACATACACAAAACTTTTTGGTGTAGATTATAAAATTCAACAATGTCAATAATTGTACTACTTATAAACGTAGCAGTATGACTCTGATCTTCATCATATTTAAAAGCGATAATACGTTTTTGCATACAAGTATTATCATCTATCCAATGGCATGTAATTGTCAAATAATCATTTCCATTAACAGCATGACCAATATCAGAAGTTAGACATACTTTAGAAGGAAGGTGACTAAACAAATAACGTATGTATGTTTGATATTGTCCATGAAGTCTAAAGATATCTGCTCTACAAGTACTTCTAGGAATACCTTTAAATAATGCATTGTAAATCCTTTGAATATACATAATAAGATACGATGAAGAAGCAAAAGAAAAAGGTAAACAACCCAAAGTAATCATTTTTGCTAGTTCTTCTCGATCCCTCATTTTATCATATTTTAATAGACCTCCAGTAGTAGGGTTAATAGTTGTTTGACTTCCATCCCCATTAACTCCCCATTCTATGGGATGGATAGCCGACATATGTCTAGTAAGTGTCCCAGTCCCCCCTAAATTACCTCCGATCAAATGTTTAGAAGTTTCTTTACAAAGTTTGCACTTAACTCTATCAGTACCTTCTATTATTTCAAAAAATTTCCAAACCGGACTTCTTTTTTTACGAGTAGAAGTTGGAGCCACTGGTGGTCTTCTACCCCTTGTAGCACTAGCAACTCCAACTCCAATACTACCAATATTTCCACTACTAGGTGTAGGTGGTATCTCATCTTCTATTCCAATTTCATTATCTTCTATTCCAAAATCTTCTTGTAATTGTTCATAATCAATCTTACATCTTGCAAATTAGGCGATTATTTAGAAGTGTTATTGGGTCATTACTATTACTACCAGAAGCTACAGGACTACCTCTTTTTTTACTTCCACCCCTACCAGTAACTTTTCTACACGCTCTTTTAGCAGCATTAAACATATTGAAAATTAAAATATAAGCTAAAATCAAATATGCAATTAAAATATTAAATAAGAGAAAGAGTTGGAGAAGTGTACCGAATTCGACAATAAATTGAGCACTTGATTACGCAAATCCGGTATTACCACGAACAAGCGTCAAGCAAGTATTTCAATTTTGAACTTCAAGTTTCAAATTTCGAATGACAAATTCCGATAAATTAAATTCGGGAAAAGAGTAACAAATAAAATATGTAATCTTGCAAATTGAATGGAAGAGATAGATTGATAATTTGAAAATTGAGATTGCGATAAGAATTTTGAGTGAAGAAATGAAGAAGAGATGAGGGGTTTTTATAGATTTTAAGAAGGGTAAATATTGTAATTTAATAAATACAAAAAAAATGAAAAATGACCATTTTTGCAAAGAAATCCGTTGGCCAACGGATCTGTAGCCATTGCCAACGGAAATGTAGGCCCTAGCAATTCAAAAAATAAAAAAAAAATTAAAAAAAATGTTACAGTTGAACCGGGCCGGTCCGGTCCGGGCTGTACCGGTTCACGGTACTGTTCACCATACCGGGCCGGTTCCGAAACAAAAATATTTCAACGGACCAATCCCCTACCCCCTTTGAACCCAGCTCAGCCTGGCCCCCACCTACCGGTCCGGTCCGGTCCCGAGTTTTACCAGTCCGGGCCGGTCCCGGGTCAACCCGGCCCGGTTGACAGCTCTAACTTAAAGTAGTAGAACGTGATGGAAATTATTAGCAAAGTCAAAATTGAATTCAGGTCCTTCAAAGGCTGCTATTGTCGCGTACTCTCGCTGTTTTCTGTTTCTTTTTCTTTATTTATTTATTTTATTTTTGTCGGTTTATTTGAAGGTTACGTTGAGATTCCAAGAAGCAACTCTCTTTAATTGTATTATTCTTATTTTAAATAGAATGAAGGCAATGATGCAGTCGTGAGATTAAAGTCTCTAAAGCTAAGGTATCTGTCATAGATCGATAAATGGTGGTTCTGCGAGTTCTATAAGAAAGGTTTGCAGAATGAAAGGAGTCTTAAAGAATTTGATTATTGAATGCAGCTAAACAATCAGAAATTTAAGTAATCTAATATCTACTTGGTAATTAATACTTCAATTCTTAGCAACTATTGTCATGTTTCCTTGTAGACATATAACACTACTTCCTATTTCGTAAAAAAGATTAAATAAAGTAGTCTAAATACACATGATAATTGTTTACCTGTGATGATACAGTTTAATTTATACGTAGTCTATAGACAAATAAATCGATTTGATCCTAAAATTATTTTTCCGTAAAACAGTACAGTTAAATTTATACATGGTTTATAGATAAGTGAATGGTTTGATCCTAACAAGAAAAATAAATTAAACAAAAATAAAAGACTTAACCTTGAAATCAAAATAAAATAACAAAAATCTCGGTTCCGGGAGCGCAGCTTCAGTGAGAACAATATTGACAAGCAAGAGGATACAATAGTATTGAGCTTTTGAGCAAAGTATAGTATTAGCTTATCAGAAAATTCATTCCTTTACAATGGTTGTTGAATTCTTTATTTATAATGGTGCCTAGGAACAAGGTCCTAGGCTCAATCCCTTCTTAAATGACAATTATGAGGGCCATTGAAGAATGTGTAATGGTAAGCAGTGAATTCCATATTCTCTATAATAGACTATGTACTTAATGCTATAACATATTCTCCATCAAATTCTACCGGGTGGCAAGCATTTATTTTGCCTTTATGAACACCACTCTCTTCGGGAGCAAACAAGAACGTTGCCTTCGGACCTGGTCAACTTTTGTCATCGGCTCAACGTGTCGCTTTATCATGCTAGCATTTAATATGAACATATTTTACGCTATACATACAATCCTCCTGCTTTCTGGTGGTATAAGCTTATGTCACCGGGAAGTTGGTAGAGACACCTTTCTAGGCAGAAAATTCTCCGACCCCCTCTGAAAAGTTTCGGATAGTTGATTAGACGCACAAAGTATTTAATGTCCCGAACATGCATTATCCTATGATTCAGCAACACTTTTGTTGGTTTTCGAGGTAATTACGGGCATGATTTTAGCCACATATTCCTTTACTTATACGCATCAACCTTCTCCTTTTACACTTCATAATTTCCCAAAATCTATCAAACTCTCCTTACTCAACTCATACTCGTTTTTCACTTCCTCTAACCTTCTCCTACAGAGAAAAACCCCTTATTACTTCTGATAACAATGGCCTCTTTTCCAGAGATTTCAGTGCTTCAAAAAATAAAGAAAGTACAGATGATGTTGCTCCTCCTATGGTGAGCACCATATATCCCAGAAAGCTTAATACAATTAAGGATTATGAAGATAAGTTCCCTTATGCTAACCCCCAAACATGGGTTGTTGGCGTGTATCTTTCTTCTATCTATCCTTCAAGCATCCCTAATATGAAGGAAGATTGTGGTTGTCAAAATTTGAACATCATTGCTCTTGACCTGGTGGAGTGAGTAACCTTCTACAAGAAGGATTTCACGTATGTTTATACGTATTCCTTTACTCTGGAACCGTTTTCATTGAGCGTGGACGCTTGACTCAGTTATCCTGGAGTTTTGCCTTCGTTACCAAGTCTGCTTGGCACATGTGAGCCCTTCTGTATGGCAGGCTGTCGCTTTGTTTTGGTGCCTATTCTAGGAGACGGGAGAAGAGTTGTCCCTAGCTTGACTGATGAACCTTTATTCCCCCAAGATTTTCCGTGGGAGAATGATAAACTTTAGAAAACATGATCACCATGCTTTTCTCACCATCATGGATGATGACAACGATCACGGATGGATGGAGCGGTTCGTTGTGGTTTCCACCAGGGACATTATTTCGGCCACGAATCCATCATTTCCTGAACTATGTAACAGTACTCGTAAGTTCATCGCTTATATTTTCTTCTAGTTAATGATCATCTCATGTTGTTATCGATCCCTCTTCTTTAACTATTTCAGCAACTCAGTGGACACCACCAAGGGTTTAAGACTTGAACTAATGTGTCCAAAAGATTTTTGACGTCACTACGTCCAAGACCCGCACATGGAAAGAGCTGGCCCTTAAATATGGGTGGACGACCAAAAATCATGGTAAGTCAAATTCATCATATTTTTACATTTCGTAAAGGAATGTTAGTTAACCTTTCTCTCATGCTGAATTTAGGTCTACCATAAGGGTCTGTTACCATCCCCGATGAGGACATTTTGGCTAATCCGGCCGATGCAGAAAGGTTGCTACATGAGGCTTTTACCTAAACAGGTGTCACCGGGACTTCTTCTGGTGCAAGTTCTTCTTCTCGGAGTTACCGACTGGAGAAAAAGCAAAGATGCATGTTCCTCCACGGTCGGGGGTAAAAATAAAAAGGTAAAGAGTGTTACATCTGGGCCAGCCGTGAGCCTTGTAGTGACAAGAGTAATGCCCGAGCTAGTTGTGGACACTGTAATGATTGATGATGATGGAGGAGCCAGTGATTAGGGGCTTATCTGCATAGAGACGAATACACTCATCAGCTCAACAGAATGCTCAATTTATTAAGTTAGTTACTCCAACTGGGGATAATGTTCCAGTGCTCTGGGTGGGTTTGATATAGTGGAAGATTCTAGCTTTCACTTTCGAGTCCCAATCGTCATTCCCAGTATCATGAGGCTGGGTACCAGGTCTTTTCTACCTTTGGTTGGTGAGCAATCACTGACCAGCACTATTTTTTCCGTTGATGTTTCGCAACCTACAATGCTAAAAGCTTCATCGCCTTCTTCGACAACTGTCTTCACCTACATCATCTCCGCTGCCATTGTCGTTCGAGAGAAGGATATCTCTCTTACCCAATCCCCAATTCATGGAAAAGGCACAATTGTTCTGCCTCCTCTGATGATCCTCAAAGGTGGAGGAATATACCCTCTCAGTTTTTACCGGATGTCATATGTTATCCCGTTCGATGGAACTTGCTAATTATATGAAGCCTCTAGCTTCGAAAAGGGATAGGAATAAAATACAATCTCTCTCGGGAGAGTGTTTGATGAATAATGCCATGCATAATGCGGCATCAATATGATCTTTGTTCCTTTTGTTGTTCCTTTTATCTTTGTTGTGGAGGGGTTTTTTATTTGTACTTCTATTTTGCAGGCTAACTTACTTGCTTCTGAGGGTCTTCAGTGATTGATCCTTGATAAAGAAAAATTGACCTTCGTAGAGGATCAGTTGTTGGCCAAGCAGGATTAGATTGTTGCTTGTCTACCAGAACTAGAAGTACGAGTCACTAGGGCTGCGGTTGCCACAAAGCAAGAAAAAGGTAATGACCCTTAGCCAAGAGACCGCCCAGTTTATGGTACAATTTGAAGAAGCTAGGGAAAAGCGGGTCGTGCTCCACAATGATGTTCTTTCTGCATCAGATCGTGAGGCTACCTCTATTGAAAGATCGAATAATTTGGAGGTAGCCTTGAACTCCAAAGTTGAATAAGTTACTGCTATCGAGGATAAGTATACCCAGTTAGAAGAGAGGCATAAGAAAGTTATAGAGCATAATAGAGTTTTTAACTCAACTGTTCGTAAGCTCGATGTCATCCTCCGGGCCACTAGATCAGAGCGGGATAATTTCTCAATTGAGGTTGACTGTATTATAGAAGCACTTCAGTTCTGAGAGGCCTCCCCCGTTGTTGTAAAGACATATTCTATGTATAGCATGTGGAGAAAAGCCTTGGAAGAGGCCAAAGCGGGCATCATTAACTTTGATACCGAGCTAAGGCCCGTTGTGAGCACGTGATTTTTTCCCTACATGAAAATAACTCCTAAAAATAGACCAAAATAATTTTAATTGATTTTAGATGTTTTTCTTTATTTAGTTGCATTTCATGCATTCTTAATATTTTTAAAATCATAGAAAGACCGTAATAGTATCACATTTTAATTTTATGCCACTTAGGTTTAATTTGCATTTAGGAATTAATTACATTGAGTTAATTGTGTTAAGAAAAAAGAAAATCACCAAAAATGGTTAATTTTGCAATTTTATTTTAATCTTTGAATTTTGATAGTTTTCCGTTTAATTTGGTTTTAATTAGTTGCAGTAAGTATTAGTTGTAGTAATTATTTAATCTGAAAATAATTTGACTAGGAATTAATCTAGGTGTTATTTTTAGTTTTAATTTAAAAGAAATTAGAAAAATATGAAAAACAAAATATGTGAATCATATTTTTGGGCTGATCTTTACTTCCATTTTTAAGCCAATGCGATTTCCCTTTAAAACTCAACCAAAAACCGGCCCAGACCCCCATGACCCGACCCAACCCAATACCCAAACCCATTTCTCCACCAAAAAAAACCCTAGACCTAATACACAAAAAATGCACGCCAGATATATTGAAGGAGCAGCTGTGCAGATTTGCAGAAAAAAAATGAAAGTCTCCAGATCGTCCTCATCTTCTTCAACATTGAGCCACAACAGCCATGGAACCTTCTTGAATCTTTCGTGAAGCAATCCAAAATCTAGCCAGAATCACGAGCGAAACTTCAGCGCGAAATCGTTCTCAAACCACTCCAAGAACAAGCTAAAAACAGCCCCAAACATAGCTAAAAATTAACCCCATAACCAGTCAGTTATCACTCGATTCTCTGAGGTTGAGGTTCAGGTCGATCGCCGGTTCAAGTTTGGGTCTGACGAGGTCATCCATTCATTAGTTTCGTTCGTAGTTCACGATTCCGTTTCAGAATTTGGCATCTTCATTTGGTCTCTTCTTGGAAATCCATTAGTAGGTTCCAGTTAAGGTTTCCGTCATCTCTTTGGTGATTCTGTTTGAAAGCTTTCGTTGTTGATTCGTTCAATTTGGCTTGAGTCACTTTTTGTAACTTGCCGACGAATTAATTAAAAGTTTTGACAGGTTCATCTTCTACTCCTCGTTTATTAACGGAAGATGTTTGTGAGCTGGTTAATATACTAATCTGTGCTGCCGATTTCTCGTGAATTTTACTGAATTTCATTATTTGGCGTGTTTGACTGAAGCTCGTCCAGTTATGAGATTCCGACTGATTTCCAGCTTCTATTTGATACTTTTGAACTGTTTTCTTTGCCTTCAATTAGAGATGCTATTGTTAGTTGTTTGATCATGTTGGCTTTAGTAGCATTTTCTTTATCTTGAAACTGGTTGGAAACTACTTGAATGCTTGAGTGAAAAGCCATATATTGAAGAGCTAATTATCGTTCAAGTTAGCTCACTCTTCTAAGTAAAACAACTCCGGGAAAAAGGTTATCCCATACTCTTCTTTTTATCGTTGTTTTTTTTTAAAAAAAAACTAAGAACATTGTACCACAACATCAATTTCTATTGTGTATTATACATATTGAGGTGTGTCTTCCAATTTTCTTTTGATTTATGAGAGGTAGTTAAACAGGCTATGCTTATATATAATGTGTGTCATGTCTAATATTGTTGCTGATAAGGAAGGATTTGAAGCAGCAGTTTGGTTCATTCTCGTGTATATTAAATTTCGAGGTACCCCAAAAGTTATTGTTATCTCGTTTTGCCCGTTTATCTTTATTCCACAGCTATTTGAGGTGGCATCTCTCTTTGTTATTTAAGTTATGTTCTGTTACTCATTCCATTTCCATGGTATCTTAGAATGATTAATACCTTGGTCAATTTTCATGCGTTTCAGACTTTCTTCTTGTTAGTTCTTATAGGAAATTTGAGTTGTGCCATACACAAACAAAAATCCATATGCTATGGCCTTCAAAAGTAGTTCGAACATTCTTTGAAATTAGATCGAGGTATGCGATTAGTTGAAATTTCTATGGCTCTCGCAAACTTGAAAGTGCATAGTTGCTTTAGGTGCATGTTTAATAACATTACTTTCCTAAATACGGGTGCACATTTATGTGACCCACATCCGAATCCCAACAAAGTTGAAATGTGTCAAAAATCACGGGTGCATTTATGTGATGTGGTTCGAGGCATATTTTAACGACGTTGCAATTTTCTTTTAAAATAATAATAAAAGCGGCTAAAAATCAAAATTTGCACATAGGTTCATAATTGTTTAAAATCAGATAATTTAAGCCAAATATGGCAGTTGAGCGACCGTGCTAGAACCATGGAACTCGGGAATGCCTAACATCTTCTTCGGGGTTAACAGAATTCCTTACTCGGATTTCGGGTTCGCGGACTGTTAAACAGAGTCACTCTTTTCCTCGATTCAGGATTCTAAATCGCTGACTTGGGACACCATAAATCTCCCAAGTGGCGACTCTGAAAATCTCTTAAATAATTGAATCCCGTTTCGATTGTCCTTTAATTGGAAAAACACTCTTAACTACGCCCTTCGCCGGGATGTAGTGCCAAAAGGAGGTGTTACAGCTCTGGCGACTCTGGTGGGAAGAATATTTGTGACGGATTATGTTCCATTTTGACCATACCTCGGGATGGCACTCTAGTTCCGGCAGAAAATATGAAAGAGTCTTATTGGCGAAAACCCTTGTGGAAACCGTAAGGCGATGCGAGTTGAGAGAATAAAAATGAGAGAGTCTCATTGGTGAAAACCCTCACGGGCACCATGAGGCGAAGGCAAGGCAAGAAGCAACAAATGAAAAGAGGCTATTGGTGGAAATCTGTTCAGAACACCGTAAGGCAAGCAAAACTAGGGTTTTGTTGAAGGAATTGGGTCAGAAATGGTCACAACGACAAAATCGTGGCAACAAAAGGCTGGTCATCGGGATAGATTGGCCGACTAGGTTGAAGTAATGTCATGATCATGAAAAACCAGCTGCTCTTCCTCAGATAAGTTTCCTTTCTTTCCTTTTCAACAGTCAGTAAATATGGAATTCTTTACCCTAAATACAGTTCAGAGTCGTTGCATTTCATTTTTCTTTCAAGTCTCTAAAGTCTTTTGTTTAAGCAATTGGGAGACATTTCAAAGCATATTATCAGCTCCCAAAGGGAAAAAGTGCATGACACCCAAAAATGTAATGAAGGCAGCAAAGTTTGAAACAACAAGGGGAGGGATTCACAAGAGCTTCAAGATAAAATTGATTGAAGAGACAAGAGTTGGCAAAGTGAAGGAGCACCACACAAAGATGGGGATGAAAAGTAAAACCACAAAGGTTCTGGGGATCAACCAAGCATCGTAAATTGACCGGATAATCTCAGAAAGGATGCAAGGCTTCTGGAAAAAAGAGTCAGAAGCGCAACACAAAGATGGGAAAGGTTACAAGGGTTAACCAAGCATAATACATTGACTCAACAATCATCAAAGAAGGACGTAAAGAATTCTGGTGAAGGGTCGAAAATGAAACACAAGATAGGGGGCAAAGTAAAGACACTAGGGTCAAGGGTCAGCAAAACATTGTAAACTGACCGGGTAGTCTCAGGAAATGATGTGAGAATTCTAGCAAAGGGTCGGAAATTCAACACAAAGATGAGGAGTAGAGTGAAGGTACAAGGGTCAGAGGTCCAGCCAAGCATAATACATTGACTTGGAAATCTCGAGAAAGGTGCAAAGATTATGGCAAAAGGGCAAAAAATGTAACACAATAATGAGGAGCAAAGTAAAGCCGTAAAGGTTCAAGGGGTCAGCTGAGCAGCTCAAGCAACTCATCATCAACATGAAAAATTGAACACAATAGAACACGACAGTGGTGCTTACAATAGGAATGCCACAAGCTAACCACCACTTTTCAAACTGATAAGTTTTCTTTAACTGACACATGGGCAGAAAAATCCTGGAAGATACCAAGTTTGTGGAGTCTCAACCCACCAAACACATATTTTTCAGATCATTTTACTCATATTTAAACTAACAATCCAACTTAATGGCTGAGAATTAGTACTATTCTGAAGAAGCACTCTAATGGAACGGTAGCTGTTTTTTAAATTTTTTAACTCTAGGAAATTTCTTTATTTTTGGAGAATTTTAGAAAATTATCTAGGATTTTCAGACTTCAGCACTGCTCAATGAAGGCATTAGGATGCCTTTTATATCCAAAGCTTTAGGGCAACCTTTTTTTTTGTTTTACCCTCTTAGTCATCTTTTATTCTTCAGATTTATTCAACTAGTCCCTAAAAGATTGACTTGTGCCTCAAGTCTTTGCATTAGAGTCTTAGAATTATGACTATTACCCTCTTCTAGAATGGTCTAACATTTTTATCCAATTCTAAGTACCTTAATTTCCCCTGGACCTATTGTGGAATTACAAACCCGAATAGTAACTAAACATCAACCTTTTACCTTGGTCTACAATTATCAGCTATAACCAAACGTCCTAAAGTCTGAATCAATGGACCCAAATTACTCTAAAGGACTTGAATTAATTAACTAGAGTTCAGATCAATAAACACTACTAACGATTCAAAAAAAATCAACACAATCATGCATCGGAATTGATCTAATCAAAACAAGACTACAAAAAATCAAAACAAGATCAAAACTAAAAAATCAAAATCAAGGAATAAAACCCCGATTTACTACCAATAAACAGATTTAAGCTAATAAAATCAGTCAGGATAGAATAATGAAAAAAAATAGAAGATACTCAAGAGAAGAACAAACACAATGGGCATATGTATTTAATCGAGTAAAACCAAAGAAGCAGCCATGGTTTACAGACTTATACGAACAAGATTTTACTATAGTAGAGGCTAATCTTAACCTACCAAAAGAATGAAATATGGACTACGCCAAACAGAACAAGAAAGAAGAAATCATGAAAATTAAAAAAAAGACCATATTTAAACTAAAAAGAAAATGGCTTACAAAATGATAATTAACTAAAATTAGATAGATTGAAGGACTTAGCTTAAAATCTTGAGCTTCAGGAGTCTGCATGTGTTGTTAAAAGGGTTCCGGAAACCCTAAACTTGATTTGGAGTGGGTGTGAGGGCATTTGAGGGCCCAATAGCCTTGGTTTTGTGGTGAGGGGGGTGAGGGGGACCATTTTGGTTGGGTTAAGAAACTGGGGTGGTTTTCCGTCGGACTTCAAATCAATATTCGAGTCGGCGGACCATGATTCGAAGGAAGGTGGTGTTAGATTTGTAACGAGGCTGGAAAGGGGATACTGTGGTGTATTTTTGGTGGGCGTCTGAGTGGGCGCCGCCGTGGACGGCGAACCAGTCAGACCTTTGAACGGATATTCGAGACGAACGGCTAAGATTTGAGGGATGGGGTTTAGGGTGTTGGAAAGAGGAGGAAGAGGAGATTCAGGGGTGTTAATTTTGGCGCCGTTGGAGACTTTCCGGCGGCGACGTCGATTTCCGGCCAGCGGCGGACGGCGGAGAGGTGGTGGTTATACGACAGTGATACATCTGTGTAATCAGGGGTGTTTGAGAGATGGTTTGGAGGGGTGGACGGTATCCAACATATATATATTTAAAAACCTAGTTAATTCTCGTCTGTTGATCGAATATCATCAACGGCCCAGATTAAGACACCCTTAAATGACGCCGTTTTGAATTTTTGAGGTTGGACCGGGTTTGGGTAAGGGGTACGGACTGGTTTGAGTGAGTTTTGGGTTTGGGCCTGAGTGATGTTAATTGTTTTGGCCCAAATACTTGCTCATGTATTTTTTCAGCTTTTATTTTCTTTCTTTCTTTTTCATTTTTCAAAAATTAGAACTTAAAAAAATTCCTAAATAAAAATATAAGTCCGTAATTGACCTATAAATTTTTTAATTAATCATACATAGTCATTATGTAAATACAAATAAAAATCACCTAAAGGAAACAAAAATTAAAATTGGAAGTACGAATTAAAACTATTTTTTATTTTTATTTTATAAAATAACTAATTACTAATTAATCATTAAAAATGCAGGGTTAAATCCTTAATTGCAGATGCCCATTTATTTTTATTATTTTCATTTAATTAATGCACAGACAAATGCAAACACTTAACAGAAAGTGTCACAAAAATCAACAAAAATCAAAATAATTAAAAATAGCGAAAAGAAATTAGTTTTTTTGGAATTATGGGAGTAATTCATATAGGGTAAAAATTACGTACTCACACCCGTGAGCTAGATTCAACTGCCCGAAAGGGTCTTTTGGTCTAGCCTGATGCTACCGACTCTTCTGGTTCTGGTTCCGAGTTCTCTGGAACTGAAAAAGAACCGAAAGGTGATAATGCTGAAGGCCAAGATGGTGAAGGTCAAGATATTGAGCTGGTGGTAGATCCGTCTACTTCTCCCGAGGGACAGATGCTTCTCTTCTTCCAGATTCCGAGGGTGCAGTAGTTTTTTTCTTTAGTTTCTTTATGTTTGTGCTACTTGGGCACGTTTGCTGTGGATTGAAGTACTTTTTAGTTTAAGTATTATTCACGTTTTTTTTTCTCTTTGCGCACTTTTATTTAAGTATTCGTGCAGGTATTTTCTCTTTGCATCGAATTATGCAAGGCTCGGGTGTATTTTTCCCCGAGAGTGATTTAGTCCAAGTCATACCTCTATTTAAATTTATGAAATGGCCGATACAATAGTAATACCCAACAAGGAGTCGAGGTCGATTTTCCACAGGGAGCGATGATTGGGACTTGTGAGTATATATTATAGGAATGAGCTTGACTTATCTCAATTTGCACTTCCACATAATTGGATTGTTTCTAAGTCTAATTTAAACTAGGATTACCAACTTGGTAATTGTTTTTGTTATTTTTTAAATAATATAAAAGGCCTAGGGTTATGATCTTCACCTAGGTGTTTGCCTAACGAGTTGTAAACTTTAATGCTTATTTTAATTGTCGGGGTGTATTATAGCCATCAACACTCGAGAAACCACTCAATACCTCTAGGTCAGAGAGTGATTTTGCCCAGTTTGGCTTTCTCAAGTCCAAGTGGGTATTGAACGAAGAGGTTGATACAAAGCTCAAGTCTGGTTTTACTATATCTAGGTTGAACCCTTTAATTAGGCTTATCAATCTCTCGATTGACCCAATTTCTTGTTAGCCAAATTTTTCCGAGACTAAGTCTCTCTTTCTCAAGAAGAGACTAAGTCAAATAGGCATGAACTAATATCTGCAACTATTAATTTTATAACTAAAAGCAAGAACAAGGCTAAAATAATATACACCCAGTCATAAACAATCAATAAATCAAATACCCATTAGGATTATACTCTAGGATCGGGTCAAAATCCTAGTGAAAATCTAGTTACTCATGCTTAAGATGGAAGAAATAGGAGAAGAGATGATAATTAAACCTATAGTAATAATTAAAATGGTGAAATCAATATTCAAAAAGCTTAAAATAGAAAAAATTACTAAAGAGAGTAAAGAAAAACATATGTGGATGCTGATGTCAAAACTTGACCTAAAAAAGTTAAACTCTTCTATTTATACAGATATGGAATTTTAGGACAAAAATGCCTTTTAGAGGTTCTGCGGTGGAACAATTCCATGTATCATCCGCACTCATTTTTAGCATGCCTTCTCGTTAAAAGGTCTTGTTTATGGTGACGAAGCTTCTTTTGTCGTATGCTTTCCGTTGCTATCTCATTAAAAACCTTTCTAGAAAAATTTGACTGGGACAAAAACTAGACAAAGGGAAAAAGAGTGCAACACATACTTTTAGTATAAGCGAGGCTTATCAGCAATAATATTTCTTGACGTGTGCCACACTCCAATTTCTCTGCAATTTTACATCGTCTTGATTTTCCAATTCATATGACCCTTTCCCGATGGCACCTAAAACCCGGTAGGGGCCTTCCTATATTGGACATAGTTTTTCTGTATTGAGCTCCTGGGTGTTCTAAGTTACTTTTCTCAGAACAAGTCTCCTACTTTGATATAACAGAGGTTGGCTCTTCGATTGTACTATCTTTTCATTCTCTGTACGTTCATCAAGCAGCTCCATATTTACCAACATTGCTCCATTGTTTGTTTCTTCGTCTGCCCAGAAATATCTCGGGGTAGGTTATTTATCGCTTCCAACTCCGCACTACTAAAGAGTATCAAGAGATGGTCGCAATAGTTTTTACCCAATTTTTGGGTCGGGATCGAATCCTCAGAGAGCTAGAATTGGTGTTAAGTATCTATCTAGCTTAGAATTTCTTGTGTGTTCTTGATTGATCTTCTTATCATTTTTGGGTTTTCTCTGTAATTCTATTTTTATCAAACTACTAATTGAAAATGCAACTAGGTTAAGATAAGAGTAATTTGCAACAAGTTGTATGTAATGGTAAAAGGCACTAGGGTAGTGGCATCCTCCAAGGCGGCCAATTGATAGGTAATTGAATCTAAGTCACGATTGACATGATTGTGGAATATGCTATAACCATTGCATGATCTTACCTACTCTCACACCTCTAGAGTGAGTGGTTTTACCCAATTGACATTCTCAAGACCAATAGGGTAGGCAAATTTACTCAAACAACTAGGGTTCAGGTCAGGTATTACTCTCTCGAGGTTTAACCCTTTAATTAGGACTATCAATTCTCATAAGTCCATCCCAATTCATTATTGGGTCAACTTCGGAGACTTAGGCTCGCTTTCTTAAGAAGAACCCAAGTTAACTAAGAACAAACTAGTGTTTGCAACAACTAATATAGATTAAACCATGAAATTGACCCAAATAACAAACACCCATAGTCAATCTACCCTTAAATCACAATACCCATCAATTACCCACACTAGGGTTGAGCCACAATCCTAGATAATGGGTTTAGCTACTAATGCTTGAAGAGAGAATCAGAGAATTAGATGAAGATAAAGACATATTAATTAATTGCTAAAGTAAATACAAAGATTCAATGAAAAAAACTAAGTAAAATGCCCAAAATGGCTACAAAAGGTCTTATCATGAGCGCAGTTGAAGTTCTAAAATGTCTAATACGCTAAAAATGGAAAAAGGTTCTATTTATACTAAGCTGAAAAATCTAGACAAAATTACCCCCGCAGGTGTTAGTGTAGACCGCACAAAATGGTGTGCGGCCGCACTTGGCTCTTCAACTTGAAAACTTGACTCTCTGAACCCAGGCTGCGCGGACCACACAGAATGGACTTTGGCCGCAGAGGCATCTAGTGCGGTCCGCACAAACTTGACCGCGGACCGCACAAGCTTGAACCTATAAACTTGGCATCTCTCTGAACCTTGCATCTACGGACTGCATAGAATGGTAGTGCGGCCACAGAGGTCCATCACGGACCGTACCGCGCCTAAATTCCTGAAATGCTAAGTCTTTGAATCTCTATAGTGCGGGCCGCACAAAATTTAGTGCGAACGCACTAGGCCCGTTTTTCCTGAATTTGTCTTGTCTTTGCTACTTGTGCAAGTTTCACTCCTTTTGAGATGATCTTTGACCTCTTTTGACTTTGTTGATCAAACCTGCAATCAAGCAAAGCTCATGAGCCTTTTGGGACAATTTTGTATAAATTTATAATCAAAGCATAAGCAAGAAGGAGTATAAAATTTGTCAAAATCCCTAGTTATCAACTCCCCCAAACTTAAGCTTTTGCTTGTCCTCAAGCAAACAAAACAAGACCCACTCCTTAAGTAAAAATCCAAGAAATTTTTAGTTGTCCTAAAGCAACCTCAACTAGCATCAATTGGGACTAACAATTGCCCTCAATATAGATAAATCATTAACAACATTTAACCTTTGAAAAACCATGGATCGAGTGCGACACAAGAGCATCAAGAGTTGACTGAACACATCAAAGAACTCTGTCAATTACTTTGGTTATTGTGGAACCCAAACTCCCACATCCTCAACTCTCCCTAAGCAAACTCACCATTAGAATAGTGGCACACAAAACGAGGTTAATAAAATTCACTCATCTCTCTCAAGAAAAAGTCACAAGTACGGCTCTAAGTAACATATGCTTTCCCCTATGTAAGTATCCACTAATGTATGCTTCATTCAACTCAAGATCATATAGGTCTTTTGTGGAGTCATTGAGAAGGCTTTTGGTTCAAGGTAGGCTATGTTTTGGTCTAAGTTGGTTCCATCTTATCTTAAGCGCTTCTTTTGATTCATTTGGCATAATTCACTTCTCTCTTTGAATCATTTCACTTCTTTATAAGGGGTTGGAGAGACACACTGTCACTATTTCTTATTTATTTCAAACATTTTCTCCTTTTTCAACTTTCTACAGCTTTCATTCCTTGCTTTTCTTGAATTCTTTTTTATTCTTTTTCACATTGAGCATTCGTTTGTCTTTTGCTTTTCTTTCTTTTTTTATTGCCTTTTCTTTTCTTCATTTTTGTGCCTTTTTACCACTTTTTTTTTTATCCTCGTCTCTTCCCCCAAACTTATACTTTTGCCATGTGTTAAAGGAAAGATCGGGTGCCAAGAGAGGGTATCTTTCAGAACGGGTATAGGCTTGTATCATGGTTCTTGAAAGAAGAATGTCTAAGGCTCAAAAGGTTTAACTAGGGATCATATCATTGGTAGGCTATGGATTTATTCAAACTATCATTTGGATCAAGGAGAGCCTATAATCATGCCTCAAGTCAAAATTCACTTATAATTTCGCCTCAACAAGCATTCAGGGTAAGTTCTAGACCAATGGCTCGGGACTTGGACTTGCAATTCAATTACTCACCACACAAGCTAAGGGATTGCTAAAGACATAGAGTCGGAGGCCCCCAATGCCTTAGATACAGTTTGAGCACATAATGAAACCGAAAAATTACTTGATGATTATCAGTCAACACCGGAGTCTCAAGGTCACGACTTTCATCATCCTAAACACAACAATTTGTTTTTGACCATAAGAAGGTAAATGTTCTAGGACCAAGTGAAGCTTTGCTTGACTTACCCTTAACTTCAAACTACTAAAAACAAAAAGAAAAATGGACTCAAACCCTTAAGAAGGTTGTTACGCCATCCATCATTGGGAAGAGCCACCCGGTTCACACAACACTCTACCTTTGTAAAAAACCGTGGCATTAAGAAAACCAAAGGCTTATTGAAAGTGTCCAAAATAAAACAAAAAATTATGAACTTAAATAGGAAACTAAAAATGAAATTGGTTTGCGGAAAATAGAGTGAATATTTACAATAGGGGATTTGAATATACAATGGGGGATGAATATATAAAATATGATGTAATTTTATATAAGAACTAAAAGTGAAATAAGAGTGTGATGAATGTAACTAAATATCAAATTATTAACAGACTAAAGATAAAAAATAAAATTAAAAAAATCAAGAAGGCATAAAAATGTATCAATATATACAGTCATCCATAAACTGAGTAGCAGGGCCTACCCCATCAAATGAAAGCTGGCATTATCCCCAATACCAACTAGTCTAAATAAGCACCAAAAGATATAGAAAAAGGATATAGAAGACTTCCTAAGCCATGTCTGTCTGCATTGGATCATGGGTGGTCCCTGGGTCCTCTGTGTGCTCGGGAACCTCATACTGGTTCCCGATGGTCTGCTCCTCTGCTACTGGAACCTGGACCTCGACAAGCTGTGGAAATGGTACATCATGTGGCTTATTGGAGGAAGTATCTGGTGGATCTGCCAATTGGATGATAGCATCATCTGCTCTCGAAATCCTCCTCCTCTTCGGATGCCTCTGTGTTGGCTCCGGTTGTGGATAAGTTACTGGGACTGGATCATCAAGCAACAGGTCTAACGGCAGCTGGTCTACCTTCAGTCTATTAGCATCTGCCTGCAGCTCCTTCACGGACTCCTTGGAGACCCGTGTCTTCCTTAGCTTCTTATGCTCCCCCAAAAGCTCCTTGAGAGCCTTGCTATGTGCGTCGACTGCCTTGGAGAACGAAACCTGGGTGTCGAGGATTTTCTTCTGGTTGTCAGTAATTTCCTTGAGTGCATCCTCAATAGACTGGGCACATATAGGGCTAGGGAAGTCGACTGAGCCTCTATAGTGGTAGTCAATGTGGACAACTTTGATGAGGCACTCTGCATCTAATTGTTTATACTTAGCGGGGCCTGGCTCAGCCGATTGGCAGTAATGGGACGGGTCCGGATGGATGGGATCTCTAGGCCTGCTGATGTGAAAAGGCCAGGAGGAATGGCTGAAAATGTGGAAGGTCCAGGGTAAATCAGAAGAAGTAGAGGTAGGTTCAGTAGGGACCTCTACCACAACTGGCTCTTCAGATTGGCCAATTGGGGCTGAAGTAAGAGCTTTGTATTTCTTGCTCTTGGGGTTGTCATCCCCCTTCAAGCTATACCAGCAAAATGGAGCTACCGCCTTGACCTTGATATCATAGGGCCTCTTGTCCACTTATAGGTCCCTAAAATACATCGTAAGGAAGCTGGGGAAAGAGTAGTTCCGGTCATGTTCTGCTCCCACTATCGTGATAACGCGGGATATCACATTCCCCACATTTATGGGGTAAATCGAAGCAACTAATACAGTCCGGTGGAGAGGAAAGGTGTTATCATGGGTAGTAGGGTCCAACCGGTTGCAAAAAAAACATCTCCCAACCCTTCGCCTTAAAGTTAAAGGTCCTCCGTAATATTTTGACCTCAGTAGTCAACCAATCAGGTATGGTACCTGAGATTTCCAGGTACTAAGCTAACCATGGACGGACCTCCTCGCCCATTTCCATCTTCGCCATATATAGAGTCTCATCCCTCATTGAAACCCAAATATTCGTTGATCGACTTCCCGTCAAACAACACCTTGCGATTCTGAACCTTGGTCACTTTGTAGACCTTTTTGATGTGGGATACATTGTAGTAAAACTCTTTGACCAAGTGTACGTTGATATCTATATAATCATCCATAAAGTGCTCCCAACAACTCTAGTTCTAAATTGTCTTTGCACGTCGAGGTTGTGGGGTAGTAGGTCACTATCAATGAAACTCCTCTCTAGTATCAACTTTCTCACCGGCCACCACTCCCTAAACTTGTGATACGCCACTTCACTAACAAACCTATCCTCCCAAGAATCTGGCTACCTAGTTCTAGCCACGCCTCCCACTGAGGCTCACCACCTTTAGCTACCTCCTCATCCCCCTATACTTCCACCTCACATCCATTCACTGCCGGCCGCTGAGCCCTCAGACGACTAAAAATCTATATTTGTCGGATCTTGGGCAGTGGGTGATGGTAGAGGAGTGGTATTTGTCAGTCTACGCCTCTTCGGCTAGTCAGGGATATACTTTGACACGGAGTCTGAGGAGATCTCCCAGGAGGGCTCGTACTCACTCCCGAATTGATCAATTGCTCTATCAGTTACTTTTATTAACTTCCTCATTGTTTTGATGTTTTCCCGAACTTTGGGAGTGATTTTAATCATTTCTGCTTCCCTCCCCGGGAGGATTCACCTTTGCCTGGTTGTTTTGATCATTTTCCTTGTTGTCTTACCATTGTCTGCAAATACAATTCAAATAAAATTATTTGTCTCAATGGAAACAGTTTAGATCATTGTTGCAGAAGTAAAATGCAGAACATAATCAATCATGTTGTAGACAGTACTTAGAAGACACCTAATGCGGACTGCACAAAATGAAGTGCAGACGCACATGGGCCAGTGCGATTTGCACAAAATGGAAATGCAGTCCGTACAAGGGTGGGGTTCAGAATAACCACCCTCTGTATCTTGCCAGTGCAGTCCGCATAAAATGGTAGTGCAGCCGCGCTGGGGCCAGTGCCGTCCGCACAAAATGTACTGCACTGCCCAACATTCAAATTTCCAGAAGTTCTTTAGTGCGGTCCGCACAAAATGACACTACGGACCGCACTAGGGCACCTTAGACCACACAAAAGCAACCGCAGTCTACACTACGTTCCTGAAAGTGGCACTATGTTAGGGTTCATAGGAATTTTTTTTTAAGTCCGGTTTCTACCTAATTAGAGCCCCTAAACGATTATCCAGTTCATTATACTAACATGGCCACATGAATCACAATCTAAACTAATCTAACCAAGAAATTAAAGAAACATGGGAGGAGGAGAAAGTAAACCCTAAGAAAAACAAAAATTAAATGAATTTAACAAAGTTAAACAAGGAAAAAGGAAAATTATGTTACCAGATTATGAGATGAAGTGAAACTAATCAATATCAAGCAAGGAATTACGATCAATTGCCAGGGATGAATAGTAATTATAATCACCAAGGTTCAATTTTTGCGAAAAGAGTAAAAGAAGGCCCTCGGGATCTATATATTGAAAAGCCCCTGGGACCCATTCTCACCAACCATTGCGGATCACACAGAATGGACCGCAGTCCACACTGAGCTATCATGTTCAAGCTTGGCCAAGTATCCCACTGCGGTCCGCACAAAATGGACCACGGCTGCAGTGGTCCACTGCGTATCGCACAAAGTGTAGTGCAGCCGCAGTGGCCAATCTTCTGAGAGTTCTCACTTTCATCTTCACCAGTGCGGTTTGCACAAAGTGTAGTGCGACCGCATTGGAAACTTCAGAGACTTGTGTATTTTTTCCACTGTGTCTTGCATTGCATCAACACAATCCTACAACATCTCACAACCAGTTATCCCAAAACTTAATCCTATACTACAAAGAAAATCAAAGAAGAACACATGGGTTTCCTCCCAAGAAGCGCCTGATTTAACGTTGCGGCGAGATGCAAGTTACCATCACAATCATTTGAAATGAACAAGAGCCACCACGTGGCTATCATCAATCTTCCCAAGATAATGCTTGACCCGATGCCCATTCACTCTAAAAAACTTTACCATTTTTGTTCTTTAAATAAACAACACCAAACAGGGTCACACATAAAACTTCAAATGGCCCGCTCCATTTTTAGTTGAGCTTTCCCAGGAACAACCTTAACTAAGAGTTGAATAAGAGCACCAAATCCCCCACCTTGAACTCTTTGCTCCGAATATACTTGTTGTGAAGGTATTTCATTTTATCATTATACAGGGACGAATTATAGTAGGCATGGAATCTAAATTCGTCAAGCTCATTGAGTTGCTCCACTCGAATATTAGCAGCTACATCCCACTCAAGGTTCAACTTCCTCAAGGACCACATGGACATGTGCTCTAACTCAACCGATAGATGGCAAGCTTTCCCAAACACCAGCCGATATAGAGACATACCAATCAGCTTCTTGTAAGCAGTCCTATAAGCCCATAGAGCGTCGTATAACTTTTTTGACCAATCAGTCCTATTTGCATTGACCGTTATTGACAATATGCTTTTGATTTCCCAATTGGAGACTTCAACTTGTCCACTTGCATGAGGATGATATGGGGTAGAAACTTTGTGGTTGACACCATACTTTGCAAGCAAAGTGTCAAAAGCCCTATTGCAAAAATGAGACCCCCCATCACTTACGATTGCTCTCAGCGTGCCACACCTTATAAAAATGTTTTTCTTAAAAATTGCTACGACACTCGGGGCCTCATTGTTGGGCAAAGCCACGGCTTCAACCCACTTTGAAATAATACATTGCCACAAGAATTAAGTATTCACAGAAGAACTAACAAGTGGGTCCAATCAATGCCCTATACATCAAAAATAACAACCTCAAGAATGGTATTGAGAGGCAAGGGCTCTTTGTGCAATCAGGTAATTGTGTCTCAAAGGAATCGTAGGGGTCCCAATATATCCAGTTATTTCCTCCAATGTTGGTGTGAGTTTGAAATCCGAGAAACGGAAGACATTGTGAGCCGAGTCCCAGAACGTGATCAATGCCTTTATAATATCTCCCCTCGAGCTAATCTTCAGCAACCCAGTAAGTCCTCCCAAATGCATGTTGACCCAGTTTTTCCCCGCTTCCCCCAAGTCATTCAACCACATGTGTAACTCCAAGGGAATTTTATTCATGAATGTTATCGGCAAATACTGATCCGTGCTCATTCTGCACATTTATTAGGGCGAATTAGTATCTCAAAATTCCACAAAACATTAAAACCGACATTTTTCCTGAAATTTATTTTTCTAAAATCAGGGCCCAGCCTTTCGAATACGGCCTTGTAGCACTTCCTGAAGTAAGATTTTAAGGATGTGCTCGTTCACCAGCCAAAATAAGACTCAAAGGTGGCCATTTGTGCGAAGTCAGCCTTCCGACGTCCCTTTCGGTAACATTCAGATATTCTTGGCAGTAACAGCATCACCCAATCTATTTTGGGAAATTAAATAAAATCGGACTTTTGTTTTTCTTGTTTTGGTTATTTTTGAAAAAGGGGGTTGGACCTGATGAGGGTTGCCTATGTATCTCGTTCCCGACTAGAATCAAACGGGCGTAGTTCGGGCAAAACAATTTATCAAAATCAAAACTTTTAAAAAACCCCTTTTCTTTTTTTTTTTGCAATCCACTAGGTAAGCGCCTAGGGCTAGTTTTTTTATTTATAACTGAAAAGAAAATTACAATAATTAGGAAAAGTACAAATAAGGGGGACAGTAGCACTGGTATTGTTAAACACAAACCGGTCTAACCTTACCGTGCTAATCCTATTGAGGCTTGACAACCTCACTTATAAACAAGAATGCATAAAATAAGAACTTGACACTACTAAATATTTTATTATCATCACAGAGTTTATTACATACTCTGTTATGAAATTACAACTGAGGATACTAATAAAGTAGTAGAATAATATGTAGTACCCAATTGATTGTTGTCCCTTATTTTCCAATCTTTTATAACCTTTAAGTTGTACTTCTACTTCGTTCTCCTGTAGCTTGTTCAAAAAGTATTCAAGAATTATCTTTTATTTTTTGAACGTTTGGACTTCGATAATGTAGTTGTAGCAGCCTGCTTTTGTTTGGCCGCTCTCATTGGAATTTGCCTAACATTTGGTTTCTTGTCGTACCATGTTGAATTTTTCATCAAGATAGCACCTGACTTACTCGTTCCAATATGGTCATCCACATTGTTTGGTGGTGTATCTAGGAAGTGAATGCATGTGCAACAAGGAGGCTTACTTGGAATGAAATCTGGAGCCTCCCACTTGGTCTTTAATTTTCCAGTAAGAGTGTTTTCAACAAAAGGAATTTGAATTGCATCCTTGATTACTCTTTCCACTCGATGATTTTCGAAATGAAAATGTTGTTTAAGCGTATTTTCCTGCTCCCTTTTCGAATTTGTGCAATACTGTCGCTCCCTCATCTTAGCAATCGAGGGAGCATTTTGATCCTTGGCCTGCAATTGCGAATTTGGATGATCTTTATCCAATGCCGCTGTATTCAATGAGGTATTTTGAATCTTTCCATCGTCTTCATTGGCATTGTCAGATGCAACAAATAAGTTTTTTATTTTTTGGTACAGCTGGACTGTTTTGAGTAATCTGCTTTATTTTTTGGATATTGGAATTCTTATTTTTGTTAGAAAATGACGTCCAATTTTCCTTAGCAATGTGTTGTCCAGCTTCCCTTGTGCGTTGTGTAGCATGGTTGAGATTTGATCTGTCATATTCAGCCCCTTCTAAAGCAACCTCACCTTGTATTAAGTCAGCGTTAGATACATCGACAACAGTTATACCTTTAGTAATAGTCACACTGTGTTGTGTTTGAACCATATGTGGCTTTGGTGTTCTTTGAAGCATTTCATTCACAGTATCTGATGATAACATCCAGTTACATCTCGATCATCAAGACAGCTAGGAACTGCAGCAACTGCCTGTGTTGACTTCTCCTGTGGTTCAACTGATTCAACAATTGGTTCTGTAGTAGATTTCAATGTATCAGAAGCCTCCAAGTTTGTAACATTTCTTTGCCCATACAATGCGTTGTTTTGATTGTTATTTTTCTGAATTAGTGTTGCTGCTCGATGGCTTTATCCTGCATAGAGGAGGCTATTAAAAACTTGTCTGTCCTTTTTGCCTTTTCATCTGCTGTTATAGTTGATGCAGTAGTAGGTTTCCAATTCGCCACAACCATGTCTGACTGTTGTTTAGATGAAACATTCATAGGAGATTGCAATGGGACAGTAGATGTAGTTTTACCAAGCAGTGCAACATGAGAAATTGGCAATGAAAGTTCAGAAGAAGATTTCAAAGTATGTTATCCAAATAGACCATTCCTAGGAGCATGCATTGGACCAGTCACCTTTTCATCCTCCTTACTGACATTTTCATGTGCATCAAATGAGTTTAAGATTGTTGGTAATGCTGGATTTTTTTTCTGCGATCTGCTTAACTTTTTTGTTCTTTGGATTTACTTTTTTGTTGGACATTGATGACCAATTGTTTTTTTGTAGTTGTATTGGGAGGGGTAGAATTAACCAAAACTGATGCTTTATTCAATTCAATGCTTTCTTGTTGTCCAGGTATTTTTGAAGCAGCAGGTAAATTTGTTACTGTGGAACTGTCAGCCGGTTGAAATGATAAAACTGTAGAATCTGTAACTGCTTTGAAAGTACCCTCCAAATTTGTACCAGTTACTTGATCAACCAGAAATGAGTTCTGCAACATGTGCTGCTGGTCGATAAATATATGTTCCTACCTTTTTGCATTATCATGTGCTTTCACAGAAGACAAATTTGACAGCTCCTTTTCACTTAAAACATTCAAGGGCAGCTTCAATGTAACAGTAGATGTATCAGTTCGACCAACACCTTCCTTCAAGGCTGCATTATTTTCCACATTCACACATTCTTGTCCATCTCTTAGCACATTGGACTTGTATTGATGTCCTTCAGTTACATTGTCAGGTATGGTAATCACCAGAGCTGCTGGTTTAACCAATTCATTACAATCTTGTAGTCCAGGAATTTTTGAAACATCAAAATGATTTGTTACTGTTGACTTCTCCACTGGTTCAGCTGATACAGTAGTTGGATCTCTATTAACATTCAAAGAAACAGTATCCTCCAAGAATGTACCATTTCCTTGACCAGATAATGTACTCTTATGATTCTTATTATTCTGTACCAAAAGCTGCTGCTCGATGGCTTTATCCTGCATACAGACATCTATCAAAATCTGGCCAGACCTTTTTGTAGTGACACCTGCTGCTCCAGTAGATGCAGCAGTAGGTTTCAAATTTGACACCACCATATCTGACTGTTTTTCACTTAAAACATTCAAAGGAATTGAACCCGAAAAATTTGTTTCTCCTGCATCCTGAATCACATTTGGTAGTCCTTTCTATTCGACGTCCTGCAAGATTAGCATTCAAGAAGTCCCTGGCATCTCCTTCTAATTTAGCCAAACTGTCCCTACCTTCAGATTCACCACCATGAACTACTTCTTCATTGAGTTCCTCTGTATTCCAGCGACACAATTTTACATTATGCCTTTGATGATTACAATACGTGCAGTATTGAGGAACATTATCAAACACGATCAGCTGATCGTATTCTGCTATTTTTCCAGATTTCGAATCTACTATCTTGATCTGTATTTTCTTTGGATGTTTGTCCAGTAAATTAATCAAGACTTTAACTCGTGCCGTACTAGGTTGCGTTCGATCTTTAGTAGCCTTATCTACTGCAATAGGCATTCCCATTGCAGATGTGATGGACATTAAGGATTTTTTGGCGAACAGATTTGCTGGAAGATCGGGAAAGGAAATCCAAGCCACAGCTTTTGACGTTTCTTCTCGGGGATTAAATCCCATTGTCCATGGGAATGTCCTAAAGAAGAAGTCATCTCCTTTTGCCTTTATATAGCCAGTTGTTCTTGATACCACCTGAGCATAATCTTTAAACAGATCAAATCTTACCAGAATGTGCCGATATTCTAGCTGTCCAAGGTTGCAATTACCTTTGACACCGAGTTGCTTCGGCAAAATCTGCCTCAGCTCCTGAAGATCAGGCTTTCCATATGAAAATTTGATTATCACTGGTTGATTAAGACCTTCCTCCTTAGTAAATGAGTTCACTTCATCCACTGTGAACTCAACAGTAGGAACTCCATGTTCTACCGTAACTGGACAAAGTTCCAACTTTGGATTTGTTGCAACAGATTTATATCCAGAAAGATGCGATGCATATGATTGTTTGGAACCTTGAAAAGTTCGATTTTCCGAAATGTTTTGAGAAGCCTCTCCCACAGCATAAGGCTGTGGAGAGGGCGTCGCTTCCATGGTTGTCTCTAAACTCAAGCAAAAATCATTACATCCATGCTATCAGAAGGATATAGTGCGGGATAATTCAAAAGATGAGGGAGCTACAGTTAATCGTAAAATAAGATTTAAGATGTAGGAAATTGGCTATAGATTTGAGGAAAAAATCTATTGTGGATTGGTCGCACCGAGAAGAGGATGTCTTGACACCAAAATTGTGACTATCCACCACCAGATTCCGGCGATATACCTGATGAATAGTGACGAAAATACTATTCACTGAAATTGTTTGTTTGTTTTAGTTTTTCGCTTTTTTTTTCTTTTGTTGTTTTTTTTTCAAAATTCCGGTAGCACTTCGGCGCTATTTGAGCATTAGCTTTACAAGACAAATGGCTAATCTCAACCAACCCCTAATGCTACTTATTTTCTCAATTTTCTTTCCTTATTCGCAAGCCGGTCAACATGCAAATCCCAAGAAGTTAAATGCACACGTAACATGCATCATGATGGTCTTTTCATTTAGGGTTACCTATCCTAGACGGACCCAACCCCTATGTTGAGTCCCCTAAGTCAAATGCATGATGCAAATAAGTATTCCTACTAGGGATCCGGCATGATGCTGGGTTATTCTAGGTTAAAAACCTTGGTATATTTTCTAGACAGTGTACCTGAGCGGACAACTCGAGTCGAGGAGGGGGCTATGTACCGGGAACCGAAAGGCCATCCGACTTTGTAACTAGTCCGGCCTCTTTCTTATTTTAGGGTATAACACTAACAGAATAGGGAGTCTCAACTAGTAAGCACATCCCGGAGGTGAGAAGAGAAGGGTTTCGTAACAGTTAATATGTATAGTTAAGATAATATCAAAGCGGTAAAACCATCATTTTGCACATTAAGCCAACATGTAATAAAATAAGGTAAAACAAAGCCAAATAACACAATTATTATAAGCTCAAATTCTTGAAACCTGAACCAGAAATTCTGGATTCGATCCCCAGCAGAGTCGCCAGAGCTGTCACACCTCCTTTTTGGCTACTACAACCCGGCGAAGGGCGTAGATAAGGGAGTTTTTCCAATTAAAGGACAATCAAAACGGGATCCAATTTTTAGAAGAATTTTAGAGTCTCCACTTGATAGATTTATGGTGTCCCAAGTTACTGGTTAGAATCCCGAATCAAGGAAAGAATGACTTTGTTTAACAGTCCGCGAACCAGAAATCCGGGTAAGGAATTATGTTAACCCGGGAGAGGTGTTAGGCATTCCCGAGTTCCATGGTTCTAGCATGGTCGCTCAACTATTATAGTTGGCTTAAATTATCTGATTTTATACAATTATGAACCTGTGTGCATTTTAAATCTTTTAACCACTTTTATTATTATTATGTTTTAAAGGAAAATTGCAACGCCATCAAAATGTACCGCGAACCACGTCACATAAATGCACCCGTGGTTTTTGACACATTCTAACTTTATTGATATTTGGATTTGGATCACATAAATGCGCACCCGTGTTTAAAGAGATAAAATTATTAAAGACGTGCCTTAAAGAGACTAGCGCATTATTATCTTCGCGAGAGGCCGGGAAAATTTTCTAAACGGCACATCCCGAATTCTAAATATTTCAAAGGAGTAATCAAGAGGGTGAAACAATATGTCAAATTTGAATTGGCGCGGTGCGCCTCGAGTCTATTTTGAAAGATACAAAAAAACACCCGTAGTGCAATATCTATTTGTCATCTACTAATTTTTCTAGTACAAGGAAAATAATGGCCCGCCTTACAGATATGGCCTTAGTTACGTTTGAAGGTGAAATTTTCGGTTAAGCCCATGAACAGGCCCAATTTCATGAGGACAGGCTAGATGATCCTCATGAGAAGGATCACACACATGAGAATAATTGGGCTCCTAAGTAAGGCCCAAACTAGTCACCTGGTTGTGGATGGCATCGACACAATTGGGCCACACAATAGCCCCGGGGACAAGCAACGAATTTAATTGTAGTAACTCCATCAATCAAAAAAAAAAAAAAACAAATGCAACTCAAATGTAAAACAAATTTAAGACTAATGTAGGTTCATTTATATTACTTTACGTCATAGATTTCCTAAACGTGTGCTCAGCACATGCAATCTGAAATCATAACCCCAATTCAGTTACAGTAGCGCTAAGGATCAAACTACAACTGTAACAATATTAAGCTCAACAAAATAAGGCAACCCAAAATAGTACATGCATAGCCCAAATCCAAACACTACTATGTCATTTGATCGGTGGTGTCAAAGGAGAAAAAAACTATTACATGAATAACACAATATAACCAGCTACAGCTTACTACGAAAACCCATTGAATTAAACTTCAAAAGCTATAAAAATGAAATGAAACAACCAACAGGACAAGTAATAACGTGTGCATTTGTCCCTCAAGTCATCAGTTCAATGTTCATGCTTAAGTGGGCTCCAAAACATACTTGGAAATAGCAAAAGAAGGTAGAGCAATAAGGAGTCAACAGAATAGCAGCAACAGAAAAATCGAACAGCAAAATAACCCAGGAATAGTTATAGGACACTACTTTGAACAATTTTCAAATTCACACAACGTCTCCAAAGCATTGATTCAGAATTTTAACCAAAATGATCCCAACACTTTGATATCACATATACTTCAACTCATTTTTAACTATCAATTGACTAAAATTTGTTATAGAGTAGATTCCGCAAGAATTTTGGAGATCACTCAATGCAACAGTAGTATTGTCCTGGAGTTTCTAAAAAACCTTTCTAAGTAGACTTTTCTTCTTCTTTTTTTTTGCTTCAAAAACCAACCCCTTATTTTGAAGAAATGGTTGCCTTTATAGGCAAGGCCATAGGGCAACTTCATAATTAATTTTGCCCCTTTAGGTCCTTGATTTTATAACTTGTTAGCCAAGTCACAGCTAAACGTTTTGCTAATAGACCCCTACTGGAAGCTTCTTGTTTGTTATCAAAGATTCTCCAATCCTTAGATGCCCAAATTACCCTCCCAACACCCTGTTTTTACCCTGACCTCCCCGGGTCAATTGGCCCAGCTAATTGGGTCATAACCCTGAATTGAACCCATAAATGGGCCTACTGTTGCCAAGAAGGCAATCTGGCCCAAACTCTTTTACACAAAAACTCAAGCAACAACCACAATAAATAAAACCTGATGACCCAAACCAACTAAATCATCACAACATTAATTTACGACACATTACAATACGACGCTCAAATCAAATATGTAGAGTTTAAACAGTCTGAACCTTAAAATTACAGAGTTTATCACTGATCCAAACTAAACATATAAAGAAAAGCTAGAAAATGGCAATCCTTAAATCAGTACTGACCATTATACTAACATGACTCAATCTTAACGACTATTTCAAATAACAAAACAAAATGGGTAAACGAGACAAGGAAGGGAAGGAACAGGACAGTGATGGAAAAACAACAAAAGAAATTGATGAAACGGGGAAGCAGTGGGAGCAGAAACAAAGAGAAGAAATGGAAAGGGACACCTAAAAAAATGACCGGCTGTTCTTAACAATCTCCGGCTTCTTCGATTCGGTCCGAAATTGACATTGTTCTTTTTTTCTCCTTGAGAAACCAACGAACACTATTAACGTCAAACCTAACCATCCCAAAGGCTTGAAAACTTTGAAAGATCAACCTCGCCTTCAACTTTAGATTTGGAAATAGTCCGATTTGTGAGGATTTGGTGGGAAGCGATGGTGGATTGAAACTCGGAGACGGGCGATGAGTGCATTGTTGTATTTTGATGGCGATTCGAGCTCCACCGCCGGTCGGAGATGGCGGAGAAGCAGAGGAAACATTTGGGATTTGAATCATTTGAGTGATCCAGGGTCATTTGAGAAAAACCGGGCTCGGATTTGGGAAGAAGAGAATGGGACGCTCAACTGGTGTAAGTCTGGGAGGATTTGGGCACCGGTCGCCGCCGTGGATGACTTCCGGGGGGCGGCAGGCGGCAGTCGTAGGGTGGCGTTGCGTTTGACTTCTGAGAGACGAGTGGAGGTATCTGTTTGAATTAGGTTTGGTCAGACATATTAATTGGAAATGGGGTGGGCAATTCGAACTGTCAGATATATTGAATGAAGGGCTGAGATTGAATTAAAATCGACAACTCTAAACGACTCCGTTTCACCTGTTAAAAATGAAGCTGGGCCTGGTCTGGGATCGGGTCTGGTGGTTAGAGGTTTGGGCTGGGATATTTTAATACAAATTGGCTCAATTGTGGTCTTTTTTTAACAAGACCACATTTTCAAATTCTTTCTTTCTTCTTCTTTTTTCTTTGTTCATTTGTTTTAATTTCTAAATTATTTTGTTAAAACCAAATTAACATTAAAATAGCAACAACCTGATCTAAAACAAAAATTGGGCTAGTTGAATAAATGCTATTTATTTTTTTAATTGTATATTTTTTCATTATATTTTTCTTTGAATTAAAATTCACTCAACACGCAAACAAATACACAATTTATGCAATTAAACTCTAAATGTTCAAATAATAAAAGAAATTTGCAAATAAGCACGAAATCACACAAGTAAGCACAAAATCACATAATTAATTCCTAACTATTCAAATAATAAAAGTAAATCCTATTTTACGAATTTATAGAAATGTTTCAAGCGAGGCAAAAATCACGTGCTCATAGCTTTGTGCGCCCAGGTCTATGCCTAGATGGTCTAGAGCACGGCCGCACACTTGTGGCAGTGCTACTACCCTGATGCACGTCCAGGTTCGTGGTTGGGCCTTCAGGTGCATGGGATCACCCCCAGGGGGTAATTTTTAAAGCCCTACTTCTTCCCCCAAACCCCAAAATATTAAAACTTGCTCTGAAAGGGAAGCTCTGACAAAACTAACTCCTCCAAGGCCTCTCCTCATCTAAGGTAAGTTCTAATCATGATTCAAAATTAATTTCAATTCCCCAACACCTTATTAACATAGGTAAACCCTCCAATTAGTAGATATTTGATAAGGACATCATTGTTGAGAAAAGAAACCCTAGAACTCGAATTCAAGAAGATTGAATGTCAAAAGGTAATATATTCACCCTCTAATTGATTATAGCATTGGATTAATCATTGTAGACTATAATTTCATGAGATATGGGTTGATGGTTTTGATAGAAAAGCATGAACGATTATAGGTTTGGGTTGTTGATTGTTGATTTTTGATTATTTATTAAGGGTGTTGTTTATCTTATGGGTGGTGAAGAATGGTATTGATTATACTTAATTGAGATTTTAGAATTTATCTATGAGCAAGAGAATGGGTTGTTGGGCGTAGAAACACCACTAATAAGGGGTATGAGGCTTTATGCCAATAAGGTGCTTGCTAAAATGCCTAAGTGACCAAAACATGAGTATTATTGCTAATATGGAATCCATTCGACTAGTATAGATATAGGTTAAAGTTGAAAGGATTGGTGAATGTTATATTACGCTCAAGAGCAGGAAGTTAAGGTATATGATTCTAACTCTCTATGTTTGGGAATGTTAATTATTCTCCCTATACTAAATTCTTTTACGACGATACTAATTACCTTAGAAATATAGTTAAGCCATGTTCCCTGAATAGTTGCAGAATTTCTATTATCTAACTTCATAGCTCATTCTTGAATTTCATTTTGAACGTTTTTAACTCAGCATGTAATCAATATAGACTTGGGTTTAATACCCATGAGTCTCAATCTAGATTAATCAGCATGTTATAAACAATTGAAGTTTCAGTTTTTAGAATAAGTTCAAGAATACATGTCTTGGTCTAGTCCTATTCAGTATTCTAGTATCATATAACTTAATATGATTCAGTATTTCAACATCACATATGCAGTATGATTATAAGTACCCGAAGTTAAATTCCTGAATGTTGAACACATGTATTTGGGCCTAAGGTCGTAGTTTATATGCTTTATATTCATATTTGGGCCTGAGGACGTAGTTTATGCTTTATGCATTTTGGCGTGAGGCCGTACTTATGAATAAGTATACTTGGGCCTGAGGACATAGCTTTTGCACATATATATTGGGCATGAGGTCTTAGTTAAACAGGTTGTTCATCATTCAGAAGATGGAGTATTCATATACTTACTTCCTTGTTCAATTTAGTTATCAATTATCATTACAATTATAAGTTATTTAGTTATCATATATTAGTTATTGGTTATCATTTCAGTTTCAGTTTCAGCAGTTATTATTTTAGTTATCAACAATCAATTCTCAGTTATTAACCCAGTATCAATTTCAGCATTTATAGTTCTTTCTTTCAGTTTCTTTACATAGCAGTGCAATTCAAATGTACCGACATCCCTTTTTCCCCGTCCGGAATCTCACGATGCAGGTACTAATTTATATGTTTATAATTCAAAGTGCTAGGATTTTCGTACTAGCTATTTGGTGATCCCCAGTTCTTTCAGGGCATGATCATTACCTTACGTTCTTCAGTATTTTCAAACAGTCAGTATTTTCAGTACTTCATTAGAGGCTTTATTGACTAGAGTAACAGTTAGACAGAGTAGTAGCTTTTCATTTTAAGCAGTGTTTGCTAAATATATGTTTCAAAACTATATTATTATTTTCGCACTTTGATTTATATCATTCGTACTTTCAGTGTATCAAAATGTGTTAGTTTATCTTCCGATTTTAGTAAGTTATCATATCACACGTTGATTCAGCCAGTCAGTTGGTTCGCTTGGTCATAGTAGCCAGGCACCGAGTGTTATGTTAAGTTCGAGCCCAGGTTTGAGACGTGACATATCTATTGTAATCCCTCCGTTTCATATTGTTTGAGCTAGTTTGACGTGGCACAGATTTAAGAAAAAAGGAGAAAACTTTTGAAACTTGTGGTCTTAAAAGAAGAATGGGTAAAAGGTTTGTGGGGCCATGCCATTTGTGTGACTATAAAAGCTTCTCATTAAGGGCAAAAAGGATAAAATAAAGAGTTTAAAGTTGAATTATTTCCAAATTTAGAAATGTATCACTTATTTTGGAACGGACTAAAAAGGAAGGTAGCTCATTAAATATGAAATAGAGGGAGTAGTATCTATACATGCGAGAGGATCATAAGAAAGATATGTTATATTGGTACTTGGTTGAGTAAGACACCGGGTTCCATCTTGGCCCTCTGATTTTGATCATGACAAACTTAGAAATTCAATAAATCTATTACTGAGCTCGGGGTTTAGTCATGTCCCCAAGTGGAACTTTCTCTCCAAGAACTTTTAGAACAACGTGACTTGTTCAAATTTTTTCACTGTGGATTTTGTTGCGTCTTTTTCTTTCGGTACCTGAAAGAATCTTGGTACCTAATAGGGTTTCAAAGAGTCATCCCCCTAGTTGACTTCGCTAGACGCAGGATTAGGCATCGGTTCCTATGATTCTATGTTCCATGCTCATACCCTTCGCTATTGGAAACTGAGTTTGCATTCATTTCCCTTACCGCCAATTGGTCTCCTCTTATTTGTTTAATCCAATCAGGAGTTGGGAACTTTAGGAATTGATGATATATTAACAGTATGGCCTTCGTCTCATGCAACCATGGTCTCCCAAGGATAATATTGCAACTCATATCACCGTCCACTACTTCAAAAAGGATCGTATTCATCACCCTTTCGACATTCGTGAGTAGCAGGATATCTCCTTGGGTTGTCACGCTTGCCTGATGCCACCACCCTAGTTCTCCCTTCATGAACTATCATTACGGCATTTAGTCTCTACGACTAGGTAAGTCTAACAAATTGCGAAAAAGAAAACAACAGAATAAAACTAGTTAAAACTGTAGAAACAACAAAATGAAGCATTTAAGATGTCGCTTGGCATATACAATATAAAATCTCAATGAAACTACATTTCCCAAAACCCGGAATCTCATGAGATCTCAAGTTGTGGAATAACTACAGTGTTCTAACTTCAGAGTTTCTAAACAAAAAAAAAGTACATATGGACTATAACTAAAAGAGAGTAGATAGAGGCTCCTCGGTTTGCAAACGTGACAGATATACCTCAGAGTCTATAGAGATCTCCTCGCCTCGCTAACAATAGTGTTGAGTCGATGTACCTGGATCTGCTTACGGGAAAAATATGTGCAGGAGAGGACATAAGTTTACCACATCGGTACCCAGTAAGTGTCAAGACTAACCTCGGTCTGGTAGTGACGAAGGAGGTTAGGGCTCTACCGGTTATAAAATATAAAGCAAGGTATAAAAGTGTAAGTGCAACAATATAATCAAAACAATATAAGAAAATGAGAAGAAATCAGAGACAAATGTACACAAAAACATCGACATGGGATTTCTCGGGATCCCGTCCAGTAGTCCCAAACATAAATACTCAGGGATTTCCCAATATCCCAAGGATCTCCCAGCATCCTCAATATATATTCTAGGGATCACTTGGTATCTCGAGGATCTCTTGGTATCCTCAATATATGTGCTAGGGATCTCTTGGTATCCCACGAATATCTTGGTATCCTCAATATATGTGCTGTGGATATCTTGGTATCCTCAATATATGTACTGGGGATCTCTTGGTATCCCGCACTATAGTCCAAATCAATATATATGTAGGGGATCTCCAGAAATACTCATCCGTAGTCCCAAAATAAAAACAAAACATTATCAAGGAAAGAATCCACACTTTCATTTAAGTCCGTACCAATAAATAGAGATTTCTATTCTAACATGTTGCACAGAGTTCACATAAACAGTTTAAGCAGATAGAACAATTAATACACTTAAGCATGATTCCCTAAACTACACAGTAGGCTTAAAATACAAGTAATGTTCAAGAAGAAAGAAACACATTTAATTTATTGATGAAAAATGAATTTCCAAAAATTAGCACGTGTACGCACTCGTCACCTCATGTACACCACATTCATGTAACAACAATACCAAATCCTAGGGGCAATGCCCTCTCCCCCCCCCCCCCCCCCAAACAAGGTTAGACAAGTCATTTACCTCGAACCAGCTCAATCAAATCTGTACCTCGTTCTTGCCACGAGTATCCGACTCTAAATGGTCCAAATCTATTCAAAGTAATTGTATGATGTAAATAATACTTCAAGTAACTAATTCAATTTAAGCTAATACGCAAAATTAGGAAAAATGACCAAAACGCCTCTGGGCCCACATCTCAAAATCGAATAAAATTTACATTTTCAGAATCCTCATACTCTCACGAGTATAACCATACCAAAATTATCCAAATCCAATGTGAAATCCCCATCAAAACTCGAAATTTAGGTCTACGAACTTTCTCCAAAAATTTTCCAATTTCTCACCCCAAATCTGAAATTAGATGTGAATTCATGTTTATATTATTGGGTTATAAGTAAAAAGGAATTAAGAATCATTACCCAATCGAAATCTCTGAAAATATTTCAAAACCTCGCTCAAATCCGAGCTCCCAGGCTCTAATTTTCACAAAAAATGGCTAAACCCTCAACTTTGAAATTTTATATTCTGCCCAAAAAATCCTTCTTCATGAACGCGGAAGGATCCTCACATTCGCGAAACACAGCTCCGCTTGGTCCAGCTTTCCTTCACCACGAACACGATGCACCTTTCGCGAACGCGATGACCAACTCCCCCTCATACGCGAACGCGGGTCCATCTTCACGAACGCAAAGAAGGAAACCAGAATTGGCCTGCACATCTGGAACACACCCGAGGCCCCCGATATCCTCAACAAAACATGCCAACCAATCCTAAAACATCACTTCTTCAAATCTTCGAAACGATCAAAATAACATCGAAATACCAACTTAACATCATATTCAATCCTAAGAACTCCTAAAACACTCAAATTACGCTTTCGATCAAAAAGTCTATCAAACCTCGTCCGAATGACCTGAAATTTTTCTAGCACGTTACATTCAATACTATAGAGCTATCCAAATTCCAAAATCCCATTCCGACCCTGATATCAAAATTTCACTATGGAACCGGAAACTTCAAAAATTTAACTTTTGGCATTTCAAGCCTAACTAAGCTATGGACATCCAAATCACAATCCGAACACTTCCTAAGCCCGAAATCACCAATAGATTTAACGGAACCAACATAATTCCATTTCGATATCGTCTTCACACTGTTCGAACTATGGTCCAAATTCTAAAGCTTAAGCTTTCTTTTAGGGACTAAGTGTGCCAAAACTCACTGAAACTCAAAACCAAACATGCAAGTGAATCAGAATATCATAAACAAACACGGGAAAGCAGTTAAATAGAGGATTGGGGCATAAATTCTTAAATCGACTGGCCGGTTTGTTACACCTGATTGAACCCGGCGAAGAGTTTTGTGACTCGAAATGATATTTCCAGTGAGCTTGGCTTGCTCCAATTCTCTCCATTGGATAATATCGGTCGAACTTCCTATGTCTATTAAAACACGTTTAATTTTAAAATATAAGACATTTAAAGAGATTACTAATGAATCATTATGTGATAGCAGCAGTCCATCTGCGTCTTCCTCCGTAAAAGTAATGTCGTCCTCAGCGACTTCCCAGAGACTCTTACTGCGAGTCACTGACGCCTTCATTTTTTTCCACCAAAGATGTCACACCATTAATCTCGTTTACCCGGAAGATTATGTTGATCGTCAAACATGGAGGATCTTCTCCTACTTTCAAAGGCCACGCGTTATCTCGATTGCGGATGTTATTGTTTTTAGCCTGATCGCTCAAGAATTCTCTAAGATGGACATTTTTAGTAATGTCGCCACTTCTTCACGTAGATGTCGGCAGTCCCCTGTCCGGTGGCCATTGGTCACATAGTATTCACACTACAAATTAATCCCTTTGGCTGGGATCAGATCTTATTAGCTTCGAGATTGTGATTCTTTAATATTCCTCATAGCCGACACCAACTCCACTATGCTGACGTTGAAGTTGTATTTGGAAAACCTGGGGTAGGAGGAATCTCGAGAACTTGATATCTCCTTGTCCTGCAATGACATGTTATGTCACAACCCGAATTTTCCCGCCCTCGGGAGTCATGATGGAGCCTACTAATGGGAGCTAGGCAAGCCAAATCCAATCACTTCTCCTCAACCACATAATCTTTTTTAATATTTATCAACAATAAGATAAAAGCAACCAATTTAACTAAACAAGCGGAAGACTCAATATTAATAAAAACGAATCACAATACGGAAGTTCAACATAGCCTCTACCCAAAATCTAGTGTCACTAACTCACAAACTACTAAGATTCACAAAATAACATCTAAAAGAAAGTGTAAACTGTTTGTCTCGAAATACATGAGATACAGATCGAAATAAAGATAGAGGAGACGCCGATGCCTGCGGACGCCTGCAAGGATACCTCGCTGTCTCACCGGACTGAAGGATCGGTCCCAGGCTACTGCTACTGCTACTGCTCAAAAGCTGCAATCTACATATAAGTGCAGAGTGTAGCATCAGCACAACCGACCCCATATGTTGGTAAGTGTCTGACCTAACCCCGGTGAAGTAGTGACGAAGCTAGGACAAGACTCCAGATAAATCTGTACAATTACATAATATATGGCTAAAGAAACAACAGGAAATAAAAAAGTAAAACTGGGGAGGGGAGAACATGCTCTGGGATAGTAAAATGCACATGATTCTCAGAACTGACAAAGAAACCAACTACAAAGCTGCTAACACGAATAAGGATAGATAAAAAAACTTTCACTTTAAATCTCGTCTCGTTGTAGGCGTACAACCCGATCCGATTTCTCAATTTCTCGTGGTAGGCATACCACCCGATCCCATTTCTTAATTTCTCGTGGTAGGCGTACCACCCCCTCCCATTTCAATCAATATCTCATGGTAAGTGTACCACCTGATCCCATTTTAGTCAATATTTTGTGGTAAGTGTACCACCCGATCCCATTTCAATCAATAACTTATGGTATACATACCACCCCATCCCTTTTCAATCAATATCTTGTGGTAGGCATACCACCCGAACCCATTTCAATCAATATCTTATGTAGGCGTACCACCCGATCCTATTTCAATCAATATCTTATGGTAGGTGTACCACCCGATCCCATTTCATCAATATCTTGTGGTAGGCGTACCACCCGATCCCATTTCAATCAATATCTTGTGGTAGGCGTACTGACCGATCCCATTTCAATCAATATCTTGTGATAGGCGTACCACCCGATCCCATTTTATCAATATCTTGTGGTAGGCATACCACCCTATCCCATTACTTCTAACGCAATACACAAAATACTCCCGGCAAGGGAACAAGACAATGTAATAACTTCGCGGCAAAGGAATACAATAACAACAATTCAAATGTCCCAGCAAGGGAGAGTCAGCTATAACCAATTCTATTTAATTTCTACTCGGCACAGTTGAAACCAATACTCAGTATCAAGGATCATCAATCAAGGCCTTTATAAGATCAATTAAGAAGTCACAACTATCAATTTAAGACCCACGGTCATGGTTGACACCAACATATGGATACTCATCACCGTGCCCATACGTCACACGCAACACAAACAAGTCGCAAATACGAATCAACTCCTAATCCCTCAAGCTAAGGTTAAACCGAACACTTACCTCGATGCATTGAAGTATACTCAAGCCTCAATTATAGCTTTACCCCTCGATTCCACCACTAATCCACTCGAATCTAGTCACAAATTACTTAAATACATCAAGAAATGCTAGGTGAATGAATTTGAATGCATAAAAATAGATTTCCAATAGTTTTGCCCAAAAGTTCCAAAATCGCACCCGAGCCCACGTGGTCAAATTCGAGCTTCGAACCAAAATCCGGTTACTCATTCCCCCACGAATACATATCTATGAGTTGTTTTAAAATTGGACCTCAAATTGAGGTCCAAATCCCAATTTTTTTTAAAAAAACTAGGTTCTACCCAAAACTACCCAAACTTCCCCATTAAAATCTTCGATTTGAAGTTGAAATTATGTTAAAAGATGCTAAGGAGTAAATAAAATAGGTTAGAAATCACTTACCAATCGTTTTGAAGAAGAAAAATCGTTTGGAAAATCGTCTCTTATGTTTTGGGTTTTTGAAAAGTAAAAAATAACTGAGATTCCCGTGTATTTATACCCTCTAAAGTCTCCCAGCACGGACCGCGGTTGCGCTGGCCTACCTAAAGACCTGCAGATCTTAGCCTTGCGCGGTCCACGCAAAGTCGAACACGGCCGCACAACACCCACCGCGGACCGCGCAAAGGCGACCACTGACGCGCTGGCCCCTCCGCAGACGCACACCTTTTTGTGCGGACCGCGCTGGAGGGTTCAGAGTCTGCAACATTTTCCTAAGCCTGCAACACCTGTCTGTTAAGACTATGGTGTCCCTGAACCTACTCGAAACTCACCCGAGCCCTCGGGTCTCTAAACCAAATAAACACATCACCTCAAATCCATCATACGGACTTATCCGTGCGATCAAATCGCTAATATAACATAAATATTAAATCGAGCCTCAAAGCTCATGATTCCTTCAAAATTTTCATAAACTATCAAATTCCCCTTTTAAGTCTGAAACACGGAAAGCGCTTAAACCATATATAAGACTTGTACCGGGCACCGTAACCAAAATAAGGGCCCTATACCATACTATTTTTAATCAAATTTCATTTCCAATTTCCTTAATTATTTCCAGAAAATAATTTCACACAAAAAATCATTTCTCGGGCTTGGGACCTCGGAATTCGATTCCGGTCATACGCCCAAGTCCTATATTTTCCTATGGATCCTTCGGGACCGTCAAATCACGGATCCGGGTCTATTTACCTAAAATGTTGACCGAAGTCAAATTTTTAAATTTATTTAATTTAATATAAAAATTTAGTATTTTGTCACAAAATTCATATTTAAGCTTTTCAGCTACGCGCCCGGACTACGCACGTAAATCGAGGCAACCCTAAATGAGGTTTTCAAAGCCTCAGAGGCACAGAATGAATAAAGAAACCAGTGATGACCCTTTGGGTCGCCACATGTTATTCTTATCGTGATCATCTTTCTATCGATATCTACTGACTGAAAACATATGTCGCATCCATCGCCCGTTCATAGGGAAAAAACCTACCCCCTCAGGACCGTCGATCGATGTAAAAATTATCATTTGAGTTCTCTTTATTCTTCTCCCTGTCCTACCCTAGGCCGACGCTAGGAAATCGAGCTATTCATCCTTAATTCTTATCTTTGATCGTACCGGTTGTGAACATCTACCTATGTTGTTTCATGGAACTCGAGAAGACTTCCTTTCAATTTTCAGAAAACATCAGAACTTCTAAGATTCAACATTTTAGTAAATGCTTCTGCTGCCCATCCGTCTGGTACGACTATGAGAAACATCCTTTCTTTCTAAAATTTAGTCACGCAATGCCACAACAATTCATACTCTCTTTGTGAAATCTTGAATATGTCTGCCTTTCAGGCATGTACCATTATAGCCATGGCATGGGCCTTAATGAAAGAATTTGCAAGATCTCGAAGGAATCTATGAAATACTTGGGCATAAGTGAATACCATGCCAGGGCCCCCTTTGTGAGGGTCTCCCCAAATTTCTTCAGCAAGACTAACTCATTCTCCTACGGAGCTAAATCATTTCCCTTCACCGTTATTGTATATGTGGTGATGTACTCCTGAGGATATAAAGCCCCATCATATTTGGCACGTCTGCCATTTTGAACCGCTTCGTGATCAACTCTAGTGTCGGGTTTGTTTTGAACGGCAACTAGCATATTTCTTTGAGTTTGGTCCTTTCAACACTGGTGGTGCGCCCGGAATCTGATCCATTTGGCCATTTATTTCACTCTTAAACCATATGAGTTCGATTTTAAAAGGTTCATTCTTGTTGTTATTACCAGATCCGCTACTGTTCCGTCCGGCCCTGTCAAAGTCGACTTCGCCTCTCAAGGTCTTGTTGTCAACCCTCTGCATTGTTTGATTTGCGGGAGCACCGGGAGCAATCGAACCCCGTCCACTTTCATTGTTGGAAGCGTCTGACACTACCTACCTCAATTATGTCATGACCTAATCCTGTCGTGAGAGATGGCCCATAATGGCCTTTTGTTGTTCCCTCAGGATCCTTAATGTTTCAACGACGTGCTCTTCTTCAGCATCATCGAGAATTGGCCTCTTGAATATGTCGCAGATATGGCCCGTCATAAACCGGATTAGGCTCATCCCTCTCGTTGCGGGTATCACTAATTGAATCTTTGTGTTGAGCCTGATTTTCCTAGGCCTCAACGTTTTGTGTGGTATTGACATCATTATTTTTCATTTTCTGTGATTTTTGCTAAGAACAAAGAATCGAATAGGTTAGAAATCGATGCGAGGATCAACTCAATTACACAACTGTCTAAGCCCCACGGTGGGCGCCAAACTGTTTATATGTAAAACGGTACAGTTGAATTTATACATGATTTATAGACAAGTGAATCGATTTGATCCTAAAACTGTTTACCCGTAAAACAGTACATTTAAATTTATACGTGGTTTATAGACAAGTGAATCGATTTGATCCTAAAATAAAAAATGTATCAAAACAAAAATGTAAGACTTAACCTTGAAATCGAAAAAAAATAGCAAAAATCTTGGTTCCGAGAGAACTTCCTGAGGCAGTAAGAACAATATTGGTAAGCAAGAGGATAAAATAGTATTGAGGTTTTGAGCAAAGTATATTATTAACTTGTCAGAAAATTCGTCCCTTACAATGATTGTTGAGTTCTCTTTTTATAATGGTGCCTAAGGAATAAGGTCCTATGATCATACCCTTCTTAAATGACAATTATAAGTGCCATTGAAAATCTATAACAATAGACAATGAGTGTCATATTCTCTATAAAGAACTATATACATAAAACTATAATATATTCTGTATTAAATGCTAACGGGTGGCAAATATTTATGTCGTCTTCATGAACACCACTCTCTTCGGGAGTAAACAAGGTCGTTGCCTTCGGACCTGATCGACTTTTGTTTTCGGCTTCACGTATCACTTTATTATGCGAACATTTAATATGAACATATTTTACATATACAATAGTATTTTTATTTTCGTATGAGAAGGACTTGGACTTTTTTTGTTTGTTTAAAATATTGGTGATGATGAGTGTCCCAGTTAATTTGTGGTATATATGCATATGCCTACTGTGATCGATGGCTATTATTCTTGAATATGATTTATATTCGCTCACAATATTAATATTCTATATGCTCCGTGTAATCCAATTTGTAAAGATTTAAATTCTAGGTGCACTATGCTGTCAATAATTTACTAGGTGCACTATGAAGAAATTAATCTTCAAGATGATTGAACATTAGTAATTCAATTTTGGTAAACACTTGGAAAAATAATAATTCGATTATGTATATGCGAAATGAAATTAAGTTATATATGTTGGTTGTGCCATAATTTTTATATGCTCAATTTAGGTGAATTCGGAATTTGAGTATCACGGAAGCACCATCATTAAAAATAAAAATAAAAATGTGCATTGTTTGAGGTAGGGTTCAAGCCTAGGCCTTCGAAAGAATGAAGATACTTGAGCACTTCTACAAACCAGCTACTCTATCTAGTTATTGTGATTTCAGGGGGTTGCGTAACATAATTGAAGTGGTCTTTACTGTATAAATAGATATATATAATTTATATGTATAGTCTTTTTTATCGAAGCTAACGAGTTCTGGTGACCCCTATCCTACAATCTAGGTTCGCCCTGGCATGACCGATTACAACATTATTATCTTTTCTAAGGTTATTTATCCAATACAATTACTTATAATTTAGCTTTTACTTAATTTAATTGTGTGTATACTTTTTAATTTAAAAGTTAAAGGACATGATAGCAGTGTACTCCATTACAAGGGCCTCTTTGAACTAACAGTGCTGGGCTCCTTCCAAGTTGGAGAAGGTTGGAAATGTAATAGTACTATAGGTAATACGTCCATAATTACTCGAAGTCATTGGGCCAAAAAGAGAGACGTGCTTCATTTGCAAACTTTTTTTTTTTAATTCTATTTCTAGTTTCAGTTTCTTAAAAGTGTAGAATGAAACAATATTAGAATTTTTACTTTGGTTCATACCTTATTTATTTTAAATAAATACTATTTTAAAAATATATATTCTATAGCTACATTTTGATTTTTATAGCCAAACATCTATTTATGATCACCTCATACCCTTAAGTCATAAAATACCCTTTGTATTATTTTTCTCTCTCATTCTTTCAAATTTTTCTCCACCCTGTCTCTCAATGCTAATTTTCTCCATGAATACAAACTCATGAATTTTCTCTCGTCAATTTGTTCGTCGATCGTTCTTCGTCCTGGAAAGGTTCTCCACCACTATCATCTTCAGCGACGGATCTCCGCTCTTTCTTCTCACGCCAAAACAAAGGGTTGCCATTGCTATTGCCACATATAACCAAACAAATACAGTATGCATCTCCGGCAAATTTCAAATATCTTTTGCAGCACAAGAGCGTTAAATTTGGTGATTTTGAAGACAATAAATTTCGAGAAAACGCTTGTATGATCGTTTTGAATAAAGCTTAGATATGATCTGGTATCTTCATTTTAGTAGATGCGATTGATTTGTTCTCACATAACTTTGTTTCTTATTTCTTCCGGACAATAAGACCTTGTCAGAACCTCAAGTGGATGCATCAACTGTCGCTATAGGATATTGGAGAGGCCAGAATAGTATCACAGTAACGGGAACGACGTTCCAAGTCAGAATCGCAGTTCTCTCAACGAGACGATATTAGGGTTGTTCTTAAACAAAGACAATAGAGTTTGGGGCTGAGAAATTTGAAGATTCGGTTACCTTTTTTAAGTGTATTTTAATGTATCTTGCTGTATTTTCATGTATTTTATTGTATTCATTATATTTCAGTGTATCTTGCTGTATTCCATGTATTTCATTGTATTCACTGTCTCGCTATGTTCTAGGAATGTATTCATATATTTTTTTAATTAATATAATTTATGTATTCAGAGGTATATATGTATTCAAATGTATCTGAAGTATGTATTCATATGTTTTTGCACTATACATGACCTGCTATACTTCATGTATCAAATGTATTTTCATGTATTTAATTATATTTTTTGTAATTATATAATTTCTCGGAAGGTTGCTATGTTTTGAGGAGCTTCTCGGTTGAGAATCTTTTTTATAACTGAAAACATAAATTTTGTGTGTTATAATTGAGTTTGTTAAGTTATATTAGGAGTCTATTATGTTAATTGATTCAATTTCCATTTAAAAACATCTGAATAGACCATAAATTGCGCTATTTATGTTATTGTATTCACAAATATATATCGTGAATACAGTTGAATACAATAATTTGTCTAGCTGTAATCACATGTTTCACGTTGTGATTACGGTCGAATACAATAATTTGTCTAACTGTAATCCCCTATTTCACACCAAAAAATGTATATAATCTATAAAACCTAAAAATATAACTATAAAAAGTAATATAATAAATGGTATTTATAACTAGTGATTTGTAAAAATTTTAAACAATATTTTTTATCCGCTGCGACGTGAATGCTGCATCTTTGCATCAGATAAAGTTTGCAATCAAATGTCAACCACGTACGTTGACTCCTACTTTTTAACTCTTAAAAAATTCTGTTCAAGAAAATAATTTAAAATACTGCCACGCAATTCTAAACGTGCACGTGCCAGAGTGTGTGAATTATTCAACTTTTTAAATTGCATAAGTACAATTCAAGTTTTAATCGTTGCACATAATGCCCTTTATCCATAATGTATAGAAGCTCACTACCTCCGATCCATTTTAAGCGATTTTTAATTTTTTTTTGTGATTCATAATTTGATTTTCTTTTTTTAACTATTAAAAAAAATTAATTTTTTTTCAAAGTTGCTCTTGGAGTAAAGACCCTAGAAATACTTTTTATATTTCCAATGAATAAATTAAAATTAATATGATCAATTTTGTTGTTAATTAATATTAAAAGGTAAATTTTTTAATATGGTAAAAACAACCAAGAAATTACTTAAAGTAGACTGGAAGGAGTAGTAGTGAGGAACAAGGGCATATCTTAGGTTAATGCATATGGGTTCACGTGAACCCATATTTCTCTCCCCAAATCATGTATAATTATGTTATATTTTTTCAAAATTACTTAAATATATGTGTGTGCAACCTTGCTCAAAGACTTTTATGATGCAATAATTACTGAGTGCACCTCTACAAGTGAAATTAGCGGTTCATTCTAAACGGTCTTATTTTTGGCACAGATTATAGATATATCAATGAAAATCACTAAAATTTGAACAAAATATAATAAACCTATAATTTCAAAAGTGTATTGAGTTCATGGTGAAAGACTAAAATTAAACATGTCAAATATAAATTTTAGGTCCACCCCTTCATAGTAATGTATCAATCCTCTTAAATCCTAGTGTAGACAATATATTTGCGTCGAAAAAATAAAATCAAGACCGAAAAATATTACAACAATCGTAGAATTTTATTTCGAATATTTGAGAGTTACAATCTCTATGAATCCTCTGATTCTTCTTTCCAATAGTAAATAAATTCAAGGGCCTTTGAGCTTGATCTTGAATTTATATTTATTTTCACGAACAATGATCTTGAATTCAACTGACACAAACTTTGATTCGAACACGTACTCCTTGAAATTTGAACTTGTTCTTCGTTCTTGATGTTGAACTTGATTTCTTGAGCTTGATTTGTTCGTTCTTGAGCATGAACTTAATTTTTGAACTTGAACATTGCTTGAAGCTTGAAATTTGTAGAGAAATTTGTGGCGTTTGATCCACGAGCTCTCTCCTCCCTCTTATTATAACTTCTGATGTCTTTTCTGGGTTATAAAGATTGCTATTTATAGTTGTAGAAGGGAGGAATTGTGATAAGAATAAACTCTTTCCGACCAATCAAACTAAAGTGTGACATGACCGCGTTTGATTGGCTAGAACATGTCACTTGCACACATAGTGTTGTTTCATTGGCTTTTTAAGGTGACTTTGCATGCCTTGTTATTTTGAAACATGGCGCGATTCTATTGGCTCTTTCGTTTGACTTGGCGTGCCATGTCATTTCACGTGTGGCACCAAACTGAACCTCTTTGAAGATGATATCGTGGGTCTAATGAAATGGGCTCATCATTTGTAGCCCGATTAAGTGGGTTAGCCCAGTAAATATATACGTGACTAAAATAATTAATTAAATTATATTAGCCCAAAATATTTATTTGGACTAGTATAATTAAATGGTCCAAATAATTTTATTGAATTTATATTCAATAAAATTTACATGCCTACAAATGACCCCTATTTCAAAACTTATCAAAATATCAATTTATCAACTTTAAAAGACTAGGGTTGAAGTACTCATACTCAAATCGCTTGAGCCAATTTGTTGCTTGTCATACGAATGAAAATTATCAATTTTCAAGCTTTCCATGATCTTTGAACTTATTTTATTTAAATTTTATGTCATTGCAAAGTTGAATAAAATTTCCAACCTGGTGGATTCCAAGATTATGTATGCCTAAGTAAGATGCCAAATAAATTATGGCAATTATAATGGATAGAAAAAAGGAAAGTCACTAAAGACAATACACTTTATCTTTCGGATACATCTCAATTTCTCGTGTAACACAAAAGATATAGTGCAACCATACACCATTACGGTTTCCAACAAGGAGCACATTGAATTGCTTGAATCCTATCACCATCGATGTATTTATCTGATTTGCTCTATGAAACTAGTCTTTCATCCTCCAACTAGTATTGTAGAAATGTTGGCACAACTAGTATTTCTAGTTTGAGTAGGAATCAAATTATAGAATCCTAATTCTTGAAGAAAACAAATTGTGATAGCCGGCCTTTTGATCCCAGATCGAGAAACAAACTTCAGAATGTTCTCTTCTACCATCTATATAAACTCGTGTATTCGTATTTATTGAGCATCAATTTCGTAGTATTTTGCAAGCCATTTAAGTCTAATTTTATAAACTCGAAAGTATTGACGCGAAGGTAATTTTTTTCTTGTGATTTTCTTTCTTTGTTATCCTTTTTGGTTTTTTTAGGTCAAACAAGACGGATATGTTCTTGTTAACAAGATCATCCATGCATGAATGAAGACGATCTTGGGATATGAGGGGATGAGTACTCATCCTTTTCCAAATATCAGAGAGATTACTCTCAATGTGGCTTATCTATCGGAGAAATTGCTCTCAATATGGCCCAACTACCAAAGAGATTACTCTCAAAATAACTCGACTATCAGAGAGATTACACTTAATGTAGCTCAACTACTAAAGATATTACTCTTAAAATGGCCCGACTACTGGAGAAATTACACTCAATGTGGCCCGACTACCGGAGAGATTAATCTCAAAATGACCCGACTATCGGAGAGATTACTCTCAATATGGCTCGACTACCAGAGAAATTACTCTCAGAATGGCCCGACTACTAGAGAGTTTACTTTCAGTGTGACCTAACTATCGAAAAGATTACTCTCAATATGACCCGACTATCTGAGATATTACTCTCGATGTGGCCCAACTATCGGAGGTCATTTCATCCATTTAGACCTTTGTGCCCGTCCTAATATTTTTGATTTGGACTTTGATGACATTTTTTTTCCTTCTTTTTTTATTTTTTTTGCAGCCTGAAGAGATGGAAAATTTTAGAGACTATATCTCATGTTCCTCTAAACTTAGATACCTCATAATCGAGATTGAAGATGGCATAGAACAAACCAAGCTTTTGGTTCACACCTCAAGTGCTGGTTGGTATGCAACCTCATGGCCTTCTTTGAGGAACTTCCTTCATATAGAAAACTGGACCTTGGAGCACAAATCAAGTACTAATCCATTTTTCAAGACGTGGTCTCTCCAAGCGCCAATCCATTACCACGTAAACATTGCTAGCACCCTTCCAAAATTGGGACAACGCATAACTCAAGGGGAAGTACGTTGATGAAACACAACAACAATCGAGGACAAGTATCGTCATATTCCAAGATATTGATAATGGGCCGGAGATGTACTTGGTGGAAGCCAACAAACACTGACTACAACAAAGATTTACGATGTTGTATATGCATCCCTTTTCACTTATGATCGAAACTTGGACATTTTTCAAGCATTTTGTGAGGCTTGGTGCCCCAAGATGAACACACTTCTTACATCATACAGGGAACTATCTATCTCTCTTTGGGACTTACATGTCCTTGGAGGTCTGCCCTTTGTGGGTTCTCTGTACGAAGAAGTGATACCTGAGACAAGATAACTCATCGGTCTGGACGAAAAACAGAGAAGATTTATTCCCCGATCTTGCGAGTATTTATTTGATGTCTTCCATCACATGAAAGAAGGTATGAGTGCTAACCAAATGGTCTCCTTGAGCAAGTGGACAAATTTTTGGTATAAAAACTTTAATTTATAAACCTGCCCCATTGCAAATGGAAAAGAAGTCCGCGTGTTTAAAGTCGACACGTAATCCTAACGGATTATTCTCGAGATAACTAGGTGGTCAAGTTATCAAGAAGCTATATTCTCCAAGCTTAGGGCGAGGTCTGACAAGAAAAATGAAACATATATAGCAGCATTCTTATCGATTTGGCTATGTGCCTTTGTGTTTCCCAAGGTAAAAAACTTAATTCGTCCCAAGACTTTTAATATGGAAAGCATGATGGCAAGCAGGCAAAATATTAGCCTTGTGATCCTAGTTTTGGCGAGTATTTATCATGGTTTGAATAAGATTTTGTATTCTTCCCAACTTGATCAGGTCAAAGTTTGTTTTCCCATCCATTATGTTTATGGATGACTTGCACATTACTTCAAAATCCATTATCCACTTGCTAAGGGTCCGTTCGTCCCTTTGATGGTGGCATACTCAGTAGAGAGAGCTGTGAGATATTTTGACGAGAAAGATGCAAAAAAAAATGCATCCACAATAGGGAGGATATAGTATTGACACCAACAATGTTAACCAATTCTCGTCCTTATTAGTATGTGGATAATGTTTCCCTTCAAGAGTTGGAGTCAAATTACTTCATGAGTTTACATTTTAATTACCTCCCTTTGAGGTATAGTAACTCATACATCATCGAGCCATATAGCCCACATGGTTTTTGGTCGCCAATTTAGGTTTTAACAGAACGTCCCCAGTTTTTAGAGAATGATATCCATAGCGCCTCTCTAGATGAAGGACTCAGATTTTATCAGATTTTCACACTTTATCGGTCTATGTCACTGTACGCACGTAATTTTTGACCCGCGCGATAGCTTATTCATAATCTTATAAGCCCCGCACTGCTTCATTCAATTGCTCTGTCATAAATAAAGGGAAGTAAATCTTTTTTTGATCAATCACCTGAACCTGTTTTTCTTTCTTTTCCAGGAGGGGTGGCCAAATCACTAATATATCTCTCAACGGGAGCCTCATTCTGTCTAGAGGAAATAGCTTGGTGGATCCGGTTGATTAAGTCGTTGTGTCTGTCGATACCCACCTGCTCGGAGTGCGGGTAAGAGCTCACCTGTTGATTATGTCGTTGCATGATTTTTGGTAGAGCCCCCACCTCCCACGGCTACAGCCAGCACCAGGAGCCTAGAAAGGTATAGGCACCAGTTCATTCAGTCAATGAAGCTGCAGTCGGTTCTAATGATTATGTCGTTTCAAGTGGATGTTCAGTTGGTTCAGCGATAGATGTAGTCGATGGGGTAGAGGTTCTGCACATACTCGTCTAGCTCCTCATTGCCCCAACCTTACCTGTAGGCTCCCTGCTCCGCCAGCGCGATAAGTATCCAAATCATTTGACGCTTCTTCTCACTGAGCAGCCCCTCGACTTCCACTTCAGGTTCAGGGAGCTCCGGCAGGGGGACTTGAGTATCAGTAGAACCTTCCTTTTTCTTCTCTCTCCTTTCCCTCATCTCCCGGGCCTCAACCGAATTTGCTCCATTTTTCTCAGTTGGGGAGCGGAGGTACCCTCGAGCGGTGTATGGGCTGTGATATTTGTGGTAGCGGGGGTAGAAATCGGAAGGCTGGCCAAGGTTGTGTCCTTCCGAGCGGAGGAGGTCGGCTCGGCGACCACGGACTTGGACGTCACTTCAACATTTCTCTGCTTTTTTGAGGCCCGATTGAAGGCATATATGTCGAACGGATTAAAAATAAACAAAGACGACTCAAAAACGTAAAAAAAAAAAAGAAGAAGAAAGGGGGCTTACTCGTGATGATGTCGGGCAAGGAGTCATAGAAAGATGTTTGGGGTAGTGGCTGTAAGATGGTTGCTGAAACAGCTAACAAGGAATGCCGCAGCAATGGAAGGTTGCCTAACCGCTTTCTTTTTTGGTCTTGGGGGACAAGGATCGGCAAATATGTTTTGGTCCCTTCTTCGAGACCTAGTATGCTGGAAATTAGCCTGTGTAGGATGTTTTTTCCTGATATCAACAATTTGCTTTTCTTCTTGTGACCAGAAGCGTTGGTGAAATCGTCAAGTAGATCGAAGAGGCCTTGAGCGGAATTCGAGCTTGCTTCCGTGATTAGCATGAGATCGTCAAGGTGAGTAACCGGGTTGGTTTTCTTCCCGAGGCTGCATTGGTTTTATGGCTCCTCGATTTCACCGTTCTTCGAAAAGAATTGGTTGCCCTTCCATAACTATGCTGAAAAGAAAGGGAGATCCTTTATCCCCTTGTCTTAGGCCATGGCTGTTTTCTAAGTACCCGAAGGGCGAGCCATTGCAAATAACCGAGAAAGAATGAGTCGAGATGCATTCATTTTTTCCAATTGATCCATTTCCGATCAAAGCCCAGGTCTCTTAGAGCATCAAGAAAGAAGTTTCTATTTACCGAATCGAGCAAATCTATTTTAGCAGAAAACTGCGGAGCGGTGAACCTTTTAAAAGTGGTTTTTAAAAAATATTTACTTATTTTTATTTTTAATAGGATTCCAGTCAAATTTTAGTTTTAATTTTAAAAAGTAAGTTTAAAAAAACACAAAAATAGTTCTACAAATTTTTTCAGCTTATTAGTATTTTATAATATTTATAACATAAGAAATACCAAAAATATTTTTATTTTAATATATAGTTCACTTTAATAATTTATTCTTATAAACTAAGATTAACTATTACATTTTGGTAGATTTTTATTTTTATATTTGTTCAATTGAGAAAGAATTAAATTTTGGTCAATTGGGAGCTCATTTTCGGATTTTAGTGGTCTAGCAAGATAAAGACATATTTTTCTCAACCCATTAGCTCACTCTCCATTTAAATTCTAGATTTAATCTTATCATTAATTTCCCTCCAATCTAATGGCCCATACAAATTCTTACACTCATATTTAAACTCAATTATAGCCATACACTAACCAACAATTTAATCTCCTAATTCCTACACCTCACAAAAAAAAAAAAAAGAGAGAGAGAGAACGGCTTAAAAATGAGAGCAGCCTGACATCTCCTTCTTAGTAGCAGCCGAAGGTAATTCCTCCAACCTTAGTAAAAAACTAGCCGCCCACCCTCTATCATTCTTTAATTATCAAAAACAAAATATAAGATGGGGAAGATGTAATTTGGACAGAAACTTTCTACCAATCTCGTTCATAGCTGCTCCAAAAGCACATAAGCTATAACTGAAGAAAAGGATGCTTTCAATTGTCCATTGATTTCGATACAGTGATCATTTGGATTTTGTGTTAGCATTGAAATTGGTAAATGGGCGGCAGAGGAGGTCTTTGTTCAGTCGAACGCCGAGGTTGATTCCGGTGCCGATTTTGGGTTTCGGTTCGCAATTTCGGCATTTCAGTCTAATAATTATTGCTTTGTTATTTCGATTGAGTTGCAAAAAATCAGCTTTATTCATCAATATAAAAGTCAATTCGAATCCATTTTTCTCCGTATTTATTCATATTTAGTATACACTTACCTTGATATATGTGTTTTTATTTGCTCGTACTGGATTCCATTTGTTCTATAAAAAATATTTGTATCTCTTTCGTATTAGTTGTGTACCGATACCGTATTATTTGGGTTATATATTGATTTTAACGGTTAATTCATTTGAGTACATGGAAGTTTGGTTGGATGATTTCTGTTAAATATGTTGTGGACTTTTAAATTGAGTTGTTAAATATACTATGGGGTGATATAAGTGAGTTCTTAAATTGGATATATGAAAATTGGAGTTGTTTCTTCTTGGCAAGGAATAAGAAGAGGCCATGAGTGGTGCTAAGTCAGAAGAATATATAACATTTAAGCCTCACAATAATCCCAAATTAGTTCTAGGAAAATATGAACACTCGTAGTGTGCTTTATGCGCGTAAATAGATTATCATAACTATGTGTATAGTTCTCGTGGCATAGTCGTGAAACGTCATCCCCAATTCGAGTGTGTGTTTCACGTGACTCGACCATAACTTCGAATTAATAATAAAAAATAAATATGTTGTAAACCGCGAGTACATTTAATGTGATGTGATTCGCAATGTATTCAAAAATAATAAGTGCGCGGCATCGAGACTTATTTAAATAAACTCCATAAATAACTAAAAGCAGTTAGAAGGTTAAAAAAGCACAATAGATTTTAAACGTATATTAAATTAGACAATTAGTCTAATTATTAATAGTTGAGTAATCATCCTAAAATCACGGAACTCGGGAGTGCCTAACACATTCTCTCGTGTTAAGAGAATTCCTTACTCGATCTTATTTTCGCCGACTTTAAAACATAATCAAATGTCCTTGATTTGGGATTTAAAATAAATCGGTGACTTGAGATACCATAAATTATTCCAAGTGGCAACTCTCATTAATTAAATATCTCATTTCGATTAACGTTACTTAAATTGAAAAAGATCCTCTCCACTCAGAAAAAAAAAGGGAGGGGCAGCTCTACGTGCTACTTTTCCCCAACGGGAGATCCTGCGGAGAAGCCTTTCTCCACAAATTATTTATCTTGGTGGGAGAAATTGCATGTCAAGTTTCTCAAGAATAATTTACAAGCTTTGATAGACAATGTTGGGATAAAATCTACTATTCCTTTAGGAGGTGAAGATCAATGTGTTGGAAAGATGCTCTCAAAAAGTCAAACAACCACCTACTCCAATCCCAAGTAGTTACACAACATAAGAAAATAAAGCTTAAATCCTCAAAAGCAGCTTTGAAAGAGGTGCTGTGCACTTCAACAGAATAGGGAAACACCCTCCAATTCTTCCATTTAGCATGCGAGTTCCTCAAAATACAAGCCAGAGTACCAATGAAGATCAAAATTATCACGACTCAAATTCTCCCTCCATGAACTGTCGTGACGGCACCAAGTCTCTACGACTAGATAAGCCTAACAAATTATGGAAATAGGAATTTAGAAGTACAACTAACCATCTAATAGGTAAATGTAGATAAAGTATTTAAAATGCCGCTCGACATATACAATAATAACACTCTCGACCAATAATAACGCTCCCAAAATCCAGAATCTAATGAAATCACAAGCTAAATAAGTACATAGTGTATCTAATCTCCAGAAAATCTAACAATAAAGAAAATATAAGAAGTCCGTACTAAAGAAGGAATAAGAGGGACTTCTCGGTCTGTGGACGCAACAGATATACCTCAAAGTCTCAATAATTGCCTCGCCTCATTGGTAGTATAGCTGAGCAGAAGAACCTGGATATGCACACGAAAAACATGTGCATGAAAGGGCATGAGTACACCACAGCGATACCCAGTAAATGCAAGCCTAACCTCGGTCGAGTAGTGACGAGAAAGGTCAAGGCCCTATTGGTGTTATATATATATATATATATATATATATATATATATATAAACAAGGTAAAAAGTATTAAATGCAATAGTATTGTTAAAATACTAATAGCCAAAACAAGAATAAAATCATAGAAAGAATATAATTAAACACAGAAATAACAACAGGGGGATCTCCCAGGATATTGTCCCATAGTCCAAAAAGTAAATGTGCAGGGGTTCTCCCATGATATCATTCCGTAGTCCAAATCATAAATATGCCGGAAAATATCCCGGAATACCAATATGTAGTCCAAAAGTAAATATACAGTACAGGAAAATCTCTCGAGGATCTCTTCCCGTAATCCCAGTTATAATGGATAGGGGGAGCTCCCGAAATACCGATCCGTAGTCCCAAAGTAAACATGCATGGGGATCTACCAAAATACCTATCCGTAGTCCCAAAGTATATACACAACAGTCTTAGGAAGGAAATCTACAGTTCTATTCGAGAATAAACAAGAATTTCTACTCTAAATATGCTGCACAGAATCCAAGTAAGCAGTTAAAGCAGGTAAGAAGATTAGGTAACATAAACATATTTTTCCTAAGCTAAACATGAGGCTTCTAGTACAAGTATTGCTCAATTAAAAAGAGAAAACACAGATATTTACTTAATGAAATTGGGTTTTCAACAATTAGCACACGTACGCACTCGTCACCTCACGTACACGGCACTCATATAACAACAATACCAAAATCCAAAGGGGAGTTCCCCCACACAAGGTTAGGTATGTCTTACATACTCAGTATATTTTTTGTACTGACGCCCTATTTTACGGGGTCTGCATTCATGCCCGCTGGTGCAGGTAGGCAAGCTAACAGACCCCCTTCTTAGGATCCCTGATCAGTAAGGGTTGGCGTACTCCGCTTGATTTGGAGCTGAATTTAATTTTGGTATGATACATTTGTATATATATGGATATGACCTGGCTCAGTCTGATCTTTGTATAGATATATTTCTATTAGATATTTGTAGATAGTATGTCTAATTGGATAGTATGTGACCTTTCCCGCTTCCAGTTTTGAGATGTATAGTTGTGTTCAGCAGCCTTGTCGGCTCGGCCTACGCATGTTGTACGTATATGTATGTATTCCTTTTGGGCAGATTTCCTTCGTGTATATTATCTCGTAATTCAGCAGATGTTATTTAGGTTTATATCATAGACACATGCTTAAGGGTATTTGACAGGAAGGACTCGGGCACCCGTCACGAGCCGTTGGTTTGGTTCGTGACTAAAGTGGTATCAGAGCAGTTCTGCCCTAGGGTTGTCCACAGACCGTATCTAGTAGAGTCTTGTTTATAGGTGTATTGTGCACCACACTTATAGAAAGGAGCCTACAGGGCATATAGGATGTTATCCTTTCTTTTTATCTTAGATCGTGCGATGCGAGAATTCATGTTCCTAACGATATGTTATATTTTCAGTGATGCCTCCAAAGAGTACGACTGCCTAGAAGGGAAAGTCCGTGGGCCACGAGTTACCAGGGCTCGGGGAGATTTTTATAGGGATTCTATCTTAAACTTTACATACCCCGCCCTCTCCAAAAAAGGTCTAATAGGCACTCGCCCTAGTGCCCATCCCTATATATTCAGCACCTTAGCTAGATACACCGAGTCAGGAGATGAGAAATGCTATTCAATACTAGTGTTGTAGTCAAGGTTGTCTTATGCTTTTGGAGGCTGTCCTCGCACTTTTTCATCCACTTGAATGAAGCACCCTTCTGGGTCAGCCTGGTAGGTGTTGCAATAGATGAAAATCCCTCAACAAATCGATGGCAATAACCCGCCAAGCCAAAAAAAATATGGATCTTTGTAGTTGAGGATGGTCTGGGCCAACTCTGTATTGCTTCCACTTTCTTCGGATCCACCTTGATCCCTTTATTCAATACTACGTGACCCAAGAATGCCACAAATCCAACCAAAACTCATATTTCGAGAACTTCACATATAATTTCTTTTCTCTCAAAATCTGAAGCACTGTCCTCAGGTGCTACTCATGATCTTCCCAATTTCAGGAGTACACCAGAATGTCATCTATAAAGACAATGACGAACGAGTCAAATATGGCCAGAACACGCTGTGCATCAAATGAATAAATGATGATGGGGTATTGGTCCGCCCAAATAACATAACAAGGAACTCGTAATGATCATATCGAGTCCTGAAAGCATTCTTCGGGATATTTAGCTCTCGAATCTTCAATTGATGATAACCTGAGCGCAAGTCAATTTTAGAAAACACTCGTGCACCCTATAACTGGTTAAATAGATCATCAATACGAGGCAAAACATACTAGTTCTTCACTATAACTTTGTTCAATTGGCAATAATCGATGCGCATACGCATAGAACTATCATTTTTCTTCACAAACAAAACAGGAGCACCCCCAGGTGACACGTTAGGCTGAATAAAACCCTTGTCAAGCAATTCCTGCAACTGCTCTTTCAACTCCTTCAACTCGGGAGGAGCCATATGATAAGGAGGAGTGGAAATGGGCCGAGTTCCCGACAACAAATCAATGACAAAACCAATATCTTTGTCGAGCGACATACCCGGAAGATCAGCTGGAAACACATTAGAGAAATCGCAGACTACTAGTACTGAATCAATTATACGGGTATTGGACATCTCTCACATAGTTTAGACACGCATCACTTCCCTTCTCAACCATTCGCTAAGCCTTAAGGAATGAAATAACTCTACGGTGAGTGTGATATAAGTCACCTCTCCACTCTACTCCCAGTATACCTAGCATAGCCAACGTCATCATTTTGGTGTGCCGATAAATAATAGCATAATGGGGAGACAACAAGTTCATGCCCAAAATTATATCAAAATATACCATAATTAGCAATAATAAGTCGCTCTGGTCTCAAAACCATTAAGAGCAATCAAACACAACCGATAAACACGGTCCACAATACTAGAATCTCCCATAGGAGTATAAAACATAAACATGGGAACTCAAAGAATTTCGCGATACGCCAAATGTGGGGCGAAATAGGCGGACACGTAAGAATACGTGGATCCTAGATCGAATATAATTGATGCATATCTATGACAAATTAGGACAATGCCTGTAATGATAGAATCGGAGGCGAAAACTCAGTACGGGCGAAAAGGGCATAATATCTGGCCTGGCCCCCCTGTAGGGCGAACTCTACCTTCCCGACCTCCACCTCTAGCTGACTGGGAAGGTAGGGCAGCAACTGGTGTTGTGATTATAGTCTGGGAACTCTGCGGAGCATGCTTGTGGCTAAGAAGTCTGTAGAGGTGCACCCCTACCAAGTCTGGGGAAATCTCTCACCATATGGTGTGTGTCACCACACTCAAAATAAGCTCTAGGAGGATGTGGTGGTTGTGACTTTCTCGGGCCAGGTCTGCTGGACTGAGCACTGAAAGCACCCCGTGCAGGAGGCACACTAGATACTGGAGGTGCATAATAAGGCTCATAAGGTCTAGGGGGAGCTAGAATACCAGTGGCTTCTGGAAGAGCTTCATGAACGGGGCGATTCATATAACCCCTACCACGGCGAACTGCAATTGGGGCATGGGCACCAGAATAATGTCCTGACCTTTGAGACGTCTTGGCCTCCCTCTTCTCTCTATCCCGGGCAAGCATACCCTCTACTCTCCTAGCAACGCTCACCACCTGTTTATAAGAAATATCAATCTACAACTCCAGGGCCATGCTAGACCTAATGTTAGGAATGAGCCTCTCAATAAATCGGCAAACCCTCTCACAAACCGTAGAAACCAAAGGCTGATGCATGCCTAGCCAAGATATAGCTTTTAATTGTTATTGAGTTGTTCTAAATTGTAATCTCGATCCTATAACTTGACTCATAGTATGGCCTCTCTCATAAAACTATTTTCCAAAATCATGCACATTTAATTCTGTGTCAAAAAGATTTTAAATCATGCATATTTACATTAGACAAAATATTTTCTAAACATGCCTCAAAAATCTGGGCTAAAATAATCGATTATGTACTTATGATAATCGATTGTTTCTGAGCCAAGACTGCATGACAATCGATTATGAATTAATGGTAATCGATTGTGAGTAAGACAGTGAACATCAGGTTTTTTCAAATCTGCATGATAATCGATTGTGAACAAATGACAATCGATTGTTGTTGAGGTAAAGTTTTTCAATACTCAAAATAATCGATTATGAACTAATGGTGATCGATTGTGTTGAGTTGATGTCTTCCAGTGATTTTAAATTTAATTAAGTAATCGATTATGTCTTTAGATAATCGATTATCACTGAGACAGTAAGTTTTATGATTTTCAGAAAATAACAAGTAATCGATTGTTGCAAAGGACAATCGATTGTTGAAGCTGGCCGTTGTCAAATGATTTTCAAATACCATAAGGTAATCGATTATTGATTCTAGATAATCGATGTTCTGCTTAAAATCCGGAAATGATTTTTAGAACGTTGCTAAAGTAATCGATTATTGATTTTATATAATCGATGTTTTGCTTAAAATCCGGAAATGATTTTTAGAACGTTGCTAAAGTAATCGATTATTGATTTTATATAATCGATGTTTTGCTTAAAATCCGAAAATGATTTTTAGAACGTTGCTAAAGTAATCGATTATGAACTTAGTGTAATCGATTATCTGATTTTGAATATTGCCAGTAATCGATTATAGATTATGTATAATCGATTGTGAAGCGTTAAATCTGGGATTGATTTTTAAACTGACTGGCAGATAATCGATTGTTTGGTCTTAATAATCGATTATCACTGAGTAATTTCAGCAACTCTTAATTGGCAATTAGACAACGGTTGAACCAACTTTTTCAACTATAAATACAGCTTCATTTCAGTGTTTTAAAAACAACAACATACACAAACTGATCATTACATTGCTATAAGCTTTCATTCAATTGTTCTTCATTTTCTACTCATTTCATAAAGCTTTTGAGAGCCATATTATTGCTTAAAGTTGTTGCGATCTTGAACATATTCTTTTACTCATATCTACTCAATAAGGAGTACTTTAGTTAAGTGAGTGTCCAAGTATTTGATATACTTGTAAGAGAATTGCGATTCTCTTGTTTCAAGGAACTTGCGTTTCCTTGGGTGAAGTCTTTGAGATTGCGATCTCCGAGCAACTGTTTGAGGCTTGTGTCCTCAAGTGTGTAACGGTTTGTTGAGCACCCTTAAGCTTAACAAGATAGTGAAAAATCTCGAGAGAGTCTCTCGGGGACTGGACTAACCACGTTGGTGGCCAACCAGTATACATCTTTGTGTAAGTTTATTTTTCTGCATTTATTTTACTTCCTGCAAAGTTTAAATTCCGCAAGAAAACGCTAAATTCTATTAATACGCTATTCACCCCCCCCCCTAGCGTAAAGCGTAGTTTCTAACAATTGGTATCAGAGCCCAACTCTCCGAAAACTTAACCGTTTGAGAGAACCATCCATGGCTTCTACTCTTGACTCTTTTGCAGGAATTGAAGAAGGACAATGCTCTACACGACCTCCTCTATTCAACGGCACAAACTACTCATACTGGAAGGAGAGGATGCAAATCTTTGTGCAATCAAATAGCTTTCATTTGTGGAAAGTATTCACCAATGGAAACCAAATTCCAACCAAGAAGGTGGAAGACGAATGGGTTCCAAAGACCGAAGAGGAATATACCGCGGAGGATATTCGTAAGGTTCAAAATAATGCCAAAGCTATAAATTTATTATATTGTGCTATTAATGCTAACGACTACAGGAAGATATCATGTTGCAAAACAGCAAAAGAAATGTGGGATAAGCTTGAAGTGACATACGAAGGAACCGACCAGGTACGAGAAGCTAAAATTGATTTCTTAACTCACTCTTATGAACTATTCCACATGAAGGAAGGAGAGAAAGTAGACGAAATGTTTGAGCGATTCTCAATGATCATGAATGATCTACACGCCCTCAAAAAGACGTTTACGGATAGAGAACTTGTCCGGAAGATCCTCAGAAGTCTCACTCCGGCATGGCGATCAAAGGCCGATGCAATCCAAGAATCCATTGGCATCACAAATGTCACAATTGACGCATTAAGAGGTAATCTCAAAACCTATGAATCAACTATACTTAACCCGTTTGTTGATGATCAAAGAAGGCAAAGGATTGCTCTAAAGGCTAGCCAACCACAAATTGATGAGGAAGGTGACAACGAGTTTGGACTCGTTATCAAAAGGTTTCAAAAATTCATGCGCAAAGAGTATGAACGCAAGAACAAAAAGCAAGGCGATCAACTAAAATGCTATGAATGCGGAGAAACCGGGCACATAAAATCAAATTGCCCTAACATCAAAAAGGAGAAGAAACCCTTCAAAAAGCAACGTGCATACATCTCTTGGGGAGGAGATTCCGGAGATGAAGCAAGCGAAGAAGAAGACGATGAAGCAGCAAATTTATGTCTCATGGCTCAAGAAGACGGCAAAGACGAGGTAAGTCAAATCTCTTCTCAAAATTTCTTTACTCTTGATGAAATGAGAAATGCTTTTGATGAACTATATGCTGAATTTATCAAAGCTTCAAAAACTATCAAAAGTGTTAAAGAAAGCGCTTCTCTAAAAGAAAAAGATTTTCAAACACAGCTTTCATTAAAAGAAAAAGAATTAGAAAAACTGGTTTTCGAAAATGAGAAGCTAAAAGAGGAAAACAAGTTTTATGGAAAAAGAAGTGTTGATAAACCTGAAGGTTCTACTAGAAACTGTTCTTCTTGTGTGCTTCTTAAGAATGAAGTAGCTAGACTTAAAGGCACATTAGATAAGTTTAATTCTTCGCATAAAAACTTGAATGATGTGCTTGTTAATCTAAAATCAACTAAACATGGAATAGGATTCAAGAATGAAGAAAAGGTTGGTGCTAAACCATAACAACCTAGAGCTCAACCTAGGACTAATAACCAAAATGCTTATCCTAGAAGTAGAAATCCTAGAAATAACTTGCATGTTAGACCAAATAGTGAAAATGCTAGAAGACCTAGAAATGATGCATATTTTAGGCCAAACCTTGAACAATTTAGAAGACCAAGAAATGACCCTCCACCTAGAAATAGATATTCTAGAAATGATGCATATTTTAGACAAACTTGTGAACCTCCTAGAGCTCATAATAGGAGAAACAATGGTGTTCAAAGTAGAGTAAGCAACCTTCATTCATCTAGTTACTATGTACCTAGAAAAATGCATAATCCCAACGTTACTTGTCATTATTGTAGACGTATTGGTCATATTGCTCCCGCTTGCTTTACTCGTCATAGACATATAAATCAATTGCATCATTATAACATGCCTAACCCTCAAGGACCCAAGATAGCATGGGTACCTAAAGAACATTAATTTGTTTTGTAGGTGTGCTTGAAGGATCAAGTGTACTATGGTACCTTGATAGTGGATGCTCCAAACACATGACGGGAGATGAATCCAAATTCCTTCAACTAGAGCACAAAGAAGGAGGAAGTGTCACATTTGGTGATAACAATAAAGGAAAAATCATCGGCATTGGTTCGGTCGGTAAGGACGAAAACTCCTCTATTAAACATATACTACTTGTGAAAGGTTTGAAGCATAATCTCTTGAGCATAAGCCAATTATGTGACAAGGGAAATCTTGCTCTATTTAATTCGGATGAATGTCCTGTATTTAGACGTAGTGATTTCAAGATCATACTTCGTGGTTTTAGAATTGATAATATCTATATGGTTGATCTTGCAAACTCCTCACCCGAATATGTTGATTGTTTAGTAAGCAAAGAGGATAACTCTTGGCTATGGCATCGTAGAGTAGCACACATGAACATGCATCTTTTGAACAAGCTTCTTTTTCAAAAACTTAGTAGTTGGTCTTCCCAGTTTAAAGTTTGAAAATGATTCTATTTGCGATTCTTGTCAAAAAGGGAAGCAAACCAAAGCATCTTTTAAATCCAAGAATATTGTTTCAACGTCTAGACCTTTGCAATTACTTCACATGGATTTATTTGGTCCCTCTCGTATTGAAAGTCTTGGTAAAAATAAATATGTTTTTGTAATTGTTGATGACTTTTCTAGATTTACTTGGACTCTATTTCTTGCAAATAAAAGTGATGCTTTTCAAAATTTCAAGTATTTCCTTAAGCGTGTTCAAAATGAAAAGGAATCAACCGTCACTTCGATTAGAAGTGATCATGGGGGAGAGTTTGATCACAATCTCTTTGCGGATTTTTGTGACGAACTCGGAATTGAACACACCTTTTCCGCTCCACGGACACCACAACAAAATGGGGTGGTGGAAAGGAAAAATAGGTGTCTCGAAGAGATGGCTAGAACCATGCTCGACGAAGCTAAGATTCCCAAATACTTTTGGGCGGACGCCGTGAGTACCGCTTGCTATGTTTTAAATAGAGTAGCAATTCGGCCGATACTCATGAAAACCCCATATGAACTTTATAAGGGTAGAAAACCCAACATCTCTCATTTACGTGTTTTTGGTTGTAAAATGTTTTGTTCATAATAATGGCAAGGACCAATTGGGTAAGTTTGATGCTAAATCGGATGAAGGTATTTTCATTGGTTATTCCTCACGTAGCAAAGCATATAGGATCTTTAACAAAAGAACCCAAATTGTGGAGGAATCCCCTCATGTTGTGTTTTCCGAAGATAATACTCGCTTGGCGAGAAAGGAATCCGGTTTTGATCTTGCAGGTATCTTGGATAGCTTGAAAGATAAAATCCAAGAAGAACCTTCAAAGGAAAACAAAAATGAAATTGGGGAACAACCAACAGAAGAAGCGCCACAATTAGAAAAAGGAATAAATACGCCTAACGAGTGGAGAACGATCAAGGATCATCCTCTCGAACAGGTAATTGGCGATGTTGGAGAAAAGGTAAGTACCCGAAACTCTCTTAAGAACACTCTAGGACACAATTCTTAAGAGTTCACGGCATTACTTGTTAACACTAGTGTAATTTATTAATTTCGCTATAAATTACTAACTTGAGCGTCGGAGACGTTTAAATCTATTTTGCAGGTACCACCCCAAAGGTAGGGGGAATTATGAAGTTTTAGCACAAAATAATCGACTATTTCAAGCCACTAATCGATTATTTTCTGTGCAGTACATCGATTATCAGTATCAATAATCGATTGTTTATGACTGATTATTACTATTATGCATCTGTGTTTAATTTTTTACTTCCTAAATTGCATAATCGATTTCCGCCTCAGTCATTCAGTAATGCTTTCTACAACAATCGATTATTTTTTCATACAATCGATTATTTGACAAATTCTGATATTCTCCAAGTTCACTGTATCAAATTAGTTCCCTAAATAATCGATTACCAAAATTTAACAATCGATTATTTCATTCAAATTTTTTACCGTTTGACTCAAGAATCGATTTGTCAGATTCAAAATCTCAATCAAACAGTAAATACAATCAATTATTTCAGTTCAATAATCGATTATCTAACGGTCAGTAATTTTACTTCTTATCGTTTTCTGACTGCTCCTAAACCAAAATCTCAGCAAATGTCTCCATTCAATGCTTGATAATCCTTTCCTCTATAAATAGGCATCATAAGAGCTCACATTCACCCACTCAAGCACTATCTCTAGTATTCAAAAGCTAAATCTCTTCTATTTTCTTTGCCAAATTCCAGCAGTCTTTCTCCTAACATGTCTGGACGATCTTCAAAACGTTCCCGATCCAAACATGGCGCATCAGCCTCAACCGCCCCTCCTCCTTTAAATTTTCCATACCAAGACGGTTCCGTCTTGTTCTTTGAAACTGAAAATAAACTCACAAGGTTCCTATCAAAATTTGAGAAACGCACCATTCTTCCTCCTCGGTTCTCAAATAGTAAACTCCTTGAGCCTTTCACCCCTGCCGCAAATATGTTAAAGGAGTGTCAACTATATGACTTCTTGCTTCTCACTCATCCTCACATAAACACAACTCTCGTTCAAGCTTTTTACTCAAACCTCCATAAAGATGAAGATGGCGAACTTGTCACCTCCATTAATGGGGTTCAAATTCTTCTCTCTGAAGAGAATCTCCACACCATTGCCCGCCTTCCAAATGAAGGTGAAGACCTTTACCGGTATATTGATAAGGCCGGGGCTCTCTTTGATGAAACCATCCTTCTCCACCAAGCCGGTATAACCTCCTATGATCCATCTATCTCTACCCGTCGTCCTACCATAACGGGAATGGATCCAAACTACCGGTTGATTCTTTATTTCATCACCCGAGTCCTCAAGCCTAGACGGCACAATCACACCACCATCTCCCAGGAGGATACCAAACTTCTGCTGGCCATTGTCAACGGAGCCAAAATAAATTGGTGTCGGCTCATCAAAATTCATATGCTCGATGCCATCGGTGATGACATGCCTCTTCCTTATGCCCTCCTCATTATGAACTTCCTTGAAGCATCCGGATTTGTCACGGAAAATGGTCCTCTCAAAAGGAGTACCAAAATTTGGGAAATCTCGGAGTCTTCTTTCCATCATGATGGTGATCATGCTCCAGCTCCTTCTTCAAGTCGTCCACCCCGTCGTGCTCGTTCGTCCCAAGAGCCTACTCTCCAAACCATATCCGACCAGCTTGCTCAACTCACTCATGAGATCCATGGATACTTTGATCATGTCAATTATCCATATGCAGCTCTCGTTCCTTTTGAAGCAGCGCCGGATAACGAGGCGGACAACGACGGAAATGAATAAATTTTTTTTGTTTTGTGTGGTTTTTGCTGTTGTTCTCTTTGGTTCCAATTGATGTACCCTCTTTTTTTTCCAATAAATAAACCTTGTTTATTTCATCTTTTTGCATCTTTCCTTACTATTTTTTTGCTAATGGCAAAAGGGGGAAGAAAACGGGATATCGGGTATGCACCACCTCTTAATTCATTGATTGCTTATAAGCTAAAATTGAGGGGGAACTCTTAAATTGAGGGGGAACAAGAACAAAATTGCATAATTGTTACTTGTCTTGAATTGTCAATATCTTTTATCTAAATTGCATATCCCGCTTAATGTTTGCCATTATCAAAAAGGGGGAAATTGTTAGAAACACGTTCTCAATGCAATATACTAAACGTGTACTCTTTTGTAGGTTTTGATGAATGACAAACGAAGCAAAAATTGATATATGACGGAATTCAAGTACAAGCGCACAATGGTTGCGAATAAGATTGAAGTTCAAGATATAGCTTTTAATTGTTATTGAGTTGTTCTAAATTGTAATCTCGATCCTATAACTTGACTCATAGTATGGCCTCTCTCATAAAACTATTTTCCAAAATCATGCATATTTAATTCTGTGTCAAAAAGATTTTAAATCATGCATATTTACATTAGACAAAATGTTTTCTAAACATGCCTCAAAAATCTGGGCTAAAATAATCGATTATGTACTTATGATAATCGATTGTTTCTGAGCCAAGACTGCATGACAATCGATTATGAATTAATGGTAATCGATTGTGAGTAAGACAGTGAACATCAGGTTTTTTCAAATCTGCATGATAATCGATTGTGAACAAATGACAATCGATTGTTGTTGAGGTAAAGTTTTTCAATACTCAAAATAATCGATTATGAACTAATGGTGATCGATTGTGTTGAGTTGATGTCTTCCAGTGATTTTAAATTTAATTAAGTAATCGATTATGTCTTTAGATAATCGATTATCACTGAGACAGTAAGTTTTATGATTTTCAGAAAATAACAAGTAATCGATTGTTGCAAAGGACAATCGATTGTTGAAGCTGGCCGTTGTCAAATGATTTTCAAATACCATAAGGTAATCGATTATTGATTCTAGATAATCGATGTTCTGCTTAAAATCCGGAAATGATTTTTAGAACGTTGCTAAAGTAATCGATTATTGATTTTATATAATCGATGTTTTGCTTAAAATCCGGAAATGATTTTTAGAACGTTGCTAAAGTAATCGATTATTGATTTTATATAATCGATGTTTTGCTTAAAATCCGGAAATGATTTTTAGAACGTTGCTAAAGTAATCAATTATGAACTTAGTGTAATCGATTATCTGATTTTGAATATTGCCAGTAATCGATTATAGATTATGTATAATCGATTGTGAAGCGTTAAATCTGGGATTGATTTTTAAACTGACTGGCAGATAATCGATTGTTTGGTCTTAATAATCGATTATCACTGAGTAATTTCAGCAACTCTTAATTGGCAATTAGACAACGGTTGAACCAACTTTTTCAACTATAAATACAGCTTCATTTCAGTGTTTTAAAAACAACAACATACACAAACTGATCATTACATTGCTATAAGCTTTCATTCAATTGTTCTTCATTTTCTACTCATTTCATAAAGCTTTTGAGAGCCATATTATTGCTTAAAGTTGTTGCGATCTTGAACATATTCTTTTACTCATATCTACTCAATAAGGAGTACTTTAGTTAAGTGAGTGTCCAAGTATTTGATATACTTGTAAGAGAATTGCGATTCTCTTGTTTCAAGGAACTTGCGTTTCCTTGGGTGAAGTCTTTGAGATTGCGATCTCCGAGCAACTGTTTGAGGCTTGTGTCCTCAAGTGTGTAACGGTTTGTTGAGCACCCTTAAGCTTAACAAGATAGTGAAAAATCTCGAGAGAGTCTCTCGGGGACTGGACTAACCACGTTGGTGGCCAACCAGTATACATCTTTGTGTAAGTTTATTTTTCTGCATTTATTTTACTTCCTGCAAAGTTTAAATTCCGCAAGAAAACGCTAAATTCTATTAATACGCTATTCACCCCCCCCCCTAGCGTAAAGCGTAGTTTCTAACAGTACCTTGGCACAAATTCTCAAACTGTGCGCTTCATGCATCCCTGTGGCTCTAAGAAACATACTCCCTCAAAAGGATATAAAAAAACTATGTCCACGTAAGGGAAGCTGCCTCAGCTGGACCGTCCAACTCAAAAGTATGCCACTACTAATAAGCTACTCCTCATAGCTGGAAGGCAGTGAAAGAAACTACACTCGATCCTGATATACCCATAGTGCGGAGGATACGGTAGCACTCCTCCAGAAATCCCAGAGCATCATCTGATTATAGACCACTGAATGTAGAAGGCTTGTACTTCTTGAACCTCTCAAGCCTCCACTGCTTATCCTCTTAAGTTTTTGCCCTGTCCTCAGGATGAACTGGGACTACAAGCGGTACCGGTATAACCTCTAGGATCTGATCTACCTAGACGCGCTGCTTTAGGGTACGGGGGAGGGAGTCTGTTCTCCTCCCCCAGCCTGGGTTGTGGTTGCAGCAAGGGAATCAACCCTGCCTTAGCTAGAGTGGTGTATATGATCACGAATTGTGCAAAGGTCTCTTGAAGAGTTGGAGTAGTAGTAGCAGTAGACGTATCAGGTGATTGGGCTCCGGCTGGAGCTGTTGTGGCTTCATTGTAGTAGCTCACGCGGGTGATCTGGCTTCACCACGTGCGCGTCCTCGGCCTCTTCTCTGGCCCCAACCTCTAGCGAATCTAACAAGGGGCGCGGGTTCCTTATCATCTCCGGTAGCACGTGTCCTCACCATATGGGAGAGAATAGAAGATAGAGGTTTAGAGTTTTGATATCAAAAAATCTCGCACGACAAGGAAATCAAATGCAATGTAATTTTCCTAACCGTTACATAGCCTCTCGTAGATAAGTACAAAAATATCTATACCGATCCGCGAGACTCTAATAAACTGGCTTGTGATTCATGAGTCCTATGAACCTAGAGCTGTGGTACCAAATTTTCAGAATCCAAGGTCTCCCTCCGTGTTTTGTCATGGCTACACCTAGTCTCTACGACTAGGTAAGCCTAATTAATTTCGGAAACAGGAATTTAAAAGTACAACTAACCATCTAGCAGGTAAATATAGATAAAGTGTTTAAAATACCGCTCTATATATACAATAATAATCCTCCCAAAACCCAGAATCTCATTAAATCACAAGCTACACAAGTACATAGTGTATCTAATCTCCAATAAATCTAACAACGAAGAAAACACAAGAAGTTTGTACTAAAGGAGGAATAGAGAGGGACTTCTCAGATGCGGACACGACAGATATACCTCGAAGTCTCTGTAATCGCATCGCCTCATTGATAGTATGGTTGAGCAGTAGAACCTAGATCTTCACACGAAAAACATGTGTAGGAAAGGGCATGAGCACACTACAACGGTACCCAGTAAGTGCCAAGCCTAACCTCGGTCGAGTAGTGACGAGGAAGGTCAGGTCCATATATATATATATATATATATATATATATATATATATATATATATATATATATATATATATATATATATATAAATATATATATATATATATATAAATGAAACAAGCCAAAAAATATGAAATACGACAGTACAAATAAAATACTAACAGTCAAATAAGAATAAAATCACAGAAAGAATATAATTCAACATACAAAAATAGCAACAGGGGATCTCCAGGGATATCGTAGTCCGAATCAAAAATATGCAAGGGAATCTCCTGAAATACAGATTTGTAGTCCCAAAGTAAATATCCAATATATGGGAATCTCCCGGGATCTCGTCTCGTAGTCCCAATTATAATGTGCAGGAGAAGCTCTCGGAATATCGATCTGTAGTCCCAATGTATGTAGGGGGATCTCCCGGAATACCGATCCGTAGTACCAAAGTAAATACACAACAATCTTAGGAAGGAAATATAAAGTTTTATTCGAGAATAAATAGGAATTTCTACTCTAAACATGCTACAAAGAATCCAAGTAAGCAGTTAAATAAGGTAATACAATTAGGTCACATAAAGATGCTTTTCCTAAGTTAAACAGGAGGCTTCCAGTACAAGTATTGCTCAATAAAGAAACACAGATATTTACTTAATGAAAATGTATTTCTCAACAATTATCACGTGTACGCACTCATCACCTCATGTACATGACACTCATAAAACAACAGTACCAAAATCCTAAGAGGAGTTCCCCCATACAACATTAGGCAAGCCACTTACCTCGAACTAGCTCAAATTAATCCGAAATCACGCTCTTGCCACGAATATCTAACTTCGAGTGGCCCAAATCTAGTCAAATCAATTTCATAATGTAAATAAAACTACAAATAATGAATTTAGATGAAGGAATCGAAGCTAAGGTAAGAAAACAGAAAAACACCCAAAAATTATCCTCGAGCCCATGTCTTGGAATGGGGTAAAAGTTACCAATTTAGAATACCCATTCACTCATGAGAACACTTGTCCAAAAATCACTCAATTTAGACAACTAAAACAATATCAATACCCAAAAACTTGGTTGGGGAACTTTTCTCAATTCTTCCCAATTTTTTCCCCAAATCCGAAATTAAATGATGAAACTAAGCTTAGATTAATGGAATGCAATAAAAAGGGAATAGGAATCATTACCCATTGATATTATCTTCAAAAACCCCCATAGAATCGCCTTTCCTCGAGCTCCAATTTGATTTTTCAAGTTATGAACTCAAACCCCTCAATTATTTTCATATTTCTAACCAGCGATTTCTGCATCTACGAGGGGTCTACCGCACCTGTGATCCCGCCTATGTGTCTATGAATCCGCACATACAGTTTTCATTAAACGGCCAAAATTCGCACATGCAACCCTCTACTCGCAGATGCGGTTCCACTTCTGCGGTCCTTGGGCCGCATCTACCACCAGCTTCACTTTGCGTTAGACTGCACCTGCGGTTCCCAATCCTCATTTATGGCACGGAACCTACGGTCCCAACTCTGTAGGTAAGGAAACAATAGGTTCAACAATTTCAGCAAAAAACTATGTCCAAATCAGCTTCCATTAAGAATCCGAAACTCACTCGAGGCACTCGGGACCTCAACCAAACATACCAACCAATGTAAAACATCATACGAACTCACACACCCTCAAATCACATCAAACAATGCTAAAACCACGAATCATCCTTCAATCTAAGACTAATGAACTTGAAATCTCAAGAATTCTCCAATAGATGCCGAAACCAATAAAATCATATCTGATTGACCCATTTGCACACAAGTCACATTCAACACTACGGAGCTATTCCAACGTTTAGAATCAGATTCCGACCCCGATATCAAAATCTTACTATCGATTCAAGAACTTCAAAAATCTATCTTTCAACATTTCAAGCCTATATAAGTTACGGACCTCCAAAACACATGCCGAACATGCCCATAAGCCCGAAATCACCCAACTGAGCTAATTGAATCCCATTCCGAGTTTGTCTGCACAGCGTTCTGACTATTGTCCAAATTCTAAAGCTTAAGCTCTCATTTAGGGACTAAATATCCCAAAATACTCCGAAACTAAAAATGAATCACTGCAGAAAATCACATTAAAGGAAACAAACACGAGAAAAACAGTTAATAGGGGATCGGGGAATTAATTCTCAAAACGACTTGTCGGTCGTTACAAAAATTGAAAAAGGAAACATCCTAACCCAGCAGAGATCGTAGAGGTTCCAAGTGTTGATGGTTCCTCAAGAATGCGTAGAGCTTGTAACAAAGAGGTAGAATACGGTCATCTCGCCTTTTTTTCCCTTTTTTTGAACGAATAGATTCACTATAAATTACTTACTTTCTTTGCCTTTTCCTTATGCAGCTAAATGCCATTGGGCATCCGATGGTATTCCCATATGACAAGCTGCAAGTGCGTCATGAATCTATTGGAGGGCCTACGTTTAAAGTGAAGTCATCTTTAAAGGTAACATCTCTTCCTCATGATAAAAATCCTAAAAAGTCAAACTCCAAATGAGATAACTCACGTTCCACCTATGACAAATACATCAGTATCAATTTTTGAAGGAAAGATCATTGTCTTAATCACAAAAAAGAATTCATCTTGGGACATTGGGAGGATATTTGCAACAAACTCTCCAAAACTCGTGCAGAACTACTCTTAGCTTATAGGGAACAAATCACTATGATTCTTGAAGATATGAAAAAGATGAATAATTTATATCTTTCTCCATTAGACTGTTATACTGTTTTCGAGCTTGCTGCTTCATATGACCAAGAGCAATTCAATTTGGATGATAAGACGAGTCAAGATGAGAAGTTGGAGCTGATTTTCAAAGCTAAGGAGTGTCTTGAATTTTTCAAAATTGAAGCAATTGAGAAAGTCAAGAAAGTTTCCTGTAGTAAAAAGAAATTGAAAAGAGTTATAAAGAAGTTACAGATATTACAAGAAGAGAAGGAGAACCTCGAAGGTATTATAAAAGCAATTCAAAAGGAGGTTGAAGAGATTCAGGCCAAAGTATTAGCTACCAAGACTGAGGTCTCTTCATATGACAATATAAATTTGATGATTGTTAATGATTCGATCAATTTGGAGAAGAAGAAGAAGAAGAACCTGGAGACTACCTGTCAAGAATTGATCAACTACACGTTTTGTTTAGATTAGGCTATTAGAATTATATTTCCTTTTATCTTTATTTAGATTGACCTGGTGGATTTTCATTTCATTTAAAATAGGATTGCTTTTTTTTTTTTTGCTTTACATTGCCCGACATCTATCTTAGTCGCATAATTTTTAGCTTTATGCGCTTATAAGGAAAGATTCATATCTTACCGTGGGAAAGTCCAAATAATGAACCGTTTAATTTTTAGAAAATTAGACTTCAATATCTAAGGTATATCCAAATATTAGAATCAAACACCTTTAGAATCGGCCCAGACAATATTTTTGAAACCAACATTGGATTTAAACATGTTGAAAATTTCATATTTGCACAGTCTCAAAAAATTATATCTTGTTGTAGAAAAGTCAAAATCACGAACAGTTTTGATTTTTTATAAACTTAACATGAAAATATATAACATATCCAAAATAAAAAATGTATTTCTTTAAGAATATTTTCAATAATAGTTTGAATTCAATATTCAATTCTGACGCGGCAACGATTTCAGATTGGTATAACTTCACCAAGATCGTATCTTGATGTAGGAACGTCAAAATCACGAACCATTTAATCTATTGAGAACTTAAATTCAAAATTTATAAAATCCGAAATTCAAAATTTAATGCCTTAAGGATAGTGTAAAATAATATTTTGAAGTATACTAAATTCTGATACACTGACGATTTCAGCTTTACGCGACTTCATCAAATGTTTTGTATCTTCAAGTAGGGACGTCGAAATCATGAACCAATTGATTTATTGGAAATTAAACTTCAAAATCTAAAACATATCCAAATTATAAATCGTAATTCCTTAAGGATAATTTCAGATGATAGTTCGAAGTTGACTTTGGTTTTTGATATGCCGACAGTTCCAAATTAGCGTGACTTCACCAAAATTTTGTATCTTTGTGTGGAAGCCTCGAGACTATTAGTCCTTTTTAATTGTCGAAAATTGGAATTCAAGACCTTCATTCTCACCAAATATATGGGGTTCAAGTCTCACTGAATTTGATACGTCGTGAAGGCACACCAAAAGAACTTGAAGGTTTGGCGAACATGAAGGCATAGTGAATCCTCGGACTTTAATATAAATGTTGGGCAGACTCCTAAAATAGCGGCTTGCCCCCTTTAAGTCAAATGGGATCCAAAGTTTAACAGACGATGGTATCTCAGCTTGATTTTCAAGTGTTGATTGAATGGATTACATTTCATCGTACTTCATTCGATAACAATGGGGGATAATGTATTTTTTGAACTTATGCGAGTGTACTCAGAATGAAACTCTAAGCTGCATACATACCTCGATGAACAGGAACAAGTCATACCGTAGTTCAGACTTTTTTTTTGGCAATCCACTAGGCGAGCGCCTAGGGCTTGTTTTCATTAATAAAAAGAAATTGAAAATTACAACAAATAGGATAAATAATATAAGGGGGGACTAGGACCGGTATTGTTACCCATATAACAACAACCAGCGTAAACCTTACTTTATTTATCCTATTGAGGCCAATAAAAGCCTCAAGATCTAACAAGCATGTAAAAGAAAGAAGTAGCAAGAACTAAGAAAAGTATGATCATCACAGAGTTTATAACATGCTCTGTGATGATATTACATAGAATAATACTAATGAGATGGAAAATTAAATAGTTGAAGAAACCATGTTGTTGCTCTCTTTTCTCCAATTTTGTGAAATTCAATTTGTAGATTGATGTCTTCGTCCACAACTTTTCTCAATAATGCTTCAAAATCCATGCTTTGTTCCTCGATCGATTGGCCTTTGTAAGAATTTTTTGAGTGACCTATTTTTGTTTTGGATTTCTCATTGGGATCTCCTTATGTTTGCGTCTTCAAACACCCTGCCGTCCCAACTTCTATCCCTTTCACGAGACTTCTTACTTGTTTTACTATGCATTGGTGACAAATCACCTTTTCTTGACGTATCTGCCCGGCATTGCGTTAAGATATCCTCTTCCTCCCCTTCTTCATGTATATGTCTTCCTACCCTCGCATCCAGAAGTTGTCTGTCCTGTAGAGTGATTTCTGGAGCTGTTGGTTCGAGCTGGTGCTGCCCCGTCTGTGAAAATGGTACTGTTTTGTTATCGATAGAAGGAAAATTAGTCATTGCATCCGACATTTTCCTCTCCTCCAAAGTAGTGATTGATTTTATTGGTACAATCTGATTTTGGGAAGCTGTTGGCAGTGTTGTTGCGTTTCTATTAGCAGCTGATATTTCGCCCGATTTGTAGTATTTCTTGGAACAAATACTGGAGCATTATGGTTCAAGTTTTTGTTTGTGCTGCAGGTTGCAGATTTGCAGGACAATTTATTGTCGCTGATTTCCTTTGAAATTTCGGCTTGAACTGAGCATCAATGTCCTCTCCTGCACTGTCGTCATCAAACTCTTGGTCATCATCTAAAGATGAATAACCAGCAAGTCCTTCTCTCCAGTCCTCCTCATCGTCATAATCTTGTTGGTCTTTCCACAGTTTTGATTTAATGACCATGTCCCTCATCTTAGCTTGAATTACTTGTTTGATATTTCCAGTGGTGGTTGATGGATCTCCATAATCTTTGCTAATTGTCTCCTCATGTGTACTGAAGGAAGGTATGGTTGGAGAAAAATGATCCTTGGCCATCTGCAAGTTCTCTCCAGTCAAGATTCCATCCTCAATATTGACATTGGAAAGTGCAGCAAACGAGTTTGAATTTGTATATATAGCTGGACTCTTATCAGCGATGTGCATTTTATTTTTGGATTTTGGAGTTGCTTTTCTGTAGGACATCGATGACCAGTTATTTGCAGTATGTTGAGCAGCTTCAAATGTTTGCTGAGTAGCATCCGTAGGCTCTAAATCCAAACCACTTTGAAATAAGGCTTCATTAGAAACTACAGGTGCTGTATCTGCCAAAGAGATCACACTGCCTTGTTGAAGCATATCAGGATGACGAGAGATATCTTGTCGAACTGTGTTCTGCGCAACCTCATCATCTGTAAGATTTGCTGATATTTGAAATAATTGAGTCACAGCTTCATGATTATCATTCCTAGATATAAGTCGAACAGCGGGACATTGCAAAGGAAGTGTATAATCCAGTTCTGAGCAAATAGAAATTGCAGCATGTGATTCATTATCTAATGTCCTGTTGGTTCTGTTATTACCCTTTGCAGCAACATCTTTTTTGGATGCTCAAAATTAACTAAAGCTGATGCTTTATTCAGTTCATTACAATGTTGTTGTCCATGATTTTTTGAAGCATCAAGTACATTTGTTACTGTCAACTTCTCCCCTGGTGGAATTGATAAAGCAGTATGATCTGTAATAGATCTAAAATTATCTGAGGCCTCCAAATTAGTTCCATTTGCTTGACCAAATAGTCTAGTGTTTTTATTGTTGGTATTCTGCAATATCTGCTGCTGCTCGATCAGCTTCTCTTCATTGCTTTTTGCGTTGTCAATTTCTGGCACAGTAGATGGATCTCTAGGTTCCAAATTTGATACCTTCTTTTCATTTACAACATTAAAAGGCAACTTCAATGGAACAGTAGCTTGCATTTTACAAAACAGGGCAGAATCACCCTTTGGCTTTGGAAGAGCTTCTGCAGGTGTAACATTTGTAGCAGAAACATTTTTGAGCTCCTAGCTGTTGCACATTACATCTTTGATGCTGTCCATCAAGATCAACCACCTGCCCAGCCTGTGCACTAGAAGTAATATGATCTGCAGTAGTCTGCATTACCCCAGCAGTAGCCACATATGTTCGTGCATAAATAGTAGAAGCAGGTACATCTCTAGAAGGCTTAGGAGGTCCTTTATCCAACTTCAATACCTCCTCCTTAGTCTCAACTGGAACTGTTGCATTTGGTGCATCTGATACACCAGCAACCACAGCACTCATTGCTATTACATGTTGATCTACATCACCCCTATCATTCACAGTAGGTTGTGTAGTCTTAGAATCAGCGGTCTTTTTCGTAATATCCTTTACAATACCATGTTGTGCAGCTGAATCAATTCGATCAAAAACATCCTTCGAGCCTGCATTATTTTCCACAGTCACTCCTTCTGCAATTTGTAAAGTCTGTTGTGAGACTTTTGTTAATTCAACTCTTGAATTACCATCTGTTTCTTGTAAATCCTTAGCACCTTGTCCAGTTTTTTTACTATTTAGATAGTCCCTTGCATCCCTTGTAATTTGTCAAGTGGGTGTCAAGTAGTTCATACTTGAGAGTGGGTGATATATTTTTTAAAATGTTTTTTTTTGTTTTTTTATGTCCTAACTTTTTCCTAAGCTGCCTCTTTCGAGGTTCTTTTTAATCTAGCGGACCCTTTTATATACACCATACATTGTTTAGACTCATGCGGGCTAGGAGTGTAGGAACATACAGTTTAGGCTCATGCGTCAAGGAGCGTTGCAACTTCAAGGATAATAATTCTTCAAAAACTTGCCATTGATAGGGTCAATTCTCATTCCATCTGCATCAACCAACTTGTAAGCCCACTTGAATAAGCTTCTTGCACGACATATGGCCCATCCCATTTTGAAGTGAACTTCCTTACAGATTTATGGGAAGTAATAATGGGTCTTCGTATGACAAGGAATCTACTTGAAAATATCTCGGGCAAACTCTTTTATTGAAGGCACGAGAAAATCGAGCTTGTTAACTTTCAAGACTCTCTTGAGCTTCCAACCTCTTCACATCAAGAGCCTCCAACTCTACTAATCGAAGTCGAGCATTTTCTTCATCAGTGATCCCTTCTTGAATAGAGAGTCGTAATGAAGGTATGAGACGCTCGAGTGGCAAGATAGCTTCGACTCCATAAATGAGCGCATAAGGGGTCGCTTGTTTTGACATGCGGTGAGTTGTTCTATATGCCAAAAGAGCTTCCTCCATACGGTCATGCCAATACTGTTTGGATTTGGAGACGACTTTCTTTAACAAGTTACACATAGTCTTGTTGAATGACTTGGCTAGAGCATTAGCGGGAGCATTGTACATAGAAGAGTTACGTCGCTTGAAGGTAAATAGTTCACAAATCTTGTTCATCAACCTATTGTCGAACGACATGGCATTATCCATTATTATGTAATGAGGAATGCCAAAGGGATAGATAATTTTTACTCGGATGAAACTTGCAACATTTCCCTTCTTTACTTCCTTAAGAGAAACAGCTTCAGCCCATTTTGAGAAGTAGTCAGTTGTAACCAAGATGTATACATGCCTACCCGAGGACTTTTGCATTGGTCCAACAACATCCAATCCCCAAACGTCAAACGGCCAAGATGCCACAGTCGGGTGCAACACTTCAGGAGGTTGATGAATAAAATTCGCATGGAATTGACAAGCCTTGCTTCTTCGAGCATAGTACAAGCAATCTTTTACCATCGTTGACCAATAATATTCCATCCTTTTTATATGGAACTAGAGCTTTGGTCCAGACTGGTATGACCCACATACCACAGAATGTGCCTCTTGCAAAGCTTGGAGTGCTTCATCTTCCCCTAAGCATCGCAAGAGTACTCCCTCGAATGACCTTCTATATAGAGTATTTTTTTAGTAAAGAAAGCGAGGTGCGCCATGGCGGATTTCAGTCCTTCTCATAGAATTTTCTGGAATTATCCCATATCATAAGTAGTAGATAATAGGTTGTCGCATTTGAAATAGCGACAAGGTGCATGAGTTCATTTTCTTCACCTTCAACCTCATTTGGTGGCAGTACTACCAATTTTTGGGAGACAGTAACTTGCGCTTGATCAGGCAGGGTTAGTGATGAAGCTAGGGCAGCTAAAGCATCAACCTTCTTATTTTCTTTCCTTAGAACATGATGAATAGTCACATCACCAAGCCATCCCATTAATTTTTTTGGAGTAATTATAATATGGGCATAGTTCAGGCTTCTTGACCTCGTAACTACCTAGAAGCTGATTGGTCACTAACTGAGAGTCACAAAAGATTTGTAGTTGAAACAACTTCATTTTGACAACCATTTCAAGCCCAAGTGTTAGTGCTTGATACTCAACAACATTGTTAGAGCAGAGTTGCATCAACGTAAAAGAGTAGGGTAGACTTTCACCTTCATAAGTGATAAATACTATACCAGCACCTCCATGATGTGTACCACCATCAAAGTACATCTTCCGTGAAGGTTGAACTTCAATGACCATTGTGTCCTCATCAGGTAGTTCGCCAGTTAGCTCCCAATCATCATGTATAGGGTGATCTGCCAAAAAGTCCGGTAATGCTTGTCCTTTAATAGCATTTTGAGGGATGTATATGATTCTAAATTGTTAAAACCGGAGGTACCACCTTGCTAGTCTATCACTAAAGACAGGTTTTGACATTACGAACTTGATGGGATTTTCTATAGAAACAAGACGAACAACATGAGCTTGAAAGTAATGCTTCAACTTTTGAATTGAGAAGGCTAGCGATAAACAAAACTTTTTAATTGGCGAATAATTTAGATCATTTGGTGTCATCATCTTGCTCAAGTAGTAAAGAGAATTTTCTTTCACCTCACTATTTTCTTGGGCCAAAAGCACTCCAACAGACCTTTCTTATGCAGAAATATATAGTATCAGCTGCTTTCCAAGTATAGCAGCTGCTAAAACCGGAGGCTTGGCATTTCTACACGTTTCGTCCATTTTAAAGGGACATCTTTCTTCATATGGAGACTAAATGGTTAGCACCTCCCAGCTAGGTTTGAGATGAATCTCCTAAGGTATGCCAACTTTCCTTACAAACTTTTTAATTCCTGAGTATCTTGAGGCTCGGGCATTTTCAAGATTGCATCTACTTTGGCTTGATCAATTTCAATCCCTCGATATCGGACAATGAAACCAAGGAACTTCCCTGAAGTAACTCCAAAGTCACATTTCAATGAATTATCCTAAGTTAGTACCTCCATAGCAACTCAAACACCATCCTCAAGTCTTTAATGTGGTCACCCCTCTTTCTCAATTTTACCACCAAGTCGTCCACATAGAATTCAACATTTTTGTGGAGAAGATCGTCAAAGTATTCTGCAAGTCCCTTTGTTTAGTAGCACTAGAATTCTTCAAGCCAAAAGGCATTACCCTATAGCAATAAATAACCTTGGGGTATGGAATGCAGTAAACTCTTCATTTTTTAGTGCCATGCAAATTTGGTTATAGCCTGATGGACCATCCATAAATGACATTGCCTCATACCCAGTAGTAGCATCGATCATCAGCACTGGAATAGAAAGCGGGAGCTCATCTTTCATGTACACATTATTGAGATCCCTGAAGTCAACGCATACTCGAATCTAGCTATTTTCCTTCCTAACAGGGACAATTCTTGAAACCCATGTCGAGTATTTAACTTCACGAATAAAGCTAGCTGATGAGTTTGTAAATTTGATTTCAATCAAGGGAACAAAGTCTGACCTAAATAACCTTTGGGCTTATTTAACAGGGCGAGCACCATTCTTTACGGCAAGGTGATGGACTGTTTCTTTCGGGTCCAAGCCAGGTATCTCTTTGTAGCTCCAAGCAAAAACATTCATGTACTTCTTGATTAACTTAATGTAAGTGCTTTCTTATCAACTTCTAATAAAGAACTTAGGTAGGTGGGTCTTGGTTCCTCATCGGCGCCAAGGTTAACTTCTTTTAAGGAATCAATTTTAGTATTCACTCCTTCTTCAAGTTCAGGTGGAGCATCTTTCGCATCTTCATCTTCTTGAGATTCCCCATCATTGAAAAATATGTGATAGTACGGTGAAACATAATTTCTCGTCATCCTCCATTAGAGATAAAACACCATGCTCGCTTTGCGCAATAACATGATACGAAGAACCCACACTTTCTCTGTCTTCATCATGTTCTTTAGTGTAGACCGCAGTGTATGCTTCACCCTCATTACTTCATCATACGAAACCATGAATTTTGTTTGTCACTTCATTCTAGAACGAACCAAACTTTGGAATCATTAGAGATCTTCTAAATTTTGGGTGAAGCGGGTGTTCTTGCATTTCGATAATTTCTCTAGAACTTAGTCCCTTTCTTTAATGGACACGATCTCTCAAATACGGGAGTTCTCATAGTTGATTTTCCAAGTCGATCAAAGATAGAAGGCTTGTTAGAAGCGGTAGATTCGTCTTCTAAAGTGGTATAATTGCTGCTCGCCATTCTTATTAAGATGCGCACTAGTGACAGTTTCTTGTATCCCAAACCTTCATGTGGTTGCCTCATTGCAGATTTCGATCGGAGCTTCCCTAACTTTGACGGCTCATTGTATTGTATTCGGCTTTTTCAAATAGCTTGTAATTGTTAGGGTCAAAACTTTTATATGTTCGCTTTGTAGGGAATGCAATATTCTGTAAACGATTTTGGGCTACAAACCCTGCAAGCGGCTTTGAGGACAACTTTACTGCCTCAATTTGTTTTACTAAAAGAGTTTAACTCCTTTAGTGTGTTAGTTTGGAGATTAGATGATTCACCCTCATCTTTCTTCCTTATAGGGAAATATTGGAGTGCGGGACTTACTTTCTTTCCATAAGATGCAATATCCCCTCTATGAGATTTATTCCCGTTGGCATGTACCTCCTCAATAACAACTTTGGCTTTACCAATAGTCACTTCAGCTCTTTTAGTTATGGGCTCGTCATTCTTGATTTTCATGCCATCATCAACTTTTAGCTCCTTCACAATGCGTTTCTTCAAGTAGGACTATGCATCGCGAAGTGTAACTCTGCCTCGGTGAATGGCTCATCATCAGCAACTATCTTCTTCTCGACTTCACCCTCATAGTATTTTAAACATTGATGGTAGGTAGATGGAATTACTTTATTCTAATGTATCCAAGGCCTTCCAAGCAATACATAGTATAAAGACTTTGCATCGATCACATACAACCATGCTCTTGATTGCATATCTTTAATAGTGATTCCCAGCCTAATCGCGCCTATGGCTATTTGCTCCTCTTGGTTGTATACTTGGATTATCACACGACTTTATGAGAGTTTGTTCATGGGAATAACAAGTTCCTTCACAGTGCGAATTGGAAAAATGTTCACTTCGGATCCTTCATTAACCAAACTTCAATTTACCCTTTTCATCACGCATATAGCCAACCAAGTACGATGGGCGGTTATGAGGAGTGTCACTAGCCGAAGATCGTCATTTATGAATGTGACCTTTTCTCAAAAGCATTAACTTATTGAAGAGTGGACCCGATAAGCTTTTTCGAAGATGGGGCCAATGGTAGGTCATCACTCATTTCTTTCCCTTTGTCAGTATGGCAACAAAAGGCATCAATACCCCCATGGAAAATCTTCGTGTGAAACCAACTCGCTAAGAACTCCTCCAAGGTCACTGGATGTCATGGCTTTTGAGGATGGTTCACCTCTACTTTTTCTCTCTTCAAATTTTTAACTGGATTTCACCACCTTGGTCTTTTAACCATCATTTTCCTTATTGGTTGTTATATTGATTCTTTTCATGGGCTCCTTTTGTGGCGTCTACGGTGAGTCACCAATGTCCAACCTTCAGCATCATTATCATGGTGGTCTACTTCGACTTTGATATTCTCTAGTAATTCTTCATCTTTGATGTCTTTTAAACTGCATAACTCATCTAGACTGAATGATCCAAAGAGGATAGAGACTTGGTTCGCACTTGCCTTCTCATCTTCAACCACGATCTTCTTTTCATGGGCTAAGTCCATAACTTTGTCCTTAAAGACAAAGAACTTCTCCAAAGAGTGGCTTACAAATCGATGATATTTGCAGTAATTTAGGTCATTTGTTTTCCCAACTTCATTTGGTCGCTTCATCTCCTAAAGCTCAATAAGATTTAACTCAAGGAGTTCTTCAAAAATGGTTAGCATATCATAATCCAGAAACGGGTACTCCTTCTACTGCATTTCTTTTAGTGTCAACTTTCCACTTGTCTTATCTTGAAAATAAATGGAATTCGTACTCTACTTCTTGCTCACCTTCGTTGTGAACTTCATAGGTGAAGTGTTGACATTCATAGCTTCTTCGTTTTTAGATTTGGGTAAAAACTTGCTCCATTTCTTGACTTCTTGCTTGCCGTTCCCTTTGAGAGGCTCGTAGATAGGAAACCTTTCATTTGAAGCGTAGGACATGCTCAACTCCATGTCATGGACACGAGTCCCAAGTTCTTCAAATGTGCCAGGCTTGATACATTGCAAGATGTAGCATAGTCCCCAATGCATGCCTTGGATGCACATCTCTATGCCCGAAGCTTCACTAAGCCTGTCTTTGCAATTTAGGCTTGAATTCCTCCAACGATTGATAAAGTCGATAATTGGTTCACCCTTTCTTTGACGAGTATTTGTAAGTTCTATCATACTCATAGTATGTCTCGTGCTATAAAAACGACTAAGGAATTATTGCTATAGCTGACCCCAGCTATCAGTAGATCCAACCTCGAGGTCTGTGTACCAATCAAAAGCATTTCCTTTTAATGAATGGAGAAACTACTTGACGAGGTAATATTTATAAGTCCCAGCATTGTTTCATGTATCAACAAATTGCGCCACATGTTGCTTTGGATTGCGTTTGCCATCAAACTGTTGAAATTTTGGAGGTTACTAGATAGCAGGCATCTTTAACATATCGATCCTTGAAGTGTAAGGCTTTGCATAGGTAAAGGAGGACTTAAAAGCGACTTCATATTTGTTTTTGATAGTCCCTTCAATGAACTCCTTCAGATGATTGATTGGAATCATCCCTTCCGAAGAGACTAGAATTTCCTTAGTGGATGTAGCTTGTCGTGGGGGATGATCAATCTCTTGAACTTCTGGGATTTTTCCAGGGGCATGGGTGGATTCTTCTTCCATCAAGATTCCTACCCTATCTGTTAGCTTGTCAATTCTAGCATCTTGATTTTGTATGCATTTGTTCAAGCCAGCGATTGCTTCCGTCGAGTTTTCCAACTGCTCCTCCATAGATGAAGTGTTTGTCACCATGGCTTGCATGATTGTTGTGGACAATGGAGAGTAGCATGGATTGTAACGCAAATTGATCCTTGAATTGCTCACTCTATATGGGAGGATCCATCACTTGAAGCATCATCATCTTCCTTCAAAACGGGGTGCTTGGATCCGAAGAGGTCAAGCAGAGCAAGAGTTTTCTTGATCTTTTCAGCAACATTGCTTCCTCCTTTAGGTGCGTTTGTTAAATATCTTGCTCCTTTTAAGGATGAAGTCCTGAAAACAGGGGTTGATGCGGACGACACTTGGGGTGCTTATTGTCCTAACGAGTTTGCTTTCCTTTTCGTAACTGGTCAAAAGCTTCCAAAGGTAACATCGAGGATGTTTTGCACATCAGCATAGAACTTGGAAATAGCAGCCTTGGTGGAAGTTGAATTGGAGTTGATTTTCTTTGAAGCCATGTAAATGCTCTTGAACTTTGGTGATTGTAAAGTTGAGATGAGAGGTAGAGATTGCCTCGTTTGGCGTGCTAGAATTTGTAGACAATAAGTTTGCATTGAGAAAATAAAATCAAGACCGAAAAATATTACAATAATCGTAGTATTTAATTTTGAATATTTGAGTGTGACAGACTATATGAATCCTCTGATTCTTCTTTCGGATAGTAAATAAATTCAACGGCCTTTGAGCTTGATCTTGAATCTATATTTGTTTCCACGAACGATTATATTGAATTCAACTAGCACGAACTTTGATTCGAAATCGTACTCCTTGAATCTTGACTTGTTCTTCGTTCTTGAGGTTGAACTTGATTTCTTGAGCTTAAGTTGTTCGTTCTTGAGCTTGAACTTGATTTTTGAACTTGAACTTGATTGCTTGAAGCTTGAAACTTGTAGATAAATTTGTGGCGTTTGATTCACGAGCTCTCTCTTGCTTCTTATTATAATTTATAGTGTCTTTTATGGGTGATGTGGACCCCTGTTTATAGTTAAGGAAGGGAGAAGTTGTGATAAGAACAAACTCTTGCTGACCAATCAAATTGAAGTACATGGCTGCATTTGATTAGCTAGAACATGTCACTTGCACACGTAACGCTGTCGCATTGGTTTTTTAATGTGACTTGGCATGCCTTGTCATTTTGATACGTGGCATGATCTTATTGGCTCTTCTGTCTGACTTGGTGTGCCACGTCATTTCACGTGTGACACCAAACTGGACCTCTTGATATTTTGGGCCTAAATAAATGGACTCATCATTTGTAGCTTGATTAAGTGGGCTAGCCCAGTCAATATTTATTGGACTTACATAATTAATTTAATTATACTAGCCCATAATATTTATTTGGACTAGGGATTTTTACATACCTATACACTATTGGAAAATTTGTTACCCTCCCTACTCAAGTTTCACTATAATTACCTCATATATACAAAATTACCAATTATGTACACTTTTAGGGTTTAAGGATAATTAATCAATTCCTATAATAATTGTAACTTACAAATCCACTCCCCTCGCGTTTCTCTCTCTGTATCCCCCCCCCCCCCACGTTTCTCTCTCTAAATCCCACCCCCTTCCCCACGTATCTTGTACAAGAGAGCAGCAATTCCACCATTAATAACTATTAAAAAGTTTTTAAGTTTTGAATTCGAATTTAGATTTTTAAAAAAAATATTATTTGTTTGAATTTGGTGTTGTTGCAATGAATTGGGATTCTTTCTACGTCTTCTCTATCTCTCAATACCTAATTTCCGTATTATAAAGCTAAGAAAAAGAAAGTAGCAACTCCACCATTGATAGCCATTAAAAAACTTTGAAGCTTTGAATTTGAATTCGGGTTTTTAAAAATCATTATTTATTTAGATTGGGGGTTGTTGCAAATAACTAAGAATATAGTTTGGAGTTTATATCTCAATTATGGGGGTGTTTTGGTGAAGATTAGACTTGATTTTGGCTGAATTTCAGATTGGAACTCGAAGAGGAAGAAGAAGATATGACATACATCATACTGTAAAAATTGTAGTAAAGTTGTTGTAAAATTGTAGAAAAATTGTATTTTGTTGTTTGTATAGATTTTTTATTTAAGTATTGTATGAAAGTTGAACAATATTGTATAAAAATTATATTTAAGTTCTATGATATTGTAGTTGTATATAACTGGGTAAAAATAATACATGAAAATTATAGATAAGTTGTATAATATATAATTAGTTAATTGAATTTTATTTTTATTATGTATAAATCAGATACAAAATATACAAAAAATATATTGTATAAAAATTATATTTAAATGGTATGATATTGTAGTGTATATAACTGAATAAAAATAATGTATGAAAATTGTAATTGTATATCAATTGATAGATGATCTATAATAGCTAAAAGTAATGCGGTGTAATTTGACTCCCAGTTTATTACAATTTTGTCTACATTAAATTAACATATCGACCATTACTATTCCATCCATATATCCAATTTTTTACTTTATATTTCTTAGTTGTTGGTGTAAAGGACCCTTAGACCATGGGAAAACAGATGTATGCTTCAATTCTTTATACGGACCATATAAATGCTCATTATTTTTATACGTAGAACAATATAAGTGCACATTGTTTCTCGTACAACTTTTGAGCAGGCTATGCTGTACAACACAACTTTCTATATTAGAAACTCGTACACAACAAACAATCCAAAAGTCAATCTTTCCAAATTGAGTAGCAATTAACCAGAAAGAAAAAATAAAAAGAAACATTATTAAAAGAACCACAAATCTTTCCTCGTTTTTCGCGCGTAACAAACCCAAACATCACCAATTAATTTGTGATAAAAATCTGACAATTTCTATCATACTTAAAGTCTGTTTGGAGAGAAGAGGGGAGAAAGATGAGAGAGATGGAAAATAGTGTAACTAAATCTCTTGATTAATGATACAAATAATAAATTATTAGTCTTTTAAGGTAGATTGTATATATTTATAACTAAAATATGTTTAAGTAGGGTAATTACCAAAATATAAATATTTTTTGTAATAAGATTTCAAATAGTGTATAGGCATAAAAAAAATCTCGTTGGACTAATATATTTCAAATGATCCAAATAATTTTATTGAATTTACATTCAGTAAAATTTGTATGCCTACACTTGGATCCACCTCTGGTTAGGAATCTTTTTGTTTTCACATGTGATCACTTATGTGCAACGAAGCTTGTATTGGAAAAAATTAAGTTAATATATCGAATTAATTATGTGGTGACATGTGGGTTGGTAAAGGAATGATAATTTGCAAAGAATAGTTGAAGAGACACGAGCTTTAGTAGGCACGAACAGAGATCCAAGAAAGCCAGAAGAGATATCAGATATGTGTTCGAACCTCTTGATATTCTGAAGAGACATCGTAAGAATTAATCTAAATAGCAAAAGGAGTATAGATACATATTATTGGTAATTAAAATGCATTAGTTACGGAAACCGTTATAGAATCTGTATTAAAATGGTTATGATTGCCAATTATAATGTTACATTAAATGCCACTTATTGTCCATAATGACTCCATTATGAAAGGAGAAAAACGTATTACTTAGAAATAGCAGTAAAAAGTGAGGAATGAACATTTGTAAGAATACAAAATACTATTGAAATATACTGATTTACTTTGCTTTCTATTAAGCTATTATTTACATCAATTATACCTATTTCTACCTGATTATCAGTAACCTCAAATTCTTTTAAAACAGGTTTTGATCGAAATCTCTATTTTTGATTAAACAAAGCTTAATTCGGCAGTTTAACCCTTTAAGTTAACTTCATATATTATATATACTGGTTGGTCCAATAAAGAGAAAACAAAAGATTATATCCATGCGTAAAAAGATCATATTTTATTGTCTATATAACTTGGTAATGGATCTAAATTGTTATTAAATTCATGAGAAAAATACTGCATAATGAAACCCTTAGAAAAAATGAACGAATAATGTATCATAAAAAAGTGTGTTAATTATATACATACTTATTAGCTATTTATTTTAAATTATATGGTGCAACCAGTAAAGGAAACGAAAAGGAGGACAATAATCTTGAATCAACAACTATATAGACATTTACTAGACTACCTAAACCACGAGCTTTGTTGGTGTACTCTCCCGCTTCACAATAAGTAATTTTTTGATTATTTTTACATAAATTAAGAAATTCTCTTTTTAACATTAACTAATTTTAAAATATATGTTTTGCGTGTGTACCTCATATTAATAATATAAAATTTAAAAAAATTATATATTAAAGTTTGTATATCTTAAGTGAAAATTCGATAGTATTATTAGAATTTGAAGTTGAGTTGACGATAATAATTATAAATATTGGGAGAAGATATATTTAATAATAGTAAGTATTATTTGTATATAACCAAAGAATGAAACATAATTTTTCACAAAAAGTCTTTCTCTGTTATAAATACACTTCTATTTAAGGTGAATGTCTTTAATTAGAGAGATTCTAGAGTTCTATTCTTGGTAGCTAAATCATCCTCCTCCCTATAAATAGAGGTGCCCTCTACCATTGTAAATCACTCCAAACATTCTCTAAGTATCAATAAGAAGAACTCTCTCTACTCTTCTCTCTATTTGCTCTTGTTCTTGAGTTATTGTTCTTGTCTTTTATATTATTTCATAACACGTTATCAGCACGAGACTCTACCGTCTCAAGAACCATTCTCGAGAAATCTAAGGTATTTCCCTCTTCCTAATTTAATTTTCGATTATGTCTGACATTACAAAAAGAAAGTTCGTTGCCCTTGAAATTTCGGGCAAGAACTATATGACATGGGTGTTGGATGCTGAAATCCACTTAGATGCTATGGGTCTCGGAGACACCATCAAAGATAGAGAAAAAGCATCCACCCAAGAATGTGCGAAGGCCTTGATTTTCTTGCGCCACCACCTTGATGAAGGTTTGAAGATTGAATATCTCACCGTCAAGGATCCACTCGTCTTGTGGAACGGCTTAAAGGAGAGATATGACAACCTGAAGTTGGTCACTCTGCCACAAGCACGATATGATTGGGCTCATCTGAGGCTCCAGGACTTTAAGTCCGTTTCTGAATATAATTCTGCTATGTTCAGAATTACTTCTAAATTGAAGCTATGCGGGGATAATATCTCCGATTATGATATGCTTGAGAAAACGTTTACAACGTTTCATGCCTCCAATATAGTACTGCAACAACAGTACAGAGAGAAAGGCTTTACAAAGTACTCTGAACTGATTTCTCTTCTACTAGTGGCTGAGCGAAATAATGACCTGCTCATGAGAAATCATGAAAATCGACCCACTGGGTCTACACCACTGCCTGAAGCAGATAAGGTGCACTCTCATTATGCCAAACATGAAAAGGACCATGGTCATGGTCGTAAACGGGGTCATAGCCAGGGACGTAGACAAGGAAGAAATTCCAATGAAGTCCGTCACCCCCCCAAAGAGAGATAACCGCTGAAAGCAGAAACGGGGTCATGAAGATCCTAAGGCAAATGGTTCAGAAACGATATGTTATCGTTGCGGTGGGAAAGGGCACTGGTCAAAGACTTGCCGTATACCAAGACACTTGGTTGACCTTTATCAAGAATCTCGAAAGAGAAAAGGCCCTGAAACAAATTTTGTCTATGACGACAATGAGGACATCACCCACCTGGATGTGGCAGACTTCTTTGAGACCCCCGAGGGGAAAATAGACCACCTAATCGGCGATGGATCCGTGATGAAAGAAGATGGAGTTATTTGATTTTGTTCTACTTATTTGTATTAGTTAGTGAATAAACTAATAGTCATTAGTATTAGCTCGTATTAGTTAGTTCATGATACAATGTTAGAAGTAGTTCTTTAGAATATCTTCAATATGCTCAAATATCAATAAAATTTTTATTTTCCAGTAGGGGTAATCGACTAGCCTGAAAAACTAGTCGATTATCTACTATTTTCGCATTAAAGTTGAAAAACAATTGATCAACAATCGATTGTTGTTGACTAACAATCGATTGTCATTAAGACTAATCTGGAATTTTTCAAAAATCATCCACAATCGATTGTCTTTGTCTAACAATCGATTGTCATTAAGACAGTGTAATCTGGAATTTTTCAAAAATCATCCACAATCGATTGTCTATGTTTAACAATCGATTGTCTTGAAACAGTGTGTTCTGGAATTTTTCAAAATAGCCAACAATCGATTGTCTATGCATAACAATCGATTGTCTTGAAACAGTGAGGTCGAATTTTTCAAAATAGCCAACAATCGATTGTCTATTCATAACAATCGATTGTCTTGAAACAGAGGTCGAATTTTTCAAAATAGCCAACAATCGATTGTTCATGCATAACAATCGATTGTCTTGAAACAGTGAGGTCTGGAATTTTTCAAAAATAGCCAACAATCTATTGTCTATGCATAACAATCGATTGTATTAAGACAGTATGATCTGAAGTTTTTCAAAATAGCAAATAATCGATTGTGTGTGTTTAACAATCGATTGTCAATGTTCAACAATCGATTGTTTGTGTTTAACAATCGATTGTTTGAAGAAAACGTTTAAACTGAAATTTTCAAACTGCAAAGTAATGGATAACATATCTGATTTTGTTAGTCAACTGTTAGCAGCAGATTTTGAAAATATTATGTGACACAAAAGAATTGAACTTGTTTATTCTTATGTTCGTGTATCTCTTTTGTATGTCAAACTATGGAATAGCAAATATGGATATCTCACAAAGCGAACTTGGATCAACGTCCAACTGTAAAAGTATTTGCCTAGTTGATTCATGTACTACACATACAATACTCAAAGAAAAGAAATATTTCTCTCAACTAAATATGTGTAAGGCAAACGTTACTACAATCTCTGGAAGTAGTAAATTGATTGAAGGCTCCGGAAGAGCAATTGTAACTCTGCCCAAGGGCACGACGTTAATCATAGAGAATGCAATGTTCTCCTCCAAGTCTAAGAGAAACTTGTTGAGTTTTAAAGATGTACGCCGGAATGGCTATCATATTGAGACAATGGATGAAGATAATATTGAATATCTCGTCATCACAAAGAATGTCTCCGGCCAAATTGAGAAATTCCCGTCTTTATCTTGTGGCCTGTATTGGACAAGAATTAGTGCAATTGAGGCACATTCAACAGTAAACCAAAGGGTTACTGATTCCAATACCTTTGTACTTTGGCATGATCGATTGGGACACCCAGGATCGGTCATGATGAGACGGATTATAGAAAGCTCATATGGGCATCCGTTAAAGAATTTCAAAATTCTTTCGAATAATGAATATCCTTGCACTTCGTGTTATCAAGGCAAGTTGATTATCAGGCCATCACCAACAAAGGTTGGGACTGAGTCACCCACGTTTCTGGAACGTATACAAGGGGACATTTGTGGACCTATTCACCCACCTAGTGGGTCGTTTAGGTATTTCATGGTCTTGATAGACGCATCCTGTAGATGGTCTCATGTGTGCCTGTTGTCATCACGCAACCTTGCGTTTGCGAAATTAATGGCACAAATAATTCGACTGCGAGCACAATTTCCAGATAATCCAATCAAGTCCATTAGACTGGATAATGCTGCTGAGTTTACATCCCAAGCATTTAATGATTATTGCTTATCAATCGGGATAAAAGTTGAACATTCTGTAGCTCATGTTCACACTCAAAACGGTCTTGCAGAATCGTTAATTAAACGCCTGCAATTGATTGCAAGGCTATTACTTATGAGAACGAGGCTGCCTACTTCGGTATGGGGTCACGCCATCTTACATGCAGCAATGCTAATTCGTCTCAGACCGACGAATTACCACAAGTATTCCCCGTTGCAATTGGTTTTGGGTCATGAACCCAATATATCCCATTTAAGGATTTTTGGATGCGCAGTATATGTGCCTATTGCACCGCCATCCCGCACCAAAATGGGTCCGCAAAGAAGGTTAGGAATATATGTTGGGTTTGAATCGCCTCCATCATTCGCTACCTCAAAACATTGACAGGCGACTTGTTTACTGCACGATTTGCAGACTGTCGAAAAATGCATCATTATCCATTTTGTGGAAATTTTGTGGAAAAATGCATCATTATCTCATCTTGATCCACATACCTCTATTTGTGAAAGAGAGGTACAAAAGATTATCCATTTGCAAAGAATAGCAAATCAAATGCCTGACGCATTTACGGACTTGAAAAGGATAACGAAATCCCACATTCCCGCGGAAAATGTTCCAATCCGTATTGATGTCCCTGTTGGACAATCATCTAGTGTCATATCCAATGAGTCGAATGCACGCCTGAAGCGTGGCAGACCATTAGGTTCCAAAGATCGAAATCCTAGAAAGAGGAAAAAGAACGATCAAAATGACACCACAAAAGAATCTCATGATTTAACAAATTCTGAGGTTCATGAAGAATCCATTGAGCCCGAGACTCTGGAAAATACGGAACTATCCCTAAATCCAATTAATATTGAGGCAAATATTAATCGAGTGGATATTGTGGTGGATAATGCCTTTGCTTATAATGTAGCATCTAGCATTATGCAAGAATGTGAGGATCTCGAACCTCAATCTGTTGAAGAATGTCGAAAAAGACAGGATTGGCCAAAGTGGCAAGAAGCAATTCAATCAGAATTGAATTCGCTGGCAAAACGTGAAGTTTTTGGCCCTATAGTTGAAACACCTAATGGTGTTAAGCCTGTCGGCTATAAATGGGTCTTTGTACGCAAAAGAAATGAGAAAAACGAGGTACAAAGATATAAAGCACGCCTTGTTGCACAAGGTTTTTCTCAAAGGCCTGGTGTCGATTATGAAGAGACATATTCGCCTGTAATGGATGCTATAACCTTTCGTTATCTCATAAGTTTTGCTGTCCATGAAAAGCTTGACATGCACTTAATGGATGTAGTTACTGCCTATCTTTATGGCTCACTTGATAATGAGATATACATGAAAATTCCCGATGGACTCAAGGTGCCAAACGCGCACAACTCAAAATCTCGGGAAATGTTCTCAATTAAATTGCAAAGATCCTTGTATGGTCTAAAGCAATCTGGACGAATGTGGTATAATCGTCTTAGTGAGTACTTGTTAAAAGAAGGCTATATAAATGACACCATTTGCCCGTGTGTTTTTATAAAGAAAACAACATCGGAATTTGTTGTACTTGCCGTATATGTCGATGACATAAACCTTATTGGAACCCCTATAGAACTCCAAAAGGCAATTGATTATCTAAAGGATGAATTCGAGATGAAAGATCTCGGAAAGACTAAACTATGTCTTGGTTTGCAAATTGAATATTTGGCAAACGGAATTTTTGTTCATCAATCTACCTATACAGAAAAGGTACTGAAACGGTTTTACATGGATGAAGCACATCCTTTAAGTACACCGATGGTTGTTCGATCACTTGATGTGAACAAAGATCCATTCCGACCACAAGAAAGGAATGAAGAGCTACTTGGTCCTGAAGTACCATATCTTAGCGCAATTGGCGCACTAATGTATCTTGCAAATACTACAAGACCTGACATATCCTTTTCAGTTAATGTCTTAGCAAGATTTAGCTCGGCTCCTACAAGGAGACATTGGAATGGGATCAAACACATATTGCGGTACCTAAAGGGAACTACCGATATGGGCTTATTTTATGGCAAGAATTGCAGCCCGAATCTTGTTGGTTATGCTGATGCTGGATATTTGTCCGACCCACACAAGGCTCGATCTCAAACGGGTTATGTGTTTACCTGTGGAGAAACCGCCATATCTTGGCGATCGACTAAGCAATCAATTGTGGCTACTTCATCTAATCATGCCGAGATAATTGCTATTCATGAAGCAAGTCGGGAGTGTGTGTGGTTAAGGTCGATAATACATCATATCCAAGACAAATGTGGTTTGAAGTGTGATAAACTACCCACAACTTTGTATGAAGACAATGCAGCATGTATAGCTCAATTGAAGGGAGGATTCATAAAAGGAGATAGAACGAAGCATATTTCACCAAAGTTATTCTTCACACATGATCTTCAAAAGAATGGTGATATCAATGTTCAACAGATTCGTTCAAGCGACAATATGGCTGATTTGTTTACAAAATCTCTACCAAAGTCAACCTTCAAGAAGCTAGTTCACAAGATCGGTATGCGAAGACGTAAGGACATAAATTGATGTTCTTATCAGGGGGAGTTAAGGCGCGTTGCACTCTTTTTCCCTTACAAGGTTTTGTCCCACCGGGTTTTCCTTGCGAGGTTTTTAACGAGGCAACCAATAGGCGCATATTCAAACATGTGTACTCTTTTTCCTTACTTTAATTTTTCCCATTGGGTTTTGTTTTAAGGTTTTAACGAGGCACATCATTGAATAGACATTCAAGGGGGAGTGTTATAAATACACTTCTATTTAAGGTGAATGTCTTTAATTAGAGAGATTCTAGAGTTCTATTCTTGGTAGCTAAATCATCCTCCTCCCTATAAATAGAGGTGCCCTCTACCATTGTAAATCACTCCAAACATTCTCTAAGTATCAATAAGAAGAACTCTCTCTACTCTTCTCTCTATTTGCTCTTGTTCTTGAGTTATTGTTCTTGTCTTTTATATTATTTCATAACATTCTCTATATTTTTCTTTTTTATTATTACTCAGATTATTAAATTATATTAATAATCAGTTTTAATTCTATGATCCATTTTATATATCTATAATTGTGAATAAGAAAAATCAAAGGAGTAACAACTGATGTTATACAAGATATGTAGAACTTATATAAATCAAAGAAGGATTTAACGCATTCAATTTAGTTGATTTAAAACTTTCAATCTTTGAGCACAAATTTGTTAAAAATTATATATTATTAAAGTTCATTAAAATATATTTTAGTTATAAAATAAAAGTTAATATCAAACATTTAAGTTTTTTAAAATGATAAATTTGATAGCAAGCTTAGAATGTTAAATAAAACCGTGACACAATATAAAGGCTAAAGAATTTACAATAAAAAAAGTGAAAGTAAGATAGGTATTCAGAACCAGTTGAGAAAAATACTCATTAAAAGGCTAGGAATAATAGATAATACATGGAATGAAATAAAAGGTATAATAAGAGAAGAGAGAGAAGCTCTATAGGCGCATGTTAGCAAGTAACATGCGCTTCTGCCATGGCTAGAAAACGAAGAAGCAATAATCGTTAATGGAGGACAAGGTAGATGATAGTAAGAAGGAAACACCAGTAATCAACCAGTCTACTCGCAGGTTAACGGGTATGGGTTTTGCACCCACAGTATTTCATAACCCAGCTGAAGACGAAGGATGAATGGGCACGATAGTCACGCCGGACATGGGCATTCAACAGAGGCTAGTTCTGGTAACTTTTGGAAGTTTTTTACCTAAGAAATTCCAGCCAATTAGGGAAGAAATTGAAGAATGCGAAGAGCAAACACAAATGAAGGAAACAATGGAGCAACCTCTAGTCCACAGGCGATTGCAATTCTCAGCACATGCAAATTCAGCTCAGATCCAGCTAGATGTAGCAGATCCAGGGGGAGAAGAAAGGAAAAAGGGTTCCATGCAGAAGAATAAGAGCTCTCAAAAAGGCAACAGACTGAGCTACATTCCACATGCTATGAGAGATGGAACTTTTGTAGTGCAAATTGATGAGGAGGATACAAAGGAGCTGGAGGCTTATTGGTGCAATGCTCTGATTGGGTTTGTGCTGGGGAGGATCCGTATGAGAAAACAATGGAAAATTATGTCACTAACATGTGGAATTTTGTTGAAAAGCCTCAAATAATGTACCATGAGGATGGGTACTATATATTCAGATTCGAGAATGCTGAGGATAAGGACCTTGTATTACAAGTAGGTTCCTACACATTTCACAATAAGCCACTTGTGCTGCTACAATGGAGAATGAACTTCAAGTTTGATCCGGGGAGCATAAGTGTAACTCCATTGTGGATCACATTCCTAGTCTTACCTCTGGGTTTTTGGTCTACTGAAGCTTTAAGCAAATTAGCTAGTGTGGTTGGAAAACATTTGTATACAGATAAGTTTACAGCAGAATTAGAAAATGTGCCATATGCTAGAGTGATGGTTGAGACTGATATATCTAAGCCATTACCAGACAGATTTGAGCTTCAAACAAAAAAGGGGATCATAGTCCAACAAATAGACTATGAATGGAAACCAAAATATTGTGGTAATTGCATTAGATTTGGGCACAATTCTGATGAGTGTTGGCATAAGGAAATGCAAGATAAACCAACGGAAGACAGATATCAACCAAAAGAAACAGGAAAGATGAAACAGCTGCATAGGGGAACCATGAAATGGATTCCAAAAGCAAGGAGTAAGGATGAGGCAGTTCAACTGGAAAAGAAGGCAGGGGATACAACAAAGCCAGATGAAAATGAAAGTGCTAAACCTGTGGATGATAGGAAAAATAAAGGCAAAAGTGTACAGCAAAATATAGCTGGTATCCTGAACTCAAATAACAGATTCTCTATATTACATATGGATGTTAATTCTGGGGACGCTGGCCCATCCAGTTTCACCCCCAAATAAATCTATGTACCTGGAACATTAGGGGCTTGAATAAGGCCCAAAAGCAGAAAGAGTTAAAAATCTTTCTGAGGAAAAATAAAGTGGATTTTATGGGTTGTTTAGAAACTAGTGTAAAGGAAAGCAAGGCTAGAAGGATACTGAAAAAAGTCTGTTGTGATTAGAGAAACTGCTGCAATTATATTGAACATTCCAATTGGAGGATTTGGATAATGTGGAAACCAAACATTGAGGTGAAAATATTAATGACTGATGAACAATTTATTCACTGTGAAATTCAGGACAGAGGTACCGCGTTCAAGACTCTAATTACAGTGGTATATGCAAGCAATGAGGCAAATAAGAGACAGCAATTGTGGGATAGTCTGGTGCATATAGGAGCATCTATTTAGGAAAGCTGGCTGTTTAGTGGGGATTTCAATCATGTCCTTCACAGATGACAGGAGTGGCTCACCAGTTACACAGAGTGAGATTAAAGGTTTCCAGGAAGCAATAAACTCACTTCAACTTACTCAGCTGAAGAGCTTGGGATGGTATTATTCTTGGTGTAACAAACAACAACCTGGAAGAAGAGTATATAGCAAGATAGACTGGGGACTTGGAAATGTGGTATGGATGCAGAATTATAGCCACATTGAAGTTGATTTTCTAAATCCTGAGGTATCATATCATTCCCCTATCCAAATACAATGCAAAGCTGTGGATCAGAGAAGGAATTTGCACCCCAAACCTTTTAAACTATAAAATTCTGCTATGGAACATGCAGACTTTGCTGGTATAGTGGAAAGGGTTTGGAAACAAGATGTGAATGGTGGAAATGTTGGTAATATGCATAGGGTGTGGAATAAAGTCAAAGCTTTGAAATGGGAATTGAAGGAGTTGAACACTTATATGGCATCCTTAGAATTCATCTCAATAAAGCTAGACAGACACTTGAAGCCATTCAGATTGAACTAAGGAGCAACAATATGGATCAGGAGCTGATAGATCAAGAAAATATGACTTTAATAGAAGTTGAGAAATGGAGCAACATAGAGGAACAAATTCTTCATCAGAAATCCAGGGCACAGTGGATCTCTTGTGGAGATTCAAATTCCAAGTATTTCCATGCACAACTGAAGACGAGGACAAACATGAACACTGTCAACTCTATCTACACTGACTTAGGGGATAGATTGTTCGATCCTAAACTAGTGGAGGAAGAATTTATAAAGTCATTCAGCAATATTCTGGGGGGAAAGTAACTCTATATGCTAATGTCCAAATACTGAAATTATTCAAAAGGGACCTTGTCGCAGCATGCAACAGAAACAATCACTAATCAGGCCAGTCACAAGGGATGAAGTTCATCAGGTAATCAAAGATATGCCCCATGATAGGGCACCAGGAGTAGATGGGTTCCCCATTAAATTTTTTACAAGGCACTGGAAAGCTGTTGGTGATGACATATTTGAGGTTGTGAAGGAATTTTTTAAGACTGGCAAACTGCATAGAGGAGTGAGTAGTACAACAGTAACTTTGATACCAAAAGTGCAAAGTCCTAGTCAAGTAAAGGATTATTAGGCCCATAACTTGCTGCACAACACTATATAAAATAATCATAAAAGTCCTCACAGCAAGGATTAAAACAGTCATTGGTGATTTGATAGGAGGTTCACAGTCAGCTTTCGTTGAAGGCAGGAGCATAACAGATAACATCCTATTTACCCACGAGTTATTCAAAGGGTATAATAGGAAAGGACTTTCCCCAAGATGTGTGCTAAAAGTTGACCTGAGGAAGGCCTATGATACAGTAGAGTGGTGTTTTATTGAAAGACTACTGCTGGTCATGGGATTTCCTTACAAATTCACAAGCTAGATAATGGAACGCATATCATCTGTTACATATTCTTTAAGTTTAAATGGTGGTCTCTCAACACCTAAAGGAAAAAGAGGCATAAGGCAAGGGGACCCAATGTCCCCATACCTCTTTGTCATAGCTATGGAATATCTGCACAAGGAATTTATGCAGATGATGAAAAGGAAGGACTTCAAGTTTCATCCTAGATGCAAGAAGTTGCGAGTGGTTCATATTTGTTTTGCTGATGACCTGCTAATATTCTGTAAAGCTGATGTTCAGTCTGTTAGACTATTAAAACAGAATCTCCAGAAGTTTGCTACAACATCAGGTCTTCAGGCAAATGCAGATAAGAGTGCAGTCTACATAGTTGGGGTTCCTAATTGGCTCAAGGAGAAAATCATACAAGAGTTGGGATTCCCGAAGGGTACCCTTCCATTCAAATATCTTGGTGTACCTTTGGATTCCAAAAAGCTATCTATTATACAATGATTGCCACTAGTGGAGAAGGTAACTCAAAAAATTAACTGTTGGACATCAAGACTACTATCATATGCAGGCAGACTTCAGTTGATAAAGTCTGTATTGTTTGGAATGCAATCTTATTGGTCTCAGATTTTCTTGCTGCCTAAGAATGTAATGAAGAGGATTGAGGCAATATGCGAATCATTTTTGTGGACTGATACAGCTACAGTATCAAATAAAGCATTAGTTGCTTTGGACACTATATGTTTATCATATAGTGCTGGGGTACTTAATGTAATGAGTCTGCTATATTGGAACAAAGCTGATGTTTCAAAGCACTTATGGGCAGTGATAATGAAGAAAGACAGATTATGGATTAAATGGCTACACACTTATTACATAAAGAACAAGGCTATTGAAGATATGCCTACTCATAGGAATGCTGCCTGGGCTATGAGGAAAATTTTTGAGACGAGGACACTGATAACTGAGCTTCAGGGTATCCATGGTAATCTGGAGTGCAGATTAAAACAACTACAGAGGGGGGATCTATTCAGTATCAAAAATCTCCATAGACTGCAATTTCTCCAACTCCAGAAAGTTCACTGGAAAAGCATTATTTTGCAGGCACAACTGCATCCAAGGTTCAAATTCATTCTATCGCTTGCATTGCATAGAAGACTGGCAACAGTGGAGAGATTATTGAAGTTTGGTATACAGACTCCACAACAGTGTATTTTTTGCACGCAAGCAGATGAATCATTTGATCACCTATTTTTTGCTTGCCCGACATCTTTGAAACTATGGAACATATAGTTAAGATGGATGGGATACCATAGAACCATTTGTGATTGGAATAGGGAGGTTGAATGGGTTAGCAAGAATGCAAAAAGGAGAAATGGTCAAGCTTCAATTACCACCTGTGTTTTTGGGATGCTAGTATATATTATACGGAGAGAAAGGAACAAGCTTAGATTCCAATGAGGTAAAATGATTATCAGTAACATATGCAAGGCAGTCTAAATACACATTAAGGGGTCCTCAACTCATAACTGGAAGGGCTTTGCGAAGGATAAATAGCTACCCTTAGGATATGGAGTCGATTTCATTGTATAGTTTTGATGTATTTATGTATATGCATGTCTAAGTAGCGACTCATTTAGAATACAAAATTAGAGGTTGAGTAGTTGGTCAGCAGCTACTGGTTTGTAACTGTTTTTTCTTTTATGAAATGGAAAGAAACTATTTATTAAAAAAAAATAGAAGATACATTTATGATGAGTAATAGATGAAACATACTTTTATCTTTAATATACACGCAATGTCAATTACTATTATTTATTACGTACGTATTCCACATAAAAGCCTTTACATAAGATTTTGATAGACTTATTCTTAGTTATCATGGATTTATGGTAACGCTACTCCAACAAATATAAGTAAGAAAAATTTATTGGACCTACAAGAATTAAACAAGATCAATGTTAATTTTAATTCGATTCTTTCAGTTACCATTCAATTCCACATCATAAAAAAGCAACGAAAGCTTCTAGTTAAGCTTTTAATATGTTGCTTAATTGTGTTTATCTTATGGCCCTTTAAGGTAAAATTTTAATTGATAGTTAAGTTCTAGGTATTTATATTTCCTACATAGTAGTGCAATAAGCCAAAAAAGGTAATTATTTAATACAAGATTTTAGTTGATTATAAAGTCTTAAATATTAGAATATTTAAATGACTATTTTGCCTAATGTGAAATTTATTTTTAAAGGGCAAAAAAAGCAAACGACATTTCGCTAAAGGCTTTCGTGCTAATATAATATAAATATAGATATAGATTATCAATGAAATTGATCATATTAATCTTTACTATCTCTTTCCATAAACACTCCTAACACAAACTTCAACATTATTTACTCCAATGGCAATATAGGAAAATATTTAATTTATTTTTGAAATCTGAAAAAAATCACTTATTTTGAACCACTAAAAAATTAATAAATTACTTATTATGGACTGGAGGGAGTAATATTTAGCAATTTTCCATCTCAAGTTCTCGCTGTGTCACATTTATATTTCAAAAAACAATAAATATTTTCATATTATTCATTATATCTGTCATTTCAATAAATAAAAAATCGTTAACAAATACTTGAAATTTGAAAAAGCAAGAGACATCAATATTATTATTTTTTTATTTATCAATTCCACTTTTTTCTACCCAAAAAGGAACTCCATATTTTTTGGTATTCTTTAATATTTATTTAAATTAAAGAAGACCAAAAATAAAAAGGGACGAAGCCCAAATAGGACAAAACTATATGAGGTTCGATTACGACTTTAGTATAAAGATGTTGGTCTTTTGTCTGGAACAGGAAATCAGATCTCCTTCTGTCTCTTTGTGTCAGCTTTGGGATGTGGACATATGCCACGTGTACATAGACATTCGTTTGTCAAATCTAACGAACAACGACCGTAACAGGTTTCGGGTCAGGTTTCCGAATCCGGTCCCTGTTTGTCTACCACCTTCCCAGTTTCATCAATGGCAATGATCATCATTGCATCTCATTTTCAACATATTATTATTCTAAAACCTAAATTTTTCATATTTTTCTCCATTTTTATTTTACTGTCACTTTCCCTACTTTAAATCTTGTTTTTTCTTCATAATTATTCTCTTCCACATTATCCATTTCAATTGCCACTGAGCTGCTCTTCCAGCTCCAATTTTACATTGATCAGCGACCCATTTGGTTTTTCTTTATTAATTGTAGATGTCATATTTGCAAATTTGTTGAGGATCCATTGAAACATTTTAGGGATCAATTGGGGTACATTCCCAAGGGGGTTTGGATGCAATTGATAGAGATACGGCGCCATTAGATGGCGCTGTTCAGACGATTCTTCTATAAGAAGCCGCCGGATCGGCTTCTAGAGATCTCTGAACGGGTCTATGGTATGTTTCTCTTCCTAAATTATGCTGTTCTTTTTGTGTTTCTCTGTATTTTTTGAGCCTTTGAAAATGCGTTCATTTCAGTTTTTGAGCTCTGGAATATACTTTTGGCTCAGTTTTTCAGTTTTACCAAAAGTTGAAAAGCTTTTCTCAATGGCTTTTGTCTCAGTTCCTGAGCAAATGCCAAAATATGAGAATTATCACGAATTGCCAAAATATGCCTAAGTCTTGGTGGGCAGGATTACTCGGTACTTGTGCTGGTGGGAGGTAGCAGGTAGCTGGTGGAATAGTATGAGGCGTGCGGAAGCTGGCTAGGACACCATCGTTCCCTAAAAAAAAAAATCAGAAATTGCTTTTAAGTGAATGAGCTGAAAAATAAATAGTGCTGAAAATTCAGCTTGTTTAAAAAGAATCTTGAAAGCTGATGCTCCGTTATTTTGGTGGTTTGCCTAGTTATTGAGCTCTGTGGCTTGGGATTGAACTTGCTCAAAATACCATGTTACAATTTTAAGTTATATTTGTAAAGCTTACTATCTTCATCATTTTAAAGGTGGACGTAGTTTAGACCAATAACTTACTGTGGTTGGTTTTTATAAGTATTGATGTTTCTCTGCTTTTCCTTTTAATTCACACTTTGCAGTGTTTGATTGTTGCTTCTCAATGGATGCGTTGGATGAATATGAGTATAAGACATACATGGGAAGGATTGTAGCTCAGCTACAGGACCATTATCCAGATGCTTCTTTCATGGTTTTTAACTTCAAAGAAGGAGATCAGAGGAGCCAAATATCAGATATATTAACGCAGTATGATATGACAGTCATGGATTATCCTCGGCGGTATGAGGGGTGTCCTGTATTGCCACTGGAGATGATCAAGCACTTCTTGAGATCCAGTGAGAGCTGGCTTTCACTCGCGGGCCAACAAAATGTGCTGTTAATGCATTGTGAGAGAGGAGGGTGGCCCGTACTTGCTTTCATGCTTGCTGGCCTTCTTTTGTACAGAGAACAGTACACTGGTGAACAGAAGACTCTTGACATGGTATACAGACAAGCTCCTAGGGAACTTCTTTATGTTTTATCACCTCTGAATCCACAGTCGTCTCAGCTTAGATATCTCCACTATATCACCAGAAGAACTATTGGCTTAGATTGGCTGCCATCAGATATACCTTTCGCTCTAGATTGTATCATACTCAGGGTCCTTCCTCTATTTGATGGTGGGAAGGGCTGCCGACTGGTGGTTCGTGTCTATGGTCAGGACCCTGCTTCAACAACGTCCAATAGGAGTTCTAAACTTCTTTTTTCAACTTCAAAGACAAAACAACATGGTCGCCTCTACCGACAGGTACTTCTAAGCTTTAAACTCTTGACTCTTACGATTAATTAGCTGAAATCTGAAGTGTGTTCTGCTAACTTCCCCTCTCCAGGAAGAGTGTGCGCTCATGAAAATAGATATCCACTGTCATGTCCAAGGAGATGTTGTTCTTGAGTGCATCCATTTGGAAGATGACCTAGTTAGGGAAGAAATGATATTCAGAGTTATGTTTCATACGGCATTTATTCGCTCAAATGTTTTAATGTTAACTCGTGATGAAGTTGATGTCCCATGGGATGCAAAAGACCAATTTTCTAGGGAGTTCAAAGCAGAGGTTTGGTATCTATTTCTCTGAACTTGGCTCTTTTTTTCATTATTAACAGGGAACTATAGGAGTTGAAGAATGCTTATTTCTGTACCAGGTACTTTTTTCGGATGCTGATGCTGTTCCATCTATGATCACCGTAGAAGCGCCAGATGAAGATGATAATGAGACTGAAGGTGATTCACCAGAGGAGTTCTTTGAGGTGGAAGAGATATTCAGTAATGCTATTGATGGACCGGATGGAAGAGGGGAATCTGATGCCCATTCAGTTCAGGACAGTATGCAGGATGACAATAGCACTGAAATATGGAAAGAGGAGTTGGAGCATCATGTTTTTCAAGATAGTGCATTTATTGATGTTAATCGCAAACAAGAAGGAAATACAAATTCTACTCAACAAGCATCAAAAACAAATGGTTTAGCGCATAATGACGACTTGATAAACTCCAAGGCTGTGATTTCTGATGTTTCTAGCGACAAGGACTCTAAAGCAGGAACACATGGGGCTAGTGTTATATCAGAAGAAGTGGAGAATAAACAAGATATAGTAGGCACTTTTAGACAGGAGAGGCAGGGTTCACAACAGAAATTGACTACTGATATCAGTAAAGGAAAGAATGAAAAGGCCCCTTCATCTCTAAAGAAACAGCTCGTATCCAACTCCAAACTTGCTGTTGATGGGATCGGACATAAAGATAAATCTAAACAAAAGGAATCTCAGGGCACTCTGTTGCGGCTGGCAAAGCCCAATGCAATGTCTCGGTGGATCCCTTCTAATAAAGGTTCTTACACTAATTCAATGCATGTGGCATATCCACCATCAAGGTATAAGAGTGCTCCACCTGTGCTTGCTGTTACCAAGGATTCTCAATCTAAATCAAAATTGTCATCTCCTCGAGCTTCTTCAGAAGCTAAAATTCCAGCTGGAGCAGGTCGTGTTCCAAAGAAGCGCTCTTCATGTCCAGCATCATTGGATATGTCAACAGTCAAGGAGGCACCTGTTGCAATGACCTCTTCATCAGAATCAGTTGAAAGCCAGGCATATGACCTTCAGGAATCCCCTCAAAGTCCCCTACCTTCTTCACTGCCTTCATTTCGATATCCAAGCATTTCATCACTTGAATTGCCTCCTATTCAGGAAGCAAGTAATAACCTACCAGATTGTGCAACGTTACCCGTGTCTTCGTCAGAAGCCGATATTACAACGGATTCTTTGTCTCACCTATCCTTCCCTCCCCCACCTCCACCGCCGCCTCTGTCTGTTCCATTCATGTCACTCAGTCATAATGTCAAATCTGTATCATCACCTCCACCTCCACCTCCACCTCCCCCTCCACCTCTATCATCAAATGGCTTGAGATTGACTCACATGGGTACCTCTCGTAGTCATAATGTCATATCCTTGTCACCACCAACCCCCCCTCCACCTCCATCTCCACCTCCACCTCCATCCTCAAATGGCTTGAGAATGATTCATATGGGTGGCTCTCCTCCTCCTCCCCCAACTTTACCACCCACATCAGCTACTGTAGTGAGAGGTGGCAGGGAATTGTCACCAACTCCTTTGCCAGATGTGGCTTGTGCAACTAACTCCTTGCCAGCATCAAGTCCATTGCGACCTCTTTCTCCACCTCCACCTCCACCTCCACCTCCACCTCCACCTCTTTATGCGCCTATTACACCGAAGTTTTCTAGCTTTGGGCCACCTCCTCCCCCTCCCCCTATACCTACAAAGCACGGTGCCCCTCCACCTCCTCCACCACCTCCACCATTTCTAATTGTGCCTAGAGTTACTTCTTTGCTGACAACAAGTGCTCCACCAGCACCACCTCCGCCTCCTCCTCCTCCACCCCAGCCACCTCCTTCACTTGGTGTTTCAGCTTCACCTTCCTCACCACCACTACCACCTCCTTCACCATCTCCACAACCTTTGCAGAGTGCTCCACTTTCACCAACCTCAACTCCTTCACAAAATATACCTCCTCCACCTCCATTTCCTTCACCTTCACCTCCTTCAACAAATACTCCGACTTCAACTCCTCCTCCACCTCCTTTACCACCACCTCTTTCAAGAAAGGCTCCAACGCCAATTCTGGCTCCACCTACTCCACCCCCACCCCCTCCAAGAAATGCTCCATCCCCGACTCCTCCTCCACCTCCCCCACCTCCTCCACCCCTCTCATATGGTATTCCACCAGAACCACCTCCACCTTCAATTTTTTGTCCCCATCCTCCTTCCTCCCCAGCTAATTTCTCTGGAGAACCACCCCGACCACCACTTTTACCACCTCCCTTGCATGTATCGCCTTTACCATCTCCTCCATTGTCAGCAGCTCCACCTCCTCCTCCTCCTCCTCCAGTACCTGGAGCTTCGCCTCTACCTCCTTCAATAGTTGGGCCTCCAAATCCTCCACCTCTCCCCGGTGGTGGCCCTCCCGCTCCTCCACCTCCCCCGGGTGGTGGCCCTCCAGCTCCTTCACCTCCCCCCGGTGGAGGCCCTCCAGCTCCTCCACCTCCTCCCGGTGGTGGCCCTCCAGCTCCTCCTCCTCCTCTCGGTGGCGGCCCTCCACCACCTCCTCCAATACATGGAGCACCACCTCCTCCACCACCTCCTGGAGGTAGAGGACCTGGACCACCTCCTCCACCACCTCCTGGAGGTAGAGGACCTGGACCACCTCCCCCACCACCTCCTGGAGGTAGTGCACCTGGTCCACCTCCCCCACCTGGTGCTCCTAGACCTCCAGGTGGTGGACCTCCTCCACCACCACTATTTGGCGCTAAAGGACTTGGGGCAGCCGGCAGAGGAATTCCTGCTGGGAGAGCTCCAATACTGTCACGGACCAGATCTAATTTAAAGCCATTGCACTGGAGCAAGGTAACCAGGGCACTACAGGGAAGCCTATGGGAGGAACTACAGAGACATGGAGAGCCTCAAACGTATGTTCCATTATTTTTTAGTTTGACAGTGCTTATATTCAACTAAAATGAAGTACTGATAATTTTACTCCAAATCAAGTGCACCAGAGTTTGATGTGTCAGAAATTGAGGTTCTTTTCTCTGCCACCCCCAAGTCAAGTAGTTCAAGTAAATCTGGAGGACGGAAGAAGTCTGCTGAATCTAAACCGGACAAGGTTCAGCTGGTAATTAATTTGGTTCATTACCCTTCTTCTAGGAACTGTCTGCAAAGAATCTAAGAAATAAATAATGCTATTGATTTGATACTTTATTCTTGTAGTCTCTCGTGGTTCTTTCATGTTTATTTCTTACTTTTCTTTCTCCATATCCCTCTTGGATGATTAACTACTGTTGCTTTCTGTGAGAATTTGACATTAGTTAATTTGAGGAACTATTTTTCTTTGTTTTCTAACTGCTCGCTTAAGTTCTTCTTTTCCTAATTTTCTCCTGTATTTCTTCGGTAGGTTGACCTAAGAAGGGCGAATAATACCGAGATTATGCTCACAAAGGTGAAAATGCCACTTCCAGACATGATGGTTAGTTTACTGCTTTTCTTCGTTATTTTCTATTTTCTTTGGTTTTCTTTTTTGAATGCTTGCCTCCTTTACTTTTACAGACAAAATAACATCCTGATCTGATTTCACAGAGGGAGAGGAGATGCTTTTGAGTATATGTGGGTTAAGCCACGAAAGAAACTGAATAGGATAGTGGGATTCTATATCTGTGTTTAGGATTGTGAGTCTATAACATCTGATGTTCTGAGTTTCCCTTCTTTCAGCTCACCTAGAACTCGCTCATAACACTTCTCATGGCTAATAGTACAAGAAAATACCGATCTCTAGTCAGTGACCTGACTTTGATGATTATTTGCTTTCTTCCGTTATCCTACTAGTTTAAACATTTCCTCCAGATCACATTGTAAAAATTCTAGGGCCTAAATATATGTGCTTAATCTAGTGAAAAAAGAAGAGTAGGGACAAAGGAAAGCTACTTGCTCTTGTAAGCATGGTTCACAATACTCAGACTACTTTGGGCTTATACAGGGAAGAAAAACTGACAATGCGAGCCAACCATCCCTATCAAGTCACGGTACAAAAGATACTTCATTTGGTTTTACATGCTGGACTAGAATTGGTAGACCTAGGTGATTCCCTTTCTCCTGAATATTCTTGCTTATCCATAGGTGATCTCAATGTAGAGATAAGTGCAAGATTTAGAGAACCAATGATTAATTTACATTTAAAGAGAAACTTTTAACGAATAAAGAACACTGTATACCGAGGATTCGTATAGCATAATCAACTGGTCTGAGATTGAGGACAAGCTGATTGATTAATATCCTTTCTTTGTCCTCATGATGTTCAATTTTGTTACGCAATGACAATTGTTCTGCTATGGCACATAGGCAGCTGCACTAGCAATGGATGAGTCTATTTTAGATGCAGATCAGGTGGAGAATCTTATAAAGTTTTGTCCTACAAAAGAAGAGATGGATCTTCTTAAGGTGAAGTTTATCAGTCTGAAGCTTTTCTTCATGTTAACTTTGATTTCCCGTTCTTCTCTGGTCCTCTACTCCTTTCAGTCCCCTCTATCTCAGTTGATATCTGTGCTAACTTTTTTTTTTGAATGTATTAAATGATTGTTTACTGAAACAAATGCTCAGGGTTACACTGGTGACAAAGAGCTTCTCGGAAAGTGTGAACAGGTCAGCACATCAATTGAATAGTTACTATCTGATTAGCGAATGATAATGGTCTTTGTTTTATGTTACTATAATATAATTTATACATGCCTATCATTTGCAAGTTTCATCTCTCTTTACCATGATATGTTGTCGTAAGTGCTTTATGAAGTTGGGATTGGTTTTCAAGGAACAATCCAGCTATATTTCGGTACTGAATGTGTAAACAACCTTTTGTAAACTTATATCTGATGATTGGATCTTAGATTGTTGAACGTAACGTCATGATGCTTTACTAGGTTAGACATGGTAGCTACTCTTAAGTGACAGGACAAGACTGCACAATCTGAAATCTTCTTTTACACTAATCGCATCAGTAACCTCAAGTGCCTTCTATTTCAAAGACGTAATCTCATTGACCAAATTTAATTGTTCAGGAAGTAAATTTAGTGCTAACCAAATGATGAACATCTCTTGAGTTCTAAGCAAATGATGAACATCACTACTGGCCGTCCCCTGGCGAAAAAAGGATCTAACTATTTGAATTTCAATGTTTTAGAGATAACTGAGTTGAGAGATCATGGGAGGTGGCAGATAGTCATGACGATGACTACTTTAACAATGTTTTTAAACCTTCTTATGATTGAATGATTAGAGTAGTTAAAGTTGAACTTATGATGTACTCCCGCATCCCATTATCAAGTTTGATGGGAAACTCTTGTAAGAATTGTTTCCTTTCCCTACCTTTGGATGTCTTGCACTTTCAATATTTGAGGAATAGCTGATACTTGCTATCGTTTTACAGTACCTTGTAGCTTAGATCCCATGCTTCACCGGTGTTCCTGATTTTACCTTTGACTGTCAGTTCTTTTTGGAGTTGATGAAGGTGCCACGAGTAGAGTCGAAATTAAGAGTGTTTCTCTTCAAGATTCAGTTCAAATGTCAGGTTTGTATACATCTAGAGATCTTCTTCGCTAAAGCAATTTCTGTGTCATCTGAATTTAGCTTCATTTCAGGTGACAGACTTCAAGAAAAGCTTAACCACTGTGAACTCTGCATGCGAAGAGGTAATTTGCTAGGTTTTGCATATCTCTTCTCTTCTTTGTTCTTTCTTTTTAATCTTATTTTTAACAAAATACAATGTTAGCAGGTCCGAAATTCTTCCAAATTGAAGGAAATAATGAAGAAAATTTTGTTTCTAGGGAATACGCTAAATCAGGGAACTGCCAGAGGTAAGAATTTCTTGTCTTTAAAATGTCTCAGTAAGCATTAAAAGTATTTGTTCGACCCATTGATTCCCAACATGTAGGTTTTCACAACCTGCAACTGTCTTAAATATAAAGTAATGGGGAAATTTTGATTTTCTAAATGCAATAATGAATTTCTCAAATGCTACAACTTTGGAACTTAAGGCTCTTTGGTTATGGGGAAAATCCAAAGCAATAATTTTGCTTGTTGCTAAAATGGGGAATAATTGTTTGATTAATTAAGGGGAGTTTGCTTTCAATTATTTATAGCATTTTGTACCTAAATAAGTAGCATGAGCATTGACCCTAAGTATGTCGTTTGGTAATCCCAAGTTAGTTGGGGGCTATATGAATCCTCTATATTCATTCTGCTCCAGTGGAGTCCCTTTTGTTTCACATGTTTGGAGTGCAAACTGGTAAAATTAAGTCACATAATTCATTAAATTGCTAGGCTTGGCAAATTTTTGAAAAATTGTAGAAATATCGTCAGTGTTTATGAGAATAAATATGAGCACAATTGTTAGTTGTTACTTACCACTGCTTCTTGTACTAAGACATTATGCTTTATGTTTTGTGGCTGAATTAGTTCGGTGGAATGTAAGACCTGATTTCATGCTGAGGACGTTGTAAGTTGTGTTGTCAAGAAGTTTGAAATTTGGGATATTAAAATTTCAATACTAAATCCCATGTCATTCTTTACTCCAGGTTCTGCCATTGGATTTAAGTTGGACAGTCTTCTGAAGCTCACTGATACACGTGCTACTAACAACAAGATGACACTCATGCATTATCTTTGTAAGGTACCGTAAATTCATCTTTGCTGTTCCTGAAAAGCTGCTTTTGTTCACACTATTCCTCTCTGTCTAAATATTTATTTTTTCGATAAGGTAAAATAGTTTTATTGATGAATGGCAGAGAAAACTCCTGTATACTAGTTTTCTATCTCATACGACTGACATTCATTGCTTCTTTTTTTACTGGTAGAGGAGTGTTAGACTTCCATATGTACTTATCGTAGTTTTATTCCATGTAATGCTCCTTTATTCTCTTGATTGAACATTTCTGTCTCAGAGAATCTTTTTCCTCTTTTTGTTCTTTACCTGAATATCTTTATCCTTCTTTATCCCTCCTCTCTGAATAAGGCATTATTAACTGATTATACTATGCGAGGTTGTTGCAGTGTTAACATTATCTCACTTTTCTCAGGTTCTTGCTTCCAAGTCACCAGCACTTTTAGACTTCCATGAAGATCTTGTAAGCGTAGAAGCTGCATCAAAGGTTATCTATTTACCTATCTCTCTTGGTGATAATTTTTTTATTTTATTTCGGACTGATTAGAAATTAGTTTCTCCATGCAGATTCAATTGAAGTCTTTGGCTGAAGAAATGCAAGCAATCATCAAGGGGCTGGAAAAAGTTAAGAAGGAACTGGAGGCATCTGAGAATGATGGCCCCGTGTCTGAAATTTTTTGCAAGGTAGGGCGGTGCTCGTGAGTCTTTCATAAACGATGTCTAACTTGCATGTGTTCACATTCTTATCGTGTCCTACAAGTTAGGAGGGCCGAGATACTGCACGTTAGGACTTTGTAGTTTCCTTGCTCTTCCTGTAGAACTGAAATTGGATGAAAAAGTCCATTCTGTTTGCAAATTGTCCTTCATCGAGCCATGTGGCATTGAGAAATTTGCTTTATCTGTCTTCGCTCTTCATTGATGTATCCTCGTTCTTCCCAAGAAAGAGGGTAAAAGTTTTCTGGAGAAGTGCAGCACTGCTGTTTGCATTTGGCTGGAAGATAACAAAAAGAAATGTGATTGCCATTTCTTCCTCCTACTTGATTACTGGATAGATTAGTCTTTTCGCTTGCAGCTGCATTTTGATGGACTAGCACTACTTGCCTACTTGGCTTCCTGACGAAATTGGATGTCTTTAGCTTTTGTCATTTCTAATTTCTTTCCTTAATTCGCTATTCATTTAACATAAGAGTTGATAAGATTCATTCCCATGATGCTATCAAGTTACATTCGCTTCTTACCTTGAAAATAGTAATATGTGCACCATATTTTGTTCCTTATAAGTTTGTTTTTCTACGTCCTGCAAACCAGACCTTAAAGGAATTCATTGGTGCGTCTGAAGCAGAGGTTGGCTCTCTCAGGGAGTTGTATTCCGTGGCGGTAATTTCCTTTGTATTTAGTTCTCTTTGTTATATTATGCAACACAATCAATTTCTATAGCGTCAATGATATGTTTTACTTGATGCACAGGGCAGAAATGCAGATGCACTAACACTATATTTTAATGAGGATCCTGCCAAATGTCCATTTGAACAAGGTAGCACTTGTATAAAATATTTTATCCCCTCATTGGTCTTCCAGTAACAAAATTGAGTTGATGAAGGTGGCTCCCTATAGTTGTGAACTTTACTTTGTTGCCTTTGATGTCCTCCAGTGTTATGCAATCAAGTAAGAAAGTATTGTAATAGGTGTACTACGGCTCGGGCTACGGCTAATCCTCTGGACATTGTCTAATAACTTAGCACACTTAGTGGGAAATACAAGAACATAGTAATAGGTACTCCTTGCGTTCTAATTTATGTGTCACTTTTCCTTTTTGGTCGGTCTAAAAAAGAATGACAACAACAACCAAAAAAAAAAAACCAGTGTAATCCCACAAGTGGGATCTGAAAAAAGAATGACACGTTTCTATATTTAGTAACAATTTAACTCTAAAATGTCTATTTTACCATTTATGAGATGATTTATAGCTACACAAATATCTATGGCTCATTTTAGACCACAAGTTTAAAAATTCTTCCTTTCTTTTTAAATATATGGCCAATCAAATACCATCACATAAATTGGGACGGAGGAAGTATATTACAGGCACTCTACTGGGAGTCTAAACCTCTCTGTAATATACTCGGCCTGTTTCAGAGAAAGATATAGTCGGATTCAATTAAGATTGTACGGGGCATAGATTTGACGACCAGATTGCTGAGTTATCAGACTTAGTAGATCTAGCATATGTGAAGTTCGCAGTATAGGTTTACATTGTCTAGGGCTCTGGAGAAACCACTTGGAACAGAGCTACGGATCGAGTATCCTCTCTAGTTAGTGAGCTAACATGAATCAACTATGCCTCAATTCCAAATTAGTTGGGTTGGCTATATGAATCCGTATGTATCTATATTCCACTCTATTTTGGTCTGGTTGATTCTGTTACTAAATAATCTGTCGAGAGCAAATTAGCATTCTTTGAAACTAGAGATATCTAAACAACTTACCTCTGCATAGACATTCAAGTCTCTAATTAGACTAAGAAGCACTTTGACAAACAGCGGATGAAATGTAAATGTAGCGTCAACTAAAATTAAATTCCAATTAGCATCAACTAAGATTAACTGCCAAGTTTGTATCACCTGTTATTTGTGTCACATGCAAATAATTTACTCGAGAAATTCTGAATGTATGTCTGAATTCCTTTATATGCTTCATTTATGCCTCATTGTTCTCATCTTGTGCTAGTGCTTTTGAGGGTTTGACTCCTACTTATCTGTTATGTGTTTATCTGTTGCAGTCTCCGCAACCCTCTTAAATTTTGTGAGGTTGTTCCGCAAAGCCCATGAAGAGAACTTGAAGCAGGCTGAACTAGATAAGAAGAAAGTTCAGAAGGAAGCCGAAACGGAGAATGCGGAAGGAAGTAACTTAACAAAGAAGGGTGAGAAGTAAATGGGGATGATTCATTCTTCAGGGAAATTTTGGTGTCATGTATTGGCCTTCGTCCGTTGGTTAACTGTTGTGTTGACTAAGGACAGTGGTCTTATGTCAAACCAGAAGCCTCCAATATTAATCTATTGGCTTTGGCTTTCTCTGGGTTCAAGAAAGAAAGTCCAATACTAAAAGCTTGTGAGCCTGGAAATGCAATGAAGTGCTTTGCCGAGGGAAACTGAAAAAGAGACATTCGCGTCCGGGCTCTTGGAGTGATTTGCAGAGAGAAGCTGAAGACAACAGACACGCTGTTGTCTGAGCTCTTGGATGATGCAAGCAATCCATTGGTCTAAGAATCGATCACTTGGATTTTGTTATTGACGGGTGATCATGACTGCCGTCCCTTCTGGAGTGTGCTGCATGATTAAACAGAACAATGCATCTAAGAATGCAAATTTGGGTATGCATTTGCTGAACCAACACGATGGAGTTGTCGCTGGTGCAAATGTAGTTACATGCGGAGTTGGCATTCACCATGATGCATGCAGATTATGCCATACAAACTGTAAATTGCAAGTGTAACATGGGTAGTTTGTACAAAGCCCCAACCCCTGTATTTAGAGATCAAGTTGATTCTTTTCATTGGAACATAGAAACAGGTTCCTGGTAATTATTTGATGGGAATCCAATACGGAAAATTGTACAGAAAGCATAGAAGAGGATAGAATTAGGTAATTTTAGCAATAGCAATGTAACAAAATGTAGGCTGTGGGATAAGTTCCCACTTTTCTTAGAGTCAAATTTTAGCTATAATATGATATCTTCATTCAATGTTGGCAGAAAAGTTATATGCATTACATGTATTCTTGAGTTCTTGATATCTTGTTATTTTTCATGCTTGACCCCGTCCACGAGTTATTCAAGAACATCTTGTAATATTGATAATGTACAGTCTGAATTTCCTAGATTTGGAAGGTAATTTGCCACTTGGTCAATCTGGAGAATTTAAACTGCTTGCAACTGTACATGTAGCTGCAGGCCTACATAAAAAGAATCAATGGATATAGAGTGGAGCTGTATAAGACTTGCAGCCTTACCCTATTTCCTAATGAGATTTCTTGAGATATAATTATTATAAACCAATAAACTGGAAAATTGCTTCCTCTTTTTCGTGTTTGAAACAATATTTTCTAGTATATGACAATTGTAACATAAAACAGAATCCATTGTATTACTCAGAAAATCAAGAAAGCTCCTCTAAAGTCTTAATCCTCAGAACTGCATGGTGATCTCTGTCTTCAATCTCAATTTGATACGCGAAACTTCCCTCTTCATCCCTCTGGCAATCTGTCTTACAGATTTTGAAGAAAACACAGCTGAAAATGGTATCAAGAACCAGAAGAATGGAATACAAATAAGCAATGAATATTCCTTCCAAAGCAATAGAAGAAAGCCTTGTTTTTTTTTTTTTTTTGAGATGATAAGCTCTGACAATTCTGTGTTGAAATAGAGCTTCAACTGCAGCTAGGGCCAAGTGGACAATCAAGGTCAATGATAATGATGTTGTTGTTCTTCCCCTGATTAAAAAACAAGCCTTGAGAATTGCCATATACCCTCTGATTTTCTCCATTCCTGATAATATTATTGCCAAGTTGGAGATGATTAGAGTGTTGGCCAGAATGATCGAACAAATTATTGATCCTGTTGCTGAAAGGAAAAGAATGAATCTTGGAGATGAAAGGACAAATACATAATCAGCAGGTAAAACAAGTTGCATATGCTGACATGATGACTAGAATTTCTCCCTTGCTTCCTCAATTTGACGGCTCACAAAGGACACACATCAACAAACTGAACCACAATATAAGTCAATGCATCTCTATCGAATCTTGACATTGTTTCTTACACGGATGAGCTATTTTTCCTGTGTAAGCTTGACTACATTGACCTAAGTTCAAATTTTTGGAGTATGATAATAGGTAAGTAGTTGATATCATAACAAGTAGGAGCTACACTTGAAATGCTAAGACAAGGGTTTTAATCTCTTATTTAGTGAAACATAATAGTTGCACCTAACTATTTTAATATTGTGAAAGACAGAACAGAATGTACAAGAATTCATTAAAAAAGGAAGTAAAATTTAAGACACCCTACACATGATGAAAGAATTTATTATTGTAGGAACAACTGTTGTTTGAAAGAACAAAGACGACAAGAGTTTGTTTTTATTTACTTTAGAGTAGACATGTCCCTTTAAACAAAGCTCATCTGCGTATCTTTTTTTTCCTACATTCCTCAGTCCTTCGTCGCCCCCATTGTACTCTCACCATCAACAACAACAACAACCCAGTATAATCCCACTTAGTGGAGTCTGGGATGGGTAGTATGTACGCAGACCTTACCCTGTCATCCTTCCCTCCAAGAACTTCTCACCTTGCTCTTGGGGAGACTCGAACTCACAACCTCTCGGTTGGAAGTGGGGGTTGCTTACTATCAGAGCAACCCCTCTTGTCTATACTCTCACCATCACAGAGCTAAATTCGCTTCCAAAATGCTTTATCCTTCAACGTACCATTGTTTATCTCAATGTCACTGACAAAGTGAAACACAATTCAACCTTTGATTGACCAGATAAGTAAAACAATGACAAGATAGACCTAAAGAAAATATACAGTTAGCTAGTAGTAGAACGGAAAACAAATTTGCTTTTATCAGCAAGGAAAGTACCAAAACTAAAGACTATGTCAGACCTTAACCGTTGTTCCATAATCCATGTGCTTCCTCCTTTTTCCCCACTAAGTTCTGTCTAGAGGCATAACATCCCCCTTGAAATACTCATCAAGAAGAGAAACAATATTAAGTGCTATTTAGTTAGTAGATGAAGAGTGCGAAGCAGTTAAACCAAATAACTGTTCTTGCAGGGATTCTTGTTTAGCAAACCAGAAAAAGGACCAACAAGTTCTCCCAGCAAATATGGTTCAAAAGTATTTGTAATACGCAATGTCTTAAAATAAATTTGACAAAAGAAGCAGAATTTAACAGCATATTGAGGGAAATGTATAGAGAACTCTTACTAGTTATTAATTACACGATCGTCTTCATCTGAGCTTTTTCAGCCTTCGCTTTTGTTGCATTCTTGTTTTCTTTTTTTTTTTTTTTTTGTAAAAATGGGCCAAACTAGGCTTTCAATGTAGATATCTGCCTCATAAATGACACCACGATTGGTAACCTCTGGATATCTGATTCAGCTATCCCTTGGATTGTATATCATGAAAGTTGATCCAAACCCAACCAAAATCTCACCTTTAGTTGACATACAAAATGGAGGACAAAATGCATACTCTACTGGATCATCAGACCAATTGACGGTACACATCTTTGTCCAAGATTCTTTAACCCGGCATTCCTTCATAACCCACATATCAGTGCGAGTTTTTGGAAATACATAACCAAATATCAAAATCTCCTTTTCCAAAGCAGGGTTGCTTCATTTTCCCCCGTTTCTCCTTGGCCAAATCAATATAAACGATGTTGGAACGAGTAAGAGAAGTCCAATAAAGCTTTCCATTCAAAAGAACGCCCCACCATACTGGGGTGGTTCCGTAAGGCCCCCGTGAAAATTTGTACTCAAAACCTAATATTTGGTAGTGTCAACTTTGAAATATGTGTTAGGAATGTGTAAAATTATTCTGATCTAGTATTTAAAAATCAAGAATCAAAGTTTTTTAGAAAAGTGCTATTATGCGGTTCAGAATGCAATCACAATCAAGAATACGGACCGCATTTCTGCCGCAAAATAAGTCAATGATTTGGTTAAAGTTGAGGTCAAAATACGATCCATTATGCGACCACAAAACTGATATGTGGATCGCATAGTCGTCGCATATTTATCGTAGGATTTTGCAAAGAGGCAATTTTGTGGTGCATTATGCGACCGCAAATCAGGAATGCGGACCGCATTTCCACCACAAACCCAAACAGAGATTTCAAAGTTTTGGAACACTTTTGCGGTTCATTCTGCAATCGCATTTCAACTTTGCGATCGCAAAGTGCGACTGCAAATTTGACTCGGACTCCTATTTTTCTAAATTTTAAACGTGACCCCTTCTTCAATGAAACATCCCAACCCCCTCATTTTAACATATTTTCTAAACAAACTAGAGAGAGGGAAGAGAGAATTTTTGGGAGAGAAAGTCTCACCTTCATCTATTTGATTTTTCAAAGTCACTCAGGCCAGGAAATTTCAAGTAATTGTCTTCATCTCCATTCTTGCAGGTAAAATCCTCAATCCTTTTTCAATGATTTTCAGATTTAAACAAAAAGGGGGATTCTCATGCATTGGTTCTTGCAAATATAAGTTGGAATACACATCAATGTTCTTTAAAACCTAAAATCTAGTAAAAGTAAAGATTTGCAAAGGAACGGTTGATAAATTAAATAAGTTCGGGTAATTATTGTGAACTTCAATTCTAAGATATATGTGTTAACTTGTGAACTATATTGACGGTACTAGGTTGTTGGTAAGTTGAAAGTAGAAGTAACGACTCCAGGCATGTGTGGCTAACTTTAACCTTTGTAAAGTCACCTTGTTTGGTGTACGAGTAATTGGTATGTGTTACTTATGAGGACTATTTGTGAATTCTTGTGATCAATATGACTTGAACATTGTTGGTTAAGCGTCCCGATATGATGGTGTAAATAAATGGCAAAAAGTCAAGTGCGTGTGTAAATGCGTTTATGTGGTAAGAGATGTGTAACAAATGATGAAAAGAAACTGTAATTGATGCAATTGAAACAACTGTGGTAATATCATGTGTGGCTTGTCGCAATTATCGTCGTGACTTAAATTGTATCCGGGCTATTGTACCTGATGGAAATGGTATTGATGTATATGAACTCTTTGTGAATTATTGTTGTTACTGTGTGAAATGTGATTGTCCGGTGGGATTGAATTGTGCCCCGCAATACGAAGTTATAAGCTGTGGGTTGTGGTGATAAGGGTAGCCGAGGTAATAAGGGTGGAAAAGTGATGGGAAATCGCTATTGAAATGAAAATATGTGAAAGTTGTGAAATCATTAATGTGATGAAATAATGTTGAAAGAGAAAAAATGAGAGATTGTGAAACTTGTTTGGCTTTGGTTGTTCCTTTCATGTGCATTTGATTGTTGATCCTATTACTGTTTTTATCTGTGCATTGATTGATTTTACTTGGGATAAAGTTTGTTCATACATACCAGTACAATTCAAATGTACTAACGTCCCTTTTATCGGGGACGCTACATTCATGTTATGATTGTATGTAGTTCTACAGCAGGTACTCTAGTCCACCGACAATAGTACTCCTTCACTTCCCGTCAGCTGAATTAGTGAGCCCCTTTCCTATCGGGGCCTTGCGTGGCTCGTGCTGCTTTTCTTTCGGAATCTTATTTTGATATTTGTGTGAAGTATAGCTGGAGTCTTATTACCGGCAAGTATTATATCACCCTTTTGTATCCTCATAGGCTCCATAGACAGGAAACGTGATTATGAACTTATGTAAATATGTATTTTGTAGGTTGGGCAGTGTAAGTTGTCAACCACACAAAATAACCATGTATGTTATGTAAATCACGTAAGAATTTGTTTAAATTATAAATGGCTATTTCGCTTGATTGATGAGTTATGAAAACACGGGGTAACATGTAGGATAGGAAAGGCATCCAGGTCCTCTTGACATGGGCTACCCGGTCGAGCGTCGGTCGCGTCCCTCCATTTTGGGGGTGACAAACTTGGTATCAGAGCCTAAGGTTTTAAAAGAGTCCTAAGATGTCTCGGAGCCATGTCTAGTACATCCCTTCTTATTAGTGTGTTATCGACCACATTTATAAGTAGGGGGTTACATGGATATTTAGGAAATTACCCTCTTATTTGTTAGTTTATATCGTGCGGTGAATGAAAAGTGAAAGTATTTATGTTTAACTTGTGATCTGTTCCGAAATTTTCGATAATGGAACCTAAGAAGAGAGCTAGACTCGGACTTGGGGTCAATTCCACCCCAAATGTGGCTATGAATCATGTACCTGATGCCATGGGTGAGAGTGACTCCCTCTTGAATCTGCCTGGCCCACCTATTCCGGATCAAAGTATTCCTATTCCAGCTGCGGCAGAGGGTGCTACCATCCCTACCGCTGACATTTCTAATTCTGATACAGTTCCAGCTTCCGGTCCCGGGGTTTCTGATGGGGACCTTAGAGGAGCCATCCATATGTTGACCCAGTTAGTGGCCGCTCAGGCCCAGAGATCTCATGATGCCCCTGCGTCCTCCAGTGGACAGGGAGATTCCGCCAACTCCAGAGTCAACCTACGGTTGGCCTCTCCAGAGTTCACATGCACAGACCTAGAGGCCGATCCGCAGGATTTCCTTAAAATGTATAAGGCTCTTCGAGTGATGAAGGCTTTAGAGATAGAGGGAGTTGAGTTGGCTTCATACATGTTGAGGGGAGTAGGGTATTCGTAGTTAAAGATTTGAGAGGATTCCCGTCGGGAGGAAAGTCCTCCGACTAAATGGGATGAGTTTGTAGATGCATTTATGGACCACTTTTTGTCTTCCAAGACAATGGCAACCCGTGCCACTGAGTTCAAAGTCCTCAAGCAAGGCAGTATGAGTGTTTGGGAGTACCACATGGAGTTTGTGAGATTGTCCAATTATGCTCCTCAGTTAGCGTCGACCATGGGTGCTCGAGTTCGGCGATTCATTCAGGGCCTTAGTCTTTTGGTGGTGAATGAGGTTGCTACAGTGGCCTTACACTCAGATATGAATTATGGAAAGATTGTGGGATTCGCACATGTCACAGAGGCTAAAAAGTTGAAAATACGGGCAGAAAGGGAGAGTAGCAGTAGGGCCCGATCAGTAGGTCACTCAGGGATACTGGTTCAGGGGAGAGGGCCATCCCAATCATATGCTCAGTTTTCAGCGAGTGCACCACCATCTGTGCAGAGTTATCAGCAGAGCAATCACTTGAGACCAGGTTCATATAGTAGAAGACCCCTCAATCCGTTCGTTAAGGAGGGAAATTACAGCAGCAGGGTAGGACTTCGTGCTCCAAGTGTGGGAGATTTCATACAGAGACTTATTATTTGGATATCCCGATGTGCTATAGATGCAGGGTGAGAGGTCATATCCCGAGGGACTGTCATGCGCCTAGTCAGGGCATGAATAAGGGATTTGCTCGATCATCCGATTCTTCAGCAGCCACATCATACGTGTGTCCTCCAACTCCAGCAGCGCGTGGTGCAGTTAGGGGTGGAGCTAGATATAGAGATGGACCCAACCGGTTTTATGCTTTGAGTGGTCTCCAGAGTGCAGAGGCTTCTCCAGATGTTGTTATAGGTATCTTGTCTGTTCAGGCCATTGATCGTTATGCTCTTATTGATCCGGGGTCCTCTTTGTCTTATGTCACCCCATTCATTGCTTCAAGTTTTGGGATAGAAACCGAACAACTTCACGAGTCGTTCTCCATATCGACTCTGGCTGGTGATTCTATTACAGCCGCGTGAGTTTATAGGAATTGTGTTGTCATGGTATGTGGTCGTGTTACCACGGCCGACCTTATCGAGCTTAGAATGGTGGATTTTGATATTATTATGGGAATGGACTGGCTTTATTCGTGCTTGCTAAACTTGATTGCTTAACAAGAATCATAAGGCTCGAGTTCCTTAATGAGCCGGTTATTGAGTGGAAGGGGAATGGTATGGTACCGGAGGGTAGGTTTATTTCCTACCTTAAGGCTTCGAAGATGATTAAGAAGGGGTGTATCTATCATTTGGTCCGAGTGGCGGACACCACCTCAGAAGTGTCTGCCCCCGAGTCCGTGCCAGTCGTGAATGAGTTTCTTGAAGTGTTTCCGGACGAGCTTCCAGGAATTCCATCGAATAGGGAGATTGATTTCGGGATTGATGTATTGCCAGATACGCAGCCAATATCTATTCCACCATACAGAATGGCGCTAGAGGAATTAAAGGATCAATTGAAAGATTTATTAGAAAATGGGTTTATATCGTCGAGTTGTCACCATGGGGTGCTCTGGTTCTCTTTGTCAGACAGAAGGATGGGTCGCTTTGGATGTGTATTGATTTTCGGCAGCTCAACGAAGTCACCATAAAAAATAAATATCCTTTGCCTTTGATAGATGATTTGTTCGACCAGTTGCAAGGTGCAAGGTTCTTCTCCAAAATTTATCTACGGTCCGGTATCACCAATTGAAGATTAGAGAACAAGATATTCCTAAGACCGCTTTCAGAACTCATTATGGTCACTTTGAATTCTTGGTCATGTCTTTTGGGCTAACCAACGCCCGACAACTTTCATGGATCTTGTGAATCGAGTCTTCAAGCCATTTCTAGACTCCTTTGTGATAGTTTTCATTGATAACATCCTTGTTTATTCACGGAGTCGGGAGGATCATGTCGATCATCTCAGGGCAGTTCTGGAGACTCTTCATCAACACTAGTTGTATGCTAAATTTTCGAAATGTGAATTTTGGTTGGAGTCTATTACCTTTCTGGGTCATGTTGCTTCCAGTGAGGGGACTCAAGTGGATCCCCAGAAGATTGCTGCAGTGAAAGTTTGGCCTAGACCCACGAATCCAGCGGAGATCCGTAGCTTTTTGGGTTTAGCAGAGTATTATCGGAGGTGTGTGGAGGGATTCTCTACCGTCGCCTCCCTATTGTCTAAGTTGACGCAGAAAGCAGTTAAGTTCCAATGGTCCAACGTTTGTGAGAAAAGTTTTCAGGAATTGAAGTCGAGGTTGACCTCAGCACCGATATTGACCTTGTCAGAAGGCGCAGAAGGATTTGTGGTTTATTGTGATGCCTCTAGGGTTGGTTTGGGGTTTGTATTGATGCAACATAGGAAGGTCATAGCGTATGCTTCAAGGCAACTCAAGAATCACAAGAAAAATTATCCGACGCATGATTTGGAGCTTGCAGCAGTTGTGTTTGCCGTGAAATTATGGCGGCATTATCTTTATGAGATATGTGTGGATGTGTTCTTAGAGCATAAGAGTCTCCAATATTCGTTCAAGCAGAAGGAGTTGAACTTAAGGCAGTGACAGTGGTTAGAATTGCTCAAGGATTATGATATGAACATTTTGTACCATCCAAGGAAGGCGAATGTGGTGGCCAACGCTCTCAGTCGGAAGTCTATGGGTAGTTTGGCTCATTTGGGGGCGGATCAGAGGCCCTTAGCTTGGTAGGTGTATCAATTGGTCAGTATGGGGATTTGTATTTCGACTTCACATGAGGGAATGTTACGATGCATAATGGAGCAGAATCATCACTTGTAACGGAAGTCAAGGAAAAACAGTTTATTGATCCAACATTGGCACAAATGAAGGAGGCAGTTTTGAATAACAAGATTTCGGCATTTTCACTCGGCGGCAAGGATGGTGTATTGCAATGTCAACGTAGGCTATGTGCTCCAGAGGTGGATAATCTTCGGGAGGGGGTAATTGCGGAGGCTCATAATACCAGGTATTCTGTGCACCCAGGTTCTACGAAAATGTATCATGATCTCAAGGAAATTTATTAATGGAACGGTATGAAGAGGGGTAGCGGAATTTGTATCTGAATGTCCGATTGTCGGGAAGTAAAAGCTGAGCATCTGAGGCCCGGTGGGTTAACTCGTCTTATAGAAATACCAATATGGAAATGGGAGATGATCAATATAGATTTTGTGGTAGGGTTACCTCGCACTCAGCACAAGTTCAATGGATCGACTCACGAAATCAGCTCACTTCTTTCCAGTCAAGTCCGCCGATACTGCAGAACATTATGCTCAGATGTATATCGGGAAAATAGTAAGGCTTTATGGCACTCCACTCTCTATTATCTCATATCGAGGGGCCCAGTTCATGGCTAATTTTTGGAAGAAATTTCAGCAAGGTTTGGGTACTCAGGTGAATCTCAGCACGGATTTCCATCAACAGACTGATGGTCAAGCGGAGCAGACTATTCAGACGCTTGAATGTGGGCTTGTGTCTTGGATTTCAAAGGTAATTGGGATGATCACCTACCACCTATAAAATTTTCTTACAATAACAACTTTCATGCTAGTATTCAGATGGCCCAATTTGAGGCATTGTACGGGAGGAGGTATAGGTCTCCGATTGGATAGTTCGAAGTAGGTGAAGCAGAATTCATAGGGCCAGATCTCGTGCAACAGGCTATGAAAAAAGTTAAAGGCATTCAGGAAAGGATGAAAACTGCTCAGTCTCAAGAAATCCGATGTACACATTCGTCGAAGAGAATTGGAATTCCAAGTAGATGATTGGTTGTTCTTGAGGGCATCTCCTATGAGGGAGTCATGCGATTTAGGAAGAAAGGTAAGTTGAGTCATAGATATGTCGGACTGTATCGAGTCACTCCAAGGATAGGCGAGTGGCTTATAGGCTGGAATTATCCCCTAAAATGTCATTAGTGCACCCGGTGTTCTATGTTTTATGTTAAGGAAAGTGGTTGGAGATCCAATCCACCATTATGCCAGTCGAGACCATCGAGGTTAATGAAGGGTTATCGTATGAAGAAGTTCCAGTTTCCATTCTTGATAGGCAAGTCCGTAAACTGAGAAACAAGGAAATTGCCTCAATTAAAGTATTATGGATAAGTGAACGAGTTAAGGAAGCCACATGGGAAACGAAAAATGAAATGAAAGAAAAATATCCTCATCTGTTTGAACAAGTCTAGTAGTAATTGTGAACACCTAATTTTTGACCACGCCCAAATTCTATACTAATTTAGTGTAAATATTTTTTTACGATTAATCTTAATAGTTTTAAAGCTTTTATCTTACTCTTAGTAGGTTTTATTTTAGAAAAAAAAAGATATAATAACATGCATGTTCTTTAAAACCTAAAATCTAGTAAAAGAAAATGGGTAGGAGTAAAGATTTGCAAAATGAGTTGATAACCTAAATAAGTTCGGGTAGTAATTGTAAACTTCAATTCTAAGATATATGTATTAACTTGTCAACTAGATTAATGGTACTAGGTTGTTAGTGAGATAAAGTAGAAGTAAAAAAGAAAAATTCGAATCTAGGTATGTGTGGCTAACTTTAACCTTTGTAAAATCACCTTGTTTGATGTACGAGTAATTGGTATGTGTTACTTATGAGGACTATTTGTGAATTCTTGTGATAAATATGCCTTGAACGTTATTGGTTAAGCGTCCCACTATAATAGTGTAAATGAATGGCAATAAATTAAGTGTGTGTAAATGTGTTTATGTGATAAGAACTGTGTAATAAATAATGAAAAAAAATGAAATTGATATAATTAAAACAATTATAATAATATCATATGTAACTTATCCTGGGAAATTATTATCGTGACTTGAATTGTATCCGGCCTGTTTGCACTTGATGAAAATAGTATTGATGTATATGAGCTATTTGAGAAAGACTTACCAGGTTTAGATTTTGATGTTTTTTTTCAAGTACCAAAAAAAGACTTTTTACATGCTTTTTCTATTGTCTGTGTACTGAATCATTTTGTAAGAGACTACTTTTGCATTTACTTAAAAGAACTGTTAACGACGTCATTTAGGATTATTGCTTATTAAGGTAGTGGGGATTTATTATGTAAAACTTTACACAATGGTAGTACTTAATAAATTGATTAACACAAGATATATGACACTCATACTCACATTTATCACTTATTCACGGTTAAGAGATATGTATTCAGATTTATATTTTAGTTACTAGAGTTAAATTATTTGGTTAAACACAACATTGAGTGCTAATAAACTTTTATTGTTATAACCTATTTAAAAGTTTTGCATAATTCCTTGGTCGTGTTTGATACGAAGGAAAATATTTTTCTCGAAAATACTTTCTTAGTTATTTTTTCGGTGTTTGATTAGATACAAAAAATATTTTTAGAAAAGACATGCGGAAGGTGAGAATTTATTTTTCTTCAATGGGAAGAAAATAACTTCCCTACCAAAAGCGTATCAAATGGAGAAAAAATATTTTCCAAAATTATTTCTCAATCTTCATCGCCCTATTCCCAACTTCACAAACCCCACGCCTACCCCCAACACCGCTGCCTCTCCCCCATCCTAACCATCCCCTTGGATGTTATAAGGCATGATGATAAAGAATAAGAATATAATCTTCACTAAGGAGTGAACCATCTTGACAAAATAATTAGGATAATTTTGAATTATAAAACTTCTTTGCTTCCTTCCAAGTGTTGTTGATTATATATATATATATATATATATATATATATATATATATATATATATATATATATAAATATTGTTATAAATACACTTCTATTTAAGGTGAATGTCTTTAATTAGAGAGATTCTAGAGTTTTATTCTTGGTAGCTAAATCATCGTCCTCCCTATAAATAGAGGTGCCCTCTACCATTGTAAATCACTCCTAACATTCTCTAAGTATCAATAAGAAGAACTCTCTCTACTCTTCTCTCTATTGCTCTTGTTCTTGCATTATTGTTCTTGTCTTTTATATTATTTCATAACACGTTATCAGCACGAGACTCTACCGTCTCAAGAATCTTCTCGAAAAAAATTTAAGGTATTTCTCTCTTCCTAATTTGATTTTTTCGATTATGTCTGACATTATGAAAAGACAGTTCGTTGCCCTTGAAATTTCGGGCAAGAACTATATGACATGGGTGTTGGATGCTGAAATCCACTTAGATGCTATGGGTCTTGGAGACGCCATTAAAGACAGAAATAATGCATCCACCCAAGACTATGCTAAGGCCTTGTTTTTCTTGCGCCATCGCCTTGATGAAGGTTTGAAACTGTGCTAAGCCCTTGATTTACTTGCGCCATCACCTTGATGAAGGTTTGAAGATTGAATATCTCACCGTCAAGGATCCACTCATCTTGTGGAACGGCTTAAAGGAGAGATATGACAACCTGAAGTTGGTCACTCTGCCACAAGCACGATATGATTGGGCTCGTCTGAGGCTCCAGGACTTTAAGTCCGTTTCTGAATATAATTCTGCAATGTTCAGAATTACTTCTAAATTGAAGCTATGCGGGGATAATATCTCCGATTATGATATGCTTGAGAAAACGTTTACAACGTTTCATGCCTCCAATATAGTACTGCAACAACAGTACAGAGAGAAAGGCTTTACAAAGTACTCTGAACTGATTTCTCTTCTACTAGTGGCTGAGCGAAATAATGACCTGCTCATGAGAAATCATGAAAATCGACCCACTGGGTCTACACCACTGCCTGAAGCAGATAAGGTGCACTCTCATTATGCCAAACATGAAAAGGACCATGGTCATGGTCGTAAACGGGGTCATAGCCAGGGACGTAGACATGGAAGAAATTCCAATGAAGTCCGTCAACCCCCAAGGAGAGATAACCGCCGAAAGCAGAAACGGGGTCATGAAGATCCTAAGGCAAATGGTTCAGAAACTATATGTTATCGTTGCGGTGGGAAAGGGCACTGGTCAAAGACTTGCCGTATACCAAGACACTTGGTTGACCTTTATCAAGCATCTCGAAAGAGAAAAGGCCCTGAAACAAATTTTGTCTATGACGACGATGAGGACATCACCCACCTGGATGTGGCAGACTTCTTTGAGCAACCCGAGGGGAAAATAGACCACCTAATCGGCGATGGGTCCGTGATGAAAGAAGATGGAGTTATTTGATTTTATTCTACTTATTTGTATTAGTTAGTGAATAAACTAATAGTCATTAGTATTAGCTCGTATTAGTTAGTTCATGATGCAATGTTAGCAGTAGTTCTTTAGAATATCTTCAATATGCTCAAATATCAATAAAATTTTTATTTTCCAGTAGGGGTAATCGACTAGCCTGAAAAACTAGTCGATTATCTACTATTTTCGCATTAAAGCTGAAAAATAATTGATCAACAATCGATTGTCTTTGTCTAACAATCGATTGTCGTTGAGACAGTGTAATCTGGAATTTTTCAAAAATCATCCACAATCGATTGTCTTTGTCTAACAATCGATTGTCGTTAAGACAGTGTAATCTGGAATTTTTCAAAAATCATCCACAATCGATTGTCTATGCATAACAATCGATTATCTTAAAACAGTGTGTTCTGAAATTTTTCAAAATAGCCAACAATCGATTGTCTATGCATAACAATCGATTGTCTTAAGACAGTATGATCTGAAGTTTTTCAAAATAGCAAATAATCGATTGTGTGTGTTTAACAATCGATTGTCAATGTTTACCAATCGATTGTTTGTGTTTAACAATCGATTGTTTGAAGAAAATGTTTAAACTGAAATTTTCAAACTGCAAAGTAATTAATTATGGATAACATATCTGATTTTGTTAGTCAACTGTTAGCAGCAGATTTTGAAAATATTATGTGACACAAACGAATTGAACTTGTTTATTCTTATGTTCGTGTATCTCTTTTGTATGTCAAACTATGGGATAGCAAATATGGATATCTCACAAAGCAAACTTGGATCAACGTCCAACTGTAAAAGTATTTGCCTAGTTGATTCATGTACTACACATACAATACTCAAAGAAAGGAAATATTTCTCTCAACTAAATATGTGTAAGGCAAACGTTACTACAATCTCTGGAAGTAGTAAATTGATTGAAGGCTCCGGAAGAGCAATTGTAACTCTGCCCAAAGGCACGATGTTAATCATAGAGAATGCAATGTTCTCCTCCAAGTCTAAGAGAAACTTGTTGAGTTTTAAAGATGTACGCCGGAATGGCTATCATATTGAGACAATGGATGAAGATAATCTTGAATATCTCGTCATCACAAAGAATGTCTCCGGCCAAAAGAGGGTTATTGAGAAATTCCCGTCTTTATCTTGTGGCCTGTATTGGACAAGAATTAGTGCAATTGAGGCACATTCAACAGTAAACAAAAGGGTTACTGATTCCAATACCTTTGTACTTTGGCATGATCGATTGGGACACCCAGGATCGGTCATGATGAGACGGATTATAGAAAGCTCATATGGGCATCCGTTAAAGAATTTCAAAATTCTTTCGAATAATGAATATCCTTGCACTTCGTGTTATCAAGGCAAGTTGATTATCAGGCCATCACCAACAAAGGTTGGGACTGAGTCACCCACGTTTCTGGAACGTATACAAGGGGACATTTGTGGACCTATTCACCCACCTAGTGGGTCGTTTAGGTATTTCATGGTCTTGATAGACGCATCCTGTAGATGGTCTCATGTGTGCCTGTTGTCATCACGCAACCTTGCGTTTGCGAAATTAATGGCACAAATAATTCGACTACGAGCACAATTTCCAGATAATCCAATCAAGTCCATTAGACTGGATAATGCTGCTGAGTTTACATCCCAAGCATTTAATGATTATTGCTTATCAATCGGGATAAAAGTTGAACATTCTGTAGCTCATGTTCACACTCAAAACGGTCTTACAGAATCGTTAATTAAACGCCTGCAATTGATTGCAAGGCCATTACTTATGAGAACGAGGCTGCCCACTTCGGTATGGGGTCACGCCATCTTACATGCAGCAATGCTAATTCGTCTCAGACCGACGAATTACCACAAGTATTCCCCGTTGCAATTGGTTTTGGGTCATGAACCCAATATATCCCATTTAAGGATTTTTGGATGCGCAGTATATGTGCCTATTGCACCGCCATCCCGCACCAAAATGGGTCCGCAAAGAAGGTTAGGAATATATGTTGGGTTTGAATCGCCTCCATCATTCGCTACCTCGAAACATTGACAGGCGACTTGTTTACTGCACGATTTGCAGACTGTCGATTTGATGAGACACTTTTCCCAAAATTAGGGGAGAAGTTGGTGAAACCAAACGGGAAATTTTGTGGAAAAATGCATCATTATCTCATCTTGATCCACATACCTCTATTTGTGAAAGAGAGGTACAAAAGATTATCCATTTGCAAAGAATAGCAAATCAAATGCCTGACGCATTTACGGACTTGAAAAGGATAACGAAATCCCACATTCCCGCGGAAAATGTTCCAATCCGTATTGATGTCCCTGTTGGACAATCATCTAGTGTCATATCCAATGAGTCGAATGCACGCCTGAAGCGTGGCAGACCATTAGGTTCCAAAGATCGAAATCCTAGAAAGAGAAAAAAGAACGATCAAAATGACACCACAAAAGAATCTCATGATTTAACAAATTCTGAGGTTCATGAAGAATCCATTGAGCCCGAGACTCTGGAAAATACGGAACTATCCCTAAATCCAATTAATATTGAGGCAAATATTAATCGAGTGGATATTGTGGTGGATAATGCCTTTGCTTATAATGTAGCATCTAGCATTATGCAAGAATGTGAGGATCTCGAACCTCAATCTGTTGAAGAATGTCGAAAAAGACAGGATTGGCCAAAGTGGCAAGAAGCAATTCAATCAGAATTGAATTCGCTGGCAAAACGTGAAGTTTTTGGCCCTATAGTTGAAACACCTAATGGTGTTAAGCCTGTCGGCTATAAATGGGTCTTTGTACGCAAAAGAAATGAGAAAAACGAGGTACAAAGATATAAAGCACGCCTTGTTGCACAAGGTTTTTCTCAAAGGCCTGGTGTCGATTATGAAGAGACATATTCGCCTGTAATGGATGCGATAACCTTTCGTTATCTCATAAGTTTTGCTGTCCATGAAAAGCTTGACATGCACTTAATGGATGTAGTTACTGCCTATCTTTATGGCTCACTTGATAATGAGATATACATGAAAATTCCCGATGGACTCAAGGTGCCAAACGCGCACAACTCAAAATCTCGGGAAATGTTCTCAATTAAATTGCAAAGATCCTTGTATGGTCTAAAGCAATCTGGACGAATGTGGTATAATCGTCTTAGTGAGTACTTGTTAAAAGAAGGCTATATAAATGACGCCATTTGCCCGTGTGTTTTTATAAAGAAAACAACATCGGAATTTGTTGTACTTGCCGTATATGTCGATGACATAAACCTTATTGGAACCCCTATAGAACTCCAAAAGGCAATTGATTATCTAAAGGATGAATTCGAGATGAAAGATCTCGGAAAGACTAAACTATGTCTTGGTTTGCAAATTGAATATTTGGCAAACGGAATTTTTGTTCATCAATCTACCTATACAGAAAAGGTACTGAAACGGTTTTACATGGATGAAGCACATCCTTTAAGTACACCGATGGTTGTTCGATCACTTGATGTGAACAAAGATCCATTCCGACCACAAGAAAGGAATGAAGAGCTACTTGGTCCTGAAGTACCATATCTTAGCGCAATTGGCGCACTAATGTATCTTGCAAATACTACAAGACCTGACATATCCTTTTCAGTTAATGTCTTAGCAAGATTTAGCTCGGCTCCTACAAGGAGACATTGGAATGGGATCAAACACATATTGCGGTACCTAAAGGGAACTACCGATATGGGCTTATTTTATGGCAAGAATTGCAGCCCGAATCTTGTTGGTTATGCTGATGCTGGATATTTGTCCGACCCACACAAGGCTCGATCTCAAACGGGTTATGTGTTTACCTGTGGAGAAACCGCCATATCTTGGCGATCGATTAAGCAATCAATTGTGGCTACTTCATCTAATCATGCCGAGATAATTGCTATTCATGAAGCAAGTCGGGAGTGTGTGTGGTTAAGGTCGATAATACATCATATCCAAGACAAATGTGGTTTGAAGTGTGATAAACTACCCACAACTTTGTATGAAGACAATGCAGCATGTATAGCTCAATTGAAGGGAGGATTCATAAAAGGAGATAGAACGAAGCATATTTCACCAAAGTTATTCTTCACACATGATCTTCAAAAGAATGGTGATATCAATGTTCAACAGATTCGTTCAAGCGACAATATGGCTGATTTGTTCACAAAATCTCTACCAAAGTCAACCTTCAAGAAGCTAGTTCACAAGATCGGGATGCGAAGACTTAAGGACATAAATTGATGTTCTTATCAAGGGGAGTTAATGCGCGTTGCACTCTTTTTCCCTTACAAGGTTTTGTTCCACCGGGTTTTCCTTGCGAGGTTTTTAACGAGGCAACCAATAGGCGCATATTCAAACATGTGTACTCTTTTTCCTTACTTTAATTTTTCCCATTGAGTTTTGTTTTAAGGTTTTAACGAGGCACATCATTGAATAAGACATTCAAGGGGGAGTTATAAATACACTTCTATTTAAGGTGAATGTCTTTAATTAGAGAGATTCTAGAGTTCTATTCTTGGTAGCTAAATCATCTTCCTCCCTATAAATAGAGGTGCCCTCTACCATTGTAAATCACTCCTAACATTCTCTAAGTATCAATAAGAAGAACTCTCTCTACTCTTCTCTCTATTGCTCTTGTTCTTGCATTATTGTTCTTGTCTTTTATATTATTTCATAACAATATACATATATATATATATATATATATATATATATGATATTATAGAAAGCAAAACAATCAGAAGGAAAAACAATTAACTTTTTTCATAATTAATCTTATTACCACAAAAGATTTGGTCATTTATTTTATTTAGGAAGATTTTCCTTAAAGGTAATTATAAGTATGAACGGGATATCCTTATAGAATACTTGTTAATGAAAATGGATATTTTGCCAAATATTTTTTGCATAAGATGATAACAAAATCAACCAAATTAAGTAAAACGTTTATTAATTTAATTGAAGTGGAAAGTTGTTTAACATATTACTCTTCGTCACTATTATTTTTAGAACTTCAGAAAATGAGATGCTCAAGATCGCTTAGGAAATCTAATTATTATGGATCAAAATTATTTTGATACCTCAAGTTTGTATTAAAAATCAAACTCCTCCTCCAACATTAAACAATAAATATTCCGCTTCTCGTGCCATATGCATTATCTATATTACCCTTGATATTTTTAATTCCTCCTCTATGCTTATAATTTTTATATTATATTCAAATTGGTAAAAATTTAGCTAAATATCTTATTCTAAATTTAGAGTTGAAAGCTCAATAAAATTTAACTACAATAGTACTTTGATGAATTTATAACTAAATTTGTCGTACTCTTTTTTATTATATATATATATATATATATACTTATTTGGAAACAACCTCTTACAGAAATGAAGGACAAGGATGCGTACGATAGACCCTGTAATCCGGCCCTTCCCCCGACCCGGTAAATGGCGGAAGCTTAGTGCACTGGGCTGCCCTTTATTAACGAAATATTTCCTAAATTGTAATTTAAAGAGTTTCTAAGGTATAAATATGTAATCTCTTAAGAATTTATTATAAAATCCAACTCTAGTTTTAATTTTTATTACTGCACTAAGTTTTAGTTGATTTCATTAATAAGATCTTTATTCTAATATTTTAATTGCCCGTTTATTTTACTATTCAATTTCAATAAATTATGTATGATTGATTATTATTTTTTGCTTTTAAAAAAAATATTTCCACTATAGGAAAATTCGTAATATAAATTAAGAAAAATAAAATGATACATTAACAAAGTTAAAAATATACTATAGACCAAGGCTCATAAGATAGAGGATGAAATATGTATTTTAGAAATACAATTGAGTTTCAAAGAGCAGAATATCTATTGATTAATGTTGGAGGAGGAGTTTACTATTAAACAATAAATATTCCGCTTCTTGTGTCATATGCATTATTTATATTACCCTTGATATTTTTAATTCCTCCTTTATGCTTATAATTTTTATATTATATTCAAATTGGTAAACATTTAGCTAAATATCTTGTTCTGACTTTAGAGTTAAAGCTCAATAAATTTTAACTACAATAGTACTTTGATGAATTTATAACTAAATTTTGTCGTACTCTTTTTTTGTTTCTACTTTAGTATCAAGTATATATTTAAGTTTTACTTTCTCTTTAATATATATATATATATATATATATATATATATATATTATATATATACACACACACGCACATATATATACACGTTTAAATTCTTATTTGAAAACAACCTCTTGCAGAAATGTGGGACAAAAATGCGTACGATAGACCCTGTAATCCGGCCCTTCCCCCGACCCGGTGCATAGCGGAAGCTTAGTGCACTGGGCTGCCCTTTATTAATTCCTAAATTGTAATTTATAGAGCTTCTAAGATATAAATATGTAATCTCTTAAGAATTTATTACAAAATCCAACTCTAGTTTTAATTTTTATTACTGCACTAAGTTTTAGTTGATTTTATTAATAAGATCTTTATTCTAATATTTTAATTGCCCGTTTATTTTACTATTCAATTTCAATAAATTATGTATGATTGATTATTATTTTTTTCTTTTAAAAAAAATATTTCCACTATAGGAAAATTCATAATAATAAATTAAGAAAAATAAAATGATAAATTGACAAAGTTAAAAATATACTATAGACCAAGGCTCATAAGATAGAGGATGAAATATGTATTTTAAAAATAAAATTGAGTTTCAAAGAGCAGAATATCTATTGATTTATATATATATATATATATATATATATATATATATATATATATATGTATATATATATATATATATATATATATATATATATATATATATATATATGTATATTAAACTTATTTATTCAATTTATCTAAGTTTTTCTATTTATGAAAAAGTAATTGAAGTTTTTTAAAAATATATATACAAATTCAGTCAAATCTACAATTTATCTATAATTTAAATACACATATTTTGCATAGAATCCAATCAAAAACAATAAATTACATATAATTTATATACAACTTATATATAATTACGTTAGTTGTACATATTTGTATGTCATTTCTACACCCAACATACAAAATACATATAATTTATTTATGTTTTCTTCTTCAAATTTCAAATTCTAATCGAAACCACCTCAAATTTTTATCAAATTCTCACAAAATTGAGATATATTCTCCAAAAGATATTCTCAATCATTTGTAAGAATATCCAATTCAAACAAATAAGAATTTTGCAAAATTTGATTTTTAAATTAAAAGCTTCGAAACTTGTTAATGATTGTTGATGGAATTTTAACTCATATATTCATCTCTCGTTGGCCCTTAAACTTAACCGACATCCAAATTTGCAGAAATTAGAGAAGATTTTGAAGGTCTATTTCATATTTTCTTTTAGAGAACTGAAAATTCAGGACTGTATTGAATTGTTCAAATAGCTATCATTGTTAATCCTATGTCAGTTTGGAAAAAATAGTACCCTAATATATTTTATAACTATTTTGGAGTATCCAATCTATATTTGATAGATTTCAATTTGAAGCGGCAACAAAATGAGGGAGCAATGAAAATTTGAGAACAAATAGCAAATGCAAGAAAATGGTGAAGATTAGGGTCTAATACAGTACTCGATGTATAGTTAGTAAATATATATCAATTGTAATTAATTTATTCAATATTGAGGATAAATAAGTATCAAAAGTAGTATAGATCAATAACGACGAAAAAAGAGTAATTTGTGTATAAAATATCCCGCTTTCAAGTAGGATTCAGAGAAGGGTTATATTCTAAGAGGTATCAATGTGGACAATCTATCCTAATGTAAGTATTAATATCAACTCCCATGACTCAAACATGCGATATATAAATCACATCGTAATAGTATTTGATTGCTCTAAGGCTCCCCTTCTAAACATTAATCTAAGCTCGGATTAGTAGTCTGATCCATATCTCATATAAGAAGGGAGAAATGAGTGTATTCCACTTTACTTAATCTATACGCTGCAATAATGCCTCTCAAGAATATATGCAGAATTTTTGTAAGCAATTTCGAAATGTATATAAGTACGGGAATAATAACTTTAATTATTATACTTCTAGATAAGAAATATTTTTAATTTATTGGTTTTGTTGAGTTTCAAATAAAAATATATCCCTGATTCAATTCTATTTCATCATAATTTTTAATCATACAAGCCCTCTACATCAAGGGGAATTTAATTCAGAAAATCTATCCTAATGCAAATATTAGTGGCTGTTCCCACGATTCAAACCTGTAATCTATAGATCATATTGCGATAATTATCATTGCACTGAGATTCCCCTTATAAGCATATATTGATGAAGCCTCAATTAGTAGTTCTTATCCATATCTCCTATAAGAAGGGAGAAATCAGTGTATTCCACTTTACTTAATATATATTTTACAATAATGCCTCGTGGGCGTAGACAAGAATTTTTGTAAATGATGTCAAAATTTATAAGAGTACGACAATAAATTTAATTCTATTTCATCACAATTTTTAATCATAAGGGTTCTTCCAATAATTGCAAAAATGGTGTTAGTTGAGATCTGAACCTTGACCTTTTAGAGCAAAATCATAATCAGTACACTAAGAAACAATTTACTTCAAGTAATATTATTTTTTCCTACTTAACCGTTTTATAATAGTATTAATATATATATATATATATATATATATATATATATATATATATATATATATATATATATAATAATAAAAAATATTAACGAAGCTGTTGCACGTGATACCACTTCGTTAAGCGTGCATCCTCCCTGCCTCTGCTCGAAGGAAAAGTGATTCTCAAGATTTTAATTTTCTTTTCTCTGATTTTATTGTTCTTTATATGATGTACTTGTTAGAATATGCGCAGCGGAAAAAAGTATACATATTAGGTATCAAATATATGTAAACTAGATAACATAATAATAATGAGATTAGAAGCACTAACCTCTTGAAATAGTTGCACAAACCTTCCAAGCGTCAAGCATCCATGGCTGCAGTCTTCTGCTATTTGCCTAGTAAAACCTTGGACGATTTTGCTATTGGGTGGATCAATACACCTGAAAGGTAAGTAATTAGGTAAAACTAGTCTTCTTTTAATAGACCCGAAATTACGCCACAATAGGGCTAAAAAACGTGTAGGATTCTACTAACTCAAAAGGATAACTTTTCTCCCAAGCTACTTTTTATCCAAATTTGTCTAGGTTTTCACTAGGTATAGCAGTGACCACAGAAATAATAAGAGGCTACTAATTATAATATTAATTCGAAATTAGCATGAATTAGTTCTACTATAATTAATTGCAATTTATTCCACTAAAAAACTGCAATTGAACTCTTCAATATGAATTTCGAAAATTCAGTAGCACTTATTTTAGCTTCCCATGTTAAGATTTCAATTATCAGTTAATTAAACTAAATCACTGAAAATTTACTTCAATTAAATAATTAAATCCTTCATAATTCCTCTTAAACTATTTCATGTGACAGATACAAAATCTACCTGCCGGATTTCACATGAAAACTTATAAGTTTACACAAAGGGATATCATCAAACCCAAAACCGAGTCATGAATTCTATCAACTAGATACTATTCACAAATGTTATTCGTTATTGTCCAATCTATTAGGCATATACTAACACTAAATAGAGTCGTACCTTTTGATAAATCAAAATAATAAATAAATTACATTGATCATAATAATTATATCAAGATTAGAAGTATAAGCTCATTTAATAAATTAGAGAAAATATTTTATATATTTAGTACAAAAATTATCTTTTCAGTACTTGGTCCGTTTAATATATAACTGAGTATACTAGCACAAGAAGTTGGAGTAAAACTACTCCTATAATCAAGACAAATTATACAATAATCTTGTGCTACAATCATCAAGATATTTTGTCCAACAATATCTTTGATTGTGAACATAGTTTATTAATTATGAGAACCAACAATTTAATCTTTTGTGCATGAACTAAGACTTCACACTCTAAATTAACTAAAAGAACATACATGTAACAATGATCTATTTAATATTACTTTATTGAATTGAATAAATTAAATAAATACTTGTTCAATAAAGAAGAAAATATAATACCATGTGTTTACTACTCTAACATCCATTCCTTATACATGCTTGTCAAAAATCTTCTGTGCCAAGCTCTTTGTAAACGGGTCTGCCAAATTGTCCTCTGACGTAATTTTCAATACTCTTGCATCACCTCTCTGAGTTATGTCCCTAATTAAGTGATATTTACGCTCAATATGCTTACTCCTTTTATGGCTTCTTGGTTCCTTCTAGTTTGCAACTGCACCACTATTGTCACAATAAATTACAATTGGTGCTTGAACCAAAGGAACCACATTAAGCTCTTTCAGAAAGTTCCTGAGCCAAACAGCTTCTTTAGCTATCACAGATGCAACCACATATTCGGCTTCCATGGTGGAATCAGCAACACATGATTGCTTGATGCTCCTCCAACTTATGGCTCCACCTCCTAAGGTAAAACATATCCTGAGGTAGATTTTCTAGAGTCTCTATCTGACTGGAAATCTAAGTTGGTATAGCCAATAGGTGCAAGATCACGTGAGTGATACACCAACATATAATCATTAGTCCTCTTCAAGTACTTGAATATATGCTTAACAGCAGTCCAGTGTTCTCGACCAGGGTTAGACTGAAATCTACTAACCATGCCAACAACAAAGCAGATATCAGGTCTAGTACATAGCATAGCATACATAAGACTCCATATAGCAGAAGCATAAGGAACCACCTTCATCTTTTCTATCTCATCAGTCATTTTTGGCGACTAATATTTTGACAGAGAGATTCCATGTTTAAAGAGAAGAAACCTTTTCTTGGAATCTTTCATTCTAAACCTGGTGAGAATAGTATCAACATAAAGTTCTTGGGACAAGCCTAATATCCTTTGCTTGCGATCTCGCATAAGCGTGATCCCAAGGATATGTGTTGCCTGTCCCAAGTTTTTCATATCGAAATGTGAGGACAACCATTCCTTTACTAAATTCAACATGCTCACATTATTTCCTATGAGCAAAATAGCATCTATGTACAAAACCAAAAATGTAACTTTATCTCCATTTCACTTCTTATAGACACAAGACTCATTTTCACATTGATCAAAATCAAAGGTCTTAATCGATGCATCAAAACAAGTGTTCTATGCCCTGGAAGCTTGTTTCAATCCATAAATGAATTTTTAATTTACACAACATGTGCTCATTGCTACTTTTTATGAAACAAACTGGTTGTTCCATATAGATGCACTCATCAAGACTTTCATGTAGAAAAGTGGTCTTGACATTCATTTTCCAGATTTCATAATCGTAATGAGCAGCAATGGATAAGAGAATCCTAATGGATTTAATCATGGCTATCGGCAATATAGTTTTCTCATAATTTATCTCTTCATTTTGAGTAAACCCTTTTGTAATAAGTCTAGCTTTAGAATTTTGCATTTCTCTATCCACTCCTCTCTTTTTCTTATAAATCTATCTACAACCTATGGGTTTGACTCCAGTATGTAGTTCAACAAGATCCTAGACTTGATTGGAGTATATGGACTCTATTTTAGATTTCATAGCATCAACGCATTTATCAGCATCTGCATCATGTAGTGCTTTGTCGTAATTAATAGGTTCTGTATTAGGCTCTTCAGGGATTCTATCATAAGATTCTCCCAAGAGCGCAAACTGGATAGGTTTTCTAATAATTCTCCCAGTACGACTAGTCACTACAGGTGAAGGATGATTTTTTTTGTTGAATCACATCATCATTTCCTGGAACTAAAGCCTCAATGTTATCCTCCACACCTTGCGGTGCTGGGATATTATTAACTTCTTCATGGAGTGCAGGTTTTATAACAATTTCAGGTTGTTCAACAATCTGAGGTTGCTCAACATTACTCCCACTACTTTAAGGTAGTGAGATGTCAGCCAATTGCTCTTGTGCAATATGCTGCCTATTGACATTTCTCCCACTACGGTAATGCAGTGGTATGTCAATACTGGCTTCCGAGATACGTTCTAGAGATGAGTCTTTAGTTACCCCATTGTTTAATTCCTGTAAAACTAGTTTACTTCTAGGAATATGGTTCGTTAAATAATCCTCTTCTAAAAATATAGCATTTATCATAACAATTACCTTCTTTTTTTTGGGACAATAAAACAAATCGCCTTTTGTTCCTTTTGGATATCCAAAAAAATGCATACTTCTGTCCTTGATTCCAATTTATCCGTTTTTCCTTTCAGCACATGTGCTGGACAATCCTAAACCCGAATATGCCGTAAGTTGGCTTGCGCCCAGTCCACAATTCTACTGGAGTTGAAGGTACTGACTTTGAAGGAACCAAATTTAGAATGTAGTTTGTTATTTCTAAAGCATATCCCCAAAAGGAAGAAGGCAAATCGGAATTACTTAACATTGATCTAACTATTTCCATAAGGGTCCTATTTCTTCTTTCTGCCATACCATTTTGTTGTGGTGTTCCTGGGGCAGATAATTGAGATGCAATTCCATTATATGATAAGTATTTTATGAATTCTGCATAAAGGTATTCACCATCACGATCAGATCACAATGTTTTGATATATTTATCATGCCGTTTCTCCATTTCCGTCTTAAATTCTTTGAATTTCTCAAAGTATTCAGGCTTACGTCGCAATAGATAAGTATATCCATATTTTGAGTAATCATCTGTGAAAGTCACAAAATACTCAAAAACCACCTCTTGCTTGTATATTCATAGGACCATACAAATCAGAGTTAATTGATTCTAGCTTATCACTGGCCCTATTTCCTTTTGAGGGGAAATGTCTCTTGGTCATTTTGCCTTCTAAACAGGATTCACATGTTGGTAGTGACTCCACTTTAAATTAAATCAAAGGTCCATCATAGACCAATCTTGAAATCATATTTAGATTTATACGGCCTAGATGTCAGTGCTATAAATAAGTTCGACTCAATTTAGAAATACATTTTCTTTTATGGGGTAGATTAATGTTATTTAGTTCTTTTGGTTATTGTAGCACATGAGGAGATATATCAAGAATAAAAATGTCATGTACTCTAGCAGCAGTGTAGATAAAATATTTATTAAATTTAATAACAACAGAGTTATTAGCAAAATAAACATTATAACCAGTATCCGTTATTTTCGAAACCGAAACCAAATTCCTTCTAATAGAAGGTACATAGAGAATATCTTTTAAAACTAAAACTCTATCACTACTAAACGAAACTCTAATATCTCTTAAAGCTAAAGCTGGTGATGGCTCACCGTTGGATTGAAAAACGCAAACTTCATTCCCGCCGTTGTGTTTCCTGAAACCCCTACAAAGTAGTGCAGATATGATTAGTGGCTCCCGAATCTACACACTAAAACATGGTGGAAACAGCCGCTAAACAAGTTTCAACGATATTTAAATTTGAACTACCTTTCTTATTCAACTTTTCCAGATAGGTAGCGCATTGCTTCTTGTGATGCCCGGGTTGCTTGCAATAATAGCACTTGCATTTGGGCTTTTTCACACCAGCCGTACCACCAAGTGCCAGAACCTTTTGAGCCTTCTTCTTTTCTTATTGCCTTTCGACTTAAAAACCGAAGCTTTCTCAACATTGAATGCCACAACTGGAGCTTTTTGTTTGATAATATATTCTGACGCTTGCAGCTCGTTCAACAATTTTGCTAGTGACAAGTCTATTTTGTTCATATTATAGTTCAAGCGAAACTGTTGAAAACTGTCAGGAAGAGTCCGCAGGACCATCTCAACTTGAGACTCCTTATCAATCACAGGTCCTTTCCTTATCAATCACAGCTCCAAGGACCTCCAGTTCATTCAGAAGACTTATCTTCTTTAGAACATGGTCCCTAACCGATGATCCTTCAGCCATCTTGGTGTTCAAAAGGGCTTTCATGGCTGTTTTCTTAGCTACACGATTTTGCTCACCAAAAATCTCTTTTAGACTTTTGAGCATATCATAAGCAGACCCCATAGACTTATGTTGATGTTGCAAAACATTTGTCATAGAGGAAAGAATGTAACATCGCGTTATTTCATCATCCTTAACTCATTTGTCATAGGTCTTAACCTGATCATCAGTAGCATTTTCAGGTTTTTCTAGGCATTCCTCAGTGATTACAAATTTGTAACCTTCAACGGTTAGGACAATATAAAGGTTCTTTTTCAAGTCAACATAATTCGGTCCTTATAACTTGTTTTGGTTCAAAATTGAGGTAAGTAGGTTGAATGAAGACATGGCTAATCTGAGAGACATTCACATTAAATAGATCATTAGTTATGTATTTCGAATGAAAAAATTCTGAAACAACACATTACACATATAACCATGCTCATTGAACAGTTAGATTCATCAGGGAAACCTAACTATTCTGGCAAAATATATGAGCGATGTAAGATATTAACCCCATAAATTAAAACAGGACCAACTCAGATGGAGAGTAAACTATTAATTTAAGATAGGTAAATATCACTTTTATAAACTCTAGTTTTATTCAATCAACATGTAACTCAGTTGGAGAGTTAATATAAGTAATGAAATAACTAGAGGCAATATTACAGTAATCACCTATATTGAATTTATCCGATGTGGAAAAAGACTTATGTCAACATATAAATTCTTTATATTACTATAAAATATGATTGGAAACAATGGGAATTGAACTATACCATCATAGATTTCTATTAATATTCTTTTTATTAAAAAAAAAATTCAGAAAATAAAAAAAGGCCAAAACTCCATCTAAACGACCACGAGTGCCAAAAGTAACGTACATCATCAACGAAGCTAATGTGTTTTTTTAAGTTGGGCCGTTTCCGATGAACCTATCAAATTTGAGGTTAATCGGAGTAAAATTTCAAAATTTATAGCGCGCTAGAATTCTGTTTTTGGTGTTTTAAGGGTTTTTAATTATTTTGACATGTTCAAATCACATAATATACTAATGTTGTTAATACATGATTTCAGAACTCAAAATATTAAAAACTTTTCTAGACAGAATTGTAAAAATAATATGTTTTCACTAGTCAAAAACGGTACTTTTTATAATTCTGTATATTAACCCAATATTACAAAACAAATATCATACAAATCAATCAAGTTTTTATTAATATAACATTGTGATTATGGACAGAGCGCAACTAATATAGATTAATGGTATTAATTAATTCACTGTTTATGCATATGTATATTAACCCATAATTACAGTATTAATAGCATTCAAAAACACAACCATATTTTTATCAATTTTTTTTGGCTATTCAGCAAAAAACGTAATTTGAACGGACTGTTATTTAAATATAACACCACTATTTATACATGTGTATATTAATTCATAATTTCAGAGTTACAAAATTACAGAATTACAGAATTAAGATAATAATAAATGCAATCATGTTTTTTAACATAGAATAAGCATCCCAAACTTGTATCAATAAATAACACGTTTTAATATTATTCTATGAATATTGTAATACATTATCTAGTTAGATGTAAGATGGCTCTGATACCGATTATTAGAACATGCGCAGCGGAAGCAAGCATACAAACCAGACATCAAATACATGTAAACTAGACAACATAATAATAACGGGATTAGAAGCACTAACCTCTTGAAATAGTTTCACAAACCTTCCAAGGAACAAGAATCCAGGGCTGCAGTCTTCTGCTATTTGCCTAGTAAAACCTTGGACGATTTTGCTATTGGGTGGGCAAGAACAATACATCTGAAAGGTAAGTAATTAGGTGAAACTAGTATTCCTTTAATAGATCAAAAATTAAGCCAGAATAGGGCTAAAACAAAGTGTAGAATCCTACTCTAACTCAAAAGGATAATTTTTCTCCTAAACTACTTTTTACCTAAGTCTGTCCAGGTTTTTACTAGGCATAGCAGTGACCACAGAAATAATAAGAGGCTACTAATTATAGTACTAATTCGAAATTAGCATGAATTAATTCTTACTATAATTAATTGCAATTTATTCCACTAAAAACTGCAATTGAACTCCTCAATATGAATTTTGAAAATTCATTAACACTTATTTTAACTCCCCATGTTAAGATTTCAAATAACAGTTAATTAAATTAAATCACTAAAAAATTAATTCAATTAAATAATTAAATTTTTCTAATTCCGCTTAAATTATTTCATGTGACAGATACAAAATTCACCGGTCGAGTTTTCACATGAAAACTTATAAGTTTACATAAAGGAGTATAATCAAACCCAAAACTGAGTCATGGATTCTATCAACTAATTATTATTCAAAAATGTTATTCATTATTTTTCAATCTATTAGGCATATACTAACTCTAAATAGAGTCGTACCTTTTGATAAATCAAACAATAAACAAATTACATTGATCATAATAATTATATCAATATTAGGAGTATAAGCTCATTTAATGAATTAGAGAAAATATTTTATATATTTAGTACAAAAATATCTTTTCTCTATTTGGTCCGTTCAATATACATTGAGTATACTAGCACAAGAAGTTATAGTAAAACTACTCCCATAATCAAGACAAATTATACAATAATCTTGTGCAACAATCATCAAGATATTTTGTCCAACAATATCTTTAATTGTGAATATAGTTTATTAATTATAAGAACCAACAATTTAATCTTTCGTGCATGAGCTAAGACTCCATACACTAAATTGTCTACTACATAACTAAAAGGACACATATATAACAAATGATCTATTTAAAATAGTACTTTATTGAATTGAATAAATTAAATAAATACTTGTTCCATAAAAAATAAAATATTATACTATGTCTAAACCGCATGGTTAATAGTAAGTGTTGTAAGGTTTTATTTTCTCTTTAACAGAGTGAGCATATTTTGTCTATAATAATTCTTCATCTTGCTAGTCTTTCTTTTGTAGCTGACCTATCTTGTATTGCCAGTCTTAATATGAAGATCCACTTCAATAATCCTTGATTATTACAAATTAGTTTCCTTCATGGCACCTTCTGAAATTGCCCTTGCATAGCTTTGTATACGTGTCTTATAGAGAATCTCTCCATCATATTTACCTCTTCTTCTGTGTATCCAGCAACTTCAAAGTGGCTTTTTGCCTTGAATATCTTTTGGATGACCCACGAATAGGGTGGCAATTTGAGCCCATACCCATCTAACCCGCCCAACCCACCTAAAGATTAATGGATTGGGTTATAAATATTTTAGCTCATGGGTCAAATTTGGGTTGAGTCCAAGTTAACTCATTACATTTTATAGTCTATTCTGATCCATTGAACAACTCAAATATAACCCATGAAACTCACTCAAAACAAAAGATATCTCAACCCAACTTATATAGAAATTTATTTAGTTGTCCCAATTTTTTTTTTAATATTTTCAATTTTATGTTCTTTTATTTTTCTGCACCATCCATCCTCTCCTTTCCAAAAAATTTTACTTTTTTTTTTTTTTTCGTATTTTCAAATTTCTATTTTTTTCTTGCACCACCTATCCCTTATTTTTTATTTTCAATTTTTTTTTTTATCTGTACCAAACCCTCTCTTCCCCCCTCCCCCCTCAAGCTGTTTTTTTCTTTTAATACTTTTTTTTGTATTTTTATTTTTTAGCTGTACCCCCCAATCCCTAATCCCCAAAACCCCCCTCCTCCCTTAAAATTTTTTATTTTTTTTTATTTTTTTTATTCACTCACCCGCCCCAACCCTCCCCTCCCCTAACAAAAAATTAAACTTATATATTTTAAGGTAAAAAGTTTTTTTATGCAAGATGAACATAATTTTAAAATATGAATTAAGTTAGGCGGGTTGGATCATGACGCATTGTTTAATTTATTTAGATCCAGGCCATCTTAACCTAAATACATTTTGAACTAAGTTAAATAATGACATATTTATTAACCTAACCTATTTTAACCCGTCTAAATTAAGCTCAATCCACTCATTTACCACTCCTGCTTAACAGGAAAGCGGTTTGCTAGTTAAACAACAAACATTATCAACTTTCTTTATATGGATGTGAAGCTGACACGAGATTTTGTAGCTTTATATGGCAACAGTAGCTAACTTTATAATCATGTTCCTTTGAGGCTCCGAAACTTAAATAGTACCTTTTTAGGTAAAAAAATATTATTTTATTATTAAAATAAAAGTTACATAAATATATAAAATATAGTATAATACGTATTTTACTTTAACAAAAAATTAATCGTTAAAATTATTTCTTAAACGCAATATTATATTACATTTACCTATAATTAAATATAGGGTGATAAAGTTAAATGAAATAACGCAATAGTATACTGCATTTTGCCGAGTTAAAAACCAAAATGTGGTATTTTTAGACTAAAATTACATAAATAAATGGAAAAAAAGATACCAAAGTATATATAACGCCACTAAAAGTAGCGCTATACAGTGACGGTAACAGAGTCGTTACTGTATAGCGCCACTTTTAGTGGCGTTATATATTATATTTCTGCAACTCTGTATAGCGCCACTTTTTGTGGCACTATACATTATTTTTCTGAAACTGTATAATGCCACAAAAAGTGGCGCTATACATTCTATTTTATGGGCCCCACCAATAATTTCTGGGTTCAATAATTCAAAAGAGTATAAAGCCAACTTTTCTGGCGCTATAAAAACTTTCCTGCTAGCCATTTCCTATATAAACAAGTTAGATCCGCATCTCTTCATTCAAATTTTTTTTTTCACTCTTGTTGGTTTCTATTGTTGTTAAATTCTCCAGCATTTTTTCATTATATCTGAAGAGCGTCGAGTAAGAGTATCATTATATTGGGGGGTGAGGTTGTGATGGAGAATAACTCTGTGGGCTACAGTTGACTTGCTAAGTGCCATGTTAAATTTCCACTTATAATGGAGTACGAAACATTGATATCGCTGTTATGCAAAAAATGAGTGTCAGAAAACGTTCAGTGATACTTAAAGTAACCGGAAGATATCCGTATTCCGTTACGCCGCAAGGGGTTGCTTTTACTCGGAGTTTAACATCGTCGATGATGACACTTTGAGTGATTTCCTGAGGACTCCGGACGAATGCTGGAAATTTCTTGTAATCACAATGTTGGAGATGTACGTGAAGGTCGAAGACGTTCCAAAAAATGAGTTTGTGAGTAGTAGAGATAACCCCCAATCATCGGATGGTTATTCTAGATAAATTTTTGGCAAACAGGTTCCGGATGAAAGAGTTCTCCTTGATCTATATTTATCACCGTCGGCGAATGAGCATCGAGAAAATAATTTATGCTATGCTTTCCATAATTCACAAGAATAGTGGTAAATTTCAATTTTCATTTGTTTTAATTATGTATATTTTTGGAGTATTGAATTTGAATTAACGCTTATTTATTTAATAGGGGGTACCGTTTGGATATGAATTTTAGAAGTGGCTCATCCGGTAGTCATCACCTAATTGAAAATGTCCATCATGGAATTTCATCACATTACGACTTGTAAGTGATTTAATATAACCATATGGAAAGCATTTTTTTAGTTCAGTAGCTTATATTTTTGTTCGTTATGCAGTGAAAACGAGCAAGTTGAACCACCCGTACTCACTCAATTATCCAAAAACGATGTATTACATCGGGATCTAGAATATGCACAAAGTAAGGAAGAGAACAGTGATTACGATAACAATGCTGATGAATCGGGAGATGAGACACCCTTTGCTCGTGAGGATGACGATGAACAAGATAAGGACGAAGGACCCAATTTGAAGAGAGACCGCCCTAGAAGATTCCTTACATTGATAACTTGCTAAATGTGCCGGATGAGGAAGCTCTCACAGGGGATTTTGATGAAATCCGGACAACAATGTGGGATGAGTCTAGACCAATGGTGCTTGCAAAGGGGATATTTTTTCCTGATAAAGCGCGCATAAGCAGGGCTTGTAAAATGCACAACGTAAAAGAGTGTCGTGAGATGCAGGTATCGGAGTCAAGTCCGACGGTATACAAAGTTGTTTGCCGCAGGTGGTTTTGGCCATGTGATTGGATGTTGCGTGCGACCAAGAAGAAGACAGGTATGTGGAAAGTCAGTAAATACATTCCCACCCACACATGCGAAATGGAAACATACAACGGGAATCATTTCAACTTGAATATTGACTTGATATCTCTTGTACTTATTCTGCACATCGAAGCGTCCATAAGGTATAAAATCAAAGAGTGCATTACAACAGTCCACCAGGAATATGGCCATACGATTACTAATAGAAAGGCATATCTCGGGCGCAAAAGAGCGTTTGAAATAGTCTATGGTAACTGGGATAAGTCATTTGTAAATCTTCCTAGGTATATGGTGCAGCAGTTTAACCCCGGGACGGTTGTTGAATGGAAGCTTGAGCGGTGTCCGGGTAAACCAGAATATATATTCAATTACGTGTTCTGAGTGTTTAAGCCAGCAATTGATGGTTTTCCGTATTGCCGGCCTATAATATCCATAAACGGAACTCATGTCTATGGAAAGTACGATATCAAGCTATTGATAGCCGTGGCAGTGGATGCTAATGGACAGATATTTCCCTTAGATTTTGCTATTTGTGCTTATGAAAACATAGAGACGTGGACGATGTTTTTGAACCACCTGAAAGAGCACGCTGTCAAACAACGATCAGGTATTTGTCTAATATTTGATCACCATGGTGGTATATTAAGTTCTGTGGAGAACTTGCATGCATGGCAAGAACCTTATGCATACCATCGTTACTGTGTGAGGCACTTAAAGGCCAATTTCCAGAGTGCACATCCCAAAAAGGATCTACATGATTTGATGTGGATGGCAGCAACAGACCACTAACAACATAAATTCCGGAGGCATATGGATTCTATCAGGCGAGAAGATGAGGCAGCCTATCGTTAGTTAATGCGACATGACCCTGAAAAGTGGACGTTGCATGCAGATGGTGGCAGGCGGTGGGGAATTCTTACTACAAACGTGTTAGAGTCCGTCAACGGGTTATTGAAGTCGGCAAGAGGATTGCCCGTCACAACTATGGTGCGGATGTCATTCAAGTAGATGGCGGATAGGTTTGTTCAACGATCTACAACTGCAATGGAATTGGTGGAAAGGAGTGTTGAATTTATGCCAGTGCCTATGCAGATACTTGTGAAATACAGACGACGAGCACATTGGCATTCCTATTTGTAATATGATAACGAAAGAGGTATTTTTGAAGTTCGCACCGCTATCCATAATAATCGTGGTAATAATGTTCATACTATAAATGAATCTACAAGGTTATGCTCTTGTGGGAAATGGTTAATCTACCACATGCCTAGGTCACATGCCATCAAGTGTTTTCAATGTGTTGGTTATGCGGAGACCAACTATATTGATCAACAATATAGTGTTTCCAAGTACCTAAACACATATAGTGGTCAGTTGCAGCCAGTGGGTGCTGAGCATTATTGGCCTCCAGAACCTTTTAAAATGGTGTGTACAAGTCTTATTTACGTAAAAGACAGGTGTATAAGAGAACGCGTATACGGAACCAAGTGGATGTTAGTGATACCGTATATGCGCGCAAATGTGATATATGCTCGCAAACAGGATACGACCGTAGAAAATATCCTTTGGGTGGCAACAATAATCAAGCTCGGGGCGGGTTTTCTTCTATAGTACCTAACTATCCATGAGTTAATGTTGTAGTAATTATTTTTTATATATATGTTGCAAGATTTATGAAATAAAAATTCCTTGTTTGTTAATTATGGCTTGTACTTTCCCATTTTACCTATTTAAATAATAATTTAATATAATTATCTGTATAATTATCTATATATTTATTTTGTGTGTGTTGTCTTGTCGAAATAAAAAAGCTTACCTTCTGACGTAAAGTTGTCCCGTCAACATCGTGATATTTAATAGGCAAAATAAAGCGCCATTAAATATGACGCTATGTCTGTGTTGTCTTGTCGAACTGAAAAAGCTTACCATCTGACGTAAAGTTGTCCTGTCAACATCGTGATATTTAATACGCAAAATATAGCGCCATTAAATATGACGCTATGTCTGTATTGTCTTGTCGAACTGAAAAAGCTTACCAGCTGACGTAAAGTTGTCCCGTCAACATCATGATATTTAATACGTAAAACATAGCGCCATTAAATATGACACTACGTCTGTGTTGTCTCGCCTATAAATAATGGGCTCATTATAGTCATTTTGTGTGCTTAAAATTTACTAAAAGCAAATATTTCATTAAAAGAAAGGTTTTTTTACTAAAAGTAAATATTTCATAAATGGCTCAACCTCTTTGTCCACCAATGTGCTACTGTGGAAAAGCATTCTTGATGCAAACTTGGTGGGAATATCGTGATGTTGGAAGCTGCTACTGGTACTGTATGAACCAGTACTACAAGGTTCCTGACGAACCTATGTGTGAATTTGATGAACCATATTATCAGTATAGCTACAGAGAACAATTGCAGTGTCTTAATAATATGTGGTTAAGCCAACTGGGAGTAGAAAATAAAGCAATAGAATTATTACAGAAATGAGAGAGAAACTGAAGGAGGTGGAAGATAAAAAATGGAGAGCAGAATGGAATTGTGAAGCGCAAAAGGAACGAAAAAAATATAAACGGAAACCTGCGGAGGTGAAGGCGAAACTAAAAGAGATACAAGAATCAAAAGAACAAATGAATGAACGATTTAAGTGGTTGGAGCGGAGAATAAATGACAACCGGGACTAAACATTAGCATGTATGTGTTTAGTATATCTTTCATATTTCGTGTATTTTTATTATGTTGGCCTGTTATGTTTTTGTTTGTGCTATAGTAATGTTTTCCTTCTTTGTTGTACTAAATTATATTTTAATTGAAGTGAAAGTTAAATTTAAGTGCTTGTGTTGTTATACGAAATAATAAAACGAATGGAGAACTAAAAAAAGTAATAGACATATTAGATTAAATATTTTATTAATGTATACAAAAATATTATTTACACCAAATAAGAAAAAAAAGGAAGGCCGACTCAATGTATCCCGCATGTGGTGTGTCTCAATGTAGTCGTCGGCCTGAGGCGCATTCCCTCCCGCTCGGGTACGCTATCAGGATCATCATCATCAAGTCGTCTCCTTATAGTCGGATGCGGCCCAGGATGGCATGTATCGGTGGTGCTGTCAGGTCCAGTAGAAGGCTACATAATAATATAAAGCTTAGTTTAGAAAACTACATAGCAATTCACAACAATTTATATTATCTTACCATAATCGTGTTTGGATCCTGAATGTAGTCATCTGTCGCAGTATCGCATGAGGCCTGAAAAAAGGAAATTAGTAAAATTAAACAAAATAAATAAGTTATAGTTAAAACAAATTCAAATTCAATACTAATAAAGTCATACCTCCGTATGTGATGAGGTGCCATAACTCAGTCGGCGCCCACTAAATAACTCTCGGGTTGGTTGATCCTCATAAGTGGTAGACGGGCCAGGAAAATATCTACCCCAATCCGCTCCTTGAAAATCTGAGCCTGTGATAAATAATTGACCCGATGGGGTCACTAGTGATGGCACTGGAGTGTCAAAAATTTCAAGCCTGTAAGACGGTATGTCGCTCTCATGCATGCCACCTGCCATATCTTCCAACATCATCAGCACGAGCCTCGTCTCCCCCTGCTGAACACCACCTCCTCTCCCCCCACGACCACGTCGTCCAGCACCAGCAGCTCGTCGAGCACCACCAGATCATCGGGCACCACCACCTCGTGGGATACCACGACCTCACTGGTACGTGGCTGGGTCAATATAATCAGCCTCGTGTGCCAAACGTTGATCCTATCGAGCTCGTTGTAGTGTTTGGGCAGCCACATCCATTAATCGACGACCATACTCCTGCATGACCACATAATCATGGACATAACTCTGCATCTGCTTCCCCATATGTTAGACGGTATGCAGTCCAATCGCCTACACAAAAGTAAAGAATGCAAATTACATATTTGGAATGAAATTAAAGGTATATAATTAATTATAACAAAAAACATACCTGAGCCTTGTGTCTCCCGACGTATGAGACGTACCGACCTTCTGCCTGATGAACAGGGTTTCCGATAAAAAGTCAGGAAACAGTGCGGTACCATGCCATATAACCCTCTAAAGGAAAGTGCTGGGGAGGTGGGGGTCAAGTCCCCTCGCATGTCCCAAATCGACAACTGAGCATTAAGCCACTTAATAAATGTGTCGTCCACCCTGGACCGATCATCCCTATCATAGTGTAAATGATGCCATCCAGGTGAAGTCGGTATTGGCTGCGGCAGGGCAAACTGACGAAAAACCCGCTCTGAGGGATGGTGCTAGACAATATCGAGGCATGTGAGAGGGACAGAAGCCCTCCAAATATGTCGGTCGAACGTGCAATACGCTGGTAGGGTACCTATTACCTCCTCGCTGTACGCCGTCCAGATGAACTATCAAATAACAACAAAAAACCGTTAGTATGCGCAGTACTAAGTTAAACAATAACTGGTGCATTTAGTTAGATATTCATATGTGCTTCCTCCAGCAAATCCAAGACATCCTTGATGCGGGGGAGACTAATGGGCATCATACTCTCGTGAAAGTCTACGGCGTATAACCCACCTACAAGCAAGATGGAGCTCTGGAATCTCTACATTAGCTGGTAGTTGTGGTAAAGGTGGCCGAAGCTGTAGAAATCGCTCCCAGACCCAAACCTAACATAGAAGGTTGATGTATAGTGTAAGATTAACTATAACTAGGTAGAATTATAACTAAAGGACATATTAGTTGAATATGTTGTCACATGTAGAAGCGACAGGAAGCCACAAACATCTCTCTGTGTGCCCATGGAAGCCCGACACATCTGCATGTACAAAAATAAGAGGACAGCACCACCCCAGTTGTAGATGGCTGTATCCTCGAATCGGGTAATATGGTGCAGAAAACGGAGGCTCACTAGGTTCCCCGAAGTGTTCGGGAACAATACCCCACCAAATAGAAGGAGAAGCAACAACCTCGTATACCGCTGCACCTCTACCTCCGTTGACTCGTCGGTGATCATATCGTGGATCTGTACGAGGTGGTCTCTAATGAGGACTAACTGCATACGGCTGACGCCACAAGCTACTTCCTGGTCCTTCGGTAAGAAACCAGAGAGCATCTGCAGCATATCTCAATATGCCTTCCGCGGATAATATCACAGGCTGTAACACAGGCAAGCCATCAACGGACATGCCATATAAAATCTCTACGTCCTGGAGTGTAATGGTGGCCTCGCCAATGGGCAGATTGAAAGTGTGCGTCTCCGGTCGCCACCACTCAATCAAGGCAGTGATCAAAGCATAGTCGAACTGTATCCGGCCAATTCTAAAATTCCCATAGAATCCCATCTCTTCCAAGTAATGGACCACGCGGGGATGTAGAACGCGTGGAGGACTCAAAAACTCCCATAGTAGATCCAGTCTCCGGGCCCAGAAAGTCTGCGTAAGCAACTGTCCCTCCCATATATACTCGGATCTACGCTGGGCCTGTAGGACTAATAGATCCGACGTCCGAGGGCCAGGATGTATAGGTGCATCAATGCCGTCAACTGTAAAATCATAATTTTTAATAACTTAATTGTACAAATTATGATTAATAATGATTAAAAATTATGTATTTTTTTTTATGATTGAAATTCATATTTTTAATAACTTAATCGTGCAAGTTACTTACCCATGGGTTCCGGGCTCGCTTAGTTTTGAGGTGCGGTGGCACCAAACTATGATTAAACATTATGTATTTTCTTAATGATTGAAATTCATATTTTTTAATAACTTAATTGTACAAGTTACTTACCCATGAGTTCTGGGCTCGATATTTTTGAGGCCCGGTGGCACCAAACTATGATTAAAAATTATGTATTTTTTTTATGATTGAAATTCATATTTTTTAATAAATTAATTGTGCAAGTTACTTACCCATGAGTTCCGGGCTCACTTATTTTTGAGGCCTAGTTGCACCAAACTATGATTAAAAATTATATATTTTTTTATGATTGAAATTCATTAATAACTTAATTGTACAAGTTACTTATCCATGAGTTCCGGACTCGATATTTTTGAGGTGTGGTTGCACCAAACTATGATTAAAAATTATGTATTTTATATGATTAAAATTCATATTTTTTAATAACTTAATTGTGCAAGTTACTTATCCATGGGTTCCGGGCTCGATATTTTTGAGGCCCAATGGCACCAAAGTATGATTAAAAATTATATATATTTTTATGATTGAAACTTATATTTTTTAATAACTTAATTGTACAAGTTACTTACCCATGTGTTCCGGGCTTGATATTTTTGAGGATCGAAATATAAATATAACATACTTAAACAAAAGGAATTCTAACCTAAAATATTACACATTACTACGCTACAAGGCTCTATATTTTACTACGCTAAAAGGGTCTACGTTTTACTACGCTAAAAAGGTCTACATTTTACTACGCTAACAAATAATCTAAACTAAACATAAACAACAAATAAATTTAATTACAAATTAAATATAAAAACACACATATATATAAATGACAATATTAACAAACAAATTTATTTTACAGATTTATATTTTTATATACAACACTAAATTAAATCCGGGTAAATTTAATAAGTTAGTTTCGAGAAAAAACACAAACTAAAATATACCACGTACAAATCAATTATATGCATTATTATAAAGATTTCAACTTTAAATAAAGCGCAATACCTCGATTTAGAATTTTCGAAGAGTAAGTAGATCAAAATTTTGACTCCGTATGTGAATCAACAATCACACGAAGCTCTACTTGAATGTAGGACCTATGTTCTTCAACTTTTATGTGCCGGGGAGACCAAAAAAAATATTTCTTTTTAAATTCGTGGGCAGATTTTTCACAGAACTGGGAACAAGAATGGGGGGACCAACATTTAAAATAATGGTGGAGAAGAAGACGGGACTTTTTTTAATTGGAGGTATAGCGCCAATAAAAGTGACGGTATATATTGTGTCAAAAAAGTGTGTATACAACGCCACTTTTTGTGGCGCTATACCCAATTTTTTCAGAAAAAATAATATATAACGCCACTAAAAGTGGCGCTATACAGTATCGGCTCAGTTACCGTTACTGTAGAGTGCCACTTTTAATAACATTATATATACTTTGATAATTTTTTATATTTATTTATATAATTTTAGTCCAAAAATACCACATTTTAATTCCGGATTCGCATTTTGCCCGCGGACACTGACACTGGTAATGACTGTCTTTCACTGGCTTAGGGTTGATGCATGCTAAATGACTTTGGCAGAACGTTGCTTCAGAAGAAAGATAACTTTTTACTTTACGTAAAACCAAGCAACTAGTACCAAATTCACCCTTTCATTTAGGCAAACAGGGTATAAGTAAGCATTGAACATTTAATGATAGATCAATAGTGCAGTATATTAGAATGACAATTTATTAGTTGTAATGCATCCTAATTAAACGGTGCACACAACCTTTCCTTGCCCTATTTTTAGGCTTACCCTCCAAAAAAACCAACTTTTAACAAAGAGAAAAGCAAAAGAAAAGACAAAAAATAGTTTAGAAATAGAATGAGTGGCATTGACAAACCCCAAGTTCCAAGACTGACGGATGAACCAAAAGGTGTATAGGGTAATAATGTTAAATGTTTGTATCATAGCGTGACAGACCATACGTGGGCATACTACTGCGTTATTCCGTTTAACTTTACCGCAAACACAGTACAATATTGTATTTAAGGAAGACGCAATACAATATTGTGTTTAAGAAATATATAGTATTATATTATATTTATTTTAAAAAATTATTATTTTAGTAGTACACAATATAGTACTGTATTTAATTTTAACGGTTAATTTTTTGTTAAGTTTCGGACTCGTTCCTTCAAACCTTAATAAAGTCAGCTTGAATTCATTTTAATTATATAAAATATATTTAAAATTTATAATATATTTAAAAAGATTAATTAATCCACCTAAATTTTAGGACTAAGTATCATGAATTTGGAAATTCAGGATTCAGTATCCTAAAATTTAGAACTGCTAATTTGAAATTCAGGACTAAGTGTTCTGAATTTCTGAACTACTAATTTAAAATTCAGGATATAAGATTCGAATTTTTGGACATATTTTTCGAACTTTAGGACATAATGTCGTTAAATTTGAACTTTGAGGTTTAAAACTCTAGGACACCGTATCTTGAAGTTTAAGCGAAATTGATTAAATTTTAAACGGAAAAGGTCTGAAAATGCCACTCAACTTTCAGAAATGGTTTATCCATGCCATCGTTATAAAATTTTTATTCCTATGTCACTGTCGTTAAAGAAATGGCTCATTCATGCCATTATTGACTAACAACTCAATTTTTATTTAGTCCATCCATGCTACTGCCGCTCTTCAATAATGGCATGGATATGTCTTTTTTTAACGGCAATGGCATAGAAATAGCAATTTTTTAACGGACGACATAAATAGACCATTTCTAAAAGTTGACCGATATTTTTAGATCTTTTTTAAATATATTATAAATTTTAAATATACTTTAAATAGCATACTTAAAATGGCTAGATGGTGTCATTTTCACTTTAAACTACAAGCTCACAAATTTCAACCCAGTAATTGGTAGATTTTCGAGTTCAATTAGTATAAGAAAGTTGATGTTGATACAACATTATCCTTTCGTGAGGAACCAATTTTATCACAAAACTTAAAAAAATGCAATACTAATTGTTAACAATATTCTAGTACAACTAAGTAGTAAGTACCTGTCTGAATATTGAAAATATGAAATGCTTTTAATGATTCAGTGAATATTTTCTTGGTATAGTAGGAAAATTTCGCTTATATTCATATTTTCTTAAAAAATAAATATGACGTACATATATTGATTTGAGGAAACATCAAATAACATTTTCCATTGAGACAATAGAATGTCGCTTCATATTGAGTTAAGAGAGTAATGCTCAAAACTTAGAAGGGATAATTTTACTTATGCTCATTTAATTATTTTTAATTTTATTAAAGTTATTTAATTATTTTTGTCACTGAAAAATTGTTAAACTTTCTCATTATCACCTGAAAGTCATTTTGATTCAAATTTCTACCATAAATATGACATGACATAATATTAATGAGAAAAATCCAAAAATAAATTCCACATAAGCTTAAATAAATCATACACACTTTAAATCATTTCTTCCTTAATGTGATTTGACCCATAACCCAAATATTTTCAATAAATTTTTTTTATTAAATTTCACATTAGTTTAAAATGATTATCCTATACTATAAAATTCTTGCATTTTTTGTTATATAATGCCCATTTATAATTATTCTATACTAAAAAAAATCTTATCTTGTTTGTATATCTCATCCGAGTCGTTTTATAACTCTACTGAAGTTAAAATACTACTATATCCAACTCACATAACATATTTATAATTTTCTAGTGAAATTAAAATAGTATTGTATTCATCTTACATAACATATTAATGCAACATAAGCATACGAGAATAATAATAAGTCTAATAAGAGATCTATTTATACAATGAACATGCAATTACAGACAACTTATTACAACTATTTAAACAAAAAGAAATATTATATTTGTACGATAAAAACCTCACAAAAAAATCACAAGACCTAATTTTATTAGGGGTGTGTGTTTTTCTCCCCTATTGAAACTCATTTGGGTTATGGGTCAAATCATATTAAGAAATAAATAGATCTAAAGTGAGTACAGTCCATTTACGCTTATGTGAAATTTATTTTTGGATTTTTGTCATTAAATTTTATGCTATATTTATAGTAGATGTTTGAGCCAAAATAACTTTTAAGTGACAATGTAAAAATTTTAGTTACTTTTAAGTGACAAAAAATAGTTGAGTGACTTTAGTAAAATTAAAACATAATTGAGTGACCATCAGTGAAATTAACCCAACTTAAAGATATACTTTTATTTATATGAAAATTTTATCTAAATAATAACACTAAAATTTATTCTTTACTTCAAAGTTGCGCAAATAAGTAACTAGACATTGGAATTAAATATTTATTGTCCATTGTAGTTCTCATTAAAAATTGTACAGTAAATTTGAACTAATATTTTTCAAATAGTAAATTGTCCCAAAACCGGGAAAAAATGACCTTTTTCAATCTTTAGCTTGACAATGTATATCACTCTCTTATTTTGCTTTTGTCTTTTATTCGATTATTTCTTGTGGTTCTCCAGTTCTCCGAAAGTACCAATAAATATAACCATCTTCATTTCTCATCCACTTATTTTTTTCTTGTATGCTTAAAAATATTTGATTTAGATGGTTGGCTTTTGTTGTGTAACCAATTTAGGGGGCATCTACTCATTACCTTACTTGGATGTTGTTTTGCAGGCAATTTAGGGGTCATATACTCATTAACTAATAATTAAGGTGATAAACAAGATTTGAATTTCCATTAATAGAAATAGATGAATGAGTATAAAAAAGAGGAATATATATATATAAGGACAACTCTTGTATTGTATGGGTGGAGTGGGCCCTTTCAAGTACCATGTGCCTTAATTACTAAAAAAAAAAGGTAACCTATGCATAAGGCATTTCGCAATAGCCATACTTCAAGAATGTGTTGTATGCAACCTACCTTAACGTAAGAATTAGTGACTCTTTTCACGACTCGAACATGTAATATATAGATCACATGAAGACAACTTTATTATTAATCCAAGGCTCTCGTTCGTGCCTTAAATTACTCATTGAGATAAATATTTTTACTTATCTTGTTACTAAAAATTGGTTTGGCAAGAAAGATTTTTAGTTTCTTTTCTCAAGTTGGATCGACATAATTGGAGCAAGAGTCATTTTCAATGTCTAAGTGGGAAGAAATGAGAAACCAAGAAAGGCCATCATACTTCTTTGTTGGATTGTTTTCTGCAAAGTACCAAATGTATGAGTTGTATATTTCCTCTCATGTCTTCCCAGTTTAACTTAATAACCTTAGGATAAGCTACTGTACCTCAATCAATAAACTACCATTACAACAACAACTAGCCCTTAATTCCAAACAAATTAAAGTTAACTATATGAATCATCGCGGTGCATGTCGCATCATTTATGTAACCTAATCAATAAGGTAAATTAAGAAATAATAAAATGATTTAGTGATGCCAACTGGCATTTCTATTATCTTTATCTTACAAACACAAAAACAAAACAAGTGAACTATGAAAAGAGAGGAACTCATAGCAAGAAAGAAAAGGGCAGACATGTGTATTAAGTTCCCGTTATGTGTGGGGTTCGGGGAAGGGCCGAACTATAAGGGTCCATCGTATGCAACCTTACCATGCATCTCTGCAATAAGCCATTTCTACGGCTCGAACCCATGACATCCTAGTTACATGACAACAACCAAGAAACACGGAAAGAAAATGCATTAATAAGAAGCAACAAACAGTGTCATTTAATCAAACCAATACTTAAATAACTTGAGAAACTAATTAATAAAGAACATTTTTCAATTTCAGTCCCTTGGCATCTATTATTTATGCCAAACATTTGTCTAATAATTGGTAAATATCATCAAGAGTTGTTTTCCACCACATAAAGGTTATACTTCAGACGAAGAATTTCATGAAGTAATATTCCATCAGTTGAAAAACTCTCCATTATTTTACTTGAGTAAGAATAACACATTTAACATCACTAAGAGAATGTTATTAAGAGAATGTTATTAATACACTAACTTTGAGCTGTTTCTTTTCATGTGAGTCCACAGCTTCATTAGCTCAATACTGCTGAATGGTTTGACAAGATAATCTGTTGCTCCAAGCACCAAACCTTTCAAGACGAGAGGGACCTCGTCCTCGTCCAACATCACTTCCACAACAGAATGGGAGACGAAAAGAGAAGATACATTAGGCGTCGTGAAAGCTTGTAAACCATGTCTACTATTTCAGATTAGAAACAGAATGAAGAAAGAAGAGCTTACTGATCACAGGAATGTGTTTTAAGTTGATGTCCAGCTTGATGAAATTGAAAATCTTCGCGCCATTGGAAATAAGGAGAGAGGCTTCAGCAAGTATGATATCTATACATGGCCCCTGCGAGTTCAGTGCCTCTAACGCGTCTACTGCTGAAGACACTGGTATAACTGCACAGCAAGAAGAAAAACAAAAGGTGACAGATCTCAATACATTAGAGAAGCAAAAAGGAAGAAAAATGAGGCATTTATATATCATCATTGAATCAATTAGAGTAATTAGAGTTAAGAGTCTTCGACTCAAGAAGTTGCAATCATGCATTTATATGACATCTTCCTCTCAAGTTTTAAGAGGTAATGAAAAAACACTCTCTCTAAACTCAAGGATAAGATTATTCCAAGTGTTATAGCAGGCCTAATTGCTATTAAATCATGTTACTTATCTACTGACAAGTTTTCCTAAATGGAAACACGGGGCAGCAATCGTCTTTCTTGATTGTGCGCTTAAGCTTTAAACAGGACATGTCTCTGTTCACATTGGGGAATCAATTTGATTAATTGTGTATTAATTATGCAGACAGAATATATCCATAAACAGGAAAAGGGAAAAGTGGTTTATACAGCAATGAACAACTTGACTAATCAGTCTGGTGACTATCTGTCTCAATGTTATCTCACTTAACTTGTTATGATTTGAGTAGCTTACCTAATCTAATACTTTCCAAAAAAGGAAAATATAACTGAGTGATTTAGAAAGTAATGTTGGAAACCATAATAAGGCATATCATACCTAATCTAATACTTCCCTGAAATGGAAACCTAATTAAGGAGTATCATACCTAATCTAATACTTCCCAAAAATGGAACACATAACTGAATGGTTTTGAAAGTAATGTCGGAAACCACAGTAATATAAATTCTGCATTACTACAATATAGGGTGCCAATGCTAAGTTTTCCAACATATAGAATAAGATACTGCGGAGATATTACCCTGGTAACAACATTTCTTAAGTAGGGCTAATACTTCCTGGCAACTCTCAGCATCTGTATCGCAAAGCAGAACCCTCACATTGCTCAAATCCATCAGATCATTGCTCATAAGATGATCACAGTTACTACAATTTCCACGTAAAATAATGCTCTCACTCTTGTCCATATACACTATATAGTAGTTTGGATTAATAACAATATAAGTTTGGCAATGAGGGCTCTCAATATTCTAGCAAAGTAGTGTTTGTTATATACATGAGCTATAGCCAACAAGGAGTTTGGTTTACCAAATTTTTAAAGCTAACCTAACTTTTAGATGGATATATACGTTTGTCCCTTGTACTTCATTGGAAGAATGAAAGGCTTAGTTCCAATTAGCAGAAAAGAAGACTAAAGCGGTTTTGCTAATTCCATTTTCGGATTGTATAGCTGCAGTTTCAATTGGAGAAAACTCAACTAATACTAATCCCTTCTGTTTAGATTCCTCTTCCCTTTTCATTCCAGATTCCTGAGATCAAATCTGATGAATACGAAGAAGAATCCTCGTACTCTCGGCCACTGATGTTCATACTCGTCGCTTCTCAAAGGCACTCAAGCTTTTCTAAAGAGATTGAGGGGGATGACTATATATGCAGTTCGATGCACTAAGCTCCCACTATGCGCGGGGTCCGAGGAAGGGCAGAACCACAGGGGTCTATTATACGCAGCCTTACCCTGCATTACGAACTCGTAACCTCCTGGTCACATAGCAGCAACTTTACTAGTTACGCCACGGCTCCGACTATATGTGCAGCTAAATAGCAAATAAGCTAAGAGATTGCTGATCGGAAAGAACAGAGGTTACATTCTAGTTATTAGGATTGCTATAATCACACTGGGAAAAGTTTGGCCAGCTTCTCATTGCCCACAGTATTTACACAATGGGACCATTTGGAAGCATCACATCATCACATGTGCTGATAGGAAGGAGAAGGTTAGTCGGCTTTCGTTCTGAAAGCATATATTACTTGTTGTCACCAAACAAAAACAAAGCAAATCAAAAGATAGCTACCAATCTATCATTTTGCATCAGATTCACGTGTTGCAGAAAATCAAATACTTATCTTTTGGATCACCTAACCAATTCTAAGTCCAATGAAACACAATCAACTGCTATTCAGGTTTTATGTGACAAATCATTCACTTACTTTACTAGTAATGCTATGGATGTAGGGGATGTGAGTTTTTGAGGATTTAGTTTTGTGATCGAATATAGAAACACGTCGAATATTAACATAATTAGTAGATTTTGATTAACAAAAGCACGTGCATGACTCCTTCCATGTGCACACTGCATTATTCATATTCAGCCTCACACGCAAAGCAAATGCATAAGATGAAAATAAAAAACGCAAATAGTTATCTGTATCGTTCCAATTTTAAACGCAAAAAATTACTCCTCTCATAAGCACGTACATCAACTATCAACTACATACAACAACAATATTGCCTCAATCCCAAGCAAATTAGGGCATATACGAATCCTCACTGACCAAGTTGTGAGGAAGCAAATTAGAATCTCGTGTTACTTGATGAAATGAGTTGTTGTCTCCCTCTGAAGCAATTCTCATCTCATTATCTAACTTTTTGGGTTGAGTTCGACTTATGGTATATTTTCTTTATCTAGTATACCAAAACAATCCATATTTTTGGGTTACCCTTATATTGGACCCTCATGTTATATTTTACCTGCTCCAAATGTCCAACCTGGGCATGCGCAAGCAATGTGATATCCACATATCGCTTCTGAGCAAGATTATCAATTTGCATACAGGAAATGACAAAGTTGTAGTGATGGCAAAATGGATAAAAGAAAATTGTTATCCTCATATTATCCATTAGAAAATAAATTGAATAATGAACTTTTTAAAAACGGGTCAAATACGGATAAAAACTATATTCTCCACTTATAAAATGAATAAAATAACTAATGAGTTTCATTTTTACATTTGTAAATTCTCAAATTGGATGTTCCTCAAGTGATTATATTCAAGAAGCCATGGATAATATAGATAGTCATATTATTCGCCGATTAACTCACTTTTTAATTCGTATTGAATATGGGCGGATAAGATAATTTATCCATTTTCGACTCGCGCATTTCCGACCATACCCTGGCTGTGATGTTAAATCCACCTCAAAACTCAACCTGGGTCAACCAGCAGAATAAGTCCAAGTTTTAACTTCAAGCTTTAAAACAAACTTGTAATTCATTCACTATAGTCATACAATATTTCTATTCTGTGAATCAAAAAATAAAAGGGGGGCATGACTTACAGAGACAGTAGGTATTGAAATTTGATTAGGTTCTTAATTAAGAACTCCATATTGCAGCCAGAGGAATCCTCAGTTGCAGTTGATGTATAAAATTCCGCAGAACTGGAATCAGATTCTTCTATTAGACGTCAATAAGTGTGAAATAATACAATTGAGGAGGATTTCAACAATCTATTATTTTTAGGGAAAAGGTCCAAAATAGCCCTTCTACTATGGTCTATTATTTACTCTTGCCGTCCATTATACTTTTTGTTCAAATTTATCCTTACCATCAACAAAGTTTGTATAATTGCATCTAACCCTAACAAATCTACACCGTACCAGTTGACCCTTTCAATTTTCTCCATTTTAGCTATCAAGTCAGCAGGTCCCCACCAAATAAAATACCAAGGTAGAGTCCATGTCATCATAAAAAAAATCTTAACTATTACATTTATTAAAGTGCCACGTAAGGGTCCATGTCGCCATTTAAAAATATATTTTATTTATTACACTTATTTACTTTATCAGCAAATAAAAAAATTCCCAAAAAGGTTGCTTCTCTTCTTGCTCAATGCTTCTTCACTTTGCTTCAAATATTTGGCTCCAAGCAAAATTTATAACCAAACAGACTCACATTGTCCACAACTTCTCCACATGAATATTCCCAACAAACTCCAAAACACTTAGCTCAAACTTCAGCAAATCAGAATACCCATCTTATGTTTTTGAGCTGTCTTACAACTCCTTCAATGGTGATTTTTGCTTTTTAAAAATTTTTTTTTATCACCAGCGTTATTCTTTCCTTTTTAAGATCAAAATTTTGTTTTCTCCACTAGATTTCAGTATAAAAAGAAGCAAGAAATTTCAGGATCTTGAGTCTTTTTCCAGCTTTGAATTTCGGGACCAAGAAAATATAGTTCATGTATTTTTTACTCAAATCTACGAAATCAGAAAGAAAACACCCAGTCGATCTCCTCCATAAATAATCAGCTAATCTTAGTGGAATTCGAACTTTTAAACACCCAAAGAATATACCGTAGTGGGTTTCAAAAGCCAATATTAGAGAACACCATTGTTTGACATATTGAAGGTCTTCAATTGTGATTTTTGATGAACCCTAATTTTCAACAATGATGGTTTGTCAGGTCATTTCCAACGAACACTCTAAATCTTTTACCAAATTCAAATTTGGTGCAAGAAATAGTATTTTTTTCTCCAATATAACATTATTTTTATACTATTATAGAGCATGAATCGTGTTACACCAACTCTATATTTAGTTTAATATTATTTTATTTATTTTTTTATTTTAAAATTTTTAACTTATCATATATTGTGTATATAATTAACTTTTATATTAAGATCTTTATAATTTTATTATATCATATTTTTTGATATATTAATTTTTGTATATATTATATTTATATAATTATAAGTTAATTTTATTATTATTATAATTGTATAAAAAGAAATATAACTATTATTTAAAAATAAAAATGCAAATATAAGATATCTAATGTTTTTTTTGGTAATTAAGAATTTTATTAATCACCAAAGATGTTGCAATACAAAATCATAGTTCAGCTTATACACAGTTGACTATCTCATCTAATCTGTGTCACCAACTATCTCTATAACTACCTTTCCTATTTTTACAAGAAAAATTGTTGCATATGTTCTCTAACTTTAGGGGTTCCTCTAACATTACAAATATAGGCTAGTTCCCTGAGTAAAGTATCACTGCTACGGAAGACATTCTCGAATATCCTCGAGTTTCTCTCTAGCCACAAAGTATAGAATAATTCAGCAGTCACCATTTTGAATATGCTAGCTCTACAAGATTTTCCTTTAGCTTTGCTAACTATCCACTGGAGTTATTGGTCCCAGTTCTGCATTCTAGGAAGGTCTTCTCTAATCCAGGACAATGTTTGCTCCCTTAAGTCTGTTGCATATGGACAGGTATGGAACAGATGATCTCTGGATTCTGCAATATGCTGGCACACTACACATTTCTGGTCCACATTCATTCCCCAATGTATTAGCCTATCCTTGGTTGGTAGTCAGTCATGAAGTACTAACCATAAGTTGAAAACAACTTTGGGTCTGGCATAGTTCTGAGCAGTTAGATTTTTCCATGGGACTCTCTGGAGTTGGCTAATCTGTAATAGATAGATTTATCTAATGGAGCATACTGACATATTAAGGCCTTGGTGTTGTTGCAGCAGACCTCTTGCTGCTATGATCTTTCGAACCATCCAACTAGCTTGTCTGGGAATAGGAATGTTCTCCAATTGGTGCAGCTTCATATAGACAATATGAATCCATTTTACCCATAGTCTGTCTTTCTTGTGAGCCAAGTCCCAGCAGAGTTTAGCAATTGCAGCCTTGTTACAGAGATAGGTTAATGAGGTTCATACCACCAGCTGATTTAGGAGTACACATTTTGTCCCAGGATATATAAGCTTTTTTAGTGATGACATTTGATCCAGACCAGATGAAGCTTCTACAGATTGCTTCAATTAGCTTCAGTATCTTTGTAGGGATGATGAAGAGTTGAGCCCAGTATGCCAGTATTCCAAAAACCACTAATTGCACCAGTTGCAGCCTCCCAACATATGACAGTTTCCTAGTACTCCATGAGGTGATCCTAGTAGTGATCTTTTCCACCGGTGGTTGCCACTGGATCAATGACATCCTCTTGGTGGATAGAGGAATGCCTAGATATTTGAAAGGTAATTCTCCATAAACATATCCAAGGTGACCAATAATCTGCTGCTGTACTTCATAACTAACCCCTCCAAAGTATACTGAGCTTTTGCCCAGATTAGCTTTCAGTCCTGAGGCTTCAGTGAATAGGGAAAAGTACTGGAACATGGTAATGACAGACTTGCTTTCACCTTTAGCAAATAGGAGTAGGTCATCAGCAAAGCTTATGTGAGTAATGCCCAGCTTTTTACATCCCGGATGGTATAGAAACTCTAAATCTTTCCTTAATTCAGCCAGTGACCTGTTAAGATACTCCATGACTATTGCAAATAAGAATGGGGATACTGGATCTCCTTGTCTGAGGCCTTTAGCATCTTTAATTGGTTCAGTTGTTCCCCCATTTGTCATCACTGTATAGCTTACTGTTTGAAAACACTCCATGATCCAGTTAATGAACCTGGTTGGAAAACCCAATCCCTCCAGTACCTGTTGCAAGAAGATCCATTCAACAGAATCATAGGCCTTTTGAAGGTCAATTTTTATCATGCATCTGGGAGTCACATGGGTTCTGGAATAGTTTTTGATCAACTCATGAGCCAGGATGACATTATCTGCAATCTTCCGGCCTGGGATGAAACCTTCTTAGGCCTCACAAATGATGCTAGACATGACTTTCTGCATTCTGTTGGCTAAGATCTTGGAAATCATTTTATATAGAACTGAGCAGCATGCAATTGGTCTATATTCTTTAAATGTTGTTGGGTTAGGGACTTTGGGGATTAGAGTAAGAGTGGCACAATTTATTGGTTTATACATCTTGGTTGTCTGGAAGAACTCCTTAATTGCACCAATTATCTGCTTGCCAATGATGTTCCAGGTTTTCTTGAAAAAAACAACATTATATCCATCAATTACTGGAGCTTTGTCTTCCCCAATTTCCTTTAAGCTCTCCACAATTTCAAGTTCTGTAATATCAGCACTTAGATCTTTCTTCTGTTGGTGTGTTAAGATAGGACCATTATCCATATACAGTCGGTTTATGGCTGGCAGAAAAGAAGCTGATGAGCCCATTAATGACTTATAGAAGTCACTGATCTCCTTTTTAATGTCAGCTGGTGTATTAACCTTGAGACCCCTTGCTGTAATAAGCTATGTGATTTTCTTATATTGGTTTCTTTCTTTCAGGACAGCAGAGAAATACTTGTTGTTAGAGTCTCCAAGTTGAATCCATTTTGCCCTGGTCTTTTGTTGTAGGATACTTTCTTCGATCAAGGACCATCTTTCCAGCTTCACTACTATTTCTTTCTATTTAAGTTGCAGCTCATCATTGTATGCCAGTGCCATCTGATTCTGGATGTCGTTCAATTCTTGTCTGCTATGGTCAATTCTCTGAGCAATGTTCCTAAAATCTTTAGTATTTAAAGACTTTAGAGGGCCTTTCAATGACTTGAGTTTGGACCATACTGATTTCATAGAAAACAGAATGTTGATGTTCCAGTTGTCTTTAACCAGATGCTGAAAGTCTTCATGATTAGCCCATGTATTGAAGAATACGAAAGGTATCTTCCCTTTCCTAGTAGCTTCTGCCAATGTGATTATCATAGGATTATGATCAAAGATTAGGGGATGATCATATACAGTTGGCACATGACTCCAGTTGATCATCCACTCATAGTTTGCAAAGACTCTGTCCAGTCTGCATCATACTCTATCATTGCCTGTCTGTCTATTTGTCCAGGTGAAATAATCCCCTTTCCAAGGTAGTTCTGAAAGTCCAGCCTGTTGTATGCATTGAGTAAACTCTTAAATCTCTTAAAGCTTAACATGATTACTTGACTGTCTATCACTGGTATATAACACAGCACTGAAATCTCCAGCAACTAACCATGCCTCAGTAATAGCAACTGAGTAATCCTGCAGATTTTTCCATGGAGATCTTCTCTGGTCCATCCTATTATAGCCATATACCACAGTTAGATAGCAAGTGACATCCCCAGTATTGCTTCTGACTCTTTCAGTGTATCACTTGAGCCTCCTCCTGGATACTAGTGACTGTGATCAGCTTTGTATCCCATAAAATCCACACTCTACCATTTATAGAACCATGATAATTTGCTAGGATACCCCAACCAGGAACCAACAGCTTAGCAATTCTTCCTGCATTTTTTTCTTTAACCTTAATTTCTACCAAACCAACAAGGTTAATATTATTTCTTCTTATATACTCCCTAACTTCTTTTTGTTTATACCTTTTATTTACACATCTAATATTCCAGACTAACCACTTCATTGACAGTTGCTAGGTCCTCCTCCATCTCCTGGAGGAATCTCAACTCTACTATTGGAAACTGCTTCAAAACTATTGCTAACAACAATAGGGGATAAAGGTGGGAAGTTGGTGAGGTTGAATTCAGGGGTTTGAACTTGCTTCCCTTTCTCTTCTGAACTTGCTTCCCTTTCTCTTCCTGCTTAGTCTTTCCTGTCACCAGTGTTGGGGGGTCATTAGGATCTTTATGAAATTCATTGCTCAGCCTTGTCTCATGTTGCTCAGTCTGTTGCAGTTGTACCTCATACTGATTATTAACAGTTTGCACTGGAGCCTTGGTTCTTTATTCCTGAATCACTTTAGTCTTCTTCTCTTGAGGAAGCTGGTGTGGTTTTTGATTCAGCAAGCAGTTATGCCCAACCATTAGACATTTCCCACAGTAAGATGGTTTCCAGTTATAAACCACTTCTTGTAGAAATTTCCTCCCATTAGCATCCAGTAGCCATATTTCTCTTGGTATCTCTTTGGTAACATTCATCTCTATGAGCATTCGAGCATGTGAAACTCTAGATTGTTTGGTTGTACATTCATCCGCAAAGATAGGTTTCCCTAACACAGTGGCAATTCTGCTTAGGTATCTCATTCCCCAACAAGACATGGGAAGTTTAGGGAATTTGACCCATAGTGGAATATCAACAGGGAATTTCTCTGTGAAGTCAAAATCTGGCGTCCATTGCTTAAGAATCATGGGTCTGTTTGCTATAGAATAAGGACAAGCACACATGATTTCTTTGGCATCATCAATTGTTCTGAACTTGATAATGTAGTATCCTTCCTCATGATAGAACAAATCTGGCTCTAGTACATGTGCCCAATGGAGGTCTATGAATCTCTTCATCGCATTGTAGCCAGGCCCATCCCCTAAAATATACAAAATTAGGGCACATTTCCACTTATTCTCTTCCCCCTCCACCTCTGCTTTGCTCAGTTGCCCTATTGGTTGACCTTCAATCATTACCGGAGGTATGTATTCTAGAGCCAGACCATTAGATGCAAATCTGTTTTTCTGAAAGAGGTTAGCCCAGTTCCACTTTGGTGCCACTGTTTTGTTTGAAATTTCCTCCGATTGCTCCACTACTACCTTCGCTGGTTGAGTTTGGGCCTGCATAGGCTTCTGCATGTATACACTTTCAGTGGTTATCTGCTTCATCGGAGCTAACACTGCTTCAATCAAAACTGGAGAGCTTCGATCCGTCTCCTTTAACCCATTAGGTTGTTGCGAAATTATACTGGTTGATCCATTCTCACCTTCGTTTGAAGGATCGACATGTTGCTCAGCTGCAACAATGGTGGTTGGTTTCTCCGTAGATGACTGGTTAATGGTTGTTATCACTCTCTCTATTGTTGAAATCGAAATCTTCCGGGGTCGTCCCCTACCTCGACCCCTCCCTCTCGCCATTGCTACGAGCTCGGCGTATGTTAACTAACGTGCTCCGAGAGAAAACGAAGAAGAAGGGTTTTATCTCACATCATTCTTAGATATCTAATGTTGCTAAAATGAAAAAGTAAAAACTAAAATTTAAAAAAGAAAATTAACAATACATAAAATAAAAATATATTATAATTAAAATATATAAAAGGAGGATACATTAAAATTAAAGTTATATTAAAAACATAAAGATGTGCATTTCGCACTTCGTAATACATTAATAGAGCATTTATGAGAGAATAGAGGCGAAAATTAAATATTTATGTGGTACTTAAATTAAATTTGACTATGATGTAATATTTATTTAATTATCTTTTATCAATAATTTTACTTTTTGTTAATTTATTCTTTAAAATAATTTTGTAATAAATAATTATATAAGCGGTGAATGTGAATTATATATAATGAATATGAAAAAAAGAAAAAAGATAGTATTAGTTTAAAGGAAATAAAAAATAAAAAATAAATAGAAAATAATATAATGTAAAAGATAAAAAAAAATTGATGTAAAAAATAGTATAATAATTGGAATAAATTTGATGTTACACTATTTTAATATAAAATTCAATATAAAAAATAATGCTAGTGTTGGAGAAGACCTTAACGGAAAAAGAAGAGTAAATTTCATGTTAGCGGAGGTATAATCTCTGCAATGGAAAAGAAAGGGAAAGAATGGAATCAACTAAATACAGAATATTAGAGTGGTTGGGTGGGACAGGCTGACTTAGGAATTGACATGGAAAAAAGTTAAAGGAGTCAGTTATTACGGTATAAATTCGTTAAAATTAAGATTAATTATACAAACTTTATTAATGATAAAAAAATAAGTTAAACGTAAAACATAATGAATATCAGAAATAAACAATACATTATAATAGAGGAGCAATTTTGGACCTTTTTCCATTATTTTTGTCATAACTAAAAATTATCAAGAATGAAAATATTAGTGCATTGGTTTTAAGTTGTTAGATTTTTGCCCCCTTTTTTCGCGTTCCATATTTAGAATTTTTTTACTATTATTTAGTCCATATAAGTTATAGATAAAAAGCCCGTCTGAGCTAATTGTAGAGAGTTGATAAGCTTAAAGTGCTGAAAAGTTTTTTAAGTGTTGAAATTGATTCTTAAAATAAGTATTTATGTATTTGGATAAAAACACTAAATTAATAATAAGCAGTTGTTGTATTTAATTAAAAAGTGTTGATAAGATGTTCTTTTATTAAAATAACTAAAATATCCTTGAATGTTTTTCAAAAGATTATAAATTAAAATTTTCTTTGCAAAGAAAGGAATTAACAACGAATATGGAATGAAGAGAAAGTCAAAAAATTTATTTTGGAAAAAGTATTTTGGAAATTAGAAATATTATTAAGGATAAATTAGTAAAAGTGTTGGTCAAATTCAAAGTGTTTATTATCTGAAAAATCATAAGTTAGGGATAACCAACTTATGACTTATAGCTAATTTGAGCTTTCAAGCATTTGATTTATAAGCATTTTGGGTGTTTATCAAACGCGTAAATAAACTAAAAATACTTATAAGTCAGTTTGACCAGCTTACAAACTCAACCAAACTCCCTGAAAACATAGATGAAACTTGAGTTTTTAACATATCAGTGTAAATGTGTAATTTTAAGAATTTAGAAGGTTATTAATACCTATATTTAAGTTGTCAATCTATACTTTCTATGGATTACTACTACTTTTAAGTAGCACGATAATGTAAACATCCTTTTAATATCATCAATATATTAGATCTTTTTTCTTTTTTTAACAACATTTAGTAAAAAAAATAATTCCATAATAATCATGGTTGAAATCCCACTTATAGCCAGAAAAAAAAGGCCGGTGGTTTTCTTATAAATCCCAGTAAAAGTAGAATAAGGAAGTAGATCCTTTTTTATGCTATAAATAACAGGTGTTAGCTCATTATTAAGTAAATTTACAAGAAAGCATACCTAAATGAGACACCATGTTAATTGATAGAATGTTGAATTTGTATGACCATCTCATGTTATGACTGTAATTCTCTTTTTATGACCTAATACCTGCTTTTTTTTTTGGGATAATTGCAGTAAAACTCAAACCCAAGATATTTGTTTGTTTTGGTATTATGTTTAATTTGTGTGATCAGTTATTTAAAAGTTCAAGTTGTTATAGAGCAACCTTTTAATTACTATTTAATTATCTTTTTGAATATAGGAAGATCCATGATGATGCACCAAGTTCTTATTATGTACTTCCTCCTGTTCAAAATAACTGATTTTTTGTGTTTTTTTTTGTGGTTCAAAATAAGTAATTTTTCCAGATTTCAAGAATGAATAAATTATTTTCTTTTTACTATATTGTCCATAGAGTAAATAATGTTGGAATATGTGTTAGGAGTGTTAATGTGAGATACTAAAAGTTAATATGGTCAATTGTATTGTTAATTAATGTTAAAAGATAAATTTCTTAATCTGTGTAAAAATATTCAAAAAATTACTTATTTTGACATGTAAAAGTAGCGGCTAAGAAGCATTTTCAAATCCAATATATGAGAGGGGTTTGAGATTATCAACCTATTATTTTAAAGCATATATATTAATATTTTGTGTAAAATAATAAAGTATAAGTAATTTCCGTCTGTTCCTTATTTTCTTATTAAATCTTCTTTTAGTGTATTAGCTACCAAGGAAAGGTCATAGCTGCTGCATAATCGAAAATTACTGGAATATATTGTTAAGAAGGGTAAATTCTGTTATATAAACGTTATGAATTGATCATTATGTGTAATTTATGAATAAATTCCTCCTTAGAGTTAAATTACTGCCTCTCTCTTTTTTCCAGTTTCAAGATCGTCTTAGTTTAAATTTTATATTTATCGAATATTGAGTGAATTTCGACCTCCTAAACCTTTTGTGTCTAGAAAACCGAATCTCTAACCATGAACTAAGTGAATTCATAATAGAATGATATCATCAACACCATAATTTTCTTTCCAAGAAATTACATTATCTATCACTCGCGCTATACGGCCTAGCCCATATTTATAACTATTATCCGGCTTAGCCTATGTTATATATATTATGAAATTTATTTTCCACCCGATAATCCACAACTTAAAACAACGGTTTTAATATTTTAAATTTCAATTTCTCTGTTTCTCTTTCTCTCTCTTTCTCACATTTTCCTTAGAGACAAAGATAACCGACCTCCATTGTTGTGCTTTTTCGAGCTTTCAATCTTATTTTCAGGTAATTTTTGTTTCATTTTATGCTTTTACCATAGTTTTGGATTTGAATTTTTTTCTTTTTTGCTTTTCTGATTATGGCTATTTCTTACAATGTTGTTGTGCTTTTCGTTTGATTTGTGTTTCTTCTATCTTCGTTCTAGGCTTAAACTTGGTGTTTCAGTTTGCATGCTTTATTATTTCGACTTTTAGGGTAGAATTTTTTATTTTTTGAGTTTTATTACAATTTGAAAAAATTAGCTTCTACTTTGTGTTCATGCCCTTTATTTTTGGTTTACTTTTGAATTTTGTTACAGTTTGATTTTTGTGTTTTCCTTCAGTTGTCTTCACTTTTGTTAAAGCTTTGTTTATTTGATTTATTGTAGAAAATACATTCAGAAATACCTGTTTCTAAAAGCAAAATGAAGGTTGCTGTGAGCACGTGATTTTTGCACCGCATGAATTACTCCTACAGAATTCCCAAAATTAAAATTTTCCTTTTAATTATTTGGGTTTTTAGGAATTATTGAATAATTTACTTGTTTATTTGTGTGCATGCTTAATTTTTATTAAAAAAATACAAAAAAATATGTTGCATCGGCATTTAAGATCCAATTTTATATTTTTAGGATAACTAGTTAATTAATGTTACAAAATCACGAAAATAGTTTATTTTTGAACTTTTAATTTCTGTTTTTGAACTTTCGTAGTTTCCTTTTAAAAATTAGATTTTTATTTGTGTTAATTATTGATATTGTTTAGGATAATTTAGTTTTTTAGAATTTATTTAGATTTTTACTTTTAATTTTTAATTTTAAAGAAAAGGAATTTTGAAATTAAAAGGAAGAGAAAACTTTCAAAATAAAGAAAAAGCTTGAATTTTGGTCCATTCCCACTGAATACCCATCCATACCCGTTTAATACCCGGCCTAGATTTACATTCAAACCCGGTCCAGCCCCCTTACCATTAAAACGGTCCCGTTTTGCCCCCTTTTAATCGCGACCGTCGGATCTCATTAATCCAACGGTCTGGAACTAGGGGTTACTTACCACATATATGTCCAAACACTCTCCTATCCCCCCTCCTCAATCGTCCCTCTTCACCCTCAGAGACCCCAACCTAACTCCACCCCAAACCACCGTCCGCCGCCTGCCGGAAAACGCCTACGGCGGTGGACGGCAGTCAATCGCCATCAAAATTACACCCCTGAATCTCCTCCACCTCCCATCCCAAATCCACACTCTATTCATCTCAAAACCCCATGGAACCCCTCAGATTTAGATTAAAACTCGAAACCCTAGCGCCGCCCAACTTTCTTCGGTGGCGGGGCCACCACCAACCACCACCATAATAACACCCTTTGATTACCACGATCCCCTCTTCCATAATCCATTGTCAATTCCCTCGAATCAACTTCAAACTCTTCGAATATTGAATCCGAGGTTCATGCCTTAAGAGTTCGAACTAGAACCTGTGGATGCAAGGTTTCCTCTCCAGTATTCACGAGTTTTAGGGCCAGTTTTTTCTTTGTTTATTTTTATGGATTTAGTTCATTTCTTTCTTTCTTTCGTTTATCTTCTTTTCTTCTCCTTTTTTCAGGGTGAAACTTGACCAAATTCTCTGCTGATAAATTATTTTCTGTTTCCCTCTATTTCCTTTTCAAAAAAAGAAAAAAAGAAAAAAAAGGTTTATCCTTGGCTTGTTGAGTTTTCATTAATGTTAAGTATCTGACTTTCTCTTTTATGTTTAGCCCGCTTAGTTTAATAAGGTTACTTTAAAAGCTCAATTAGTTCCCTGTCTTTTTGCATGTTTGAAATTAAAAGAAAAAGAACTGGTTAGCTTATATAGTTTCTAATTTTCTGTTAAGTTTTCAATTAGTCCTGATTTTGTCTTTTCATTTTTTTAGAAAAAGAAAAGTATTCTGATTGATGGGCAATTTTGTTTAGCCTATTATCTCTGAGTTTAATTTGCACTTTAGCTCTGTTAATCAGAGGCTCAAAGAAAAGAGATTCAATCTGGGTTGGCCAGCCCAGGTTTGGAGTTGAGCTTTTAGTCAACTTGGCCTAAGTTTGGTCTTGAGGTAATTAGCAGGGGGTTTAAGGGTAGTTTAGAAAAATGGTATAGGGAATCTCTCAATAACAGACTTAGGAAGCTTCTTAGAAGCTGGAAAACAGCCTTACTTGGCAAGCAAGTCAATAGTTCAGGGATTAAGTAGCAAAAACTAAAATTTAAATAGGTTTAATGGGCAAAAAATTGAAATATTTTTTGTTTCCCTAAAACATTGCCTATAAAGGCACCTAAACCTGGCACTCATATATATTCAGAGGAGATTTTGAGAAGAAATTTTTCATCGGATTTTAGAAGATAAATACAAAGAAAAGACTAAATCAAACACAACTGCTTCATTCTCTTAAAACTTTCTGAAACAACTTTGAATTCATGGCATTCTCCTGAAAATTACTCAAGCTAGGCTCGGACTTTTGTTCTTCTAGTCCTGTTAACTTAGCTCAAACTATTGAAAGTTCATAGTTGGAATTTTGGGTTAAGATGGTCTGAATTCTAGTATTTCAGAGTCTAGTTTTTGGATTTTCTATGGTTCACTATTCCATTGCTGATTTAAGGGTTGATTTTGAATCATTTGGGTCTTGACTATTTGAAATCTGGGTTTCAGTTACTGTTCCATTGCTCTTTGCTGAGTCTTGCTGTTGTTGACTACTGCCACCTTACTCCTTTTTCTTGTTATTCCCATGTACATGTTCTTTGAGACCTATATAATGTGATCCTCATGCTGGAGATTGAAATAGAAATGAAGCTTTGAAGTGTGAACGTTCATTTATCTGTTCCTTTGTTTAGTTTTATTTCTTTTGCATGTGAATCTTTCTTGTTTGTATTTCTCTTAGCCAAAAAAATGAAAAAGAAGATTTTTTAAATAAAAAAAAAGCGGTTTTTGTTAAAATTGCCCGAGCTACGCTAGTTTGATTCCCATCGGATGTGAGATATGCAGGCAACCCTAATCGAGTCCAACTTCTCTTTTTGAAAAAATAGCCCAAAAAGAACAAAAGTTTTTGACACCCAAAAACGTAACAAAGATAACAAAGTCTGAAACAACAAAGGGAGGGATTCATAAGAGCTTCAATGATAAAATTGATGGAAGAGAAAAGTGTTGGCAAAGTGAAGGAGCACCACACAGAGATGGGGATGCAAAGTTAATCCACAAAGGTTAGGGGGTCAGCCGAGCATAACACACCGACCAGGCAATCTCAGAAAGAATGCAAGGTTTCTGGCAAAAAGAGTCAGAAGCACAAAACAAAGATGGGAAAGGTCACAAGGGTTGACCAAGAATAATACGTTAACTCATCAAGCGTCGGGGAAGGACATAAAGAATTCCGGCACAAGGTTGGAAATGCAACACAAGGTGGGGAGCAAGGTAAAGACACAAAGGTCAAGGATCAGCCAAACATTGTAAACTGACCGGGTTATCTCAGGAAATGATTTAAGAAGTTTTGCAAAGGCTCTGAAATGCAACACAAAGATGAGAAATAGAGTAAAGTTACAAGGGTCAGAGGGCCAGCTAAGAGTAATGCATCGAACTGGCAATCTCGAGAAAGGGGAAAGGATTCTAGCAAAAGGATTAGAAATGTAACATAATGATGCGGAGCAAACTAAATCCGTAAAAGTAACCACAGACTATACAAAAGGGTTCTTTGTAAAGTGTGGAATATAGCCCAACACCGTTGTGTTAGAAGTCACGAGCATCCATTAGAGTATAAATACAACTACAAGGCTCAAAAATATTTAAAATAGGACTAATAAACAAAAGGAAGAAATGTGGAGTTGCAAATGCTGGCACTCACCTGGCTGAACTCCGATAATATAGCCTTCGATCAGCTCAAAACCCCGCTACCGGGTGAACAGATACATCCATCTGCGCACGAGGTGCAGGGAGTAAAGTGAGTACTCTAACTCAGTGATTAATAAGGTAAATAATAACCGAAAAATAAGAAATCACTTAAGGCAAACCATCATGCTGCACAGAGCAGTGTAAAACCTTATGAGAAAAAAAATAATGAAGTTGTGAAATCTTAAAAACGCCTTAGCTCAGTATAAGACTCTTTTGAAAATGGCTTTTTCAAAAGTTATGCCAATGAATGCAAAAAAAATAGTGTAGATAAGCACAGAATCCACCCCTCGGACACAACATTCACTCAACAGATAATGCCAGACAATCGGGTAGATACCACGTGGAGAAAATCAGACAACAGATAATAGCAGATAAATGAAGCAAGTAAACACATAGATGAGTATCACATAGTAATCGCTGCAGCGTGCAGCCCGATCAATACATCGCTGCGGCGTTCAGCCCGGTCCATATATTTCGTAGACGGTGCTCACTAGGGGTATGCAGACTCTAGGAAGGGCCCCTTACGGCCCAAGCGCAAATATCAAGCCATCTCGTGGCATCAAATCTAGGCCCTTGGCGTCATATTGGTACCAGTATAACCCTGCTGCGGCACGTAGCCCGATCCTATAGTATCCTCACAACACATGCCCTCGGCCTTACCTAGTCAGATAAAAATCATCACAAGCCCCTCGAGCATTTGTAAAATAGTAGTTCTTATCCAAAACATCATTCAGAAATATCGTTTGAGTCTCAAAACTGAGTCAAATGGCTGAGTTGTAAAACAGTGGAAATCAACATGACCGAGTTCAAGCAATAATTCAAAATAATGAGGAAATAGTGATAATAATCCCCGAAGGGTTCAAATAGTTGACACGAAGTCCAAATATGGCAATCAACCCAAATCAAGATAATAACAAGTAAGTTCAGTCAAATACACGATAAAATCATCAATCGGGATGGACCAAGTCAATATCCACAATGGTGCTCTACCCCACGCTCGCTATCCAGCATGCAAGTCACCTCAATATAGCACTACGACGTGTGATCCAGGGTTTCAAACCCTCAGAACATCATTTACAATCATTACTCACCTCGAACCGGTGAAATCTCTAGCTCACGGCGCCTTTGCCCCTCAAATAGACCTCCAGGAGCGTTGAATCTATCCAAATTTAGAGCGAATACATCACAATATGCTAAGGGAACACAACTAAGAGAAAAAAATCAATAACGGGCACAATTTCCGAAATTACCAAAATCCGAGCCCTGGGTCCACTTCTCAAAACTCAGAAATTCACTTCAATAGATTCCTTATCTTCCGACGAGTTCATACATATCAAAAGTTCTTAAATCCAACATGAAATGGTCATTCAAATCCCAAGCTCTAGTTCGTCCATTTTGAGCTTAAGTTCCATCCATTTCTAGTTGGATTTCACAATATAATTGAGTTTCGAGACCAAAATTCTTACCTCAAGTCATTTCCCTTGAATCCCTCTTCAATCTTCTTTAAAAATCTCTCAAGATGAGCGTCAATGGATGAAAATAGACCCACATTCGCGAACAAGATGACTTTAAAAAATATTCTGGCCAGGCATATTTTCTTCTATAGGATCGCGGGAAAACCTTCACGATCGCGAAGCACAAAACTCCATCCTCAGATTTAATTCTATGCGAATGAAACAGAATCCCTGGGAATGCGATGCACTGCCGTATAACTCTATGCGATCGCGGATCACCCTCCGTGTTCACAATAAACAATTTCCAACCAATACCTCAGGTCCACTTTACTCTATGTGAACGCGACCAGTCCTACGCGTTCGCGATCGACGATTTTACCCAGCTATGCAATCCCCACTTGTGGGAATGTGAAGAACAACTTAACTGCTTCCTCCAAGGCTTCTATGCGATCGCGAGAGAGCCAACGTGATCACAATGAACAAAAATCCAGCAACTGAAACCTGCAATGTTTCTAAAGTTCTCAAAACATGAAATTGATTCGCTTAACCTCCCGAAACACACCCGAGTCCTCGGGACCTCGACCAAACCTACCAAAATAACTCATAGCACCTCTGAAACTTGTTTCAATCATCAAGACACCTCAAACAATATCAAATTATTAAAGACTCATCGAATTAAAGCCTAAGTTTCCAAAAACTTCCGGCATACACTTGCAATAAAAAAACCCGACCAAACAACTTCCGAATGACCTGAAATTTTGCACACACATCTTAAACAACATAAAGAAGCTACTGCAACTCTCAGAATTCCACTCCGCCTCCCAAATCAGTATCTCACCTACCAACCAAAAATCGCCAAAATCCCAACTTCGCCAATTCAAGCCTAATTCTACTCAGGACCTCCAAAACCAATTCTGATCACGCTCCTAAGTCATAAGTCACCCAACGAAGCTAACCAAATCATAAAACTCCGATCCAAGCTCATATACAAATAAGTCAACTCTTGGTCAAACCTTTCAAATTCAAAGCTTTCAACCGAAAATGTTCTTTCAAATTCATTCCGATTTTCTTGAAACCAAAACCAACAATCTACGTCAGTCATAATACATTAAACAGGTCAATCCATGCCTGACAACTGGCGATCAAAATGTAAAAGCTCAAAATGACCGGTCGAGTCGTTACACTACATCCCAGGGAAAAGAACCGAGGCACAAAGAAAAATCACAGAGGATTATTACTACCAAAAGAAAGTTAAAAGACATATTTTTTAGATTTTTCTATTTTTCATTTTTTTACACTTTAATCCCTGAGGAAAACTGTCTAGGAGATCCATCGTCGGGAAAAGTCTAATTTTTTTTTTCTGATTTTTTTAATTAAGCTGCCAAAACTACAATTACTATACTATGCTATTAATTCTGATAACAATGCAAATAAAAACAAGAAGCTAGATAACAATTAAAAGATAAGAAACTAATAGTATACTAATATAAATACTTTATGAACTACAGAGAATCTTCCACCCCACACTTAAAAGAGTGTAGTGTCCCAATGCACATAAAATAAAAATAACAAAGGTGAACAAGAAACTCCCCGAAAGGCCAAAGGTCGGGGCAATAGCAGCTCACGGGATACTCAGACGTCTCCAAGTGATGGTCCTTTGTGCAGGTACCTCACACTAGTTCCAACCGACTAGCTCACTTTTGCACACTTCCAATGGCTTTCTTCCTATGTTCATAATCCTACAAAATAAAATAACATTACAAAAATAATAGAAAATAACAAAATTAAAAATTAAACAAAATTAAAACAAAGCATTAAAGTTTGGTTGCCTCCCGACAAGCGCCTAATTTAATGCCGTTGGCACGACCTGAAACACTTTTTTCTCCTCCTCGAACTTATAAATTGTACCCCGAACAGCGCATTCAATTTGCGGCTATGCTCCAACGGTGGGACTATAAAGATAACCAGGCCAAGTAATAAATTTTTCACTCTACACTTCTCGGCCTTTAGTTGAAGAATGTAATTTTTGCTTTTTGACAAAATAAATTTAAGAATACAGACACTTCATATTCCCCTTTTGATTCCCTCATAGGTTCAGATGGTTCGATTACTATCTTACTATCTAAACACAATGGTGAAAAATTGTTGGAATGAGGTCTAGTTCACCCTAACTCATGAATTTTACTATTATTTGCATACCCATATTTGCATATACTAAATTCTTCCAAAGTAATATTATCTATTCCCTTATATGACTCTAGAGCATTCTTCTCAACATTAGCATCCTCAAGAAAAACATGGTCTAATGAGTGGTATTCTCGTTTTAGCTCCTCAAGTCGGTCTAGAAGATTTTTTTCAGCTTCACACAACTCATCGTTAAACTATTGGGCATTACACACATCAAATTTTGCACTCAAAGCTGCATCCAAGTTATGTACAGCCAAACCAAAATTATCAATTTTATGTGCAAGTTCATCTCTCTCCTTAAGACCAATCATTCACCAATGTTATTAGTAAACAACGTTGTTCCACATATTCCCTTAATCGAGAATATCCATTCCAATACCAACCTTTACTCCCATATTCAAATTCAGACCTCCTAGAGTTTAGGTCATGACAAGCCCAAAAAGACGGGCCATAAAAGTCTTCCGTCAACCAAGCGTCTTCATCAATAACCTTATTTCCGATATTTCATCCTCAGATGTCATGTTGAGAGAATTATGAACACACTAAACGAAAAATCAGATCGTTATAGAACTAAAAATATTTAAAAAGAAAACTTGTAAAGATAAAAGCAAAAGTCTAATCTATAAAAATAGCTAATTTCTAAGTCCCTGGCAATGGCGCCAAAAACTTAATGCAGCCAAACGCACACGCAAGTATATGCGGTCATCAAGTAATAAAGTGACTAAAAATCGGATGTCGATCCCACGAGTACTTGTGATTGACTATTAACTAAATTAGACTATCCTAATTATCTAAACAAGAATTAAACCTAGAAGTATTTGATTCTAAACTAATTAAATAAAAAAATATAAATAATGAACTTTGAATAGAGAAAGAGAAATTTTTATGATATCAATGTAATGAAAACGATATAGGGTTATAGGCTATCTAACATTCCTATTGTATTCTTCAATTGAATTGACTAACTAATTTATCTAGTTATTGGTTGATAGGGTTAATATTGCTAATAAGAATCTGTCGAGTTCTTACTTACCTATTAAAGCTAACCTAAACACCTATATGTCTATGGAGTTAGAATCAACAAGAATGCATTTATAATTCCTGTAAATCAACCAAGCAAGACAATTAGATATATGTCTATCTTAACCGCGAATCTATTCCCTGGTGCCCAGGTTCAAGAACTTGCTCTACTCAATCTTATATGCAATCTAGAATTTCCACTTTCGAGTTCAATTCTAGATTTGTAGATAATATTCAATTGGTGATCAAACAATCAAATAATTAAGTGCAAGATTGAATTAAATAAACCAATACGATAAACTAATTAAAATTAATATTCGAATAACAATAGTTATGAAAGAACCACAACCCTAGAACGTGAAATTTAGCTCCACATAGACATTGTAGCAAAATAACAAATCATCCAAATAAACATAAAAGACTAAGTTGGTGGAGGAAAAGATGAAAGCCGACTTCCACAGCGGCTCTATGCTCTCCCTTCGTCAAAAATTTCTTTCAAAAATGTTCCATTCTCTTCAAAATAGGTTTAGGACCCTTTTATACAAGTTGGGACTGTATAAGGTCGAAATAACTCTATCCCAGACAAAATAGAAAAAATCCCGATTCAAGAGTCCACGCAGCGCCGAGCGCTGGCCTTGGCGCAATACCCAGTAAGTTTTTGCCTTGAATTTTTGCGCTTTCCAAATTCAATTCGTTGCCTGCCGCTTCTTTGTAAATGTTTCGCTACATTCTTTGTAGTGCTGGTGTAACTTTTGCTTTCCTTTAATTCTTTCAAATTGTTGCTTTTTTCATCTTCGATCTCCAGGTAATGCCTTCACCTTTCTTTCCTTATTTTTGTTTCATATATTCTTCCTTTTCTTATTTTAATCATTACCCAATTATTATGTCTTCAATCATCACTAATCATTAGAGAATCATGAGTTCATTATTGTAGTGTATAAAATACGCATAAAATTTTTACTTTGCTCACACTTTCATCTCCAAAGTATTTACACATAAAATCATTTCAACTAAGCACAAATATAATAGTTTAGCATTAAAGCACCAAAATGTAAGATAAATAATGCACTAAAAATATATAATTATTGTCAAATATCAGTTGGACTATTGGCTTATATATATAGCCAAATATATAAATATAGCCAAATATATAACTCTGAGAATTTTTTGACTCTTTTTTCAGTATTTTAGCTTCTTTTCTGATTATGGGTTATCATCACTTATGGTACCTGACCTAGACAAACATCTCTCTATGAATCAGTAATTAAATGATTATCTTTGTATTCGTCTACGAGGTCATCTAATAAGACAATTTGAAAACTAAATGATGATGACTCATCCCCAAGAAATTTCATCATTTTCTGCATGTCAAAAATTACTCTTTCCTCATCAACTCGCAATATTAATTGTCCTTGATGGACATCACTAATTGCCTTTCCTGTTGCGAGAAATGGTCTACCTAAAATTAATGGTACCTCTGTATTTTCTTTCATTTCAAGCACTATAAAATCTACTGGAAATATAAAATTTTCAACTCTGACAAGGATATTTTCAATAATTCCTTTTGGTCTCTTAGTGCGTGATCAGCTAATTGAAGAGAAACACCAGTATCTTTTATTTCACCAAGTTCTAATTTCCTGAAAATTAAAAAAGCATTAGATTTATTAAAGCACCTGAATCACATAACGCCTTTTCAAAATTAGTAACTCCCATGGTACTATGATTTGTAAAACTTTTCGGATCACCAAGTTTTAGTGAAAGCTTATTTTGAAGCATAACACTATATTTTTCTATAAGCTTAACCACTGAAACTTCTTCCAGTTTTCTTTTACTTGATAGAATTTCTTTAAGAAATTTAGTGTATGAACGAATTTGTGTCAAAGTATATGTGAAAGGTATGTTAATGTAAAGTTGCTTTAAAATATCTAGAAACTTTGAAAACTGTTTGTCAAGTTTTTCTCTTTTCATCTCTTGGGGAAAGGGGAGGGGTACAGAGTGAGGATTTCTCATCAATTCATTTTCTTGTACCTTTTCTCCTTTATCTTTTTGTTCTTTTAGAAGTTCAAAGTCTCTTTTATTCTCACCTTTATTTATCTGTCTCAATTTTGTGGTTTTCCTTGTCCATATGCATATGGATCATCAAGAGATTTACCGGATAATAGAGAGATGGCTTTGATGTTTGGGTTGTTCTCGGTGTTTCTTCGTAGAGCACCTTGTATTTTTTCCTGAAATGAGGGTTGCTAATTGACTTGCCTGAATTTCCAAATTCTTAATAGCTGAATGTTGACTTTCAACCTTCTCGTCAGTAGCCTTAATGAATTTGTACATCAGGTCTTCAAGGCTTTGCTGATGAACTCTTTAAGGCTGATGTTGATATTGTTAAAAATTCGGTTGCCCTCTATTTTGATTTTGAAAATCAGGTGGTCCCTGTACCTGCTACTTTTGATTAAATAAACTTTGAGGATTTTCAGCACCATTAGGATTACTCAACTAAAATCCTGAATGTTGTTTTGCCATGGGACTACCAAATGAGTTATTATTTCTATAACCAATCACACTTACATGTTCCTCATTTTGCGTTAAAACTTTACATTCATGATTTAAATGATTACCTTTACAAATATCACAATTCTCAAGTTGGGGTGATGATTGTGCACTGGCCTGAAAAGCATCGACCTTTTGTGTTAAGGTCGCAATTTGTTGTGCTAATGAATTCAAAGCTTCAATTTGATTTACTCCTGCTGTTTCTAGATAATCATTCTATCATGGGCCATCGAACAATATTTTCTGAAATTTCATTAAGTAGTTACATTACTTTTGTAGTGGTTTTTCCAATTATTGATACTCCTGACACCTCATTAATTATATTTCTAGCAGAGGGCTTAAGCCCACGATAAAAAATGTATAAAATATCAGGGGTCTTGGATACTATGGTGTGAGCATTTTCTTAATATTGCTGCTAATCTTTCTCATGTCTGGTATACAAATTCGGTATCTATCTGCATAAAGTTATTGATTTCTTGCTTTATTTTAAATATTTTTGCAGGTCAAAAAAATTTATTTATAAATTTTTTGGTCATTTGGTCCGATATTGTAATGGAACCTCTTGATAGACTTCGCAACCATTTTTTGGCCTCACCGTTTAATGAAAAAGGAAAAAGTCGCAACCTGATAGCATCTTTTGTGACTCCATTCTACCTGCAAGTTTCAACTAATTCAAGAAAATTTATTAAATGGGTGTGAGGATCTTCACTTGTATCACTATTAAAGTGACATGATTGTTGAATGTTTTAAATTAAGCCTGTGCGGATTCAGAGTTGTTTGCTGCAATTGGTGGTCTCCTGACACTTGATTCTCCTTCAAAATGATTTGGCTCTGCATAATCATGGAGTATTCTATCACGTCGTGGTGCCATCTCATCAAACTGTTCTTTACTTGATGTGGTGGAAGTTGGTTATTGAGTTTTTCGTTCTCCATTTTCTCTGATGTGAAAATTTGAGATCGTGAGGTTTGTTCTTGTCGCAACAGCAGCAAGGATTTTTCAATTTCAAGATCGTATTTGACTAGTTCTTTAGAAGAGGAACGTGTCATACACTTTCTGAAATTTCTGTAGAAAAGTTAAAATAATTAGACAATAAAAAATTCTCAAATTAGTAGTTAATCTGTAGTAGACTTTAGTCAATTCCCGAAAACGGTGTCAAAAATTTGATGAATGTTTAGCGCATATACAATTTTAACTCGTACTCTATCAAATAATAATATAGAAAGATGTTGAACCCACAGAGATTGATTTATCTATTCTATATATGTTTCTTGTTTTAGTTACTATTTGAGAAAATCAGAAAGAGTTGAATTCTAAATTAACTAACTAGAATGCATGAATGGAGCAATAGAAAATATTTTATTTTTTACAAATATAATAAAAAGGTGTTGGGATCCTGACTTCATTTAATATTTTTTAATATATAGTAAATAGATGTATTCTTCAACTTCTATTTCTCATAAATGTATGAATGCATCTCACGATTACATTTATATATTATTACTATAATTGAACAATTAAGTGCGCCCCTCTCGGTTATACACATTAATTGTCAAAATGGTGATATTAAAGAACCAGAAATATATATTCGAACTAAAGCAAGCTCTTTTTAGTAAGTCCATTTTGGTTACCCTACTTGTTATAACTGATTACTACAATATTGGCCTCTTTCGATTACAAATAAGTGTAGAATTAATTTTAACATATAAGAGCTAGGTGTTACTAAATATAGATTACCATCTATCAATACCAAAATTAACTATTACCTCTTCTGTCTCTTTCGATTACAGAATTAATGAGGAGTTAATATGTAATACTAAATAGATAGTGATAGGATTATAATATCCACTAAAACATTATAGCCTTCGTATCAAATTATTTGGAATAACAACATAAGCGGAAGCGTACCTGAATCCATAAGTGGAAATCCTTAGTCCTTCTTGATGATTGTCCAAATGTATGGCTTTGAAAGCTCCTTGATCCTTCTTGAAGATTGTCCTTCTTGAAGTATTGGCTTTACAAGAATTTATCTAAGACCAAAAATGGAGAATGGTTTTCCACTAGATATGCAAGACAACAATGATTCTCTCTCTCAATGGGTGGAAGAAGAAGAGAATGTCTTGCATTCTTATGGGAACCATAACCCCCACTTATAACATATGAGTTATGAAACTCAAAAGTCATAAGCATGTAACCATGGTTACATATATGTAACCTTAGTTAGCCCATCATTAACTAAGGTTACCCTTTTGGGTATCTACACATTAGCCCTACACTTTATATGACAATATATTGGCCCCCTTAACAATGTCCATAAGACCACCAATTTAGGCCAAACCAAAAGATAGCACATAACATATAATTAATCCATATATTGTTCATATGTATGTAGATATAAGTCCATATATCTAACAATCTCCCACTTGGACGAGATACTCATACATATGTACAAACCTTAGCATTATATGTTACATTATAACCTTATGAGCTCAGAATTGCTATCATAATAACATTATCATGAACAATCCGGTCCATCAATCATACCAACATAGGATCTAAGAGCTCTTAGTTACTCTTGTGTAACTAGAACCAACATAGATCACGTATATCAATATAACCAACGACATGGATCAAGTATAGGTGTGTAGCATGGAAATAACATAAAGTGTGGTCTGAAATAGAATGTCTATTTCCAACTGGTTCTCTTTATTGAGATCAACCATAAACCTTAAGAGTACAAAAACTTTTAAGACTGAATATCTGCAGATATAACCTTAAACTGAATTATTGAATGTAATGGACGATACATAATTGTATAATACAAACTCCCACTAAAATTCATAATCCTTAACTGATTTGACACCCATACAAGCAATATGCTCATGAAATACTTTTGGTGTCAATCCCTTAGTAGGCAGATCCGCAAGCATGGAGTTTGTACTTATGTGCTCTATGCACAATTGTCCATTCTGTACTCTTTCTTTAACAACCTGAAATTTGACGTTCGAATGTTTTGCTTTCGTCAAACTACTGTTGTTATTAGCATAAATGACTATCAGACTATCCTGACATCCAGCAAAATTGGAGTCGGTATACCCGATGATCTCAAGCTGGTCCGATTTCCGATATGTAAGCATGTAATCCTTTGTTCTCTGTAAGTACCTCATGACCCTTTTGGCTGCCTTCCAGTGGTCCATTTCCGGATTGCTTAGATATCTGCCTAACAACCCAACAATGTATGCTATATCAGGTCGTGTACATACCTGAGCATACATCAGACTACCTACAGCCGAAGCATAAGGCGTCTTTTGCATTTCCGAAGTTTCATAATTATTATTTGGGCACTGTTTGAGACTAAACTTGTCTCCCTTAGCAACAGGGGTGTTGCCTGGTTTACAATCCTGCATGCCAAATCTTTTAAGAACCTTATCGATATAGCCCTTTTGTGACAGACCGAGAACACCTTTGAAGCGATCTCGTTGTATCTGAATTCCTAATACGAAAGAGGCTTCACCAAGATCTTTCATTTCAAATTTCTTTGAAAGAAATTTCTTAGTTTCATGCAATAATGCTATATTGTTACAGGCAAGCAGTATGTCATCGACATATATAACCAGAAAAATATACTTACTCCCACTCAACTTATGGTATATACAGTCATCAGCAACATTCGGTTCAAAACCAAAAGATGTAATGACTGCATGAAACTTATAATACGATTGACGGGAAGCCTGCTTGAGCCCATAGATGGATTTCTTTAATTTGCAAATCCTTTTCTTTGATTCATCCGAAACAAAGTTTTCAGGTTGCACCATATAAATTGTTTTCTCAATGTCACCATTGAGAAACGTCGTCTTAACATCCATATGATGAAGTTCAAGATCAAAATGTGCTACTAGTGCCATTATAGTCCTGAAAGAGTCTTTCGATGAAACTGGAGAGAAAGTCTCTTTATAATATATGCCTTCCTTTTGAGTGTGGCCTTTTGCGACAAGACGAGCTTTATACTTAATAACATTGCCCCCTGAATCCCTTTTGGTTTTAAAAATCCATTTACAACCAATTGGTTTAATACCTTCGGGCAATGTAACAAGCTCCCAAACGTCATTATCGCTCATAGACTTCATCTCATCATTCATGGCATCAATCCACTTTTGAGAGTTAGAACCCTTAATGACTTGACGGAAGTTGATTGGATCATCTTCCTCAAGTCCAATATCACTTTCTTGTTCTTGGAGAAATACAACATAATCATCCGGAATTGTATTTCTCCTCTCTCTAGTGGATCTCCTTAATGGCACTTCAGTTTCTTGAGGTTGTTGAGTTTGATTTTCATTAGTAATATCAGGAACTTGATTGGGGAGATTTTCGAGATTGTCTTGATTAGGAGTTGTGTGATTCGTGTCAGGAATGAGAACACCCTGACCAAGATCAACAACTTGAGGGAAAGACACATGTTCTTCCTCAAAGACAAAATCTCTAACAACTTTATCTCCCCACCCCCCAAACTCAATATCCTCAAAAAACCTAGCATTACCCGTCTCAAAAATAGTTCTAGAAGTGGGATCATAAAACTTAAAACCCCTGGATCTTTCAGAGTATCCAACAAAATAGCTACTAATCGTCTTAGCATCCAGTTTCTTTTCATTCGGCCTATAAGGCCTTGCCTCAGCTGGACAACCCCAAATGTGTAAGTGCTTAATACTGGGTTTATGCCCAGTCCAAAGTTCATATGGGGTTTTGATTGTAGCTTTAGTTGGAACTCTATTAAGAATATAAGCTGCGGTTTTTAATGCTTCTTCCCAGAGTGAGTCTGGTAAAGTAGTACGACAAATCATACTTTTTGCCATATCCTTGAGGGTCCGATTTCGTCTCTCAGCTACACCATTCATCGTAGGACTGCCTGGCATAGTATACTGAGGGACGATCCCACACTCATCTAGGAATTTAGCAAATGGCCCTGGACGTTGTTCACCTGAACCATCATATCTACCATAGTATTCACCACCACGGTCAGATCTAACGGATTTAATCATTTTGCTTCGTTGATTTTCAACTTCGGCCTTATATGATTTGAACACGTCTATGGATTGGGACTTTTCATGAATAAGATATAGGTAACCATAACGAGAGTAATCATCTGTGAATGTGATAAAGTATAGTTGACCATTCCTACAAGGAGTAGGGAATGGCCCACAAATATCCGTATGTATCAATTCTAAGACGTCCGAAGCTCTCTTAGAACCTAACCTCGTCTTGTTTGTTTGTTTGTTTTCCCTTGATACACTCAACACAAATATCCGAATTTGAGGAATCAAGAGAATCAAGAATTCCATCTGACACGAGTTTCTGAATTCTTTGAATGGATATGTGACCCAAACGTTTGTGCCAGAGTGATATAGAATTCTCATTAGTTAATTTTCTTTTGGTACCACTTAAACTTGTATGCAAAGTTTCATTATGTGAGGTTATTGTGTCAACCAAATATAGGCTATCAAATGTTGATAAAAGACCAGTACCGATAAGATTTGAATTTTAAAAGAGACTAACTTTATTGTCGCCAAATGAACATGAATAACCGGATATATCCAATTTGGAAACAGAAATTAAATTCCGTCTAAAAGACGGTACACCAAAAGTCTCATCCAAATCTAAATAAAAACCGGTCTTAAACAACAGCCTAAATTTTCCAATAGCCTCAACTGGCACCTTCTTGCCGTCACCCACATAGATGTATCTTTCACCATCATTTGGTTTTCGGCAGTTTAGGCAACCCTGCATAGATATACTTATGTGAGTAGTAGCAGCAGAATCTACCCACCAAGTATCCTTAGGTACCGAAATTAAATTAACTTCAGAACAAACAAGAGAAAGAAATGTACCTTTTTTCGCACGCCGAGCGTGGTACTTGGTACAATCTTTCTTCACATGATTAGTCCCCTTACAGAAAAAGCAACCTAATTCAGTAATTTCAACCTTAGGTTCCTTATGTTGCTTATTCTGGGGCCTTGCAACCGCAACTTCCTTACATTTCCTCTTCTTAGTATCCTTAGAAGAGGATGCCAAATGAGCACTTTCTGTTTTATCTTGCTTTATCCCTTCCTCCTCTTGCACACAATGTGAAATGAGCTCATTAAGAGTCCATTTCTCCTTCAGGCAGTTGTACCTGACCTTAAACTGATTAAAGTGTGCAGGAAGAGATATCAAAACTAAGTACACAAGCACTTCCTCAGGTAATACTAGCTTGAGTGACTTTAGTTTCGAAGCAAGATGAGACATTTCCAAAATGTACTCCCTTATGTTTCCCTTGCCTTTATACCTCATGGAAACAAGTTTACTCAAAAGAGTACTTGTTTCCGCCTTTTCGTTTTGTACAAAACGCTTTTCAAGGTTTTCAAGGAAAACTTTGGCATTACTTTCATCATTCATAGTGCCACTGAATGATTCTGGAATTGCACGTTTCATGATCATTAGACTCATGCGATTTGAGCGTTCCCACTTCTCCATCTCCTTCTTTTCATCAGAAGAAGATGTATCCTCAAGAGAAGCAGGTTGCTCAATCCGAAGTGCAAGGTCTAGATCCATGCAACCGAGAACGATCATAATGTTCTTTTTCCATTCCTTAAAGTTTGTGCCGTTAAGCACATGGTGCTGTTTATGTTTGCAGATATCGAAGCAGCTGAAGAATTAACTGAAAATAGAACAAGGATAACTTAATACATGCTTACAATTACTTGAACTTTAACTTTAGTTTATAGATTCAAATAGGCAAATCCCATAACAAGATACCTAGCACAACATTGATTTTAGTCTTTGGACAGAAAATCAACTTGTAAGTGGTACTCTTGGTGTAGTGATCAAATATTGACAATAAACTCCTGTCAAATATCAAGCCTTCCTTTGGGCCGACTTAATATTCACATGGAAAACCGAATAATTGTCACATATTTATCACCACAAGCATGTTCGAATTCCTGCCAAATAACAACCTTCCTTTGGGCCGGTGTTAAACGCATGGAAGACTAACATCCACAGTCATCTTATATTTCAAGATCAATCAATCTACACAAAAGAGGTTACTTTGGCAACATAATGCTTCAATTGACTAATTTAAAATATTAGATGCTAAATAATTTAGTTCCTTAAGCCATATATTGAATCTTGACTGAATATGTTACATGTTTTGACATGTAACAATTTGAATATTAATTGTTTTAACCTTAATTGGACAATACCAAAATCTGAAGCCATGATGGACTAAAAAATAATTAATATTAAAAACTGAATATTAATGTATAAAACATTAATAATTAAAAAAAAACTGAATATTAATTGACATCTTATTAATGTACAATTAAATACTTAAAACGTTTCATTAATTATGAAAAACGTTTCTTACATTATGTCCTCATTAAACAACCAGAAAACAAAACGTTTCTGCAATTTATTGCCAGATAATCGATTATCTGAGCCTGATAATCGATTATCTAGGCCTTCTGGAATCTCAAATTTTGCTGAAAAACTAGGATAATCGATTATCCTAATAGGATAATCGATTATCTTGGCTCTCTGGAATTTCCAATTTTGCTGAAAAAACTCCAGATAATCGATTATTTTAACAATAGTCGATTATCTTCAGGTTCTGTTTCAAAAACTTTTGATGAACAAAATGCAATAGTCGACTATTTAAAAAAAATCAATTATTCTCTGTTACTGATTTGCAAAATTTTGATGAACTTTAAAAATTATTCCAGGACCTTTTGCGGCGACGAACGCTGCCACTAAACCCATAAAAGTCGCCGCTAAATGTATTAGTGGCGACTATGTATTGAAACTGGAAACTGGAGTTGCCGTCACTGAAGGTTATTTGTAGCAACAATTTCTTGTTTAAGTTTCTTGTTGTTCAACAACCAAAATTTTGCAAACTTCAATATTTCAATTCATATAGAGATAATAAGATATTGAAACACCAAAGTTCATCAACAACATAACATTCATGAAATCATGCTATATCATGGTACTAGAATTTCAAAATCAAAATTCTATCTTAATTTAAACATGAACTTTATATAACAAGAATTTCATGAACTTCCAAATAATCCAAATATGAAGGAGGCTCTGATACCAATTGATAGGATTATAATTAAGGCTGGAAGTGGCCCGGTTCGGAACCGGAACCGGATCGGAACCGCGGTTCTGGCGGTTCCGGTGGTTCTGGTGGTTCCGGTTCCGCGGTTCCGGGTCTGGCGGTTCCCCGGAACCGTGATGGAGCGGTTCCACCCGCTAGAACTGCGGAACGGGAACCGCCAGAACCGGAACCGGACCGGTTCAGGCGGTTCCAACCGGTTCCAAACGGTTCCGCAACGTTTGAAATTTAAAAAAAAAATTTTTTTTTTAAAAATTCGGACCGTTGCGGAACCATTTGGAACCGTTGGACCCGTTTAGACCTGTATGGAACCGGACCGGTTCAGGCGGTTCCATCCGGTTCCAACCAATTTCCAACGGTCCGGATTTTTAAATTTTTTTTTAAAAAAAAAAAAAAATTTCAAACGGCTCTTTTTCAAAATTAGCCGTTTGGAATTTTCAAAAATAGCCATTTGACCCCCCAAAATTTATACTAATTACTAACTACTACACAATATATACTACTTAAATACAATATATACTACTTATATACAATATATACACCACTTATGCACAATATATACTAATTACCAAACACAATATATACTATAATTAATAACATAGTACACCATATAAAAATATATTCTACAATATACTAATCACTACTATACAAGATATTGATTTAAAAAAAAAATTACTCGGAACCGCCGGGAACCGCCTGGAACCGCCAGAACCGCGGTTCCGAAACCGCCAGAATCGGAATCGGGCGATTCCGGAACCGTATGGTAGCGGTTCTGGCTCCGGAACCGCCAGAACCGGAACCTCCAGAACCGCAGAACCGGAACCGCCAAAACCGGAACCGCCAGAACCGGAACCGCAGACCCAAATAGACCCAGAACCGTAACCGGATACAGCCTTAATTATAATATCCACTAAAACATTATAGCCTTCATATTAAATTATTTGGAATAACAACATAAGCGGAAGCGTACCTGAATCCATAAGTGGAAATCCTTAGTCCTTCTTGATGATTGTCCAAATGTTTGGCTTTGAAAGCTCCTTGATCCTTCTTGAAGATTGTCCTTCTTGAAGTATTGGCTTTTACAAGAATTTATCTAAGACCAAAAATGGAGAATGGTTTTCCACTTGATATGCAACACAACAATGGTTCTCTCTCTCAATGGGTGGAAGAAGAAGAGAATGTCTTGCATTATTATGGGAACCATAACCCCCACTTATAACATATGAGTTATGAAATTCAAAAGTCATAAACATGTAACCATGGTTACATATATGTAACCTTAGTTAGCCCATCATTAACTAAGGTTACCCTTTTAGGTATCTACACATTAGCCCTACACTTTATATGACAATATATTGGCCCCCTTAACAATGTCCATAAGACCATCAATTTAGGCCAAACCAAAAGATAGCACATAACATATAATTAATCCATATATTGTTCATATGTATGTAGATATAAGTCCATATATCTAACAGATAGATGTTAACAAATTAAATAACACCCAACTATAAAGCAGATAAAATTTAAATAAAAAATGCTTCAGCTCAAGTATGTGAATTGAAAAATAATATCTACCATTATATAAAAATATTAAGATATGTCATTTTCCCAACACAAGAAAAGTTACTCCATAATGGAGCTAATACCAACAACGAAAATAATCTTGCCCATTAAGTAAGAAAATAGAAAAAAAATATTCAAGTGAATAATTCTCCCTATTTAATTAAAAATAGAAACTAAAGTAATTTCCAATACTACAATTTATTTGGAAATAGAAATGAAGCCAGTGTGATGTCGAAAAGAAGAAACAAAAACAAAACTAAAGAACAAAGAAAAAGAAAAAACTTTTTACTCAATATTACACTTTCCCCAATCTCCTCCTCCTCCCCAACAAACGATGCCTTTTTATAAGTAAGTCAAGCTTTTCGATTATCTTCTGAATGTGATCTTGTTATGCTTGATTATGAGTACACCCAAGTCCATTAGGACTTTGGACAAAAAGACCAAATAAAAGTCCTGCGAAACATGACGGCGTTCCCAATTGTAGTTGGATACGGAATTTGACAGACGACCGCCTTTGCTAGTCCAATTTTATCGGGAATGGAAATATACTCTGACTCAATTTAAAAGATAATCAATCCCACATCGAGGAACACCTCTTCTGTATACTCTTTGGCACCTCTATAAATAGAGACATGTTATTCAAGCACAAATTTGCTGTGCCCTTTGACAATCGCAGGGCAAAGAGTATCAGCGAAGGTATTTTTTCTTTCTTTTTTTTTCCATTTTCCTATATCTTTTTTTTGAGGTCAAGCAAATAAAAACTCAAGAAAAAAAATCGTTGAGTGCTAAGTTGATTGGGCGGCAGCTCCATGACTTCTGAAATCCTAATCTTTCAACTTTCTTCAGTTCTATCTTAGATCTGTACTTATTACAAATTTAATCTTTCAACTTTTTTCAGATCTATCTTAGATCTGTGCTTACTATAAATTTTTTGAGTGCTTTCGTGAAAAGTGTTCTCCAAGATTGATCTCTGTTTAAGATATCACCAGTTGAAGATTAGGGACTCGGACATTCTTAAGACAGCTTCAGGACTCGATATAATCATTATAAGTTCCTTGTGATGTCTTTTGGGCTGATTAATGCCCCAGCAACATTTATTTATTTGATGAACAGCATATGTAAGCCTTATCTCGACTCATTTGTGATTGTTTTCATTGATGATATTCTGGTGTACTTGTGTGCTTTTCAGGGTTATGTTGCAGCGACGGGCAAATTCACACCAACATATAGTTGGATAAATCCATACCAATATATAGACGGAAAAATCCTCATCACCATATAGACGGACAAATCCACATCAATATATAAATGGACAATCCCCATCAACATATAGACAGACAAATCTCCATCACCATATAGACGAAAAAATTCACATCAACGAATAGACGGACGAATGCCCATTTCCATACAGACAGACAAATTCATATCAAAATATAGACGGATAAATGCATACCAACATATAGAAGTATCAAATCCTTGAATAGGCTGACTTAAAGTGCAAAGGGATTTAAACGTCCACATTAAGATTGAAAATTTATAGTTCCTTTTAAGGACAAACCTATAAAAGGCCAATTTAAGGTGCAAAGGAACTTATATATCCATCTTAAGATTGGAAAACTATAGTTCCTTTGGAGGATAACTCACGAAGAGGCCACCTTAAGGTTCAAAGGGATTTATATGTCCACCTTAAGATTGGAAAATTATAAAGCTTCAACTCGAAGACTTCATGGACTTGATGACGTCGACTTGAATACTTGGAAAACTTTGAAGATTCGGCGTACTTTACAGAACTCAACATGAAGACCGATAACTTGAAAATTCGGTGGACTTTGATGTTTCAATCTGAAAAATTTGAGGGCTCAAATACTTCCATTAGAAGACCGGCGCTTTTGAGGACCTCAACTTGAACTTGGAGACCTAGAAGGTTTAGATATCTCAACTTGAAGGGTGGCGAACGCGAAGACTTCAACTTGAAGACCGATGGACTTGGGATTTCGACTCGAAGACTTCGAGGGCTTAAACAACTCAACTTGAATTCTGGTGAACTTAAGGACTTCAACTTGAAGGTCGGTGGACTTGGAGGGCTTGAATAATTCAACTTAAAGCTGGCGGATTTGCAGACTTCAACTTGAAGACCAAAAATTTTAAGGCTTGGCGAACATGAAGGCATAACGAATCACCATGCTTCATTGCAAATACTTGATAGCCTCATAAAAGACTATAATCATTTCACTGAAGACACCAAATTACCATGGAATCGATCCCCTTTTAAATCAAATGACATCAAAGTTCAATAGGAGGATGGCATTTCAGCTTGATTTTACATTCCTCCATACTTCACTCAGATAACAATTGGGGCCATATGTATCTTTTGAACTTATGCGACTAAACTTAGAATGAAACTCTAAGCGGCATATGTACCTCGGTGAAGAGGATCAATCATAGTGTAGTTCAGACTGGGTGATTTTTTTTATATGTCCTAACTTTGCCTAGGCCGGCTCTTTCAAAGTTTTCAACCTAGAGAACTTATTTTTTGAGCCGTACACAATTTAGACTCATGCATGCCAGTAGTGTAGCAACGTACAATTTACGCTCATGTGCCAACGAGCATTGCATCTTCAAGGATAATAATAATTCTTTAAAAACTTGCCATTTATAGGGCCGATTCTCAGGCCATCTACATCAACCAACTTGTAAGTCCACTTGATTAATCATCTTGTACGACATATGGCCCATCCTATTTGAAGTGAACGTCCCTACAAGTTTATGGGAAGTAATTATGGGTCTTCATACGGCAAGGACTTGATCTTCTAATTGAAAATATCTCGGGCGAACTTTTTCATTGAAGGCACGAGATAATCGAGCTTGATAACATTCAAGACTCTGTTGAGCTTCGTACCTTTTCTCATCAAGAGCCCCCAACTCTGCTAATCAAAGTCAAGCATTTTCTTCATCAATGATCCCTTCTTTAATAGCTAGTCGTAATGAAGGCATTTGACGCTCAAGCGGCAAGACGGTTTCGACTCCGTAAATGAGTGAATAAGGAGTCGCTTGTGTTGGCGTATGGTGAGTCCTCATATATGCTCATAGATCTTCTTCCATACAGTCATTCCAATCTCGTTTGGATTTTGAGACGACTTTATTTAATAAGTTGCATAGAATTTTGTTGAATGCCTCAGCTAGACCATTGGCGGCAGCATTGCAAATCGAAGAGTTATGTTGCTTGAAGCCAAAGAGATTACAGATCTTGTTCATCAACCTTCAACCTATAATCGAATGGCTTTCCATTATTCGTTATTATGTAATGAGGAATTCCAAATCAATAAATAATGATTACTCGGATAAAATTTGCAATATTTTCCTTCTTTACTTCCTTGTGAGCAAACACTTCAGCCCATTTTGAGAACTAGTCGGTTGTAGCAAGGATGTATAGGTGCCCACTAGAGGACTTTGGTAGAGGTCCAACAACATCTAATCCCCAAGCGTCAAATGTCTAAGATGCAACAGTCGGGTGCAATACTTTAGGAGGTTGATGAATAAAGTTTACATGGAATTTACAAGCCTTGCATCTTCGAGAGTAGTCCAATCTTTTACCATCCTTGGCCAATATTATCCCATCCTTTTTATATGGAAGTGGAGCTTTGGTCCAGACTGGTGTGACCCACATACCCCAGAATGTGGCTCTTGCAAAGCTTAGAGTGCTTCTTCTTCCCCTAAGCATCAGAACAGTACTCCTTCGAATGGCCTTCTGTATAGAGTATTTTTGTAGTAAAGGAAACAAGATGCACGACGACGGATTTCAGTCCTTCTCTGCGGATTTTCCGGAAGTATACCATAGCACAAGTAGTCGATAATGTGTCATCTCCATTCTTCTTTCTCGACTTCAAAAACGGCGACAAGATGCTTGATTTTATTTTCTTCACCTTCAGCCTGATATGGCAGTGGTACTACCCATTTTTGGAAAAGAGTAATTTGCACTTGATCAGCGGGGTTAAAGATGAAGCTACGACAGCTAAAGCATCTGCCTTCTTATTTTCTTTCCTTGGCACATATTGAATAGTCACATCGCTGATCCATGCCATTAACTTTTTGTGTAATCATGATATGGGCGTAGTTGAGGCTTCTTGACCTTGTAACTACCTAAAAGATGATTTATCACTAACTGAGAGTCACCAAAGACTTGTAATTGCAGCCGCTTCATTTCGCCAGCCATTTCGAGCCCAAGTATTAGTTCTTGATACGCAACAACGTTGTCAGAGCAGAGTTGCGTCAACATAAAAGAGTAGGGCAGAACTTCCCCTTGAGAACTGACAAATTCTACACCAGCACCAGCTCCCCCGCGATGTGTAGCACCATCAAAGTACATCTTCCATAGAGGCTGAACTTCGATGAACATGGCGTCCTTATTAGGTATTTCGTCAGTTAGCACCTCCTAATCGTCAGGTAAAGGTTGATCTGCCAAGAAGTCCGCTAACACTTGTCCTTTTACAGCCTTTTCAGGGATGTACACGATTTAAAATTGTTTAAACTGGAGGTACCACCATGCTAGTCAATCACTAAGGATGGGTTCTGACGTCACGAACTTGATGGGATTTGCTCTAGAAACCAAAGGAATGACATGAGCTTGAAAGTAGTGCGTCAACTTTTGGATTGAGAAGACTAGCGCCAAACATATCTTTTCACTTGGATAATAATTTAGCTCATTTGGTGTTATCATCTTTCTCAAGTAGTAAAGGGAGTTTTATTTTCCTTCACTATTTTCTTGGGCTAATAGTGCTCCAATGGACCTTTCTTGTGCTGAAATGTATAGTATCAATGGCTTTCCAAGTATATGGGCTGCCAGAACTAGAGACTTCATCAAGTAGGATTTAATGCTGCTAAAGGCATTGATACACGCATGGTCCCATTTGAAAGGGACACCTTTCTTCATAAGGTGATTGAGTGGTTAGCACCTTCCAGCTAGGTTTGAGATGAATCTCCTAAGGTACACTAACTTTCCCTGCATACTTTTCGATTTGTGAATATCCCAAGGCTTAGGTGTTTTTAAGAGATTGCATCTACTTTGGCCTGATCAATTTCAATCCCTCGATGTTAAATAATGAAACCAAGGAACTTTCCGGAAGTAACTCCAAAGGCACATTTCAATGGATTCATCCTAAGTTTGTACCTCCGGAGCAAATTAAACACCATTCTCAAGTCTTTCAAGTAGTCGCCCTTCTCTATTAATTTTACCACGAAGTTGTCAACATAGCATTCAACATTTTTGTGGAGAAGATCGTCAAAAATATATTGCATGGCCCTTTAGTAAGTAGCACCAGCGTTTTTCAAGTAAAAAGGCATTGCCTTGTAGAATAAATACCCTTGGGGGTACGGAATGCAGTAAGCTCTTCATCTTTTCGCTCCATGTGAATTTGGTTATAGCCTGATAAGTTATCCATAAATGACATTGCCTCGTACCCAGTAGTAACATTGATTATCAGTTATGGAATGGGAAGCGGGAACTCATCTTTCGGACACGCATTGTTAATATCCCTAAAGTCAACGCACACTCGAATCTGGCCATTTTTCTTCCTTACAGGGACAATACTTGAAACCCATGTTGGGTATTTAACTTCACGAATAAAGCCAGCTTCAATGAGTTTGTTAACTTCGGCTTCAATCAAGGATACCAAGTTCGGCCTAAAACACCTTTATGCTTGTTTAACAAGGCGAGCACCATTTTTGAGTGTAAGGTGATGGATTGCTACTTTTGGATCCAAGCCAGCCATCTCTTTGTAACTCCAAGCAAAGACATCCCTGAACTTATTGAGTAACTCAATATAAGTTCTTTATTCATCAACTTCTAGTGAAGCACTTACGTAGGTGGGTCTTGGTTCCTCATCGATGCCAAGATTAACTTCTTTTAAGGCATCAACGGTCATCTTCACTCCTTATTAGAGTTTGGGTGGAGCGTCTTTCGCATATTTATGTTCTTTAGGGTCCCCATTGTTGAAGAATATGTGATAACATGGTGAAACATCCTCCAATTCTGCATTATCCTCCATTGAAGATAGAACACCATTCTCGCCTTGTACGGTAACATTATACAAAAAACCTACACTTTCTTCATCTTCATCACACTCCTTAGTGTAGACCATAGTATATGGATTTACCTTCAGTACTTCTTTACATAAAATCACATGTTTTGTCTAAGACCTCATTCTACAAGGAACCGAACTTTGGAAAATCTTCTAGATTGTGGGCGAAGCGGGTGTTCTTATACTTTGAAAATTTCTTCAGAACTTGTTCCCCTTCTTTAGTAGACCCAATCTTTCAAACACGGAGGTTCTCACAGGTGATTTTCCAAGTCGGTCAAAGACATAAGGATTGTTGGAAGCGGAAGATTCGTCTTCAACGGTGATATAGTTGCTAGTCGACCTTCTTATGGAGATGCGCACTGGTGATGGTTTCTAGTACCCCAAACCTTCATGTGATTACCTCGTTTCCGCTTTTGACGGGAGCTTCCCTAACTTTTATGGCTCATTGGAATTGTATCCAGCTTTTAAAAATAGCTTGAAAGCATTAGGGTCAAAACCTTCATTTGTTTGCTATGTAGGGAATGCCCCATTCAATAAATGATTTTTGGCTACAAACCCTGCAAGCAGCATCGAGGATAACCCTGCAAGCGGCATCAAGGATAACTTTGTGGCCTCAATTAATTTTACCGGAAGAGTTAGCTCCTTTAGCGTGTCAGTTTGGATATTAGTTGATTCGCCCTTGATTTCCTTCCTTTTTGGGACATATTGGAGCGCGAGACTTACTTTCTTTCCATATGACGCAATACCCCCTTTATGAGATTTATTTACATTGGTGTGTACCTCCTCAGTAACAGCTTTGGCTTTACCAATAGTCACGACCTTTTAGTTATGGGCTCTTCATTCTTGCTTTTTATGCCATTACCAACTTTTATCTCCTTCACAATGTGGTTCTTCAAGTAGAACTTTGCATCGGCTAAGTGTGACTCTGCCTTGGAGAATGGCTCATCATCAATAACTATCTTCTTCTCGACATCACCCTCATAGTATTTTAAACATTGATGGTAGGTAGATGGAACCACTTTGTTCTCATGTATCCAAAGCCTTCCAAGCAAGACATTGTATGAAGTATTTGCATCGATCACATATATCCATGCACTTGATTGCATATCTTCAATGGTGATTTCCAGCCTGATCGCGCCAATGGCTCTTTGCCCCCTTGGTTGAATCCTTGGATCATCACACGACTTTCTGAGAGTTCGTCCATGGGAATACCAAGTGCTTTCACAATTCGAATTTGAAAAATGTTCATTAAGGATCCTCCATCAACCAAAATTTGATTTACCCTTTCATCACGAATATAGCCAACTAGGTACAATAGGCGGTTATGAAAAATGTCATCTAGCAGAAGATTGTCATTTGTGAATGTGTCTTTTTCTTCACAAGCATTAACTTCTTGAGGAGTGGACTCAATGATTTTTTTCGGAGATGGTTCCAATGGTAGGTCATCACATTTTTCTTCCTTTCTGTCAGCACGGCAACAACAGGTATCGACACCCTCATGGAAAATCTTCGTGCAGAACCAAGATGATAAGAAATCCTCCAAGGTTATTGTATGTCGTGGCTTTTGAGGGAGGTGCATCTCCATTTTTGCTTTCTTCAAATGCCTAATTATATTCTTTTCCATTAATATTTTTACCACCATCTTCCTTGCTGATAGTTCTATTAATTCTTTTCATGTGCTCCTTTTATGGCTCCTACGCGAGTCACCAATGTCCAACCTTCATCATCATCGGGTTGATCGTCTTCAACGTATTTGTTCACCATTGATTCTTCATTTTTGATTCCTATTAAACTGCATAACTCATTTAGATTGAATGAGCCAAAGGTGATAAGGACTTGGTTCGTGCTTGCTTTCTTATCTTCAAGCACGATCTTCCTTTCACGGGCCAAGTCCATAACTTTGTCCTTAAAGACAAAGCACTTCTCCAAAGGGTGGCTTACAAGTCACTGATATTTGCAATAATTTGGGCCATTCCTTTTTCCATCTTCATTTGGTCGCTTCATCTTTGAAAGCTCAATGAGATTTAACTCGAGGAGTTCTTCGAAAATGGCTGGCACATCAAAATCCAGGAATGGGTACTCTTTCTCCTGCATTTCTTTTAGAGTCAACTTTTCACTTGGTGTATCTTGAAAAGAAGTGGATTTTATACTTTGCTACTTGCTCACCTTCATCATGAACTTCATAGGTGACGTGTTGACATTCATAGCTTCTTTGCTTTCAGACTTGGGTACGAACTTGCCCCACCTCCTGACTTCTTGCTTGTCATTCCCTTTGCGAGGTTAATAGATGAGAAGCCTTTCATTTCCAGTGAAAGCAATGCTCAATTCCATGTCATGGGCACGAGTTGCAAGTTATTCAAATGTGCCAGGCTTGATACCTTGCAAGATGTAGCACAATCCACAATGCATGACTTGGATGCACATTCTATTCTTGAAGCTTCACTGAGCCTATCTTTGCAGTCGAGATTGCATTCTTCCAACGATTGATAAAGTCGATAACTGGTTGCCCCTTTCGATGACGAGTATTTGTAAGTTCTATCATACTCACAGTACATCTTGTACTATAAAATGATTGGGGAACTCTTACTCTAGTTGATCCCAGCTATCGATACATCGAGCCTCGAGGTCCGTGTACCAGTCAAATGTATTTCCTTTTAGCGAGCGTGCAAACTGCTTGATGAGGTAATCTCCATAAGTCTCAGCACTTTTTCACGTCTCTACGAAGTGCGCAGCATAATGCTTTGGGTTACCCTTACCATCAAACTGTTGAATCTTTAGAGGTTGATAGCCAGCAGGCATCTTCAACATATCGCCCCTTGTAGTGTACTACTTGCATATGTAAGAGAGGATTTTGCAGCAACTTCATATTTGTTCTTAATGCTTTCTTCAATAAATTTCTTCAATTGATTGATTGGAATCATCCCTTCAGATGAGACAGGGATTGTCTTAGCGGATGCTACTTGTCTTGGGAGAGAGTCACTCTCTAGAACCTCTAGGAGCTTTCCGGCTGCATGGGCGAATTCTTCTTCCATCAACATTCCCACCCTGTCTGTTATCTTTCAATTCTAGACTCTTGATTTTGCATGTATTTGGTCAAGCCAGCGATTTCTTCCGTGAAGTTTGCCAACTGCTCCTCCATAGATGAAGCATTTTTCACCGTGGCTTGCATGATTGTCGTGGACGATAGAGAGTAGCATGGATTTTCACACAGATTAGTTCTTGATTTGTTCATGCTATGTGGTTTAAGTGGGAGTACCCATCACTTGAAGCATCATCATCTTCTTTCACAGCAGAGTGCTTGGATCCGGAAAGGTCAAGTAGAGCAAGAGTTTTCTTGATCTTTTCAGCAACACCGCTTCCTTCTTCAGATGTGTTTGTGGAAGATCTGAGGATGAAGATCCAAAAATAGGGATTGATGCGGACGACACTTGGGGTGCTTGTTATCCTAAAGATCTTGCTTTGTTCCTCAAAACTGGTCTTAAGTATCCAAAGGTGACATCGAGGATGCTTTCCCCATCAGTGTATAACCTGGAGTTAGCAGCCTTGGTGGAAGTTGAACCGGAGTTGATTTACTTTGAAGCCATTTCAATGTTCATAGACTTTGGTGATTGAAAAGTTGAGATGAGAGGTTGAGATTGTCGCACTGGACATTCCAGAATTTGTAAACAATCTATTGCATCGAGAAAATAAAATCAAGACCGAAAAATATTGTAACAATCGTAGTATTTGATTTCAAATAATATAAGTGTACAATCTATATGATTCCTCTGATTCTAGTTTTCTAGTACAAAGTCAAGGGCCTTTGAGTTTGATATTGAATATGTAGTTGTCGCTACGAACGATGATCTTGTTCTTGAGCTTTAGCTTGATTTCTTGAACTTGACCTTTATTTGTTCTTCGTTCTTGAGCTTGAACTTGGTTTGCTCTTTGTTCTTGAGCTTGAACTTGATTGCTTGAAGCTTGAAACTTGTAGAGGAATTTGCGGTGTTTAATCCACGAGCTCTTTCTTGCTTCTTGTTATAACTTCTGGTGTCTTTTCTGAGTTATGAAGACCCCTATCTATAGTTGTGGAAGGAAGGAGGTGTGATAAGAACAAACTCTTTCCGCCCGATCAAATTAAAGTGAGACATGACCGCATTTGATTGGCCAAAACATGTCACTTGCACACGTGGCGCGATTTTATTTACCTTTTAGTGTGACTTGGCATGCCTTGTCATTTTGACACGTGACAGTATCCTATTGGCTCTTCTATTTGACTTGGCGCATCACGTCATTTGATACGTAGCACCAAAATAGGCCTCTAGGAAGACATCACCTTGGGCTTAATGAAGTGCGTTCATAACTTTAGCCCAATTAAATGGGCTAGACCAATGGTTTACGACTTATTTATTTAACCCATATATATTGAAATTGTATAAGTAATTCAATTATATTAGCCCACAATATTTATTTGGATCAATATACCTTGGATTTAAAATATAGTCCAAATTATTTTATAGATTTAAATCCAATACAGGTATATTGAGTGTTCATTTTCTCAGTTCCATTCTAATTCTTTTTCTTATAATTCTCTCAGCATGCCCCCTTCCCTATACCTATTGCCTTGTTTCTTTAGTTGGTACCATTAGTGTATATGTATTTATAAACTGCAAAGGTTTGTTTGGGAGTGTCTTGTCCTAGCCTAGTCACTATTTCACTGAGTATAGACTTGATACTTACTAGTACATGGGGTCGGTTGTTCTGTACTGCACTCTACATTTTCTGTACATATTTTGGTACTGGACTTTGTTCGCCCGAGTTGAGCTTCTAACTTCAATACCACAGGAGACCCAAGGTAGATCTGCGGGTGTTCGCAGATATGAGCACGTGATTTTTACCTTGCTCGAAATGTTCCTATAGAATTCATCAAAATTAGGATTTTTTTCTTTTATTATTTGCATTTTTATGAATTAATTGCGTGATTTTGTGTTTATTTGCATTTTTGTGCATTTTAAATTGATATAATTCATAAAAATACAAAAATAGGATGTTTGCATTTAGGACTTAATTTTAATATTTTTTTAGGTTTATTAGTTAATTAATATTGAAGATAAGGAAAAAATAACAAAAAATGTCATTTTTACATTTGTTTAGTTTTCCTTTTTAATTTGGGATTTAGGTTATTTTAGAAGTTAATAGTTTATTTTGTAGGATTTAAACTTGGATTTGTCTATTTTTATTTTATAATTAATAAAATCTGGAAATAAAATAAAAAGAGAACTAATTAAAAACAAAAAGAAAAAGAAGAGAAAAGAAAAGAAAGAAGTGTAACATTCGGCTATTTTACATTCGAATATCCAGCCCAAACCCTACACACCTGACCCAAACCTACATCCCTAATCCGATCCAGACCTGGAACTCAAAACGTCGTCGTTTAAGGGCATCTTCAATCAGAGCCGTCGATAACATTTAATCAATGGATGTGAACTACCTAGGTTTTAGATATATAAGTGTCAGAATCCCCCCCCCCCCCACCTCCAAACCCTCTCTCAAACACCTCTAAGTACATCGGTGTATCACCGTCGTATAACTACCATCCTCCGCCTTCTGCCGCCGGCCAAAAAATCACCGCCGCCGGTGTAGCTTCAAACCCACCAATTTGCTCCCCTTCTCCTCCTCTTTCCAACCCCCTAGACCCCAGCCCTCGAATCTTAACCAATCATCTCAAATATTAGTTCAAAGATTCGACTGGTCCGCCGTCCATGGCGGCGCCAGCTCAAACGGCGACTAATAATACACCACATGTTCTCCTTTCCATCCTCTACCTAGTTCTGAACCTCGCTTCCTCGAATCTCCTTTGAACTCGTCGAATAAGTTAAAACATGTCTTCCGTCTTCGCCGTGTACGATGGTGTCTCACCCAACCCCGCCCAAAATAACATCTCTGACCTTCCTCACCACTCTCTCCTCGAACACCTGACTGGTTCCTTTCGAACATTATTGGAGGTTCTCAAATTTCAAGTTGAGGACTGGCAGAACCCTTGAGGGTTCAGAGCGGGAGCTTTCCTTCGAATGTTGAAGCTCGAAATTCTATTCCACACTAACCTCAAATAAGTTCTTTTCTTATTTTCTTTTGCTTTGAATTATGTTGCCGGTAAATTGGTTCAATCATGTTTGTCCTAGGATTATTAATCTTGCTTAAGTTTCATTTTTTTATTTTATCAATTAGTTTAGTTATATAAGATGGCATTTCTGCCTATGCATGGATGTTTGTTTTCAAAATTAGTTTTCCTTTATGCATATAAGATGTCTGATTTGGTTTGATATTGTTTGTCTCAGACTTAATGTTTGGTTAAATGAAAATGCGGCAGAACAAGCATGTCTTGTTTAAGTTTCATTTTTTTATTTTATCAATTAATTTGGTTATATAAGATGGCATTTCTGCCGATGCATGGATGTTTGTTTTCAAAATTAATTTTCCTTTGTGCATATAAGATGTTTGATTTGGTTTTGATCTTGTTTGTCTCAGTGTTTTATTTCCTTTTAGACTTAATGTAGGGTTCGCTTGATTTTCACTTCTGTTTTATTGATGATTATTCTTTAAATGGTTCTGATAATTAGTTTGCAACCTAAAATCAATAGTCATTTGGTTTTGAAATTTTGGCTTGGAATGTTTAGTTGATTGATATTCAAATTATAGGATTAAGCGTAGTAAATTATAAGGGTAAGGCTAATTAATATGAGTGGTAATTGTAGAAGTAATTCAAGGATGGTTTGGGTGATTCATTGGGGAATCTTTATCAGCTGATTTGGGAAGCTTCTAGAATAAGGGTCAAAATTGAAATTCTGACTTTTAATTGTTGTAACTTGGGTAGCAAGCTAAGAATTTAGGGACCGACTGGTTAAGTCTGGAAAATAAAAGAGGACTAAGGGGGTAAAACAAGAATAAATGGGTTTCCCTAAAGCTTTAGATATAAAAAGAGAATCCAATGCCTTGATGGAGGAGATTTGTTTTTAGGTCTGAAAATCCAGAAAAATTCTCAGAAAGTTTCCAGCCTCTAAAAGTTCCTTTAGACCTGAAAGGTTCATAAAATCACCAAATACATTGTTTCATTGGAGTTTTTGTTAGATTAGTTTCAATTCTCAGCATTTTGAGTATGTTTTGAAGTTCAATCAAGGTTGTGTTTGGTATATTGGTGATATTACTGCTTTGAAATCGTATCCTGGGTTACAATGGTGTCGACTTGGGATTGTAGTTGATTTAAACATCGTGTGGATGCTCGATTTCAACTGCTGATTTTCTATGCTGCATTAAATACTGATGACTCCTTTCCCCTTTGATAATTGCACTTCCAGGTATGATGTAAAACTTCAGGTGTTGAATGGATTGAATTCGTATTTACGACTGTTTTGTTTTGAAGAAGGATATTGAAGAACCTTTTCCTTGTCCCTATCTTGTTACATGGATATTTTTTGATGGACATTTTTTTAGACTTTTAATTTTATAATATTAAATAGACTGCTACTTATTCTATATAACTTGGACTGTGTAAACAATTATTTTTGTTTATTCTATGAGTTGAAGTACTAATAATTGTATAATTTCCTTTAAGTGTTAGAGTAGTCAGTACTACAATGGACATTGTGGTTCAAATATGATATCACCATTGGCATGGTGACATTCCTGTGTTAGTTGATGTGTTCATATCATTGTTAATGTCAGGGTAAATGAGCATTTGTTACCGGTCCATTTAGGATTATCCATATAAGACATAATAAAGTATAAAATCACTGATAACATGTGAACCTGAAAGTTGGTTTTAATTCGGCACGTCACTTTGCATTATCTATAACTTACATATAAAGAAAAAATGAAGCTGAATATAAAGTATGGTATAATGTGAAACCTGGATTTTTGAAAGTTATTTGCATATTTGCTGGGCTTCGCTAGTTTGGTTGATTAGGCAATGATATTAAGTCTTGTGTTGACCCATTCACAGCAGTGAATTTATGATGCCATCTCACTAAATCATTTGGGTTAATTGTATCATGAACCCCATTTCATGTGCCTTCCAGCTTTGGGCTTACTTAAAGTCCCAAACGTAAATAGTCATACCGGTCAGTCTTAATCGAAGACTGGGCAGAATTTGGAATCTTCGAACTAGGTAACACAATGGAATAAAGAGATATTTCCTTCTTATGCAAATATGGACTTGAGTCTGAAAGTTCAGACTCCATTGCTAATTAGCTAAGACTTTTAGCGACAAATCTTGTTGAAAAGCCTAGATCACTTTAGGTTGACCTTCAAATAATAAAACGAGGCGCACCGCGCCAAATTAAATCCATAAATTGCGTGGCCCTCTCTAAATGTTTATATTAAAATAATTCAGAATTTGGGACGTGCCGTTTAGCAAACTTCACGGTTTCCCGCAAAGATAGTAACACGTTAGTCGCTTTAGGCGCATCTTTAACAATCTTACCTTCCTAAGTACGGGTGCACATTTATGTGACCCAAATCCAAATCCCAATGAAGTTGAAATGTATCAAAAACCGCGGGTGCATTTATGTGAGGTGGTTTGACACATGTTTTAATGATGTTGCAATTCTCTTTAAAAACAATAATAAAAGTCGTTAAAAGATTCAACATGCTCATAGGTTCATAATTGTATAAAATAAGATAATTTAAGCGAAATATAATAGTTGAGCGAGCGTGCTAGAACCACGGAACCCGGGAATGCCTAACACCTTCTCCTGGGTTAACAGAATTCCTTACTCGGATTTCTGGTTCGCGACTGTTAAACAAAGTCATTCTTTTCCTTGATTCGGGATTCTAAACGCTGACTTGGGACACCATTAATTATCGCAAGTGTCGACTCTAAAATTCTCTTAAAATAAATGAATCCCGTTTCCGTTGTCCTTTAACTAGAAAAATCCCTTATTTACACCCTTCCTCGAGTTGTAGTGAGCCAAAAGGACGTGTGAACGCTCTGGCGACTCTGCTGGGGACGAACCCAGAATCTCTGGTTCAGGGTTCAAGAATTCGAGCTTAGTATAATTGTTGTAGTTGGCTTTGTTTATTATCTGATTTTACATGTTGACTTAATATGCAAAATGATGTTTTTACTGCTTTAATATTATTTGAACTGTACATATACACTGTTACGAAACCTTTCTCTTCTTACCTTCGGGATGTGCTTGCTCGTTGAAACTCCCTATTCTATTAGTGTCACACCTTGAAATAAGAAAGGGGCTCGGACTAGTTACAAAGCCGGATAATCTTGTGGGTCCCCGGTATGTAGCCCCCTCCTCGACTCAAGTTGTCCGCTCAGGTACACAGTCTAGAACAAATACCCAGGTTTCAAACATAGAATAACTTAACCTCATGCCGGATCCCTAGTAGGAACGCTTATTTGCATCATGCATTTGACTTAGGGGACTCAACACAGGGGTTGGGTCCATCTAGGAACGGTGTACCCGAAATAATGGACCATCCTGATGCATCCTACTTGTGCTTTATTTGTTTTGGATTTGCATGCTAACCGGCTTTTTATGGGTAAGGAGAGTTAGCCACCTGCTGTAAAAGAACCAATGTCCAAATAGAGCCGAAGCTCTACCGAATTTTTGAAAAAAAAAACAAAAAATGGGAACAAAAGAGAGTCTGTTTTATCCGCCCAAGAAGAATAGAAAAAGCTTGTTTTAATAAACAAATAGTTTTGTTTTTATAAAAATGAAAAAGGGAAAGCAAAGTCCTGTTTTCAAAAAATAGTTTTGCCCGAACCACGCCGGTTTGATTCTCGTCAGGTGCGAGATACATAGGCAACCCCCATCGGTCCAACCTCCCTTTTGCAAAAATAGCCAAAATAAATGAAAACAAATGTCAAATTTTATTTGTTGTCCTAAATAAATTGGGTGATTCTGTTGTTGTCAAGAGCATCTGAATGTTACTTAAACGGATGCCCGAAGGCTGATTTTGCACAAACGCCCACCTTTGGGTGTCTATTTTATTATTGGCTAGTTAGCGAACACAGCCTTAAAATCTTAATTCGGAAATGCTGAAAGGTCGTATCTGCAAAGCTGAGCTCTGATTTTAGAAAGTAAATTTTTTGAAAGAAAGGGGTCAATTTTTGATTTTTAAGTCAAAAGGAATAAAGTCTTAAGTTTCTTATTCGCCTTGATACATGTGCAGGGTGAGCACAATCCAAAACAAACCTTTTTCATTTGTAAGCAGAATCCCTTTGGAGTTGCGGCTGTGGTGGAATGATCTAGGTATAGAAGGGCAAGATGAGGTGAAGAAATATTTGGGAGGCCTTCCCAGACTATTGGAGATTGTACCTCGAGGGAACATCATTAGAGCTTTGGTCACATGTTGGGACCCGGTGCACAATGTGTTGCACTTTTGAACTTAACCTGACCTTAGAAGAAATAACCGGGTACATTGGGGATGCTGAGCTTCCTTTGAGGCACAAGTATTTGGTGGCCCAAAGAATTGTAGCAGTACACAAATTCTTAGATACCCTGAAGATAAGCAGAGTGGTACATGACTCAAACCTGGCAGCAGGGTTTTGCACTCTTTCATTCCTGTATACCAGATATGGTCACACGGGGGGGTTCAACAATCCAGAGAACAAAATCTGTCGCAAAGGAAACCGCATCAAGTGGGAAGAACGTAGAACTTTCGCTTTTATGGTGGCTTTTCTAGGTCTCCTGGTATTCCCAAGGAAAGATAGGAATATTGACATATAAATAGCAGGGGTTGTCAGCACTCTGCACACCCAAGCCAAGTGCACACTCGCGCCTATAATAGTAGTTTACTATTTCATGCTCTTACAGCTTGGGCCGGGAAAGATTTCTTTGAAGGGTGCAATATATTGTTGCAAATATGGATAACCGAACATCTATGCCACCGTTCCCAATTCATGAGCCATGGGTACGCAGAGAAAACTTGCATAGAAGAATTTTACACAACGATTGAAGGGCTCAGTTCCCCAAATGAGTAACAGGATGGATATCTTACCTTCAATCCCTCACTGCTAAACAAATAGAGTGGACGGTGGGATGGTTTTCTGCGGAAAAGATCATATACATGCCGGCAATGGAGCCTCACGTCCTTCTGATGGGTCTCAGGATCATCCAGCCTTATACCCCACATCGGGTTTTGAGACAACCCGGGAGGTGTCAAATAGTGCCAAAGGACGAAGATCTTAGCATCCGAGTAGTCGAGATTAGACCTGATGGTCAGTTCCCCAAAGAAACGGTCCTCAAAAGTTGGAATGAATGCCAATACCTAACAGCAAACACTTGTGCACGATCGGTCCAGAGGGGAAGTGTCACCAGGATACCTTGCTTGGTACAGGAGAGAAATGGTGTTCGAGAGGCCATCCAAAAGGCCCCATCTCCAGGAATTCATCGAAGCATCGAAAGATCAATGGGACTGGTTGGCTAAAGAACATGAATACAGGGCTACAATAAGCAAACTAGAGAAGCAGGTCATGAATTTGCAATTCGAGAAAGATTTGAAGGTCGCCAGAGATGAAGGCGACAAGAAGAAACTGATCAAGGAAAATGAGGTCCTTCGGGCCCAAATTCAGAAAATAAAAGTAGCCGCAGAAAATCCCATCCGGAGTGCCAAGGATACAAAACTTATAGATGGTTTGAGACAGAAGGTGAGTGAATACAGTCTTGATTTGAACAAAGCAGAAAAATAACTAGTCAGGGCTCGAAATCAATTGGCTAAAAATGCGGCAGAACGCGCATGTTTGGTTAAGCAATTAAAAGAAGAGTTTGATGGTGAGGTGACAGGGTTTAAGAAAACGGTCATCATCGCAAAAAACAAAATGCTTAAACAGGAAAAAAAGCTCAAAATTGAAGGGGAACATTGTTACATAGAATTGGTACAATTAGAATTGGAATTGCAACAGCTTCAAAAGCAGAATCAAGTAGCCGAACAAATTTTGGAAGCCAGAACTGAGCAGATCGGGTGGTTATTGCATGAGAAAGGTGTCATACGATAGAGAATGAAAAGGATCGCCCACTATATCGCAATGAATAGTAGAAGCTATAAGGATATGCCTAGATCTATGTTCTTTTGCCACCATGATGCTTTTGTTCGCCGCGTAATGGAAGATCTTTGTCACCTCCAAAGGGATTTAGCTAGTTGACCCTCGGCAAGGCCGAACAGTGCCTTGCGGGTCCAAGAGAAATTGAAGCCATAATGTATTCGTAATTTCTTGAGATTTAATTTTTCGTTCTATCAGTTTGTCTTAGAGTATGTATTTTCTTTTGCGCATGGTTAGCTATTCTTCGAGTCTGTAGTTCACCCTTTATCAGAATCTGTCAATTTTTCGAGTCTTTGTAACCAAGTTTGTTAATATGAAAATTGAAAATTCCAAAATATTTTATGCTTCACCTTTTAACTGCCAACACTACGCTCGGTCTGATTCATGCGGGGTCATGATACGTAGGCAATCTACATAAGATTCGACCATACCCGAATAAAGAAAAGAAAAAGAGAAAAGAAACGAAAGGGAAAGAATTGAAGACAAAAGCAGAGGAAATGCATGGAAACAAGCAAGAAAATAAAATAAGAGAGGGTAAGAAAATAAAGCCCAAAAAGGGGCATTGCAAACAAAGAAAATGAAAGCCGGGATAACGCAAGAAACCGATGCATGTAGTGACAAATCATTATTTAGGTGCATTCACACCCAATATGTGGCCGCTTGCATGTTCAAACCAAACCATTAACAGGTTTTTGGTGTTTTGTAATTCAAGACTAGACAGGTGGTTAATACTTGCGGAATTCTGGCAACTCACTCCTACAACACGCGGTCTAAGAGCAAGCAAGTCATGGCCAATCAGGAAGCTGATGTCAGCATTATTGACGCCTCGAAAGAAGTAGAGGAATTGGACGTTGATGCCATAAAGGAGGAAATGTACAAACTGAAACATCAAATGGCCGAGATGTATCAGGCATGGGCGATGTCAGCATTATTGACCCCTCAAAAGAAGTAGAGGAATTGGACGTTGATGCCATGAAGGAGGAAATGTACAAACTGAAACATCAAATGGCCGAGATGTATCAGGCATGGGTGAGAGGACATCTACCCCCAACCTATCCTGCTAACCTCCCTTCATTCAATCACTAGCCCAAGTTCATGACCAGTCCACTACTGATCCACCTTCAAGTTTTCCTATCTACTCACAGCACCAGGTACGACCTCTCAACCACCCACGGCTCCACTACCCAAAGCTCTTCCTCATCCCCCTCCACCAATTGCTCCCATTTATGTGGCACATTCTCCTCCCGCACTCCATAGATCATCAAGTGAGCCCTTTCTTCAAACTTACGAGGAAATCATAGATTTCTGATAGGAAAGAAAAAGCCCAATTAGCCAAAATTATTTCATATACACGAGCGTCCTCCTACATTGTCTAAATCTCACTCCTGTGCTCCCCGTTAAAATCCCGGCAGGAATTGAAAAGTTAATCAAAAATCCTAAGCAAGAGGAGGTACTCAGAAAGGTCAAAAGTTTAGAACAGTCATTCAGGGACATGAAAGGGTTAGGTGGTTAGGTGAGTGTGGCGTTCAAGCACCTTTGTCTATTTCTAGATGTGCAGTTTCCTCTAGGTTTAAAGATGCCTAAATTTGACTTATATGATGGATATGGCAATCCGGTCGCGCATCTAAGGGGGCTTTGCAGAAAAATGAGATGAGCAGGGGGAAAAGATGAAATGCTAATGGCGTACTTTAGCTAGAGTTTAAGTGGGTCGGCACTGGAGTGGTACACTCGGGATCACAATCGGTGGTACACTTGGGATGACCTGGCACAAGCGTTCACATGTCACTTTCAATATAATCTCGAAATTGTCCCGAATTGTCTATCCTTAACAAAACTGGAGAAGAAACACAATGAGAGTTTCAGGGAATAAAGTTTCCGATGGAGAGAACAAGCAGCCAGAGTTGATCATCCAATGAAGAAGAGTGAGATGGTTGACTATTTCCTACAGGCTCTGGAACCTACCTATTTCGGGCATTTGGTGTCGGCAGTAGGTAAATCTTTCAACGAGGTAGTTAAGATGGGAAGTATGGTCGAGGAAGGCCTCAAATCCAACAAGATCATGAGCTACTCTACAATCAAGGCAACCACTCAGGCCATACAGGGTGGAGCTGGGGGAACATTTGGAAAGAAGAAGAAGGAGGAAGTAACAACAATTGAGTCGGCAACTTGGTTCGGGCCTCGGGCTCCATCCCATTTCACCCACCCCCGTCTTCACCACCAAACATACCCACACCCTCCATAAGGCACACCACAACATTAATATCCACCGTTAGAACCTCGCTTCTAGTCCATCATTCACAAACGTATACCCAACCTCCCCCCCACGCATAATGGCGTGTGCCAGCCCCACAAAATGCCTACCCAACTCCAAAAACTCATTACCCACCTCCAAGAGCCTACCAACAACATCCGAAACCGCCTTCCGAGCCAATCTAGTCTTGAAAAATGAAAGGGTGCAGAAGAAGAAGACTTTCACTCCATTTGGAGAATCCTACACTAGTTTATTCCACAGGTTGCGATAATTGGATATGTTGAGACCAATCAAAGCAAAATTTCCTAATCCTCCCCTGAAGAATCTAGATTATTTTGTTAGCTATGAATACTATTTCGGTGCACCGGGGCATGATACCGAAAAGTGTTGGCATTTGAATAATGCTATCCAGAAACTTATCGACTCCCACCGGATTGAAGTGCAGACTCCAGAGGCACCCAACATTAACCAAATCCCACTGTCGGCCCATCATGAGACCAGCATGATTGAGATCGTGGAGAAAGGGGGAGAGTCCAAAATGCCCTTACAAATAGTAATGATGATCAAATCCAGTGAAGTTAAGCCAACTGAGAACATGAGCAGTGAGAAGTCAATGATCGAGGCAAAAGGAAGAAGTAGCAAACTTGTCGTAGTTTAAGGGAGCTCATCATGCACGGTTGCACCAAAACAGGAATAGGCAAAAGTGATAGTACACGGGGCAGCCGGAGAACCTGTCGTAGTTATGGAAGGTGCTTCCATAGAGCCTGTCATTGTGAAACCAGTAATCCAGCCACTGGTTGTCAATAGCAAAGCCGTTCCTTGGAGATATGAACAAGCAATAGTGATGCAAAAAGGGAAGAAAGTTAGGGAAGAGGTTTGCAAAGCCCTGGGTTTAACTCGGTCAGGGAAATACTTCGCCCCTGAGGAGTTGAGGAAAAACAGGATCCCTAAGGATAACCCAGAATCGGTGAAGAAAGCTGTATCGGAGGAAGAGGCAGAAAAAATTCCTGAAGAAAATGAAGATGCAGGATTACTCCATCGTAGAGCAATTGAGGAAGACACTAGCTCAGATCTCCTTATTGTCCTTACTAATCCATTCAGATGAACACCACCGGGTGCTGATGAAGATTTTGAAAAGGGCCCACATCCCCGCAAGATAAAATGTGAATCATTTGGAGAAAATTGCAAACAAGATATTCGAGGTAAATCGGGTCACCTTCTCTGATGATGAACTGCCCATTGAGGGAACTGAGCACAATCGGGCCCTTTATTTGACTGTAATATGTGAATCATTTGGAGAAAATTGCAAACAAGATATTCGAGGTAAATCGGGTCACCTTCTCTGATGATGAACTGCCCATTGAGGGAACTGAGCACAATCGGGCCCTTTATTTGACTGTAATATGTGAAGATACGGTGGTCACCCGGGTTGTGGTTGACAACGAGTCCGGTGCAAAAATTTGCCCGCTCTCTACAGTGATCAAGCTAAAGGTAGAGAATGAAAGGGTCCACAAGAATAACATTTGTGTTCGAGGTTTCGATGACGGAGGCAAAGACTCGGTAGGGGATATAGTGTTGGTGGTGTCAATAGGGCTTGTTGAGTTTACCATAAAATTTCAAGTGCTGGACGTGGTAGTTTCTTATAACATGTTGTTGGGCAGGCCTTGGATTCACGCAGCCAAGGCAGTGCCATATACTTTGCAACAAATGGTCAAATTTGAATGGGACATGCAAGAGATTGTGGTGTACGGTGAAGATAATCAATGTGTTTAAGGTGATGCTATAGTACCTTTTATTGAATCTGAAGACAACAAAGGTCCATGGGTCTACCAGATATTCGACACGGTGTCAGTTGAGAAGATCCCGGAAGGTGAGATTGTCACCAATCTAAAGATAGCAGCCGCATCAGTCATGGTGGCTTCAGATATATTTGAATAATGGGTTCATGCCCGGCAAGGGACTGGGGGTTTCTCAACAAAGCGTCATGCAACCGGTATCCCTCCCCAAAAATCCGGACACTTTTGGTCTAGGTTTCAGGCCTACAACTACGGATATAAGGCGAGCCAGAAAGTTAAAGCAGAGGGCCTGGGCCCTTCCAAAGCCCATTCCAAGGTTTTCCAAATCGTTCGTCAAGCCCAATACTAGCAAGCGCCCAGTGCCAAAGATTCCCGGTCCGCTGATCGACGCGGATGGGGATTTGGATAAAGGATTAGAAAGGTTGTTCAATGAGCTAAATATGGTCGAGGCAGGAGAAGGATCAAGCAGGCCAGATGTGCAGTTTGTGGGAGCATGCACAAAAGTCAATAACTGGGAAGCCACTCCTCTTCCCACCCGGAGGGAGTCTCGGTAGTCGGCTTTGATTTTTCTTTCATTCTAGTTTGGATTAGCTTCAGAGTTGTTAATTTAGTTATTATCTTCGTCTGTTTGGATGTGTAAACTCTGTTATCTTTTGATTCTAATGAAGTGCAATTTCCTTTCCAGTGATGCTGATGGTTCTAATGATCTGACATGCATAAGGACTCTTCGGTCTAGTCTTAAAAATTGATCTAGTTTTGAAATAATAATTCAGGAAATAGAGCATGAGGATGAGCCAGAACACGACGAGGAATGTGCATGGAGGAAATTATTAAAGAGTTGAGCCAATTTGAGGAGAAACCCAAACCAAATCTGAGCAATACAGAGGCAGTCAATTTAGGGATCCCGGATAATGTTAGAGAAACAAAAATAAGTGTCCATCTGGAATCACAACTTAGGAAAGAAATAATTGAAGTACTGTTTGAATACAAAGATGTCTTTCACTCGTCCTACGATGATATGCCGACTGAGCACTGACTTGGTGGTTCACAAATTGCCCACCAACCCACCCTGTCCTCCCGTCAAACAAAAGTTGAGAAAGTTTAAAACTGATGTGAGCGTAAAAATCAAAGAGGAAGTGACCAAGAAGTTTGAGGCAAAGGTTATCCGAGTCACGCGATATCCCACCTGGTTAGCTAACATTGTGCTCGTGCTGAAAAAGGATGGTAAAATCAGGGTGTGCGTCGATTACCGTGATCTCAACAAAGCAAGTCCAAGGACAACTTCCCCCTGCCGAACATTCGCATATTGATTGACAATTGTGCGAAACATGAGATCGGGTCGTTCATGGATTGTTACGCAGATTACCACCGGATCTTAATGGATGAAGAAGATGCGTAGAAAACAGCATTTATCACACCATGGGCAATATATTGCTATAGGGTCATGCCTTTTGGTTTGAAAAACGCCGGGGTGGCATACACAAGGGCAATAACAACCATTTTTCACGATGTGATACATAAGAAAATTGAGGTCTGCGTGAATGATGTGATAGTGAAGTCCATAAAGCAATTCGATCATGTAAAATATCAGAGGAAATTCTTCTAGAGGCTACGCATGTATGATCTCAAACTCAACCCGACAAAATGCGCATTTTGGGTACCTTCAAGGAAGTTGCTAGGGTTCATAGTCAGCCGACGAGGCATTGAACTAGATCTATCAAAGATCAAAGCTACACAGGAACTACCACCACAGAGGAATAAAACAATAATGATGAGTCTATTGGGAAGATTGAATTACATCAATTGGTTTATTGCTCAACTCACAACCTTATGCGAGCCATCTTTAAGCTACTAAAAATGATGTTGCGGTAAAATGGACGGGAGAGTGCCAAGAAGATTTTGACAAAATAAAGGAATATTTGTCGAACCCACCGATATTGGTCCCGCCAGCACCAGGAAGGCCCTTAATCTTATATTTGACAGTCTTGGACAACTCATTTGGATGCGTGTTGGGTCAGCACGATATCACAGGAGAAGAGAGCAGGCCATATACTACCTCAGCAAGAAATTCACGGCCTATGAGGTTAAGTATACTTATCTTGGAAGGACATGATGTGCCTTGACGTGGGTAGCCCAGAAGTTAAAACATTACTTGTCATCATATACCACTTATCTCATTTCACGTCTGGACCCGTTGAAGTACATTATGCAGAAGCTGATGCCCAATGAAAGGCTCATAATAATGGAAAATCTTGCTCATTGAGTTTGACATTGTCTATATGACTAGGACCGCAATGAAAGCAAAAGCATTCGCTGATCATTTAGCTGATAATACGATAGATGAAGAATACAAGCCCTTGAACAGATACTTCCCGGATGAGGAAGTGATGCATATTGATGAAATGGAGCGGGGTGAGAAATCGGGATATAAATTGTTTCTCGATGGGGGTTGCCAACATGAAAGGCATCCGGATAGGAGCATTTCTCATTTCTGAAGAAGGGAATCATTACCTAGTCACGGCTCAAATCCGCTTTTATTGCACCAATCACATGGCAAAATATGAAGCATGTATCTTGTGTTTGAGGTTAGCAGCAGATATTGGTGTCCAAGAAGTCTTAGTCATGATAAACTTGGACCTTCTGGTACACCAAATTCAAGGAGAGTGGAAAACAAGAGATTTAAAGCTCATACCAAACCGACAATTCTTGCATGATCTTTGTCAACGATTCCGGTCAATAGAGTTCAGGCACATCCCCGGAATTCACAATGAGGCTGCTAATGCCTTAGCTACTTTGGCGTCAATGTTACATCATCTGGATAAGGCTTATGTTGATCTGATACATATCCAAGTCCATGAAAAACATGCTTATTGAAAAATGGTGGAAGAAGAGCTTGATGGTGAGCCTTGGTTCCATGACATCAAAATATATATCAGGAACAGTGTGTACCCGGTACAACCCACGAGTGACCAGAAGAGAACAATCTGTCGCTTGTCAAGTGGGTTTTTCTTCAGCGGAGGAATATTATACAAAAGGACGTCGGATCTTGGTTTGTTGAGATGCATAGATGCTGGGCAAGTGAGAGATCATGAATGAGGTGCATGCTGGCGTCTGCGGGCTGCACATGAGCAGATATGTTTTGGAAAAGAAGATTCTCTGGGTAGGATATTATTGGCTCACCATGGAGCGAGATTGTATCATCTTCGTGCGCAAATGTCATCAATGTCAGGTGCATGGGGACTTAGTTCACTCCCCGCCGTCTGAATTGCATACGATGCTTCACCATGTCCTTTCGTTGCTTGGGGAATGGACGTCATCAGGCCCATCGAGCCAGCAGCTTTTAACAGACACAGGTTCATCCTGGTTGCTATTGACTATTTTACCAAGTGGGTCGAAGCTAAGACCTTCAAGGCAGTGGCCAAGAAAGCCGTGGTCGACTTTGTACATGCAAGTATCATTTGTCGGTTTGGAATCCCCAAGATTCTCATCACTGATAATGAGGCAAATCTCAACAGTCACTTGATGAAAGAGGTATATCAGCAGTTCAAGATCACACATCGAAATTCCACTCCGTACCACCCCAAGGCAAACGGAGCGGTCGAGGCAGCCAATAAGAACATAAAGAAGACACTTCGTAAAATGGTGGAAGGGTCCAGGCATTGGCATGAGAATTTACCATATTGCTTTCTTAGTCTATCACACTACCGTCCGCACTTAGGTAGGGGCAACCCCATATTTTTTGGTATATGGCACAGAAGCAGTAATCCCGGTTGAAATGGAAATCCCCTCCCTTCGGATCGTGGCTGAAGCAAGAATCGACGATAAAGAATAGGTCAAAACTCGTTTCGAGAAGTTGAGTTTGATTGATGAGAAAAGATTGGCATCAATGTGTCATGGCTAGTTATATCAACAGAGTATGGCAAGAGCATATAACAAGAAAGTGCGTCCAAGAAAGTTTGAAGTGGGTCAATTAGTGTTGAAACACATCAACCCTCACCAGGCCGAGGCAAAGGGCAAGTTCGCTCTAAATTGGCAAGGATCGTTTGTCGTGTCAAGAGTATTGTCCAATGGGGCATTGTATCTAACATATGAGGAAGGAAAATGTGTAGAAATGACTATCAATTCAGATGCGTTCAGAAGATATTATGTATGATTTTATTTTGTTGGAATCATTGTCTATACTTGGCGTTTGTTTATACTTGGCATATTTTATAGATTGAAATGATAAAGGCATTTATTCAGCTATCTAAACACTTTACCCTTTGTTCACCCTTTTGAGCTTCAATTGTTTTTCCTTTCATATCCCCTCTTTCGGTATCAATAACGAAAGTCAGAAACGCAATTATAAAAAGGCGGTGAACAGACAATAAACAAAGGAAGAAAGAGAAAGAAAAGAAAAGAAAAGAAAAGAAAAAGAAAAGGAGAGAAATTAAGGAAAAGAAAAAAATAAAAAAATGAAAAAGAGAAAAGAAAATAAAAGAAAGGAAAAGCAAAAGAAAAAAAGAAGAAGAAAAGGAAGATAGAACAACAGAAAGATAGAAGGAAAAGGAAAACAAACGAACAATAGTAAAAGTAAGGAATCATCATGAACTACGTTAGACTTGATTCCTTTTAAGGATACATAGGCAGCCTCACGGTTTGGTCTCATTAAAATAAAAATCCAAAAGTTCCCAAGCAAGAAACTGGTGTAGCAGTTGTGGTTGTTGTAAAAATTTGATTCCAAAAGTTGTAATTTTGAACCCATTTGAGTTATTTTGATCCTTTGATACCCATTCTGTATAAGCCTATCCAAAAGACTACGTTACGGTCCAAAGAAAGACCTTCTGATCCGTCTTCAAGAGATGCCAAGTTGAGCAAGTAGAGGTGATTCATGTTAGGGGCAACACTCCGGTCCAAGTAGGAAAGATAATAAAATGAGAGAGTCTTATTGGTGAAAACCATCAGGGGCACCGTAAGGCGACGAGAGCGTAGAGAAATAAAAAATAAGAGAGTCTTATTGGTGAAAACCTTCATGGTAACCTTAAGGAGACTGTAAGTTGAGAGAAGGAACAAAGTGAGAGAGGCTTGATGGTGAAAAACCTTTAGGCGCTACAAGTCAAAGAAGGATTGAGAATCAGATTGGATAATCAGAGCATTGAAGCCCAGCTTTACGGTCTGGGGGTATAACAAGAGTTAAAAATCAGATTTGCTTAACAGAATAGGACGTAGATGCATGTCATGGTCATTAGAGTTGGTATCCGCATTTTATAGGTTTCTACTTTTTAGTCTTTTTTTTTTTGTTAGGAATCATCTCCTTTCATTGTCTTCTACTTTGTTCCTTTCGTCTTGTTTATTCCCTCTTCTTGAGTCTGTCGGCTCAAACAAGTGAGAAATGACTACAAAATCGGCCGCCATCTTTCTAATTGCACAAAACGGGACATGTTTGTCACATCAAAGCAGCATAAGTCAGGAAAAAACAACCGACACACTGAGCTGGTAACAATCAACATGCTCTGGGATTCATTTGAAATACAAAGGCTCGGTATGTATGAAATCATGGACAATGCAGCAGAATGAAGGGTATGGTGAATGGATCAAAGGTGTTTTCTATGATAAGATTGACAAGAAGGTTGGTAAGCCAATGACAAGCAATATCTTCCAAGAAGAAATCAAAGTTATCAGGACTAGCGATGGAGAAGTAGACCTCAAGGCGAGAGCCGGTGATTTGGGTCAAGAAAGAACATCATACACAGTGTGGTTAGTAACAACTAATATGCTTTAGGGATCGGGTGGAATACAAAGGTTTGGCAGATGTCGATTCAGGAGCAATACAGTTGATGGAAGGTATTGGGTTTGAACGAGAAGAGGAATTTTCTAGGTTAAGGTTTACAAAGGAAGCGGTTAGTCAAGGGGCAAACATGGTCTTCAAATGAAAATCAATCATCATAACAAGTGAAGGAGCAACGGACCTCAAGGTCAAGTCCATTGGTTTAAGTCAATAAAAACGGCATACAAACAAAGTGGGGGCGATGGACGTGCTTTGGGGGGTCACGTGAAACACAAAGGATGGGAAGATGTCAGTTCATAAGCAATGCAACAAATAGAGAATATAGGGTCTGAATGGAGAAAGGGTATTTTCTGCGATAAGGGTGATAGAGAAAATTGGTTATCCAATAAGCACGCAATGTCTTTCAAGGTGAAATCAAAGTTACCGTGGCAAGTGAAGGAGCGCAACACAAAGATGGGAAAGGCCAAAAAGGTTAGCCAAGCATAGTAAACTGACTCAGCAATCTAAGGAAAGATGTAAGAGTTCTGGCAAAGGATCAAAAATGCAACACAAAGATGGGAAGCAGAGTAAAGTCACAAGGCTCAAGGGACGGGCAAGCATAACGCACTGACGGGGCAATCTAAGATAGAATGCAAGGATTCTGGCGAAAGAGTCAAAGTGCAACACAAATTAGGAAAGGCCACAAGGATTAACCAAGCGTAATACGTTGACTCATCAACCTCAGGAGAGGATGTAAGAGTTCCAGCAAGAGGGTCGAAAGTGCAACACATGGATGGGGGAGTAGAGTAAAGCCACAAGGGTCAAAGGGTCAGCAAACATAATACATTAACTTGATAATCTCGGGAAAGGTGCAAGAATTATGGCAAAAGGGCTAGGATGTAACAAAGTAATGGGCGAGCAAAGTAAAGCTATAAAGGTTGGGAGGTCAACCAACCAACTCAGGCAACTCATCATCAACATAAAAATTTGACACAACGGAACACGACAGTGAGGAGGCCGCTTCCAACAAGAATGCCGCAAGCTAACAACCACTTTTCAAACTGACCATTTTCTTTGATTGACACAGGGGCAAAAATATTCCAGAAGATCCTAATGGAGGCCACCCACAAGGGAGGTCAAGCACATGGCAGGTATGATCAAAATCTTAGGGCCCATATGAAAATGGGACCTAGTTAAAACTCAAAAGGAACATAGTCTGTCATAAATGTTCTCCCCAGCAAGAGTATAATGGGACGAAACTTTAATTAGCAACCCCTAGCAGAGACAACCGAGAGTTAAAAGGGGCATGCAAGTTGAAATTCTCAAGACTCCCCCCCCCCTCTTGGAAATGGAACTCAATTTAAATTCAAACAGGTGCGGGTAACATGGGCAGGAACAAACACCTTCCCTGGTAAGAGTCATTGAAACCCTCCTAGATAGCGATCACCAGCAGAAACAACTGGAAGTTAGAGTTGGCATTTAAGCTGGAACCCTCCTCCTGGTAAATGGGACTTATTTAAAGGTTAGAGGTAGTCACGGATAACAAAAAGCATAAAGTGACTTGCATAGGATTCAATTAGAGGTTTTCAGGACCCTCCTAAAAAATGGGACTTAACTTAGAACACAAACAGTCGGGTGGCATGGTCATATCCAAATACTTCCCCAACAAGAGTCATCAGGATCCGCTTGGATAATGGGAATTAATCGTAGGACTTGTCAGGACCCCCCTGGATAACGGGACGTAGCTCTAAATACTAACCCCCAGCAGACACATTTTGTCATCATATTAAGAGTTGTCAGGACCCATTTGGATAATAGGAAGTAGTTTTAGTCACCAGTCACCAGCAGATTCCCAGCAGATATAACTTATAACAAGACATAGTGGAAAATAATACCTTTTGAGAAACATAACATAATCTTATAGTTGTCATCAGTTAAGAATTGTCAGGTCCCTCCTAGATAATGGGACTTAGCTTAGATTTAGAGATATTTGATAAGGGGATTTGATTAACACTCACAGATCCGCCCAGCACCAAACTGGAGCAGGAAGAATTTCTTGTGTTTTGTTTGTTTTGTTGTGATCAGGTACACAAGCAGCACTGTCAGGGAATAGTTTTCAAGTTTCAAAATTTGGTAATCAGACGCCACCTGTCAAAACAAAGGAATATTTTTCAAGTTTCAAATTCTGGTAATCAGGCACCCACCTGTCAGAACAAGGGAATATTTTTCAAGTTTCGAATTTTGGTAATCAGTCGCCCACTTGTCAGAACAGGAATATTTTTCAAGTTTCAAATTTTGGTAATCAAGCGCCCACATGTCAGAACAAGGGAATATGTTTCAAGTATTAAATTTTGGTAATCAGGCGCCCAACGGTCAAAACAAGGGAATATTTTTCAAGTTTCAAATTTTGGCAATCAGGCTCCCACCTGTCAGAACAAGGGAATAGTTTTCAAGTTTCAAGCTTTGGTAATCAGGCGCCCACATGTCAGAACAAGGGAATATTGTTCAAGTTTCAAGTTTTGGTAATAGGTGCCCGCCTATCAGAACAAAGGAATATTTTGCAAGATTCAAGTCTGGAAACCAAGCGTTCACCTGTAGAACAAGGGAATACATTTCAAGTCCAGCGATTCGGCGTCAGACATAGAAAAAAAACAAGAAGTTAACAAGGCAACAAGGAGTTTACAGGGAGAAATATCATTCAACAAGGGAATGAGGAGCTTACAGGAAGAAACACAAGGCAACAAGGCAATAAATATCAAGAGCAAGATTGAAGACGAAAATAGGTTCTTTTGTAATCCATACTTCATAGACTAGTTTAGCTTCTTCATTTTTTCACAAGGAGTAATAAGGGGGTCTAGCAGTAGCAGCAGCATCAGCAGCAGTAGTGAAATCATAGCTCCTGGTAGTTCAAGCTATCAAAACACTCCAGAACTACACTAACTTGATTCCTTTACAGCCAAAGATATGTAGACAAACTTTGAAGCAGGGTTTGGTCAGACAGTTTTCAAATGTTTCTCATGGAATGCCAAGTAGGCAAAAATCCCTCAGTTGCTCATTTATCTTTGCCTGGAAATCCTTCGTGTCTCCGAACAAAGAGGGGCAGATGTAAGCACGTGATTTTTACCTCGCTCGAAATGTTCCTATAGAATTCATTAAAATTAGGATTTTTTTTTCTTTTATTATTTGTATTTTTAGGAATTAATTGCGTGATTTAGTGTTTATTTGCATTTTTTGTGCATTTTAAATTGATATAATTCATAAAAATACAAAAATAACATGTTTGTATTTAGGACTTAATTTTACATTTTTTAGGTTTATTACTTAATTAATATTGAAGATAAGGAAAAAATAACAAAAATAGTCATTTTTACATTTGTTTAGTTTTCCTTTTAAATTTGGGATTTAGGTTATTTTTAGAAGTTAATTAGTTTATTTTTTAGGATTAAAACTTGGCTTTGTCTATTTTTATTTTATAATTTATAAAATCTAGAAATAAAATAAAAAGAGAACTAATTTAAAACAAAAAGAAAAAGAAGAGAAAAGAAAGAAGTGTAAAATTGGGTCATTTTACATTTGAATATCCAGTCCAAACCCTACACACCTGACCCAAACTCACATCCCAAACCCAGTCCAGCCCTGGAACTCAAAACAACACCGTTTAAGGGCGTCTTCAAACAGAGCCGTTGATGACATTTGATCAATGGATGTGAACTGCCTAGGTTTTAAATATATAATTATCGTAATTCCCCTCCCCCACCCCTCCAAACCCTCTCTCAAACACCCCTGAATACACCGTTATATCATCGTCGTATAACCACCATCCTCCGCTATCTGCCGCCGGCCGGAAATTGCCGCTGCCGGTGGCGTAGCTCCAAACCCACCCAAATTAATAATGTTTGCTCCCCTTCTCCTCCTCTTTCCAACTCCCTAGACCCCATACCTCAAATCTTAACCGATCATCTCGAATATTAGTTTAAAGATTCAACTGGTTCGGCGTCCATGGCGGCGCTGGCTCAAACGGCCACCAATAATATAGCACATGTTCTCCTTTCCATCCTCTACCTAGATCTGAACCCCGCCTTTCTCGAATCTCCTTTGAACTCGTCGAATAAGTTAAAACATGTCCGCCATGTACGTTGGTGTCTCACCCAACCCCACCCAAAATAACATCTCTAACCTTCCTCACCACTCTCTCCTCGAACCCCCGACTGGTTCCCTTCGAACATCGCCGGAGGTGCTAAAATTTCATGTTGAGGACTGGGAGAACCCTAGAGGGTTCAAAACGAGAGCTTTCCTTTGAATGTTGAAGCTCCAAATTCTATTCCACACTAACCTTAGATAAGTTCTTATTTTCTTTTGCTTTGAATTATGCTGCCGGTAAATTGGTTCAATCATGTTTGTTGTACGATTATTAATCTTGTTTAAGTTTCATTTTTTTTATTTTATCAATTAGTTTAGTTATATAGGATGGTATTTCTGCCTATGCATGGATGTTTGTTTTCAAAATTAATAGTCCTTTATGCATATTAAAGGTCTGATTTGGTTTGATCTTGTTTGTCTCGGTGTTTTATTTCCTTTTAGACTTAATGTAGGGTTCGTTTGATTTTCACTTCTGTTTTAATGATGATAAGTAGTTTGCAACCCAAAATTGGTAGTCATTTGATTTTGTACTTTGGCTTGGAATGTGTTAGCTGATTGATATTCAAATTATTGGATTAAGCGTAGTAAATTAGAAGGGTTACGCTAATTAACATAAGTGGTAATTGTAAAAGTAATTCAAGGGTGGTTTGGGTAATTCATTGAGGAATCTTTATCAGATGATTTGGGAAGCTTCTAGAATATGGGTCAAAATTAAAATTCAGACTTTTAATTGTTGTAACTTGGGTAGCAAGCTAAGAATTTAGGGATTGGTTGGTTAAATCTGGAAATAAAAGAGGACTAAGGGGGGTAAAACAAGAACAAATGGGCTGCGCAAAAGATTTAGATATAAAAAGGGATTCCAATGCCTTGATGGAGGAGATTTTTTTTTTAGGTCTGAAAATCCCAGAAAAATTCTCAAATAGTTTCCAGCCTCTAAAAGTTTTTTTAGACCTGAAAGCTTCAAAAAATCACCAAATACACTGTTAGTTTTTGTTAGATTAGTTTCAATTTTTGGCATTTTGAGTATGTTTTGAAGTTCAATCGAGGTTGTGTTTGGTATATTAGTGATATTACTGCTTTGAAATCATATTCTGGGTTATAATGGTGTCAAGTTGGGATTCTAGTTGATTTAAAAATCATGTGGCTGCTCGATTTCAACTACTGATTTTCTATGCTCCATTGTTGCTAAAATATTGATATCTCCTTTCTCTTTTGATAATTGCACTTCTAGGAACGTTGTTAAACGTTAGGTGTTGAATGGATTGAATTCATATGTACGACGGTTTTGTTTTGAAGAAGGACACTCAAGAACCTTTTCCTTGTCCCTATCTTGTTACATGGATCTGTTCTGATGGACATTTATTTTTTTAGACTTTTAATTTGATATCATTAAATAGACTGCTACTTATTCTGTATAACTTGGACTGTGTAAACAATTATTTTTTTATTCAATGAGTAAAGTACTAATGATAGTATAATTTCCTTTAAGTGCTAGAGTAGTCAGTAGTACAATGGACATTGTGTTCAAATATGATATCAGCATTGGCATGGTGACATTCCTATGTTAGTTGATGTGTTCATATCATTGTTAAAGTTAGGGTAAACGAGTATTTGTAACAGGTCCATTTAGGATTATCCCTTACAGTATAAAATTACTGATTACATGTGAACCTGAAAGTTGGTTTTAATTCGGCATGTCACTCTGCATTATCTATCGCTTACATAAAAAGAAAAAATGAAGCTGAATCTAAAATATGGTATAATATGAAACCTCGATTATTGAAAGTTATTTGGATATTTGTTGGGCTTCGCTAGTTTGGTTGATTAGGCAATGATATTAAGTCTTGTGTTGACCCATTCACAGCAGTGAATTTAAGATGCCATCTCACTAAATCATTTAGGTTAATTGTATCATGAACCCCGTTTCATGTGCCTTCTAGCTTTGGGCTTGCTTAAAGGCCCAAACGTAAATAGTCATACCGGTCATTCTTAATCGAAGACATTACTGGGCAGAATTTGGACTCTTCAAACTAGGTAACACAATGGAATAAAGAGAGATTTTCTTCTTATTAAAATATGGACTTGAGTCTGAAAGTCCGGACTCCATTGCTAATTAGCTAAGTCTTTTAGAGACAAATCTTGTAGAAAAGCCTAGCTCGCTTTAGGTTGATCTTCAAATAATAAAACGAGGTGTGTCGCATCTAATAAAACCCATAAACTGCGTGGCTCTCTCTAAATGTTTATACTAAAATACTTAGGAATTCAGGACGTGCCGTTTAGCGAACTTCCTGCTTTCCCGCAAAGATAATAGCACGTTAGTCGCTTTAGGCACGTCTTTAATAATCTTACCTTCCTAAGTACGGGTGCACATTTATGTGACCCAAATTCAAATCCCAATGAAGTTGAAATGTGTCAAAAATCGCGGGTGCATTTATATGACGTGGTTCGAGACATGTTTTAAGGACATTGCAATTCTATTTAAAAATAATAATAAAAGTGGTTAAAAGATTCAAAATGCACATAGGTTCATTATTGTATAAAATTAGATAATTTAAGCCAAGTATAACAGTTGAGCGACCGTGCTAGAATCACAGAACCCAAGAATGCCTAACACCTTCTCTGGAATTAACAGAATTCCTTACTCGGATTTCTGGTTCTGAGACTGTTAAACAGAGTCATTCTTTTCGTCGATTCGGAATTCTAAACAGTGACTTGGGACACCATTAATTATCCCAAGTGGAGACTCTAAAATTATCTTAAAATAAATAAATCCCGCTTCAATTGTCCTTTAACTGAAAAAACTCCCTTGTCTACACCCCTCCCCGGGCTGTAGTGAGCCAAAAGGAGGTGTGACAGCAGACCACGGAGTCCCCTTCCAGTTATTTCAATTTACAGTTTCTTTTAACTCGAAAGTAGTCGTACTTTCCTTCAGCTAGTTATTTGTAGTGACTCTTAAAAGTTCTTGAATTGTGATACCAGATTCTGGATTGCTGTGTATAATTACTTGGTTATTATAAAATTCTACACTCTTTTAAATCTGTTATGGTTTAATTATTGTTATTTACTAAATTATTTAAGAGTTAGCGTGCTAATCTCAAAATGTTGACTAGCCTAGCAACTGCCAATTTATCCTCCTCCTCCATCTTACTTTTAGTATCCTATGTTCTATTAAATACTACCATCTATGACGGTAGGTAGAACTTTTTCCCCCGATAACTTAAGGCCCTGTTTGGCCATAGTTTTGTCAAAATAAATTTGGAATTTATTTCAAAACGCATATTTGGCCATAAATTTTGCCCATCTTTTGGCCAAATTTCAAATCCCAAAATCCCAAAACTTGGGAATTATATACATATTTTCTCAAAAAAAGTTGGAAAATATGTTTTGAAAATGTATGTCCAAACACATTTTCATCTTCAAACCAAACTTCATCCAAATAGGATTTTTTTAAAATAAATTTGAAATCTATGGCCAAACGTTAGCTAAAAATTAAGGTAAAATTAGTAGTACAAACAAAGTCAAAAGTCACTTAGTTTGACTTTTTATGATCAACCAAAAAAGTATTATATACAAATCTAGTATTATGTCCTTAATCTCTTTTCTATTATGATATAATTTCAGTGAAATATTATGTTGGTACACTTACATGTAATTACAGTTGAATAAAATAAGATGAAGAAAAATAATTAAATATTCTTCAAGTTGAGGTGCGGATATCTCGCTCTCTTTAAGGAGATTCAAGCCAACTGTGATAGCATCTTCTTCAGTCCAGCAATAATACTCTTGACTTGTCCCCTCCAGAATACAACAGCCCAATAACGACGTCGAACTAACTCTGAATAAGTTGTTGAATTCAAAGCTCCACCAAATTGAACAACTTTCTTTAACTAAAATAATACTCTTTTGTATAGAATAAGTCAGAGACTTTGATTTTTCTCTTTCTCTTAACTCTCTTTTTCACTACACCAATTTCATCTTTTTGCATGCATTCTACACTATTTTTCCACACCAAACACAAGAAAGAAACATCACTACTTATAGAGGTAGAATTTCTTCCATGAAATAAATAACAAAGTAGTGAGATATTAAAATAGTAGAACATGGGTTGGTAGTTACAGAATATAAACTTTAGTGCATAATAAAGTGGTAGATCATGTCATTAGTGATTTCAAGAGTTATACCAAAGTAATGGTCATTTTCTGCTAATTTGTTACCGCTATACCACAAAAAATAATGCACTTTAATATTATAATTTTAATATTTAAATGCACAACACCACCACATTATCCTAGGGTTGGTCTAAATGAATAAGAGCTTGTTTGACCAAGCTGCCGAGAATTACTTATTTTGAAAAGTGCTTTATGAAAAAGTGCTTTATCAAAATAAATAGTTTGCGTTTGTCGATTTATTTGAATAGTGCTTTTTGCAAGCTCATCGTGTTTGTCCAATCTATTAAAAAAGTATTTTTGTGTATCAAATTACGAAAAAAGAAAGTAAATGTTCAATTAGCGATTAGTATTATTTAAAAAGAAAAAATAAATTACACATTTATTAGAAAAGAATTCAATTAAATGATAAAACATAAATTAAAAATTCTAATTAGTATAAAATATAGTTATTCCAAAGCAATAATATTGAATGTTTGGTACCATTTATTATTTACATGATGATTTAAATATGTCAAAATAAATCATTGAATATAAATATAAAATCTACTCTTAAGAATAGGAGAAACAGAATAAAAACGAGATTAAAATAAAAAAGAGAATAAAGGTATAGCAGAAAAGAAAAAGGAAAAGAAAAAGAAAAATTAAATTAATGAGGGATAATTTTAAAAATATATTCCCTCCGTTTCAATTTATGTGAACATATTTCCTTTTTAGTCCGTGCCAAATATAATGGCCTCTTTCCCTTTTGGAAAATATTTTACCTTTATGCAATGATTTATACCCACACAAAATATATGTGCTTCATTTTACACCACAAGTTTAAAAGTCTTCTCTCTTTTCTTAAATTATGTGCTCAGTCAAATGAGTTCACATAAATTGAAACGAAAAAAGTAAATTTATTGTAAGATTATTTTTATCTTGAATAAATTAACTTTCTACTTTTGCTTCTACTTTTTGGAAAAAGTTAAAATTTATAGCTTCTCCCAACAAGCAGAAAAACCTGTTTGTTGCTATCAAGAAGTATTTTTTTCATTTAAATCAAACACCTTAAATTTTTCAAAAATTACTTTTTAATAAAAATAATACTTTTGACCTTCTAAAAACTTGACCAAACATGCTTTAAATGAAGTCATAGAAAAAATTTAAGGAAAAATTAATTCTGCAAAACCGAAGTCAATCTTTTAATGACAAAACTTTCATCATCATGATTCACCAAATTCACACAAGATTTCAGTAAAAATGCTACGCGCTGATATGTAAAATATACTTATACAATCAAATCAATTACTTACTAATGGGATATTTTTTCTTTTATTTATTCTAATTAATTTAACTTAAAATTTTTTCATTTTATTCATTTACTTTTAATAAATTTTTTTTATAGCCATACAAATATTATGGCCCCACAAACTTTTACTTCTTATGCTTTTAAGATCACAAATTTCAAAAATCTTCTTTTTTTTTCTTAAAATTCATGCTGAGTCAAACTATCTCATTTAATATAAAATGGAGAGAGTATAAAGTAAATTTTTATGATAATATATTGAGCTATAGTACTAATGTAAAAAAATTTATTTTATCGATATACTCCAACAGGTTCAAAATAAATATTTTTTTGGCCTTTTTCTTGTGGTTCAAAATAAGTAATTTTTCAGATTTCAAGAATTAATTAATTATTTTTTCCTATATTGTCCTTGGATTAAATAGCGTTCAAATATGTGTTAGGAGTGTTTATGTGAGAAAGTAAAAGTTAATATGGTCAATTCTATTGTTAATTAACGTTAAAAGATAAAAAATTTAATCTGTGCAAAAAAATTCAAAAATTACTTATTTTAGACCGAAAAAAATATAAAGTTTAAATCTCTTTAAGATAACATAGACAATAAATTACGTGTCAAGGATCATTCATTATACTATGAAACCAATTGGTTATTAATGAGGTCAATGTCGCCATAACGATAGTAGGCCACACGTGAGAATATTTAATACTACTAACATATATTATTATAACTAGTACTTTAATTAACGTTTTAATATATGACACATGAGCCGTTATAAGTGGTCAGCAAAATCCTCCAAATAGAACAATAGATTACAAGTCATGACTTTTTTTAATTTATTATGCTAACTATCAAATGAGTATTGTTTAGAATAAAGTGGTTATTCATGTGATTACATTTTAAATTCTTGAATTATTGAATTGTAAGGCGATCTTGAGAAATTTAATTTAGTATATACTTGATTTCTTAAATAAATTAAAATAGATTTAAAAACTTCATCTTGAAATGTATATTATTAAAGAAAAGCTGTACCAATAAAGTTGGATCATTACTGGTTTTAAACAAGCAACATATATATATATATATATATATATATATATATATATATATATATATATATATATATATATATATATATATATATATATATATATATATATATATATATATATATATATATATATATATATATATATATAAAACCAATAAGATCAATTTATTGTTTAGGGATAACATGACTGCATATTCCATTATAATTTATGAAGTTTATCTCGTTTGCAATTACAAGAAAAGCACAACCTAGTGGATAAGATATAATTTGTGGATTATGAAATTATATGTTTGATTGAAGTAGATTTTATGTTAATAATTTAGTACTTCTTTTTAAGTACCTCATATGTAATTTCTATCTAAAGGTAGAAAAGAAGAATCTTTAACACTATTTTCATTTTTGACGAAGAGGAATATTAATGTTTCTTCTATATTGGCCAATAGATCAGATTATAAATATCATAGAATAATGTCTGTCTCAAATAAAGTTGATTTGACCACATTGACATATGAAAGCCCATTGTTACCTAATATTTACTGTTTCCTAATTTGGTATTGTGGCAAACTCTTGAAAATAGAAAATTCCTCACACGTCTTTGATAAGGTAAACTGAGACACGCACCCAGGATTTAAATTTTATAATTTAATTTTTATGATTTTAGCATTTAATTTATTATTATATTTTTAAAATTATAGGTTTATGTCTATAATTTTAATAAATTTTTATATATAATTTTTACTCTGTATAAAAAGTTATGAGTTCAGTTGAATTTGTTGCCAACCATCTACCTCGGCCTCTACATGCAATTAGTATTCATTGATAAGTAGGAGTAGGAAAGTGTGAAAAAAAATTTCATGCTAATTATAAGTTTAATCATATATTGTCTAAATTCATTCAGTACAATTAGCTGCATTTAAATTATTAAGTATAGGTAGAATTTTATTGTAGTCGGGTTCGAGCCAATATTGAACTTTTTAGTAGTCGAGTTCGAGCAAAAGTCGATCCTATTCATCCCACCCAACACAACCCTGAGGCCTGAGGTAAATTATTATTTTGGCGTATCACTTATTGGTAAATTCAATTTGTTTCATTTGATTTTTCTAATATTTGACTGACATAAAAACATTCAATTAATAGAGCTATACACCTTTGATCCCTCAACTAACAAAGTTACAGAATTGATTATTTCTTAATTATTAAACCGTTTGACAATATTCATATGATATGTTGATATGGATGTGCGAGCATCATCGGATTAAATATAATCAGAAATGAGGTTATTCGCGACAATGTGGATATGACCCCTATTGAGGACAAGATGCGAGAAGCGCGGCTTAGGTGGTTTGGTCATGTGAGGAGGAGGAGCACAGATTCCCCGGTGAGGAGGTGTGAGGGGTTGACATTGGACGGCCTACAATAAAGTACAGGTAGGCCAAAGAAGAGGTGGGGAGAGGTGATTAGGCAAGATATGATGTCACTTCAGCCGGCCGAGGACATGACTCTTCGTAGGAAGGTGTGGAGGTCGAGAAATATGGTAATCTAGAGTGTTCATAACAGTAGTATTCGCACGCAGAGTCACTTTTTGTTGGTAGTTAGTGTATTGAAAAAAATTAAATTTATATATATTGAAGTGATTGAGAGATGACATGTCATGACACGTAGACTGGTCAAAGAATGATGATCAGCAAGGAGGCACGAGTTGCAAAAGACGCGAGTAGAGACACGAGCAGAGACACGAACAGAGATTCAAAAAGACTGAACATTCGTACCTATTTAAGTTCAAAAGTTAAAGAGAGTGAACTTGCTAACAAAAGAGAGTACAGATACAATATTTAAAAGGCATTAATGACTGGAAACGTTAAAGAATTTGAATTGAATTACAATAATTATCATTTATAACGTAGCACTAAATGCCTTTAATTTTCTATAATGGCCTTATTATGACAAAGACAAAATGTATATCTTAGAGATAGCTATAAAAAGGAGAAGACTGATTATTTGTAAGGACACATAAGAGATCATCGGAATATATTAATTTAGTTTGCTTTCTTCTGTTCCTTTTATTATTAGAAAAATTAATTCTCTTTATTTATTTTTTGATTTATCAGTAACCCGAGTTCTTCTAAAATAAACCTTTGACCAAAATTTTACTTTTTGGTTAAACAAATTAGTTCCGTTATCGAGACTCTGATAATCGTTTTGCTTTCTTAAGTCAATTCTTTTATCAAACAATTTACTATGTCGAATATCAATGACAATAGTCAACAAGGTCTTCAACAACGAGAAAATAATGAAAGAGGCTAGACTCCACCTCCTTCACCACATGACTCACAACGTCAATCACGAGAAGGAACTCCAGATGGCTCTAAGACAAATAATAGAGTTGCAAATCAAAATGGCGTCGAAGCAATTCAAAATGTTGGAGTTGCAAATGAACAAGCACTCGATGACGCCTTAAAAATCTGATTGCTCACCAAGTTAGTAATGCACTCTGTGATTTTACTAGTCAATTTCAACTTGTTCCGCCAACACCAACTCCGAATCAAAATACATTGGAAAACCCATGTTCTGAGCTCGTGCATTCAGACACTAGTGGAACTCCAAGCAAGTCTCGCGATGGCGAACCAGGTAACATAGTTAATTCTGATTTACAAATTTTAGTTCTAACCATGCAGAAGCAGCTCAAGGAACAAAATGATCGCATAAAGCAAATACCTGGAGTACTATCTGTTATCAAAGGAATAGACATGGACAAATACTCGCAACAGCCATGGAAGCCTAGTGCTGCTCCGGTATCTATTCCAAAGAAGTTTAAAATACCTGATATTCCAAAATATGATGGCACAACTGATCCACGAGATCACGTGATTGCATTTACAACTGGCATGAAAGGCAACGACTTAACCAAACAAGAAATTGAATCAGTACATGGTATTCTTTTTTACCCAAAAATTCTATAAATTCTTTTGCTAAGCTTGCAGATTCATTTATCAAAGCACATTCGGGGGCTTAAAAAGTCGAGAAATGAATAGAAAATATTTTCATGATCAAGCAAGGAAACCCAGCACTGCTTAGAGAGTTGGTGGATAGGTTCCAACGTGAAAGAATGATGCTACCACGTATACTAAACAATTGGGCAGCTATAGCCTTCACCGGTAATTTGAATGAAAAAATCTCAGAAGCCACGAGGCGACTCAAGGAAAGTCTTCGAGAGTTCCCAGCAACGACTTGGAATGATGTTTATAGCCGGTATACTATGAAGCTAAGGATAGAAGAAGATATTATCACACGGTCTCAAAAAGAGGAAAATGTGAGTACGAGACGCACGAAAATCGAAAGAAGGTCCATAAAAAATAGATACGAACTAATATGGGTCCAACGGGAAAAATTCATGATCAAAGTAGGACAATTCAAGGTATGATTATAGATCTAGGAATAGAGAGTCGGGTTCGTCATCAAGTTTTGGGAACGATCGAAACACGCGAGAGACGCGTGATGATGATAGAAACTTGAAGGCAAGATTTGGCGGTTATAATTTTAATGTAAGCACTTTCGAGCTCATAGTTGTTTAAGAAGCATGGGTGATAAGGTGCGATGAACAAAAGAAATGAGATCAAATCCAAACAGGCGCAATCATGATCAACAACAACAACAACAATAACTACCCAGTATACTCCCACCAGGTGGGGTCTAGGGAGGGTAATATGTAGACGAGCCTTACCCCTACCCGAAAGGGCAGAGAGGCTGTTTCCAATCGACCCTCGGTAGCATAGGAAAAAGAGAAATCAGCTGTAAAACAAAAACAAAACAAAAACAATAACAATAGAGCATTAGTATCACCCGCAGAAATAGCAGAAATAACGGAAATAATTATCTAAACATAAGGAACCTAAATACAATCGCATGCAGGCGCAATCCTGATCATAGGTGCGAATTTCACAATGATCATGGTCATAAAATGGCAGATTACAGATTGCTACAAGGTGAAGTCGATCATCTATTGAAGCAAGTGTATCTCAATGAATTATTCAGTGAAAAAGGTAAGCAAGCATACATGAAGAATATGCAGGATCCCCCTAAACCTCTTTCTTTCAAAAGGACCGTTAATGTCATAAGCGAAGATAAAGAAATCAATGGTGTAACGTACACAACAGCCGATAAAGTTTCCAAAGTCACAATTACCCACGGGAAGCGGGTGCGATATGTCTTAGAAGAAGAAAACATTATATTTGATGATGCAGATGTGGATGGCGTGTTAACTCCACATAACGATGCACTGGTAATATCTCTACTTGTATATAATGCTAATGTGAAACGAGTTTTGATTGATCTAGGAAGTTTCGTGAACATTATTCTGCTAAGAGTATTACACGAGATGCAAGCTGAAGATAAATTAGTACCTAAGGCACATACTTTGTCTAGCTTCGACAATTCAAGTGTTGTCACAAAAGGGGAGGTAATACTTATAACCTTTGCAGAAGGGGTGGTTAAAGCTATGAAATTTCAGGTGGTAAAGATGGAAATGGCTTAAAATATAATTCTTGGGAGACTGTGGATCCACGAGATAGATGAAGTTCCATTTACCTTGTATCAAGTTATCAAATTCCCATCAACATGGGGAGTATGTCAAATCTGTGGAGATCAACAGACATCCAGGAGCATCAACTCTGTAGCAGATTCAAATTCGAGAAACAAAGAAAAATAGCAATTACAGAATCCAGTTGAGGATACCACAACACAAACGTCAATTGAACAAGGGCGAACAGATCTGGACTCACAGCCCGGTTCCATTCAAGAACCAGAGGAAAACGAAAACATCAAAATAAAGATTGAGGAAATTGAGGCTATGGAGTTATTTACACAATGGCCAGAAAGGAATTACATTTAGGCAAACCTGATCCACGACATGAAATGTAAGTTGATTGAATTTTTAAAAATTAACGTGGATTGTTTTGTCTAGTCCCATTCCGATATGACAGAAATACCACCGGAAGTAATGACTCACAAGTTAAATGAAGACCCAGCATATCCACCTGTCAAACAAAAGAAGAGAAAGCAAGGGACTTTAAAAAATCAGGTGATTAAAGATGAGGTCCAAAAATTATTTAAAATTGGGTGTATCCGCTAGGTAAAGTATCCTAATTGGTTAGCCAATACTGTTGTAGTACCGAAAAAGAATGTTAAATGGCGAGTTTGTGTAGATTATACATACCTTAACAAAGATTGTCCTAAAGATTCTTTTCCATTACCACATATAGATCAACTAATTGATGCTACTGCAGGACATGAGCTGTTAAGATTTTAAGATGCGTATTCAGGATACAACCATATCAAAATGGATCCTCTAGATGAAGAAAAAACATCATTCATAACAGACATGGGGACTTACTGCTATAAAGTAATGCCTTTTGGTCTCAAATATACTAGTGCAACATATCAAAGATTGGTAACCCAAATGTTCCAAGAATATTTAGGAAAAACTATGGAGGTCTACATATATAACATGCTTGTTAAATCTCAACAATCAGGGGATCATATATTGCACTTGTCTTATATAATTCAAAATTTATGAAAACTTAATATGAAGCTAAATCCCAAGAAATGTGCATTCAGCATTTCATCAGGTAAGTTTTTGGGTTTTCTTGTTTCTAATTGTGGTATTAAGTAAATCCTACGCATAAAGCCATTGAAGAAATTCCCGATATGCTTACAATTAAAAGAAGTACAGAAATTGACAAGAAGAATTGCAGCCTTGGGGAGATTTATTTCAAAGTCATCTGAAAAATGTTTTAAATTCTTTTTAGCTCTTAAAAAGCAAGATCATTTTGAATGGACTGAGGGGTGTCAACAAGCACTTAAAAACCTGAAGACGTACCTTTCAAATCCGTCGTTGCTCGCAAAACCAAAGGTTGGGGAAATACTGCTCATCTATCTGGCTATATCAAAAGTAGCGGAGACGCGGTATCCTCAATTAGAAAATAAGCACTTGCACTAATCATGGCATATAGAAAACAAAGGTCTTATTTTCAATATCACCCTATTGCCGTAGTAACTGCTTATCCATTACACAATATATTACACAAACATGAGTTGTCAGGTAGGTTAGCCAAATGGGCTATAGAATTAAGTGAATATGACATTACATATCTGTCCAGAACCGCGATAAAATCTCAGGTGTTAGCAGATGTTTTGGTTGATTTTAGCCAAGGAATGCAATTAGAATCAGAAAAAGAATTACATGTGTTTGACGGATCTAATCCAGGAATTTGGACCTTATTTACTGACAGCTCATCTAATGTGAAAGGGGCAGGCTTAGAAATTATTTTGGTAGCACCTACCAGGTGAACCATTCGATAAGCTATTAAAAGTCATTCTATTACTAACAATGAGGCAGAGTATGAAGCTGTGATTGCAGGTTTAGAACTGGTACGAGAACTCGATATTAATCAGATTGTAATTAAAAATGATTCGCAACTTGTAGTTAACCAAATGCTAGGGGCTTATACAGCCAGGGAAGCACGAATGCTACAGTACTTAGAGAAGGTATGGGATTTGATTAGGCAATTCCAAACTTGGAAGGTCACACAGATACCAAGAGATGAAAATGTCGAGGAAGATGCCCTAGCCAATCTCGCATCTGTGGCAGATGTGGAGAGCAATGAAAATGCTTCCGTAATTCATTCGTTTCATTTAGTACTCGATCTAGACAAAAATGAGGTAAATTTTAATAACTTAACCTAGGATTGGAGGAACGAGATTGTTGCTTTTTTGCAGTATGGTACCGTCCCTGAAGACAAGAAAAAAGCTCACATGCTTCCAAAAAAGGCTGCTTGATATTGTCTAAAGCAACACAATCTTTATCGAAAAATGTTCGGTGGTCCCTCAGCAAGATGCCTCGGTCCTTCTCAAATGGAATATGTAATGAGAGAAATACACGAGGGACATTGTGGAAATCACGCAGGAGGGAGATACTGGTAAGAACCATGATTAGAATAGGTTATTATTGGCCTAAAATGGAAGAGGAAGCGGAAACTTTCGTGGCTAAATGAGATAAATGCCAAAGATACGGTAATAACATGCATAGACCTACAGATTTGTTACATACGGTTATTTCTCTATGGCTTTTTATGAAGTGGGTATGGATATCGTAGGTCCTCTACCACAGGCAAAAGGTAAGGTAAAATTCCTATTTGTACTCGCTGACTACTTTACTAAATGGGTAGAAGTGGGAGCATTTAAACGGGTACGGAAGAAAAAAATCAAATATTTCATTAGGCGAAATATCATATGTCGATTCGGTGTACCAAAGGAAATCGTGTGTGATAATGGCCCGCAGTTTATAGGCGCACAATCACAGAATTTTTCAAAATTGGCAAATCAAGAGGACTACATCTACGCCTTACCATCCGGTGGGTAATGGACAAGCTGAATCAATAAATAAAGTCATTATAAATAATTTGAAGAAGCGATTGGAAGAATCCAAAGGCAACTGGCCGGAATTTCTACCTGGTGTTTTGTGGGCATATTGCATGACAACAAAAACAAGCACGGATGAAACACTATTCTCATTGGTGTATGGAACTGAAACCTTAATTCCGGTTGAAATAGGGGAGCCAAACACTAGGTATACGCAAGCGTCAGAAGAATATAATAAAGAACAAATGCGCATAAACCTTGACTTACTTGAAGGAAGAAGGGAAGCTGCATTAATAAGAATGGAAGCACAAAAAAAGTCATGGAATGATATTACAATCGAAAGGCACGACTAAGATACTTCAAGATTGGGGACTTCATACTCAAGAAAGTTTTTCAATCCACGAAGGCAGCTAATACGAGGAAATTAAATCCGAGTTGGGAAGGACCTCATATAATTCATGGAATCACAGGGAAATGAGCATACGAGCTGGAAATAATGGATGGCAAGATATTACATTCACATTGGAATGTCGTTAACCCGAAAAGATACTATTTCTAAGGACTATCCATGGTTAGGTATCCTCATTCTAAAATTTAATTTTTGAATTGTTAAAAGTTTTACTAACGATTTTATATGATAGGCAAAAAGCTAGCCCGTACTAAATGATGAATCACGACATGCGGGGCACGTGGAATAACTTACAATTTTCGGTCTAGGGTTACACCTATTCTGATAGAAATTGATGCAAGTTAAGCAGTCTTCATCTATTATCATACCTTTGAGTCCCGTATATTTTATTCCTTTACAGGAAAAAGACCAAATAAGAGGAGTAATCAAGTGCTCGAGACTTCAAACTTTAAAGCTCAAACACTTGGGGGACTATATAGTATACATAGATATATGTATAAAGAAGGCAAAGAAGATTGGGAAATAATCAAAGTTCAAGCCTGAAAAGTTTACTCATTGAATGAGTCAAGTGCAGAGCAAAGTTGAGAGTTAAGACCAAAGAAAAACCTTGTCATAGTTAGGTTAAAGGCAATACACTGAAACATGTTATAAAGAAAAACCTTATAGCCAAAGAATAACCTTATCATAGTTAGGTTAAAGGCAATATATTGAAACATGTTATAAAGAAAAACTTTGTGTGTTATTTTCGTTTTTGAATTCTGTTGTGAGAAAAATAGTTATGAAAAATTGTAGAAGTTACTTAAATACATGTAAAGTAGAAATTGAAAATGTTCAAATAAAAACTTGTCAAAGTTATTTCAAGAAACGTGTATATTCCTATTTCTTTTATCGTACATTAACACCATTATGAAGTTGAGACATCTTCTTCATTAAGTGCCGAATATAAAGGGACCCTCTTTTATAAAATTCATGATTGATTTAAAACATTCATGGAATTAAGAAAGCATTTTACAAAATAAAAGTGCAAATCATCGAATAAGTCTTTAAATGTAAAGGCAAGACAGAAGTTCAAAAATAATTACAAAAACTTCTTAAATATTAAGAAGTTTAGACTAAGTATGAATTTAGTCATAAACTAAGAGTTGCTTATACAAAATGTCCCGAAAAAAGGTTTGGGAACTTAATATTTTCAAATCCTCAAAAAGGACCAAGGGTTGCAACCATATTCCACCAAAGCAAAAAGAAAAAAAGAGACACACATCATTGACTTGTTATTGACGAGTCGAAGAAGGAACCAAAGCAGGGTCATCAGCAGCAGTAGGCTCAACTTGACTTGAAAGAAATTTGAATACCTATATCATCTTCAACATTGCCAGAAGCTTCAGCCATGGGAGAAGAAAAGTCTTGGCTCTTCTGAGTCTTTTAAATAGTCTCTTTAATTTTGGCTAATTCAAATTCCAAATTAAAATTCTCCTGGCTAGCTTCAAAAAGGGTATCATGGCGAGAATTTAAAAATGCCAAACTCACTTGAATTATGGTTTTATCTTCAATAATTTTATAATCTCTTTCCCAGTCAGCAATTTCGTTTTTAGCTTCTCATTCTCAGCCAAGGCAGAATCATAAGAAGTTTGAAGAGAAGCATGTGAACTTTCTAAGGAACAAATTTTATCAGAAAATTCCCAGAGGTCTTCTTGAATTTGAGTCAAAGTTGGCACAAGTTCACAAACATATGCTTCTTTCTCACCTAAAAGAGCCTTCAACATTCTAATCTCTTCACTAGCCTTGGAGGTTGCTCGGAAAAAGAAGTTTCGAGAAGATTCTTATCCTTACCTGTTTGATTTGAGGAAGCTTTTTCAACTGCCAACTCTAAAGTTAAAATCCTTAAATGCTGCTCTATGGTACATTTGATCTCTTATAATATTTCCATGTTGATTCGAAGACTTTCATATTGTTCCTTCCAATTGTTCGATTCCACTTGGTAATCATACACTAATTGCTCTGAGAGGAAAACCCTCTTCATCATCCCCCTATCAATTAGATTGATCGAAAAAACAAAGAAAGAAAAAGTGAGAACCCTAAAATAAGAAAAGGGTGAAGTAAAATTTCAAAAAGGATACCTTTAAAGAAGATTGTACTATATCGTTCATCAAAGTCAAAGAACTGTGCCAATCAAAGGCTTCAACCACACGCCAGCCCAGCCTGACTTCCTTAAAAGGTTACCTTCAGCAAGAACTTCGATGGTAACTTGCCTCATAGCCTCACCTTTACTTGAGAAACAAATATCACCGTGAGGAACAGTTGAAGGAGGAATAGTTGAAGAAGGAGTAGTTGAATGAGGAACTGTAAAAGCAATCAAAACAGCCCGGGGAGGAGCATCAATGGTAACAGTCACAACCAGAAAATGAGGTATCACAGGCACGTAAGAAGAAAAAGAAGCAAGGGGTGCTTCATCAGAAATCTGTTCTAAGCCTTCACTATCAAACCCGCGGTTAAAAAGCTGCTCAACAGAATCATGAGCATCAGCGGGAACATCACCATCAGAAATCATCAATGAGGCTTCAACAGACTCGGTAGAGGAATAGAACGAGAGGTAGATGCTTCATCATCAGAAATAATTCATTTTTGAGCTCGTGGCCTTTTTACCAAGAAACACCCGTCTTCAGAGTCCTGGTCAACAATAGCTTTTCTTTTCGATGAAGAGCCCAAAATTATCTCTTGGGCTCTTTCCAAAGAAATTCAAGAAGCTACGACAGCCTCAGCACTAGTACCTCGAATGGCAAATCCTGATAAAAAGAAGGATTAAAATAAGTTCTGGAAGAAGCAATAAGAAAAGTTATAAAAAAAACTCTTACCGTGACATTTTCCAACCAAATCGTTGAGAGAGGGTTTTCCAAGATCTACCCTCCATTGGAGCTGTATTTAACAACTCTCCAACCCAACCACGGAAATTAGATATTTCATCAATTACTCCCATGCTTGCCGGAAAAGAAAAGGAAATTAAAATAATGATCCTCAAAATTGAGGAAAAAAGGTACGAGAAAGTTATTAAAAAGAAAACTCACGTGCAAAATTCCACTTCTCGGGGAAGGGAACATTTTCATCACCCACTAAACCAACAGTGGGGCAACAACAAACCTGGCGTACTACCCACGATCCTTATCGTCTTCTGGATTGACCAAGACTCTTTTGCTCCTTGCTACTAAAGTAAAAACTCCTTGGTGAAAGAGTATGGAAGAGTAAAGGTGAATTAAATGAGAGAAAGTAAGAGGCACGCCAACCATGTTAGTCAAATGCCTCAAACAACAACAACCCTCCACACTATAGAGCCAATTTTGGCCTAAATAGACGTCGAAAAAACAACAAAATTCGAGGATAACAGGGTCAATAGAAGGTTTGAAACCTAATGTGAACGGGTATGTATGAACGAAAGAAAACCTAATAAAATAAGAGGTGGTTCTTTGGTTCGCATTGGGAATTATAATAGGGAAGTGATGGCTCCAATAGCAATCTTTACGAACTAAAGAAATCAGACCTTTAGTAATCTGAGTTGGGTATATATTAGCACAATCTAAAGAGGACAATTGGTTTCCAAGGGATTCTCTATCACAGTAGAGAGATAGTTCTGCAGGAACTATTTCCTCCATTAAAGGTTCACGAAGAGATTCAGAGGGTTTTTTTACCTCTTGAAGAAGACCTTTAAGAAAGAGAACCTCTAGTTCTAGACGGAGGAGTAGAACTAGATGAAGGAATGGACAGGATTCATGATGAAGAAGACCCTAAACTACTCAGCCTCCCTCATCTCCTACTTCTAATAAGAGCAAAAGAAAGGTTGTCAACAATGGGGACTCTCCGAGGGTTAGGGTTTGAAGAATACATAGTATTACGAGGAAGAAGAAGATTAGAATTGAGTATTCTGAACTTTTGTGAAAAGGACAAAGGTAAAAACTTATATTTATAGTCAAAAGCAACTGTCAAAGGAAAAGGTACAATGATGGAAATGTCATAATGAAAACTGACGCGTCGTAATTGGTGAAGCCTTGAAAAATCCTTAAACAGCACTAAAAGGTTGCAAAGTCAACCATGAGACGCCACGTATCATGGACATTAAATGGAAAAAATAGTTGAATCAGTTCCAAGAAAAAATTAAATGGCGGCAAATATTCCCACTTTAATGAGGTCCATTTTCCAAATATTCTATTGATGAATAAATAGCAAGTGGATGGACTATCTGTATTGAAAAAAATTAAATTTATATATATTGAAGTGATTGAGAGATGACATGTCATGACACGTAGACTAGTCAAAGAATGATGATCAGCAAAGAGGCATGAGTTGCAACAGACGCTAGCACAGACACGAGCGGAGACACGAGCAGAGATTCAAAAAGACTTAGCGTTTGTACCTATTTAAGTTCAAAAGTTAAAGAGAATGATCCTGCTAACAAAAGAGAGTACATATACATTATTTAAAAGGCATTAATTACTAAAAACGTTAGAGAATTTGTATTGAATTACAAAATGATTTTTATTTATAACATAGTATCAAATGCCTTTAATTGTCTATAATGGCCTTATATGACAAAGGCAAAACGTATTTCTTAGAGATAGTTATAAAAAGGAGAAGACTGGTCATTTGTAAGGACGCACAAGAGATCATCAGAATATACTAATCTACTTTGCTTTCTTCTGTTCATTTTATTATTAGCAAAATCTATTTCCTTTATTTATTTTTTTATTATCAATAACTCGAGTTCTTCTAAAATAGAGCTCTGACCGAAATTTTATTTTTTGGTTAAACAAGTAGGTTTTTATGACTAACTATTATTTTCTTTCATTATTGATCACCTTACTATCTTGTTATTTTTGCTATGCTTTTATATGACATTTTGATACTATCCCTTCGCGTCTATATCTTCATTAATGTGGTAATTATGCTTTTCTGAGCCGAGAGTCTATCGAAAACAACCCTTATATTCTCGCAAAGTAAGAGTAAGGTCAGCGTACACACTATCCTACTCAGATTCAATAGTGTGGGATAATTGTTATTATTTGTATACTTGGAGAAAATCGTGAGAGATTTGATATGTAGTCTATAACAAAACGTTATTTTAGCTATATAACATTTTTCACATGAGATCGACCAAAAATGCGCGTAGTTGCATATAGACAACCAATAAGGATCAAATCATAATTAGCAAAAAGAAGGGATCAAATCACAATTATTGCATTATGAGATTTATTTATAACTCATGACATAAATAAATACAAAATATGGATAGGGGAGGAAGAGGGGTCCACAGCATATAGATTTCCAAAGAGAGAAAACACAAGAAAATATCACAAACTCACCAACCTGATCTCTCACAAATCTCATGCCTATAGGCTGTAGCATAAATTTATAACTTCAACATCACCACAATATTTAGCCCTAGATAAGCAACAGGAAATTATAAAACTAAAATTAAAAAATATCAAAACATAACATTATTTTCATGCAACGGATTCAAGCCTGTATAAAGAAATTTTTACACTATCAGTCCATCCTTTTGTATCGATATGATTCGGATATCCGCTATCAACGCAACTTAAGAAATCAGAAATCCATGCACATACAATTAATTTCACACCATAATAACTACTACTAGTTCTGCCTCTTTTCTGCTCTTTCTTCTGATTTTTGCTTATTTCAGTAACTCCAAAGGCAATCAAGACTCTGATCTTCAAGTAATCTCCTTCCCATTTCAAGATTTGACGCAATTGAGGAAATTTCATTATTCATGTCTGTGCTTAGCTTTGTTTCTTGAGATAAACTAACTATGTCCTCTTTCTTAAACTTCTGAGTATAATTCTCAAGTAAAGTCTTAAGAATTGTAGGATTTTGCATGCCAAATGAAACTTGACTTGGAAAGCTGCTCTGAACTGGGAATATTTGGTTATTCATTAGATTTGAGAGAGCAGAGAAATTAGGAGAATTGTTGAAACAATTCATCATGTTTTCTTGGCTCTTTTGAGCAGTAAAAATATTGGAGAAGCAGTGCACGTGGCTGGATTGGGAAGCAGAAGGCTTGATCTTGCTAGTATAAGGGGAAGAATCTGTCAATGGTGGCAGACAATTACTATTCGCCATTTCATTTTCATCAGAATTCAGCTTCACTAGGCCTGAAATATGGATTTTCTTCCCACCACAGCTCTTTTGAAATACTCTGCAAATGACCCATTCATTCTACAATACAGTAAAAAAAAGAGTTAAAAATCTATCAAAAGAGACAAATATTTAACGTGGTTCGGTCAACTGACCTAAGTCATTGCGGAGATGAGCAATTCATTATATAAAAAGAGAGTACAAAATATCGAGAGAACAACCACACGAAGAGCCAAATACAAATGACACAGTAATACTTGTCCCGTAAAATTTTCCCCCTAAACACTACTCTCAAGCCCCTCTATAGCTACATTGTGAATGATACTGAATGAAAAGGAAGGATTCTCAATTTATCGAAATCCAAACCTTTTCCTACAAGAAAAAGGACTAGCGAAATATGGGAAATTTATAATTTTCTTTTACAAGAAGAAAAATCCAATTAAGGTAATTATATTGCCATCTTCCTTAAACAAATAGGAAAATCAAATATGGTAACAAAATTATGGCAAACCCTAACAATAAGTAGATGTAAAAATCCACCAAAATTACAAAAACTAGTAGATATGAATCCATAACTTTAAAATACAATTGGTTCAATGCTAAGAATATTAGAAGTCGAACTCATAGAGTTAAAATCCTAAATCCACCTCTGGAGGCGGATCCAGTATTTGATGTTTATAGATTCCTACCTGGGCAGATGCACAACCAAGGAAGCGGTGTCATGCGCCACCATTTCGTAGAAAGTTTTACTAAATATATGTATTAGTACTGTGAGGAAATGAATAAGTATAAAAAAATGATACTATTTGACATAAATTGTTCCTTGTTGCGTTGGTTATGTGCTTTATTTTGCTTTACGAGGTTGTGCTAGCTTACTTATTTTTCCTCAAATATTTGAGAGATTCTTTTCTAACTTAACGTTCAACAAATATTTGCGAGGACATTTTCTTACTTCACACTCAACAAAAACAATAAATTAAGGTTATTTTTTGTCTAAAAGTATGAAAATTAGAGTTATTATTCTCGTTCATTTACAAATTTTGGCATTCCTTTAAAAAATTTTTTTGCGTATACCCCTAATTCTCACATCGATCTAAATAAATTTTAATAGGGGTAAGGCTCGTGTACAGATTACCCTCCCCAGACTCCACCTGGTGGAAGTATACTGGGTAGTTGTTGTTGTACTGATCCGACAAAGACATGGTGGATCCGGCCCGCTTGATTGAAAGAGGGGACAGAAGAAAAGATGACAAGAATTACCTTTGCTGATTTGGGCAGATTTTGAAGAGACAATCTTCCCTCAAGTCTATATTCATGAATGACCCAATTTGTCTTTTCACCTTTTGGAGCTCTCCCTTTGTAGAAAACCAGAGTTTTCTTCATCCCAACTAGAGATTTTCCTCTGAAAATCTCCCTGTCTTTTCCAGTTGCTTTCCAATAACCTGCAGCTGTTGCCCTGTTTGTCCTCAGCCCTGTTGGGTACTTCTTGTCTCTCACACAGAAAAAATACCATTCCTTTTCCCCCATTTTTGCCTTCCCTACATTCCCAAAAAGAAAAACATCATTAAAATATTATATCTGAAACTAACAGCAATAACAACAGTAAGTTGAGGTCAGGTCAGCTGTATGAATATCAGTATTCATGTTGCTCCATTTAAGCACGTCCCTTCTCAATCCATATATATACGAAAAAAGGATAAAGGACACTATGGTGTACAAAATATCACGTGTTCATGCTGGATTGCGGAAAAGTGACACCCCAAAGGGTGTGATATATATATGATTGATCCTGATGCAAGTATCGTGACGTTTCCATGGTTCGAACCCCGCTGCTTCAAGGCTCCCTTCTTTGCGGTCCATATATGAACTGAGGAAAATGAAAAGATTATAGGGTAGTAATTTGAGAAGCTTACATGGGAGGTCCCAAGGTTCAATCTTGTTCAAGTCAACTTCTCCAATAGCAATAGCAAAGAAATTGCTGTCCACAACTTTGTTAGACAAATAATGAGTAATCAATTCTTCATCAGTTGGATGAAATCGAAATCCAGGAGGTAATTCCATCTGTTGATCATCCTCCTTAACAAGTCCCAAATAATTTTCCATCTACTTAAGATTTTTGAAAACTGGTTCTGTTTTATGTAATCAAGAATTAATTATTTCACCTATAATCACACTAATAAAGATTATATTGACCACCGCTCACCAGCTGGCTCTGAAATATAAATGGGGTTTGGCCAAACAGCTCAAAAGACCGTGAGAAAGAATACTAAATCAAGAAAAGTTGGAAGAAATGGAGAAGACGGAGAAAAAGATAAAAGAGAATCCATGGAACTAAAACTGACAGAATTTTTATTAAAAGAAGTATGAGGAATACAAGGCAATAAATAGATATTTTGTTGGGGGAGGGGGGAGGAAGGTGTCTGGGCCTTTTTTTCTATCCGCACTAGGACTCGACTAAATCATAATTCACATCGGTAAGTTTGATATTGAGGGTAAAGTACTTCCGACAAAGATGATTTTATACTCATAGTACGAATTCGCGATTTCTAATTAAAAATGAATAAGTATTTATCACTCCATCACAACTTTGATCAGTTGTTTAGGCCTTCTCTTTAACTCTTTTCCTAACCGTGATACAAAAAATATATCCACTTTTTGTTTATTGTTTGACCAAATACAACTTATCCCTAAAACCATGCATGTAACATTTTCAACTGCTTTTGTCATTTTATTTTAGTTAGAGTCATATTCGTTTAATTTTGGAACTTCATTCTCTGGTGTGAATGTAATTTGATGGTTCCAAATGTTGCTTTCATGGTGGTTCCAACTGTATGCCAGAATGATCCAACATGACTTAATATTAAGTTGTTAAATGGCAATTAATAGTGCTTTAAATATGTAATTATCTCTTATTATCTGCTGATAAAATTTCTAGCATTATATTCCCAAATTAACCTCCTTTGTGTAATATACTTGACCACTGTGAAAAGGACTATTTTTCAACTTCAATGTGTTTAATCGAGCGTGTGAAAACCCTGATTATGCAAAATACATGAATGTGACGTCAAAACTTCCAAATATTCTTTTTTTTTTCAACTTCAACAAAATATTATTCAAAAGCCTACCGTATATCTTCATGTAATACATACAAAAAAATCTGGAAAAAAAAGGTAAGAGAAAAAAAGAGTACGTACATAGCTTTAGATCATCTACATGAGATTAGATCAAATCCCATTAATTATTCACTACCAAAAAAATTAGAATTAAATGCGAACTTCGTAATTATCTGTCGCTAAATTGCCCGTAGCTAATACAATATTTCGATAATTTGTTAAGTAGGATTGGTTAGCGATAAATTTTGTTGTTTAGCTGCAAAAATTTTCTGTCGCTAATTCGTACTATATTTTTAATAGTGAATCCAATTTACTGGGGAGAAATCTAAAAAATAGCCAGATTTAAAAGTGGCCATTCAAAAATAGCCATACTTTCAAAATAAATCAAAATCTGTCCATTTTTTATTCAAAATAAATCTGAACGAAAACACTGTTCAGAATCCGGAATATACCCTAGTATATTATACTGGCATTCCAGCATAAGTATACTGGAACTCCCGCATATTATATTGGAGTTCCAACATAAGCATACTAGAATTCCAGTATAATATACTGGAGGTCCAGCAAAGTATACCAGTCAAGTATAATAAATTGGAAGTTCATATACAGGTGCTCGAATCTTCAGTATATTGTGCTGGAACTTTTCGCGTGTTGGAGTTCCAGCGTAATATGCTGGAAGTTCATACACATATGTATCGAACTCTAGTATATTATGCCGGAGCGGTCTCTGTTCCATCAAAATAGTAGTTATTTTTTAGTGACTTTACAAACGCTGGCCATTTTTAAAATTTGAAAACTGGCTAGCTCGTGCTATTTTACAATATAATGTGACTATTCTAGCCCATGAAAGTCCATTACGAACCCAATTTAATTTGTACAGACCAGCACTGGGAAGAATTTTTATTGTGTTAGCTTTCAGATAAGCTAAATTCAACTTGCCATATGAAGTATAACATTCGTCAAAATGTTATAGGGTTATTTAAGGCCTGTCACACTTTCAATTGGAAAGAATTATTTGTACGTTCAATGTATTGTATAGTATAGTGAAAGAACCTTCTTTATTCATACTAAGGTTATAAACAAGATTTTTCCACGGCAGTGAAGCACAATTTTCGCTAACGGGTTTATAAAAAGAAAAACTTAAAATTATAAAAATTATGGCCGGTAAAAATTGAATCAGTAACCTTACAAAGATTTTGAACCCCACTGATTACTGAGTTATGCTTAAGGCTGTGTCAAAGAAATTCAAAATATAAATTATAAAGCTAAAAACCGAATTTTACTTTATGTATACAGTATAATTTTTCGATCCGCCCCTGACCACTATAGATAATGTTAGTAAATATAAGTTAAATTAAAAAAAAAGGTCGCTGTTAGTACTGTATGAAATTAAGCTAACTGTAAGTGAAAAATATGAGAATTGAGAAATCATGTGGTTACAATATACATCTAGGAAGCTCAGCTAATTAAAGACATTCTTTTGGACTCACCTTGAATTGTATGTATATGCAAAAAGATAACTACTGAAGTCATCATTGTCTTTATAAATTTCATATGGTGGGGTTGTTAAAAAGATCAGTTATTCTTCTTTATATGTGGGACTCTGCCCACAGTCCTTTTGGGTCACTTTGATCACTTGCAAATAAATGGTAACAAGATTGTTTCTGTAAGGACTTTAAAAAAGAAAGATACCTATAAATAGGTCTTTCCAAGATTAGTTTGTTTCATCATTGATGTGAAAAATAAAAACTTAAACCAAAATTATGGGTGCTAGGTGGATGGGTTGGGCTAAATTGGAGCCGATTACAAGAGATTGAGCCAATAATCAAGGCTTTTGCATCTATACTTACTTTGCAAAAAAAACTTCAAGTCTACCCACTTTATGATCAACTTCAGACTTATCGGGTCTGAAGTTTAAAAATAAAATTAGTCTAAAGTGAAAAAATTACACTTTAGATGCACTTATGGCCATTTAGGTCTGAAATTCAACCAATGCTTTCATTAGTCTGAAGTGAAAAATTGCAGTTCATATACACATAAGGCCAAATAGGTCTGAAGTGCAACAATTGGTTTCATGCACTTAAGGCCAATAAGTCTAAAGTGAAAAGCTGCACCTCAAATGCACTTAAGGTCAAAAGGTCTTAAGTGCAACAAAAAATTTCCTACACTTAAGACCAATAAGTTTAAAGTGAAATATTACACTTAAGATGTACTTAAGGCCAAAAGATCTGAAGTGCAACCAACGTTTTTATGCACTTAAGGCCAAATAAGCCTAAAATGCAAATTGCGCGGAAACAAATATTTGTTCTTCGAATTTTAACAATTCAATATACGATTTATTACCTAAATTAACTCTAAATGAGCTAGAATTTGAAACATAACCTCCAAAGATCATCTAACAAACCCCAATCATTAATTTGTCAAAACAACAATAAATCTAACGAACCTATTTGCAATTACGAAAAGGAAAAAGAAGAAACCTTAAGCAATAGTAAATAAAAAGAAAACATCATTAACTACCCTAAAATATATTTACAAATACCATATAAGATGACTATTACCCGTAGAAGACGAAAGAGAAGAGAAATGCATGAAGTTGTTTAAACAGTGGGTACAAGTTAAAACAAATTTAAAAAAAATGGATACAGATTCAATGGGAGCGACCAAATAGAGTATCCCGTACAATTTTTACCCAATAATCATGTTGTATCATAACTCACAATTTGGTCGCCTCGCAATTTTTACCCAATAATCATGTTGTCTCATAACTCACTCAATTTGCTTAGGTCAAAACAAAAGGGTCAATTTCAGTTTACGCTAAACTAGAAGAATTAATCCAAACTTTCGCGCACCTTATCGATTAACAATCCTATTACACTATGTGTTATAACTCAACTTGTCTAACGTAAATTTATTTTTATTTATTTGGTTAATCTATTTTTGTTTCTCCGTTCACAAATAAATTAATAGAAGTTTTTTCTTTTATTTACATATATCAAACAAATCAAACCCCAAAAAATCTTTAATTTCTATGCTTCAATAATTATTTTATGGGTTAATTTGCGCCATGTGATTCGAGTGAATCCAAACATTAGATGGATTAGCTTGGGTATGCACAATATGACCTATTAATAAATGTGTATAACTAGCTTAGCTCATCCAAGTTTGAATGAGTTGGAAGGATTATATTTTTAAGGGTTAAATTTTGCAACTCTAATCAAAATTCAAAAGAAGAAAAATTAAAGCCAAGAAATAGATGGCACACTATTTTTGACCTTTAAGATGAGAGTACTACTCAAAATTCTGGCATCATACCAGAGTTATTATAATTGTCTCTGCCTGTATTATTTGTAACTATTGTTGTATGCAAATATTAGTTAATTAGTTAATAATATGGGTCTTAGTGTATATAGTAAAACTTGTGGTATGTTATAATTATTTCAAGAAGTTATTACCAAATTATTGGTTAGGGCTGTATATAGTCGGTGTTTATGCTTCAAACAAGTTAGTTGAGCTAATTCCAAATTGCATATTCTTCTCCATGCTCTCTCATTGCTAATTCTAACATGGTATCAGAGCTATGGACGATGATTCATGGATTTAGAAGCTCAATTCGATAAGATCTTTTCTTAATCTTTTCTTAGTTGAAGTTTGTCATTGTGTTCTTCACTTCCGGGCAAATCGATGAAATTTTTGTAAAATTACTTTGATTTTGTTACCATTTTCCTTTGATTGTGCAATTGAGTTGAATTTGAGGTTACGCATTAGTGGCGGAGAAAACTAAGATTGATTACACTTATCTTTTGTTCCTACAACCTTCTTAACCCCAGGATTGGTGTTAATTCAAATCCAACTCACAGGATCTGAACTATGGCCTGTGGAGTAGATTTATGCACTTTGCTCTCAAAGCAAAGCATAAATTTGGGTTCATTACTAGAACGTGCATTAAATCTTCATTTGAATATGATCTCCATGAGAAATGGGAGACATGCAATGCGATAGTGGACTCGTGGATTATGAACTCCGTATCGAAAGATTTACTAAGTGGAATTATTTATGCATTAGATGCTCATGCACTGTGGAGAGATTTTAAGGATCAATTTGATAAGGTGAATTGAATGAGGATCTTTCAATTTCATAGACGAATCTCGAGATTGTCACAGGGATCCGACTCTGTAACTGTGTATTTCACAAAATTGAAGGAGCTATGGACTAAATATGACGCACTTGTGCCTTCCCCAAACTGTGGATGTGTGACATCAAAGGAATATATAGTGCATTTATATCAACAGAGGTTAATGCAGTTTCTAGATGGCTTGAATGATACCTAGGACCAAGCTGGAAAACTGATTTTGATGAAGACGACTGAACCTACACTCAACCAAGCTTGTGATGTGATCACACAAATGAAAGCCAACAGACTATCGGTGGTAGTTCAATAGCAAAAAAGGTGGACCTTATGGCAATGTAAGTTGGAAGAGGTCAAGATTTTCGAGGGAAGAAACAATTTTTACACTGTGAACATTGCTATATAAAAGGTCTCACTAAGGATAATTATTTCAAAATTATCAGTTATCCTGAAGATTTCAAAGAAAAGAAGGTACATCAGACTAGAGAAAATAGGCCTAAAGGACTTGTCACTGGAGTTAATTATGTGGAAGGACTAGCAGTTTCTAATACACGGGAACTAGCATAACAAAAAGGGAATTTTTTTTCTTCACTGAGGTACAATACCAGCAGATACTTCACTTGCTTAACAAGAATTCACACACTGACAATCAGTCACAAGCTAATATTGTGTCTATGCATCAAGTGTCTATAATGACAATTGAATATTGGACTCAGAGGCCACATACCACATAGCATCTTCACTAGAATTAAGAATGATGTCAAAAATATAGATAACTATAAAAGAGAAAGGGTGATATTACCAAATGGAGATAGTACTGATGTTATACATATTGGTAGAACACAAATTTTAGCAGATATTAAATTGGAAAATATGTTGTATGTTCCTGAAATTAAGTTTAACTTAATGTCAATTTCAAAGTTAACACAGACTTACAATGTGGTACTCTCTACCTGTCAAAACTTTGTGGCTTTCAGGACCTTTACAGTGGCAGGGTGATGGAAATTGATAACGAAATTAGTGAACTATATCATATAAGAGGAAGAATAACAGAACAAATAACTGTTCACATCAGTTTATTGGAGAAGAATAAAGATTTAGGGGAGCTTTGGCACAGAAGATTTTGACATCCTTCATTGCTGGTGATGCAAACATATTTCTTTTTTACATAATAAAGCAGACATTACGGTACAAAATAAATATTCTATCTGTCAATTAGCTAAGCAACATAGATTGAATTTTTCTATTAGTGAGCACCTAAGTACTAATTCTTTTCAGCTTGTTCACATGAATGTATAAGGGCCCTATAAGGTTGCTACATATGATAATAAATATTACTTTCTTACAATTGTGATGACTATACTAGAGCAATTTGGATTTTTCATATGCAACTGAAAAGTGAAATAATCATATTTTTGAAATAGTTCTTTTGTATGGTACAAACTCATTTTGGTGCTTGTGTTAAGATGGTTAGGAAATATAATGGCAAAGAATTTTTCAATCATCAGTGAAATGCTTTTTTAAAAACTCATGGCGTAATTAACCAGAGTAATTGTGTGCACACCCCATAACAAAATGGGATGCCTAAGAGAAAACATAAACACATCTTAGACACTATTAGAGCACTAAAGTTTCAGACTGGAATACCAAGTAAATTTTATATGAAATGTGAAAACATCTGTTTATCTCATAAATAGACTTCCTACTAGGGTGCTTGGTGGTAAGAGTCCTTTTGAGTTACTGCATCACAGACAATCCTCACTAGCACATTTAAGAACTTTTGATTGTTTGTGTTATGCTACAAATGTGGTGAATGAAGAAAAATTTGGACCTAGAGCTAGGGGAGATTTTATAATCAGATATTCCACCACTCAGAAGGGTGATAGACTGTTTGATAGGACAACTAACTCTTCCTTTCTCAACAGGGATGTCATATTCAGGGAATTCATATTTTCTTTCATCACAACACAACAACAACCACCTGTCTCTACTTATCAATCCTCAAATCACATACCTGATATAATTGAGACATTACAAAGGAAAGAGATGATCATTATGGATAGAGATCTAAATTTAACAAGCCAGGAACTCAATCAAGCAGATACAACTTATGATACAGATGGTGACGGAGGTGGAGCAGCAGATCAAGCAGATACCACAGGTTTAGCTGATCAAGTAGATGTACCAAGTGATGTTGATCCAGCAATTCTGGAACCAGAGGCACCAGATGAACTTGCCCCAGTTGAACTTCTTATGGCACCTACTGAACATGCTTCCATTGGTCCTCACTAGGCAGTCAACTAGAACAAAGGATCCTCCTATATGGATGTAAGACTATCTTGTCGGTAGTCATTGTCCTTATCCAATATCACATTTTCTATACTATGGCAATATCATAAAGAAATACAAAAGATTACATCATGGCATTCTCAACAATCACATAATAACCACACAATTTTAAGGAAGCAATGAAGGATGACCGATAAATACAGGCAATGAAAACGGAGATTGAAGTTGTAGAGGAAAACAAGATCTAGGAGGTGGTGGACATGCTGCCCCCGGAAGTCCTCTATAGGTTCAACAAGAAGGTCTACAAAATCAAGTGCAAGCATAATGGAGAGGTGGAAAGATTTAAGGCTCGACTTGTTGCTAAATGGTATAATCAACAAAAAGGCCTAGACTATTATGAGACCTTTTCACAAGTTGCAAAAATGGTAAAAGTCAGATCAGTGATAACACTAGCAGCCTCTAAGGACTGGGGTCTTTTCTAATGAATGTATACAATGGATTTTTGCAAGGTAACTTGTATGAGGAAGTCTATACGGATTTGCCTCAAGGTTTCAAGAGACAAGGATGACAAAGGTCTATAGGTTGCTGAAATCACTGTATTGCCTTAAGCAGGTGTCCAGATAGTGGAACTTTAAACATACAAAATCCTTACTCTGTGCAGGCTTCAGCCAGAGTGTACATGACTATTCCTTATTCACTGAGAAATCTAGGAATGAGATTGTGATCATTTTGATCTATCTGAATGATTTACTTTTGACCGGAAACAGCATTGAACTCATTAATGAAAATGTGAGGCTTGACATCACCTCAACATCAACTCTTTATTAAGAAGCTGGGATGTTGTTGGGATATATACTATTGACTATGGGTTTGGTTTAGATATATTATTATTATGAAATAATTATTTATTCAGTTTTAATAAATTTTTAAATAGATCATATAATAGTCTGTGTCATTTGCTTATATAGTAGATGATTTAGTGTATAGAGTTTAGCTTATACACGGAAGTTTAAATCATCAGTTCTTATAAGTATAAAGTTTGAGTTCACAACCTAATGATGGAATTGGACAAACCATCAGGAATGATTGTAGCACAAGATTAAATAAAATCTATCTTGATTATGGGAATGGTTTAATTCCGGCTTCTTGTGCTAGTACATTTTGTATGTATTGAACGGACCAGGTAGATATAAGTATTTTATACTGACTTAATAAAATAAACTCTCTAGCCATTAACTGTACTTATACTCTTAATCTTGATATAATTATTATTAGCTGTGTATAGTATTATTATTTTGATTTATTAAAAAGCGAGATTCTTTCGTGGGTCAATATGCCTCGTAAATTGGATAATAATAATGTACATTGGCGAAGTAATAATTAGTTGATGGAATTCATGTCTCAGTTTAGAGATTGATGATACACCTTTATGAAAGCTTATAAGTTTTCATGTGTAAACCCGTCCGGTAAATTTTGTATCCGACACATGAAATAAGTTAAGCGAAATTCTAAAGGAATTAATCAATAAATTAAATCGTCAGTAATTTAATTTATTTGATTAGTATCCGAGTCTTAACATGGGGAGTTAAATAAGATTTAATGGATGAATTTGGAAATTGGATAAGGAGTGCAATTACGGATTTTAGTGGAATAATTCGTAATTAATTATGGTAGATAATAATTTCGGAAATTAGAAATTAATTTCATAATTGGAGCCTTGTTAATTAAATTATGTGGTCCCTATTGTGCCTAAATAATAGGAAATAAAAGGAATCCTTTTTCTGGTGGAAGAGAAGACCCAACAGGTTTTGGAAAAGGGTCTTAACCCTTAAAACTTGTGTTATAATTACATAAGGTTTTCCATCTAGAGGGAGTAGTGTATGGTGGCTGAAATTTTCAGCCATGTTTTCCTAGAAATTTCTCCCACACGAAATTGCTATTTTTGGCATTATTTGGGTAACACAGTAGAAGACCATGGAACATTCGAGGATCACGATTTTGCGGGTGATGGAGATTCATTGAGAAATTATGAAATTGAAGGCTCACGTGGTAGAAGAGATATATTCACGCTTGAAGAGGTAACCCGTGAAATCTCGTTGATGCTAGTTGTCTAAATTACATATGATTTTGGTACTGGATTGCTTCCGCTGCTTATTATAATCTATCAATTGGTATCAGAGCCCACTCACATCTAATTAGATAACTAAGTTTTCCATATATATATATATATATATATATATATATATATATATATATATATATATGAATTTCTGAAAAACTGCACTGCTGTTTTGTGAATTAACTATGCAAAATTTTTTGATTTTTCTTGTAATCATGAGATATCTGTTTTCTTATTGATATTTGATTGAGATTATCTGAATTTTTGGGGTAACCCCTAGAAAAACGCAAATATATTTTTGACCAAATAGCGGTATTTTCGGAGGTCAGCGAACTTGACGGACCCCGATTGAGCTGGAATTTGGTGGCTGCATTGAAAACGACGTGGTGAGAAAAACTCACTGCTTTGGCAAGGAACCATGGTGTTTTTCGGCGTTTTGACGTCGTTTGGACTGTGTTTTGGATGTTTTCTATTTTCTGAAAATTATTTCTTAATAATTTAAATTTCTTTTTAATTCAATAATGGTGGGGGTGACTCCCCATGGTCCCCATAATTAAATACTAGTCATATAATAGGTTTACACATTGGCTATTAGCAAATAGACGTGTTGTTGTATTAAATTCAATAATAAATGTGTAGGACTTTAATTTACTAGGTCTTACAAGGTATAATTGATATTGTGTGATGATATAATTATTTTGTAAGGAAGTAAAATTCTCTATTTGATATCCTGGATGACTAATGATTGGAGCGTTTGGCATATTTGTGCATAAAAAATTCTCAAATTTAAGTTTTTGTTTTCATGCCCTACGTGATTATTAGTTTGGATTTTCGATGAAGAATTTTGTTCTCTGATTGGAGGTTCTTATTTAGTGAAATATGACAGTATTTTGTATAAGTTTTATATTGTTAGTATGGCTTTTTAAGCTATGGTCTACCATAAAATAATTTTATAAACTAAATATATATATATATATATATATATATATATATATATATATATATATATATATATATATATATATATATATATATATATATATATATATATATATATATTCACTTGTAAATTTAGAATATTATGAATAATAAATAGTTACCGCTGAAGTGATTTGTTTATTTGAACTCATGAAAAATTCTTAATAAATTTGTACATGTGAAATTATATATATTCATGAATTGGGCATTATGATTAATAAGTAGGATCCACAAAATGGTCAATTTATTTGAGTCATTGAAATATGTTTAATATACCATGTGAAAATTATCCTTGAGAAATCTATATTAATGGTGGGGGTTCTTAACTAGAAAAAGAGTTTTATCTTTGGGTACTAGTGAAACTAACTCCACCCATGAGAAGAGATATTGGGGTTTTCACCGAACGAGAGAAAATATTATATCTTAGGTTCTTATGTGTTTAATAAAAGAATAATTTATTGCAAATGGAGATATTATATATCCTAGAAATAGTAAGAACATAATATATGCCTTGAGCTTATAGTGTAATCATAAGGAGAATGAAAATCAATATCATATTTATTTTAATTCATGATACTACTTAAAACGCCTATTCTCCAATTTTAGTTACAGGCTGGTGGTCATGAATTTGACGGACACCGATTGACCTGAAACTTAGTGGGTTCATCGAAAGCAATCTAGTGAGAAAAACTCACCGCTGTGTAGTGAATAATGTTATCTTTTGGCATTTTGAGGTCGTTTAGATGGTTTTCAAGCAGTTTAATAAATTGAATTTGTTATAAATATGAAAAATTACTCTTTATATATAGGCTATATTTGTGTTAAATCTGAAACATGTGATTTAACTTGATATGATATATATGAAGAATTCAAATCACTTGGATTTAATCCTAACTACGCCAAAAATAATTTATTCGAATTTGGTCTAGTTTTGGCGATCATGAATTTCACGATCTCCAAATGACTTGAAATTCAGTAGGATCATGGAAAACGGTCATTTAAGAAGAACTCACTGCTTAGCACTGAATCACATCGTACTTTGACAATTCGGGATCGTTTAGATGAGTTTTTTGGAGGTTTGACGGATTAAAATGTGATTTACATATGAAAAATCATTCTTTCTATCATTTTATTTATGTCTAATCTGAAACATGATAACACGTGTTAATTTGACATGAATTGATATATGATAAAAAAGAATACAGGTCATGTATTAAATTCTTATAAAATGCTTAAAATGATAATTTTCCAAATTGGTCGCAACTTTTGGAGATTGTGACTTTAACGATCTACGATTGATATGAAATTTTGTAGATTTATCATAAATAGTTCAATGAACAATAATTAATACTATGCAGTGTGAAATATTAATTTTAGTATTTTAAGACTGTTTAAATTGGGTATTGAGCATTTTTTTTAAGTTGTGGAACTTAATACTCAGAGAAAAGTTTATGGTTGTATTGACACAATAAACATTCCAAAAGCAGCATCTTGGGTGGTCAGAAAGGTACTGGAAAGTAGAACCATGATTCTTGAAAGCAAAAAGTTTCAAGGTGACATTAGGGACAGACTACAAAGTGTATGCAGCCTGGGCAAATTTCAAATCCAGAAACTTTACCTCACTCTTATGCCTGATTTCAATAAGATTGAGTGGAAGAATTTGCTACTGATATCTAATGTCCTTCCTAGGCATATATTCATTGTTTGGTTGGCTGCTCAACACAAGCTGCCTACTGTTGAAAGATTGTAGTTCATGGGCATACAGATTCCAACAGATTGTGTGTTCTGCAAACATAATATAGAGGACTTCAATCATCTATTCTTTGAGTGTCCTGTTACAAATAGATTGTGGTCCAGAATATGTACTTGGTTGGGGCATATCACAACAATTAGATGCTGGGATACTGAACTTCTTTGGGTGTGCAGTAAAGCTAAAAGTAGACTGTGGAAGAATACTATAACAGCTTCAGCATTTGTCACTACCACTGCTCTTATATGGAAAACAAGGAACCTCATTCGGTTTGAAGGAATCACATATGTGGAGGAACTGATGTGTAAAGAGATTGCCTTACTCTTGCACACTCGAGGCAGCAAGTGCAAACAATGGCAACCTGGATTGAGACAGCTTAATTACTATCCTTAGTTGCTGTAATTAGAAAGTTAGAATGCTTGAGTATAGATAGTCACTATAGTGTAGAAATACTTGTATCCGAGTAGTAGTTAGTCCATACTACTACCACTTAGCTCTTTGATGTACATATTTTTTTTGAGATCAATGAAACTAACAGTTATACCAAAAAAAAAGTTTATGGTTGTGATAAAGTGATGATAGGAATTAACCCCTATGGTCTCCATTTTATTTATTTATAATGAGATAGTAAATTCACGCTTTGACATTAGGTCTTCCTCCATATTAGATAAATTTATTATGAACTCACTGGATATAGTTACTAGTTATTGATAACATATGTTAGCTCTCCATCTGAGTTTAAGGGTTAATCAATTTTGTAACTAAGATACAATCATGATTAAATAGTGATAGAATTATATTTCTATGGTCTTTCACTATTAATTTCAAGTAAGTAATAAATTTACGCGTTGATTTTAGGTCTTCCTCCATATCGGATAAATTTATTATTAGCTCACTAGGTGAAATACTAGTAATTGATATTGTGTACTTACTCTCCATCAGAGTATACATGTTGGATCAATGGAACTAGAGCTATTAAAAATGATGTTCACTTGACTTAAATTAACAGTATACTCTCCATTTTGAGTTGGATCTGTTTTAATTATTAGAGTGAATAATCTGGCATTGCATATATATGTCGCATGAGTAGTTCTTTTCCCGTCGGAATTGCTATTCAAGATGCATGACCTTATGTGTAGTGTGTTTAAAATTTTTGTGTTAAAAAGTTATAAAAAATTGACTGAAAATAATAGTATGCTCTCCATCTGAGTTGGTTCTATTTATTTTTGGATTGTATAATTCTTGCATTATATAATATACTTTGCATGAATTATTCTTTTCCCATCGAAATTTATTACTCCAGATGCATGTATGTATATAAATATTGAATGCTGTCTGAATTTTACTATTCATTGTATTGACTTATTATGATCTATTTAATGTTTTTATCTCAACTCCACAATGATTTTATGCAACTAATTGTATTATTTATTAATATTTTCTTTTAATGATAAGGCATTAATTTTAAGGATGCAATATATGTACTTTTGTTAGAAGGAATTTAATTCCGATTTCTGGGCAAAATAAGAGATGGATATTTGTTTTAGTTTTTGAATAACTCTTGAGTTATTGAGCTTAATAAACATTTTATTTCTTGTGGTACATGAATGCATGACCTTGTTATTTTATATTGATGTCTCTCCTGAATAGAACAATATTAGTCAACCTCATAAGAGAATATGTTCTTCAAAATTGAGTAAAACTTATGTGTGCACTTTTGTCTAAGTCATATTAATCTGCATAGGATTTCAAGTTGGCCAAGGATGGACCTTAAGGTTCATTGAAAGTAGAGGCACTACCAACTTGTGGATCCTGTTTGGAAGGAAATTTGACTAAAAGATGTTTCCCTTTAAAAGGAAATAAAACTAGTGATAAGCTAGAATGAATCCTTTCTGATATGTATGGTTAAATGAACATACTCGTAAGAGATAAGTTTTGAGTATTTTGTGACGTTCATAAATGATTACTCAAAACATTAATATATTTATTTGATGCACTGTAAGTCTTAATGAATTAAGTGATTCAAGGTTTAAGACTTGAAACAGAGAAGCATCAAAGAAATATATTAAGTTACTACAATTTGATTGTAGTGGAGAGCACCTCTCTAAAGATTTTTTTTAAAGTTACATATCAGAATAAGGGATTATATCTCAATTGACTACACCCTAAACTCCATAATAGAGTGGTGTAGTATAAAGACGAAATAAATCTCTTTTGCATATGGATAGATTAACGACATGTTATTCAGATTTGCCTTATTTGTTTTGGAATATTTCCTGAAAACTGCAAATTACATTCTGAATTTAGTTCCTTCTAATCTAGCACCTGGGACATCTGTAGAACTGTGGACTGAATGTAAGCTTGATCTGTGGCATGTTCAGATATAGGATTGTCCCGCATATGTACTGATAAGGAAAGCGGATAAATAAGTAGGAACTAAGAATGGATAGGTGCATGTTTATCGAATATCCAAGAAAACGAATGGAGCTTTATTTTATTGTCCTAAAGAAAATAAAAGCAATTGTTAAAATAATTGCATTTTTCTAGATAAGGACTATTTTCTAAAATATGTTCCTAGAAGTAAACTAGTTTTACAGGAACTGGGCAAAGAAATAACTAGATGTTCAAGAACATCAAAACCCACACGTCAGAATTGACGTTCCATTGCATTTAAGTAGTGGGAGAACGTTAATAGACATGATATGTCTTTATCGAGTGGGAGTGATGTTTGAACATTGAACACTATAGTAAGAAGTCACTAATATTTCAATGTTGAGAGGTAATGGAGGTAATATTAGTAGTACTTCGTCGTAGTGGGAGAAAGCTAAAGAAAATTATAGTTCGGTATACATTCTTGGGATAGTTTCAGTAACAGGATCGAAGAGTTTAATACCAAACTAGATAGTTACGACAAAGCACTACTGGACAAATATTGTATCAGATATAACTTGGAAAGATTCTTTAACAAAACCTTATTTGGTGAAGAATTTTAATAGTCATGTAAAAGAATGCCTGAGAAAGTTGTAGATGCATGGTTATGAGTCTAAGTGGGAGATCGTTGGGGCATATATTATTAAGCATGCATTTGGATATAGCATATTCTAATAATTAATATGGTTAAAAGTTTAAGTGGGAGATTGTTGGGATATATACTATTAACCATGGGTTTGGTTTAGATATAATATTTATTATGAAATAATTGTTTATTCAGTTTTAATAAGGTTTTAAATAGATCTAATAGCGGTTAAGGGTCAAAACTGCCCTCAACCTATCGACTCCGGAACAAAATTGCCCTCCGTTTACCTTTAGCGAAAAAAATGCCCCCACCGTTAACTTTGTGGCCTATTTCTACCCCTAAAATCTAATATAATCTTGAATTTCATTTTTAATTTTTTTTAATGCCACGTGTCACGTTTTGATTGGGACATATAAAGAACGAAAAATTGGGACATATAAAGAACGGAAAAAGGGTCAAAACTGCCCTCAACGTATTGACTCCGGAACAAAATTGCTCTCCGTTAACCTTTTTGGGTCGGATCGGTCGGGTTGAAGTGTAATGTGATTTTCCGCTTTCCAACAAATGTAAAGAGCTTGATATATCACATATATTCATCTTCAGTTAAACTGGATTGGTCATTCCTATCCAATGGGGGGATGGTTTTTCATGGCTTGGTTAACGGGGACGGGTTGGACGCCTGGTTCGTGATGGAGGGGGGCTGTTTGGTTGTGAAGTTTTCCGGCGATGTGAAGGTGACGGGCTGGACGGGGAAGATGAAGCAACGGGGTAGCCATGAGAGGTCGTTTGGTGGTTTAGGGTTAGAGAGGGTGTTTTGTGAGGAAGATGAAGAGAGGGTTTGGTGTTTTTTGGGTCGGGTCAGTCGGGATGCTTGTATTTAATTTTTAACTTTTTTTAATTCCACGTGTCACGTTTTGATTGGCCATTAAATAAACTTCACCCAAAATCAATTCTCACCCAAATTCCGACACAACCCGACCCGACCCCGACCGACCCGACCCAAAAAAGGTTAACGGAGGGCAATTTTATTCCGGAGTCAATACGCTGAGGGCAGTTTTGACCATTTTTCCATTCTTTATATGTCCCAATTTTCCGTTCTTTATATGTCCCAATCAAAACGTGACACATGGCATTAAAAAAATTAAAAATGAAATTCAAGATTCTGTTAGATTTTAGGGGTAGAAATAGGCCACAAAGTTAACGGTGGGGGCATTTTCTTCGCCAAAGGTAAACGGAGGGCAATTTTGTTCCGGAGTCGATAGGTTGAGGGCAGTTTTGACCCTTAACCGATCTAATAGTCTGTGTCCTTTTCTTATATAGTAGATGATTTAGTATATAGAGTTTAGCTTATACACGGAAGATTAAATCATCGGTTCTTATAAGTATAAAGTTTGAGTTCACAATATAATGATGGAATTGGACAAACCATCAGGAATGATTGTAGCACAAGATTAAATATAATCTATCTTGATTATGGGAATGGTTTAATTCCAGCTTCTTGTGCTAGTACATTTTGTATGTATTGAACGGACCAGGTAGAGATAAATATTTTATACTGACTTAATAAAATAAACTCTCTATCCATTAAATGTACTTATACTGTTTTTTTAGGAATAAAAGTTTTTCTATAAATTTCAACCAGTTATCAATATACATCAGCTGTTCTTTTGGACTATAGAACAGATCTCATAGTTTAGTCAACTAGCAATCACACACTATTGTTTTTTTAGCTAACTCCTAATGTACAAGAAAATTCAAAAGGTATATTGAGGATAGCTATTTAAGTTCTGCAGGATAGACATCCATTTTGGCTTCTTGAGTCATGTGATGTGTATTTGAATTGCAATCTGCTTTGCTCTGTTTGTGGCTTCGGTGTTCGACTGTCGAAACCTTCTGGCATTCCTTTCCATCCAAAAATTGTATACAACTGCTGCAAACGCCACTCCCAGTATCATTTTTCTTGGGTTCATGTTGTTTACCCTGGCAGTCACATATTGCACCTCTATATCCCAGCTTTCTATCGTTCTGGTAAAGTTCATCCAATGTAGTATTCCTTGCCACAGCTTCCGAGAATAAGAACATTCAAAGTATAGATGGTCATATGTCTCTACAATGTCTTTCTCGCATAGTGCGCAGGACTGATCTGTGTGGATGCCCCATTTTGCTAGCCTGTCGTCTGTGGCCAATTTTTTATGCAGTGCCATCCATTGTATGAACTTCTGTTTTTGCAGCAACCCAGACACCAGCAGTAGTTTTTCCAAGTAACCTTGGGATATTGTGGAGTAGAGTATATATATGCCTTCCTAATGCTATAGGTCTCATTCTGGTTGCAAGTTTGCATTGCTGCATTGTGAGTTGTCCACTAGTCCCTTGCTCCAAATATCTTTCTGATTAGCTAGCTAGCTTGCTTAGGTATTTCCATGGTGTGGATGTCCTTCTTCTTAATGTAGTGTCAGAGAATCCTTTTAATAGAGTCTGTCTTATTTCATCATTAATACCCATAGCAGTTTAGTCAAGGCTGCTTTATTCCATCTCTCATAACATATAATATTCAGGCCTCCAACTGCATGTGGTCTGCATACTGTTTCCCATGCTATTGGAGTCTTGTGGCTTGTTTCATGGCTGCCAGTCCACAGATAGTTTCTGCAGATTGCATCCACCAGTTTGATAACTTTTTTTGGGATGAGAAATACCTGGGCCCAATAAGTTTGCATTTCAAAGAGTACACTTTTGATGTGTTGAAGTCTGCCAGCATAGGATAGGGTTTTGGATGACCAACATCTAATTTTGTCCACTATTCTATCAACAAAAGGCATGCATTGTGTGATGGTGAGCTTTCTGGTTGAGAGGGGTACTCCCAGATATTTGAAGGGGAATTTCCCTTCAGTCAATTGAAATTCTGCCAGCATTTTCTCTTTAACTTCCCTTGTAACACCTGCAATATACAATGAACTCTTCTGCAGATTTGCTTGAAGGCTGTACTTATACTCTTAATCTAGATATAATTATTATTAGCTGTGTATTGTATTATTGTTTTGATTTATTAAAAGGAGAGATTCTTTCGTGGGTCAATATGCTTGGTAAATTGGATAATAATAATATACATTGGCGAAGTAATAGTTAGTTGATGGAATTCATGTCTCAGTTTAGAGATTGATGATACACCTTTATGAAAGCTTATAAGTTTTCATGTGTAAATCCGGCCGGTGGATTTTGTACCCGACACATGAAATAAGTTAAGCGAAATTCTAAACGAAAATCGTCAGTAATTTAATTTATTTGATTAGTATCTGAGTCTTAACATGGGGATTTAAATAAGACTTAATGGATGAATTTCAAAATTGGATAAGGGGTGCAATTACGGGTTTTTAGTGGAATAATTCGTAATTAAGTATGGTAGATATTAATTTCAAAAATTAGAAATTAATTCCATAATTGAAGCATTGTTAATTAAATTCTGTGGTCCCTATTGTGCCCATAGGTGACCAACGGGTGGGCCGGGCCGGGTCCAAATTTTATGACCCGTCCGGGTCCGGGCCGGTCCGGTCCGGGTTCAATTGGGGGCGGGTTGCAATTGGGCTGGGTTGATCCGGTCCGGGCCGGGCCGGGTTTATCTTTTTTTTTTTTTTGGAATTACGTATAGTATAAATATTAAGTTATATTAATACTTTGTAATAATTGAATGAACACAACAAAAGATGGGGAAAAAATTGCACTTATTGCAAGTGCTACTTTATTTCTTAAATTCAAAATTTCAAATTGAAAAACTAAAATGCATCATAATTAGTTTACAATTTACATCAAATGGCTTGCATTGCAATAGCAAGTTCTTCCATATTAATATGAACCTCTGGACCAACATTTGCACTAGTAGGTGTAGGTGGTATCTCATCTTCTATTCCAATTTCGTTATCTTCTATACCGAAATCTTGGTGTAATTGTTCATAATCAATATTTACATCTTGCAAATTAGGCGATGATTCAGAAACATGTGTTATTGGTTCATTATTACTATTACTACCAGAAGCTATAAGACTTTTTTTACTACTTCCACTACCACTTCCACTCCTACCAGTAACTTTTCTACACGCTCTTTTAGCAGCATTCAACATATTGAAAAATTTAATATATAAGCTAAAATCAAATATGCAATTAAAATATTAAATAAGAGAAAGAGTTGGAGAGAGTGCACCGAATTCGACAATAAATTGAGCACTTGAACAGTTGAACTTCAAGAATGTTGAACACTTGAACTTCAAGAATCAAGCTTCGAATGCCGATTTCCAAATAAGAAATTACGATAAATTAAATTCGGGAAAATAAAGACAATAAAATTATGAAAGTAGAATATGAATTCTTGAAAATTGAAGAGAAGAGAGTGATTGATATTTGCTAATTTGAGAATTGAGAGAGAGATAGATAATTTTGAGTGAGGAAATGAAGAAGAGGGGAGGGTATTTATAGATTTTTAGAAGGGTTATTAATGTAATTTAATAAAAACAAAAAAAAAACAAAAAAAAAACAAAAAAGGGCCAAAAATGCAAAAAGACCCGTTGGCCAACGGTTCTGGACCGTTGCCAACGGGCAAGTGGGCCCCAGCAGTTAAAAAAAAAATTTTTTTTTAAAAAAAAAAAATTTTACCGTTATAACCGGTCCGGGTTGGCCGGTTCGCCCGGTATTTCTCTTCCCGGGCCGGTCCGGTCCGGGTTAATTGCCCGGTAAGGCCTTACGTCCCCACCCCCCCCCCCCCCCCCCCCCCCCCCCCCCCCCCCCCCCCCCCCCCGCGCTAAACCGGTCCGGTCCGGGCCGGTTTTGACCGGGCCGGTCCGTGCCGGTCCCGGGTCAACCCGGCCCGGTTGACACCTTTAATTGTGCCTAAATAATAGGAAATAAAGGAATTCTTTTTCTGGTGGAAGAGAAAACCCAACAGGTTTTGGAAAAGGGTCTTAACCCTTAAAACTTGTGCTATAAATACATAAGGTTTTCCATCTAGACGGAGTAGTGTATGGTGGCTGAAATTTTCAGCCATGTTTTCCTAGAAATTTCGCCCACACGAAACTGCTATTTCCGGTATTATTTGGGCAACACAGTAGAAGACTGTGGAACGTTCGAGGATCACGATTGTGCGGGTGATGGAGATTCCATTGAGAAGTTATGGAACTGAAGGCTCACGTGGTAGAAGAGATATGTTCACGCTTCAAGAGGTAACCCGTGAAATCTCGTTTATGCTAGTTGTATAAATTACATGTGATTTTAATACTGGAATTGCTTCCGCTGCTTATTATAATCCATCAGTTAAATATCCCACACCCTCCAGTTTGAGGGAGAATATTGGTGTATGCAAATGTTAATTAACCAGTTAATAATATGGGCCTTAGTATACATAATAAAAATTGTGGTATATTATAATTATTTTAGGAAGTTAGTATCTAATTATTAGTTAGGACTGCATATAGCCGGGGTTTATGCTTCAGACAAATTAATTAAGCTAATTCCAAATTACAGATTCTTCTCCATACTCTCTCCTTGCTAATTCCACAACAACTGTGAAATGTCACTAGTTCGGTTTTTAACTAACGGGCAGTAGCGCACACACAAAGATATATATGTAGACGTGCGGCTACAAATTTTAAATAAAGGGATTTGTTTTAGATATGAGAAACTTAAACCAATTAAGTTTTTAAAAGAAATTTAAGAAAAAATAAATTGAGAAAAAGAATAAATGCTTAATCAGCATTGTAGTTTGTCGTATTACATTCTTCGTATGATGTATGCACCAAATGTATAACCATTTGTCAAGCTTACGTAACATAACGGATGATTGAGAATACTAACCCCAATGATCTCCCTAAAAATAAAAATAAAAAGAAAATTGGTAAATGATCAACTTTACCTTTAAAACAGAAAATGTAACCTCTTTAAATACTCCATTTAATTAGATTGGTTCAAATAGTGAACCACACATATACGAGTAAGGCTGTCAAATTTGTCCCAAGTTTAAATGATCCGTCCAATATGTTTTAGATTAGATTGATTATTGACCCGCTTATTTATTACCTATTTTGACATAACTCGCTTCACCCCATTTAAAGTTGGGCTCATTGTTGAAATTTTTAGACCAAATTAATCCATGAGTAATTTTGCCAAAATATCTTAGAAATAAATTATTTTTTATTCGATATATTATATATGACCATAATAAAGAAAAATTTTATTTAATAATTATATAAATCATAAAAAATAATATATATTAACTAAAGATTAATAAGACTTGGACGAATTAGGTTATGGCCCAAATTTTAATCTATCTTAAAACTCATCTTAATTAAATTATGAGATATATATATATATATACCAAAATTGTGTATGATTTGGTATTTACCCGCCTATATCATGTTTTGTTTACAAAAATCGTAACAAACCAAAAATAGATAGATTCTGCCCTAAAAAGACTCCAAATTTGTAGGAATCACATTTAATGGTGATTCTATCACCATTAATTTCGAAATTTATGTAAAAATCTAGATTTAATGGTGCTATCACCATATTAAAATGTGATTACCCTGTTTAAGGACTTATTACTGGTACTAAGGTACTGTTTTTCTTTTCCCGGACATGTAATTCTCATTTTGATTCAATGAGAAAATGCTTATAATGCTAAGGCAATAATAATTATGTGTTTCTCTGTGGGATTTAACACATAAATCTGGATTTAATGGTAAATAATAGCATACGCATCGTTATATATATTATTACCATTAAATGTAAAAATCTGGATTTAATGGTAAACAATAGCATACGCATTGTTATATATATGTAAAAATTTGTAGGAATCAATCACCATTAATTTTGAAATTTAAAACGGAAGAGAATCTACTGCAGCGTAATTCTCTCATTCTCCATATATTTTCCACCTTTGAATTCAATTTGGATTTTCAAAAATCATTATTTGTTTGGTTTGGGTGTTGTTGTAAATAATTCAAAATATGTTTAGGAGTATATATCTCAATTTTAAGGGGTTTTGGTGAAGATTAGACTTGGTTTTGACTGATTTTCAGATTTAAACTCGTCGAAGAAGAAGAAGACATATTTTTCCAGAAATTGTAGTTAAATTGTAGTTCAATTGTAGTTAAATTGTAGAATTGTAGATAAGTTGTAGATAAGTTGTAGGAATATATGTTTAGGAGTTTATATCTCAATTTTGAGGGGTTTTGGTGAAGATTAGACTTGGTTTTGACTGATTTTAAGATTGAAACTCGTCGAAGAAGAAGAAGACATATTTTTCCAGAAATTGTTGTTAAATTGTAGTTAATTGTGGAATTGTAGATAAATTGTAGATAAAATATAAATAAATTTTAGATAAGTTGTAGATTGGGAAGATATGTTTAGGAGTTTATATCTCAGTTTTGAGGGGTTTTGGTGAAGATTAGACTTGGTTTTGACTGAATTTCAGATTGAAACTCGTCGAAGAAGAAGACATATTTTTTCAGAAATTGTAGTTAAATTGTAGAATTATAGATAAAATGTAGATAATTTATAGATAAATTATAAATTGTAGTTAAATTGTATTGTTACATTTATACTACAACTAAACTACAATCTTGTGTTAAAAAAATTTAAGCATACCAAATTTAATCAATTCTTAATATTCAAAATTTCAATTTTGAAAAAATCTTTTTTAAATACTGTACTTGAAGAAATACTGTATGAGTTTGAAGTGTATGAGTTTCTACAACGCCTTCAATTTGATTTCTATAATAACAATTGGATTTTTAGTCACATATTTAAATATACAAGCTATAGTAAAATGAAGGAAAACGAATTATAGTAATAGCTAGTACCATTGAAATATGGCAGAAACGAGAATTGATCAAATTTAAATATATTTTAAGATGATAAAGAAGAGATTAAACATCTTGAGCGAAATACTTTTACTAAATTTCTTCGACAAACGTCAACCTCTTTGTCAATCATAGTTTAATATTTGTCATTGTTAGTGTGCTGTTATTTACCATTTTTACATGGGTTTTTAAAGAGAAGAGGAGGAAAAAAAGGGAAAATGAATATATGCTCCTAAAATCATGCCTAGACTAAATGAAGCAATAATTATACCCTTAATTTAAATTATGGTACATAAATTGAAATTTGATATACTTAAATGTAATAAATACAAACCTTAAACATGAAGGGTAATAAAATTTACTATATACTATACATAGGTAAAAATCCCTTAAATTATTGACTCAACCAATATTGCTCCATCTAAAATTAATGTAACCCGATCATTTAACACTTCCGTAAGAGCAACCAAATCTTGTGGATGAAGAAGAAAGGAAAAAACATAAATGAAGACCCTTACACACTTGGCTACTCCCAATTTGACCCAAACAAGAAATATTAACCAAAATTTGGCTACGTAAGTAGTGACCGATACACTTTTACTAAGTTATTGGATGAAATGCCAACAAAAGCAAAAGTCAGCTTATGGAACTGCTTTGTAATTATTTGTTCTAAGACTGCATTAATCTTCAAAAGTGCTTTTATGCCGTAATGATGGAGTGTTTTTATGCATTGCCTACTATCAATTTAAGATGGCGATTGACTATGATCCTATTAAGGTCCAGATTATATTGCATATCAATTTGTATGATTTATTAGGCACGTGGCTTACTAGCAATTTCGAATTTATAACTCTCTTTTGATCTATGGATGCAAAATTGCCACTTCTCATGCTCCCAAGCTTTATAGAGTTTGACCATATGTATCATTTAGGAATAATCAAATCTTTTGTGTTTCAATGTGTTTATGTTACGTGTATTGGCATGTAAACTTTAAGAGAAAATTGTTCTTCGGCGATTAATTAACTAGCAGATTTCATTGAGCTAATTGAGAAGTTCGATATATAAAGCATTTTGCATTTACGTTTAGTTCGGTGAAAGATAATATCTTAAAGAGTGTGATATAAATAGTTTATCTTACGCTCATTAAGTGATGCAGAATTTAATGTAATAACAATAAAGACGATTACGCATAAAAGGGCTGCGCAGTATTGTTTTTTATTTTTATCTTTGTTTTCCATAAGGGAATCGAATGTAAGTCCCTAAGAAGCAAATGACATTATTTGATTAATATTGGTTCAACTAATGAAGCAATATGTCACCAGTTGATCAACATTCTTAAAAGCGGGTTTAAGTCCTCCGTATGTAGTCGTCTTTGTTAGAGAATATTTTATACCTAATATGAAATTTACTTGCGTAAATTTAGATTAATCAACCCTAATACAGATACCAAATACCAAATAAAAATAAAATAAAATAAAAAACTTCCCAAAAGCAAGGCTTGAGTGCATAATTCTTTATATTTGATTATACTTGCATTATTGAAAATAGAGTGTCCCAGAATTTACTTTAATAAAGGCAAGATAGAAAAACATGATTGGATCGTAGAACTTAACAAACATGAAAGGTATAGTGATCAGGCATTTGTTAAGATGAGATTTCAATTCATCTTTTTTGTTTGTTTGTTTAAGTTATATGGTATATACACTGAAAGTACAGTTTTAACCACTTGTTAACAAATAATTATAACTCACAAGTTAAATTATAGTGATAATATAATCTTACATATTGTTAGGACCAAAAAAAATTAGGTCTCATACGGAAGCCAGCAAAGCAAACCTTGAAAGACGATAAATATGATAACAAAAAAGAAATATATCAAAAGAGACACAAACATTTAACGTGGTTCGGTCAACTGACCTACATTCACTGCGGAGAGGAGCAATCCACTATACAAAAAGAGAGTACAAAATATCAAGAGAACAGCCTCACGAAGAGGCAAACACAAGTGAGACACTAATACTTGTCCCGTAAAGTTCTCCCTCCCCCCTAAACACTACTCTCAAGCCTCATTTGACTACATTGTGGATGCTAATGAATGAGAAGGAATGATCCCCAATTTATAAAAGTCCAAATCTTTTTCTACAAGAAAAATGACTAGCCAAATTGGAAGATTTATAATTTTCTACTACAAAAAGAAAAACCTAATTAAGGTAATTATATTGTCCTTTTCCTTCAACAAATAAAAAAATTAAATTATGGTAAGAAAATTTGAACAAACACCTAAGACATCAACATTAATGTATATAACTTAACTCATTTTTAATAATGAGATGTCAAGTTTATTTTCTTGTATTTACGACATACTCCCTAAATCATGCATACTGTAGACAAGTTTGCAAAGTTTTTCTATGTTAGTTTTATCTTAGTAACTACTAACAAAAATAAGAACGGATAAATTAATCCTATTTGGTGATATATTATCAAAATATTATGTTGGGTATAAGCTATTTAACAATAAATTAGTGATGAAGTTCATAACTAATTTCAAATTTTCTTTAAACTTTTTTTTTAAGTAGTGTGACTTTTTCAACATTTTAGCCCTTATATATATGATTGATTTTGTACCGTTATTGATAGTTACAAGGTTAACTCATCAGCTATTTGATAACCACGGGAGCGTACGTGTTATATGGCACACCAAGTGTTTGTTATGGCCAAAAAGGTTTGATTCGATTTCTGTCATGAAAGCCCTAACTTAATCATTTTGTTGCTTAAAAGAGGTTCTAGCTAGCTAGCTAGCTAACAAGGATGATAGAAACAGCTAAAGTATGCAGGTAAGCTAACATTGTTAGGATCAAAGGAAAAATAACATGATTAGAGTAGACTTTAAAGAAAAATTTAAGTAGGATACGACAAAAACAAAACAGGCCGGTGCACACGCAGGTTATATGGATCCAAATTTGACCTATCACGATTATCGATGAGCACTTCGTATGATGAATTTTCCCCCACTCAACGTCCTGAAAGAAACGATCCAAAGATAGATTATACGACGTTGGCAAGGGTGTAGGCCCATTAAGGGACATTAAAAAATATTCTTTCGAATATTTTCTATGCTTTGTCTTATATTGCTTAAGAGGTGTTGAGTCCTTATATATAAAGGAGGATAATAACCTTGTAAAGGGGGAGATGAAAAAGAGAATATCATTTTTCACGAACAAGAAGTCTTTATTTTTATCCCTTCATCTTTGATTGATTTGCTCAAAAAGGTTTTAAAATCTTTTTAGTCAAATAATTTGTCGTCGTCCGTGGGGATTTCTATAGCTGAAATAGTAGATTTCATATAGGTTCTTGAAAGTAATAACCATTTTTCTTTAGCTTCATAAAAACCAGATATGGCAGGAAAGGGAGAAGCGAGGCTAAAGGCAGTAGTGGATGTCACGAACAACCTCCTGAATTCCCTCAACGAAGCCAGTGGAGAAGACAATGAGAATGCAACACTAAGTGTTACATCGGGGGGGGGGGGGGATATTTTGCCTCCTCCGCACTGAGATTTAACGATCTTGCATGAGAGGGGAACCTCAACATCCGCAACAGGAAAAACGTCGTCGATCGTCAAAAAGCTACTAGAAGAATGGCTGACAAGTACCATGAGCAACATGCTCGAGAAACACGCTCAGAGAGATACCGAAGACACGTCACCCGTAGAAATCGTAGCTGTTGCCGATGAGCTAGACGTTATACGAACATGTAACACCTATACTATTGCTGATACCGGTAACGATACATTCTCGACCATCTTAAAGAAAATAGAAGAGATGGAAAGTGAGAACTAAACACTCCATGACCAGATTAAAGAACACCAAGAGAGGGTTGACAAAATACCAGGCACTCCGAAGCTATTACCAAAATGCGATGTGGGTCGATTCGTCGAACATCCATAAAGCGAGGGGCAGCTCCCTATTCTATTCCAAAAACCTTCAAAATGTCGCCATACCTAAAAATATACGATGAGACTATGGACCTGAAGGATCATTTAATCCATTACGTTACCGCGGTAAAAGGTAATGATATATCAAAAGAACAGGTACCGTTTGTGCTGCTGAAAAAGTTCAGCGAAACTCTGACGTAGGGAGCATTGACAACGTATTCCTAACTATCAGCACGATCAATATCGATGTTCGAGGAGATGGTGGATAAATTTTCTACCACTCGTGCGGGAGCGGATAAGGCCGAGTCCAGTGTTAATGATATCTTCGTCGTCAGTCAAATGATGGGCGAATTTGGGATTTCCTAGACCGATTCAACAGAGTAAGGATGAGCCTACCGAATATGTCAGTTGAGATGGCAGTATCAGCCTTTCAAAATGGGTTTAATAGGAACGGATCAAAAGAAACCAAAAAAATACTCAATAGACTCATGAAGTACCTCCCTACCACGTGGAAGAGATCCACAATGCCTATTGCGCCGAAGTGAGGGCAGACGAGGATGACTTGAATGGCCCACTTCTGTGATTAACATCAGTCCAGATCGAGATGAGGAGAGAATGAGAGATCGATGTAACAACGGGCGAAGGGATCAATTACCATGTTTCAATCGAGGAAGGCATCAACTTTACATCCGAACATCCAATCCACACCCTCCACGACACGCGGATGTCGTGCCTCGACACACTGCACCTTCCGCAATGAAAGAGTATACCTCCACTACTATCTGCTCATAACTTTTATGTTTCCCCTTTAGAGATAGTGTACCCACTAGAAAAATTGGGCACGTAGGTGCAGTGGACGCAAAAGATGAAATCTGATCCAAGTACGAAGAGGTTGAACATCCTGTGTGAATTCCACCAGGAAAGAGGACACAAGACCGAAAATTGCATAGGTCTGCGACAAGAAGTAGTGAGTATGTTAAACCAGGGTTATCTGAAAGAACTGCTAAGCGTTAAGGGCGGGCCATCTTTACTCGAGGGCGCGATCAACCTCAAGGACCTCCAAAGCTACTATCACCGGCTCGTACCATACAAATGATCATTAGAGGCGGCGATGATACAGTGATCAACCGTGTGAAATTCACCACCACACGTAAACTCAAGCGGATATTTGCACACGGAAGATATGATGACCTCGAAGATAGAATCATCGTCGATAAGTCGGATGCTGGCGGTTTGTCTTTCCCTCACTATGATGCTTTGGTTATAACTTTATGCATCATGAATACCTATGTAAAAATAATAATAGTGGATGACGGAAGCGACACATGTATTATTCACCCGTGAGTTCTCATGTATATGAGACTCGAGGATAAAATAATATCGCGTTGCATAACACTAATGGGTTTTAATAATGCAGTAGAGTGGGCATATGGAGAAATAGTGCTACCTGTCCTAGAAGGAGCGGTTACCTTAGAAACAACATTCCACGTCATGAACCAGGAAACGGCCTATAACGCCATCATAGGACAACCATGCATACGCACCATGCGAGCCGTCCCTTCAAGCTTCTATGAAGTAATAAAATTTTCCACCCCATGGGGATATTCAACATCTAAGGAGAGCCACGTACCGCCTAAGAATGCTACTGGATCACCCAAGATTGCACACACACCAGACAACTAAAAGGGGCAAGTGCAGAATCATAGCAAACAGCCATGTCAGGAACCAAACCCGACGTACAAGTAAAGGCTATCAAAGACCCGGACATCGTAGAAGCTTGCAAGCTACCATAGAAGATATCGATATCGTCCAATTGGATAACACTGATAGCACAAAAATGCTTATATTTGACACAACCTCTCGGAGCCAGGTAAGTATTATGAGTTTTTAATAACAACGCCAAATTTTTTGCTTTTCCCCACTCAGATATGTCAGGAATCCCAAGGGATATCGCCACACACAAGCTGAATATTTATCCACTTTATCTGCCGATACGGAAAATAAGGAGAAAATTCAATGCTACAATAAATGAGGCAGTCAGCGATAAGGTTGATATATTACTCGCTAACGCTTCCATCAGAGAATCGAAATACCCCCAATGGGTCGCCAATGTGATCATGGTAAAAACGAAGAACAGGAAATGGAGAATGTGTGTTGACTTCACCAATCTAAACAAAGCATGTCCGAAGGACTCTTTTCTATTACCTCACATCGACTAACTTATCGATGAAACAGCAGGGCACGAACTGCTCAGCTTCTTGGATGCCTACTACGGCAATAACCAAATTCTAATGGCAGAAGAAGATCAAGAAAAAACCACTTTCATCACTCATCAAGGATTGTACTATTATAAGGTGATGCCGTTAGGGCTGAAGAATGCAGGGGCCACGTATCAAAGGTTAATCACTAAAATGTTCAAAGAATAACTTGGTAAGACCATGGAAGTTTACATCAGTGACATGCTAGTGAAGTTGACCAGGAAAGAGGATCCCATTGGTCATCTGAAGGAAGCCTTCGAGATATTAAGGCAGTACAGGATGAAAGTGAATCCCGAAAAATGCACCTTCGGTGTAACTTCAAGAAAGTTCCTTGGTTTCCTAGTGTCACAAAGGGAAATCGAGGTCAATCCAGATCAAATCACGGCCATCGATGCAATACCGGAGACACTGACCAGCAAAAAGAAGATGCAGAAATTAACAGGGCAAATAGCCGCCCTATCAAGGTTCATTTCAGGATCCTCGGATAGATGCCACAAATTCTTTAATGTGCTAAGGAAGGACCACGGGTTGCAATGAAATGAAGAATGCATCGACACCCTGAGAAAACTGAAAACTTATCTATCCTCGCCACCACTACTCGTCAAACCAGGCTCGGGAAAATGTCCATTTGTGTATCTAACAGTTTCTGAAGTTGCGGTAAGCGTAGTATTGGTTCGTGAAAATAAAGGTACGCAGTCTCCAATTTACTATTAGCAAAACCTTAATCGATGCTGAAACAAGGTACCCTCACATTGAAAAACTATCTCTAACATTGGTTGAAGCCTCACGGAAGCTTAGACCGTACTTTCAATGTCACCCCATAAAGGTCGTGACAACCTTCCCCCTAAGAGGTATCCTACACATACCCGAACTATCAGGTAGACTAGCCAAGTGGGCCATGGAACTAAGTGAGCACGACATAATGTACCAACCGCAAACTGTCATTAAGTCGAAGGTGCTTGCCAACTTCGTTGCTAGTTTCAGCACGAAAATATTGCCCGAGGTAGAACGGGAAGCACTCCACACTTTCTCAGATACTGATATGGGTATTCTACAGTGACGATGCATCTAATGCCTAGGGATCAAGATTGGGACTTGTCTTCGAAGTCCCTATAGGCGAAATAATTCGCCATTCCATACGATGCCCTGAGATGACTAACAACGAGGCTGAGTATGAAGCTATGATTGCAGGTTTGAAATTAACCCTCAGATATGGCGCTCGATGACTCGTCCTCTATTGTGACTCTAAACTCGTGGTAGACCAAGTCACTAGGACTTTCCAAATAAAAGAATAGGGACTACAAAAGTACCAGTCAAAAATTCACAAACTACTACCAGAATTCGATGAATGTCGCCTCGACCAAATACCCAGGGGGCAGAATATCGAAGTAGATGGCCTCGCCAAACTAGCTAACAAGGAAAACATGATTACCCACATCCATTCCGCAATTGACCACGTCGAGGTATATTCTATAAACTTAACTTGGGATTGGCATAACCGCCTCGTAGCACTTTGTAGGATAGAACGCTCCCGCAAGATAAAAAAGAAGCTAAAAAACTATGGGTACAGGCAGCCCGATACATCCTCGTAAATAGTGATCTCTACAGAAGAACGTTCAGCGGCCCCCTAGCCCAATGTCTTGGGCCAAATCAAACAAGGCAAGTACTTAAAGAAGTACACAAAGGGCACTGCGGCGCCTATACGAGAAATCGTGCCCTTGTCTAATGCCTCATTCGCGCCAGGTACTACTGGCCCACCATGAAAAAAGAAGCTACGGGCTATGTCAGGAGATGTGAACAGTGTCAAAAGTACGCCCTTATGATACATCAAGCAGGAGAAATCCTTCATTCTGTCACTTCACCATTGTCATTCATAAAGTGGGGAAAGGACAAAGTCAGCGTCCTCCCAACAGGACGAGGTAAGGTATGTTTCGTTTTGGTTTTAATTGATTACTTTTTAAATGGGGTGGAAGCAGGTGCATACATTCAGATACGTGAGTAAGAGGTCATCAAGTTCATATGGAAAAACGTAATATGTCATTTTGGCATCCCCAAAGAAATCAACTACGACAAAAAGGGGCTCAGTTCTTTCGAAAAGATAACGACTGAATTCTTCGAGAAATGGCACATCACACGAATACACTCCACGCTATATCACCCAACCGCCAATGGTCAAGCCAAATCCTCCAATAAAGTGATACTGAATATATTGAAAAAGAAGCTTGAAGATGCTAAAGGGCTATGGCCTGAATTACTGCCGGAAGTATTATGGGCATACCTCACTATGCCAAAAACTAGCACAGGTGAGACACCAATATCACTAGTCTACGCGACTGGCGCAGTTATACCCGTCAAAGTCGAAGAACCCAGTTTGAGATACTCCAACGATAGAGGACCAAACAATGACAACAATAGGCTACAAAATCTAGACGAAGTCGAAGAACGGAGAGACATAGCTCACACAAGAATGGTGGCCCAGAAGTAGCAAGTGGAAAGGTACTACAATAAGAGGTCCAAGGTGCGACCTCTCAAAGTCGGAGATTACATCCTTAAGGCTAAAATGCAAGCAGCGAAAGACCCTAATAAGGGAAAAGTAGGAACAAAGCAGGAGGGACCGTACAAAATCACTGCCAGCCACGGCAAACAAAAGAGCGTCTAGTTAGAAACAATGGAAGGAAAACTACTCCAAAACAACTGGAATGTCGCTCACCTCAAGTACTTCCACTTCTAAAAGAAGGCGTCACCTAAGTTGTACTCTTTTTCCCTCACCCAGCTTTTGTCCCAATCGGGTTTTTCTGGGGAGGTTTTTAATGAGGAGGCAAGGAAGGCACCTCGAGGATCGAAGTACTATTCATCACCCTGAACCGTTGACATAGTCTTCGGGGTAAAATAATCAAGGGGACTGGATATAGATAATCGTCTCCATTGTATGTACAGAATCAAATCTCCATTGTATGTACATAATCAACTCTCCGTTATATGTACAGTTTCAAATATCTATTGTGTGTACAAAATCAAATCTCATTATGTGTATAGAATCAAACCTTCATTGTATGAACAGAACCAAATCTCCATTGTATGTGCATAATCAAATCTCCATTAGTCGACATGTGACCCTTACAAGTATACAATCAAACATCCGTTGCATGACAAAAATCAACACGTCTTCCTACAGGAACACGATCAAATCTCCAAGCAGTGGCCAGAGACATTGACAAAACATGAGTCCGACCTTGTTTGAACTACGACGGGAAATCACTTTGACGACAGTTTAAAGCAACATCCTACTGGCCAAGGCCGTCGACAAAAACATGAGTCCGGCCTTGTTTAAACTACGACAGGATACTACTTCGAAGGCAGTTTGAAGAAACATCCCAATGGCCAAGGCCATCGACAAAAACATGAGTCTAACCTAGTTTGAACTACGATGGGATCCTACTCGATGACAGTTCGAAGCAACATCCCAATGGCCAAAGCCATCAATAAAATATGAGTTCGACCACGTTCGAACTACGACGGGATCCTACTTCGATGATACTTCGAAGCAAAATCCAAATGGCCAACGCCATCGACAAAAACATGAGTTCGACCTCGTTCGAACTATGACTAGATCCTACTTCAACGATAGTTTAAAAAATATCTCAATGGCTAAGGCCATCGACAAAAACATGAGTTAGACTTCGCTCGAACTGTGACGGGATACTACTTCGACAATAGTCCGAAGAAACTTCCCAATGGCCAAGGCCATCGACACGTATCCCAGATATCATAAAAACTACGAATCGACAAAATATATTTTACATTGCATCAAAATATTAATTACAATCTTCACAAATGAACTTAAGTACACCCTCTGCAAAAATCCCAAAACAAAAGCAAGTACAAGCAAAGACTACACATCATCCCCAATACGGTAAGCATCTTTGCACCACGAGTATGAAGCAAGACAGTTCGCATCATCAGAATTGATGTCGTCCCCGTCATGTGTAAGGGGGTCGTACCCGCAAGCCATACGAGCGGCATGAGCTTCGGTGTGTAAAGCCTGAAGCTCTGCCTCAGTTGCCCTTCCCTCAGTGTGAAAAGTGTTGTACACATCAATCTGAGCCGCGGCATGGACCCACAGCTCATATAAACAATGAGGCACAACCGGATCGGCTGAGCACAAGATGTAGAAGGATGAGAATGTCGACTTGAATCCTCCGCCCTCTGTGAGGCCACTTTTCCATTTAACGCAGCCAGCTCCGCCTCCAGTTCTTCCCTCAATCCCAACAACCTTACGACTAGATGCCTCCTTCTCTTCTGTCAACTCCGGCTTGCAAACACGGAGGGAATTCTCCAAAGATGCGGTACCAGAAATAGATGCTGCAAACTTATCAGTACCAAAACTTAGCTCGCCCTTAAGCCACTCCACTTCGCATACAACTAAGTGGTCAAATTGGCCACCTTTGCCTACAAGTCAGCATTTTCAGCCATTACCCCCTGCTCAACTCAAGCTCATCGTCCTTCACCTTGAGCGAAGCCTCGAGTCTACTATTGCGAGCGAAAGGTTTCATGAGCTCCTTATCCTGCTCCCTCAACTCTTCGATCTTACGCTCTAATTGGTCCTCCCGTTGTTTGATCCCCTCGCGAAGAAACTGAAACTCAGGGTCCTAATGATAAATGTCAGCCATCGCCCAATGCTTAGCACGATACTGTTGATATTTGGATGACATCTTCTCATAAAGGCCCGTCCTTCTCCTCTTCTGACGCTCTCGCTTAATCTCCATAATGAGGGCCTGGCAAAAAAGGGGAGAACTTAAAAATAAAATGTAGAATGACAATCACCACACAAACCCAACAATGAAAAGGAAAGAAAAGGCACCTACCTGCAGGGCCATACCAATGACCTTCTGAGACAACTCCACGTCGCTTATTGCCCTAAGCATTTCATTTTTCAGGAGCGACACATAGAGGAGCTAGGGCAGGCATAACTTGCTCGTTGTTCAGCAGCAGGTTGTAGTCCTCTAGGACGACTATATGACGATCAGACCCGTCCATTCTAACCTCCACATGGGTATAGCAACCTATGAACTCATTGATATCCTCTGGGTCGACATCCGAACCTGAGCCGTCACTCTCAACACGACGTTAGTGGCGGACCCAAAATTTAATGCAAGCAGATTCAATCTTAGAAGTACATAACCTTAGTCATAAAATAGTATTTGTCAAACGTGTTCAAATAAAATATTTATACAAAATTTACGCTGCTTTAATCTTAATTTGTACATATAGAAGCGGGTAAGTTGAACCCACTTGCTACCACGTACGTCCGCCACTGCACGACGTCCTCCGACGTTGGACGATGCACCACCCTCAGCAGAGCACACTGAGCCAGCTCCTGGATAAAATCTTTCCACTTGAGGAGATCTCCCCGATAAAATGGTGTCAGCCATAAATACGAGCACGAGGGCTGTTTGCGACACCCTGCTTCTATTACCGTCCGCGGCCATGCCCTTCCCAAGCTCCAGTCTTCTCCTTTTTTCCGAAAATGGCTCGTCCTCGTTAGAGGATTTGTCCAAAGGGTGTGAGGCCGACACCGAAGAAGCCTCCTCTCTCACGAGCACTACTAGATATGGACCTTATAATTGAATAGTTTGAGGAAGACCCTCTCTAACAGGCTCACTCAAAACAAACTGCGTGTCTTTGTAGCAATGGCTTGTCAAAATGCAGGGATTGCGCCCTTCGCCTGGAAGCTCCTCGACCTGTCATCATAAAGGGTCGTATGACTAAATAAGGTCACACAGCCAACAAAGTAGTAAGGAAGACATTTACTATAGGGGACTTTAAGGCCGTAACGCTTCATGAAGGTGGGCCAATCTTGAGTCTCTGCTGGATGAGGCAACATACGGGCTATCCAATCCCTAGTTCCGCAATAGGGCGAGGTGGACGTCCCATAGCTACAAACGGGAAGCAAACAAACTTTATAATGAATGTAGAGGAAAGGAGAGTAAAACGAGTGGCGACACTTACGAGCCTCATTCCGTCGCTGCAGGAACCTAGCGGCATCAGAAACGATATGCTCGGTTTTGGTCATCAGTCCCGACCACCTGCCCCTTCGTACCACGGAGCCTCGAGTGCACCATGGTACCTCTTTGAAAGTTGGGCTTGAACATGTGCAAAATATGGTAGATGGAAACGTTACACTCTGCCAAGTATGCATACTTGGTCAATAGCAGAAGTATCTTGAGCTTATACGTCGAAAGTTGTGCCGAACAAACTTGGTAAAATCTAATAAATTCTTCTGCTAAAGGGAAAAGAGGAGAAGTATAACCAATCATGAAAGGGTACTCATAGAAAGCACAGTACCCGGGTCTATGGACCTCTACGTGGTCTCTCCCTGCCGGAACTATCGCTACATGAGCAGGAATGTTGTACTTCATACGAAGAGCATCGATATGCATTTTCTCCAGAGTAGGGGGATATTTGAGGAAGTCACTTTGAGACAAGGGATGCCTCAGCAATAGCTCGTCTACCGTAGGAAGGCTTTGACGCCCCCTCTATCACTGTATCTTCATCGCTAGAAGGGGCGCTTGTGGACAATAGGGTGGCCTCACTAACCTCTTCACGAGATTAATGTGACCTTGGTATAATATTGTTCAAAGGGATATCAACAGAAATGAGTTCGAAAAATCTTTGAATAAAGAAGGTAAGAAGAAGCAGGAAGGTGTGAAAGAAAACTCGGAAGAAGGAAGGAGGAAATCAAAAGAGGAATGGCCAAAAATTTTTGAAAAAACAAACCCTTCATCTATTTATAAGGTTGGGTGGCGCTAGAATTGAAGCGAAAAGTCACAAAGCAGTGCCAAAATCAAAGTAGAAGGTGACAGAGTGGCGCTGGGATCGAAGCATCAAACCATCAACTCCTGCCTCGAAAACATGCGCAATGATGATGCGCTTGAGGATGTCATCATCTCCCAGTAAAATGCTTTGTCTGGTGTCTTATCAAACACGCTAATCATATCCCATTAGCCATGTCGTAACGTCTCAAAGGGTCAAACTTCTCTATAAGGACGCATGAGGTCCGCTCATCGAGGATGTTCCAGGTTGCAATCCCGACAAGCGGAGGGACTAACTGTATGAGTCCAAATTTGACCTATAACGACTATTGGTAAGCACGATGAATGACGAGTTTTCCCCGACTTGACGTCCTAAGAGAAACGACCTGAAGATAGACAAAAGGTTGTACGACCCTTGCAAGGGTGTAGGCCCATTAGGGGACATTAAAGAATATTCCTTCGAATATTCCATGTGCTTTTTCTTTTATTGCTTAAGAGGTGTTGAGTCCTTGTATACAATGGAGGGTAATAACCTTGTAAAGGGGGGGCGGATGAAAAAGTGAATATCATTTTTTACGAACAAGAAGTCTTCATATTTATCTATTTTTCATTTTAGAGATTATTACACTTAACTAAGATTTACCCCTTCATTTTTGATCGATTTGTTTAAAAATGTTTTAGTATCTTTTGCGTCAAACACAAGCCTGGGGAAGGAGGTGTTTAAGAGTATGAGATATAGACAAATTACTTTAATATAAACATTAATTACTATTTTTACGACTCAAATGTATGACCTATAAATCATACGGAGCTTTATTATCGCTCCAAGATTCCCATTCTCGAGTAGGATAAGACAATAACATCTAAATCTAAGGGCCCTGGCTGATGCATGCTCTAAAAGTTCTCACTCTCTACTCCACTCTTTCAGTTCAAGTCTTTAAGAACAAAGCCAAAGCAAGAGCTATTTCTGATGTAGGTGTCTATGTCTACATTGTACGCTCCAAACTTTTTAAGAATAGGGCAATAGTTTGGTAGGCGGCTTGTAAATCTTAGGCCACCCTTCTGTCCTCTTTAATGGATACCAAAATAGGAACAGTGAATATTTCCTACTCTTACAAGTGGCAACGCAGTGTGTAAAATCAGAGATTTAAGACTCGATTAGTCATAGATTTTGTCAAAATAAACTTGGATTTTATTTGTCAAACACATATTTGACCGTAAATTTTGCTATATTTTAGCAAAATCTCAAATCTCAAAACCAGTTCCAAAGTTAGTTTTGGTTCAAATACCTAATAATACGCATGTTTTTCCAAAATAAATTTGGAAAATCTGTTTTGAAAACGTATGTCCAAACATATTTTCATCTTCAAATCAAATTTTATCCAAATCAATTTTTTTAAAATAAATTTGGGAATCTATGACTAAACGCTATGCGATAAAGAAATATATTTTCTTCAAGTAAATTACTTTTTAATACCTGGAATTGTTGCTAATGTTTCCGGCGATTGACCTCTTTTAAAGGGAAAGATTGACTTTCATCACCACTTGATAGTTATATCATAATCACCTCTTAATGTTTGATCACCGAGATTTTGGGCCTGAACTTTTATGAAAATCCATAACATTGATAGCCCAAATAGCATAAATGCAGCCTCACCATAAATAGATGTGTTTTGTTTAGTTGTTCGCTTTTAAAGTACGATATCATTTATTTGCTACTCAAAAACTAAATAGGGAATGGCCCATGCAGGTCTCGAACCTGCGACCTTCGCGTTATTAGCACAACGCTCTAACCAACTGAGCTAATAGGCCTGTTGTATCGAACTCGTCGCCCCTAATACAACTACTAAACTATGTAAGAGAAGAAATAGAATCAATTTGATTTTTTTCCTAATTATTCGCTTTCCAGCAATGTAGGAAAGCACTAACTACTGGTATTTCTCGGATATACGCATATCTCAAAGTATAGACATACGATTTATTTATTTATTTATTTTGGGGGGGAAGGGGGGGGGGGGGGCTCCCCATATTCAAAAAATTAATTTATAATCTTGAAAAACACAAAAATTCAGAATCCGCATGCAGAGGAGGGCAACTGTATATAGTCCCAGAAGAATCAGAATCCTTGGCAGGAGCAACAATGAAGTGCTGCAAAAAGAACAAAAACCATGGGCAATGACCTTTTTATCGATGACCTAAACCAAATATCCATGAGACTAGACTTGTAAACTGTATCTTTCAAGTATCTCTTTTATGCTATGCTTGATCTAGGCAATGAATTTGTGTTTTCTTTTTTTTAAAAAAAATTAGTAACTTATTTGTTTTGGACTAGCCTCAAATAAATTTAACATGTAAGTTACTTTATAAGAACTGATCAAGATCATTATATAGATCAAGAACACTTTTGGCTAAGCATCTTTTTGGCCAAAAGTTTTTCTTTTTGTTGTTGCAGTAAGTGTTTTTTTCCCTAAATTTAAAAGTGTTTGAGCAAGGTTTCGGAAGATAAAAAAATGTGTATTTTAAATAGAAGTAAAAGCAGAAAAAGTAGTTTTTTTGCAAAGTATTTTTTTGAAAAATATTTATGAGAATAAAATACACTTAAAATAGTTTTTAGAAGCTTGGCCAAACACTGATTGTTGTTCAAAAATAATTTTCAAATTAATTAGAGCAAATATCACTTTTGACCCGTTCTAGAAGCTGTTTATATTCGATTGCCAAAAAAGTTAATAAAATTTGTATAATTTTGTATATAACAGACATAATGTGTGTGTGTGTATTTATGTATGTATATATATATATATATATATATATATATATATATATATATATATATATATATATATATATATATATATATATATATATATATATATATAAGTTTGATTTTAGAAGATTGGCCAAACAAGCTATTAGTAATTAACAAGATATATATGGATGGACCATTTGAAGTGCCCACAATGCAAGTCACATAAACTACTGAAACAAGGAGAATTATAGAGAACAACAAAGTTGTTAAGCTTTATTCTTGCTCAAGTGTATTCTGAAATCAAGTCAGTTTAGAAAGAAAAAAAACTATGTAAATTATATACTAAAATATGATTGCTAACTGTTTAACCAAAAATATATCTTTCAGTTAAATTTAATTTTCGAAGAAAATAAGTTACTAATAACCAAATTTAACTTCAATTTCTCAAAGATATCAAAGGAAAATAACATGAATAATTATGGAAATAATTTATTGCAAGATTGAAGCAAAGAATTTCGAGAAAGCGAAAAGTAAAGTATATATCTCAATATTGTCCCAGATGTCCTTACAAATAAAGTTTGTGCCTTTATATAGGAATACACAATAATAACAAGTTTTCCCTCATAATTTATGCTAATTATGGGCATTCATGTTATTGATTGCCCTCTATTTTGGATTCTCATAACCGATGCATTTGTTGTTATAAATGCCTTACATCTGTTACGATTTCCCTTCCTTATTTCTTTCTCTTCCATATATCTTTCCTTCTTTCTATTACTTATTGATCCTTTTCTAGTTGTTAAGTCTGGTATTGTCTCGTGGGTGTTTCTTTCTGTGCTTTTTCTTACTCTATCATATAAGACATTCACGCACTGCTATACTATTGCTCTTATGTGTTATGCCATATCAGCAGTCTAACATTTCACGTGTAGCTCTTTTTCACTACCAATACAAATAGTCCCCCCACTTTCTTGAATATTCTCTATTGAATATTTGGGGAAGTGAAAGGTTTTTATAGCGGGAATTCTCTTCTGTCGTTTCGAATATAATCATTTCTTTTTCTGAACCAATGTGACTTTCACCACGTTTATTTAATGATCATGCCACGTGGCTTTTAACAGCTGGTACTTCAATTCTTCAGCATCTTTTGGGGTTTTCCTGCAAATGCATTAGTCATGAAGTGACGATTCTATTATGATGCTTCATAATGACCTCAATAGACGTATCTTCATATAAATACTTAACCCTTTTTTCCGATTTTCTAAATCCCTTTCTTCTCGTCTTCTTGTTTACTTATTTCTGCATCTTTTTCTTGTGTTTCCCTAGACAATCATGGCTTCCATGATCCTCGCGAAGTTATCATTTTCGATGAGCTTGCTCCCTCTAATTCACCTATTAGAAGTAAAAGAGGTGGAAGATTGCGTTGACTCAGTTATATTTCTAACTGTGGTTCCCCTTCTCAGAGTAGTGCTCCCAATCCTTCTTCTTCTAAACCTACGGCTTCTGCAGCCCTAATATCTTCTTCAAAATATAAATATTCAACTAAAGCTCTTTGTAAACCCACTATCGATGAAATTATTCCTCAAGAGCTATCTTTTGTGACTGACAGTGAATCCATGAAGAGTCAAGTCTCTTCCATGGCTGCTTCTCTCGATCGTGTTGATCATTATCCAACTCTGATTACCGTCGGTCTTCTTACTCTGGTTAGAAGAGAATATAATTGGAAACTTGACTTCTAATATTAGTCCCTGGTTTTAATCAAAGAATAACTTCGTACCAAACTGGCTATTCCTTCATTTACACATACTCTTTCAACCTAGGATTTAGACCTCTTATTGACCTCGTGATCATTGTGTTCTGTCGTTACTTCAATATATGTCTAGGATAAATCGACTCCATTGTTTGGAGAGCTATTGCACGAGTCCATTATTTATAAAACTTGGCTTCTATGCCTTTTTACTTTTTGTCACCTACTCCATCCTTATTCTCCCAAACGATTTCGTAAAACAATTTTTTCTCTCGTGCCTAAAAGTAAAAGAGTATTGGTTATCCCTAAGGATGATAGAGATCGAGGTTAGTATGCTCGCTTCGTTGCTGCCCCTACTAGTGTTTTGGTGGGTGAAGAAAACATGTCTTTTCCAGAAAAGTGTAATTTTGCATGTAAGTATTTGTCTTTCACCTTTTTCCTTTCAAATATTGGTTCTCATGTATTCTCACCCCTACGTTTTCAGCAACTATGGAAGTTTCTAAGGAGATTCCCAACTTACATGCTTCGGTAGGAAAGTTGTCTCTTGCCCTGCGGAGAGAAGATCTTGAAAATATCTTTCTCAAAGATTTGGGTGGAAAGTTAAAACACGAGGTACTTTTCCCTGTTTAGTTTTCTTTTTTCTCTTCTACTTAGTTAACATTTTCTCACCGTGACTCTTTTTCTTTTGACAGGATTTGCTATTCATGGTGTTAGTCCTGCTTTTGTTTCATCTGCGAGATTTACGGTAAGTCTTGCACAAGAAAGGATTCTGAATTCTTCATCAAAGAGAAAAGAATATGGAGCTCGTAGCTCTGAAGGTGAAGAGGAACAATAATAGGGTTTCTTAGTGCGTAGGACTCGGGCTAGAAGGCACGTTATTTCTGATGATGAAGTCACCCCTCCTCCAAGTTTAGTTCCTATCAATAAGCTTAAAGATGCTACTTTAATGTGTTTTGATGAATAAAGGAATGTCCCCCCCCCTTTCTCTTCCAGTTTCAATCCTCGTCCGTTCTCAATCTACTATTCATGTTGTTGCTGCTACTGCTCCCTCCGTGGTTGCTTTCACTTCCTCAACTATTCTTGTTACTACTACTTCTCATGCTGAAGTTGGTACTTCTAGTGGCAATAGGGTGATGAAAAAGGTTACCATAGAAGTCCCCGAAGATGGTAATTTGTTGAAAAAATCTAGTCAGGCCGACGCATGGTTGAAACCTCTACTTGGCCCTGTTGAGAAGTTAAAGTTGGAAAGCCACAACTTCTTGACATGAATGAATGATATTGTTCATTCATATTTGAAGGTTCAAGTCTTAGCTTATTCTTTTTTCGGGATATTTTTACTTTAGTTTGACAATCATTTCTTTCTTTTTATTTGTAGATCAACTTGATAGGCACGGAGCTTATGAAGAGAATTATTAACATTGAGCAATTAGTTAATGATTGTCATACTGAAGCGGATAACTAGAAAGAACAATATAAGGGTCTTCAATTGGAGAAAGAAATTTTAGCCGAGGAGAAGTGTGCTTCGGAACAACAAGCAAGGATGATGGCGGCATAATTGGCAGTTGAAAAATCCTTCAAATCAAGTTGGCAGAGATAAAGACATTCTTGAGTCTTCATTTGCAGAACAACTTTCTAAAGCTACTGAAGAGATAAAGGGTCTGAAATACTCCTTAATCAGAAGAAGGCTTATGTTGGGGAGTTAGTTCAGACAGTCACTCAAGTTCAAGAAGACCTCCGTGTCTCTTCTGATAAGATCCAGTTCTTGGAGAGTTCCCTCGCCCCTTTGAAGGTTTCTTATGAAGCTTCTTTGATGAGGAAGAAGAGTTGAAGGCTGAAATTGACCAATGGAAGAGAGATTACGAAGCCCTTGTAGATAAATTGACACTAGATATAAGTTGGGCTTTTATTAATACCTTCCTCAAGACTTTGATGGAGGCTAGTCAAGAAAGTTTTAACCTTAATGCTAAGATTGCTAAAAATAAAGAAGCAATTCAAAAAACTCAGCAAGTCAAGACTTTCATTCACCTGAGGTCGGCGTTTCCGAAGATGACGAACTTACTCCTAGTGAAGTTGGCATTCAAGCTTATTCTGCTCAAGTTAAATCTTCTCCTGATGTTGACGATGCCTTATTGGATTCTGCCTCTCCTGCTGCTGATAATGTTCGCATTAGATTCTATTCCTTAATGTTCTTTTAGAACTTAATTTGTTTTTGGAATTTTTGACAAGTTTTTTTTACTTTTTGAAATAGGTGGTTAGTTTTTACCCCTGGTTCGTTTTGGAGTTTGTTTGAGCATTTTGGTTTTTACTAAGTATATACTTAGTTTTAGCCAAGTTTAATATATGATCTTTTGTTTAATTTGAGTTTTTTATTTAAAATCTTTGACTTGCATTTACAAATGCTTTAATATTTCGTGATTTTTGCATAGACACAAATTTTTATAAAAGATGGTCCTTTTATAAACGACACTAATGAAGAAGACGTCTCAACTTCATATTGGTATAAATATATGAGAGAAGTAGGAAAATACATATTTTGAAGAAGTTTTATGAATAATTTGAGGAAGTTTCATATCTTGAACTTTCAATAGTAATTTACAAGTTTTCAATTTATTTTTTTGTATGACATCTACAACTCTTTCATAACTATTTTTCTTATAATAGATTTAACAAATTCTAGGTTATATCTTGCAACGCATGACTAATCATTATCTTTCACCTAAGGACTCATAGGATCTTGTAATTTATGTTCGCAAGTTTACACTTTATCAAAGCTTATTACAAAGGTTTTTTGATCAAGGCTTGTTTTTCTTGGCTCTTGACTTCTTGGTTTTTTGGCTCTTGACATTTAGATTTTTGGGTTGACTTCTGACTTTGTCTTCTTTAGTTGTTTTTGACTTTCAGTCTTCTTTGCCTTCATATCTATAGTCTCCCAAGTGTTAGAGATTTGAAGTATGAAAGCTTGAGCACTTGATTATTCCTTCCATTTGGTCCATGTCCTGAAAAGGAAAATACATACGAGACTCAGAGGTATATTTTTAGATAATTACTGCTTAATCCTTTTTATTTCCATCAGAAAGGTTTTAACCCAGACCAGGGATAATTTATACCCCATGTGTCTTTTAGGTCTAATATCATCATTTGGTGTGAGCTAGATTTGTATCTATCATCTAAAATTGTTAGTATAATTAAAAAAGAATAAAACTAAACCATATACGAATAATACCTGACTGGGGATCCTTCCTTTAGAAATAATACTTCTTTAAAGAGACATCATTCCAATTCGATGGGAGTACTTTATCGTACATTGTTTCTAACTCATAGCACCCTTTCCCGCAATGCCTCGAATCCTGTAGGGTCCATCCAATTTTTGACTCCATTTCCTGCATTACATGCTTTTGTTGATTGAAATGCTTTCTTGAGGACGAAATCCCCAATGTTGAAGTATCTAATATGGGTTTTCCGATGGTAATATCGCTCAATAATTTATTTTTGCACAATTATCCTTATTAGAGTCACTTATTTCCTTTCTTCAAGCAAATCAAGATCTATTCGCATCTCTTCCTTATTTGATTCTTCACTCGTTTGGGTATATCTTGTACTTGGTTCACCTATTTCAACTGAAATGAAGGTTTCAGCGGCATACACAAGTGAGAATGGAGTCCCTCCCGTACTTCATTTTGCTGTTGTCCGGTAAGCCCATAGGACTCCTAGTAACACTTTTGGCCACTTACGTTTTGACTCTGCTAGTCTTTTTCTCAAGTTATTAATAATAAATTTATGTGTTGATTCAACTTGTCAATTAGCCATATGATGGTAAGATATTGAAGTTATCCTTTTAATCTGCCAACTCTAAACAGATTCTGTAATTTTTGCACCTATTAATTACGGACCATTATCACAAACAATTTCTTTTGGAACTCCAAATCGGCATATGATATTTCGCCAAATAAAGTCCCTGACTTCTTTTTCCTGCACTTGTTTCTACCCACTCGGTAAAATAATTTGTTAATACTAATAAAACCCATATCTTTCCTTTGCTTGTGGTAGTGGACCCATGATATCCATCCCCCACTTTATAAAAGGCCATGATGATATAACCGGATGTAATAGATTCATTCGGCGATGCATGTTGTTGCCATATTGTTGGCATTTGTCACACTTGACCACAAAAGTTTTCGAATCTTCTTCCATTTTGGCCAATAATACCCTACTCTGATTAGAGTTTTTGCCAAGGATCTTCCTCCTGCATGATTTCCACAGTGTCCCTTATGTACTTCTCTCGTCACATACTCTATTTGAAGGCCCGAGACATCTTGCTAAAGACCCACCAAACATCTTTTGGTACAGGTTTCCATGATCCAAACAATAACAGACAGCTTTTTGTCAAAGTGACTGAGCCTTTTCTTATCTTTAGGTAGAATTTTATATTGCAAAAAAATTAACGAACTCGTTTCTCCAATCCCAAGTTAAATTATTGAAATTTACCTCGTTATTATCTTGATTGAGTGTCAAACAGAACAGATGTATTACCGGATTATTTTCTTCATTTGTTACTTCTGCAAGGGATATGAGATTAGCCAACGCGTCTGCTTCAGCATTTTCCTCCTTGGATATCTGCACGATTTTCCAAGATTGTAATTGTCTGATTAACTCTCATGCCTTTATAAGTATTTTTGCATCCTCGCCTCTCTAGCTATATAAGTCCCCTGCAATTGATTAACTATAAGCTGTGAATCACTTTTGATATAATCTACTCTATTCCAAGTTCTCGTTCCAATTCCAGACCTGCAATTACAGCTTCATATTCTGCTTCATTATTAGTAATGGGATGACACTTTATTGCATGCCTTATGGTTTCTCCTAAAGGTGGGATTAGAACAATGCCTAAACCCTCTCCTTTAACATTCGAGGAGCCATTAGTATATATGGTCCAATCACTTGGATTAGACCCGTTGAAACCTATAGTTCCTTTTCTACTTCAGGTATTATCCCTGGGCTGATGTTTGCCACAAAATCTGCTAAAACTTGTGATTTTATCGCAATTCTAGGTTGGTATGTGATATCATATTCAATGAGATCTATAGCCCGCTTCACTAATCTACCTGATAGTTCTTGCTTAGGCAATATATTTCTTAAGCGGTAAGTGGTCACTATAGAGATAGGGTAATATTGAAAATAAGGCTTCAACTTTCTAGATGCCATAATTAGTGCTAAAGCAAGTTTTTCTAAATGAGGATATCGAGTTAGCATCCAATAAAGATTTGCTTACATAACAAATTGTAGATATTTTACCTTTTTCTTCACGTATTTATACTGCACTTACAGCCATTTCTGATATAGCGAGATAGATGAGTAGCCTTTCTCCATCCTTTGGTTTAGCCAGCAACAGTGGGTTTAACAAGTATGCTTTTAGATTTTTTCTTTTCTCAATTAGTTGATCTATATGCGGTAAAGGAAAAGAGTCTTTCGGACAAGATTTATTCAAGTCAGTATAATCTATACAAACTCGCCACTTCCGATTCGTTTTTGGTACCACTACAATATTAACTAGCTAGTTAGGATATTTTACCTCTCGTATGAACCTAATTTTTTAAATTTTTTGTACCTCATCCTGAATCACCTTATTTTTGATGGATCGTTGCTTCCTTTTCTTCTGTTTGACAGGTGGATATGATGGATCTTCATTTAGCTTATGAGTCATCGCCTCTGGTGGTATACCTGTCATATCTGAATGTGACCAAGCAAAACATTTTGTGTTAGAAATTTACCTTTCATTTCTGTGCTCACGTTGGTTTCGATGCAAACTTTTATGTCCGGCCAATGTATAAATAGCACCAGCGCTTCGAGTTCTTCTATTGTTGTTTTGATGTTTTCATTCTCTTCTGGATTTTAAATGATACTAGGCTTTGAATCGAACATTTGTTTGCCCATCTCCAGTTAAGGTTTGCGTTGCTAAATCCTCAATTAAATTCTGCAATTGCTATTTGTTTGTTTGTAACATCATTCTTTATGCTCAAATCTGCCATTAAACTGATACTTGCAGAAGCCTGCTGATCACCACGGATTTGTCTAGTCCCCCATTGTGAAGGGAACTTAATAACCTGATGTAAAGTATACAGAACAACATCTATATCATGAATCCAAAGTCTGCCGAGAATCATATTATACGCCATGTCTGTATCTATCATTTGAAATTTCGTGTCTTTGGAAACTCCTTTTGCAAATATGGCAAGCACTATTTCCCCTTTAACAATGCTTGAATAGTTAAATTCAGATAATGTATGTACGTTGGGCACCATTTTGTCATCAGCTTGCATCTCGTATTCCACTCTTAAAAGAATGACACTTATAGAGCTACCTGAATCAATCAAAACTCGTTTCTTATTAGTATCATGTCCAGTGAAGATATTACTAGTGCATCTTTGTGAGGGATCATCACTCTATCTGCGTCTGCATCATCAAATGTTATGTTGCCTTCTTTCAAAACTTGGAAAACTCGCTTTTTGTTGGTAACTGTGACTTTTGATGTCTTTTTTGCACCCGTATATGTCACACAGTTGACCTCCTCTCCTCCTCTTATCACATTAATCGTTATTTTTTGGATGGAGGTTTTGGTGGCTCTTTTCTACTCTTTATATATGTTTGCTTGCCCTTCTCACTAAACAAATTGATTAAATAAACTTATTTTAATAAATTCTCTATTCACCTTGTAGCATGCAACATGTTGTTTTATGTCCGTGATCATTATGAAACTCTCACCAGAAATTTGGATTTCTTCTACTAAGGTTCGATCTCATTTCTTTTGGCTACTGCACCTTATCTCCCATGCTTCTTATAATAGCTACCAACTTAGAAGTGTTGATATTGAAACTGCAATCACCAATTTTTGCCTTTGTATTAACATTAGTGTCCTGCACATCTCGCTCTTTCCCGAACTTGGATGATGAACCCGCGTCTCTGTCTCTTGATCTAAAACCATGCCTAGGATTTTCTAGTTTAGAGCATGAATCTAGTCTTGTTGGTCCCATGTAAGGTTTGTTCTTATTCTTATCGGACCTTTTCTCGGTTTCAGGTCGTCTCGAACTTGCTCTTTCATCACCCCGTGACCGATTGATAATATCTTCCTCTATCCGCAGCTTCATACTAAACCTATTGTAAACATCATTCTTAAGTTTTATTAGGGAATTCTCGTAAGATTTCCTTGAGCCTTCTCGTGGCTTATGAGCCTTTTTCATTTAAGTTACTTACAAATGCCATGGTCGCCCTGTTGTCAGGTACATGTGGTAACATCATTCTTTAATGTTGAAATCTATCCAAAAATTCTCTGAGTAACTCTGTATCTCCTTGTTTTATTTTGAAGATATCTTCCATCCTCTTTTCAACTTTTTGAGCTCCGCAGTGTGCTTTTATAAATGAATGTTCAAGCTCGGCAAAAGAATCAATAGAATTTTTCAGTAAAAGAGAATACCATGTTAGTGCTCCTTTTATGAGTGTTTCGCAAAATGTTTTTACCATCGCTGACTCAATTTCTTTCTTGGTTAACTCATTTCCTTTCACGCCAGTTGTAAACGCAGTTACATGATATCGTGGATCAGTTGTTCTATCATACTTCGGAATATCGGGCATTTTGAACTTCTTTGGAATTGGTAAGGGAGTTGGACTTGGCTTCCAAGGTTGTTGCGAATATTTATTAATATCCACTCCTTTAATCACGGGTGGGTCACCAGGTATTTGTTCTATGCGATCATTTTTCTCTTTGAGCTGATTCTGCAAAGTTAGTACTAAACTTTATAAATGAAAATTAGTAGGGGTACCTGACCTTCCATCGCGAGATTGTTCCTCCGGTGCCTGAATTAGCAAGTCCCTAGCGTGGGTTTTCTATGGTTGCGGTGTTATTTGGAGGTGGAGTTTGTGGTACAGTTGGTAATCCACTAACGAAATCTTGAAGGGCATGATTGACGTGTTCTGCAATTAGCTGTTTTAATATATCTTCGGCATTTTGATCGTCCCCTTGTTGATTATCCATATGTGATGTTGATCTTTGAGATGACACCTCTCGAGAGTGTTGAGGAGAATTTTAGGGTGAAGGGATTGAAGTTCCACCCTCTAGTTGGTTTTGTTGGTTGTTGTCGTTGGCAGTCGACATGGTCGTTTGATGGAAAAATAAATTTGAAAACTGAAAATATTATTATTGTCCCGGCAACGGAACCAATTTGTTTAACCAAAAATATATCTATCAGTGAAAATCTAATATTAGAAAAAATTTCGTTACTGATAACCAAGTTTAACTTCAGTTTCTCAAAGATATCGAAGGAAATTAAAGAGAATAACTATGGAAATAATTGATTGCAAGATTGAAGCAAAAAATTTCGAGAAAGTAAAAGGTAAAGTATATGTGAGTATGTGATTTTTGCCCTATATGAATTACTCCCATAAATTCAAAACCAAAATAATTTGTTTTGTTTATTTGCAATTTTATGGATTTTCGTGGCCTTTTCAGTTAATTGTTTGCATTTTAATTAGTAAAAAATACAAAATAGGTTACATTTGCATTTAGGATTTAATTCTACATTTTTAGAATTAATAAACAAATTAGTTGTTTTATAAAAGAAAAAAAATCACAAAATTTTTTGCATTTTTGAGGTTTTTGTTTTAGTTTGGTTTTTAATAATTGTTGATAATTATCATTTAGAATTAATTAATAAGCTAATGTGTTCTTATGACTTACTTTAGGATTTTACCTCCAATATTGAAAAAAAAAATCTGAAAATAGGAAAAAATAAGAAAAGGATTTGAAATAAAAAAGGGGTTGAACAAAAATATTTGGGTCAGCTCAGTTGTAACCCTAAAACCCGTCCAAATTGAAGCCCAAATACACCCAAACCCGGTCCAGCAATCCCTAATATGCAAAACGGCGTCGTTTCCCGTTGTTTAATCTCAGCCGTCGAGGATCTTTGATCCAACGGCTCATAACTAAGGATCCCTGAGTATATATATATGTGCAAACGGATCACCCCCCTTTCAGAACCCCCTACCTCTCCTCTCTCACACAAGTAACCCTAGAGACCAACCCTGCCGTCCACCGCCATGGATCGCCGGTCAGAAATCGCCTCCGCCGGCGGCGGAGCTATGATGACCACTAAAATAACACCCTTGCTTTCCCTATCTATCCTCTTTTTGAATCTACCATCATCGTCCCTCAAAGCCTAGCCAAACTCCTCGAATATCGCCCAGAAGTACTGACTCCTCCGCCAGACACGGCGTCGCCGTCTATATTCTACCCCAAAATCACACCAAAAGACCCCTGTCTCTCCCTCATTCCAAATCCTCACTCATAGTCCTTCAAACATCCTTGTAGCTGCTCGAATTTCAAATCAGAGCGAGCCCTGAGAGCCAACAGATAGATTCGTGCATGTAAGTTTGAGCCCTATCAATAGACTTTTCCGATGAGTCTGAACCCCTTCCTCTTTAGCTTTTGATTTTTTTTAAAAAGACATCAATTTGTTTGGTTTTCTTTTTCTTTTCTTCTTTCTGATTTCATCTTGGTTTCTTCTAAGGGCTTGCCTATCCGAATTAAGTTAAATTTTATTTAGTCATTAACGGGATTCGTTTATCTCGCATATGTTCAAACAATGGTCTCAATTAGGTCTAGCATGATATCGTTTAACCTCATTATGTTGTTGTTTTTCACCTTTAATTGCATGATTTCATTTCACTCTAATTGTGTTTAGTTGCCAGTTTTTCTTTTGACTCTGGTGTATTCAGGGGTTTTAATTCAGGGATTTAATTTAGAGATTTAATTCATGGGCCGTTCAATTTGATTTCAAAACACTTTGGTCATTTAAAGGGTTTGTGTTAAAATTCTGTCAAAATTGTTTGGATTTAAACCTTAAAACCCAGGCCTGTCGTGAAAACCCAAATATAGTGATCAATTTAAAGGGTTAAAGGCCCAAATTTGGTTTGCCTCGGGTCAAATTGACCCAGGCTGGTAGTTTAGGTTAATTTTCAAGGATATGGGGGGTAAAATGGGTAGATCACTTAAGGATCAGCCAATAACTTTGTTAACAAGTTAAAAATGAGGGACTAAAATGAAATAACAAAACCTTAGGGTTGCCCTAGTAACTTGCCTATAAAAGCATAGTCATTTGTAGCTTAAGAAAGGGGAGGATCCTGAAATAAGAGTGGACTAGAGGGCTAAAAATTGTGTAAAAAAGTTGCATTTTACTATTTCATAAAGACTAGAGAGGCTAAAAATTTCATAAGCAGTCCAAAACAGCTCAAAATACAAACAAAAACACTGTTTCATTGAAGGTGACTAGTTTTCTGATCACTTTTAGAACCTGAAAACCATGGTTCTTCATTGTGGAATTCAAGGAATGATTTGAATAATTGGTTGAGAAGTCAGATTTCAATGTTTGGTGGGTTTTTGTTTGAGTGGAATTTGTTCCTTTGGGTTTTTATATATCAGTTTTGGGTTTGAAGTTGAGGCTTACTCATTTTTGCTGGTTGATTCTTGCTGCTGTTACTGACCCCTGGCCCTCATTTGTTCTTTCATTTGCAATTTCCAGGTACACATCTTTGAAATTATGAATCTGCAAAGTTGGAAGTTGAAATGGAATAAAATACATTAATATTCAGTGTAGTTTTGTAGTTTGTTTCTTCTTCTTTCTGATTCATAGTTGTAATTGTATTCATAACCTAACTTACAGGTTCATTTACTTTCTACTCGTCTTTCTTTATTTTATTTAAGGATTGAATCTGGATGTTGTTAATTTGACTGATTCAAAGCTATTTTGAATTACTAGTCATGTGTTAAGTAAGGATATCTCAGGTGGTTGTAGTGTATCTTTGGATCTAGTGTGCAGAATGGGTTGATTATTATGTGAGACGGGATGTGATTATTGGTTTCAGGGGTTGTTTTAGCTTAATCAGGTCCATATTGACACAAGTGTTTTATATATATGGAAAAGGGGATGTATATGTAATGATATGATTAAAATCGGATTGGTTTGACATTGAACTCTTTGTATGCTTAGGGCAGTTCAGTAAAATCAATTTGATCTTTCCAAATGATGAGCAATGTGATGGTCATGTCTCTTTTGCATATTGGGTGGCCTTTGATGGGGTTCAATTCTGAGTCTTTCGTTCACAATAGTGAACTCATCAGTAGCTGGACCCAACTTGGGCCTGATTTTCATTTAGAAGAGCATATTATCGGTCTCTAAATAGAGACTTCGATAGTTACTGGGCTTGTATTCAGGCATGGTAACTTTTGAATAAATAACAATTTCAAATCTAGGTGAATTAGTCATAGTCCCTTAATTATGATTTTAACTGGTATCTCTTTGCCGGAGGCGAGCTATTTCTAATAAACGCAAGATAGCCACGGCCATTCGCAGCTTGGTTCAAGCACCTTTTAACTTAAAATTGGGGTAGATATGCCGAACAAGTATAACAATTGCACGACTTTTTTTTAATTTAACTTTAGAACTCGAGGCACACCATTTAGTAAATTTCATAGCCCTCGCAAATTTGAAAACACACAATTGCCTTAGGCGCACTAGTTAAATAATTTACCTTCCTAAAATCGGTGCGTATTTATGTGAACCAAATTCAAATCCCATGTTTAGATCAAATGTGTTGTAAATTATGGGTGAATTTATATGACGTGGTTCAAGACGCATTTTCACAACGTTGCAATCTTCTTAAAATCAAATAAAAGCAGTTTAAAAGTTAAAATTTGCACATGGGTTCATAATTGTAAAATCAGATAATTAAGCTGAATATAACAATTGAGCGACCGTGCTAGAACTACGGAACTTGAAAATGCCTAACACCTTCTCCCGGATTAACAGAATTCCTTACCCAAATTTTTGGCTCTCAGACTGTATTAAAGAGTCAAACCTTTCTCGATTCAAAATTTTAAATCGGTGACTTAGGACACCCTTAATTATCCCAAATGGTGACTCCAAAAATTTTAAATAAATAAATCATGTGTTGATTGTCCTTTAATTGAAAAAACTCCCCTACATACGCCATTTCCGAGGTATAGTCTAAAAAGGGGGTGTGACAGCTCTGGCGACTCTGCTGGGGACCAAACCCAAAATCTCTAGTTCGGGGTTCAAGGATTCGAGCTTAGAATAATTGTTCTATTTGGCTTTGTTTAATATAGGATTTTATTACATGATTGTGCCAATGTGCTGAATGTTATTTTTTTACCGGTTCAATATTATTTGAACTGTATATAAACTATCGCGAAACCCTTCTCTTCTCATCGTCGGGGATGTACACGCTGGTCGAGATTCTCTATTCTGTTAGTGTCGTACCTTGGAATAATAAAGAGGCTCAAACAAGTTACAAAGCCGATGGCCTTTTAGTTCCTGGTACATAGCCCCCTTCTCGACTCGAGTTGTCCACTCGGGTACACAGTCTAGAACATATACCCAGGTTTTGAATGTAGAATAACTTAACCTCATGCCAGTTCCCTAGTAAGAACGCTTGTTTGCATCATGAAATTGACTTAGGTGACTCAAAACAAGGGTTGGGTCCGTCAGGACAGGTGCACCCAAAATAACAGACAATTTTGATGCATCTTGCGTGCTACTTGTGCATTTATTCCGGATTTGCATGCCGACCGGCTATTGAAAAAAGAGAGAGGAGAATATGACAGAGAAAATAACAGTGTGTGGGATGAGGAAAGAATTTACCTATTTCAAATACTGATACTGAAATGGTGCCAAAATTTAAAAAAAGGAGAGAACAGGAGTTTGTTTTCGAAAAATAGAAAAAAAAAACAAAGAAAGGGATTTTATTTTCGAAAAAAAAGAGAAAATAAATTGGTTTTTAATTATGTCAAAATTGCCCAAACTACGCCATTTTGATTCTCACAAGGCGTGAGATACATAGGCAACCCACATCGGGCCCAACTTCATTTTTGCAAAAATAGCCTCAAAGAACATAATTTTGTTTGTGATAACTAAGGCCGTTATTGTCAAAATTAGCCGAGTGTCCTCCAAAAGGCGTGGGAAGGCTGTTTTTACAATAACAGTCACCCTGAATTATTTTTTAATTTTGGTCGGTAGCAAGCACAACCTTAAAAGCTTCTTCCAAAAGTGCTGAAAGGCCATATTTGCAAAGCCAGGATTTTATTTTGAAATGAAAATTTGAAGAAAAAATTTAACTTTGTTTTTGAGTCCAAAAATCATGATTTTTGCTTAATCACCCAAATAAATGTGCAGAATGAGCACGAATCAAAATGTTCAAATAACAGTCATGAACAAGATCCCTTTGGAGGTGCACATGTGGTGGAATGATTTAGGTGAATCGGGGCAAAACAAGGTTAATGCGCACTTGGGAGGACTCACCGCATTGTTGAAAATTAATCCTAGAAGGGATGTCATAAAGGCGTTGGTTACATTTTGGGACCCAGCCACAACGTATTTCATTTTCGAGATTTTGAACTCATTCCATCTATGGAAGAAATAGCCAGATATATCGGGGGCCAAAATTCCACTAAGACACCAGTACTTGATTGCGCCAAGGGCCGTCGCTGTACACAAATTCTTGGATTCACTGAAAATAAGCAGGGGGGTTCACAATCCAGATCTGTCAGCCAGTTTTTGCACTCCACATTTTATATACCAGAGGTATGGGCACATAGGGGGGGTTTAATGACCCGTAAAATAAAATTTGTAGCAAGGGAAACCGACTCAAATGGGAAGAACAAAGGTGTTTCACATTTATGGTATTCTTCTTGGGGCCTATTGGTGTTTTCACGGAAAGACGGGAATATTGACATACATGTAGCAGGGTTGGTCAGCACCTTGCTCACTCAACCCAAGAGCACCCTTGCACCCATGATATTATCTGAAATATTTCGTGCCCTCACAGCCTGTAAAGCCGGACGAGATTTCTTTGAAGGATGCAACTTCTTGTTACAGATGTGGATGGTTGAACACATGTGCCATCGATATTCATGAGTTATGGGTCATCGAAAAAGAGCTGCATAGAAGAATTTTATATTAGCGTTGATGTGTTTAATTATCGGAGGGGGTCACGAAATGGGTATCATATCTTCGTACCATAAGCGCAAGTAAAATAGAGTGGATGTTCGAGTGTCTCCCCATTGATGAAATCATATATACGCCATCTAGAAAGCCTCACTTCCTTTTTGTGGTCTCCGGAGCATCCAACCGTATGCCCTATACGGTTGTGGAGATAGCTAGAAAGATGCAAAATGGTTCATAGGGATGAAGAAATTAGTCGTCACATGGTTGAAATTGGTCTTAATGGTCAGTTTCACGAAGCAACAGTCCGCCAGATTTGGAGCGAGTGTCGGTACTTGACGCAAACACTCAAGTACGGGACTTTTCCAAAGGCGAGGCTGCACCAGGGTATCTAGCTTGGTATAAAGGGAAGTGGAGTTCGGAAGACCGGCCAAAAGACCACATCTTCAGGAATTTGCTGAGGCGTAACAAGAACAATGGAATTGGTTAGCCAAGGAAAATGAATACAGGGCCATAATAGGAAAGTTGGAAAGATAAGTCAAAGACCTTCGATTCGAGAATGGTTTGCAAGCCGCAGTAGACGAGCCAAAGAAAATGAAACCTTGCGAGCCCCAAATTCAGAAAATGAAAATAGCGGCATAAATCCCACCAGAAGTGCGAAGGATGAAAAGCTCATAGACAATTTAAGGCGAAGAGTAGGAGAATATGATTTTAACTTGAACAAAGCAGAGGGTGAGCTAGCCAGGGCCCGATAATAATTGGCAAAAAATGTATAGGAATGAGCACAAATGATTGACCAACTGAAAGAAAGGTATGACAACGAGGTTGCAGGGATGAAGAAGAGGGTCGTCATGGTTGAAAACAAAATGGTTAAGCAAGCAAAAGACTTCAAGGCTGAAAGAGAGCATTGTTACATAGCAATAGCACGGCTGAGAAAAGATTTGCAACAATTTCAAAAACTGAGTCATGTAGCGAACAAACTTTGGAGGTCGGGGCCCTGCAGATTGGGCGACTGCTACAAGAAAAGGATACTATAAGAGAAAGGGTACGGATGATTGCTGATTACATCACCATAAAGTTTAGCCGCTGTTAAAATATGACAAGACCCATGTTTTTTTCCACCGCAATGACCTTCTTCGTCAAGTGATGGAAGACCTCCACCGCCTCCAAGAGGATTTAGCACGCAGGCCTACGACAAGATCGAATGATGTCCCGGAGGCCCCAGGAGCATTAGAGGCCTTAATGTATTCATGATTATCAATCAAGTCTGTTGGTCCATTTGCGAAGTCTGTAGTAGGTTATCAAGTCAATTATTTTTACCTGTTGGTTTCATTTTAGTCGGAGTCTGTTGATTTCTTTTAGTAGTTGTAATCAATTATTTTACCTTATGAAATTAAAAAAATTTCCAAAATAATTTTCTGTACTTATCTACCAGAACTACGCTCGGTCTGATTCATGCGGGGTTTTCATGATACGTAGGCAATCTCCATAGGATTCTATCATAACTAAAATAAAAGAAAGGGGAAAAGAAAATAGAGGAAATCATGAGAGAAACGACGATGGAGAGAATAATAAAAGAAGGTAAGCAAAAACAAGATGAGCAAAAAAAGGGGAAGAAGAAAAGAAAACTAGAGAGAAAAGGAAAGTAGCTTAGGATAAAAGTCGGGATGACACAAGCAGCCAATTTAGTGCATAATAGAAATCGATAATTGTGGCTAGGTGCATTGCACATAAAGTGAAATTGTCTTATGTTAAATGCCCTAACGCTAACATGATGTCTTCATTTTGTTGTATTCATAGCACAAAGGTAGTTGGTTTGTTATTTTTGAAGTGGTAACTCTTCTCTACAACATAAAATCAAAAAGACAATGGCAGAAAACAACATAATTGAGTTGGTGGACACCAGTGCCCAAAAGCAGTTGATTGAACGGGATAATGGGTTGGTCAAAGAGGTAAACATGTTGAGACAACACATGGCAGACATGTATGAGGCTTGGATGATTGGGAAGGCATCACCCCCACTACCACCTGGCTTCTTAGATGCTCCTTTTACCCAAACTTTGGCACTTCCTAATCACCCCAGTAACTCCATAACTCATCCTCCAATTACCTCTCCCCAAAATTTCCCTCATATCCCCCAACAACGAATACCTACTCGAAACTCATGAAGCCTAATATTACCCCTCAGAGGTTGCCCAGAAAAAAGAGCCCTCAAAATGAGCTTCATGTTAAAAATGAAAAGGTTACAGGAAAAGAAGGGCGAAACGAGATATCTAGGAAGCTGAAAGGCATAGAACATGTCCTAATGAACAAGCAAGGAATAGGAGGCTAAGGTAGCATGTCATATAAGCAATTGTTTGTATCCCTTGACATTCGCCTTCCAGGGGGTTTTAAAGTGGCCAAATGTAACTTGCATGATGGGTGCAGAGAGTCGGTATCCCACCTGAAGGTTTATTGCAGTGAAATGTGAAGTATTGGAGAGAAAGATGACTTGTTGATGGCATATTTCAGTAAGAGTTTGACTGGGGCAGCTCTGGAATGGCATAATCGTCAAGATGTAGGTAAGTGGCATACATGGGACGGCATGGCTCAAGATTTTGTGCAACACTTTCAGCACGATATAAACATTGCCCCAGACCGCTCATCCCTGCCTCATATGGAAAATAAACCCAAGGAAAGCTTTAAGGAGCTTTGGCTTAGGTGGAACAAACAAATTACTCGGGATAGTCCTCCCATTGATCGAAAAGATATTGCCAAACCCCGCCGATGATAGGGTCCAGTGATCGTTCTTGATAAACGCTTTTTGCCTCGACAACGGCCCATGGATACCCTTGTGTATCAGATGACCCTCCCTAATGCTACTTTTCTCCACAAAACCCTCAAAGTCGTGCATCACTTTCCTAGTACCCTGTCCGCAATCACCACCATATGCTCAACATCCACAAGGCTCGCGATGGACCCCACCACTTCCCCAAATGTCTTACCCACTCCCTCAGGCATATCAACCACCTGCCCGCAAAAGATTCCAACCAAGGCCAGAGCATACAATGAAAATACTAATGAAAAAAGAAAATTCTTTCACACCCATCGGAGAATCCTATACAAGCTTGTTCGAAAAGATAAAGCCTGCCGGACTGATTAAGCCGCTCCTCGGCTATACTCTAGACCCATATGCAAAAGGCTTTGATCGTGTTGTTTGATGCATGTACCACTCTAATGTCCAGGGGTATAGCATTGAAGATTATCGCTCTTTAAAAAGGGAAATAGAAATAATGATTCAAGAAGGGGTAGTTATGGTAATTATCAGTGATAGGGAGCATGCGAATCCTCTCTGGAACTTGTTGGTTAAAGTTGATAAAGGTCCTGATGTGAAACTCGGTGGTTAAGATGTCGTGCTTGGTAATTGGGAAGACGCTCCATTTCTTGGTAGGCCGGAGTGGAGTTTTTGGTGGTCTATTTTGTTTGTCATTTCTATTGCTCGGGTTATTTCAGGGTTGCAATTCGGAGATTGTATTGTGACTCAAACCTTTCTATCCTTTTATTTGGCCTAGTTTGTTTAGTCGCAGTAGCTCATTTTGTGTTGTCTAGGTTTGTTCTAGGTTTGTAGCCCTAGCTTAGTTTGCTTCTCTTGTTGTCCAAAACCCTCTTACCATCTGTCTAGTGCAATTTTATGTTTTCTGTAATTTCCAGTTATTTCGTTTAGTTTTCTTTTCTTTTTATAGTCCTTTTCCTGTTGACTCTAGTGACATGACATGCATGCGTAATTCTCAGCCTGGTTTTAGAAAGCTAGTTTACTCATGAAGTAATGAAGAAATTTTGAAAGAAATAATTACATAATTTGTAGATCACTTCAAGCCTGAACTATGTGAAACTGGGGCAAATAGAACATAGAGAAACACTATTAAAATACACTATGCTTCATCGAGTTGAAACTAACGGCAAGTTTGCCCCAAATTGACAGGGTCTATTCATGGTAATGAGAGTGAGGGTGTTGTCCTATGGCGCTTTTAGTAAACAGATGTAGAAGGCAAATGTGTGGATATGGTTAGCAAGTCTGGTACAATCAAAAGAAGTTACGAAAGTTTTCTGTAGTTTGTCTAAATTGGGTTGTTTGTACCTGGCACATTTTGAAGATTGGAATAAAGAAGAGATTTTGTTCTGATATCTAAGTACTTAATCCATTGTTACCCCTTTGAGCCTTATTAATTCCCTTTCATATCCCTCTTTTGGAATCTGTAGCAAAGATCAGAAACGCAAGTGTGAAAGATGAGTTAAGGAAAAGAGAGAAAAGAAAATATGAAAAAGAAAAAACAAGAGAGAAAAAAAGCAGAAAAAAAGAGAGAAAAGAAAAACAACAACAAAAAAAAAACAGAAAAAAAGGAAAGAAGAGAAAAGACATGGAAAGAAAAATCACATCATACAAAGTAATTCCTATGACATCAATTGTTTGACCTGATACCTTTTAAGGATACGTAAGCAACCTCACGGTTCAATCCCATAAAAATAAAAATCCAAGAGTCCCCAAGCAAGAAACTGGAGCAGAAGTTGTGGTTGTTATAAGAAATTTGATACCGAAAGTTGTAATATTGAACCCATTTGAATTGTTTTGAGCCTTTAATACCCTTTCTTTTTAACCCTATCCAAAAGCCCACGTTATGGTCTAAAGAAAGACCTTATGATGAATCTTCGAGATATGCCAAGACGAGTAAGTAGAGGTGATTCATGTCAGGGATAACACTCCGGTTCAAATAGAAACAAATAATGAAAATGAGAGAGTCTTATTGGTGAAAACCTTCATGGGCGCCATAAGGAGACAGTGAGTTGAGAGAAAGGCCAAAATGAAAGAGGCTTGGTGGTAAAAACCCTATGGACACTACAAGTCGAAAAAGGATTGAGAATCATATCACCATATGGAGATTGTGAAAGATGAATAACGACAGAGCGTCGAAGCCCAGTTTCATGGTTAAGGGTATAACGAGAGATGAACATCATATTTGCTTCATAGGATAGACCGCATGTGCTTGTCATGGTCATTTGAGTTAGTATCCACATCCGATAGGTTTCCAATTTGTAACTTTCTTGTTAGGAATCATCTCTTTCCATTATCTTCTGCTATGTTCTTTTTGTCTTGTTTACTTCCTCTTCTTGAGTCTGTTGGGTTAGAACAAGTAAGAAATGACTTCAAAATTTGCCACCAGCTTTTCAATTGCACAAAGCGAGATATGGTTAGCACATCAAAGCTTCATAATTTCGGAAAGAACAACAAGCACATCGAGCTGGTAATAACCAACATGTTTTGGGATTTGTGTGAAGTGCATTGGCTTGGTATATAGAAATCCATGGACAATGTAACAGATGGGGGTAGGGCGAACGAATCAAAGGTATTTTCTGTGATAAGATTGACAAAAAGGATGGTTAACCAATGACAAGAAAGACCTTCCAAGAAGAATTCAAAACTATCATGGAAAATGAGGGAGCCGTAGACCTCAAGGACAGGACAGTGGTTTAAGTCAAGAAAGAACAACATACGCAATGAGGGGTGAGAAATGTCGTTCTTTGGGGTTCATGTGAGACACAAAGGTTGGTAAACGTCAGTTCAGGAGCAAGGAAACAGATAGAAAGTATTGGGTATGCGCGAAGAATGGGGCATTGTCTATGTTAGGAGTGAACAAGGAAGTGGATAGTCAAGGAAAAAAGCAAGGTCCTCGAGTAGGAATCAGTCCTCGTGGGGAGTGAAGGAGCAATCACCCTCAAAGTTCAAGGCAACAAACCAACCACCACATTTTTAAATAGACAAGATTTTTTTAAATTGAAACAGGGGCAGGAAATTCTGGATGTCTCGCAGAAGTCCTCCATGGGAAAATCAAGCACCTAGCAAGATCAAAGGTAGCAGTTTCAGGGAATATAATTCAAGTTTTCTTAATCAGGCGCCCACCTGGAGAACAATGGAATTCAATTCAAGTTTTGGTAATCAGACGCCCAATTGGAGAATAGGGAAATACAATTCAAGTGTTGGTAATCAGGCGCCCACCTGGAGAACAAGGGAATATCTTTTGAGTTTTGATAATCAGGCGTCCGCCTAGAGAACAAGGGAATAAAATTCAAGTTTTGGTAATCAGGCGTCCACCTAGAGAACAAGGGAATACAATTCGAGTTTTTGATATTCAAGCGCCCACCTGGAGAACAAGGGAATAAAATTCAAGTTTTTGGTAATCAGGCACCCACCTGGAGAACAAAGGAATAACATTCAAGTTTTGGGAATCAGGCGCCCACTTGGAGAACAAGGAAATAGAATTCAAGTTTTTGTAACCAGGCGTCCACCTGGAGAACAAGGGAATTCAATTCAAGTTTTGGTAATAAGGCGCCCACATGGAGAATAAGGGAATACAATTCAAATTTCGATAATCAGGCGCCCACCTGGAGAACAAGGGAATATATTCAAGTTTTTGGCAATCAGACGCCCACCTGGAGAATAAGGGAATATAATTCATGTTTTGGTAATCAGGCGCCCACATGGAAAATAAGGGAATACAATTCAAGTTTTGACAATCAGGCGCTCACCTGGAGAACAAGGGAATACAGTTCAATTTTTTGTAATTTGGCGATCACCTGGAGAATAAGGGAATACTATTCAAGTTTTTGGTAATCTGGTGCCACCTGGAGAACTAGGGAATATAATTCATGTTTTGTTAATCAGGTATCCACTTGGAGAACAATGGAATACAATTCAAGTTTTGGTAATCAGGCGCCCACCTTGAAAACCATGGAACACAATTCAAATTTTTGTAATCAGGCACCCACCTGGAGAGCAAGGGAATATAATTCAAGTTTTGGAAATCAGGCATCAACCTAGAGAACGAGGGAATACAATTCAAGTTTTGGCAATCAGGAGCCCACCTGGAGAACAAGGGAATACAATTCGAGTTTCGGAAATCAGGTGTCCACCTGGAGAACATGGGAATAGAATTCAAGTTTTTGTAATCAGGCGCCCACCTGGAGAACAACGGAATATAATTCAAGTTTTTGTAATCAGGCGCCCATTTGGAGAACATGGGAATATAAATCAAGTTTTGGTAATCAGGCGGCCACCTGGAGAACAATGGAATACATTTCAAGTTTTGGTAATCAGGCGCCCACCTGGAGAATAAGGGAATACAGTTCAAGTTTTCGGTAATCAGGCCCACCTGGATAACAAGGGAATATATTTCAAGTTTTGGCAATCAGGCGCCCACCTGGAGAACAAGGGAATATAATTCAAGTTTCAGTAATCAGGCGCCCACCTGGAGAACAAGGGAACATAATTCAATTTTTTGTAGTCAGGTGCCCACCTGTAGAACAAGGTAACTCAATTTAAGTTTTGGTAATCAGGAGCCACCTGGAAAACAAGGGAATACAATTCAAATTTTGGTAATCAAGCGCCCACTTGGAAAATATGGAATACAATTCAAATTTTGGTAATCAGGCGCCCATTTGGAGAATAAGGGAATATAATTCAAGTTTTGGTAATCAGGTGCCCACCTGGAGAACAAGGGAATAAAATTCAAGTTTTGGTAATCAGGCGCCCACCTGGAGAACAAGGGAATGTGATTAAAGTTTGGGTAATCGGGCGCCCACCTGGAGAACAAGGGAATACAGTTCAAGTTTTGGTAATCATACGCCCACTTGGAGAACAAGGGAATGTAATACAAGTTTTGGTAATCAGGCGCCCACCTGGAAAAAAGGGAATACAATTCAAAATTTGGCAATCAGGCGCCCAACTGGATAACAAGAAAATATAATTGAAGTTCTGGTAATCATGCGTCCACTTGGAGAACAAGGGAATACAATTCAAGTATTGGTAATCAGGCACCCACCTGGAGAACAAGGGAATGTAATTCAAGTTTTGGTAATCGGGCGCCTACTTGGAGAAAAAGGAAATACAGTTCAAGTTTTGGTAATCAAGCGCCTACCTGGAGAGCAAGGGAATGTAATTTAAGTTTTGGTAATCAGACGGCCGCCTCGAGAACAATGGAATATAATTCAAGTTTTGGTAAGTAGGCGCCCACCTGGAGAATAAGGGAATATAATTCAAGTTTTGGTAATCAGGCGCTCACCTGAAGAACAAGGGAATTCAATTCAAGTTTTGGTAATCAGGCGCCCACCTGGTGAACAAGAGAATATAATTCAAGTTTTGATAATCAGGCGCCCACCTGGAGAACAAGGGAAAACATTTCAGATTACAATTCAAAGAGGCAACAAAGGAGTTTCACCGGGAGAATACAAGTCAACAAGGCAACAAGGAGTTTTACTAGGAGAATGCAAGTCAACAAGGAAACAAGGAGTTTTCACAAGAAGAAATACAAGTCTGCAAGGCAACAAGGATCGAGAACAATCTTGAAGACATAAATAAGTTCTTTCGTAATCTATAGGTCATAGCTTAGTCTAGCTTTTTTTTATTTTGACCCGGTGTAATAAGTGGATCTAGGAAGCACTAGCAGCATCAACAACAATAGTGAGATCACAGCTTAGGTAGTCCCAGCTACCAAACACTCATGAACTACACTAACCTCATTCCTTTTTAGCCAAGGATATGTAGGCAACCTCTGAAGTAGGGTGCGATCAAGCTTTTCAAAATGCTTGCCACGGAGTATTCAAACATGCAAAAATCACTCAAATCCGCTTACTTATCGTTGCACGAAAACTCTTCATGTTTCCAAGCAAAGAGGGGCAGCTGTGAGCATGTGATTTTTGACCTATATGAATTACTCCCATAAATTAAAAAACAAAATAATTTCTTTTTTATTTGTAATTTTATGGATTTTCGTGGTATTTTTTGTTAATTTTTTTGTATTTTATTTGTGCATTTTAATTAGTAAAAAATACAAAATAGATTGCATTTTCATTTAAGATTTAATTCTACATTTTTGGATTAACTAACAAATTAGTTGTTTTATAAAAGAAAAAATCACAAAAATATTTTAAAGTTTTGCATTTTTGAGGTTTTTCTTTTTATTTGGTTTTTAATAATAGGTGATAATGATCATTTACAATTAATTAATAAGTTAATGTGGTCTTATGATTTTACCTCCAATTTTGAAAATGAAAAAAAAAAAGAAATAGGAAAATAGGAAAAAAGAAGAAAAGGATTTGAAATAAAAAAGGGGTTGAACAAAAATATTTGGGCCAACCCAATTGTACCCCTCAAACCCATCCAAATTGAAGCCCAATCACACCCAAACCCGGTCCAGCAATCCCTAATATGCAAAACGGTGTCGTTTTCCGCCGTTCAATCTCTGCTGTCGAGGATCTTTGATCCAACGGCTGAGAACTAAGGTTCCATGAGTATATATTGTCCAAACGGACTCGCCCCCCGTTCAGAACCCCCTACCCCTCCTCTCTCACACCAGTAACCCTAGAGACCGTCCCCGCTGTCCACTGCCATGAACCGCCGGACGGAAATCGCCTCTGCCGGCAGTAGAGCTCCGATGACCACCAAAATAATACCCTTGCTTTCCCTCTCTCTCCTCTTTCCAAATCCACCATCACTATCCCTTAAAGACTAGCCAAGCTTCTCGAATATCTTCTAGAAGTACTGACTCCTCCGCCGAGCATGGCGGCGGCGCCTATTCCACCTCAAAATCACACCAAAGGACCCATGTCTCTCTCTCATTCCAAATCCTCACTCATAGTCCTTCGAACATCCCTGTAGCTACTCGAATTTCAATCCAAAAGCAAGCCCTGAGAGCCAAAAGATAGATTCGTGCATGCAAGTCTGAGCCCTACCAATAGACTTTTCCGATCAGTCTGAACCCCATCCTCTCTAGATTCTAATTTTTTTAAAATAAATATTCAATGTGTTTGGTTTTATTTTTCTTTTCATCTTTATGATTTCTTCTTGGTTGCTTCTAAGGGCTTGCCTATCCGAATTTAGTTAAATTTTATTTAGTCGTTAATGGGATTCGTTTATCTCGCATATGTTCAAACAGTGGTCTCAATTATGTCTAGCATGATATCGTTTAACCTCATTGTGTTGTTGATTTTCACCTTAAATTGTATGATGTAATTTCACTTAGATTGTGTTTAGTTGCTAATATTTCTTTTAACAATGGTTTATTCAGGGGTTTTAATTCAGAGGTTTAATTCAGGGGTCGTTCGATTTGATTTCAAAACACTTTGGTCATTTTAAAGGGTTTGTGTTAAAATTCTGTCAAAATTGTTTTGTTTTTAATCTTGAACCCCAGGCATGTCGTGAAAGACCAAAGAAAAAGGTCAATTTAAAGGGTTAAATGCGCAGATTTGGTTGGCCTTGGGTCAAACTGACCCAGGCTGGTAATTTAGGTTCATTTTCAAGGATATGGGGGGTAAAATGGGTAGATCACTTAGGGAATCTTATAGTAAGAAGAATAGGAAGCTTCTAGTATGGGTTCCTGTAAATTTTAGCTATAACTTGGTTAACAAGTTAAAAAATGAGGGACTAAAATGAAATAACAAAACCTTTGGGCTGCCTTAGTGACTTGCCTATAAAGGCATAGTCACTTGCAGCTTAACAAATTCAGAAAACAGTCCAAAAACAGATAAAAAATACAAATAAAAACATTGTTTTATGAAGGTGACTAGTTTTCTGTTTACTTTTAGAACCTGAAAACCATGGCTCTTCATTGTGGAATTCGAGGAATGATTTGAATAATTGCTTTAGAAGTCTCATTCCAATGTCTGCTGGATTTTTGTTCGAGTGGAATTTGTTCCTTTGGGTTGTTATATATCAGTTTTGGGTTTGAAGTTGAGGCTTACTAATTTTGCTGGTTGATTCTTGCTGCTGTTACTGACCCCCTGACCCTCATTTTTTCTTTCATTTGTAATTGCCAGGTTATATCTATGAAATGGTGAAGTTACAAAGTTGGAAGTTGAAATGAAATAAAATACATTTATATTCAGTGGGGTTTTGTAGTCTGCTTCTTCTTCTTTCTGTTTCATAGTGGTAATTGTATTCATGACCTAACTTACTGGTTCATTTACTTTCTTCTACTCGTTTTGCTTTATTTTCTTTACAGATTGAATATGGATGCTGTTAACTTGGCTGATTCAAAGCTATTTTGAATCACTAGTCATGTGTTAAGTAAGGATGTTTCAGGTGGTTGTAGTGTATCTTTGGATCTAGTGTGCAGAATGGGTAATTGTTTGCGTGTGATGAGATGTGATTTATTGGTTTCAGGGGTTGTTTTGGCTTAATCAGGTCCATGTTGACATAAGTTTTTTATATATATGCGAAAGGAGCTGTATATGTAATGATATGATTAAAATCGAATTGGCTTTGTATGCTTAGGGTAGTTCAGTAAAATCAATTTGATCTTTTCAAATGATGAGCAATGTGATGGTCATGTCTCTTTTGAATATTGGGCAGCCTTTGATGGGGTCGAATTCTGAGTCTTTCGTTCACAGCAATGAACTCATTAGTAGTTGGGCCCAACTTGGGCCTGGTTTTCATTTAGAAGAGCATATTTTAGGTCCCTGAATAGAGACTTCGACAATTACTGGGCCTGTAATCAGGCCTGGTAGCTTTTGAATAAATAACAAGTTCAAATTTTGGTGAATAAGTCATAATCCCTTCATTATGATTTTAACCGGTATCTCTTTGCCGGAGGCAAGCTATTTTTGATAAACACAAGATAGCCATGGCCCTCTGCAGCTTGGTTCAAGCACCTTTTAACTTAAAATTGGGGTAGATATGCCGAGTAAGTATAGCAATAGCAAGATTTCATTTTAATTAGTTTTAGTTTAATTTTACAACTCGAGGCGTGCCATTTAGCAAATTTCCTGGTCCTCGCGAACTTGTAGACATGCAATTACCTTAGACACGCTAATTAAATAATTTACCTTCCTAAAATCGGGTGCGCATTTATGTGACCCAATTCCAAATCTCAACGTTAGATAAAATATGTTGTGAATTACGGGTGAATTTATGTGACGTGGTTCAAGACGCATTTTAACAACGTTGCAATCTTCTTAAATTAAATAAAAGCTGTTAAAAAGTTAAAATTTGCACATAGATTCATAATTGTAAAATCAGATAATTAAGCCAAATATAACTATTGAGCGACCGTGCTAGAACCACGGAACTCGGAAATTCCTAAAACCTTCTCCCAGGTTAATAGAATTCCTTGCCTGGATTTTTGGCTCGTAAACTGTATTAAAGAGTCAAATCTTCCTCGATTCCCGTTTTTTGAACCGATGACTTGGGACACCATTAACTATACCAAGTGGAGACTCTGAATATTTTGAATAAATAAATTCCGTATCGATTGTCCTTTAATTCGTAAAAATCTCCTATCTATGCCATTTCCGGGGTATAGTGTAAAAAGGAGGTGTGACAGTATATATCTCAATATAGTCCCACATGTCGTTGCAAATATAGTTATGTGCCTTTATATAAGAATGTGCAATAGTAACTATATTTCCCTCATAATTTGTGCTAATTATGGACATTAATGATATTGATCGTCCTCATTTTGGATTCTTATAACTGATGCATTTATTATTATAAATAGGGGTGTACATCAAAATCCGAAAAATCAAATCAAACCGAAAACCAAACCAAATTGAAAAAAAAATGATACTTTTTAGTTTGGTTTGGTCTTGTTTGGTTTTAGTTTGAATTTTAAAAACCGGTCAAATTTGGTTTGGTTTTGATTTTAATTAGAAAAAAATCGGAAAAAACTAAACCAACCCGACTATAGGAGTAGTTATTTCTAATTTATTATTACACTTATATATATATATATATATATATATATATATATATATATATATATATATATATATATATATATATATATATATATATATGTATGTATATTTTGATACAATGTTTCAAAAATTTAAAGGTAAATGTTAATAGTTTGCACTTTTAGAATAGTTATTTACTTTTACATTCTAGTTTGATTGGTAGTTTTCTTTTGTTAAGTGTAAGAATCTATTTCGTCTTAAAAACAGTATATTTTTAATTGAGTCCTTAAATAATTCATCACTATTTGATTCAATTTTCATCAAATCGACTTATTTGGTTTAGTTTGGTTCTAATATTTGAAAACTCGACTTATTTGGTTTGGTTTTTTTTAGGAAAGACCGATCCAAACCGAACCGTGAACATCCCTAGTTATAAATGTCTTACATATGTTACGATTTTCCTTCCTTATTCTCTTCGTTCCACGTATATTTCTTTCTTTCTATTACCTATTTATCCTTTACTAGCTGTTAGGCCCGATATCGTCTTGTGGGTATTTTTTCCCATATTTTTTTTTACTCTATCATATAAGACTTACACATATTAATATATTATTATTATTATTATGTATCATGGCATATCAACAATCTAACGTTTACGGGTAGCTCTTTTTTACTATCAGTACACTAACCAATAATCTTGAATATACTGATAAAGTAAAAAGCTTGTTTATGTTGGAAATAGGAGGCAATATATATATATATATATATATATATATATATATATATATATATATATATATATATATATATATATATATATATATATATATATATGAGGATTGATGATTTAGAAGCTTGATGATCTTGAATGCTTTGCTTATTGCATGATTACAAATGAGGGGTGATACCTCTATGTATACTACACAATGGAATAGTCTAGAACACTTCATCATCTACTAGTATCTAGATAATTCCTAAGTATTCTCATGATAATTCTAGACTTAGATATTTTACAAGATTATTCTACACACTTTGACTACTACATATTACAACAAGTTTCTAGATAATGGACTACAATCTTGATCTAGATACTTGGATACTTGCAAGCCCAAATCACATAACCCAAAATCAAGTTTATTTTCCAATAGCCCCTCTTAAACTTGATTTAGTCACTCCGAGCATATTCCGTAATCTCTGAAACGTCTCGTGTTTTAGAGCCTTTGTGAAAATATCAGCAACTTGGTCAAATGACTTCGCGTACTTTATCTGCACCTCTTTATTTGTAACACACTCCCTGATGTAATGGTATTTCGTATCGATGTGCTTGCTTCGATCATGGAAGACTGGATTCTTTGCTACAGCAATCGCAGACTTGTTATCTACATATATCTCCGTAGCTTCCTTTTGAGAAAACTTAAGCTCATTTAGTAACTTCCTGAGCCACACTGCATGACAGGTGCGCGATGTTGCTGCTACATACTCGGCTTCACACGTTGACAGAGTCACAATGGGTTGCTTCTTCGAACTCCATGTGAACTTCGTATCTCCCTTATAGAACACGAAACCACTCGTACTCTTACGATCATCTATGTATCCGGCCCAATCACTATCACCGTATCCAACTAGCTTGAAGTGATCAGAAGGCGAATAAAACAGACCATAGTCAATCGTACCTTTGATGTAGCAAAGTATCCTCTTTGCTGCCTTCAAGTGATTTATTGTAGGTGCTTCCATATATCGACTTACTAGTCCAACTCCGTAGAGAATATCTGGCCTCGTGCAGGTTAGGTACCTCAGACTTCCAACCAAACTCTTGTATTGTGTTGGGTCCACCAACTATCCTTCATCATCTTTTGACAACTTGAGATTGCAATCCATCGGTGTGTTCATCGACTTGCAGTCATTCATCTTAAACTTCTTCAGCACCTCCTTCGCATAACCTTCTTGGGATATGAATATTCCTTCTTTCTTTTGTTCACCTTGATCCCAAGATAGTAAGCCATACGTCCAATGTCGGTCATCTCGAACTCCCGAACCATTGCTTTCTTGAACTCCTCGAACATTTTGGGATTACTACCGGTGAATATCAAGTCATCCACGTATAGGCACACAAGCATAACATCTCCATCCTTGCTTACTTTGGTATAGATGGCATGCTCATGTGGGCATTTTGTAAAGTCATTCTGCTAGAAATACTTTTCTATCTTGCTATTCCATGCCTGAGGCGCTTGCTTCAACCCGTATAAGGCCTTTTTCAATTTCAGCACCTTATTCTCTTGGCATTTCACGATGTATCCCGAAGGTTGTTTTATATAGACTTCTTCTTCTAAGTGGTCATTAAGGAATGCATATTTGACATCCATTTGATAAATCTTCCAATTATGATGAGCCGCAAGTGAGATCATCAATCTTATAGTTTCTAGACGAGCGACAGGAGCAAATACCTCGTCATAGTCTATGCCGGCTCGTTGACTATATCCCTTCGCCACCAACCTTGCCTTATATCTTTCAACTTCACCTTTGGAATTCTTCTTGGCCTTGTACACCCACTTTACACCAATAGCCATATGCCCCTTTGGTAGAGTAGCGAGATTCCACGTATCATTCCTCTCGATTGCTTGAATCTCCTCGTCCATGGCACGTTTCCACTTCTTGCTTTTTGTTGCGTCTTCATAGCTTATTGGCTCACAATCAGCAAAAAGGCAGAACAATGTTAGATCCTCCATAGGCTGAGTTACCCCGTACAACTCCTCAATGCTCCTTGTGCGATGTTGTAGCCTACTTGATTCTCTTCCTGATGTTGGTGTTGCTTCATTTGGTGTGGTTAGAGTATGTGGAGAGTACGGAGATGGTGTACTAGAAGGTTCTTGAACCTCTAGATATTCTTCCTTCCTTATAGTACTCTCGAACGGATAAGGGAGAAAATCGTAGTTCTCATCTTCGGGAACATTCCAATCCCATGTTGCTTCTTCATCGAACACCACGTCTCGACTTGAGATTACTTTACCGGTCTTGGGATTGTATAGCTTGTAACCCTTCGAACTTGAGTCATAGCCCACGAATATGAGCTTCTCGTTTATCATCGAGCTTCGTCTTCTTCTGATCTGGCACATGAGCATATGCCACACTTCCGAACACTCGTAGGTGTGAGATGCTAGGCTTCCTTCCACTACAAGCTTCAATGGGCGTTTTGTTCTTGACGCTTAAGCGAGCGATTTGCTAGATAGATCGCATAGTCCACTGCCTCGGCCCAAAACTCCTTAGGCATCCTTTTGCTCTTTAACATACTCCGGGCCATATCAAGGATGGTCCTATTCTTTCTTTCTGCAACATCATTTTGCTGGGGTGAATACGGAAGAATTAGAGGACGTCGTAAGCCAATGTTGTCGCAAAATTCCTTGAATTTAAGTGCCTGTATCTCATGTGCCAAAGCCAAGAATTATCTTTGAAACATGCTTTTAAACATCTTCGAATGACATGTTGAATATTTAGCAAAAACATCCTATTCGTTGACATTGGCACTTGAGCAATCAAACCTCCTCTTTGGTCTCTTATAGAAAGACTACGATTTATCATGTGAATATCATAGCCTTTCTCTAAGAGTTGTCCAACACTCAGTATATTAGACTTCATATTGGGCACATAATACACGCTAGAAATAAATTGATGCCTTCCATTTTTCAAGCGGATGAGGATCTTACCTTTGTCTTTAACCGGGACTTTAGAGGAATCTCCAAAGGTGATATTTCCACTTATTGCCTCGTCTAACTCCACAAACATGCTTTTGTCACCGCACATGTGGTTGCTTGCACCCGTGTCGAGATACCACAAATTCGATCCTCCGTTGTCTCCACCTTTGCATGCTAGTAACAAAGTGTTTTCCACGGCTTCGGTATCTTCTTGTGCAAAATTTGCTCTTTCTTGCACATAATTGTTTGACTTCTCGCATTCCGGAGAATAGTGGCCAAATTTATGACAATTATAGCATGTAGTTTAAGAGTTGTCATACCTTGGCCTTCTACTTGTGTAGCCTCTCCCGCGACCTCTTGTCGAGTGAAAATCTTGGCTTCTTTCTTCATTTTTGTAAGAACTATTGCCTCCACGTTTGATATATCCTCGCCCTCGTCCTCGGCCACGTACTTGACCAGGACCTCGTTGACTCGTTTGATGAGTCTTTTCACTACTCTCTTCCTTGAAAGAGAGTTTTGCTTGTACAGCTTGCTCCAAAGGCTCCTTATTTTTCTTATTGAACCTCTCTTCATGGGCTTGTAGTGAACCCATGAGTTCATCAATAGTCATTGATTCTAGATCTGTAGATTTTTCGATGGCTACGACTATATAGTCGAATTTTGAATCTAATGATCTAAGAATTTTCTCAATGACTCTTACATCGCTTAGAGTTTCACCATTCCTCTTTAGTTGATTGACAATCGCCAAGACTCTTATAAAATAATCAGAAATTAATTCAAAGTCTTTCTTATTTAAGGATTCGAACTCACCTCGTAGGGTTTGTAGTCGAACCTTTTTCACCTTATCAACTCCCTTGTGAGAGTTCTCTAAGATCTCCCGTGCTTTCTTGGCGGTGGTTGCACTTGCAATTTTCTCAAAAGCTCCATCATCTACACTTTGTTGGATGATGGAAAGAGCCTTTTGATCATTGATCTTGTCTCGCTTTTCTTCTTTCGTGAGTGAGCCCTTGTCTTTAGGCTCCTCATAACCTTGCTCCACAATCTCCCATAGGTCTTGTCCACCTAGGAAGGTCTTCATTTGGGTGCTCCATCGATCATAACTATCCTTTGTGGGGCGAGGAAACGTGATGACATTGTTGGCCATCATCTTGTCAAACCAAGCTCTGATACCAATTTGTTGGAAATAGGAGGATATATATATATATATATATATATATATATATATATTTGTGGAAGAGAGGATTGATGATTTAGAAGCTTGATTGAACTTGAATGCTTTGCTTATTGCTTGATTACAAATGAGGGGTGATACCTCTATTTATACTACACAATGGAATAGTCTAGAACACTTCATCATCTACTAGTATCTAGATAATTCCTAAGTATTCTCATGATAATTCTAGACTTAGATATTTTACAAGATTATTCTACACACTTTGACTACTACATATTATAAGAAGTTTCTAGATAATGGATTACAATCTTGATCTAATATACTTGGATACTTACAAGCCCAAATCACATAACCTAAAATCAAGTTTATTTTTCAACAGTTTACGGGATTTTATCCAAATATACCAAAAGTGGGAGAGACAGAATCAGCTACGCGGTGAAACTACAGTGGCTTACTGCCAAAAATGCCTAACTGATAATCGGATTTTTTGCATCTCATTCAATATTCAATTCATCCAAAAATTGACAAAAACAAATATGCCAACTCAATTACACGCAAGCACACTCTTATAAATAAGCCTATAATTATTACTCCCCTTATCCCAAATTGGATCAATTATTTACCAGAATTATAGGAGCTTTGTGATGACCTACAAAGGATATAATTTTAATGGATAGATAAACTTCACATCTTAAAAAATTTCTCATTACCTTTGCGTAAAAGTTAAATTATTTTAACTTCTTTTTATATTAGTTCCTCACCTTATGTCTCATTGGAAACTTTAAAAGGAAGAGAGCCACAATTTTGTTTGCCCTTGCTACTCTAATAGCCACTAAGATATACATCGGTCAAAAAGATCAATCATATTTTTCGCTCAAAATCTTGCCTTTTCTATTGAAAACGTGATTATTTCTTACTTGGATTCATGTTCTATAGATTTACGGGAGAAAACAGCAATTTGTTACAACTATTTTACTCCAAAGTGAAGGTCTCTAATTGGTATTTGGTGGGAATTATTTGTTAGATGCTACAACCTTGAAAAACTCCTAGGATTTTTTGTGTCAATGGCCGCTTGTGATATAAGTATTTTGTTTTCTGTTTCTGGCCCCTATTTCAATTCCAGAACCACCAAAAGATCTCTTAGTCATTGCTCTTCAAATGGTACTCTGCAACTTAAAGGTTTAGCATCCAGAGATTTTCTAAGCAAACCCTTGGATTATGCATCAGATCGTAGCCATTTGAATGTTGCATTTCCTGCATCCATTTGTGCCAATGTATGTAAATTTTTTTTAGTTTTGCTTCTGTGGTAGTCACTATATTGTTCCTTTCACTTTATTTTCTTGCTGTTCTGTTGTTGTTACTGTTTGGTGCTACTGCTTGTCTTTTTTTATTTTTTCTGAGCCGAGAGTCTATCATAAACAGCCTCTCTATCTTCAAGATAAAGGTAGGGTCTGTGTATATACTACATTACCAAGACCCTACTTGTGGAATGATTTGTGTTGTTATTGTTAGTCACTATATTGGTGTTTTCATGTTTCCTTCTTGTTTTTCATTTTTGAGGTCAAATCATAAAGTGTTTTGTGCTAATCATTTTAGAAAGAAGAATAAATATGTGTTGACGGTGGTAAGAGATGGTGGGAGAAGAGCCATAAGACCAATGGTAGAGATTGATTCAGCACAACAACTTGTTGATTTATTATGAAAAGCTGGTGATAGATTGGTCATAATTGACTTCTATTCTCCTAGCTGTGGAGGCTGCAAGACTTTACATCCAAAGGTAAGGTATATAGCAATCCAAAAGCAACAACTACGTCGCAATCCCAAGCTTGAGATTTAATATATGAATCGTCAATATCTCTGTCAATCCATGCAACATATTAACTAAAATAGAAATAAAAAAAGAAGTTAGGAGTTATAACTTGTGCTACTTGATGTTTGCAGATTTGTCAGTTAGCTGAATCAAACCCCAACGCCATATTCCTCAAACTAAACTGTGAAGAACGGAGAACCATTTGCGATGCTCTTAATATACCTGTCTTACCCTTCTTCAGATTCTATAGGGGTGCACAAGAAAGTTTGTAGTTTCAGCTGTACCAATGCAACGGTAAGTATTTCAAAGTTACAACAGTAATTTTTTGTGGGTTCAATTAGGCCTATTACTTTCCGTTCCAACTATGTATACATATTTAAAAATAGTAAAATTTAAATATATAATGATATTATATTCGGTCGAGGGTTTTTCAGAAATAATTTTTTTACCGTCATAAGATAGAAGTAAGGTCTGCATACACTATACTCTCCCCAAACTCTACTTGTGATATTTCACCGAATTTTTTGTTATTGTTGTTATTGTAATAATATGACACTCATTCTGCACTCAGATCCTTTGACCTATTACTGCCCAACCCTCAAGTTGGTCATTGATACTTTACTTTCTCTATGGATTCTGTTTGCTGAATCGCTTAGTTTTATCACTTAACTAAAACAGTAATTATTGAACAGTTTCTCATGGTAAAATTTGTGTTTTTGCAGATAAAGAAATTCAAAGATGCATTAGCAAAGTATGGGAAAGATCGATGTAGTCTTGGTCCAGCAAGAGGTTTAGATGAATCTGAGCTTTTAGCCTTAGCCTCAATTGGAGAATTATCAAGAAATGATTGTACAAGGAATGATATATTTCAAGAATCTGCCCTAACAGGAGTAGTAGATTTGCACTATAGCACTTTGGAGCTAAAAGAAGGTAAAGATTTTGTGATGGCCTAGAATAGGGATTTGGTACAAAAAAAAAAAAAAAGAGTTCTTAATTTTATGGAGTAAAAACCAACTCCAAAGAATTTGAGCAATTATTGGTTGAATTAAGTAATTCTACTTTGAACATGTACATATTAGCAATGGGATATTCACCTTTCTGGCATTTGGGGTATTTATGTTTAACTTGGATTAGGATTGTGTACTTGGTACTGACTGTTACGTATCAGTCCCCCGGGCTTTTATCGTAAGTCCATTACTTAAATGGTGAAACGATTATCCCAAATTGTCTCTTAAAGCTATTTTTCTTTCGTTTGTAACAATAAAGTCACTTAACTATGCCTATTGCACTCAAAAGATCACTCAACTAGATTTTTCAGATTTTTGATCGTCAAATACCTATTTTACCCTCAAAATAATAAATATTTATCTTCTTTTTGTTTTTTAACTTTTTAATATTATGATTTTTCCCATTTAAATTAATATTATGAACTTACTATGAAGATCTAAAAGGTCATTACTTCTTTTTAAATTGAATTATGTATTCCGAGGCCATAAAAATCTCTTTTAGCATTGTCTCTATTTGCGTACGCAGTCCAGACGTGTAGCCGGAAAGCTTACGAGAAAATCTGTGAAAAATAATAAATTTTGACTATAAAATAAATTAATTTGACTTCGGTCAATGTTTTGGGTAAACGGACCCGGACTTGTGATGTGACGGTCCCCGAGGGTCCGTAGGAAAATATGAGACTTGGGCATATGCCCGATATCGATTTTCGAGGTCCCAAACCCGAGAAATAAATTTTTAAAGAAAATTATTTTTTGAAATTGTTTAAAGGATTTGGAAATGAATTATGATCATAACATATTGGTATCGACCCCGTATTTTGGTTCCGGCACCCGGTATAGGTCTTATATGTGGTTTAAGATAATACTGTGAAGTTTGGTAAGAAACGGAATCCGTTTGACGTGATTCGGTCCTTAATTGCAAATTTGATGTTTTAACAACAACACTACCCAGTATAGTCTCACGAAGTGGGGTCTGGGGAGGGTAATATGTAGACGAGCCTTACCCCTACCCGAAAAGGCAGAGAGGCTGTTTCCAATCGACCCTTGGCTCAGTGAAGGAAAGGAAAAAGAAAAACAAAACAAAACAAAAGAGCATTGATGTTATAAGAAGTTCGAAATAATTCATTGATTTTTAGGTTTAATTTGATGTTAATTTGGCGAGTTGATCGCATGGATAAGTTCATATGGTGTTATTCAGTTAGTACGTATGTTTAGTTTTGAGCCCCGAGGGCTCGGGTGTGTTTCAGATGTGTTTCATAAGGTTTTAGAACTCAAAAGGTTGCAAAATTGCTGCTGCAGGTGCACAGATCTTTTGTGCATCGCGATCGGGTAGTAACACTCGCAATCGCGAAAGGGAAATTGGGACGGGGGTGGATTTGTTTTTCGCAAACGCGAAGCCACAGCACTGAGCACTAGGGGTTGCTCATCGCGAATGGGACCTGTGTGACGCAAATGCGGAGTATAAACTAGAGGTAGGCTGGGGATTTGTCTTTCCTTCTATGCGAACGCGTAATGCTGTCTGCGAACGTCAGGGAGACTTACCCTTCGCGAATGCATAGAAGGAGCCGCGATCGCGTAAGTCCACTTACTGGCAGCTCTTCGCGATTGCGACAGTGTTCTCGCGAACGCAATCAACACTGTCCCACAGCACTTAAAACAGTAGCTCCGTCAGGATTTAGCCCATATTTTTGTATTTTCAAAACTAGAGAGCATTGAGGCGCTTTTCAAGGAACAAGTTCTTCCCTAAAGCATTGATATATGATTCTAAACCTTTTCCTTTCAATTTCACATTGTATTTCATCAGTTTTCATCCAAAAATTTTAGGGTTTTTATGGTAGAAATTGAAAATTTGTGTAGAGTTAGGGCTTTTTGAATAATTTGAATTTAGAAATCATTTGGGGTCGATTTTCGAAATTAATTGCATATTCGTGTTTTGACCAAGCGGGCCATGGGTCGATTTTTGACCTTTTGGGAAGAATGATTAGAAATCTATAATTAAGTGTTGGAATTAGATTATTTAGTATTTATTAATGTTATTAAATCAATTATTTATAGATACGATTGAGTTGGAGCCAAATTCGAAAAGGAAAGCGGTGTTTGAGGCTTGAGTTGGCCCTAGAAGTTCGAGGTAAGTGTTCTGTCTAACCTTAGCTTGAGGAATTAAGAGTTGAGTCCTATTTGCTATTTGCTTCTTGTTGAGTACGACGTATAGGCATGGTGACGAGTATTTATACGTTGGTGTCGAGCATGAACGTGAGTCTTAAATTGAGATTTGTTATTAAATGATACTACATATACTTTAATTGATGATTCTCGATATTGGGCAAGAATTTAGTTTGTTTTCGTGGAAATTACTTATGGTACCATTGGTATTAGCTGAGATGAGTAGAAGTTGAGTTAAGATTGGTTATAGCTGATTCTCCCTTACCGGGGCATATTTACTTTTACAGTTGAATCCCTTGCTGGGATAGTGTAGTTAATTGTTGATCCCTTGCCGGGATACTAGGTATTGTTGTTGCTAAAGGTATATTAATGTGGACCAGTTTGCACGCCGCAACAGTATTTTATTGGATGAGATTGCACGCCGCACTAATACTAAATATGGATCGGGTTGCATGCCGCAATAATGTTATATTGGATCGAGTTGCATGCCGCAACAAATGTTATATCGGATCGGGTTGCACACCATAATAGTGTTAAATGATAAGGGACCAGGTTACACGCCGCAACAATATTATTATTGCTTTGTTGTAGATTCTGGGTTGTTCTCTCATATTTCTCTTAAGTTCCTGCCAGATTTGACATTTTCCCCGCAGTATGTGCCCCCTCCCATTTGAATTGTTTATTCATATTAATTTCCGCTATAGATTATATAACTGCGCAGGTTTATTTGGAGTATGGTCCTAGCCTCATCACTATCTCGTCGGGGTTAGGCCAGGTACTTACCAGCAAGTGGGACTGGTTGTGCTGATATTACACTACACTATGTGCAAATACCAGAATAGCATTTGGTCAATAGCACTCGGGGTGCCAGTCTTCAGTTTATCCAGAGATCGTGGGGTAGTCCTGCAGGCGTTCACAGGCTCGGCATTCTCTTTTATTTCATTATATATTCTGTTTTCATCAGATTTCGAGACAAATTGTATTTCTTTCAGACGTTTTTTGTGGTACTCTTAGTCCGTCTGTGAATATTGTGACACCGGATTATGGGTAAAGGAGTACATTGGCACTATAGTATTGTTTTTGGTTATTTTCATTTGTTAAGTCTCCCGCTTGTTCTGTTTATCATTATTATTTAATGTTGATTATCTGTTAATCTAAAATGTTAAAAAGGGTTAAAACAGAAGAGTTAGGGATTTCTATAATTAGTGGCTTGCCTAGCTTCTACGAGTAGGCGTCATCACGACTCCTGAAGGTGGGAAATCCGGATCGTGACAAGTTGGTATCAGAGCACTTGGTTACATAGGTCTCACAATTCACAGACAAGCTTAGCAAAGTCTGATGGATCGGTACAGAGACGTCTGTATTTATCCCCAAGAGGCTATAGAGTTAGGAAAAACTTCACATTTGTTCTTTCTTGTCGTGCGGTTTGGTTTCTCAAAGCTAATTGAATTTCTACTCTGTTCTTTCACAGATGGAGAGAGCACGTGCTTCCTCATCCACCGATTAGCAGCCCAAGCCCCCAGCAGCAACTCCCACGAGGGGTAGAGGGCAAGATTGAGGCTGTGCTAGAAGCCGAGGCAGGAGCAGAGATCAGCTCAGGGCAGCAACACCCGCAGCAGAGCCTCATGTTGACTTTGATGATGAGGTTCCGGCCCCAGCGGTTCCGATGGGCCCAGCTCAGGTCCCAGAGGGGTTTATTGCTACCCAAGTTCTTCAGGATACTCTGTTCTGATTAGTGGGCCTTATGGAGAGTGTCACCCGGGCAGGCTTACTTCCTGTAGCACCAGCCATCTCTTAGGCTGGAGGAGGAGTCCAAACTCCTTCTACTCGTACTCCGGAGCAGGTAGCTCCCCAATTTTAGACTCCAGCAGCTCAGATAGTTGAAGCAGTTCAGCCGGGTGTGGTGGATCAGACCAGTTATGGAGCAACTATGTCAGCCAATGCTTTGTGGAAATTGGACGGGTTCACCAAGCTCTTCACTACTACTTTCAGCGGTGCATCTACTAAGGATCCACAGTATTATCTAGACAACTATCACGAGGTTCTTAGGAACATGGGATATTTGAGACCAATGGGGTCGATTTTGCCACTTTTTACTTGTCTGGATCCGCCAAGACTTAGTGGAGTGATTATTGCTTGACTAGACTAGCCGGATCACCAGCCTTGACTTGGGAGCAGTTCACGCAACTATTTCTGGAGAAGTTTCTCCCTATCATACAGCGAGAGGCCTATCGGAGGCAGTTTGAGCGTCTCCAGTAGGACTCTATGACTGTCACCTAGTACGAGACCAGATTCATTGATTTGGCTCGCCATGCTATTATCATTCTTCCCACCGAGAGAGAGAGGGTAAGGAGGTTCACTGATGGAATCATTCAGCCGATTCGTCTTCAGATGGCTAGAAAGACTGGCTATTGCTAAAGGTATATTACATATGGATCGGGTTGCACATCGCAATAATGTTATATTGGATCGGGTTTAATGCTGCAATAATGTTATATTATATCGGGTTCTACGCCGCAACAATATTAAATATGGATCAGATTACACGCTGTAACAATCCTAAATATGGATCGGGTTGCACGCCGCAGCAATACTAAATATAGATCGGATTGCATGCTGCAATAATATTATATTGGATCAGGTTGCATGCCGCAACAAATGTTATATTGGATTGGGTTGCATGCCGCAACAGTGTTAAATGATAAGGGATCGGATTGCGCACCGCAACAGTTTTTTTATTGCTTTGTTGTAGATTCTGAGTTGTTCTCTCATATTTCTCTTAAGTTCCTGCCGAATTTGATATTTTCCCCGCAACACGTGCCCCCTCCCATTTGAATTGTTTATTCTTGTTATTTTCCGCTGTAGATTATTTAATTGCACAGTTTATCTGAAATCGGTCGTGTTAATACTACACTCTGCACTATGTGCAGATACCAAAGCAACATTTGGTCAGTAGCACTCAGGAAGCCAGCCTTCAGTCCATCCAGAGATCCCGAGGTAGTCCTGCAAGCGTCCGCAGGCCTGAAGTTCTCTTCTATTTCATTATGTATTCTGTTTTCATCAGATTTCATGACAGATTGTATTTCTTTCAGACGTTTGTTATAGTACTCTTAGTCTGTCGGTGAATATGGTGACACCAGATTTCGAGTAGAAGAGTACATTGGCATTGTAGTACTGTTTTTGGTTATTTTCATCTGTTAAGTCTTCTGCTTGTTGTGTTTATCATTATTATTCAATACTAATTACCTGGTAATAAGCTGAGGGTCTATCGGTCTGCCCTATCGGTGTAGGGGTAAGGTCTGCGTACACATTGCTCTCTCCAAACCCCACTTGGTAGAGTTTTACTGGGTAGTTGTTGTTTTTGTTGTTGCCGATTACCTATTAATCTAAAATGTTAAAAAGGGTTAATACAGAAGAGTTAGTGATTTCTATAATTAGTTGCTTGCCTAGCTTCTATGAGTAGGCACTATCACGACTCACGAGGACGAAAAATCCGGGTCGTGACACCTACCTATAGAATATATAAGTTTTATTGATAAATTAAAAAAATAAAAAATATTTAAGCATATATAATGCTAGAATAACAAAATAAAAAGCATAGTTAAAAAATTAATTAGAATAATTTGTTCGTAATAATAATTGTAGTATTAATAACAATAACTAAAAAAAATTATTTACACAATCGAGAATGATAGAAAATAAAGGTTTTAAAATATATATTTCATGTATGTAATATGAAATAATTATTTAAATAACGATATTTTTATAATATACATTATATATTCTTGAAAATTATGCTTAGTTATCGTATTATTATTCTATCGTTTTTTTTTATAAACAGTTTCCATTTCATTTCGTCAAAAAAAATACTTTCAAAGCATAGATGCTGACCATCTATTGTCGTATGCTATACACAAACACTACCCTATTATCTATTTAGGAAAAGAAAGCAGAACACACAAAGATAGTACGTGCGATACAGTATCGTGATTGAAAGCTATCTCATTTAACTAGGAAAAATGATCTAAGCTATGTAGAATCGCCCTCCATTTGTGCCTTGAAGCCCCTCTGCAATGAAGATGGACCACGATTTCCTTGCATAGGGTATCCCTCATCAGTCTGCCACCCTGGAATCTCAATTTATTCCGCTCTTTCCATATCGTCGGCACCAGAATCCCAAATAGGCATGCTGTGATTTCTGCTAAGCTATTTCTCCTCTTCGCCAGCTTACTAATCCACGCACACTCCTCCTGCCAGTCAGCAATGATACGCATATGGCCCAACCAATTGAGGAGGCGATACCAGAGCTCTTTAGTTTTCGAACAGTCAAAGTACAAGTGCTCAAAAGTCTCTTGAAATACACCACAGAAAATGCATTCTTGCGGAACAAAACTATTTAACATTTGGAGTCGATCCACAGTTGCAAGTCATTTATGTAAAGCCAGCCATAGTATAAACTTATACCTGGGATGAAGTTGAGGTTGTAATATGATTGATTTCCATTGAACATTGCTGCATTGAGGAAGAAGCTGTCTGTAGAGATTGTTAATGCAGAAAACCTCACCCTGTTGCACCTGCCGCAACCTATCATCTAGATTTCAAGTTAGTGTTGCTAAGCCATTAACCAGATTTCTTGATTCAAAAATTTTCCTGATTGCCTAGGCAGCAGTCCTTGGTACCATCATGTCATCAAAACATTTGTTCTTGATATAGAAAGTATGAACCCACTTGATCCATATACTATCCTTCTTCTTTGTTAAAGCCCACAGCTGCTTTGTTCCATTTAGCAAGGTCTAAAACATTCAGACCCCCTGCACTATAAGGTAAGCACATAGTGTCCCAAGAAATCAGGGTTTTTCTTGATACTATGGCAGCACCAGTCCACAGATAGGATCTACATATAGCCTCTGTCATCTTCAAAAAAATTTTAGGCAATAAGAAGATCTGGGACCAGTATGCTTGAATACCAAATAAGACAGATTTTATCAATTGAAGCCGACCAACATAAGATAGGAGCCGTTTTGACCAGCAGTTAACTTTCTATGTAATTTTCTCCACCAATGGCCAGCATTGTGCAACAGACAACTTCTTGGAGTCCAGTGGCATCCCCAAATACTTGAATGGGAGGGTACCTTCTGGAAAACCCAATACCTAAAGTATCTGCACTCTTGTCCACATTTGCGTGAAGACCAGAAACCTTAGAGAACTCCTACAGAATCTGTTTAAGCAAGCTTACTGATTGAAAATCAGCCTTACAGAATAAGAGGAGGTCATCCGCAAAGCAAACATGTGCTACACCCAACTTTTTGCATTTAGGATGGAACTTGAAGTCTTTTCTCAACATCACTTGCATAAGCTGTCTATGTAAATACTCCATTGCCAGGACAAAGAGGTATGTGACATCAGGTCACCTTGTCGCATCCCTCTTTTCCCTTTGAATGGAGCAGTGAGACCTCCATTAAAGTTGAGAGAATAAGATACAGTTGAAATACATTCCATTATCCAACCAACAAATTTAGAAGGAAACCCCAGCCCCTGCAGCAATCTACTTAGAAAAGCCCATTCAACAGAGTCATACGCCTTCTTTAGGTCCACCTTTAGCACACACCTAGGAGATAGGCCCTTCCTAGAGTAGCTCTTGAACAATTCTTGTGTGAACAATATGTTATCAATGATGCTGCAACCCTCGATAAAAGCAGACCGTGACCTGCCCACTAGAGAATCAATAACCCCTTTCAATCTGGCTGTAATAATTCTTGTGAGGATCTTGTATACAGTTGTGCAGCACGCAATTGGCCTGTAATCCTTGACTTTGGTTGGATTCTGTACCTTTGGAATGAGAGTCAGTGCAGTGCTACTAACTCCAGCATGTAGTTTCCCAGTTGTAAAGAAATCTGTCACAGCTTCACAAATATCGTCCCCTACAATGTGCCACTGCCTGATGAAAAACTCCACTGGGAATCCATCCACCCCGGGTGCCTTGTCATGTGGCATGTCCTTTATTGCCTGCATTATTTCCTCCCTTGTTACTGGTTGGACAAGATCATCCTTCTGCTGTAAGGTGAGACATGGCCCCTGCTGTATGGTTTTAGTGTTTGGACATTGGATGATGCTATTGTTCCCCCCCCCCCCCCCAGTAGTGACTTGAAACACTCAACAAACTCTGCTTCCACCATCCTGCGATCTGTTAGTTTAATCCCCTCTTCAGTATATATGGATGTGATTGTATTATAACTGGTCCTCATCCTTAGTTGGGCATGAAAGTATTTGGTGTTGGCATCACCACAGGTTATCCATTGAGCTCTGAATTTCTGATGCAGTATCTGCTCCTCTATATTGCTCCACCTCTCCACCTCCATAAGTAACATCTTCTCCTGACCAATCAACCATTTGTCCAGACAATTTGATTGCAATTGGAATTGAATGGTTTCGAGCTTCTGCCTTGCCTCATTGAGATGTACTCTATACTTAGCCATATAAGAATTCAGCTCCTTTAAGTCCAGTTTTAAGGTCTTCAGCTTACTCCGTATTCTGTGTATTGGCCCTCCATGTTGGTTTTTATTCAAAGCACTTTCCACAATGTCAGTGAAATCAGCATGGTCCATAACAGAAGCATAAAGTTTGAAAGGTTTAGGGTGATTGTTCCTTCTCTGCTACACATTGTTACATTGCATTAGGATAGGGGAGTGATCAGACACTCCCGGGTTCAATACATCTGCTTCAATGTGAGTGTACTCCTGCATCCATTGTACATTTCCAAAGGCCCAATCAATTCTACTATAGACTCTTGTCTCAGACTTCTGCTTATTACACCAAGTATAGAAACAGCCCATGGTCTTCAACTGAGAGAGTTGAAGAGTATTGAGAGTGTCCTGGAAGCCCTGTATCTCCTATTGTACAACTGGAGCACCTATTCTGTCATCCGAGTGAAGTACATTATTGAAGTCACCACTTATAAGCTAGCTGCCCTGAATATTAGCCCCTAAAGCCACCAGTTTTGCCCACAATTGCTGCCGCTTACTCAATTCATTATTAGCATATACCACTGTTAACATTGTTTTGAAAGTAGCACCCCTCTCTTTAACCTCACAGTGAATAAATTGATCATCAACCATCAACACCTGCATGTCCACATTTGACTTCCATAGTATCCAGATTCTCCCATTGGCATGCTCACTGTAATTACCAGTATGTCTCCAATGCCTAGTTTTGTGACAATCTGATTTACCCTAGCTTCCTTTACTTTTGTTTCTACGCAGCCTATACAATCTACATTATGTTTATTCAGAAAGAGCCTCAACTCCTTCTATTTATGGGCCTTATTTAGGCCCCTAATGTTCCATGTGCAGACAATCATGACTGGGTAAAGCTGGAAGGGCCAGCGTCCCCTGGATCATCACCTCTTTGCAGTAACGAGAAACTGTTAGTTGTATTCACTGAAGCATCATCAAATTGTTCTACAGTATTGCCTTTTAATAATCCTCTTTTGTTCACCCTGTTATTAGCATGTTCATTCTATTTTCCATCCACCTCTGATCTGTCATTTGTTGCCTTTGCTCTTTCCTGCCTTGTTTTTGGTACCCATTGCCATATATCAGTCTGTGCTTTCTGTTCAGCCCCAGCAGCCCTGTGTCGGGTCTTTGCTTCCTCCTCATTTCCCTGCCTCTTCTTATACCAGCAGTCCTCAGTACAATGACCAAACCTAACACAATCCCTACAAAATTTTGGCCTCCATTCGTAATCAATCTGTTGTACAAGAACCCCCCCCCCTCTTAGTATGCAATGGCAGATGTTGGGAAATTCAGTTTCCACCAACACTCTAGCAAATGAAATCCTCTCCTGTTCAGCCGTGATTTTATCAGTGTATATAGGCTTCCCCACTACACTTGCCAGCTTCCCAAGAGCTTCACTTGGTCAATATCCTAGAGGTAATCCAGGGAATGTGACCCATAGGGGAAGTACACTCACATTACCTGGTTCATACTTGAACCATATTCCATTGTTGTAGCACCAATGATTTGTTATGGAAGGTGTAAGGGCCAGCTTGGAGAACTCGATCTCTTTCTTCATCGGTATCAAATCTAAAAATATAGTACCCTTCATCATGATGCAGAATTTGAGGTTTCGGGACAAAATCCCAGACGGTTGTAATGAAATTCTCCATAGCTCGCTCGTACGGGTCTTCTCCTAGTACAAACCCTATCAAAGCATTCCCCCAGTAGGACTCATTAGTATCATCTTCATCAATTTGTACCACAAACGTACCCTCTCGCATTGCAGGTGGTACATAGCTTAGTGATTTCCCTTTTTGAGGGCTTCTTTTATGTTGCATGGTGTCTTTAATGCCATTTTCAGTCACAGGAACTCCTACAATCGAAGCAGTCTGATTTGTTTGTGCAAAGAAATGGAGCCGATGATGAACTGAATCGACTCGTTCCTGTTCCTGCAAATCCCCATCGCCTTCAACAATTTCCTCACTGATAGGCTGGAACTTCAATGGTAGAAAACTGCCAAACGTTACGGGTACCCTCTACTGGATACCAATTTTCGGCGTTATCACCGTCCCGGACCCTCCATTGTCGCTAGGGTTCTGGAAAACTGCCAGTGCCGATCCCATTCCCGTTAGCCACTGAGAATGTTTAGTCACAGCTGGTGTTTCCACCTTCACCATCTCCGGTGACACCTGGTTCTCCAGAATCTTCTTCCTTCCCCTCGTCATTGCTGGAGGCGTAGGTTAGCGTCCTGCTAACAAGCGCCAAGAGCTTTTTGTTATTTTATCGTTATATGAGCTGAAAACTAATTTTTTTATTTTATATATAATATATATTTATTCTATAGATAAGTCTATAATGTAGATTAAAAAATATAATATGTTATAAATACACTTCTATTTAAGGTGAATGTCTTTAATTAGAGAGATTCTAGAGTTCTATTCTTGGTAGCTAAATCATCCTCCTCCCTATAAATAGAGGTGCTCTCTACCATTGTAAATGACTCCTAACATTCTCTAAGTATCAATAAGAAGAACTCTCTCTACTCTTCTCTCTATTGCTCTTGTTCTTGAGTTATTGTTCTTGTTTTTATATTATTTCATAACACGTTATCAGCACGAGACTCTACCGTCTCAAGAACCATTCTCGAGAAATCTAAGGTATTTCCCTCTTCCTAATTTAATTTTCGATTATGTCTGACATTACGAAAAGAAAGTTCGTTGCCCTTGAAATTTCGGGCAAGAACTATATGACATGGGTGTTGGATGCTGAAATCCACTTAGATGCTATGGGTCTCGGAGACACCATCAAAGATAGAGAAAAAGCATCCACCCAAGAATGTGCGAAGGCCTTGATTTTCTTGCGCCATCACCTTGATGAAGGTTTGAAGATTGAATATCTCACCGTCAAGGATCCACTCGTCTTGTGGAACGGCTTAAAGGAGAGATATGACAACCTGAAGTTGGTCACTCTGCCACAAGCACGATATGATTGGGCTCATCTGAGGCTCCAGGACTTTAAGTCCGTTTCTGAATATAATTCTGCAATGTTCAGAATTACTTCTAAATTGAAGCTATGCGGAGATAAAATCTCCGATTATGATATGCTTGAGAAAACGTTTACAACGTCTCATGCCTCCAATATAGTACTGCAACAACAGTACAGAGAGAAAGGCTTTACAAAGTACTCTGAACTGATTTCTCTTCTACTAGTGGCTGAGCGAAATAATGACCTACTCATGAGAAATCATGAAAATCGACCCACTGGGTCTACACCACTGCCTGAAGCATATAAGGTGCACTCTCATTATGCCAAACATGAAAAGGGCCATGGTCATGGTCATAAACGGGGTCATAACCAGGGACGTAGACAAGGAAGAAATTCCAATGAAGTCCGTCAACCCCCAAGGAGAGATAACCGCCGAAAGCAGAAACGGGGTCATGAAGATCCTAAGGCAAATGGTTCAGAAACTATAAGTTATCGTTGCGGTGGGAAAGGGCACTGGTTAAAGACTTGCCGTATACCAAGACACTTGGTTGACCTTTATCAAGCATCTCGAAAGAGAAAAGGCCCTGAAACAAATTTTGTCTATGACGACGATGAGGACATCACCCACCTGGATGTGGCAGACTTCTTTGAGCAACCCGAGGGGAAAATAGACCACCTAATCGGCGATGGGTCCGTGATGAAAGAAGATGGAGTTATTTGATTTTGTTCTACTTATTTGTATTAGTTAGTGAATAAATTAATAGTCATTAGTATTAGCTCGTATTAGTTAGTTCATGATACAATGTTAGCAGTAGTTCTTTAGAATATCTTCAATGTGCTCAAATATCAATAATATTTTTATTTTCCAGTAGGGGTAATCGACTAGCCTGAAAAACTGGTCGATTATCTACTATTTTCGTATTAAAGCTGAAAAACAATTGATCAACAATCGATTGCCTTTGGCTAACAATCGATTGTCGTTAAGACAGTGTAATCTGGAATTTTTCAAAAATCATCCACAATCGATTGTCTTTGTCTAACAATCGATTGTCGTTAAGACAGTGTAATCTGGAATTTTTCAAAAATCATCCACAATCGATTGTCTTTGTCTAACAATCGATTGTCGTTAAGACAGTGTAATCTGGAATTTTTCAAAAATCATCCACAAACGATTGTCTTTGTCTAACAATCGATTGTCGTTAAGACAGTGTAATCTGGAATTTTTCAAAATAGCCAACAATCGATTGTCCATGCATAACAATCGATTGTCTTGAAACAGTGTGTTCTGGAATTTTCAAAATAGCCAACAATCGATTGTCTATGCATAACAATCGATTGTCTTGAAACAGTGTGTTCTGGAATTTTTCAAAATAGCCAACAATCGATTGTCTATGCATAACAATCGATTGTCTTGAAACAGTGTGCTCTGGAATTATTGTCTATGCATAACAATCGATTGTCTCAAGACTGTGATCTGAAGTTTTTCAAAATAGCAAATAATCGATTGTGTGTGTTTAACAATCGATTGTCAATGTTCAACAATCGATTGTTTGTAAGTAACAATCGATTGTTTGAAGAAAACGTTTTTAAACTGAAATTTTCAAACTGCAAAGTAATGGATAACATATCTGATTTTGTTAGTCAATTGTTAGCAGCAGATTTTGAAAATATTATGTGACACAAAAGAATTGAACTTGTTTATTCTTATGTTCTTGTATCTCTTTTGTATGTCAAACTATGGGATAGCAAATATGGATATCTCACAAAGCGAATTTGGATCAACATCCAACTGTAAAAGTATTTGCCTAGTTGATTCATGTACTACACATACAATATTCAAAGAAAGGAAGTATTTCTCTCAACTAAATATGTGTAAGGCAAACGTTACTACAATCTCTGGAAGTAGTAAATTAATTGAAGGCTCCGGAAGAGCAATTGTAACTCTGCCCAAGGGCACGACGTTAATCATAGAGAATGCAATGTTCTCCTCCAAGTCTAAGAGAAACTTGTTGAGTTTTAAAGATGTACGCCGAAATGGCTATCATATTGAGACAATGGATGAAGATAATATTGAATATCTCGTCATCACAAAGAATGTCTCCGGCCAAAAGAGGGTTATTGAGAAATTCCCGTCTTTATCTTGTGGCCTGTATTGGACAAGAATTAGTGCAATTGAGGCACATTCAACAGTAAACCAAAGGGTTACTGATTCCAATACCTTTGTACTTTGGCATGATCGATTGGGACACCCAGGATCGGTCATGATGAGACGGATTATAGAAAGCTCATATGGGCATCCGTTAGAGAATTTCAAAATTCTTTCGAATAATGAATATCATTGCACTTCGTGTTATCAAGGCAAGTTGATTATCAGGCCATCACCAACAAAGGTTGGGACTGAGTCACCCACGTTTCTGGAACGTATACAAGGGGACATTTGTGGACCTATTCACCCACCTAGTGGGTCGTTTAGGTATTTCATGGTCTTGATAGACGCATCCTGTAGATGGTCTCATGTGTGCCTGTTGTCATCACGCAACCTTGCGTTTGCGAAATTAATGGCACAAATAATTCGACTACGAGCACAATTTCCAGATAATCCAATCAAGTCCATTAGACTGGATAATGCTGCTGAGTTTACATCCCAAGCATTTAATGATTATTGCTTATCAATCGGGATAAAAGTTGAACATTCTGTAGCTCATGTTCACACTCAAAACGGTCTTGCAGAATCGTTAATTAAACGCCTGCAGTTGATTGCAAGGCCATTACTTATGAGAACGAGGCTGCCCACTTCGGTATGGGGTCACGCCATCTTACATGCAGCAATGCTAATTCGTCTCAGACCGACGAATTACCACAAGTATTCCCCGTTGCAATTGGTTTTGGGTCATGAACCCAATATATCCCATTTAAGGATTTTTGGATGAGCAATATATGTGCCTATTGCACCGCCATCCCGCATGATAGGCACGCCATCCCGCACCAAAATGGGTCCGCAAAGAAGGTTAGGAATATATGTTGGGTTTGAATCGCCCTCCATCATTCGCTACCTCGAAACATTGACAGGCGACGTATTTACTGCACGATTTGCAGACTGTCGATTCGATGAGACACTTTTCCCAAAATTAGGGGGAGAAGTTGGTGAAACCAAACGGGAAATTTTATGGAAAAATGCATCATTATCTCATCTTGATCCACATACCTCTATTTGTGAAAGAGAGGTACAAAAGATTATCCATTTGCAAAGAATAGCAAATCAAACGCCTGACGCATTTACGGACTTGAAAAGGATAACGAAATCCCACATTCCCGCGGAAAATGTTCCAATCCGTATTGATGTCCCTGTTGGACAATCATCTAGTGTCATAACCAATGAGTCGAATGCACGCCTGAAGCGTGGCAGACCATTAGGTTCCAAAGATCGAAATCCTAGAAAGAGGAAAAAGAACGATCGAGATGACACTACAAAAGAATCTCATGAGGAAATTCATGATTTAACAAATTCTGAGATTCATGAAGAATCCATTGAGCCCGAGACTCTGGAAAATACGGAACTATCCCTAAATCCAATTAATATTGAGGCAAATATTAATCGAGTGGATATTGTAGTGGATAATGCCTTTGCTTATAATGTAGCATCTAGCATTATGCAAGAATGTGAGGATCTCGAACCTCAATCTGTTGAAGAATGTCGAAAAAGACAGGATTGGCCAAAGTGGCAAGAAGCAATTCAATCAGAATTGAATTCGCTGGCAAAACGTGAAGTTTTTGGCCCTATAGTTGAAACACCTAATGGTGTTAAGCCTGTCGGCTATAAATGGGTCTTTGTACGCAAAAGAAACGAGAAAAACGAGGTACAAAGATATAAGGCACGCCTTGTTGCACAAGGTTTTTCTCAAAGGCCTGGTGTCGATTATGAAGAGACATATTCGCCTGTAATGGATGCGATAACCTTTCGTTATCTCATAAGTTTTGCTGTCCATGAAAAGCTTGACATGCACTTAATGGATGTAGTTACTGCCTATCTTTATGGCTCACTTGATAATGAGATATACATGAAAATTCCCGATGGACTCAAGGTGCCAAACGCGCACAACTCAAAATCTCGGGAAATGTTCTCAATTAAATTGCAAAGATCCTTGTATGGTCTAAAGCAATCTGGACGAATGTGGTATAATCGTCTTAGTGAGTACTTGTTAAAAGAAGGCTATATAAATGACGCCATTTGCCCGTGTGTTTTTATAAAGAAAACAACATCGGAATTTGTTGTACTTGCCGTATATGTTGATGACATAAACCTTATTGGAACCCCTATAGAACGCCAAAAGGCAATTGATTATCTAAAGGATGAATTCGAGATGAAAGATCTCGGAAAGACTAAACTATGTCTTGGTTTGCAAATTGAATATTTGGCAAACGGAATTTTTGTTTATCAATCTACCTATACAGAAAAGGTACTGAAACGGTTTTACATGGATGAAGCACATCCTTTAAGTACACCGATGGTTGTTCGATCACTTGATGTGAACAAAGATCCATTCCGACCACAAGAAAGGAATGAAGAGCTACTTGGTCCTGAAGTACCATATCTTAGCGCAATTGGCGCACTAATGTATCTTGCAAATACTACAAGACCTGACATATCCTTTTCAGTTAATGTCTTAGCAAGATTTAGCTCGGCTCATACGAGGAGACATTGGAATGGGATCAAACACATATTGCGGTACCTAAAGGGAACTACCGATATGGGCTTATTTTATGGCAAGAATTGCAGCCCGGATCTTGTTGGTTATGCTGATGCTGGATATTTGTCCGACCCACACAAGGCTCGATCCCAAACGGGTTATGTGTTTACCTGTGGAGACACCGCCATATCTTGGCGATCGACTAAGCAATCAATTGTGGCTACTTCATCTAATCATGCCGAGATAATTGCTATTCATGAAGCAAGTCGGGAGTGTGTGTGGTTAAGGTCGATAATACATCATATCCAAGACAAATATGGTTTGAAGTGTGATAAACTACCCACAACTTTGTATGAAGAGAATGCAGCATGTATAGCTCAATTGAAGGGAGGATTCATAAAAGGAGATAGAACGAAGCATATTTCACCAAAGTTATTCTTCACACATGATCTTCAAAAGAATGGTGATATCAATGTTCAACAGATTCGTTCAAGCGACAATATGGCTGATTTGTTCACAAAATCTCTACCAAAGTCAACCTTCAAGAAGCTAGTTCACAAGATCGGAATGCGAAGACTTAAGGACATAAATTGATGTTCTTATCAGGGGGAGTTAATGCGCGTTGCACTCTTTTTCCCTTACAAGGTTTTGTCCCACCGGGTTTTTCCTTGCAAGGTTTTTAACGAGGCAACCAATAAGGTGCATATTCAAACATGTGTACTCTTTTTCCTTACTTTAATTTTTCCCATTGGGTTTTGTTTTAAGGTTTTAACGAGGCACATCATTGAATAGACATTCAAGGGGGAGTGTTATAAATACACTTCTATTTAAGGTGAATGTCTTTAATTAGAGAGATTCTAGAGTTCTATTCTTGGTAGCTAAATCATCCTCCTCCCTATAAATAGAGGTGCTCTCTACCATTGTAAATGACTCCTAACGTTCTCTAAGTATCAATAAGAAGAACTCTCTCTACTCTTCTCTCTATTGCTCTTGTTCTTGAGTTATTGTTCTCGTTTTTATATTATTTCATAACATAATACTTAAAAAGTTTTAGAAAATAATAATTTAGAGGGTAAAATTAGTATTGACAATCAAAAAATTTAAAAATCTAGCTAAATGACATTGTGAGTGCAATAAGCATAGTTAAGTGACTTCGCTATTAAAAATGAAAGAAAAGTAACTTTAGAAGATAATTTAGGATAGTTGAGTGGTCATTTGAGTATGAACTCCTTTTTCCCATGTGATTCTTTCGACTGTCCATTCGTATAATTTAACATAATTAATAGTATAATGATTAATTTCTTGTACAAAACTACCTATAACTAATGTAGCATTTGGTTAACTATATCAAAATTTGCATGACCAATGTTGATATAAATTATGCAGGAATTTATGTTTATTTTAATTAAAGTTATAAAACAAGAACATGCTATTAATACCATTAGCACGTTGGAAAAATTGGATGATTATGAAGAATAAAAGATTTAGTTTGAGGTGTGTCAAGGACGTTGTTCTTAAGGATATTTCACCCACACCATGATAAATAATATTAGGTGTATCCCCCAGGATTCAACAAGCTCTTCTAGTATAACTAGGAGCACAAATAACAAAATTAACAAAAAGAAAATTCAGCACAATGAAAAAGAAAGAAAAATTTGTATTTTTGTTTTTTCACATCTATATTGTTATGAAGATGAAGAAGCATATATATATATATATATATACTAAACGTAAGTAGACTCTCTATCCATATAGGCTATTCAAGGAAAATAAACCATCAGAAACATTCAATCATAAAGACTATACGTTAAATCTTAAAGCCGTTAAGATCAATTATTTATTTTCCAATACTAACGTTATTGACTTTTCAATAACGTACAAATCCATGAGAATTCAATTGTCTAATTTATAATCAACATTAATTAATTTTTTTGTTACAAATATTTTTAAAATAATTACTATTATAATGACTCATTAATATAATAGTAAAAAAACTGAATCTAGATATAATTTTAGAATATTTCTTTTTTAAAAATATCAAAATTATTTTTCTATCAATCACCCACATATCTCAAAAAGAATATAAAAAATAATAATAAAATAATAAAATAATTTGTTGGGTTTCATAAAAGAGCATAATGTGTCGAACCTGGTGTCTCTTGGACTATGAACCAGACCTAGATAAAATAAGATTAAAATTATCGAAAAAATGGTGAAGTTCAGAACTGCTATGAACCAAGAATTCTTTTGTAAGTTTAGTGTCTTATCTATCACATTATACCCGCACACATTTTGTTGTTTGTCGCAGTTTTGCACTAATAGACCATGCGCGCGCCTGGTTTTCATGAGTGCTCTAGAAACTATTTGCCATAAATTTCATAGGAGTGGCCTCACTCCATGCTCATATAGGTCCATTCATCAAGTATATTCTGCAGCACAATACACCTCCTATAAAAAATAATAGAGTATTAGACCAAGAGTTTAATAACTCAGCCTTTCATTCCTTGCAGTTTTGCACTACATATATACACACACACACACACCATATAAAGGGATATAATCTAATAGTGCACATTTGATCAACTAATGATTTGTTATTACCCATATGAACCTACTTCATGGGATCTCCAATCACATAGGTTGGGTTACCATCATAGTTGATATAACAAAAATTGGCAAAAGTCTCATTCCCCTCAATGTTTCAGATAATAATTTTCTTCCCAATGGTTTAGTCAGAGGACCGGACAAATTTACTTCTCACTTCACATAATCTATGGAAAATAATCTCATCTCTCAGCAGTTGCATTATCATATTATGTCTCAATCAGATATGTCTACTTTTCTCATTAAATGATTTATTTTTAGCAATGGGTATTGCAGTTTGGCAATCACAATGCATCGACACAGAAGGTTTCGGTTTAATTCCTAGTGGAATACTCACCAAAAGGTTCATTAACCATACTGCCTCATTGCCATCTAATTCCAATGCCACAAACTAAGATTCATGGTAGATCTAGCTATTATTGTTTGTTTAGCTGGTTTTCATGCCACAACACCCCCACCGAGGGTGAACACATACCACTAGTGGATTTTGTCTCATCTGAATTAGAGATCCACTTAGCATCATTATATCCTTCTAATACACTGGAAAATCAACAATATTTAATACCATAGTTCATGGTACCTCTCAAATATTTTATTACTCTTACTAATGCATTTCAATGATCATGACTCGGGTTTTGAGTTATCTACTCAATCTACACACAACATATGCAATATCAAGTCTAATAAAATTCATCAAATGCATTAGACTACCAATAACTTGAGCATATTTATTTTGATCTATAGCATCTCCCTTATTATTTTTTAATTAACTACTAGAATCATAAAAAGTGCTTACAGGTACCACATCAAAATTATCGAATTTTTTAAGAGTTTTCTCAACATAATGTTCTTGAGTTAACATCAAACTATTTCCATCTCTTATAATTTTCGTGCCCAAAATAACACTAGCTTATCCCATGCCTTTTATCTCAAAATTAGAAGACAAAAAAAATTTGGTTTTATGAACCAAATCAAGGTGAGAACTAAAAATAAGCATGTCATCCACATAAAGGCAAATAATAACACATGTACCATCTACACATTTTGTATAAACACATTTATCTACTTCAATAGATGAAAACTCATTATTAATCAATACTTGATCAATTTTCCATGTCACTATTTAGGCGCTTGCTTTAAACCATATAAAGATTTTAACAATTTACATATTTTATTTTCTTGTCAAGATACTACCCTCAGGTTGCTCCATGTAAATTTTCTCTTCCAAATCACCATTTAAAAAAGCAGTTTTAACATCCATTTGGTGAATATAAAGTTCATAAATACAAGCCAAGGCAAGTAAAACACGAATCGAGGAAATTCTAGTTACAGGAGTATAAGTGTCAAAATAATCAATATTTTTCTTTTGAGTAAAACCTTTTGCAACAAGTCTAGCTTTGTATCTATCAATGGAACCATGCGGATTGAGTTTCTTCTTAAAAATTCATTACAACCAATGGGTTTAGCCCCCGGAAGTAAATCAAATAAAATGCAAGTTTTATTTTGTAAAATCAAATTTAATTCTACATCAATAGCTTCTTTCCAAAATGAAGCATCAAACGAAGAAATAGCTGTAGAATATGTTAAAGGATCATTATCACATGATAAGTATAAAAATCATTACCAAAAGATATTTCTTTCCTTAGTCTTTTGCTTCTTCTTAAATCCTCACTTTCAAAATCATTTTGAACAATTGGAATATGTGAAATATTATCACTTGTAATAATATGAGCATCATAAATTTTTTCAAATTTTAAAGGGAAAATATCTTCAAAAAATTCAGCATTTTTTGTTTCAACAATAGTATAATTTTCAAGTATATCACTTTGACTACTAAAAAACCGTATGTTGCACTGCATTCAGCATACCCAATAAACATACAATCGGATATTTTAGATCCTATTTTTCATTTTCTAAGATCAAGCAGCATAGCTTTAGCAAGGCACCCGCACACTTTGAAATATTTCAAATTTGGTGGATACCCTTTCCACAACCCATAAGGAGTTTTAGCCGTTTCTTTTGTAAGAATTCTATTTTGTAATGACAAGCAGATAAAATGGCTTCACCCCAAAGATTATCCGGAGCACCAGAATTAACAAGCATACTATTCATTATTTCCTTTAAGGTCCTATTTTTTCTTTCCGCTACACCATTTGATTGTGGAGGATATGGCGGAGTATCTTGTGAATTATGCCTTCTTTCTCACAATAATCATTCAACAAAAAAATTCACCATCCTTATCGGATTTAACTCTTTTGATTTTCTTATTCAAATGATTTTCTACTTCAGCTTTTTAAATTAAAAACTTATCAAAAGCTTCATATTTATTTCTCAACAAATAAACTTTTGTATATTTAGAAAAATCGTCTATAAAAGTCACATAATATATTTTTCCCTCATTTAGTCATAGTTTGTTTCAAGTCTTCTAAATCAATATGAATTAAACATAACAATTCAGATTCTCTAAATACTGAAGCACATGATTTCTTAATTTGTTTAGCTTCTGCACAAACTTCATACTTATCAATGAAAAATTAATATTTGAAATAAGATCTTCAGAATGCATTTTTTTTAATATAAGATAAACTAACGTGTCATAATCTAGCATGCCATAAATTAGAAGAATCAATCAAGTAAGCAGAAGTACTAGCATTTTCACTAATAGCATTGAGTACAAACAAGTCATGGAAATAATATCCCTTGCCAACAAAATTATTATTCTTGGTCAACACGACCTTATCAGATTCAAAAGAAACCTTCACCCCCACTTTTTCTAAATACCACAAAGACCAAATTGGCTCGGATACTAGGAACATGCAACCGTCATTCAATGCCAAAATTTTGCCAGATGTGAGTTTGAGAAGAGCTTTGTCTTTTCCAAGAACTGGAGTAGTCCTTGAGTCACCAAGATATACAACTTCTTCTCCTTCCTCAACTTGGGTATAAGACACAAAGTCTTTTTTGTTAGCACATATGTGCCTAGTGGCACAAGAATCTAAGACTCAGTCTTTCACATTGGCCACAAGGTATACTTGGGAAACAACTGCAGGAATGATGTCATCCGCTTTGGCTTCAGTTAAATCTATTTTAGCCTTAGCGGAATTATCATTCCCAACCCTCTTCCGGCATTGAGCGGCATGATGACAAGGTTTGCCACACACAAAGCAGTTACCTTTTTTCTTGAAGGTTTTATTGTAGGTTTGGGCTGATAACCATTTCCTTTATCATACCTATTATTTGATTTTTCTGCCGCTTATTGTTCTCCACCAGGTTGACTCTTATAGTAATCTCATTCCTTTATCACCAACATCTTGCTTGCAATTTGTATTTTCAATTATAATGTGCTAGACCAAGTCCTTCGGCGACAATTGCTTGTGTTTGTGTTTCAATTGTCGTTTGTAGTCACTCCAAGATTTGGGAAGTTTTTCTGTAATCATACTAGCAACAAACTGTTCGGGAAGAAAAATATCTTCAGATTTGAGATTTTCAATCAACTTGTGATATTCGTTGATTTGTGCAGTTATATCCTTGTCCTCCGTCATCTCCCACTTGTAGTAGTTTCCAATTACAAACTTTTGTTTAGTAGCATCTTCAGCATTGTACTTTATTATCATTGACTCCTAGCTTTCTTTTGCCTCCTTGTAGGAAACTTAGACATCGAACAATTCATTAGAAAGAGTAGAAACTATAGTATGTCTACATACCTTACTAGCTCATTGATCCATCTGAATGGAAATTGCTTCAGCTGGCTTAGGATCAGTAAGTGCAAAAGCAACTCACGCATATCCAAAATACAATGCACCCGTTCCTGCCAACGCATAAAATTATCTCCACCAAAAACCTCAATTTTCGAAACATCAGGAAAAGGTTTGGCATAGGTAATTAGTGATGGAACATCAACAGAAACAGCCGGTACAGCTGGTGTAGTAGCATCAACAGCAACATTAGCTGTGTTACTCTCCATAATAACTACGTGAAAATATCCTTAAGATTGTTGAAAAAATTGGATGATTATGGAGAATAAAAGATTCAGCTTGAGGCGTATCAAGGATACCGTCGTTAAGGATATTTCGCCCACACCGTGATAAATAATATTAGGCGTATCCCACAGGATTTAACAAGCTCTTCTAGTATAACTAGGAGCAGAAACAACAAAGTTTAACAAACAAAAAAACCAGCAATAAAGAAAAGGGAAGAAAAGTTTTTACCTTTGTTTTTTCACTACTATCTTGTTTTGAAGAAGAAGAAGTGTGTGTGTATATATATATATATATATACTAAATAGAAATAGACTCTCTATTCATATAGGTTATTCAAAGGAAAATAAATCATCCAAGATCCATGATACGAAAATCAAAATCAGAAAAACGAATAGAAAAACAGCGTGATGTAAGTCTGTTATTCCTTGCATTACAAGTGTTGCTACGTCTTGAGATCCTAATTGCCATAATTCCGCTTTATCACAAAGAGCAATTGTGAGGAATAGCCATTCTAGAACTGAAACATTCAACCATAAAGACTATCCGTTAAGTCTTAAAGCTGTTAAGATCAATCATTTATTTTCCAATACTAACATTATTGACTTTTCAGTAACGTACAAATTCATAAGAATTTAATTATCTAATTTATTTTGTCACTAATTAAATTCAAAATTAATTAAATTTTTTGTTATAAATATTTTCAAAATAATTACTATAATAATAACTTATTAATATAATAGTAAAAAATTGAATCTAGATAATTTTAAAATAACTTTTGAGATATCAAAAGTATTTTTCTATCACGACAAAAATATTTTAATACCAAAATGGAATTTAAGTAGACAATCCATTTATAATTATTCCCAGAATATAATGCCACTCGTTTTCATTAACTGCCTTTTTACTTGTTCCTATTATAATTATAATTTTTTTTTAAATCATGGATTGTCCAGAAATACAAAATTAACACTTCTTTCTCTATCACCCTATTCCAAGATTTAGATTTAGTGGGACAAAAGGTTTAGCAATTCTATGTCTTTGGTTCAATATTTCAACGAAAATCTCCAAAGATTGTAACTAAAGACCAACTTAAAATTTAGAGACCAAAAAAGAAGAAAACACTTTTAAAATATAAGGGGTGTTTGGCACGAAGTAAAATATTTTTTAGAAAATATTTTTTAATTTTCTTATGTTTGATTGGCTTAATTATTTTAAAAAATATTTTTTTTATAAACTCATTTTTCTCTAATTGAAGGAATATGTTTTCCTAATTAAGAGAAGCGAAAATATTCTTCAAATTCCTTCTCAATTTTACCCACTCTCACCAACCCACCCCGCACACTCCCATCCCACCCTTCTCTTCAAAAAGGCATTTTTTTTTTCCAAATTTCTATGTTTTTGCACCACCCACTTCCCACCCCTCCAGCACAAAAAAAATATATTTTTTACCTTTTACTTTTAATAATTTCAATTTTTTATTTTTTTTCGTTTTCTACACTATCCACCCACCATCCTCTCCCCCTCCCCCCCCCCCCCAAAAAAAAGTATTTTCACTTTTTTTTGTTAATTTCAAATTTCTGCTTCTTTTTTCCTTTTTTTGCATCACTCATCCCGCCAACCACTCCACTACCCCGCCTCCTTTCCGTCCCCCTCCCCCCCCCTCCACCCCCAAAAAATTTATATTTATGAAAAGTTACGAGTTCAGAAGTTTTATGTGTTCAAAAATTTACGGATTTAGAAATTATAAAACTTATTGATTTAAAAATTTAACGGTACAAAAGATTATAAAATCTGTAAGTTCCAAAGCTTGTTGGTTCAAAAATTTATGACTTTATATTCATTATATCTAAATTATTTATAAATATTCTTGAGAAATTATTTTCTATAATTTACCTACCAAACACCCAAAAATAAATAAAGTTACTAGTTTTTCAAGAAACTATTTTCTTGAAAAATATTTTTCACAGAAAAGAATTTCCATTATATGAATAATAGCCAACGGTCTATGAAGCTTGATGTACCACCCAAGCAAAATACAGATCAAACAACGTTATATTAGTTGAAAGAACGTATAAAAAAAAATTCAGCGTGGCTTTAATCGGAAAAATATATTTAACTGTATTCACAACTTTAGGCTTACTTGGACATGGTTTAACATTACCTCAAGCAATTTTAAAGAGAAAAGGTACATGTTAAACATTCCTGTGATATTGAATATTATAAGAAACATAGAGCACTATACCCTCATAAACCTTACTTGGATGCCAGTAAAATTTACATCATACGACATGGCCTTATAACAAATTATGCAAATTCCACCATTGTATAAAACTGCAGAAAGTATATGTCTGTGAAAGTATATTGAGTGTTCCATCAGCAGAGGCAGATCCAAGATTTTGGATTGTATTGGTTCAGATTTGCAATTTTATCACGTCTCATATAAATTAATGAGTTCAAACCTCATTATTCGTACATATTTAATAACTTTTTAGGCAAAAATATAAGGTATGAGCGAGATGAACCCACGGCGTCTGGCGTCAAAACTGTATACGCCCCTGTCAATCAGTCAGCTTACATGGAAGCTCCTGCTCAACTCAACTGTCCCATCCCCACCTCAAACTCCAGAAATTTACTAAAACATACTACTAAACCAATGCATCAAGAATAACTACCACAACATGATGCCATCATTAAGTTTATATTGATCTATTATGGTCTAGCAGTCTGTTCTTATGGAAAAATTCCGATAAAATCTATTACTAAATTCTAAGATAAAGGAAAGCTCTGCATCTTATATTTCTTGTAGTGCAACAAAGCATGAGATCTCAAAAAAGCCTTCATCATTCATAAGAAAGATGATCACACGCGATGCCACTGGAGCCCAACAAATGAGAAGGCTTCAACAATAGCATCATTCAAATCTCCGTTCTTAATCGGCAATCAACAGGCTTCAACCAGAAGACAAATAGGTGCAAGAAACAATAACACTGAGAAACTCCAACCACAAGAGAGTAAAAGGTCAAAATGAAAGCCGAACAAAATATGTGCCTCAGAGGTAGTGACAATTAAGTATCATCATCTTTACATATCAAGATAATACGTGCGCATAATGCACACATCATAGGCACAGTTAGAGATGATGAAGAATAACACTTACATGATCAACAAAACAATGAAGGAGCAATTGTCTTTCTGTAATATATGCATGCAAATGAAGAATGACACAGCCACTAAAAAATCATTTCCAGGCAAAACAAAACAAGAACAAATGCTCAGTATGCAAGTTAATAGAGATAACATGAACGACAACGACACGACTTTAAAATAAACAAAGCCAAAGAAGCAAACTAGCAAAGTCGAAATATTTCATAGTCCTACCCAGTTGAGGTGATTTATGATCTATGCTGCTTGGACTTTCTTAAATGTTGTTGGGTGCATGTCGTACCCTCCAAAAGTAGAGCATTTGTTGGAGGATACGACAAGGGTGCGACAACATTTTGGAAACTAAATCTAAAGATGACAAATTTATTGCTAGGAAACTCTATCTAAACCGAAAAAACAACTTCAGAATTAGACTTATGCAATAACAACTATCCAGTAAAATCCAACAAAGTGGGGTCTAGGGAGGGGAGTATAACGTGTACGCAGATCTTAGCCCTACCCCGATAGGGCATAGAGACTGTTTGTAGAAACTCGGCTTTTAGAAACAGACTTATAAAAACGTTATTCTAGGAATCATTTAATCACTATTTGTAGGTTAAGTAACCATAAATACACCTCAGATACGAACAATAACAGGAATAGAAATATAAAACAGTAGCAACTGTAATGCTAGTCCGCACTGTAACAACTTATATTAGTCACAAGCATCAGATAGATTCCCATCGACAAATTAACACAATAACTATATGTAAGTTTAGATTGGTAGTCTTAGAAGTGTGAATAATTTATCAAAACTAGTTAAACTATATTTAGGAAAACTTGCTCAATTTAAAAAAAAAAACTTTTTATTCAGTTCGCAAGCTTGAGAAAACAATGGAAGAATGGGAGAATTTTGAATTGTTCATGTTTTTTTTTTAAGAACAATTGTTCATCTTGTTTTTGTTTTTTTAAGAGAAAAAGCATACTTTATTTATATGTTAAGATAGAAGGCTAATGACCCTAATATTACCATTAATACATCCATCATTAGTACTTATCGCTAAACCTTGTAAGGCACTAATGTTCCCAAATCTAATCAAGGTTTCGCACTGATTACTAGTACAAGATATATGATAAACATGGCCTTCCCGATCTTTTTCGTACATATTCATAACAAAATCCGGTGGCCTACTAAACAAACATAATGTATTTATGTTTTTTTTTCGTAGTGCTTCTTTTGCCAAAACATGGGCCACCTTATTTCCTTCTCTGAAGTTATGCTTGAATAATATCATCCCTTGCCTGGATGCCTTCTTCGCTAATAACCTACAATTATAGCATAACTCATTGTAAGTAGTGTATTCGTTGTTGATAATCTTATTGATCTCTGTGGCATCAGTTTCTATTTCTATAGGGAACATGTGTTCCCTGGTGATTATTTCCAGTGCATGTATGAGGGCTTGTAGTTCCGTCTGTATTGGTGAGCTTGCATGGATTTTTATTGAAAACCCTGAGTTCCACCTTCCTTTAGAGTCACTAACTACTCTACTAATTCCTTATTCCATGTTGTTGTTGTCGAAAGCTCCATCAATGTTAGCCTTGAGCCATTCTTTAGATGGTTTTTCCCATTTGACCTTGATTCTTATTATCTTGTGAAGAGAATGGTTATTGATAAAAAGGAGTACTCATTAGTGTATGCTATTATTTTTTCCATCTTAATAGGGGTCGATTGGTTGTTTATGTTATTATGGTTTCTGTTGTTCCATATCTCCCATAGAGCAAATGGAAGTAGTTGTTGCCAATTTGTATATCGCAAAACAAAAGGTTGGGGTGATTTAAATAAGGGGCTCAGCCAATTCCTTTTTCTCGTGATATTAACCATGGTTACCCCAAGATTCCTCCATAATAGCCTTAGCTATAGTGTACTTTCAGAAAATGTGATATATTGATTCATTCATATTTTTACAACTTGGGCACATTTGGTCAATATTGATTCCTATCTTGGCTAGGTAGCTTCTAGTTGGTAATCTCATGTGGTAAAGTTTTCAAATGAGCATTTTTATCTTGTTGGAGAATTGTAACTCCCAAATCAAATTTGTGGTAATTTTGTTTTCCATGTTACTATCTATGAGCTTATAGGTGGAGGTAGCTGTAAATATACCACTGGTGTTAAGACTCCAAATAAGTAAGGTGTGGTTATACATTCGTGGGACATGGTTTATAGATTTAATGCAGCTTTGAATGGTGTTTGGTAGATTGAAAGATGATATCCCTAAATTCCACCCATGACTATCACATATGTCTTTTATACGTAGGGTTTCCTCCCCTTTGTTAAGGGGTCCTGAGATGCAATTTCGTAAATTTTTAAAATTTGGAATCCAATTCGTGTCTCATATGTTCATACAAGATTGGTTATCAACATGCCACCTAATACCTTTATTACAAATACCATAACTAATTATTAAACTTTTCCAAGTAATCGAAGACCCAATGGTTCTTGTTTTTTTTCATAGATACTAATTAACACCTTAGACCAAAGGGAGTTAGTATTAGTGAGGATTCTCCAGGCCAAGCCTATCAGGAGTGCCTGATTTTTAGATTTAGCCTTCTTAATACCTAGTCCGCCCTTTGATTTATTATTGGTGACTATATCCCTACCAACTAAATGTATTTTTTTTTATCCTTTGAAGTGCCTCATAGGAAGTTCCTTTGAATCTTGTCTACCTCCTTTAGAGTTTTGCTGGGAAACTGACTTATTTGCATTAGGTGATTAGGCAACGTATCAAGGGTGGCGTTTATTAGAGTGCACCTCCCTGCCATACTTAGACACTTGATATTCCAGCTATTTAATCTAGCCCTCATCTTGTCTAGTACGGGTTGGTCATCCTTGTGCCTTGGGGTGTTGTTTAGTATAGGGAAACCCAAGTAGCTTACAAAAGTGTTACTAACCCCAATCCCAAGTGTGTTAGCAATCATTTCTCTAGTTTGAGTTTTACAATTTTTGGACAGGACTATTTTTGACTTAGCCTTATTAATATGAAGCCCAGATAGTCTAGTAAAATCATCCATACATTTGGTAATAGTCCTAATAGTTTTTTGGTTAGCCTCACCCATTAGATTCATGTCATCTGCAAAAAATTAAGTGGGAGGGAGGTGGTGTATTAGTATTCAATTTAATAGGCACCAATTTCCTGATATCCACTTGATCGTTAATATTTTTAGAAAGCACATCCATGCAAAGTATGAATAAATAAGGGGACAAAGGGTCTCCTTGCCTGATCCCCCTAGTGGGTGTGAAGTCCTTAGTTTTGCTACCGTTAATAAGGACTGAAATAGTGCTTGTGGTAATACAATTGAGCATTAGATTGCTAATGTTCATGGGAAAGTAAAAAAAACATAAGAGTTTGATAAATGTATGACCATTCTACTTTGTCGAAAGCTCTTTCTATATCAAGCTTCAGGATCATTTTTTCTTTACCTTTAGAACGACTAAAATTCCAATTAACTTCTTGTATTATTATGGCATTGTCACTTGTTCTCCTACCTTTTATGAAACTAGTTTATTCTATATTTATTAATTGATTGAGGAAAGGCCTGACCCTGTTAGCAATTATTTTGGTGATGATCTTGTAGATAGTATTACATAAGCTTATAGGTATAAAATTCTTGAGTGTATTTGCATTAGTAAATTTAGGAATTAGGCAAATATAGGTTTGATTTGTCTCTGGAGGTATTTTGGAGGTGTTAAAGACATAATCGAATAGTTGTATAACCTTACTTCCTAATATATGCCAAAATTTCTGAAAGAAAAAAGGATGGAGGCCATCAGGCCGGTGTGCGTTATAAGGTTTAAACGAAAAAACTAGTGTTCTAATTTCTTGATTTGTAAGGGGTTTATCCAGTACTGATAGGTCACATTTTGCAAAGTTCGTGTCACTATCCTTAATGAGACAGGTCTTGTTATTAGTAGTTGTGTATAGTTCCTGGAAAAAGATTGTGACGTGTTCCATTGTTGAGGACGGGTCATCAATACAATTTCCCGACTCATCTTTGAAGAAAATAATATTATTCCTCCTTCTCCTATTAGTAGCTCTTATATGAAAAAAACTTAGTATTGGCATCCCCTTCATTCAACCAATTAATTCTAGACCTAATTTTCCAATAGTCTTCCTCCAATTTGAGGATATCGTTATATTCATTAACAAGCTTATTTTCCAAGTCTCTTAGGAAATTACTTGTGTGATAGTTATTAGATTTTTGAATCCCGTCTAACCTTCTTAAAAGATTTCTTTTTTCTAGAAAAGATATTTCCAAAGGTTTGATTTTCCCATTGGATCACTTTATTCTTGAAGCTTTCATTACATCTTAATAGATCCTTACTATCCAAATTATTTGAGACTAGCCTGCTAAAATCCGGATGAGTGCACCAATGGGTTTCAAGTTGGAATGGCCTTTCCCTAATAAAATTTATTCTATTATTAAGGTTAACGAGAATATGATTGTGGCCCGAGTGGACTTTTGGTAGGTGTGTTATTGTAACATTTGTATAGGCTTGTAACCAACTATCATTTGAGTAAATTCTATCTAATCTTTCCATAATCAATCCCTTTTTCTTCCTCCTGTTATTGGACCATGTACACCTACATCCCTTAAATCCCAAATCCGCTAGGTTACAGTAGTTTACACAATTTAATAATGATTTGGCTCTATGTTGGTTAATGTTCCTACTCCCAAACTTTTCGGATGCGTCGATTACTTTATTAAAATCTCCTCCTACTAATCAAGGTCCCTTATAATTATTATAGATAGTTCTAAGATTATCCCATAATATGCATTTATTATAAACACTGTTGCTAGCATAAATAGCACTAAATAACCAAGTTAAGTTTTTTGGTTTTACCTCAATCATTGCAAGTATAGCTTGCCCATTCCTAGTGTAGTTGGTGACAGTTACGACTTCATTGTTCCATAGGATAACTAAGCTCCCACTCTGACCTATTGAGGATACCTCGAACATTTCTGTGAAACTCAAAGCCTCAAGTAATGAAATGTGGCTTTCCATCATTGTTTCAATGAGTGCAACCAGGCAAGGCCTACAGGTATCCATGAGCTCTCTAAAAAACCTAGTGAAGTTTGCATTGTTGGCACCTCTCACATTTCAGACCACAATATTGTTTGGTTGATACATAGGATTATTGTTGGGAGGGTTGTTGTTGTGCAGTTTCCTTATAGAGGGGACCATGATCACCATATTATTCCCCATTGTTGGGTCTTGTGGTGGTCGAATGTCCAATTAGCATTTGAACAATGTCATTGGGCAACTAAAAATAGAGTTTTTGTCTAGCGTCTCCTTGAATATTAGTATTTTTACTTCGTTTAGGCTTGAAATGGTTACTGCCAGTTCCCCCAAGTGTGGAGAGTTTTCTAGCTCCTCTCCTCCCTCTTGAAATCCTCCTTGGTTTGGCATGTTCAACGGTGGTGCTTGCTCTTCCAATAGATCTTGATCTGGTCCTAGTTGGTTTGGTACTGCCTGGGAATTCCATTGAGTGAATATTGGGAGGATCATGAGATCCTTCGGAGAAAAAAAGTAGGTTTAATGGAGGATTTCGGAGAAACTGCTGAATTGGGTGATGAGGGATATTCCACAATTGTTACCTGTTGTTCACAAGGTTTGGATTTATTGATGGAGCGAGGGGTTGTAAGATATTGTTCATCCACATTTGGTTGACATAGTTATTCATGGCAAGGTTCATTTCTTCTGATATTAGTTGTGATAGGAAGTTGGTAGTTTGGATTATCAATATGGATTCCTGCCCGTTGATCTCCATATTGAGGGTCACTGCATGTTCCCAAAGCCATAATTCTATCCACAATTGAGGGATGTGGTTTGGTGGACTTGGTGTTTGTGCATATATCACTGGATTTTGGTGGAGTTGCAGTTGTTGATTTGGTGGGTTGTTCATGTTGGAGTTGCAAGATATGTGTATGGGTTGTAATAAACGGTATCTCCTTCTTAGTGCTAGGGGAGAGCTGGCCAAGTTTTAGAGGTAGGGTGTCTATGGAGTGGGTGGTGTCACTGGGATTGGGTGGATTTCTAATGATTGATATTATATGCATATTGGTGGCAGGATTATGCGTGTGTTTTATATCCATATCTTGCTTAGATATGTCCCTAGCCACTTGTCCACACTTGTCCTCCAAGTGTTCCTTGATTGATTGGCCGTGATGGTTGGTGCATGCATGTATGCAAATAGGGTTATCTAGGTAATTTGTAAGTTATTAGGGTTTATAGGTTCTTTGATTATTTCTTTTAATTCCTGATTGGTTTCATTAGTACTTATGGCCATCTCAATTTCACTAATCCATTCATTATTGTTACTAATTACCTCATTCAATTGAGCCACGTTTGTGCCAAATATCCCTTGACCATCCAGTTGCTTCTCATGCAAAATAGTAGAGTTTCTTTTATTTTTTTCCTAAGTTTACCAAAACCATGTGTTGTTTTCCTGTTTCTGTTAAATTACTTTCATCCTCATTGTTTTGTTCTGACAGTTGGAAATTTTTGGGGAGGTTTTCTTCCTTATCATTACTAGATTTTAGCTTCCTAGGTTGAGTATTTGGTTGGTGAAGTAAAAGCTCTTTCCTAACATAACTTAAGTGTTGGGTATTGAGATACTTACCTGACATTGCATCAAACAAATGGACATTAATACCTCGGGATAGATTTGCACCAGAGTTGGGGCCATGATCATTGGCCATCTTTGTCTTACCTTTCCTTGGAAAAGAGACTGTCATCCATTCCCCTTCCTAGTCCTTGTCTTGGATTGGTGAAGCTACTGTTTTGTTTTTTCCCATAGTTGTGATTTGTGCACTATTTTTTGGCAGCGTATGCTTGTTTGCGCCAGCCTACCGCATGCCTTGCATAGGATATCATTTTCCTCATATACAATAGGTTGTTTGTTCTGCCCTATGAGGATGAAATTTTGCACTGGTTGGTCTAGGGGTAGCTCCACACATAATCTTGCATAACGTCCCATCAAGGTAGCTGAGGTGTACGCATAAACTTTGAGTAATTTCCCAATGGAGTTCCTAATTCTTGAAAGGATGATACCATCATAGAACCCCTTGGGTAATTGGGGCAGACGAACCCAAATGGCAGTGAAGCTTTGACAAGCTTCTTTGTCTACGAAATTAGGCACTCATCTTTGAGTAGACAGAAAGAAACCATTGACAAACCAGGGCCCGTTATGCAGAATTTTGATCATGTCTTCCTCCTTTGTTAGTTTGACTGTATAATAGTCCTCCCTAAGATCAATGAGAGGGAAATTCTCATTTATTTTCCATAAGTCTTGTAGTTTTTTCTTGAGGTAATGGTGTACCAGCCTTTTACCAATGAGTTTAATAATAATTGAGAACTTTCAAGGGGTGTACATACGGTTAATATCCTCAGCACTTAGAATTATTTGCTTGAAGGTAGTATTGGTGTTCATTGTTGGTGTGATGTCCATGTCTGTTTCTAGTATCTCCCTATCATGGGCAGGCGATTTGTCAATTGATGTTTTATGGTTATTACCGGAAAGGAAGTCTTCCTATAAGATAGTTTCCTTGTATGATGGAGTATTTATTGGTGTTGAGTTGGTTTGGTCATGTGGTTTTGGGGGAATATGGTTGTGAGGAGAGGGTTGTTGTTGTAGTGAGAGGTTACTCATTCTCTCTCTAAAGATACTACTTGACTCTTTGAATTTTGTAGGAGTTCGTTAATGTTCTGATTGAAGGGATTTTTTGTTGATATATATGAACATGAAAAGAGAAAGAGGAGAAAAATGTTCTTAGTCAACTAGAAGCTCAATATGAAAGAAGGGCTTATTTTATAAAGCATTATCTTTTAGTGGTAATTAGATATCTATAGATATCATTTGCTATATTACGGATTGCAAATACGTTTTCTATTGTTATAAGATATATTAGATGTACTTAAGCTATTGTATTCATTATTACAATAGCAAAAATAGGCGTGAATCGGGTAAGTCCAGCTAATCCATTGTTGTATTCGAGTGTATTCGACTGTATTCATGGCGTGAAATACGGGATTACAGCTGAACATATTATTGTATTCGACTATATTCACGGCGTGAGACATGTGATTACATTATTTTTAAATGGAAAGTGAATCAAGTAACATAATAGACTCCTAATATAACTCAGCTATAACACACAAATTTTGTATTTCCAGTTATAAAAAGATTCTCAACCGAAACATACTCCAAAAACATAGCAATCTTCAGAGAAATTATATAATACATCTGAATAGATAAATTATATTAGTTAAAAATATATGAATATATTCATGGCCAATAGCGAAACAGTAAATACAAAAAAATACATAGAATATAGCGGGATACATTGAAAAGCAATGAAAAAATAGTGAATACAATAAAATACATGAAATACTGTGAGATATATTGAATTACAATGAAAAAATAGACAATAAATACAATGAAATACATGAAAATACACTATAATAGATTGAAATATATTAATAGAAAACCAAGTTGCTCAGCCCCAATGGGTCCCTGAATCTGATCAAATAAATTACCAATTGGCACCTCAGAATCGGTCCGATCAAATCAGAAACAATTTGGTCAAGGTAAATTTGAAATTAAGGATCGTAAAAAAGAGGGGATAATGAATGCGTTTGATATAATGTTAATGTCATCTGGGTTGGATTTATTAGGGTTATTTGAAGAAAGGTTGAATAAGAAAGAGATGAGGTTTATAACGACTGCTTAAGAAGGGAGTATTGAAAAGAAGGTGATGAAAACTAATATTTGCCGAGAATTATTGACCCGCTTCCACCACCATCAGCGTTGTTTGTTCTTTTGATCTTAGAAGCAGAAGATGGTGTGTGGCGGTGAGCATAATTACGCCGGCAGGGAAGAGAAAAGAATAAAGAGAGAGGAGAGAGTGTGAGGTTTTTGACTAATGGTAGATGAATTAGGTGGGAGGAATTTTGAGATTGAATATAGTGTTTCCAGGGAATAGAGGAAGAGAATGACATGTATCAAAGTAGATAGAGAAAGAAAATAGTATAATTAATGCGGCAATTTCAGCCCATATTTACTTGACCCATCCAACCCCACCGTGATAAACCCATATCCAACCCACACATTTTAAATATGGGTAAATATAGGTTAATCCGTTTTCTACCCGCAATAAAATGGGTAAAAACGGGTTGGTAGGTTGAATACTGATTGAATGCGGTTCCAAATTTATGTTGGTTTTCGGCCGCTACCTAAGCAATGCAATATTTCATTTTCTCATGAAACTTTTGAACATTCTATGTGAATTTGTTGACCCGTGTATCGTTGTTTCCTTTTTGTTTAAAGAATTTTTCGTTGACCTTACAAAGGAAAGTCTGGGTATCTATATTTGTATTCATTTCAACTTTATCTCCGGTAAGCAATTTTACAAAAGAAGATACAAAATGTTCATCACAAATTATTGGGTTCGGTCGAACCCGTAGCTAATAATGTGGCTCCACCCATGTTTTCACTCATGGATAAAATGGGTAAACTCGTATTTTACCCAACCCATTAGTCACCCAACTCGTTTTTGACCCGCATAAATATGGGCGGGTTAGTTTGTGCCCCATATTTTTCTTGATCCATTATTAATCCGCCCAAACCCAACTCAACCAGCCCATCTGTCATCACTAAATGTAACTGAATAGCGTATTTAGTGGCATTGGTGTAGGAGGTAACCAAAATTAGATATTCTCCTATAAACATTAAAAAGTATCTATAGAATATAATTTTTTAATGGTATTTATTTAAAATAATTAAGGTATTAACATTTGCTATAGGAGGTAAAAATTTCATGAAAGAAAAATCAACAGCCAAATCCCAAAAATGATAGTTAACCTAAATAACTTGACCTGAATTGCCTTAACGTGGGCTATTATGGACCATTTATTGATGGATTAGTGCGCATAATCTTTTGAGGGAAGCACATAGTTAGCCAGTAATAAAACATGTATTGACTTTTAAGTCACTATTTAAAATATTTTTAATTTTTAGTAACATGGTAGTCTTCACCTTGCTTTATAATTAATCTTACTACTAACAAGATAGTTTTGCATGAAAATGGAGTGATCAACATATATGTTGTAGATCTGTCCACACTTTCAGATAATCACGCACTTGCTTAAATGTGTTGGATAATGATCCACTCCTTTGGCACAAGAACTTGGACATGCCAGTCTAAGCTAACTCAACAAACTAGTCTCGAAGGACTTGGTGATAGGGCTGCCTAACATTAATTTCAAGAAAGATTAAATTTGTGAGGCTTGTGCAAGGAGGAAGCATATAAAATCCTCTTTTAAAAGCAAGAGAATAAAGTACTACCAGGACGATGAAACTGGTCCATATGGATCTTTGTGGACCAATGAGAACATCGAGCAGAGGTGGTGCGAGATATGTTATGGTGCTTGTTGATGATTACTTCAGGTTTATTTGGACATTGTTTTTAACATCTAGAGATGAAACATTTGACATGTTCACTTAATTTGTTAGAAAAACTCAAAAACAACTAGGTAATCAACTTGCATTAATTAGGTCTGATCATGATACTGAATTCGAGAATGTTAAATTTGTTGAATTGTGTGATGAGCATGGCATAGGTCATAACGTTTCTGCTCCTAGGACTCCACATCAAAATGGAGTAGTTGAAAGAAAAATAGGTCATTAGAGAAAATGTCTAGGACTATGCTATTAGTCAAAAATAAGGACATATAGTCCTGAAATTAGAGTTATAAGTTAAAAAAATTAAGGACGGGTAGTTCTAAACTTAGAGTTACAAGATAAAAAATTAAGAACATATAGTCCTAACCTTAGAGTTAAAAGCTTAAAAATTAAGGACAGGTAATCCTAAACTGAGAGTTACAAGCTCAAAAATTAAGAACACTTAATCCTTAACTTAGAATTATAAGCATAGAAATTAAGTACACTTAATTTTAACATACATTTACAAGCTCAAAAAAATAAAGACATGCAACCTGAACATAGATTTACAATTTCAAAAGTTAAGGACATGTAATCCTAATCATAGAATTACATGCTCAAAAATTAAGGATAAGTAGTATTAACCGTAGAGTTAGAAGTTCAAAAACTAAAGATATTTAGTCCGGAACTTAGAGTTACTAGCACGGAAATTAAGAACATCTAGTCCTGAATTTAAATTTAGAAGCTCAAAAATTAAACGCATGTTACATTGATGTCATTTTGAATCCTTTTTTCTGACAAAGTTATTTTTTGATGTATTCTAGCATTTTCTGCCTGCAAATCCTTTTCAAACTTCTCCGATAATCTCTAATCAAAAATCAAAAAAATTAAAAAAAAAATCTTAAGAAAAAATAAGCAAATAAAAAAATAATGGTATTCAAAGAAAAAAAACTCACGTTAACAATTTCCTTAAGCAAGCCTTTATCAAATTGTGTTGAAGGCATCGAACTTTGATCATGAGATAATGGCACATGCACACTAGCAACCTCTGCATCTTCTTCGGAAGAAAGAAATAATACCATCTCGAGCAACTAAAACACCTATTATATATGTGGGGGGGCATGTATTTAGAACCAAAACACATAAACAAAAAATAGCTAGTAATTCTATTAACATACTTTTTCATTATGAAAGTACTTTTTACATAGACTATCATAATGGGGAGATTCCATATTTGAATAACATAGCATTCGAGGGAACCCACATTCTCTGAATTTCACAAACGGGTTTTTCTGAAAAATTGGGAATACTTACATAATCCAAACAAAGAACCGAAAGTAAACAAGTATAGTAGAATTGTCCTTCTCTTTATCTCTCTCTTTCTCTATCTCATTCTCATTGTAAGAAGTATTTTATTTGGGCTTCAAGAAACTCTTCAATGATTTGAGTAATTTTTCATAACAAAGAGAGCTCCAACTGAAAGAAGAGTAGAGTTAATTGCCATCAATGATTTTCATTACACGTTTAGACACATTCCAAGTCTTGCACTTCCCCATAAACACATATTCAACAAAATAAATTATTTTCAACTTTAACGCATCGTCATAGCTGCCTACAAATGATGTGATTGTACCACATCGGTGACTAGTAATATAATGTTACAAATCGCCAACCTCAATTCTATCCTTTCCGGGGAAGTAGACTTTAGAAAGCCTATTATCTCTTTCATTCAAAAAATTAAATTCCATTGAAAAAGAACATTTGAACCTAGTATTTATCTGGAAGGCTACACGTGTAAACTTCACTTCATGATCAAAAACCTTGAATGTCATTAAATTCATCACTGCTTCCAATTATAGAAAGCAACACACAATGAATATTTGCCATAGAATTTCACATATTCCAATCGGAATGTTTTTTGAAAACACCATCTCTCAACTTCTTCCATTGCGTGTTCGACAAGAAAATTTTTATTGTTTCCTTGTACTTAAAATTTTCTTTACAATAGCTCATCAAATTAAGTGAATCATCAAACTCAAAAACACGATCTCCTTCCATTAGCACACGACAAAAAAAAAAATAAAAGGTAAACATTAGGAAATTTTTTTTGTAATGTTCTTAATATTTTAAATAAAAAACTAAAATCTAGGACCTAATTAGATGCGGCTTTAATAGAAGCACAGTAAAGAATACAAGTATTTAGCAAAAATCCTAAACATAGTTAGCATACAAAAACAAAATTCTCAATGACTGAACTACTCTGATTGCATATTACATAATCAATATATTGAATGAACCACAAACACAATTCAATGCCAAAATCTTCTCAATAACTTTCTCAGAAAATCCACTTCTTATCCATGATGAGATGTTCATTAGATCACCCGAGCTAATCAAGGGCCACTACTTCCCTTCGCTGGTCACCTGGATATGCCGTCTTGCTAGAGTTATGAAGACCTTCAAGTAGAAGGAAAATTTCCCCTGAAAGCCCTGTTCCATGCAAGAAAAAATGGAATTGGACGAGAGTCAGTGGTGAATATTGATGACTCAGATGATGAGTCTGATGATGATGCTGAAGAAGTTACGGTTCCCTCAGCGTCGAGAGTTGAAGAGGAAAGCCCATCACAGCCCCGTCGAAGCACCCATATGAAAGCTTTGGAGCATGAGATGGCTGGGTTGCGTACCTCAGTCACTGAATTGGGTGTTCGTGTAGGCGCGGTTGCCGACCGGAATGTGAAGTCGGAGAAGAAATTCTTGAGCTGACTGAGAGCTCTATGTCGTGCTTGCAACGTGAATCCAGACACTGTCTCCAATCAGGAGTAACCTTTAGGGAAGTTCCTTTACCTCATGTTCTTTAAATTTTTATGCCATGAGGACATGTCAACATTTTAAGTGTGGGGTGGAGATACTTCATTGTATGTATATAATTGTAACAATTGACTGTTTGATTTTGTTGTATTGTGTTTGCATTGATTATTTTGGTGTTTTGAGTAATAGTTCATTAGGTAAATTAAAATAGGTAAGTGGCTTGTCCCGACAACGGATCTTTTTTGGCGGAGTTCTTGAGGGATTAAGTCAGAAAAAAAGAGAATATAAGGACTCTTCCTGATGACGGATATTTGATACAGTCCTCGAAGGAAGCTAGTCTAGAAAAATAACATAAAAAAATTTTATTTTATTCTTAGGTAGTGTAGCAACTCCCCCTTGGTTTTTATTTGGGCCACGATTCTTTTCAAAGGGTTTAGCTTGAACCCGGTGTAGATAGTTTTTGTTCATTTTATTTCGTTTAAGTTTTTATATTAGGATTAATAGGCTATGAGCTTAAAAATCGAAAGAGTATTCCTAAGCATTGTTATACCTGAACACAATAGCCACTAGAGTGTAACACTTCGTTTCAATGGTTGATCTTGCTAAAGTGCCTTAAAATCGTATGTTTGCATCTAAATTGAACACTCAAAAGAGAATGTCTTGATAAATCAATCTGGAGCGAGTCATATGCCATGTGCGTGTGAGTTTTACTGTATTCCATGATTCACATTTGGTGCCTAGAACTTGTCATGTTTGTTTGCAAAGCTAAATAGTAGTTTCACTCAGTTTTAGAAGTGATGTAGGCATTTCTTTGTTGAGCCATACATATAAAGTAAATCCACATGAATGCAATACATCTTAGTTAACCTCGTTGAGCCTATAAGCCAGTTTTTTATCAACCACATTGCGAACCTGACCCAATTATTTGAATAGCCAGTTGTTTGAACCCTTTTACCTCCCATAAACACTTGAATGGTATTGAAATTATGCAAAAGCAAAATTGTGGGGTGGTAGTTTGGTATTTGAGTGGAACCATTGAAATAGAAAAAATGTGCAGAGTTTTTAAGAGTAAAAGAATAAGAACCACAAAAAAAGGAAAAAGAGAAAAAGAGTAAAATGTAGTAATTGGTAAGTGGTGGTTTGCTACAATTGCACCTAATGTATGGGGATATTTTTAACTAAAAAGTGGTGGAGTATCTGGTTGACATAAGTATGGTTTTGAAGGTTAATGTAATTGTATTAAAAGTGCTTAAGGAGGTTAGTCACTATATCCAAATATATCCTACCTGTCCTTTAGCCTACATTACAACCAAGTGAAGTCCTATTGATCTTAGACCGAGTGGGCCCGATTAGTACAGTATTACACTACGAGCAAGATTATGGTGCATTTTTGTGGCATGTGAATATTCTTTTTGAGAGTGAGCGAATTTTGCTATCTAAGTTCCTAATTGTTCTAAATATCATCATATGTGGAACTATTGTCTTGTGTGATGTGAGGGCATGTGATTCAAAAAAAAAAATGCAAGTCGACTCTTTTATAGAGTGGTTTGAGTAAGTGTGAATGTTGAATGGTACGAGATATTTGACTTTTGAGATAAATGTTGTTCAGTACAACTTTGATGAAATGTTCAATGTGTGAGTCTTAAGGAAGGGACATTAATGGAGTGTGGTGGAATGCTGGAGGGCTAACAATGATTTAAGCGTGGGGTGTTGATATTAGTCTATATAGATGATGTTTACACCATAATATGACCATGCTATATTATTGTTTTATAGGCAAATTGCCAACAAAATGCTCTAAATGGTGTTCTTTTATTTAGCAAGGAATATTCTAAGTGAGGAAGCTCCACGAAGTTTTTTAGAGGCAATAATGTGAAGAAAACGCTCACTCAAGAAGTACCCGAGCACAAAGAAGCGAGAAAATGGCCTGAGAAAATTCCACTGCGACCGCGGTGAAACTATGGTGCAACCACAAAAGACTAAAGTTCGAGACCGAATGATCAGCTCCCGCCGTTGTCGAGCCGCGGTCTTGCCGCGACGCCTCAGGAAAATTTAGACCAAAGTGTAATTTTGGAAAAACTTGTTCCAAACCCTTTTAAGTTGTTGAAACTCGCCCAAGAATGTTTTAAGCTTGTTTTTAGACTACTATGGAGGCAAGAACAAGTGTGAGAAGATCAACCAAATATTAAAGTTTTTCTATCTCTTTTATTTTCTTGCAATTACCCATTATGAATATTAGTATTTTCATCTTGTTTTGTCATTAGTAGCCAATTCCTCAGTGTAGGGTTTTGATGGAACATATTGAAGGATGAAATTTTTTTGATGTTAACATAGTTTACCAGTTTAATCTCTATTTGTTCAGCTACGTGTTTGTTGTAGTTAATTGACAGGATCATCAATTAGCTGCGCCTATTTAGTGTGCATAACTCGGGAGAGAGTGTATATTTAGGTAATTATTGAAAAAGACCAGTCCCAAAGTATATGAGAGATCAATAACCGGGGTTTTAAAGGCGGGATTAGGGATAATGAAGCATTGGGTGCAATCTAAAGTGAGCTGTAACAAACAATGCCAGCTAGCGTATCTCGGGAGAGTGCGTCTAGTAAATTATCGTGATTACTCAGGCGAGATTTATGCTAATAAGATTACTCATGATTGATAGAGATGATTTGGTAAATCTATGTGAAACATAACCGGAAGGGATTCCATCAATAGGGAAAATCATAACCTCAGAACCTTCTCTTAATTCTTTACACTTATCATAGTTAGTTTTCAGTTGTTTATTTACTGTTATTCGTAGTTAGTAGAAATACCATCAAGTGTTATTGCCAATGTTTGGGAAGTTGATTCTATAGAATTTAGTAAATCCAACAAAAGTAATTGATAGGTTAATTCTTTGTGGGTTTGACTCTGAGCTAAATACTCATATTATATTCGCAACATCCGGGTGTCCTTTTAATAAACCATAGTTGGGCGTGTCAAATTTTGGCATCGTTGCTGGGGAATTAAAGGAGTTATCAATTACAATTGAAAGAAGTATAAAAATTCTTAGTGTAGTCAGTTTTCTATATACCCAATCTTTACATTGAAATTTTAATGTTTGTTGACTGCGTTGTACAGGTGCATGCTTAGAAACTCATCGAGAACTGGTGAAGTGTTTGAAATATTATCAGATCTCCAGAGAGTTTTCAAGGCCTTGAATCGGTCCAATCGAAAAAACAAACAACTGAACAATTCGAAGCATACATGGGAGATCACGAAGAGGACCCGCTGTAGCAATAGTACCAGAGGCTGCTCTCTATGACTGGGCACAACCCACAGCTGAAAATCTAGCCACAATGATTGTAGTCTGGCAGATACATGCTGAATCATTCCAGATCACGAATAACATACTGCACTTGTTGCAAAATAAGGGACTATTTTCAGGGTCACAAGTCAAAGATCCTCAGCAACACTTGAAGAATTTCCTATCTATATGCAAAACCCAAAGGCAACCCAATGTAACTCCGGAAGCAATCAAGCTGCTATTGTTTCCATTATCAGTGGTAGGAGCTGCCCAAACCTGGCTAAACTCACTCCCCATAAATTCCATAACAACTTGGGAGGAGTTAGTTAAGCGATTCCATAACAAGTTCCACCCACCCAACAAGATTGCTCAACAAATTGATGAAATTTTAAGTTTTAAACAGAGATCAATGGAGAAACTACATGAGACATGGGAGCATTTTAAAGGGATGTTGGTTATGTGTCCGCAACAAGGTATTCCAGATCTAATGTTGGGGAAGCAGTTTTACATAGGATTGTCAGATAGTGTGAAGAACATAGTTGATGCTTCAACTGGTAGAGCATTTTTGAGCAAAACATGGAAAGAAGGATAAATTTTGCTTGACAAGATGGCACAGAATTTGGGATGGACATCCAGGAATACACCTATCACTCCAGTGGTTCACTCAGTGCCCTTCGATCCATCCAACTCTATAGCTGAAAATATGGCCACCCTATTGACACAGATGAGTATACTCACCAAAAGGGTGAAAGAGTCGGGGCAGAAGCAGTATGTACACATCGTAGATACTACTAATGGGGGTTTGTGCACATCTTGCATCAGTCAGCCAATTAGTAACCAGTGGAATGCAAAGCTTGATCATCATCACTACCTTGAAGACATGAACTATGTGTCTAATTATGGAGGTCAGAGTCAGGGTGGTCAGAATTGGGGCCAGCAGAATCAGCAGTACAGGCCAGCCCAACCACAGTTCAACAATAGGAACATGGGAGGTATGAGACCCCCTAACAATATGGCACCTTACCCAAGGTCACATGGATATAATAATCATAATCAGCAACATGGGTATCACCCTCCGCAACAACAACATGGTGGAAGGTAGGAAGTTGGGTTTGCTAGACTCGAGGCAATGATACAACAGGTTATTGGGTCTAATGAAAAAATTAATGAGAGAGTAGATGCACATGATTCAGCTATCAAGAATATCGAAGTGCAGATGGGCCAAATTTCGATGTCTCTAAACAATCGTCCTTATGGGACATTATCCACTGGTACCCAGATAAATCCAAAAGATCAAGGCTTGAAACACTTGATAGCAGTGAGTCTACGTAATGGCAAAGATTTGGATGTAGAGCAATAGCGGGCTCGAAAAACCAAACAGGCTGAGACACTCATACCAGTTCCTACTGAGCTGGATGAGTCAACAAAACTGACAAAGGTGACAGTCCAGGCTGCCCAGGAAGAAAATAACATTCAGATTGAGACTGAGAAAGAAGCTAAGACAACCCGGGAACCAGTAGTTGAGGTGGCAGCTGATAAAGAGCAATCCTAAATCATTGGGAAGAAGATCCTCTTGCACCATTCCCTTAGAGGCTGGCTAAGTACCAAAAAGAGGAGTAATACAAGAAGTTCTTGGAGATGCTGAAACAAGTCCAGGTAAATATTCCATTGATTGATACTTTGAAAAAGATGCCTGGATATGCAAAAATGATGAAGGACTTAATATCCCGAAAATTTGATTTCCAAGAATTGGCCACAATTGCTTTTACTCGGACCTGTAGTGCAGTGGTGACTAGACCAATTATGGAAAAGTTGTCTGATCCAAGGAGCTTTACAATTTCATGCACTATAGTAATTTTGCTTTTGTTAAGGCACCGTGTGATCTAGAGGCCAGCATAAATCTTATGTCCCTAGAAATTTATAAGAGGCTGGGGATTGGAAGAGCTAGACCCACTTCTACATTGTTGCAGCTGGCTGACAGGACTATAAAAAGAGCCTATGGTATCCTGGATAATTTGTTGATCCAGGTAGGGAAATTTCTGTTCCCTGCATATTTTGTGATTTTAGACTGCAAAGTGGATGAAGAGATTCCTATTATTTTAGGAAGGTCGTTCTTGTCCAGTGGGAGAGCTCTCATTGATTGTGAGAATGGGGAGCTCAAGATGAGATTGAAAGACAAAGAGATAAAATTCAATGTGCAGAAATCTATGAGGCGACCAAGTGAATTTGCCAATTTCTCTCTGATTGATGCTGTGGATGTGATCGTAGAGAATGATGATGAGATGTTGACTGTTGAGGACCCTCTTGCTGCATGTTTGAATAATTTAGATGAGGTGAATGGAGAAGAACTGGCAAAATAGGTGTTGGTGTTAGAGGGTATAGGGTTCTGGGATAGAACTCTTGAATTTGAGCCCTTGCAATTGGAAAATAGAGAAACTCCTCCAGCCAAACCATACATCAGAGAACCACCAAAGCTGGAGTTAAAGCCACTGCCCGCCCATCTTAGATATGAGTTCCTTGGACCTAACTCCACATTACATGTTCTTATCTCATCTAGTTTATTAGATGTACACGCAAAAAAGCTCGTGCAGGTATTCAAAGATTGTAAGACTGCCATTGAGTGGACCATGGAAGACATAAAAGGGATCAGCTCGCCTACTGTATGCATAAAATTCTGCTGGAAGAGGGACACAGACCTTCCAGGAAACACCAAATAAGGTTGAACCCTAATATGAAGGAAGTGGTAAAGAAAGAAGTGATAAAGTGGCTAGATGCAGGAATCATTTTCCCAATCTCTAACAGCAGCTAGGCTAGCCCGGTTCAATGTGTACCTAAAAAGGGTGGCATGACGGTAGTTAAGAATGATAACAATGAACTGATCTCTATGAGAACTATCACATGCTGGTGAATTTACATGGATTACATAAAGATAAATTTAGACACCCGGAAAGACCACTTCACACTTCCCCTTATTGATCAGATGTTAGACAAGATAGCAGGGAGGTCACATTTCTATTTTTTGGATGGGTATTCAGGGTACAATCAGATCTCCATTACACCAAAGGAAAGAGAGAAGACCTCTTTACTTGCTCGTATGGAATTTGTGCCTTTCGGATGATGTCCTTTGGCCTATGCAATGCACCCGCACATTCCAAAGGTGCATGATGGCCATATTCACTGACATTGTAGAGGACATAATGGAGGTGTTCATAGATGATTTCTCAGTGGTGGGGAACTCATTTGATGAGTGCCTTATAAATCTGACTCAGTACTGAAGTCTTGGGGCACCGGGTGTCAAGCAAAGGAATTGAGGTTGACCGTGCTAAAATGGATGTGATAGCAAAGCTGCCCCCTCCAACTTCATCAAGGCAATCAGGAGCTTCCTCTTGGATGTCGGTTTCTATCAGAGATTGATAAGGGACTTCTCAAAAATGGCCAACCCTCTCTATAAGTTGTTAGAAAAAGATCGCCCTTTATTGTTTTCTAATGATTGCAAGGTAGCATTTGAGGAGATGAAAAAGAGGCCGGTCACAGCACCTATCATTGTTACCCCCGACTTGGAGCAACTATTTGAACTCAAGTGTGATGCCAGTGACTATGCAGTGGGGCAAGTGCTGGGATAGCGGAAAGACAAGCTGATGCATCCAATCTATACACTGTGACTGTGAAGAAGATGTTGGCTGTGGTGTTTGCTTTTGTTAAGTTTATATCATACTTTATTGGCTCTAAGGTAATTGTATATACTGACCATGCAGCTCTCAAGTACTTGATTGAGAAGAAGGATCTAAACCTCGCCTGATTCGCTAGGTGTTGCTACAGCAAGAATTCGACCTCAAAATTCATGATCGTAAAGGCATATAAAACCAGGCATAGAAAACCAAGTCGTTGATCATCTAGCACGACTTGAGGGAGCTGAAAACTCAGCTGAAAACTCATCTGGAAACTCTTCCAGACGAGCAGTTGCTCGCTACTAGCCTTGAGGAAGCGCCATGGTATTCAGACTTTGTAAATTACCTAGCCAGCGGTATAGTCCCCTATGACCTTTCATATGTACAAAAGAAAAAGTTTTATCATGATTGCCGCATATATTATTGGGATGAGCCTTGTTTATTTAGAATATGTGTTGACAATATGATCTGAAGGTGTGTCCCCGAGATAGAACAATCTTCTATTTTGTAGGTTTGTCACGCGTCAGCGTATGAAGGACATTTTGGAGGAGTCAGGACAGCTGCGAAAGTGCTAGAGGTTGGTTTCTTTTTGCCTACAGAGTTCAAAGATACGCACCAATTGGTGAAGGGATGCAATGAATATCAGCGAATCGGGAACATTTCCCGTCACCATGAGATACCGACGAACCCGATTCAAGAAGTGGAAGCGTTTGATGTTTGGGGAATTAACTTCAAGGGACCCTTCTTCAGCTCCTTTGGCAATAAGTACATACTTGTTATTGTAGATTATGTGTCCAAATGGGTAGAAGCTGCAGCATTTCCCACTAATGGTGCAAGAGTAGCGGTGGGGCTTTTGAAGAAGAACATATTCACCCATTTTGGGACACCGAGAGCTGTCATCAGTGAGGGAGGCACCCACTTTTGTAATCAAGCCTTTGAAAAGTTGCTAGCGAAGTATGATGTGCGTCACAATGTGGAAGCACCGTATCATCCGCAGAAAAGTGGATAGTTAGAAGTGTCTAATTGAGAGATAAATAGTATATTGACCAAGACCATAAACGCCACAAGAATTGATTGGGCAAAAAAGCTAGATGCTGCACTCTGGGCTTATAGAACTGCTCTTAAAACACCAATTGGTATGTCACCATATAATTTGGTGTTTGGGAAGGCTTGCCACTTGCCAGTGGAACTTGAGCAGAAAGCTTGGTGGGCACTGAAACAGCTGAACCTAGAATTGAAGCTGCGGGCACAACGAGAATCACCGAATTGTATGAGCTCGACGAGTTCAAATATCTGGCTTTTGAGCGCAGAAGGTTGTATAAGAAAGAATAAAGAGATTTCACGGTCAGAACATTGTTGAGCTACACATTAACCCCGAGGACAAGGTATTTCTCAATAACTCAAGATTAAGGTTATTCCCGGGGAAGCTCAAGTCGCGATGGTCTAGTCCATTTAGGGTGGTAGAAGTATTCCCTTCGGGATCTATGGAAATTACCTCGGAGAAAGACTCTCACACATTTAGATTCAATGGGCAGAGACTGAACCTATACATAGGCATCAAATAACCAAAGGAAGGTCAGAGATTCAACTGACGGAACCTCAGAGGTCGAGCAAGCCTTGAATGCGATTTTTTGTGTCGTGCCACAATGTTAAATCAGGCGCCTCGTGGGAGGCAACCCACGAATATTGTTGTTAATTTTTTCTTGTTCATATATATATATATATATATATATATATATATATATATATATATATAATAGTTTTAGCACTGTGACCGCGGTGAGAGGCGAGTATTCTGCCTCGGAACTGGGCAGTCTATTGCGATTGCGGTCCGCGGTGAATGCTAACTACACTGCCTCAAATTTTAAATCCGCAGTGAGATCACGGTGGATACCAGGTATTTTTTTTTTAATTTTTCCGTTTTCTTTCTTTTTTTCTTCTTTATTTAATTTTCTAATCCCACTTAAACAACCCCCACATAAATAACCGACCTCCCATCCTCTAACTCTCACCCAGTCTCTCTCTCTCTCTAAACCCTAACCCCCAAATCCCTCTCTTCTTCTTCTTCAATCCTCTCACTTCTCCCATCTCCATTCCTCTCCCCCTTCTTCCATTAAGGTATGCTACTTATCTCTCCCCTTTTTTTTCTTTTGTATTGTATTGTAGTTTAAGCTAGTTTCACGTTGTAATGATATTGTAATTATTGGTAAATTTTTGTTAGTTTCTTCTTGTTTTTTTTTGTATGTTTATTGTGGTGGATAGGTGTATGTTGGCGGGTGTTGAATGAAGTAGTGTGGAGTGTGATGGTGTAGTAGTATATCGGATTTGAGAGGAGTTTTGATATACCCATGAGGGCTATATGTGCTAAGATAGTGCCTTGACCACTAGGTCTCTGGGAAATCGCCCCAATGGAGTTATAAGGGCTAATGTGACATGGCTGTGGTGAAGTCTGAGTAACCACCCATAGTCACAAATTTCATACACTCACTAATAGATGTTTCTCTGTTTGACAGGTATAATGAGTTCATCTAGGAAGAGACACACCACCGGGACCTCCGCTAGTGGACCAGGAAGCTCTTCGAGAGCTAGGGGCAAGCCAATGCACCACAGTTTGATAATACTGGGTTTGTCTCCCAAGCAGCGGAGGCCAGGTACAATGCAAAGGCGGCAAAGAAACTGCTACATGAAATGCATATTGACCGCCAAGCCCTAGAAGTGGAACGCCCAAATATCTTCAACGAGTTGAGGATGTGTCAGCCGGACATATTCTTCGAGGTGCTGGAGGAGGCCAATATTCAGATGGTGAAGGATTTTTATACGAACTCGTCGGAACATGAGAATGGGGTGGTTACTGTGTGCAATACTCGGGTAAATGCATCTATCAAGGCCATCCGTCGAGAGTTGAAGAGGCAGGCCTATCACAGCCCCGCCGGAGCACCTCGCATGACAGATTTGGAGCAGGAAATGGCTGGGTTGCATACCTCAGTCACTGATTTGGGTGCCCGTATGGACGCGGTGGCCGACCAACATATGAAGTCGGAGAAGAAATTCTTGTGCTGGCTGAGAGCTCTAGGTCGTGCTTGCAACGTGAACCAGACACCGTCTCCGGGCAGGAGTAATCCTTAAAGTAAGTTCTTTTACCTCACTATTCTTTAAATTTTTAAGCCATGAGGACATATCTACATTTTTAAGTGTAGCGTGGGGATACTTCATTGTATGTATATAATTGTAACAATTGACTGTTTGATTTTGTTGTGTTTTTTTTGCTTTGATTATTTTGGTATTTTGAGTAATAGTTCATTAGGTAAGTTAAAATAGGTAAGTGACTTGTACCGACGACGGGATCTTTTTCGGCGGAGTTCTTGAGGGATTACGTCTGACAAAAAGAGAGAATATAAGGACTCTTCCTGATGACGCATTTTTGAAACAGTTGTTGAAGGAAGTTATTCTAGAAAAAATACCAAAACTTTTATTTTTAGGTAGTGTAGTAACTCCCCCTTGATTTTTCTTTGGGCCACGGATCTATTCCAAGGGTTTAGCTTGAACACGATGTAGGTAGTTTTTGTTCATTTATTTATTTTGAGTTTTTAAATTAGGATTAATGGGCTACGAGCTTAAATCAAAGGAGAAATCTTAGGCGTTGATATACCTAAACACAATAACCACTAGAGTGTAACGCTTAGTTTCAATGGTTGAATCTTGCTAAAGTGCCTTAAAATTGTATGTTTGCATCTAAATTGAACACTCAAAAGAGAATGTCTTGATAAATCAATCCGGAGTGAGTCATGTGCCATGTGTGTGTGAGTTTTACTGCATTCCATGATTCGTATTTGATGCCTAGAACTTGTTATGTTTGTTTGCAAAGCGAAATAGTAGTTTCACTCAGTTTTAGAAGTGATGTAGGCATTTCTTTGTTGAGCCAGACATATAAAGTAAATCCACCTGAATGCAATACATCTTAGTTAACCCCGTTGAGCCTATAAGCCTGTTTTTTAGCAACCACATTGCGAACCTGACCCAATTATTTGAATAGCCTGTTGTTTGAACCCTTTTACCTCCCATAAACACTTGAATGGTATTGAAATTATGCAAAAGTAAAATTGTGGGGTGGTAGTTTGGTTTTTGAGTGGAACCATTGAAATAGAGAAAATGTGCAGTGTTTTTAAGAGTAAAAGAATAAGAACCACAAAAAAAAAGAAAAAAAAAAGAAAAAGAGTAAAATGTAGTAATTGATAAGTGGTGGTTTGTTACAATTGCACCTAATGGATGGGGATATTTTTAAATAAAAAGTAGTGGGATATTTGGTTGACATAAGTATGGTTTTGAAGGTTAATGTAATTGTATTAAAAGTGCTTAAGGAGGTTAGTTGCTATATCCAAATATATCCTACCCGTCCTTTAGCCTACATCACAACCAAGTGAAGTCCTATTGATCTTAAACCGAGTGGGCTCGATTAGTATTGTATTAAACTACGAGCAAGCTTATGGTGCTTTTTGTGGCATGTGAATATTCTTTTTGAGGGTGAGCGAATTTTGTCTATCTAAGTTCCTAATTGTTCTAAATATCATCATATGTGGAACTACTATCTTGTGTGCTGTGAGGGCATGTGATTCACAAAGAAAAGACAAGGCTTAACTCTTTTACAGAGTGGTTTGAGTAAGTGCGAATGTTTCATGGTATGAGATATTTGACATTTGAGATAAATGTTGTTCAGTGCAACTTTGGTAAAATGTTCAAGGTGTGAGTCGTTAAGGGAAAAGCTTAGGGAAGGAACTTTGATGGAGTGTGGTGGAATGCTCGAGGGTTAACAATGATTTAAGTGTGGGGTGTTGATATTAGGCTATATAGATGATGTTTACAACTTGATATGACCATGCTTTATTATTGTTTTATAGGCAAATTGCCAACAAAATGCTCTAAATGGTGTTCTTTTGCTTCGCAGGGAGTATGCTAAGTGAGGAAGCTCCACAGAGTGTTTTAGAGGCAATAATGGGAAGAAAACGCTCACTCAAAAAGTACCCAAGCACAAAGAAGTGATAAAATGGTCGCGGTGGAACTGCGGTGCAACCGCGGCAGACTAAAGTTCGAGCAGAATGATTAGCTCCCACCGCGGTCGATCCGCGCTCTTGCCGCGACGCGTCAGGAAAATTTGGACCAAAGTGTAAATTCGAAAAAACTTATTCCAAACCCTTATAAGGTGTACAAACTCGCCCAAAAATGTTTTAAGCTTATTTCTAGACTACTTTGGAGGCAAGAACAAGTGTGAGAAGATGAACCAAAGATTAGAGTTTTTCTATCTCTTTTATTTTCTTGCAATTACCCATTATAAATAATTTAGTATTTTCATCTTGTTTTATTATGAGTAGCTAATTCCTCATTCTAGGGTTTTGATGGAACCTATTGAACGATGAAATTCTTGTTGTTAATATAGTTTACCAGTTTAATCTCTATTTGTTCAACTACGTGTTTGTTGTAGTTAATTGATAGGATCCTCAATTAGCTGTACCTATTTAGTGTGCATAACTCGGGAGAGAGTGCATATTTAGGTAATTGTTGAACAACATCACTCCCAAAGTATATGAGGGATCAATAACTTCGGGTTTAAAGGCGAGATTAGGGATAACGAAGCTTTGGGTGCAATCTAAAATGAGCTGTAATAAACGATGCCAGCTAGCGTATCTCGGAAGAGTGCTTCTAGTAAATTATCGTGATTACTCGGGAGAGATTTACGGTAATAATAGTGCTTATAATAGATAGAGATGATTTGGTGAATCTATATGAAAACCGGAAGGGATTCCATCAATAGGGAAAATCATAACCTTAGAACCTTCTCTTAATTGTTTATACTTTAATCATAGTTAATTTCAGTTCTTTATTTACTGTCGTTCATATTAGTAGAATACTATTAAGTGTTATTGCCAATGCTTGGAAGTTGATTCAGTAGAATTTAGTAAATCTAACAAAAGTAATTGATAGGTTAATTCCTTGTGGGTTCGACTCTAGGCTAAATACTCAGATTATATTTGCAACGTCCGCGTATCCTTTTTATAAAGCATAGTTGAGCGTGATAAGTGATCATGTTAATTAAATTATGCATAATAAATGGATTTTTTATATCATTATATGGTGAAGAATAAGGTCGGGTTTATTGTGTAAATATAGAAATTGTTATTTGTGGATTGTCTACTTTAAGGAATGTAGAAATGTACAAATTTGTTTTTTTTTTTGGGTTACTCTTATCCATGTATTGTTATTTCGTAATCTATGTTATATACAATACATAGATTTTCGTTGATGCGGGTACTAACAATGCATAATTTAATATTGTTAACCAACTTTTGCATAAATTATTCCGATATGAGACTATTTAAACATTGTAGTACTATTTATGCGAAACTTATGCTCTAATTATTTGGTTAATGCAATCAATACCTAACTACAACTAAATCCATGCAACACTACAGAATGCAACCAGTTACATTATTTTCGACCAATAAATATAATAAAAGAAAAATAAAGGGATACATTTCTTATCTCCTGAATTCTACCAATGTGGCATAGTGAACCAAGTGTCACAACCTAATTAGAGATGAAGGATTCCATTTGGCAATTAGACCCAGATCTCCATTTTCCTTTCCATTTCTTTAATGTGTTTTTCTTTTTCCAACATGGAAAATATTTGGATTCCCTACTATCTCTAAAATAACAGCAATTAAGAAATAGATTCTTTAGATATGGCCTCAAAGATAAGGATAAGAGGCACTTCTTCTCATTGGCTACTCTCAAACTCACAACCCAATCCCAGCCGTTGAGTTCCAAAAATCTTGCATACCAACATTGAACCAAAGGCCATAATAAATACCAGTCAAATAGAAAAATCATACACAAAAGATACAATTTCTTTTAGCTCACCTAAACTCCCATTTCCACATCTTGATACCCCCCAAATGGCCACCGTCACGTCGCAAGCCTCCGCCGCCGTCTTCCGGCCAACCTCCACCAAGACAAGGTTCCTCAGTGGAGCATCTGGTAAACTAAACAGGGAGGTGTTTTTTAAACCATCAGCTTCATCTTACAACTCATTTAAAGTTGAAGCTAAGAAAGGTGAATGGCTTCCAGGCTTAACCTCTCCTACTTATCTTGATGGCAGGTGTGTATGCACGTACATTCAACATCATATTTTTTTTTTTGACCTTATGTGGTGCATTCTTATCTATACTTTAAGGGTGAAATGCAGAATTGACCGCTCGATCGAAATTCAAAAATATATTTAAAAAATGTATATTATATGAATATAATACATATAAATACAAAAAAAAAGGTCTGCTGATATTTTTGAAAGCTGCTAAAAATATCTTTAAGGGGTCGTCATTAGGTTCAGAGACTAACTATGCAGATATTAGGGGTAAGGTCTGCGTACACACTACCCTCCCCAGGTCCCACTAAATGAGATTATACTGAGTTGTTGTTGTTGTTGTACTACCGACTAAATAAGACGTACGTAATTGTTGTAGACTCGCTGGTGACAATGGTTTCGATCCACTGGGACTTGCTGAGGACCCAGAAAACTTGAAATGGTTCGTTCAAGCGGAGCTAGTGAACGGTCGATGGGCGATGTTGGGTGTTGCTGGAATGCTACTGCCTGAGGTTCTCACAAGTGCTGGACTCCTTAACGTACCAAAATGGTATGATGCTGGAAAATCTGACTACTTTGCATCCTCATCAACTCTGTTCGTGATCGAGTTCATATTGTTTCACTACGTCGAAATTCGACGTTGGCAAGACATTAAGAACCCAGGAAGTGTTAATCAAGATCCTATTTTCAAGAGCTATAGCTTGCCTCCCAATGAAGTTGGTTACCCTGGTGGTATTTTCAATCCACTTAACTTTGCTCCCACATTGGAAGCTAAGGAGAAAGAAATTGTTAATGGTAAGTGTCTAATTAACACAAAGTAGTGGTTTTCTTTATCGAGTTTTATTTCTATGCACTATTTTATGATGATCACTTTAAAAGTAACTGTAAATAACTGTTTATAACAAATGAGATTAGTAACGGACAACAGAGATTGGTCAGATGGAAATGGTAAATCTCTAATCAACACAAATTAGTTGTTTTCTTAAACGAGTTTAACTTATATGCACCGTTCGTATGATGATCACTTTAAAGATAATCATAAATAATTGTTCATAATAATAAATGAGAGTAGTAACTGACAAGAGGCCGGTGGTTGATCAGATGATTAGCACGCCTCACTTAAAATCCTAGGGTTGTGGGTCCGAGTCATTAAAAGAGTAATAACTCCAACAAAGAGGAATCAAAGGGGAAAGGAATCAACAAAAAGAAAAGATCACTAACTTGAAGTTTAGGCTGATAACTTGCTACAACATGATACAACCATAGTAGGTGGCGGAGCTAGGTGGGCGAGAAGGGATTCAGCCGAACCCATTTCGCCTAAAAATTATAATGTGTATATAAGGTCGATTCTTTTTTACATACATATTAGATGTTGAATGTCCTTAGCTTCTTTATATGTTTACTTTTTTTTATCTTTTGAATCTCTTTGGTGAAAATTTTGCTTTTCCCACTGGTCATTGTATTATATTTTTACAATATTAGCGTATGCTTGCTCTGATGGTAAGTAACCCCACTTCCAATCAAGAGGTTGTGAGTTCGAGTCTCCCCAAGAGCAAAGGTGGGAAGTTCTTGGAGGGAAGGATGCCGGGGGTCTATTTGGAAACAGCCTCTCTACCCCAGGGTAGGGATAAGGTCTACGTACATACTACCCTCCCCAGACCCCACTAAGTGGGATTATATTGGGTTGTACTTTTTTTATGCATTGTAGAATCAATTTAATATTTTTGTGGATTTGCAGGGAGATTGGCAATGTTGGCATTTTTGGGATTTATAGTGCAGCACAATGTAACAGGAAAGGGACCATTTGACAACTTGTTGCAGCATCTTTCAGACCCATGGCACAATACCATTATCCAAACATTCGCCAACTAAAGAACCATATTGACACTGGAGTGAAGCTGTTCTTACCTTGTATTCATTGAGTTAGTAATTTTTTTAATGAAAAGTAAAACAGTGAGATTTATTTTTAAACAATGGACCTCTACTGTACAGAAGAACTAGACTTTGCAGTTCTTATTACTGTACCATATTAACTCTGCTAGATAATCAAAACAACATGATCTATCTGCCGGTTGTTCGGTGCACTGAGCTCCTGTTATGTGCAGGTTCGAGGAAGGGCCGGACTATAAGAATTTATCGTACACAACCTTAAATATAAGAGGTTGTTTCCATTGCTCGAACCCATGACTTCTTGGTACTTTGCTCCAGGAGCTTGAGAAATTCAGCAAATTCAATATTTCCATCTTTGTTTTCATCAAAGGGCACAATCATTCTCTGGCAATCTTCCAATGAAAATTCCAGGAAACCTATCTTGCAAATGACTTTCTTTAGCTCATTTGCATCAATATAGCCATCTCCATTCTCATCAAACATATCAAAAGCTTCTTTAAACTAGGCTCTGTTTCGTCGAACGAATCGAAAACCTCAGCCAAACCAACCTTATCAAAATCATTCCCATTTGAGTTGCAAAAAGTCATTAGTGTATCAAATACTATCTCAAAATCTTCCTGCAATAGTGCCTCATTATTAGTAGTAACAATTTCAGGGCCACAATTTTTTGACTTTGATGAAGTTTCAGACTTGTTATATGGGGTAAATACCAAAAGAATGGCTTGAAATAAAGAAGAAAAACAAGAACGAAAATCCTGAAATGTGATTACTAAGCCAAGAATAATACAACTTAAGATGGTGGAATTGAAATGATTGAATCCATCAGCTGTCTTCTTGGCCTGAGCTGAGAATGAAAAGATCTTCTCCATAGCCTAATTGTGTTCCTTTTCCTTGGAAATTTTTGGATCAGATTAATGAGATGAATGTAGAATTCAAGTTTCTATATAAAGAGACTTTTCAATGAGGTCCAGTCTTGGTAGAAAGTCTGGAGGAAAGAATGTTGAAAAGTTTATTAAGTTTCCATTTAAAAAGGGGGGCCTAATTTTCCTGTATCCTTATTTGTGAGAGTGAATCAAAAGTCGGCGTAATTTCTTCCTTGTAATTCACGTTAGTAATAATTGTATCCAACAATCCGTGTCGCCTGAATAGGGCAAAGACTACACATTGAAGAAAGCAAGAGAAAAACAGGCCGGTGTTCACGCATGCAAAGTGCAAAGTGAGTAAGAAAAAGAGAAATATATATTTTTAATCGCTTTCAAGAAAATACACAAAATATATTTATTCTTTAATATGTATGTCTAGTATATATATATATATATATATATATATATATGATAAATATATTTTATACACTTATTTAATTAGCGAATGCAATTAATTTCTATTAATATATCAATTTTATATTTGCTCATTAGAAAATTCTGGCGTCCAATAATAGAAAGGACACAAGCTAAGGACGGGTAAAGAACTCTTTTACTATCAATGCAATTTTAAAAAAATCTACACCTTGATCTACATCAACACCTAGCTTTTGATATTAGAAGCTGTTAATATGAGATTTTGTTTTAAAATCTTGTATATTTTAAGTTAAAGTAAATTTTTCAAGATTTTTGAAAATAAAATTACTTGAAATTTTCACATAAGCCGTTTAATCTCATATGTGTAACATGATCTTGAGCAATAGAACATGTCAAGAAGTTGATAACTTTATATTAAATTTTTTTTATATGTTTCAATATACTTGTTGCAATGATACAAATCTAAGGAAAAAAATAGAGTTTAAAAGTGTATTATATATTTTCTAATAATTAATTTAATCCTTTTTCTATATATAATATTTTATTTTTCTACTTTGGAATACTTAATATTTTCATAAAAAGATTTGGGGCCTGATGAGAAGAGTTAGGGTGGGATAGATAGCATATCTCCTTCTTTAATCGGAACTATTCAGTTTCGGTATTTGGAATGAAAAAAAATCCTTATAAGGAACAACTCTCACTTTAATGGACTTTATATGGTACAAATGTAAATTAATCGATGCCCCAGATTAAATATCAGACATCCAATAAGAATTGTGAAAAAAAAATTGGAGCCCCCAAAATTATAGGGCCTCCACCGCTTTAGTGGCTTTACCCTCTGGCCGCCCTTGGTACACTATTAGAAGCAGATCTAGAATTTGAAGCTCGTTGCTGTATTTTTAGATTCAAACAAAAAAAGTTTTGCATATAAGGTGCCCACTGGTCACTATTAATATATTACTATTTTCTAAACATATATATATATATATATATATATATATATATATATATATATATATATATATATATATATATATATATACAGAATTAGGGGAGAAAGGCGGGGACAGGAAGTTACTCCGGTTAGCTAAAGCAAGGGAAAGGAAGGCGCGTGATCTTGACCAAGTTAGGTGCATCAAGGGTGAGGATGGTAGAGTTCTGATGGGGGAGTCCCAAGTCAAGCAGAGGTGGCAGGCGTACTTTCGAGACTTACTTAACGAGGAGGGGGGTCGTAATATAAATCTAGGGGAGTTGAGGAATTCAGAGCAACATAGAGACCTTGGGTACTGCAGGCGCATTAGGGAGGAAGGGGTCATGGGGGCTTTGCGTAGGATGAGTAGGGATCGAGCGACCGGGCCTGACGAGATCCCGGTGGAGTTTTGGAAATGCATGGGTAGATCAGGAGTGGAGTGGCTATCAAGGTTGTTCAATGCGATCTTCAGGACCAAAAGGATGCCGGAGGAGTGGAGGTGGAGTAAGTGGTGCCCTTGTACAAGAACAAAGGGGACATCCAGTGCTGCAGCAACTATAGGGGTATCAAATTAATAAGTCACACCATGAAAGTTTGGGAGCGGCTGATCGAGGCGAGGGTGAGGGAGATGTCATCTATATCCGTGAACCAGTTCAGTTTCATGCCGGGTCGCTCCACTACAGAAGCTATCTACCTTGTCAGGAGGCTGGTGGAGCAGTTCAGGGATAAGAAGAAGGACCTGCACATGGTGCTTATCGATTTGGAGAAGGCGTATGACAAGGCCCCAGGGGAGGTGTTATGGAGGTGCTTGGAGGCGAAGAGCGTGCCGGAAGCCTACATCAGAGTAATCAAGGACATGTACGATGGAGCTAAGACTAGGGTTAGGACGGTGGGTGGCGACTCAGATCATTTTCCTGTGGCTATGGGGCTCCATCAAGGATCGGCGCTTAGCCCTCTTTTGTTTGCCGTGGTGATGGATGCTCTACCCGTCATATTCAAGGGATGTACCTTGGTGTATGCTATTTGCTGATGACATAGTCTTGATAGACGAGACGAGGGTCGGTGTTATTGAGAGGTTAGAGGTATGGAGACAAACTCTCGAGTCTAAGGGTTTCAAAATAAGCAGATCTAAGACAGAATACCTAGAGTGCAAGTTCAGCATCGAGCCGAGCGAAGTAAGCAGGGACGTGATGATTGGATCTCAGGTCATCGCCAAGAGGGACAGTGTCAGATATCTTGGGTCGGTGATTCAGGGGGACGGAGAGATTGGCGGGGACGTCACTCATCGTATAGGAGCGGAGTGGTCAAAGTGGAGGCTTGCATCAGGAGTCCTGTGTGACAAGAAAGTCCCACTGAAACTCAAGGGAAAATTTTATAGAGCTGTGGTTAGACCTGTCATATTGTATGGGGCGGAGTGCTGGCCAGTGAAGAACTCACATGTTTAGAGAATGAAGGTTGCGGAGATGAGGATGCTCAGGTGGATGTGCGGGCTCCCTAGGTTAGACAAGATTAAGAATGAAGTTATTCGAGAGAAGGTGGGGGTGGCCCCGGTGGACGAAAAGATGCGAGAAGCGAGGCTGAGGTGGTTCGGGCATGTGCGAAGGAGAAGTCCTGATGTCCCAGTGAGGAGTTGTGAGCGGCTGGCGATGGTCGGCGTACGGAGAGGCAGAGGGAGGCCTAAGAGGTATTGGGGAGAGGTGATTAGGCATGACATGGCTAGAATGAGGGTTTCCGAGGACATGACCCTTGATAGGAAAGTATGGAGGTCTAGTATCAGGGTTGTAGGATAGGGGCTCCTAGAGTTTTTTGTACTCCTCACCCGGGGTTGGGTGAGGCTTGGTAGGGCTATTCAAAGATGTTTTGTGTATTGGACTGTGTCTTCCTTATGGTAGTTATTATGGTAGTTACTGTCTGATATTATTGCATACTATTTTATTTACGGTTCTTATGTTTAAATAATTATTTGCGCTGTCTCTGATGGAGTTACTAATGCTCTTTTGTTTTTGTTTTTGTTTTTGTTTTTCCTTTCCTTCACTGAGCCGAGGGTCGATTGGAATCAGCCTCTCTGCCCTTTCGGGTAGGGGTAAGGCATGTCTACATATTACCCTCCCCAGACTCCACTTTGTGGGACTATACTGGATAGTTGTTGTTGTTGTTGTTATCAAACTTTACGGATACCATAACCCCAATTTATATAGCATAGATCTGCCCCTGTACACAATCAGTGTAGAGAACTTAAGATCTAATCGAATTGTGTGTATTGGATATTTGGATTTTTAGATTTCTGGGATTTATTCATATTTCATCATTTCTTTTGTCGACGTAACTGTGTGTTATTAATAATGCAGTAGATGCAAGTGCGATTTTTAATTAATTATGCATGTGTGAACAGTGCGACTATTTCATGATAATAATAAAATTATAGTTTTGTAGGCATCACTAACGTGTTTTGTTTTAAGACTGAGAGTTAATAACGTTGGAGTTCATTTTCTTGGAAAATCCTTTGCCATATATCTCTCAGTTATAATTGGAAACTGTGGAGTTGTGAATCACGACTTTATGTGGTTTCATTGACTTCAGTCCTTCACTTGACTTAGTTGATTTAATTATGCACATTTAATTTTGAGGTTTCTTTAGTCTTTACATCTTAAGTTTAAGAAATAGGTTAATAATAAATTTTGAGCATCCAAGCTCAAAAAGAGGGATTCAAGAGCAGGTATAAAGCAATAAGCTGGCAGAACTACAGATACAGGAAGGAAACAACAAAGGCATAGGAACTCAAAATGCAGGAGCTCAAGGAAATTACAGCTAGAAACGGACCTCAAGCCAGGAAATTGGTCGATGCTATTTGCGGAGAATAAGTTGGCAAAAAAAGTATGGATCTGAGCTATATTCCACATACTATATCAGAGGATGAAGTGATTGTTGAATGATACAAGAGGATATTGAGAGCGAAGTAGATAAATGGAAATATGCAGTTATCATATATGTCATTAGGGAAACACCAACAATTGGGGCCATGGAAAGGTTTATAGCTGGCTGCGAAACCACTCAGTTAAACCTAAGGTATATTACTATAATGAGGGATACATTATGGTGAATTTTGCAAATCTAGAAGAAAGGAATATGGTGATATACTCGAGACCTTACATGCTGAATAACATGCATGTTGTAGTTAAGCAATAGGATGATGACTTTGACTTTGATGAAGAAGATGTAAAGACAATGCCAATTTGGGTAAAGCTGCCAAACCTGCCTTTGAGTTGTTGGAGTGCAAAAGCATTGAGAAAAATTAGAAGTGGCCTAGGCCAACCCATCTATGCAAAAGCTTGCACTTCAAATATTGACAGATTTTCTTATGAAAGAATATTAGTGGAGGTAGATGTCACTAAGGAGCTACCAAAGAACAGCAAAGTGAAAGACCCCAAAGGTAGAGTAATAGTACAAAAACTGTGGTATGACTGGAAGCCCAGCTATTGTGCAAAGTGTATGAGGATAAGGCATAATTGCCAACAACAACAGCAGGGCAGAACAACACCTGACAGGAAGTTAGAACTATAACAACACAAAGCACCAGTAAGCAAAGGACAGAATGGAAGCCAGTTAACACAAGACCATGAAACCAAAGCCAACATCAACACAAGACCAGGAAACCAAAGCCAACAGCAACAGGATATGATTGCAAGTGCAAGTGTGCATGGAAAAGAAAATGACAAAGGGGAAGCAACTGATGAGCAATGGCAGCAAGTTAAAAGCAAATCAGCAGCTAAAGGACAAAAAATATATGTTCCTGAACATCAAATAGAAGTGGTGAATGGCTTTAGCAGGTTAAGAAATGCAAACCAGGAGCAAGTTATCAAGAGAAATACAGAATGCAGCACAAGTAAAGCAAGGATGGAAGAGAAGGTACACAAAATAACACATCTCAATATTGATAGTAACATGGAATGTTAGAGGTTTTAATAAAGTATTCAAGCATAAGGAACTAAAGGAGTTTGGAAAGACTAGCAATGTAGAGATTATAGCTATATATGAACATAGAGTAAGTGAGGCAAAAGCTGAGAAAATAATTATAAAAACACTACCTAGATGAAAATGGTACCACAATGTATCCAATACTTTTGTAAAGGAATATATGGGTGTTGTGGAATCCAAATATAATTCAGTTCACAATGGCAGGAAGTTATGCACAACTAATACATGGGACTGTAAAAAACATTAAAAGTATGATAGAATTCCAATTCTCTGCAGTATATGATCTACATAATATAAATGATAGAAAGGAATTGTGGGAGATGAGAAGGATCATTTAGAAACAAGTAAGAGAGCCATGGTTATTGATGGGAGATTTCAACTCAATTTTGGGAGCTGGAGATAGAATGCAAGGCATGGATGTACTGGTCAGTAAAACAAAAGATTTTAGAGAAGTGGTTGAGGAATGCAACTTAACTTAACTACCTACAATAGACAGGTCATTTACATGGACAAATAGTCATATTTTCAGTAGGATTGATAGAGCCTTGGTGAATGATAAATGAATGCTACATATGCCCCCTCGACAAGTGCATGTCATGAACCCTGGTATCTCAGATCATTCCCCTTTGGGTATGGAAACAAGTGTGAAAAGTGATAATAAGAGAAGGCCTTTCAAGTTTTATAACTGTATGGCGGATCATCCTGACTTTAGACATATTTTGGAATCTAATTGGAAATGGAAAGCAAGTACAATGGAAGACATATGGCATAATTTGAAGCATTTCAAAGCAGCTCTTAAACAACTAAATAACAAAGGGTTCATGAATGTTAAGCTAAAGATAAAGAAGATAAGAGAGGAACTACAATAACTACAAGGCAGAATGAAAGATCATAATGCACCATCAAGGCTGTTTGAAGTAGAGAAAGGGATGATATAAAGTGGGATATAATTGAGGAAGCAATATATAAATAGAAGTCAAGAATACAATGGCTACAATTGGGGGACTCCAATACTGCTTACTTCTTTGCAAGCATGAAAAGAAGGAAGGGTCAAAATCAAATCACCAAGCTTATTGATAGTAAGGATAACACCTTAATAAACTATCAAGAGATTGAAAATAAAGTTTTCAACTTTTACAAAAACATTTTGGGATCAACATGTGGAAGCATACCTGCCATACACCCTAGGAAGATAAGAAAGGGGCCAATGTTAACCAGGAAGCAACATTTGGAAGTCATAGCTCCTTTTAACAAGGAGGATGTATATGAAGCTCTAAAGAGTATTGATGATATGAAGGCACCTAGGGGAGATGGTTTTAATGCATGTTTTTTCAAAAAGACTTGGAGCATGAATGGAGATGAAATAGCAAAGGCAGTTTTATAGTTCTTCAACTGGGAAAATGTTCAAGCCAATAAATCGCATAGCTGTTAATCTCATTCCCAAAGTCAAGAACCCAACTTCCATCAAGGAATACAAACCAATCTCTTGTTGTACTACCTTATACAAAATTATATCCAAAATGTTGACAGGTAGAATGAGGAGGGTCATGAACACATTGGTAGATAGAAGCCAAGCAGCTTTTGTACCTGGTAGAGGGATGGTGGATAATATAATGCTCAGTCATGAACTTATAAAAAGATATGGAAGGAAAGGAGACTTACCTAGATGCATGATCAAGATAGACATGCAGAAGGCATATGACTCATTAGAATGGATCTATTTGGAGCAGGTGCTTGATGGGTTGTGCTTTCCTAAAAAGTTTGTAGGATGGATTATGAAATGCATTAGAACAATGTCATACTCTATTAATATAAATGGTTGTCCTACTATTCCATTTGATGCTAAGAGAGGTGTGAGAAAGGGAGACCCCATGTCTCCATTTCTTTTTGTCATAGCAATGGAATATTAGACTAGAAGTTTAAAGAATTTAAAGGAGCAACCTAAATTCAATTATCACCCAATATGTGAGAAACTAGGTGTTGTTCAACTTAGTTTTGCTGATGACATGCTACTTTTTTGCCGGGGTGATAGGATATCTGTGCAACTATATGAATACTTAAACAATTTTTCACAAGCTTCAGGATTAGTGGCAAATCAGAACAAAAGCAGCATTTATTTTGGAGGTGTCTCAAATGAAGAACAGCAGGAGATTACTAAAATCACAGGGTTCAGCATTGGAGAACTACCTTTTAAATATTTAGGTGTGCCATTAAGTACAAAAAGGATATCAATTAGCCAATGTCAACCATTGTTAGACAAAATGCTGGGTAGAATTAAAGAATGGACAGTGAAGTTCTTGAGTTATACAAGAAGATTACAACTAATTAAAAATGTGCTTATTTCTATACAGTCTTTCTGGTCACAAATTTTTCCGTAACTAAAGAAGATCATTCAGCAGGTGGAAACAATATGCATGAAATTCTTATGGACTAGTGACACCAACTCAAGCAAGAAGGCTTTAGTGGCATGGGACAAGCTGTGGAGACTTAAAACTAAATGAGAACTAAATGTAACAGACCTCAAGACATGGAACAAGGCAGCTTTGTTGAAATAACTATGGAACTTAGATAAGAAAAAAGATAAGCTATAGATCAAATGGGTGCATACATATTATATAAAAGGAAGGGAACCATGAGAATTTGATGCAAAACAGGCTTCCTGGATCATAAGGAAGATCTTGCAAGAAGGGAAATACATGACTGAAGCAGGATTGGACGTTAAAAGGGCATTATAAACTGATTCATTTACCATTAGAGAAATAAATAAGCAACTAAGAGGGGAATTCCAGAAGGTGAACTGGAGTCGAATGTTGTGCAATAACGGATCAGTCCAAGATGGAAATTCATCTTGTATTTGGCAGTGCAGGGGAAATTATACACAAAAGATAGACTGATAGGATGGGGAATGCAAGTTATCCCAGATTGTCCATTGTGTGAACATGAGATGGAAAATCATAGACACATATTCTTTACTTGCAATTTCTCTGAAGATATTTGGAGAAGGTTGTTTAAGTGGATGGCTATTAACAGAGAACTAACAAGCTGGAATGAGGAGATCAAATGAGCAGCAGAACAGGTGAAAGTTAATGGAGTCAAAACCATACTGTACAGAATGTGCATCAGCAGTATATCACATATGGCTAGAAAGGAACATGAGACTTTTTCAGAAGATTAAAAGAAACAGTGAAGACATTACGAGACAAATAGTTAGAACATTCATTATATAGGTTATAATCATAGTAAATTGAGGATTAATTTACAAAAGCTTAACTTTTATCCGCAGAGTAGTCTTTGAGGTAGAGATGTTGCTAAGTTTGGGGCTTCATGTCCAAAATTAGGAGTTATGCTTGTATATTTTCCTTGGTAATAAAGCAGTTAATTACCAAAAAAATAAATTTTTAAACAGGACACAAACTTATAAAGTGCAATAAAAATGAAAAATTGTGGGTTTGTTTGGTATGATAACAAAAATTCTAAAAAATATTTTTTACTTTTCTTACGTTTGTTTGGATTAGATATTTTAGAAAATATTTTTCTCGTGAAGTCAATTCGTCTAAAATGACTTCACTATTAAAAGAGGATGGAAAATAAATTTCAAAACTCTTTTCGTAACCTTCTCCATCCTATTCTCCACCGCCACTCCCCACCCCACCATCCATAGACTACCCCCCCCCCCCAAAGCCACCATCGTCGCTCCGTTCCATAGACTCCGACCTACTACACTCCCTCGCTCTTACCTATCTGTCTCATATAATATTTGCCTAAAATATATATTTTTCAAAATAATTTTTTATTACCTAACCAAACGTCGAAAAATAAATAAGAAAATCACTTATTTTTCAAAGGAATTTTTATGGAAGGAAAATATTATCTTTCATACCAAACATATCCTGTATTTTGATAATTATACTAGGGGTCTATAGGAATTTATCAAAGATTAAACATCTACAAATATTGAAGCGTCTCTATTTTGGGTAAGCGTCTCTGCATTAAGTAAATTTTCTATTGACAACTTCAAACAGTAATAAATTTATATAGGAGCTGCAAAATTTATAGGTAGATTCTTTTTAGGGAAAAGGAATGGCTAGAAATTGATGTACCTTACCATTCACAACTTCAGTTTTTCCATCGGATTGAGGGTGGTAGATAATGGAATTATGCAACTAAACTCTTTATTCTTCAAATAATGCTTGCCAAAACTTTCCGTGGAATATAAGATCTCAATCACTGACAATTGTTTGAGGCAGGCCAAGTAAGTTGTAGCCACTATTGAAGTTGTTTAAGGATGGACCAGTGCAACGAAATGAGCATACTAACTCAATCTGTCCACTACTACCAAAATCAAAGACTTGCTATGTGCCTTTGGAAGTCCTATGAAATCCAAGCTAATGTCTTGCCAGATTTTCTCAGGAATAGGGAGTGGTTGCAGTAATCCTGGAAATTTGACATTTTCTCCTGATAAGTTTCACACCTTCTGATATGGTTATAAATGTCTTGTTTTATCTTCTTCCAATAGTATAGTTGTGGAAGTTATACCTAAATGACCTCCAACAACTGAGTTGTGCAAATATTGTAGAATCTCTTCCTTGAGAACAGGGATAGAACCAATAACAATCCTTTCCTTTCTGTATAAGACTCATGCATGTAAGAGGTAGGTTAGGTTATAAAGGATCTATTTGTAGTTGAGTTAGCAGGTGCTGTGTCTAAGAATCTCCTGTATATGACTGTTGGACCTTCAGGAGTAAATCAGAAGTAATAGTGGTTAAAATCTGCAACTGAACTAGTGTAGTTGGGCATCTTGATAATGCATAAGCTGTTACGTTTTCCTTCCCTTTCTTATACAGTATAGTATAGTCAATGCCCTATTAATTTAGCTAGCTATTTATGTTGGCTAGGAGTGGAAATCCTCTGATCTAGTAAGTACTTGAGGCTCTGATGGTCAATTTTGATGACAAAATGTCTCCCAATTAAGTAGGGCCTCCATTTGTCAACAACAGTCACAATGGCTAGGATTTCCTTTTCATATACTGACAGTTGTTAATGTTTTGGACTCAAAGATTTGCTCATATAAGCTAAGAGATGTTCAGCCTGCATTAATACTGCTCCAATACCCACCCCACATGCATCTGTCTCAATCACAAACTCCATATAGAAGTTTGGCAAAGCAAATATAGAAGCAGTACTCATGGCTTGTTTCAAATTCTAGAAAGCTTTAGCAGCTTCTTCTCACCAACCAAACTTATCCTTCTTAAGAAATTTAGTTAGAGGTCTGGCTAGTATTCTATAGCCTTTAACAAACCTTCAATAATACCATGTTAGTCCTAATAACCCCCTAAGTTCTTTACACTTTTGTGGACTAGGCCAATCTATTATCACCTGTATCTTGCCAGGATTAGTGGTCACCCCTTGTTGTGTAATAATATGACCCAAGTACTCTACCTCAGGTTCCCAAAAGAACATTTACTGAGCTTCACAAACAAGCTTTGTTCTTTCAGAATATCAAAGGCTTTTTGTAAATGAACTAAGTGTTTAGACCAGAAGGGACTATAGATAAGGATATCATCAAAGAACACCAAAATTAATTTCCTTGGATAGGGTTGGAAGATCTTATTCATGAGGCTTTGGAAGGTCGAAGGGGCATTAGTGAGTCCAAATGGCATTATTACAAATTCATAATGACCATTATAGGATCTAAGAGTTGTCTTCTCAATATCTCTCTCATCCATTCTAATTTGATGATACCCTGATCAAAGATCCAGTTTTGAAAAGTATTTTGATCCTCCTAACTCATCTAACAATTCTTCTATCACTGGAATAGGGATTTATCTTTTACTGTACAGTCATTTAATTTTCTATAATCAATGCAAACCCTCCATGTACTATCTTTCTCTTTAACCATAACAATATGAGAAGAGAATGGGCTTACAGTAGGTCTGATGACACCACATTCTAGCATCTCATTAATCATCTTTTCAATCTCATCCTTCTGTCTTGAAGAGTATCTGTATGGCTTCACATTAATGGGTGAGACTCCTTCCTTCAGAATGATTCTGTGGTCATGGTCTCGATGGGGTACAGTGTTGTTGGATTCTCAAAAAAGGGTGCATATTGTTAAAGCACCTTCTGCAACTGCTCTGAGTTCTGCACTTCCTAAGAGTTTGATGTTATTCATGTTTCCTGCATTGATTTTGTTTCTTGTGAAGGTTGAATGAACACCATGGACATTAGCTACTAACTTGAAAGCCTCATGTTAGCTACCTCTTAGTGACACCTTTCTTCCTCCAATTTGGAACTTCATTGTCAACAGTTTAAAATTCCACCTTATATCACCCAATGTAATAAGCCATTGAATGCCCAATACTACATCAAATCCTCTCAATGGAATAACCAACATATCAGCTTTGAAGTCTACTCCTTGCATCTTCGAAGTGACTCCTGACGTCATCACATAACTGTACACTTTACTTGTTGGAGAAGGAGAGTAATATTTAGAATGAGAAGAAAAGAGTTTAGGAAAATATAGAGAATTGGAATGGAGATAAAACTTTATATTGAAGAAGGCTTTTGTTATTTTATTGATTTTCTTGATTACAAAATGAGTTACAACATCACATATTTATACTACTCCATGGAAGGATCTAGATACTTGAATGATTATACAAGTTTATAGAATTCTCTAGATTGATGCCTATGAATTTTATTGAGAAGTATCTAGTATCTCCTAGAATTGTCTAGTTTAATACATTGATTTTTATGAAAGATTTTTCTAGCTAGTACAAGATGATTCTAGAACACCTCATGTTAATCAAGTTTAATCTTAACACCCCCCTTTAAACTTGATTTGTGTCTCTCTTGGTAATCTTCATCTGATTCCTTAATTGAACAAACTTGTCAATTGGGAGTGCCTTGGTGAAGATGTCGGCAAGTTGATCATTCGTACTGATGAACTCCAGCTTGATCTTTTTGTCTTCCACCAATTTTCTGATGAAGTGATGTCGAATTTCTATGTGCTTTGTTCTTGCATGAAACACTGGATTCTTTGTCATAGCAATTGCTGACATATTATCACAGTAGAGTGTTGTTGGCAGAATTTGATCTTGCTGTAAGTCAAATAGGATCCTTTGCAGCCATATTGCTTCACATGTTGCACTAGTAGTAGATATATACTCCGCTTCTGCAGATGATAGTGCCACTGTTTGTTGCTTTTTTGAAGACCAAGATATTATTTTTGATCCCAAAGTGAAGACATATCCTGAAGTACTCTTCCGGTCATCAATACATCCGGCCCAATCACTATCTGTATAACCGGCGAGTACATTATCTTTTTCAGCTGAATATTTGATGCCAAAATTTATTGTGCCCTTCAAATATCTGAGGATACGCTTTGCTGCAGCATAGTGTACTTTACTTGGATCATTCATAAATCTGGATACAACACTTACCGCATATAATATGTCGGGCCTTGTATTTGTGAGATAAATCAACGATCCAACCAAGCTTCTATAGATTGATGCGTCCACCTTATTGGAACCATCTTTTTTGGATAATTTCTCATTCAAGGCTGCTGGAGTAGCGATTGGCTTGCAATTTATCATGTGAAATTTCTTTAACAGATCATCACAATATTTTTCTTGGCTTATAAATATTTCTCTATTATTTTGTTTTACTTGGATGCCAAGAAAATATCTCATTGAGCCTAAATCTGTCATCTCAAAATCTTCCATCATTTCTCTTTTAAATTCTTCTATCATCTTCTTGTTGGTGCCACAATAAATTAAATCATCAACATAGAGACAAGTTATGAGAAAATCCGTACCTTGTTTCTTGACATAGAGTGATGGTTCACTTGAACTTCTTTGAAATCCATGTTTGCGGAAGTGATGATCGATCTTGCTATTCCATGCTCGAGGAGCTTGTTTGAGTCCATATAATGCTTTCCGGAGTCTATACACCTTTTCTTCTTGCCCTTTGACGATGTAGCCTTGAGGTTGCTCCACATAAACTTCTTCTTCAAGTTCTCCATTTAAAAATGCTGACTTGACATCTAGCTGATATACCTTTAATTTGAGTTGAGCTGCAAGTGCTAAAACCGTCCTGATGGTCTCCATTCGAGCAACAGGAGAAAACGTCTCATTGAAGTCAATGCCTGGTTGTTGTGAATATCCTTTTGCAACGAGACGAGCTTTTAGCTTCTGGATTGTTCCATCTTCATTGTATTTGGTCTTATAGACCCACTTGAGCCCGACTACCTCCTTGCCTTTTGGAAGATCCACTAACTTCCATGTGTGATTTTTTTCAATCATTGTTATCTCCTCGTCCATAGCCTTCTTCCATCCTTCTTCTTTGATAGCTTCTTCAAATTTTGCTGGTTCACAAGAAAAGAATGCAACATCACAGGTATCATAAATTTCTTGTAATGAACGAGTCTTACTTGGAGGTGAATCTGCATCAGTTGCTTCTTCAATTCTCGGGTTAGAAGGTTCTTGAGTGTTAGATGTTGATCCAATGTTTTCATCGGCAATGATATCTGGAGTGGTTTCTTGATCTTTTTCCCATTTCCATGAGCCTGCTTCATCAAAGATAACATCTCTGGAAACCACAAACTTGTTAGTTGTTGGATTGAATAATCTATACGCTTTGGATTCTTCACTGTAGCCAATAAAGATGAATTTTTCTCCTTTCTCATCAAATTTTTCTTTTCTGACTTGATCAGGAATGTGTGCATAAGCTACGCATCCAAATACCTTCAAGAAATCTACATTCGCTTTCTTTTGGAACCATACCTCATAAGGAGTTTTATTTGGCACAGCTTTCGTGGGGGACCTGTTTAAAATATAGACCGAGGTATAAACAGCTTCAGCCCAGAATTTGTTTGGAAGATGTTTACCTTTTAACATGCTCCGTGCCATCTCCACTATGGATCGATTTCTACGTTCTGCCACTCCATTATGTTGGGGAGTATATCTGACTGTAAGCTCCTTTTTTATTCCTTGGACCTTGCAAAATTCGTTAAACTCCTTGGATGTGAATTCTCCTCCACGATCCGTCCTCAAAATCTTAAACTTATGACCACTTTGCTTCTCCACTGATGCTTTAATTTGTACAAACTTTGAGAAAACTTCTGATTTTTCTTTTAGAAAATATACCCACATCATTCGACTATAATCATCAACAAACAAGAGAAAATATCTTTTTCCTCCGAGAGAAGGTGTCTTAGTTGGGCCACATACATCGGCATGAACTAGTTCCAAAGGAACTCTAGCTCTCCATGAAGTTTTTGTGAAGGGTAGTCTATGCATTTTTCCAAAAATACAACCTTCGCAAATTTTACTTTCCACATTTATGTGTGGGAGTCCAATTATCATATTTTTCTTTTTGAGTAATTTGAGACTTTTAATATTTAGATGGCCAAATCTCTTATGCCATAATTGAGAAATATCATTTTCCTCTGATTTTAATGCAAGATTCTCAATTGGCATTTTCAGTGGAAAAACTTTGTTTGGAGTCATTTTAATTTTGGCCACAACTTGATTATTTTTTTCATCAATAATTGTACTTTCATTTCCCACAAAATCTACTCTATAGCCTTTTTGTAATAATTGTCCCACACTTAATAAATTTTGTGTTAGGCCTGGTACATAAAGCACATCAGAAATAAATTTAGTCTTACCTCCCTTTACTTGAACTGCTATCACTCCCTTTCCTTCGACTTTGTGTGATTTTCCGTCTCCAAGCTTAACTTGAGAATTAACATCTTCATCCAATTTGACGAAGCTTTCTTTATTTCCTATCATGTGATTACTGCAACCACTATCCAAGTACCAAATATCCTTCACATTTTATTTAGCACTAAAGCAAGAATAGAAAACATTATCTCCTTCAGTAAAATTAGCTTCGTCATTTTTATTGTACCAACAGTCCTTTTGGGAGTGATTAGCATTTTTGCATTTTAAACACTTAAATCTGCAACTCTGAGTATTATGATTAGACTTTCCACAAATTCTACACTGGGAGGAAGACGTAACTTTATTATTCTTCTCATACCTTCCACGAGGGCCTTGATTGTAATCTCCAAATTTTCTTTGCTTGAAATTTCTGCCCCCATAATTGCTCTTTTGTTGGAAATTTTTCTTTCCTTCTTTATCCGTCTCTCCTCCTCTTTTATTTGAAATTGACACTTTAGATTGAAAAGCTTGTTCCACCTCTTGAGTTGAAAACCTGCTCATTCGTAGCTCATGTGTCTCCAAAGAAGCCATTAGTTCTTGAAAACTTAATGTAGATAAATCTTTAGATTCTTCGATAGCGGCAACAACATGATCCCATTTTGCGGGTAAACTCCTCAATATTTTTTCAACTATCTTCTTATCTTTAAGTTTATCCCCATAACTTCTAATTTGATTAACAATGAAAGTAACTCTATTAAAGAATTCTTTCATGGTTTCATCATTTTTCATTGCTAAATTATCAAATTCTCTCCATAAAGATTGAAGTTTGATAGAGATTACCTTAGAGGAGCCTTGAAATTCCTTCTGTAGAATACTCCAAGCTTCATTTGAATTGGTGGCAGCCATAATACGAGGAAAGATAGTTTTATTTACCCCTTGTTGAATGAAGAGTAGTGCCCTTGCATCCTTCTTCTTATTTTCTTTAAACTCCTTTTGCTTTGCCGCCGTCCATGATGCTAGTGTTTCCGAGTCCTCGGATGCATCATAGCTTCTTTCTACAAGCTCCCAAAGGTCTTGAGAAATGAATAGAGTCTTCATTTGAAGGCTCCAATAATCATAGTTTTCTCCATCAAAAATAGGGACAAGATTTTGTGAATAGTTGAATAAAGATGATGAAGATGATTGTGTTGCCATGGTGGTTTGTAATGGAACACAAGGCTAAACTTGGCTCTGATACCAAATTTGTTGGAGAAGGAGAGTAATATTTAGAATGAGAAGAAAAGAGTTTAGGAAAATATAGAGAATTGGAATGGAGATAAAACTTTATATTGAAGAAGGCTTTTGTTATTTTATTGATTTTCTTGATTACAAAATGAGTTACAACATCACATATTTATACTACTCCATGGAAGGATCTAGATACTTGAATGATTATACAAGTTTATAGAATTCTCTAGATTGATGCCTATGAATTTTATTGAGAAGTATCTAGTATCTCCTAGAATTGTCTAGTTTAATACATTGATTTTTATGAAAGATTTTTCTAGCTAGTACAAGATGATTCTAGAACACCTCATGTTAATCAAGTTTAATCTTAACATTACTGCCATCTGCTACAGACACCGGAAAAGATGAACGGTTTCCAATCTATAACCCAACTTCATGGCCACTGGAAGGTCCATGAAATTATAGGTGGATCCTGAATCAATTATAACATGAACCATTTTCACCTTAACAGCTCCCTTACTCTCATTGTTCCATAATCGCTGGTTCTATCAAGAGCATAGATAGAAACTTGAGGATTCAAGGTTGATTCCTCAGAGTTTTCACCTTCTTCTAACTCATCTTTCCAAAGAGACTCCTCTAACTCATCATCCAATTCTAGGATAAACAGTTGTTTCCTTCGACTACATTTATGTTTTGGTGTGTACTTTTCATCACACCAATAACAAAGGCCATTTACCCTCTTCTCATCCATCTCCTTAGTTTATAACCTCCTTGACCCTTGAAATGCTGGATTACTATCAATCTTGTTGAATTTTCTAGGACCTGAGGTTCTATTGCCATCACGACTTTGACTGAAATTGGACCCTCTAGAACTTGACCCCCACAAACTGTTAGGTGTGGCTAGAAAGGACCTTAAATTCCTTACTAAGGCTTGTGTGTGACTAGTGTTAGTTTCATTGTATAAATAGTAGTAAATAACCCTAATCATATATGTATTAGGGGTAGGACATGTATTGCATGGATGTGGATCATTGTATCATTGTTATAATTAATCAATAATATATTTCTCCAGTGCATTCTCATATGGTATGAGAGCTTTATTGAGAACATTATAGTTGTGTGTCACTCCATCAACTTCCGAGAAGAAAGACCTCGTCGCCGTGCAATTTTCTGGCGACCTAAGAAGTTGTCCGTAACCAAATCACTTTCCATTGGTGTTGTACAAAAACCAATACCACCACACGGTTCCCAAGTCTCCAACGACAAAACCCCAGTAAACCCCACTGGAAAACTCCTCTTCACGTGCCTTCACGCGCCAGAATTTCCCGGTAGATCCAACCCACTCGCCCTACAGTGCATGAGCACTGTTCCGGTTAGATTTTGAAAAAAGTATCTTTAGGACAACTTTATATCCTTGCAAGTCCGAGTCAATTGGTACTATTTCCGACAAATTTCGAAAACTTTGTAATTTTCCAGCGAGCTACAGTGATTTTTCCAATGTGAACAGTGATCCCCAACAATTTTCTACTTTTTCCAGCATAATATTATAATGGAATTCGTACCTGAAGCGTTTAACTCACAATCCGTTGGATTAAATGCAATAAATCCAATCTAGATGGTTTATTTACCGAATTATACTGAGTTTCTTCAGTACAAAGCACGTAAGCATAACCTCCGTAGTTCCAACAAATAGTAGCATGACTGGTGTCTTCAAATCTTCACCTTTTGAGTCTTGGGTCATTGATTCAGGTGCATCTAATCATATTTCTAGTAACAAATCCCTTTTCACTAGTATCTCATATTCACAATCTCTTCCAACAGTCACAATGTCCAATGGGTCTCATGCCATGGCAACTGCAATAGGTCAAGCAAGTCCACTTCCTTTCTTACCTTTAGACTTACTTCGTTATGTTCCTAATAGTCCTTTTAATCTTATAGCCGTTATTCGTCTAACTAAATCATTTAAATCTACTATTTTATTTCTTGATGACTTTTTTTTATACAGTAACGCAGTACACGGAGGGTCATTAGTACCGGACGTGAATCAGATGGACTTTATTACCTTATCCGTGCAAAATTGCATGGACTCGCACCTTATCTTCCTCCAATAACTTCTCCCGTTACTGATTCACCAAATTTATTACATAACGATTAGGACATCACAATTTGTCAAAATTTCAGAAAATGGTACCTGTCTTATCTCACGTGTTCACTCTAGAGTGTGAGTCATGTCATCTCGGTAAGCATTCCCGCTCCCATTTCTAGCAGCGTCTTGACAATCGAGTAGAGTCACCTTAACTTTAGTCCATTCAGATGTTTAGGGTCCTAGTCGGGTCATCTCTACCTTAGGATTTCGCTACTTTGTCAGTTTCATTAATGATTATTCCAGGTGCACTTGGATATTTTTGATGAAAAATCAATCTGAGTTGTTTTCTATTTTTCACATCTTGTCCATGCTGAAATTCAAAATAAATTTGGGGTTTCTGTCCGCACATTTTGTAGTGATAATGCCCTAGAGTATTTATCTTCCTATTTCAGTAGTTTATGAACTCCCATGGGATAATTCATCAAACATCTTGTCCGTACACATCCCAACAAATTGGGGTAACCGAAAGAAAGAATAGACATCTTATCGAAACTGCTCGTACCGTACTCATACAATCTCATGTTCCGATGTGTTTTTGGGGGGATGCAGTTCTTACATCTTGGTATCTTATTAATCGTATGCCATATTCAGATATCCAAAATCAAGTTTCATTCTCTGTCCTATTTTCCCACTTACCTTTGTTCTCTTTTCTACCATGTGTCTTTGGGAGTACTGCTTTATTCATGACCTTACTCCAGGACAAGATAAGTTAGCTCCTTGTGCTCTTAAGTGCATATTTCTGGGTTACTCGAGAATACAAAAGGGATATCGATGTTATTATCCTGATCTTCAGCGATTTCTTATGTCAGCATAGTTGTTCAGGAGTTTGGCATAACTCGTAATGAAGCTAATTACTTTGTATTTATCGATATTCTGCTTCAAATCTTTGCATTACTCGTAATGATCAGGATGGTAAGTTGAAGCAATATCTCTTTCAACACTTTCAGACTAAGGATCTTGGCAGATTAAAGTATTTTCTAGGTATTGAGGTCGCTAAGTCTACTCAAGTATTGTGATCTCACAACTGAAGTATGCCTTAGATATTCTTGAGGAAATGGGAACGATAGGTTGTAGACCTGTTGACATTCCGATGGATCTGAATTCTATACTTCTGCGAGGACAAGGGGAGCCTCTTAGCGATCCTGAAAGATATGGGCAGTTGGTTAGTAAATTAAATTACCTCACAGTGACTAGACCTAGCATTTTCTTTATGTGAGTGTTGTGAGTCAGTTTATGGATTCTCCCTGTGATAGTCATTGGGATGCAGTTGTCCGTATTCTTCGGGTATATAAAATCAGCTCCAGGTAAAGGCTTCTCGTTTGATGATTGAGGCCATGACCAGATCGTTGGATACTCAGATGTTGATTGGGTAGGATCACCTTCTGATAGACGTTCTACGTCTAGATATTATGTCTTAGTAGGAGGAAATTTGGTGTCTTGGAAGATCAAGAAACAGAATGTGGTTGCTCGATCTAGTGCAGAAGCAGAATATCGAGCAATGGCTACGGCCACATGTGAGCTAATTTGGATCAATCAGTTGCTCAAGGAGTTGAAATTTGGTGAGATTAGTCACATGGGACTTGTGCGTGATAATCTAGTTGCTCTCCATATTGCGTCAAAGCCAGTGTTCCATGATAGAGCTAAACACATCTAGATTGACTGTCACTTTGTTAGAGAAAAGATACTCCCGGAGATATTGCTACAAAATTTATGAAGTCGAATGATATGCTCGATGATATTTTCACCAAGTCCCTCACTGGTCCTCGTATTAGTTATATATGTAACAAGCTCAGTACATATGATTTATATGCACCTGCTTGAAGGGGAGTATTAGTTTCATTGTATAAATAGTAGTAAACAGCCTCTCTGCCCTTTCGGGTAGGGGTAAGGCTCGTCTACATAATATCCTCCCCAGACCCCGCCTGGTGGGAGTATACTGGGTAGTTGTTATTGTTGTTGTTGTTGTTGTATAAATAGTAGTAAATAATTGTATCATTGTCATAATTAATCAATAATATATTTTCTCACGTGCATTCTCACAACCATGTTGCAATTTTAAGGATTGTTCTACCAACCTTGTTTGGTTATAAGCTTGGCCCTGGCATCCTTACTTGGACCTCAATCTCAGGTTTTAAATTGGATAAGAAGATGCTGATGGAATGCTCTTTTGTGAGCTCCACTTGATTCAGTAATTCATCGAATTTGTCAAGAAATTCTTGAACACTCCCGTTCTGTTTGAAATCCACCAAATTTGCCATGGTATCTGCATGTTCCAAATCTCCAAACCTCAAATATACTGCCCTAACATAGTCTTCCCAATTTGGGAATCTTCTTATCCTGGGCTTTATGTACATCTTGTGCCATTGAAGAGCCTTGCCTTCCATGTTTGTAGAAGCAGTTTGGACCTTATTTTCCTCCGAAATGTGCTCGTAATCGAAGAATTATTTTTCTTTATACAACCAATCATTAATGTCTTCCCTATTAAATCTGGAAAAATCGAACCTATGATAACGACCCTCCTGATTAAGGTTTCGACCTCAAACTTGATTTTCCCTAATCTCAGTAGCTTCTAGAGCTGCTTGGGCCATCGGAACTCTATTGTTGGTCGAGAAAGAAAGTATCATCTGCTTAATTTCTCCAAAGCGTCACCTTGAATACGAACTTGTTTGCGTAATTCCTTCATTTTTCGCCTCACTTCTCCATTTCTGGTGTACGTTTCCGGCATCATTTCTGGCCGAGAATCGCCTTGCTCTGATACCAATGTTACGTCCTCAATGAAGAACACAGTCAATGAAATCCTAAGGATTGGGATGATGAACAACTTTTGAACAGATTTACACAATTAAACTGGAAAATAAGAAGAAGAAGAAGAAGAAGAAGAAGAAGAAGAAGAAGAAGAAGAAGAAGAAGAAGAAGAAGAAGAAGAAGAAGAAGAAGAAGAAGAAGAATGTGATTTTATTGATAGAAGACTCAATTTTTCCAGAATATATACGATTGATCCCCTCCCTCGTATTTAACTACCCCTTCTCTACGTTTACTAACTGAATTTGCAGCTGACTTCTAACCACCTTAGCTAATATAACCGGCTACTAAGTACTTGTACAGTAAAAAGACTATTATGCCCTTAGGCTCCCACCCTTCTAGATATAGTTCATAACAATGTATAACTGTCTTTAAAAGAGAAAAATGAAAACTTAAAAAGAAGAGAAGGGAAAAAGAAGGAAAGCAAGAGCTAAGTGAAAGTGCCATAAGCATTTGGCATTATGAGCATATGGTATTTGTGACCCAAAGCTAACTATTTTTAATCATAATAAGATGTGACTTAGAGTTGTGTGGCACCATCAAAATATCTATTTTGTTTCCTATTCATAAATTGCCAACTCTAACATGTATACAATATGGAGTATTGTTATGTTTTACCCATGTCAGAAACTATTTACTTCGGTAACCGAAAAATAAATGAATATTGTATATAGCATACAAAATGTATGTATGTATGTATATGTGTGTGTGTGTGTGTGTGTATATATATATATATATATATATATATATATATATATATATATATATATGTATTGGCTATTATTTTAAGAACGGCTATACAGTATAATTTTTCCTATACAAAAACTGCTCTGATATTCTTCTTTGACCAAAAGAATGTAGATCTTTGATTAAACTAATTTATTTTATATAATAAGGGGCTAAACCTCGTTAATGATAATAAATTTATATCTATAATCGATTAATATAAATAATGTAGAGCAACGTTGAAAGAAGATTAAATGCAGTGTGCATTTAATATTTCAATATCATTAATGAAGGGGGAATATCAAGCAATAAATAGCAATAAGTGGCATTAAAATAAATATGGATAATGATACACCTAATATTGAATGAGGTAGATCATTTCTCTTTCTGACAATGATGAATAATAGACAAATACTAGAATCTTGGGACCCTTCCAGAAAAAATGTGGAATAATAGACAATCGAATATTTTTAGAAATGTATTATTTGAATTTTATCTAGAGAGAAAATATGATTTTCAAAGAATGTTCTTATCAGAGAATATTACATGTCTTTTTCCTTATCTCCCTTTCTATTTATAAGGGACATACCCTAGTTAACCCTAAAAGTCTAACTATAGAGAATATATAACGGAATATTCTCTTAAAGATCCTGCTACTAAATTAGCCGTTACTACCGCTTCTGATACTTGACATTGGCCATGATTGGTTGCTCGATGGTGAGTCTTATTGGTTACTAGTCGACCTCGACCAAACTACTTTTGGTAATACCACTTCGTGTTAAATATCCTTAGGTAAATTTTGACCGTACAATTCTAACTATCGACCACGCCATATTCAAATGTCCACATCAGATGAAACATTTTCCTTGATATTAGTGATTCCAGTTAACTTGGGATTGAAGTGTAATTAATTGATTGATTGTCAACTAATTCATTTATTGTCTAATTATCTGATAAACAATTCTTGAATATCCAGGGTCAAGTTGGTATCAGGCTATCTATTTGGTTCTGATATGATATTTGAGGTTGAGAAGCAGTTTAACAGTTCACATGCCATAAAATAGAGAAAACTGAATAAAAAGAATTTGAAGTGATCTATCTTTGCTGGGCCCTTCCTACTGGCTTTTGGGGTGGGAAAAAGAACCAAAAAGAAAGGAGAATGGATTATATTATCTTTCCATTTCCTTTATGAAGTTGTTTAGTTTTGAAAAGGAATAGTACTTGACTACCTTTTGTTAGATTCCTCGAAGGCTTTGACATAATCAGTGGAGGAAGCAGAATTTCTACCAAAGGGATTCAAAAAATAAAAAAGTAAACATACACGAAGAAATTAAAGAAATTCAACAACTACTATATATACAGAAAAAAAACATTTGACCTCATGTATATAGTCAACCGGCAAACGGGATTCAAATGAACCCCCTTCAATCACCCTAGCTCTGCCAATTGCTCAGGATCTCAGAGGCTCAAAGCTATCTGCATGAAAGAGGATCTGACATCCATTTGCCACTATGCAACTCTACTTAGTCCAAGCTGCCTATCCTAAAATACTTGTGCTATGTACCTTAGCAGTTGGTATTATTATAAATGCATTTGTGCTATTATTTTTCCCTAAGAATGATCTTAAAAATCCTTTCTGTTGATATCTTTTAGGTCCTTGCGATGTCTACTATGAAAACAAAGGAAGAAATGGCACATTCATAAAGATCATGAAAACTATATTATGACCTCAGAAATCTGAAAAGAAACGTTCACTGTTATTTAAACCACCAACAAAAATGTTTACAGGTAGCGACCTTCTCCAAACAAACTTTGAGATTCAAATATGTTACACCTAGTGCATCCAAAAAATACTTGCCTTCCCTTTCTATTGTTAGCTGTGTAAATGTATGTACAGTAGAAAACACACAAAGTACAACCAGACCAGCCACTTGCTCTTAATATTTACAGGAAAAACTATTAACACAAGTTTCTACAACCCTCTCAACTCTGCAAGTGATCTGTGCACTGTAAGCGTCCATCAGGCAGGAAACACAGGATAGCTGGTAACTATTTTCGTGAGAGCTGAACGGGAGATTTTTCAAGAGCATCATTTTAGGCTCTCTTCTTGAAGCTGAGGGACATAGATAAGGCTGCAAGATTAGCATGCAACAAAAGATATGCAGTGCTTTTATGAGTCTGTCACAACTTTTTGGGTGCAAGGCCCTGGAAACTCCTCAGCCAACAGAATCATATTTAATTCCCACCGTTGACCATTAAGAACTCTTTGGAGTTTTATAGGATCAGCACGTTTAGGTTCTCTCCTGGAGGACGAGGGATCTAGATAAGGCAGCAGGGTTAGCATGCAACACTGGAGATGTACTGTCTTTGTGGTCTTTGTCATCAATTTTTGGCTGCAAGGCCTTGAAAAATCCTCCCCTGCTAGCAGAATCATATTTAATCCCAAGTGTTGACCATATAGAACTCTTTGCAGCTTCACCAGGATCATCAATCCGCAATGTTTTTGGGACCAAAATAGACCTTTTTGAACTCTTTCGCTCGACTGGTTCGTTCCCCTCAGGATCATCACCTTCTCTTGAATGCTTTCCTAAAGGTGAATTAGGATCAGAACCTGATGCTTTCTCGTTTTCCGTTCGCGATGGTTGACTCAGCCAAGGATTACTCCAAGGAGGCACACTGCAGTTCCAATAATGTGCAGGGTGAAATGGCATAGGGAATCCAAAGGGGTAAATAGCTGACATAGGAACTGCAGCATTCCATGGAAAAGGGAAAGGTACTCCGTGGAGGCAAGGAGCTGGAGAGGGGAAGCCATTTGTGTTAAGCATAACTGCCTCGTGCGGCTTGATGTTACCTCCTTCCACCATCATACTTGAATTCTTGATGGAAGATCCTTTAGAGCAGTCATCGCCATTTTCTCCACCTTTGCACGAAGAATTCGTGTGTTCCTGTTTGTAAAAGCCATTTGGGATCACATTCGGTGCCCGTTTCTCTGCTGGATTTAAAGCAGAGGCCATAGAGTCACACAGTGGTAATTCAGGGCCAAAGGATAGAACAGTGCCATTTGGTTTGAACATTGGATAATGAAATCCATTTGGAGATTCAATTTTTGCTGCTAGTAATACATCATCAGGGATACTTATATGACCATAATGAGATGCAAGATTCTTGTTCTTGCGACGACCAGCTCCCACGGGGAGATTCCTCATGGTACCACCGGAAGTCCAATACCTTTGGCAGCTCCTGCAGAAATGACGAGGCTGATTGACATTGTTATTATTATAGTAACAGAATTTTGTATCCGTACTATTGCAACGAGGGCATGGGAGTATTTTGTCTGGCTTCTTCAGAGGCGTCTGCTGGGAATCTGTTGCATTATTTGGTTCATTTTCATTCTCGGAAGATTTTACTGTTTGATGGTCTTCATCAGAAGGAAATTTAGGACTGGTTTCTGATTCTGATGAAGTCTTAGGATTTTCTGATTCTTCCACCGTCTGATTTTGACCTTCCTCCTCCAGTTTGTCTTCACTGAGTTCTCTTGTTATATGCATATTGTCCTAAAATCAAAATATAATATTACGAGAGGTTCTTGTGAAAATTGCAATTAGATAGCTAGAGTAAAGAGTTTGAGCTAAAATCGACTGCGCATAATGGTAAAAATCAGCACAGATACTGACAGAGACAAGTTTATAACCAATCCTAAAGAATTCTTCCTCAAAAATTGTAAAGGAGAACACTGAGCAGTGATAGATCTAGAACTTAGTAAGTGTATTCTCCAAACTACTTAATCTGCACATATATAGCTGAAATACCTTAAAAAATTGTAAACTTGTATACTAAATTTCCACCCAACCACAAAGGAGTATTAGATGCACTAATATCAAACTCAATTGTCTTAAAATTCTGAATCCACCTTAGCTTTAGTTTTCCATTTTCCCAATTCAACATCCAAGAGAACTTACTTTTAAAATTCCTAACAAAATTAAGCAAAATCCCCAATTAGGAAGTACGTAATTCTTATTTTAAAATCCATCAATTGCCAACCAAAATTGAAAAGTTTAATTTTTGAAACTGTACCTTGTCAGCTGCTTGATTTTTGAAGTCAATTGACTCACTCACTTCATCTTTCTCTGAACTGCTTGTTCTGTTGTCCTCTAAATATTGATCAACATCAAACCCAGTGCTACTCTGATTATCAATCGTAGACCTATTGGCACCGGAATATTCGCCGGATACGACCATCGGAAGTATCTTACCGAACAGCTTGATTTCTGAGTTACACGTCATATTTTCCAGAGAAAATTGGAAGGGGAAAGTATAGGAAGACTCTTCAACTCTTCTAGCAGTGGTTATGGAGTCGCCGGCGGCGAGCTGACGTGGATTCAAGATTGATTCTTTTTTTCTTTTTGATGCGGAGTTTAGAAGCAAAACCAGTTGGCGTTCTAAAGACTGTGAATTTGATATCCTTTAATTTAAAAGGTGTCGCCACGTCACCGCCCACTAATTTTATCAGCCACAAGTTTTAATGGTTGTCCATAATCTAGGGTGTCAATGATATTTAAAAATCGAATAAATTGATCGCATTGTATTATATTAAATTTATTTTAAGTTTCTTTTAAAAAGATCATATATTTTTATATAAATTTCAATCATACTGATAAAAAGAAATTTAAAAAATATCGAATCATACAGAATATATTTTATATGTGATGAATATATTTAGATAATAATAAGTTTAAAACAAACCATTAAATTTTTTATTGAGTCTTGAAATTATGAAAATTATTACAAACAAACAAGTAATTAAAATCAAAATACTAATTCCTAAAATCCATTATGTTACTTATACTTAAACTAAGTTATTTCAAGTATCTTCTTTAGCAAGACACAAAGTATTGTAGCGATTACGAGTAAAACTACAATGAATTGAATATGTTTCCTTTCATACTATTTAAATTTGTTTTTTTGAATATTTATATTAAACTTTATTTTTGTACCCTGACTTGGTTAATATTTTTATACTCGTATGATTTATATTTTCTTTGCTTTAATTTGATTTCTTCCACGTTGTCGTCGAATAGTTGATGAATCTATACTTTATTTAACTTTCATGTTTTTTAATTCAACACTCTTTAAACAGTAAAAATATCTAGAAATTGTTGGTAAGTCCTATAAAAGAACATGTGTTATTGCATTCTACTTCTACTGATAAAATTTACATGATATTTTAAAAAATACCAGAAATTAACCGATACCGAAGTGAAAGCGACATAATTGGGACGGTTTCGAAAAGTCTAATTTTAATTATATATAATAGAATAACCGAAAAAATGGTAAGATAGCAATTTTATAAAATAATCGTCTGAACCGAACAATTGACACCCCTACCATAATCCTTCATATACTAATTTAATTCTCATTGTTATTCGGTTATTAAGCTTTACCTGACACTCTTCTTCTATTTAATCCATCTAAAAAAAGATTAATGTTATGAAATATTATTTTGTAGTGGATGTCTATAACTTCTAAAGAAGTTACTTCCATTACTTTTCTCCATTAAGTACATAACTCTCACTACTTTTCACCATTATAGTTGTAACTCATACACCTCCATAACCTCTTCATGATTTTTCCCGTGATCTCAATAGTTAATACTATATTTATGATGGTCCTTTGTATACCTCAATGTCATCCTATAAATAGAGGGTTTGGACATCACATTATATACATTGAAATACATGGAAGAAATAAGATTCTCTCTACTCTTTCTTTCTACATTGTTGTCTATTTTACTGTTTTATATTATTACTTTAAGCTAAGTTTTATAACAATTAACACTTAATAATATTTGAAATGGCTTTAATATTAACATTCATCTTTTTCCACATAATACAAATTTATATAAAGATATGACATGTTAAATATTATAATATTCTAACGGTAATTTTGGTATTACAATTTTACACATAATTTTGCTTATGTGTGAAAATTATTTCTTTCTATTATTAAATTTTACATTCACTTTAATATTGTCCTATAAAATAAAATAAATAAAGTATAAAGTTATAAACTTGGTAAAATGTTATAATCTTATTATTATTCTACTAAAAGGCTCCTCAACTAATAATGATTTAGGTTTTGTAAAGTGTTATGTATAGATTGCAACATCAGCTCAAATTAACATACATTTGGTCAAACCCAATAATATATTTGATCCAATGCAATAACTTTAGTTTAAATTTTATATTTACTTAAAATCTACTGTATATATAAAAATTATTAATTTAAATTTAATAAATTAAAAAATTTATAATCATGAATCCATAAATTCTAAATTTTGAGTCCCCCTCTAAAAACAAATAATTCATCATAACACGTGTAATATGATAATCGGTAAAATAGAGTAATAACGTATTATGGCTTGTGAAATTGAAATAATTGAATATAAAAGCCTTACACTACTAAATCCTCGTAATGTTTTTATCATCTTTTAATATAATCTTTCTTGCTTACCTTTTCTCTTTTTCTGTAGTTGTACGGAAGTTATGGTGCACCCTGGACTCAAAAAAGCTGTCGACCCACGTGTGAAAATTTAATTGGCTGAATAAGGATAAATTTGCAGTCAATGTACAATCTTTGAAGCTGAAAGTTACAGCTGTGGAATGTAGCCAGTTATAAAGTACCAGGTGGATAAATTATGCCTTGTCGAAACTTTTTACTATTTTATTTTCCTTTTTCTTCATTTCTTGTCAAAAAAAATAAACTGAAAAGGTGTACATGAATTGATTCTTATATATCATATGATACTTCTTGTTAAAAACTAGACCAGTCTTTCAGATCAAGAATATTATATCAATCACTCAGCTTCTCTAGGATTGCTAGCAATAAAATTTTATAGTACGAAAAGTTGCAATCACAATAATAAAAGAAAATTAATTTTTTGATGAATCTTGATGAATATAATTATGTTTGTTCTTTTGATTTTTCTCCCTGAATTATTTTCCATGATTCAAGGTGTTTCGCGGACTTCCTTGAGATGTGTTTGATATCCACGAGGAGAAAGAGCACCTCTTAAGTTACTGGGTTCTAAATTAATAATTTATACATATTTAATGGATTTTTTAAGACAAATTCATGATTCCAACCAAAGTTATTGGGTCCGATCTAAAGGAACACAAATAGTTGCTGAAAGTGATCATCTTCCCTTGCCTTTGCTGCGTATAGTTATACAGTGGATTTGTGAATCCAAATCTAAGTAGATAAGTACAACAGATATTTACACAAGAATTAGAATCTCAGTAAAACTAGGATTCTAGTTGAAAGCAATTTAAACTGACGGAATCACGTGGAAAATGAGAAGCTGTTATGATTTTGAATCCCTTTATCATGCCCTCGCAAGATGGGCTGGATGGAAAGAAGATCAATCTTATTGACTAGATGGAAGAACGTCCACTTTGGTAGGGCCTTTGTAAGTGGATCCGCTAATTGTTCGCCTGTTGGTATATATCGAACATAGAAAAAGTTCTCAAAAAAGTGACGATTGGTCCTTTCATCCATCTTGACCACTAGACCTTTTGACCCTCGGGGATGCGCATGGATCATCGTGCCGTGAATATTCTAAGGAGAGAATAGGCTAAGTATGTGTCCCAGAGTAACCTCACGACCGACCGGCTCCGCATACTTGATGAAAATGAGGAACAGCTTGTATAGGTACGGAGAAAATTGGGTAGGACATACCTCATAATAGCGGCAGAATTCGACCACCAACATAGGAAGTAGGAGCGTATACCCCACGAGGAAGGGGTAAGCATACAACACGCAGAACTCGGGACGGTCAATTTGGACCTTATCATCTCTCCCTGCTGATACCATCTCGACATAATTGGGAATGCCCCATCATTCCCGTAAATCCGCTATCCCGAATTCTCCTATGATGGGAGAAATATCTACCTGCTCCTCGCCACCATCGGTGCCAAAATCTACCAATGCCCTCCCCGGGCAAGATAAAATTTCCTCTACCGACGGAACATCTTTGCATTCCACTGATTCTGTGTCTCTAGCTGCCGGAGCAGGGTTCTCAGCTACCGGAGGGGAAACAAAGAGATTATCACATGAAGAAGTACCTTCCATCTTTAGCCCACAGAGAAAAAAGAGAGAAAGAACTTTGCGGGAGAAGTGAGAGAATTAAAGATTGATGTGAGCAAAGAAATAAGGAAGAGCTCAAATTAGCAGAAAGGAAGATATCCTGAGAATTCTCTCGAAGAGGAACGACGAAATGTGAAAAGCAAATGACAGATTCCTCCAATTTATAATACATATATTATCCTAGCACGAATCCCAATAGTCGCCATTAGAACCTGACTGGGCGCGAAATGATTCACCTTCTCGGAAACGTGTGCCATTATGACTGCCTGCACGAAGTGATGTTTCATTTATCAATCGACGCTTCAGTTTTGAAACCGTCATAACTGTACACGAGTACTGGAAAGATTCCTCTCGACTACGTCACACACATGATCCGTCCGCCGAGATCTACAAGGCACGACCCCGACGAATGGAGGGACTAACTGTATGGGTCAAAATCTGGCCACATGACCATGGTGAAATGACCCTATCCCAACCATCTTACGAAAGTAATCGACAAATTTGACTCCGTCTCATCATTGTTTCTTTCAATACAAGCAACGAAGTAAAGGCCTCTCCACAACGGGAAAAACCTTCCTAACCTGACCATGATAAATCATGACAAGCATGAGAAGTCTTCGATTATAAAGGCAAGATGAAAGAGCTGAAAGAGATCTCCGGCCTCCCCTAGCTTTTTCTCCAATACTCCAATAGCCCGAAAGAGGCAGCGGAGCACCGATAACAGAATCCTTGACCTACGGAAAAGGAGAGAAACTCCATTGTGGCTCACCCTAGAGGGAAGTAATACGATTGTAATTTCCTTACCCTCTCCAAGGAGAGGCATGGCATATTCCTATTATCAATATAACTTTTCGAAACTTTGTTTGTTCAATATTTTATTACAGCTATTTTGTTCTTCGATCCAGTATTAATTAGGATAGACTGTTATTTACCCTTGCATCTCTTTTGATTGATTTGCTTAAAAAGTATTTAATGAAACAACGGGTAATATAAAATATTAAGACAATAGTAGTACATAAGTTTCATACATTGTAAGGAGGAAGAATTTAAGATTCATCCCAAATTCATACGGGTTTTATCCGTTAAATTTTGGTACGTACAAGGAAATATATTAATGAGAATTTTTTCTTTCGTATACCATATATGAATTGTATTATCAAAAATATGCATAGTTTCTAATTTACATGCCATGTCCATATTTTTTCTACAGTTATTATATCAATCATTAAATACTAATTAATAGTGGTTGAATCTTCCTAATTTGTCGAGCTAAAATTGAGGAACAGAATATTCTAAAAGGATTTGGCATAAATCAGATCAAATCATATTCTTCCAAATATTCCTATTTAGGCAGGCTACAATTATGGAAGTAAATATTCTTCCAGCTATTTTCCACCATTGATAGCCATTAAAAAGCTTGAAAGCTTTGAATTAAAATTTGGATTTTCAAAAATCATTATTTGTTTGGACTGGGTGTTGTTGAAAATAATCGGGAATATAGTTTGGAGTTTATATCTCAAATTTGAGGGGTTTTGATGAAGATTAGACTTGGTTTTGACTAAAATTCAGATTGAAACTCGAAGAGGAAGAAGAAGACATATTGTAGAAATTGTAGATTATTTGTATTGTGATTGTAGATGCTTTATTTTATGTTTTCACAAATAAAAAACGACTAAAACTTCTACAAATCTTCTGAAAAAATATAATTATGTCAAAAATTACAATTATACTATAATTGGATGGGAATTGGGATATAAAAATTCAATGTACCCAGTTCGTAGATATTTTGTAGATAAATTGTAGATTATTTGTATTCTAATTGTAGGTGCTTTATTTTCTGTTTTGACAAATCAAAAACGACTAAAACTTCTACAAATCTTCTGCAAAAAATATAATTATGTCGAAAATGCCAATTATGCTACAATTGAAATGGAAATTGGGATATTAAAATTTAATGTATCCAGTTTGTAGATAAATTATAGATTATTTGTATTCTGATAGTAGATGCATTGTTTTCTATTTTCACAAATCCAAAACGACTAAAACTTCTACAAAATCTGATGCAAAAAACAGTCTAAAATTATCTACAAATTTTCTGCAATTTCTGCAATATGTCTTCTTCTTCTTCGAGTTTCAATCTGAATTTCAGCCAAAACCAAGTTTAATCTTCACCAAAATCCCTCAAAATTGAGATATGAACTCCAAAACATATTCCCAATTATTTTCAACAACACCCAATTAAAACAAATAATGATTTTTGAAAACTCAAATTTGAATTTAAAGCTTCAAAGCTTTTTAATGGTTGTCAATGGTGGAATTGTTGCTCTCTTGTCTCTTTGAAGGTTTGTTCTTCTTCATTGAGAAAATTTGAATCTGAAGGTAAATCTGTGTATGAACTTTGAAAATTTGACTTCAATTTTGATGAACTTTATTATTCTTCATTGATGAACCTCAACTGGAGTAAATGAGGAAATAACTTTATTGAAGGTTTTCTTCAATTTTCTGTGAATTTAGAGGGAGAATTTGGTTTCAGAAAATGAAAAATGGTAAAAAGAACATGGGTATAGGTAAAACATGAGTGAGACTGAGAGGTTAGGAGAGAGAAACGTGTAGATTTTTTTAATTAAGGAGTAAAAATGTATAATTAATTATAGTATAAAATTAATACTTTGATATACTAAGTGTAATTAAATCAAACTTTAAACATTAAGGGTAGTAAGATTTCTTATATAGCATAAAAATATAAAAATTACTCGTTTTTATTAAATTATCAATCTTGAGCTCTACCATTGACTGTTTCAATTGGGCCTACGCGTCAATGCCTCCATCATCGGTAGAAATATACAAGTGTAAATAGATTTTAAGTTTGTTTTTGTAAAACATTTGAATTAGACATTATTGTTTTTTTTAAAGTAAGTTAAATTGTATCAAAAGTTATTTGCTAAACAGCTAGTGCGTTGTCTACGTAACCCAGACATCTCGATATCAAGAAAGAAAAAAAACTATGTTATTCTTAAATATGGAACTATTTTAACATAAGTGTCTTAATCTATGTCATTAATCAAAAACACTTGGTTTAAGTTTATGACACGTGTTAATCATCCATGACAACTACACTAGACTTCTTTTTCAATAACAACTAACGTTAGACTTTGTAAATCCGAGGTCCATTTCCTTGCCGAGTAGGAACATTGGAGAGATCAACATATGTCCAATTTAAAAATTCCTAATATACATAATAAGAAGAGATATAAAGTGCAACGCATATCCTTTTGTCATCTTTAGGTGTAAAGTCCTCCTGATTATTGGTTTCTTAATTTTAGTATAATCTTTATTAGAAAGAGACCTTTTAATTTAAATCTCTCCACCAAATCTAGGACTCATTTGAGAGTTGAGGACAAGTTTCGATTTAGACACGTGGGGACCAAAGGACGAGTTGATCAATACAAAATTAGGTAGTCACTCATCTTCTTGCTTTAATTTAATCTTAACATATGGAATAGTAATTGGGCGGATTAGGATTTAAGTTATACGGGTTCAATTTTTAAAAGATAATAGATGAAATTTATTGTATTTTAATGGATATTTTGTACATAAATTTATAAAATGCTGAATTCAAATGAACTCAATGTTGTAACGCTACATCCATCTCCAAATTATAGTAGTATCTATTTACAAGCTGCTCTAGAAGCTATATTACTATATTCGTTTTTAAGGCCCTTGGAGAGTCTCTGGTCTTAAAATGAGTTTCAGAAATACTCGAATACATACAGCCAAAATTGAAGCTGTTGCATTTTCAAAGTGTTAGGCAAGCAAACCAGCGACTATAGTTTATCATACTTAGTTCATTAGGTTTGTTTAGTTAAATTTAATTTAGGAGTTCCATCAATATTTTCTCATTTAAATTGGGGAAAAGGATCAAATGTATTCCTCCACTTTAATATATTATTCATATTTATTATCCGTTATATAATCAAGCCAATTTTGCTTTCGTCATTAGTAAAGCTTTTAAATTTACTTTCTAATCTAATAGAAAGCCCCAAATCCCAAATTCCTTCTATTTCGTACTACAATTTTTTCTCACAAATTAGTTATCTCCTACATTGCTCTACCAGAGAAGAAAATATCCTCGACAAGTTAATTTCTTGTTCCACAAAATTATTTAAAGCAGGAAGAGTTTCCAAACTCACCACCTCCATGCATGAGAACACTAGTAAATATTTCTTTGAAAGTATGTTCTGAAGTTGAATATAAATTTAAACAGGTCATTTAATTTAGGATTTTTCATACAATACTAAAGAATCATACTGTATTGAAAAAATTGAGTTTATATATAATAAAGTGGTTGAAAGATGACATGTCATGACACGAAGGATGATCAAAGAATGATGGTTAGCAAAGAGGCATGAGTTGCAATAGATACGAGTAGAGGCACAAGAAAAGGCACGAGCAGATATTCAAAAGCCTCGATGCTTGTACCTATTCAAATCCAAAAATCGAGGAGAATGAATCTGACAGCATAAGAGAGTAAAGATTCGGTATTGAACAAATATTAAATACTGAAAACGTTAGAGAATTTGTATTAAATTACAATGATTATGTAATATAGCATTTAATGCCTTTAATTGTCTATAATAGCCCTATTATGATAAAGGCAAAATGTATATCTTAGAGACAGCTATAAAAAGAAGAAGAATGGTCATTTATAGATACGAAACACTATTGGAATACACAGATTTACTTTGCTTTCTTCTTTTCATCTTATTATTAGCAAAATCAATTTTCATTATTCATTTTTTGATTATCAGTAACCCGAGTTCTTCTAAATATAAATCTTTGACCGAAATTCTATTTTTTGGTTAAACAAATTGGTTCCATTATCGGGAATCTGATAATATGTTCTTTCTTAACCTTTTTTGTTGCATCAATCATGTCAAACGTTAATGACAACACCCAGGGAAACCAAGAAAACTATCAACTCCAGGGGGATCCACAAGATAATGGCACCCCGATTCCTTCTTCACAAAACTCCCCTCGGCGGTCTCACGAAGGCACTCCTGATGGTCTCACTCAAATGCAAATGCTCAATTTGAAAACGACAAAGCCATCAATGAAGCCTTGCAAAATTTAGTCGCTCAACAAGTGAATAAAGATTTTGAGGCCTTTGTCAGTCAGTTACATGTTGCACCACCAACACCAACTCTAAATAATAACACTTTGGAGAATCCTCATTTTGGGCTTGCTAATTCAGGAAGTGGTGGAATTCCTAGCGAGTCACGAGATGGAGAACCAGGTAACTTAGTCAATTTTGATTTACAAAATTTAGTATTAACATTGCAGAAAGAGCTCAAGGAGCAAAGTGACCACATAGAGCAAATATCTGGAGTACCGTCTATGATCAAAGGGATAGATATGGATAAATATTCACAACAACCTTGGAAGCCAAGTGCTGCTTCTCTCAATTTTAAAGAATTTCAAAATGCCCGATATTCCAAAATACGATGGAACAGCTGATCCGCGAGACCACGTGACTGCATTCACGACTGGCGTGAAAGACAATGACGTGACCAAGCAAGATATTGAATCGGTATTGGTCAAAAAAATTGGTGAAACACTTACTAAATGAGCATTAATATGGTTTTTTTTACCCAAAAATTCCATAAATTCTTTTGTTGAGTTTGTAGATTCATTTATCAAAGCACATTCGGGAGCTCAAAAAATCGAAAAAAGAATGGAAGATATTTTCAAAATCAAACAAGGGGACTCAGAGTTTCTTAGAGAGTTCGTGGATAGGTTCTAGCATGAAAGAATGACGTTACGACGTGTACCACATTATTGGGCAGCTATAGCCTTCACTAGCAATTTGAATGAACAAAACTCAAAAGTCTCGAGGCGATTCAAGAAAAGTCTTTGTGAACTCCCAGTGACAAAATGGAACGACGTTTACAACATGTATAGCACAAAGCTAAGGATAGAAGAGGATATTATCTCACGATCTCAAAAAGAATAAAAGGTGAGTTTGAGACAGGCGGAAACAGAAAAAAGGTCTGGTAAAAATAGGCACGACCTATATATGGGCCCAGCAGGAAAAGATTCACAATTAAAACATGACAATTCAAGGTAGGATCATAGATTGAGGAATAGAGAGTCGGGTTCATCATCAATGTTTGGGAACGATTGAAACATGTGAGACATGCGAGATGATGATAGAAGCTTGAAGGAAAGATTTGGCGGTTATAATTTTAATATAAGCACTACCGATCTCGTAGTTATTTTAAAAATCACGGGAGACAAGGTGCGGTGGTTAAAAGAAATGAGATCAAATCCAAACCGGCGCAATCCTGATCACTAATGCGAATTTCATAACGATCATGGTCACAAACGGCAAATTGTAAGTTGCTACAAGGTGAAGTTGACCATCTATTGAAGCAAGGGTATCTCACCGAATTATTCAGTGAGAAAGGTAACCAAGCATACATGAAGAAGAGACAAGATCCTCCTAAACCGCCTTCTCCCAAAAACACCGTTAATGTTATAAGTGAAGGTGAAGAAATCAATGGTGTGATGTACACATCAGCCAATAAATTCCAAAGTCACAATTACCTACGGGAAGCGGGTGCGACATGTCTTAGAGGAAGAAAGTATTATGTTTGATGATGCAGATGCGGATGGTGTATTAACTCCACATAACGATGCACTGGTATATCTCTACTTGTACATGATACTAATGTGAAACGAGTTTTAATTGATCCATGTAGTTCCGTGAACATTATTCTGCTAAGAGTACTACACGATATGCAAGGTGAAGATAAATTAGTACCAAAGGCACATACTTTGTCTGGATTCGATAATTCCAGCGTCGTAACGAAAGGTGATACTTACTACATTCGTAGAACGAGTGGTCAAAGATTCAAAGTTTCTAGTGGTAGATATGGAGATGGCTTACTATATGATTCTCGGGAGACCATGGATCCACGGGATGGATGTCGTTCCGTCGACCTTACATCAAGTTATTAAATTTTCATTACCATACGGAATATGTCAAATCCATGGAGATCAACAGATATCCAGGAGCATCAACTCCATAGCAGATCAAGTACGATAAATGAAGAAAAATAGTAGTTATAGAATCAAGTTGAGGATACCACAAAACAAACCTCAACTGAACAGTAGCGAACAAATGTGGACTCAAGGTCCGATGTCATTCATGAACCAGAGGAAAACAAAAATATAAAAACAACGAGTGAAGGACTGGAGACTGTAGTGTTATTTAAAATTTAGCCTAAAAGGAAAGTTTACATAGGGGCCAATCTAAGCCAAGACATGAAAGGAAAGTTGATTGAATTTTTGAAAACTAACGTGGATTGTTTTGTTGGTCCAATCCTGATATGACAGGAATACCACCAAAGATAATGACTCACAATTTAAATGAAGACCTATCATATCCACTTTTCAAACAAAAAAAAAGGCAAGGAACTTTCAAAAATCAGGTGATTCAAGATGAGGTCCAAAAATCATTAAAGATTGGGTCTATCCGCGAGGTAAAGTATCCTATGGTTAGCTAATACTGTTGTGGTACCGAAAAATAATGGTAAATGACGAGTTTGTATAGATTACACAGACCTTAATAAAGCTTGTCCTAAAGATTCTTTTTTCATTACCACATATAGATCCACTAATTAATGCTACTGCAGGACATGAGTTGTTAAGCTTTTTAGATACGTATTCAGGATACAACCAGATCAAAATGGATCCTATAGATAAAGAAAAAACTTTATTTATAACAGATAATGGGACTTACTGTTATAAAGTAATGCCTTTTGATCTTAAAAATGCTAGTGCAATATATCAAATACTGGTGACCAAAATGTTCCAAGAACATTTGGGAAAAACTGTGGAGGTCTATGTAGACAATATGATCATTAAAACTCAACATTCAGGGTATCATATATCGCATGTGTCAGATACGTTTTAGATCTTGTGAAAATTTAATATAAAACTAAATCCCGAAAAATGTGCATTCGGCGTTTCATCGGGTAAGTTATTAGGTTTTCTTGTTTCTAACCGTGGAATTGAAGTTAAACTTGTGCAGATCAAAGCCATTGAAGAAATCCCTGATATACTTACAAATAAGAAAGAAGTGCAATGACTAACAAGGAGAATTGCGGCTTTGGGAAGATTCATTTCCAAATCGTCAGAAAAGTGATTTAAATTTTTTTATCCCTTAAAAAGCAAGATCAGTTCGAATGGACTGAGGATTGCCAAAAATCACTCAAAAATTTAAAGACATACCTATCAAATCCACTGTTGCTCGCAAAACCAAAGGTTGGAGAAAAAATGTTCATCTATCTAGCTGTATCAGAATTAACGATGAGTGTTGTTTTAGTTTGAGAAGACTACGGTAAGCGATCTCCAATATATTATGTTTGAAAATTGTTATTAAATGCATAGACGCAGTATCCTCAATTAGAAAAGCTTACACTTGCACTAATCATAGCATCTAGAAAGCTAAGGCCTTATTTTCATTGTCATCCTATTGTCGCAGAAACTGCTTATCCATTACGCAATATATTACACAAGCATGAGTTATCAGGTAGGTTAGCTAAATGGGCTATAGAACTAAGTGAATATGCTATCACATACCAGCCCAGAACCACGATAAAATCTCAGGTATTAATAGATTTTTAGCTGATTTTAGCCAAGAAATGCAATTAGAAGCAAAAACAATTACAGGTGTTCAACGGGTCTGATCCAGGAATTTGGACCTTATTACTGATGCCTCATCTAACGTGAAGGGAGCAGGTTTAGGAGTTGTTTTGGTATCACCTAAGGGTGAAACCATTCATCAAGCCATAAAATGTCATTCTATAACTAACAATGAGTCAGAGTATGAAGCTGTGATTGCAAGTTTGGATGGCACGAGAATTTGGTATTAGTCAAATTGTAATCAAAAGTGATTCACAGCTCGTAGTTAACCAAATATTCAGGACTTATACAGCCAGGGAAGCACGAATGTAGCAATACTTAGAAAAGGTACGAGATTTGATTAGACAATTTCAAACCTAGAAATTCACGCAGATACCAAGAGATGAAAATATAGAAGCAGGTGCCCTAGCTAATCTCGCATCTGCAACAGCCGTGGAAGCAATGAATATACTTCTGTTTTCATTGGTTTCATCCGATACACGATCTAGATAAAAATGGGGTATATTTCAATAATTTGACCTGGGATTGCAGAAACGAGATTGTCTCTTTTTTACAGTATGGTAAGAAGACAAGAAAAAATCTTACGCGCTTCGAAAAAAGGCTGCTTGATATTGTTTAAAGCAAGGTAATCTTTATCGAAAAATATCCACTGGCCCCTTAGCAAGGTGCGTCAGGCCTTCTCAAGCAAAATATGTAATAAGAAAAATACACGAGGGGCATTGTGGCAATCACGTAGGAGAAAGATCACTGGTAAGAATCATGATTAGAGCAGGATATTATTAGCCTAAATGGAGAAAGAAACGGAGAATTTTGTGACTAAATGTGATAAATGCCAAAGATATGGTAACAACATGCATAGACTTGCGGAACTGTTATATCCGATCATTGCACCATGGCCTTTTATGAAATGAGTAATGGATATCGTGGATCCACTACCACAAGTAAAAGTACAGGTAAAATTCCTACTTGTACTCACTGACTACTTTACTACATGGGTAGAAGCAGGAGCATTCAAACAGGTACGAGAAAAGAAGTCAGAGGTTTCATTTGACGAAATATCATATGTCAATTCGGTGTACCAAAGGAAATTATGTGTGATAATGGTCCACAATTTATAGGCGCAAAAATCACAATCATTTCTCAAAGTTAGCAGATTAAAAGGATTACGTCTACTCCTTGCTATCCGGTGGGTAATGGACAAGCTGAATCAACAAACAAAGTCATTGTCAATAATTTGAAGAAATGATTAGAAGAATCAAAAGGCAATTGGCCGGAATTGCTACCTGGTGTTTTATGGGCATATCGCACGACAGCAAAAACAAGCACAGGTGAAACACCATTCTCATTGGTGTATGGAGCCGAAGCATTAATTCCGATTGACATAGGGGGACCAAGCACAAGGTATACGCGAGCATCAGAAAAATCTATTAAAGAAGAAATACGTATAAAACTTGACTTACTTGAAGGAAGAAGGGAAGCTGCATTAATAAGAATGGCAGCACAAAAATAAGTCACGGAACGATATTACAATCGAAAGGCACGGCTAAGATACTTCAAGATTGGGGACTTTGTACTCAAAAAAAATTCTATCCACGAAGACACCTAATACGGGGAAATTGAGTCCCAACTCTAGAAGAATCTTACAAGATTCATGGTATTGTGGGGAAAGGAGCATACGAATTAGAAATAATGGATGGCAAGATATTACCCTCACACTGGAATGATGTTCGCTTAAAGAGATACTACTTCTAAGGAATACCCATGAGCAGGTATCCTTATTTTAAAATTTTGCTTTTGAATTGTTAAAATTTTACTAACAATTTTAGATGATAGGCAAAAAGCTAACCCATACTAAATGATGAGCCACAGCCTGCAAGGCACGTGAAATTTATTAAAATTTCCGGTCTAGAGTTACAATCATCTTGATAGTAATTGAAGCGGGTTAAGCAGTCTTCATCTATAATCGTACATCCGAGTCTTGTATGTTTTATTACTTTACAGTAAAAAGGACAAAATAAGAGAAATAGTCAAGTGCTTTAGACTTCATACTTAAAAGCTCAAACACTTGGGGACTATATGATATGTACATAGACAAATGTATAAATAAGGTGAAGCTTGAAAAATAATCAAAAGTTCAAGCCTGAAAAGTTAACTCATTAAAAGAGTCAAGTGCAGATCAAAGAGTCAAGTACAAAGAAAAGTTACGAGCCAAAGCCAAAAACATTATCTTAGTTAGGTTAAAAGTAAATGTAATAAAAATCTTATGTATTATTCAAGTGAAACGAGGTTATGAATAAAAACCTTATATATTATTTAAACTAAAATAGGTCATAAGTAAAAATCTTGTGTTTTATTTCCTTTTTTGAAATCTATTTTAAGAAACACAGTTACAAAAAAGTTATAGAAGTTACTGAAATACATGTAAGATGTTATTTAAAGTTTGACAAAGTTCAAATAAAACTTGTCGAAGTTATTCCAAGAAAAATATGTGTATTCCTATTTCTTTTATCGCATTAATTACCATTATTATGAAGTTGAGATGTCTTCTTCATTAAGTGTTGAAATACAAAAGAGCCTTCTTTTATAAAATTCATGTTAACTCAACTATTCATGACATATAAAAAAAACATTTTTGCAAAATAAAAATACAAGTTATTCAGTAAGTTCTTAAAATATAAAGACAAGAATAAATAAGACAGAAGTTCAAAAATAGCCACAAAACTTCTTAAAATTAAAAAACTCAAAGACTAAGTATGAACTTAGTCATAAACGTTGCTTATACAAAATGATTCGAAAAACGTCCGGGGACTTAATGTTTCCAAACCCTCAAAAAGGAGCAAGGGAAACAACTTATTTTCACCAAAAAAAGGGTCACATACCATCGACTTATCACTGAGGAGTTGAAGAAGGAACCAAAGAAGGATCATCAATAGGAGCGAGTTCAGCTTGGTTTATACGATCATCAACAGGAGCGGGTTCAACTTGACTCGAAGAAACTGGAGCACTCACCGCGCCCATTTCATCTCCAATGTATTCAGAATTTTCAGCCACAGGAGAAGGAAAAGTTTGATTCTGCTGATTTTTTTCAGTAGTCTCTTTGATTTTGGCTAACTCAGATTCCAAGTTAAAATTCTCCTGGCTAACTTCAACAAGGGTATCATGGTGAGAATTTAAAAATGCCCAACTCACTTCAACTACAGTTTTATCTTCAAGAATCTCATAATCTTTTTCCCAATCAGCAATTTCATTTCTTAGCCTCTCATTCTCGGCCAAGGCAGACTCATAAAAAGTTAAAAAAGAAGCATGTGGACATTCTAGAAAACAAACTTTTTCAGAAGACTCCCGGAGGTCTTCTTGAGTTTGAGTCAGGGTCTGCACAAGTTTACTAGCATTTTTTTTTACCTAAGATAGCCTTCAACTCTCTGATCTATTCACTTGCCTTCGAGAGTTGCTCAGAAAATGAAGTTTCAAGAAGGTTATTTTCCTTACTTGCTTGACTTAAGGAAGCTTCTTCAACTGCTAACTCTGAAGTCAAAACCCTTATCTGCTGCTTTAAGGTACTTTTACTTTCTTCTAATGTTTCCTTGTTAATTTGAAGACTTTCACATTGTTCCTTCCAATTATCTGCCTCCACTCAATAGTCCCACACTAATTTCTTTGAGAGGGTAATTCTCTTCATCATCTCCGCGCCAATGAGATTGACCTAAAAAGAAGGGGGAATGAGAACCCTGAAAATAGAAAAAAGTTAAAGTAAAGTTTGAAAAGGGATACCTTTCAAGAAGCATGCACTATATTGTTCATCAAGGTCAACGAACTGTGGCTATCAAGCTTAGCTTTCTCAACTGGACCAATCAAAGGCTTTAGCCACACGTCAGCCTGACCATATTTTCTCAAAAGGTTACCCTCAACAGAAACTTCAATTGTAATTTGCCTTATAGTTTCACTTCTACTTGAGGACCCAACTTCAGTGTAAGGAACGGATGAAGGAAGAGTAGTCGAAGGAGGAACAGTATAAGCAGTCAAAATAGCTTGGGGAAGAACAAAAACAGCCACGATCAGCAAAGAAGGTGTCACGGAAACGGGAGCAGAAAAAGAATGAAGGGGTGTTTCATCAGAAGTCGAACCTAAATTTTCACTATCAAACCCATGGTTAAAAAGTCGCTCAATAGAATCATGAGCAGCAGCAGGAACATCATCATCAGAGATCGTTACCGGGGCTTCAACAGACTCGATAAGCGGAATAGAACGAGGGGAAGATGCTTCATCATTAGAAATGATTTGTCTACGAGCTCGAGGCCTTTTACCAAGGAACCCCCATCTTCTTCTTCTTCTTGTCTTGGTCAACAACAGCTTTTCTTTTCGATGAAGAGCCCAAAATTATCTTTTGGGCCTTTTACAAAGAAATACGAGAAGTTGCGACTGCCTCAGCGCTAATCCATCCAACAGCAAATCCTGATAAGAAAAGGATTAAAATAGGTTCTGAAAGAAGCTATAAAAAAGAATTATAAAAAAAACTCTTACCATGAGTTTTCACTCTCCAAACAAAATTGTTGGGAAAGAGTTCCAACATCTACCCACTGTTGGGGATATATTCAACAATTTCCTACCCAACTACGAAAATTGGGAATTTCATTAATAATTCCCATAGTTGTTGCAAAAGAAAAGGAAAATTAGGATAATAATCATCAAAATCAGGGAAAAAGATACGAGAAAGTTATTAAAAAGAAAACTCACGTGAAAATTTTCACTTCTCAGGGAGGGAACATTTTCATCACCCACTAAACCAATAGTGGGGGCAGCAACAAATTGGACGTACCAGCCACGGTCTCTGTCATCTTTTGGACTGACCATAACTCTTTTGCTACTAAAGTAAAAATACCTTGGCGAAAGAGTATGGGAGAGTAGAGATGAATTAAATGGGAAAAAGTTAAGGCACACCGGCCATGTTAGTCAAGTGACTCAAACAGGGAACAGCCCTCCACACTATGAGGCCAATTTGACCTAAACAGACGTCAAAAAATCGATAGAACTCGAGGATAACAGGGTCAATAGCAGGTTTGAAACCTAATGTGAAAGGGTATGTATAAACAAAAGAAAACCTAATTAAATAGGAGGTAATTCTCTGGTTCGCATTGAAAATTATAATAGGGAAGCCATGACTCCAATGGCAGTCTTTACAAATTAAAGAAATCAGACCTTCAGTGATTTATGTTGGGTAGATATCAGCACGATCCAAAGAGGACACTTGATTTCTAAGAGACTCTCTATCATTGTATAAAGATAGTTCCGCAAGCACTATTTCTTCCACATAATGTTCACGAAGAGGTTTAGAGGGTTCTTTACCTCTAGGCTTTAGAAGAAGACCTTTGAGAAAGAGAACCTCTGATTCAAAAAGAAGGATTGGAACTAGATGAAGAACCACGTACTGATGAAGACCCTAAATTGTGTTGTCTACCTCTCTTCTGCTCCTACTAGGGGCAAGAGGAAGATTATCAACAATGGGGATCCACCTAGGGTTAGGGTTTGACGAAGACATGATAGTGCGAGGAAGATGAAGAACGACAATTGAATATTCTGGATATTTTACGAGGAAGATGAGAACAAGTATTGAATATTCTGAAAACTTTGAACTTTATGTGAGAAAGACAAATATGAAAATTATGTTTATACTAAGAAGAAACCGTCAAAGGAAAAGGTACAATAATGGAAATGTCATAATGAGACTATAATTTCGTAATTGGTGAAGCCGTAAAAAAAGCCTTAAAAAGTGCTTCAAAGTCACAAAACCAATAAAAAGATACCACGTGTAATAAGCATTAAATGGAAGTGACAATTGAAATTTTGATTCAATAATAGCATTAATGGTGGCAAATATTCCCGCTTTAATAAATTCCACTCCCGAATATCCAATTGATGAATAAATAGCAAGTGGGAGGACTATCTGTATTGAAAAAAAATTGAGTTTATATATAATAAAGTGGCTGAAAGATGACATGTCATGACACGAAGGCTGGTCAAAGAACAATGATTAGCAAAGAGGCACGTGTTGCAACAGATACGAGCAGAAGCAAGAGAAAATATTTAAAAGACTCGACGCTCGTACCTATTCAAATTCAAAAATCGAGGAAAATGAATCTGACAGCACAAGAGAATACAGATTCAGTATTTAACAAATATTAAATACTGAAAACGTTAGAGAATATGTATTAAATTACAATAATTATGTAACGTAATATTTAATGCCTTTAATTGTCTATAATAGACCTATTATGACAAAGGCAAAACTAATTGGTCTTGACCGCATCTTCCCCTGGAGGAGTAGTAGCATTGTTTTCTCTGTGGGCAGATGACATAGGGATTATAAAACACGGCTGATCACTTGACTCAGGTTCTTCTTGTTGATGACGTATATTATAGAGACAGCTATAAAAAGAAGAAGACTGGTCATTTGTAGACATGAAACACTATTGGAATACGCTGATTTACTTTGCCTTCTTTTGTTCATCTTATTATTAGCAAAATCAATTTCTATTTTTTATTTTTTGATTATCAGTAACCTGAGTTCTTCTAAAAATAAAGTTTTGACCGAAATTCTATTTTTTGGTTAAACATATACGTCACAAAATTTATGCAAAACTGCTTGCGTCGGCAAAACTTGCATCAAATGACATGCCAAATCCAAATTCGAAAGGAAATGCATGGACATACCTACGACCTTGTTATGCATGTAATCCGTAAAAGATAGTAGTAAATATTAGTAACAACTTCATAAGCGAATGTATTTCAATCACCTGAAGAATCAAATAAATCTTTTCCAAAATATCTCACACATCCTCATTCTGTTGGAGACATATCAATAAACTGTGAATTCCACCTTTCATTTATGGTTTGAGCATAACCAAAGACAAGGGGTAAAATTATGCTATAACTCCACACGCCCAATTATAGTATGGAACTTTTTTCTTCTCTGGTGGATCACACGAAGGAGGTGACTGATTTGTGAGGAAGAATTGCAGTAAATAAAAGGGATTTTTGGTGCTTTTCGTTAGGTTAGAGGGTAAATTTGAGAAAATTTCTAATGATAATGGTAAATTTGACTTGATAGTATAACAAAGGATAAATGTGACTCTTAAGCGCGCCAAAACATTGTCAAACTTGAATCGTCAATGCGTACTATTACTCCTATTCACAACGCTGCAGACCAAAATTGTTTATACTATAATTTAAAAGTATAGGTGGGCTTAATTTTTATTAAGAGTAAACCTGAAACCCATTGGAATAAAAATGAATCTGATTGACAGAGCAAATATTGAGTGAACGATGTGTTTAAGAACTCAAATGAATCAGGTATCTGCTAATTAGTTCAATATCGATTTTAATAGTTTTGAGTTTAACCCCTAGTAGGATTTCACAGTGGAGATTACTGAGTTTTGGCAGTCATTTCTCTCATCAATATTGGAACAGATGTTACGTGTTCGAATGCAGAGTCAAACTAGGCTTGTCTCATAAGATTATACCTGAAGGGTGTTAACTTTTTGGAATAGTTAACTACTAGAGCAAAGGTTGATACTTTATTTAACAACAATAACAACTATTTAGCAATGTTCCACAAAGTGGGGTCTGGGGAGGGTAATATGTAGACGAGCCTTACCCCTACCCGAAAAGGATAGAGAGGCTGTTTCCAGTCGACCCTCGGCTCAGTGAAGGAGAAGAAAAACAAATATAAAAACAAAAACAAAAGAGCATTAGTAAGTCCAGCAGAAATAGCATAAATAATTATCTAAACATAAGAACCATAAATAAAATAGCATGCAATAATATTAGACAGTAACTACCGTAAATAACTAACATAAGGGAGACAATCCAATACACAAATCATCTATGGATAGCCCTGCCAAGCCTCACCCAACCCCGGGTGAGGAGTACGAAAAAACTCTAAGGGCCCCTATACTACAACCCTGGTACTAGACCTCCAGACTTTCCTATCAAGCGCCATGTCCTCAAAAACCCGCATTCTAGCCATGTCATATCTAATCACCTCTCCCCAATACCTCTTAGGCCTCCCTCTGCCTCGCCGTGCGTCGACCATCGCCAGCCGCTCACAACTCCTCACCGGGGCATCAGGACTTCTCCTCCGTACATGCCCGAACCACCTCAGCCCCGCTTCTCGCATCTTCTCATCAACCGGGGCCACCCCCACCTTCTCTCGAATAACTTCATTCTTAATCTTATCTAACCTGGTGAGCCGGCACATCCACCTGAGCATCCTCATCTCCACAACCTTCATCCTCTGAACATGAGAGTTCTTCACTGGCCAGCACTCCACCCCATACAACATGGCCGGTCTAACACAACTCTATAAAATTTCCCCTTGAGTTTCTGTGGAACTTTCTTGTCACACAGGACCCCTTGATACTTTATTTATTTTAAATAAATAACTTTTGAATTTTATACTCAAATATTTATTTATGGTCTCCTCCTATTTTTAAGTCATAAAATACGCTACCCTCCCTCTCATATAATACGCTACCCTCTCTCTCATAAAATACGCTACCTCTCTTTCTATCGGTACCTAAATTACAATTTAAATTGACGACAGATAGATGGAGTCCTTGGTTCTTGCTGTTGGAAAATATGAGGAAGGAGCACATTATTCAATCAATCATTTTTGTTAAGATGATCGGAGAAAAGTAATATTTTATCAGGAATCCAACGCATCAACAAACCTTTCCTTCTCTGATTTCGAATCCTCAATCTAGCTGGTTTACGCGAAGCTCTATAAACATTATCATACTTGACAGCGGCACTCCATTTCTGACAAAGACAATGGAATTTGGGACTGAACTTGAGCAAGTTAAATTTTCTATTAATATATTTCAGTGTATTGCACTGTATTTTCATGTATTTTATTATATTCATTGTCTCTTTTTTCATTGTAATTCAATGTATCTTGCTGTATTCCATATGTTTCTATGCATTTCATTTTATTCACTATCTCGCTATATGTCATGAATGTAGTCATATATTTTTTTCACTTTTTAAAGTTGTATTTATTTTTTATCCAGCATTAAAATTAACCACTAGTCTATTAGAATTAATATGAAAATACAGTATTATCCTTTCTTCTGTATTGCCCTTTCTTCTATCTATTTTCCTTCCCAAACCCTAAATGGCGAGAGCCCTCACATGAACCCATAGATGGCTAGATATTAACAGTAAGCAATAAAAAAATTTTAATGAAAACTAAGAAGCGAGGCGTGGAAGAAGCATGAGATCGTTAAACAATGAAAAGAATGCAGAAAACTCATGCAGCGTGACAAATCAATAGTGACAATTGGAACCTTATATGTAACTTGCAATCTTATATGTAAATTGCAATTATTATTATTTTTTTTTTGTTAAAAAATACAAGTAATGTTTGTTTTTCTGCTACATTATGGATCTTGAACTTACACTTACAACTTCAAAAGTTAAGGACTTCGAGTTCTAAATTCAAAAGTTAAGGACACTTGGTCCGGAACTTAGAATTACAAGTTCAAAAGCTAAGGGGTCCTGAACTTAGACTAACAAACTCAAAAGTTAAGGACAATAGGTCCTGAACTTACAGTTACAAGTTCAAAAGTTAAGGACAATAGGTCCGAAAGTCCTGAACTTAGACTAACAAGCTCAAAAGTTAAGTACAATAGGTCCTGAACTTAGGCCAAGAAGCCTAAAAGTTAAGGACAATAGGTCTCGAACTTAGATGAACATGCGCAAAAGTTAAGGACACTAGGTCCTGAACTTACAATTATATGTTCAAAAGTTAAAGACATGTAATCTTGAAGTCCTGAACTTAGAGTTCCAAGTTCAAAAGTTAAGGACATGTAGTCTTGAACTTAAGTTCAAAACTTAAGCACAAGAGCAAAAGGTTATTTTCGTTCGGGCTGTTAAAGTAAAGCAGTGGCTAAAAACTAAAGACATTTTAAACAGTGGCTTAAAAGTAAATACATGTATTATTAGTGGTTAACCATGCACTTTTTACTTTTTTTTAATTAATATAATTTATGTATCCAAATGTATTATATAATTTCTATGAAGATTGCTATGTCTTCTAGTATTTTTCGGTTGAGAATCTGTTTTATAACTGGAAATAAAAAATTTGTATTATAATTAAATTTATTGAGTTATATTAGGAGTCTATTATGTTAATTGATTCCGTCTAAAAATAATTCCCTATTTCATGCCGTAAATACAGTTGAATACAATAATTTATCCAACTGTAATTCCATATTTCACGCCATAAATACACTCGAATACAAAAATCTATCTAGTTGTAATCACCAGTTTCACGCCTAAAAATACAACTATATTCATGAATACAATAGCTTAAATACACCAAATACACTCTAAAAAACCTAACAACATAAGTTATAGGAAATAATACAATAAATGATAACTACAATTAGCTAATAACTACTAATAAAACATAATAGTTTTCGAAAGTTTCTCTAAATTTTTCCTATTGGGATAAAAGGAAGCCCTTTCCATTTTACCGGCTTTTCCCCATGTATTTAATACCTATTTACACACTTTATCCCTCTTTGGTTTGATTCATCTTAGGGGCTTTGGAGGGGGTAGGGGTAGGGAGTATAAATGAACAATCAAGACAAGAATTGACAAAAACAGTCTTCATAATCGGGTGAATTCACACCTTCCATCAATTTAACGCAGATCTTGGAAAAAGGCTATAGGTGATACCAAACAAATAAAAAATACTTGAATTATGCACCCCTTATAGTAATGTAACTTCACTAGCCATAAATCATTATGTAAAAACTGCAAGCAAATAGCTGTATTGACCAAAATATGGATTGACAGCAGCGTGCAAAACAGGCAGTCGATTCTGGTAAATATGAAGCTGTTTTTCAATATCTTGACTTCCCTCCATTCCCACTGTCACGCCCATATCCGCCTCCTTTCCTTCCACGACCTTTCCCACTGTGAGCCAAAGCTTTGTTAGCTTCATGTTTTACTTGCATGTTCTCTGGGAGGGGCAGAATGTGATCAACACACTTCCTGAAGCTAAAGTCATCAACAGAATCATCCTCCCTAATGACAAAGAAGCAGCGACTTTTAAACTGTGGATGAAACCGGATTTGGAACGCCCGAATTCCTGTACCGATCTTTCTGTCTGGCTCTAAATGGCCCTTCTTGAGCAAGTCGAGCAAAACCAAGTGCTCATACTGCAACGCACAACAAACAAAATATAAGTGATCATCATCATATCAAGTACTGTCGTTTTTATTCACATTGACTTATAAACCATCTTAGCATTTTCACACTCCATTAGTTGATGGTATTCTATTGTTTTTTTTAGATGCAAATAGAATACCATAAAATAGGCAATGAAAGCACAATGAAGAGAATTGTAGTCTGAGAAACAATAGCTTTGACGATTGAGAATCAGAAGAGAACCACAAATTGATCCGTATGACAAAACACAGTAAAAATTGGAAGGTACAAAAATAAATGTCACTATGCATAATAAAAACCCAATATTGATGATCATCTTGAGTCCACATGAACAAATTAAAATACAACAATCCAGAAGAGAAACACAGTTCAGAAGCAAGAAAAGATATCAGAAAGCAAAGATAAATTTTAAGTGATGAGCATCTAACCAACCAAAAATAGATCACCCAAAGCCAAAACAGGTCGGAAGCTTTGAACTTGGACACAATTGATAATCAATACAACAACAACAAAAACCAATAATAGCATAAGAGGGGTCTGGGGAGGTTAGTGTGTATCCAGATTTCTGATAGACCCTCGGCTCAAGGAATTAATAATCAATACTAAGACCATTAGGAAGCAGGCAAAAAATTATCCAAGCAATAGAATCTACAACACTCTACTCAATCACGGAGGTTATACTGCATTTTACCATCCAAAACTCACTTCACACAATACAACCCTTGTTTACCAAATGCATTTGAGTTCCAATTACCAAGGACAGAAAGAATTGAAAGGAGAGGTTCATGTAATAGCTATTGTGGAACTGCAGTTATGTTATGTCGGCCCATTAATTTATAAATTAAGACATTCTCGAATTTTTCCTTTTAATATTTACTAAAACCAAATATATATGCGGGCCAAAATAAGAGAGGTGCAATTAAAAATCCCACTATGACTATTACATGGTTCACATCTTACCTCGTGATTAAAAAAGCGCGAGAAACGAGGCGAAGCATGAAGGACAGCGCTTCAGGTAGGTGAAGCGACTAAGGTAAGAAAAAACGACCGCTTCTCTGTAAAAAGCTAGACGCGGTGAAGCGAGAAAAAGCGTTAGAAGCGTCTGCTTCTCTATTTAAATACCCAAGCCCTATTTCATTAAAAACGAAGTTTCTAAACACTGTCCTAACTTCTTCAACCGCAGCGATACTAGGGTTGTTCTTCAACAAGAGCAGCAATTTCTTCTTCTCTTATTCATCTGCTTCTGAATTCTGAAATAATCACAAAGCACCAACTAGGGTTCTTCTTCTTCTTCAAGAGTACAGCAGCGACTTCTGATTTTCAAGAGGTATGTTTTGCATTTTTTATTTCCATTCTTATTCTTTCTAAACGTCCAAAAAGCGACGAAATGCTGGCGAATTTTTATTTTAACCTTCGGTTCTTTCTCAGATAACCAATTTTTATATCCTTTATAGTTCTTATTGCTTTTTTTTAGTTATGTAGTTCTTTTAATAGCGCCAAAATAAGATAGGAAAGACAGGCTTGGGCTTACCCTTCAAGAGTTGGGGAGATCAACAAGATGGCCATTAGATGTCCTTTTTGTGATAAGATTTCAAGTGGGGAATCTTTCTTTAAAAAGTGCATCTAATCGGTGATGATCCAAATGTCGCATCTTGTCCTAAAGTTCCGGAGCATGTGAAGGAAGAATTGAAAGCATACCTTCAAAAAAAACAGTTAAAGACTCAAATGTTTCATGAACAAGAATTTTATAATTTTGATGATGACGATGATGAAACATAAGAAAGTGACGATGCTTTGTCGCTTCCACCAAAATCACAAAAGCGGGGAAGAATGCTTCCACCAATGTCTTCTATTTGTGGATCTACTGGCAAGACCAAAGGTCCTATGGATTGTTACTTCCCATAAAAATTTGGAGATAAGGGAGGAAAAAGTGGTAATTCTCAAATTAATGCCAAAGTGATTTTGAAGGATCGTGCAATTACAAAGTCTGCACGGTAGATGTATGATGCAGGTCTTTCTTTTAATTGTGTTAATTATACTGAGGGAGATGACATCTATATCTGTGAATCAATTCGGTTTCATGCCGGGTCGCTCCACTACAGAAGCTATCCACCTTGTCAGGAGGCTGGTGGAGCAGTTCAGGGATAAGAAGAAGGACTTGCACATGGTGCTTATCGACTTGGAGAAGGCGTATGACAAGGTCCCAAGGGAGGTGCTATGGAGGTGCTTGGAGGCGAAGAGCGTGCGAGAAGCCTACATCAGAGTCATTAGGGACATGTACGATGGAGCTAAGACTAGGGTTAGGACGGTGGGTGGCGACTCAGACCATTTTCCAGTGGTTATGGGGCTCTATCAAGGACCGTCGCTTCGCCCTCTCTTGTTTGCCTTGGTGATGGATGCTCTTACCCGACATATTCAAGGGGATGTGCCTTCGTGTATGCTATTTGCTGATGACATAGTCTTGATAGACGAGACGAGGGTCAGTGTTAATGAGAGGTTAGAGGTATGGAGACAGGATCTCGAGTCTAAGGGTTTCAAAATAAGCAGATCTAAGACAGAATACCTGGAGTGCAAGTTTAGCGCCGAGCCGAGTGAAGTAGGCAGGGACGTGATGATTGGATCTTAGGTCATCGCCAAGAGGGACGGTGTCAGATATCTTGGGCCGATGATTCAGGGGGACGGAGAGATTGACGGGGACGTCACTCATCGTATAGGAGCGGGGTGGTCAAAATGGAGACTTGCATCATGAATGCTGTGGTTAGACCGGCCATGTTTTATGGGGCTGAGTGCTGGCCAGTGAAGAACTCTCATGTTCAGAGGATGAAGGTTGCGGAGATGAGGATGCTCAGGTGGATGTGCAGGCTCACTAGGTTAGATAAGATTAAGAATGAAGTTATTCGAGAGAAGGTGGGAGTGGCCCCGGTTGATGAGAAGATGCGAAAAGCGAGACTGAAGCGGTTCGAGCATGTACGGAGGAGAAGTCCTGATGCCCCGGTGAGGAGTTGTGAGCGATTGGCGATGGTCGGCGCATGGCGAGGCAGAGGAAGGCCTAAGAGGTATTGGGGAGAGGTGATTAGGTATGACATGGCTAGAATGCGGGTTTCTGAGGACATGGCCCTTGATAGGAAAGTCTGGAGGTCTAGTATCAAGGTTGTAGGATAGGGGCCCCAAGAGTTTTTCGTACTCCTCACCCGGGGTTGGGTGGGGCTTGGCAGGGCTATCCATAGATGATTTGTGTATTGGATTGTGTCTCCCTTATGGTAGTTATTTATGGTAGTTACTGTCTGATATTATTGCATGCTATTTTATTTATGGTTCTTATGTTTAGATAATTATTTATGCTATTTCTGCTGGACTTACTAATGCTCTTTTGTTTTTGTTTTTGTTTTTGTTTTGTTTTTCTTCTCCTTCACTGAGCCGAGGGTCGATTGGAAACAGCCGCTCTACCTTTTCGGGTAGGGGTAAGGCTCGTCTACATATTACCCTCCCCACACCCCACTTTGTGGGACATTACTGGGTAGTTGTTGTTTTTTTGCTTTTATTGAGGTCGTAGGCCAATATGATCCAAAAATGAAGCCTCCAACTTATTATGAAGTTAGAGGGCCATATTAAAAAAAAAGGTGGCAGAGGTTAACAAAATCGTGGAGGAGCACAAAGTACAATGGAACAAGTTTGGTTGTTCCATTATGATGGATAAGTGGGCGGTGAGAAATGGAAAAATGATCATCAATATCTAGGTGAATTCTCCTAATGGAAGCTTGTTTCTTGAGTCCGTTGATGCAAGTGACTCTTAAACTGATTCAAACCAAAATATACTCATTGTTTAAGAATACAATAGACTCTATTGGAGCAGAAAATATTGTTCAAGTTGCCACAGACAACGCGAGTGAAAATGTTAAAGTTGGTGATTTCATGTCTGATGGGTACCCGCATATCTATTGGATTCCATGTGCAATGCATTCCATTAATTTGATCTTCGGTGACATTTTCAAGGAAAGACCTTTCAGTATAGTCTTTAATCAGGCAATTAGAGTGCATTCCTATATTGTTCAAAGGCCTTTATCACTGAATATGATGAAGAGATTCACTAAACAAAGAAGTCTGGTGAAACCTGCAAAGACAAGAGTTGCTACTGCTTTCTTGACTTTGCATGGGATGTATGAGCAAAAAAGCAATTTGAAGCAATTGTTTGTTTCGGATGAGTACACTAACAATGCCTATGGAAGGAAAGCTCGAGGGAGAAAATCTACAGATATTATACTTTCCTCTTCATTTTGGAACAATATAATTCATGCATTGAGGATTGGTGATCAATTAGTTAAAGTGCCTCGTTTGGTGGCTAGGGAAGCAAAGGCCACCAATGGGCTACCTGTACAAAGCAATAGATAGGGCAAAGAAGACTATTCAAACCTCTTTTAGTGATCAAAGAAAATATAAAAGAGTCTTTGAGATCATAGATAAAAGGTAGGATAGTAAGCTTCATAGCCCTTTGCATGGAGCTGGACTTGTTTTGAACCCGGAACTGTTTTATGACAATGAAAAGAGGCTTCATGGAGATGAACCTTTGTGGAATGGATACTAAATGTATTGAGAAGTTGATACCTGAAGATTCTGCAAGATAAAATAACAGAGCAATTTAGTATTTATAGGAATGCCGAGCAACTTGTTGGAAAAAATATGGCGATTAGACAAAGAAAGACGAAATCACCAGGTGAGCGAGTGCGTATATGTTGTTTTATAGTTAATAAGTTATTTCTTTATCAATATTATGTTTTGAAATTTGTCCTACTTCTACAGTTGAATGGTGGAAGCAACATGGTCATCCCACTCCAGATTTACAAAAGTTTGTCATCAAGGTTCTAAGCCTAACATGTAGCTCATCCGTTGTGAAAAGAATTGGAGCGCGTTTGAGCATGTAAGAACTAAGAAGAAAGATTTAGTATATTGAGATAATTAAATTATATCTCAATTGTCCTAATCTTACTAATTAATTATTATTTGCAGATTCATACCAAAAAAGGGAACAAACTAACCATGAAGCGTCTCAATGATCTAGTCTTTATCAAGTACAATAGAACAATGAGGCGTCATTACACCGCTCGCAATGTAATTGATCCAATTAGTTTGGACAACATTGATGATGTTAATGAATGGTTAACTGAAGTCCCAGAAGATCATGCAGATGAAGAAGTATTCGAGGGTACTTCTTATTTCACTTGAGGTGATGTTGCGGAGGCGCGTAAAATTGGGGAGAGGATTTATGGTTTGAGGGGGAGTACCTCAACTTCAAGTTCACATATGAAGGGAAAAGAGACAGCTACTTTGACCCTAATTGATGAAGAAGAAGTTGAAAAAGATGACGAGCAATTAAATAATGATAGTGGAATACAACAATTTGACAGTAAGGATAGGATATTTATTTTGTGCTTTAGTTGATGCTACTCTTTAGTTTTTTAATTGAAGTATTGAACATTTTCTTATAATTACATGTGTTGTCCATCCAGTATTTATTTTATTTATTTTTTAAAATTTCACTTCAATTAAAAAGCACGCGCTTCACTTCTCGCTCCTTGTGAAATGGAGGTTGTCACTTTTCTCGCTTCACGGTCTTCACAACACTGATCTTACCAGAAACTGGTTGCTTTAGTCAATACTTCTTGTGAGACTATATTCATAGAATATACACTAACCAAAAAAAAAACTACCATCATATCAATGTCGGATGCCTTAGCCTTAAAGCAGCTTTTTGCAAGCCTGGAGATAAATAATCAATCACAAATAAACAACTAACCCAATTTATGCTTCCATCTCTACCAAATCTTGCTATACTCATTGATCAAGACATATAATGCAGCTTAATGCTCTAAAGGCACGCACTTTCAGCCTACGGACGATGAACTAAAACCAGAGACCAAAAACACTGTAAAGACCAAATCTTGCTATACAGGGTAATCAAATAGTCAATCACCTATAAATTTTGTGATCCATTTCATTCCAATACTCAAGTATATTAGTACTAATTAAATGTCTTATTACCTTGTTGAGGTTGAGATTGGGAGACCAAGAGTGAAGAAGCTTGTAAAAGTAATCAAACATCTCTACCGACGATCCGAAGTTCTTCGGACCCACGCTAGCCGGACCCGACCCGTTTTTCTTTTCTTCATCTACAGCCGTTTCGCTTCCGTCTAAATTCTCGAGCCTTTGTTCTTCCACAGACTGGTCCACCTTCAGCTTCTTCGTGGCGTCTTCGTTCTCCGGCTCGTTTTGTTCCTCCTCCCTTGGACGCTTCGAGCCACCGTTCTCCGCCTCATCATCGGCAGCTTGAGCTTCGACATCCATATCCTGAACCGGGATTTCCTCTTTCTCCGCCTGTGCTACGGCTTCGGCGGCGGGGGCGGCTGCCACTTCAGGTTCTGTTTCTGCCATGGTTAAGCTGAGTAAGTTCAGGGGACTGAGGAGCAAAGTGAAGTAGTGAGAAGGCGTACAAGAAACCCTAGAGTTGGGTTTATCCTTTTTAAATCCTGCTTTGATTGGTAAACCCGACGGCAAACCCGAAATCCTAGCATTTCACACTCTTTTTTCTTTTTTTGAATGGGAATAAGGAATTATTATTAAAACTTAACTAAAATTATTATTAAAACTTAACTAGTAATATTACAAGGATAGGAGGTCCCATTGGGCACATCATAGATTGTTCTACCATACTATCATAGTAGAGCCATATACAAAAGTTTTCAAATTCTACTAGTTTGAAAATTACATCCGTAGATAAGGTCATGCTATAAGAGCTTGTCTTTTTGGAGAATTTGTAAAATGGAGTTAGGAGGCTTTTCCATCAGTTAGGGTGGCGCTAACTGGTTGTTCGTATCCTTCTTTTGCCAAAAAGTGTGCAACTTTGTTCCCTTCCCTGAAGCTATGTCGAATAGATGAATTCTGTAATTTTCTCAGTAGTGACTTGCACTTAATAACCAAGTTAGTGTAAATAGAATAAGTATCATTATTAAGCAGTGAAATGACATCTGTTGCATCCGTCTCAATTTCAATGTCTGCCAACTTTTTATTCCAGGCTAATTTAACCCCATTTTTGAGGGCTAAGAGTTCCATATATACAGGGGTGTAGGCTATAACGGAATTTTTATACCCCAAAACCCAGTCTCCTTGTCCATTCCTGAATGCCCCTCCATAACCTCCTTTCATATATTTTCCTTTAAATGCCCCATCAATATTGAGTTTCAAGGAGTGATTTGTTGGGGGTATCCATTTAATTGAGATGGTAATGGAAGGATGAACATGGCTATGAGAATTTGTACAGTAGATGAATTCTTTGCATCGTAAGAGGACTGTTTTCAAGGGGAGCTGGTTGTACTTTTTGTTGAAAGAGTTGTTGTTACGATTTAGCCATAGAGACCATACAGCAAAAGGAAAGAATATGTCCCAGGATATGCCTCATTGGTCTGAGTTATTGAATAATTCCCTTAATGTATGGAGCCAGTGGTTAGGGTATTGATTGAATCGAGCAGGTTGAGCTGAGCGTCGCTCCAAAATTTGGTGGCTATGTGGCATTCAAAGAAGATGTAGATAGGTAACTCCTTCACTAATTTACATATGGGCAGAGTGCATCAACGTGTAGACCTAGTTGGTGCAAATAGGCTAAGGTAGGAAGGCGATTATGAGCGCATTGCCATAGAAAGTATTTTATTTTGTGGAGTGTATTAAGTTCCAAATGCAGTGGAATTTAAAAGAGTTGGGAAGAGGTGTAAAGAGTAATTTATAAACAGAGCTGGAGGAAAAGATGCTATTAGAGGTGTGTGCCCAAGTAGGTATGTCCCTAGTATTGGTCAGAGAGTTCAAATTAACGGATTGTATTTTGTTTTGAATATCCATGGATAGAGTAAAGGATAATTTTGTAAGATTCCAACAGTTAGAATCCCAAAGGTCTTTAACTTGAAGAGTTTCGTCAGTGCAATTCAATGGACCTTGGATGATTAATCTTAGGGGGGGAGTTCTGGAATCCACGCAGAGGTCCAACAGTTAATGTTTCCTGGGCCTACTATCCAATGTAGACCTTGGCTACAGATTTTCCAGCCCGTTATAATATTGTTCTAGATAAAAAAAACGTGTTGGGATTTCTTATATGGCTATATTTTCCAATAAGGGTGGATGCCCATAGGCAGCTTGGGTTGTTAAACAGACGCCAGGATAGAATAGCTAGGGAGACTAGGTTTTTATCGGCTGCTTTCCTGAGGCCCAGACCCCCTGCCTTTTTTGGTTGGGTAATAGTAGACCACTTGATATACTGCATTTTCCATTTTTGAGAGGTAGTGACCCAAATAAAATCTCTTTGGATTTTGTCAATTTGCTTTAGAGGCTGCAGGGAGTATGATGTATTGCATAACATGGTTTGGAATGGTATTGAGAGTTGATCTAGCTAGTGTTGTTCTTCCTGCCATAAAAAGGAAGTTACTTTTCCAGCTCGTAAGTTTTGTGTTCATTTGGTCAATAATGTATCAAACATCATATTCTTTGGGTTATCGAATGAAAATTAAAAAACCTAAATATTTCCCAAAGTTATCACTGGGTTGGATTTCTAAAATATTGGCAAAAAGATTTTTCGTATGAGCATCACAGTTTCGCGAAAAGATGATTTTTGATTTTGCTTTGTTGATTCTTTGGCCTGAAAGTTTTGAAAAGAAAGTGAGGCTCCGCTTGATTGTGTGGATCGACTTTGTATTGGTATTAGCAGCGAGGGTTAGATCATCAACATAAAATAGATGAGAGATGAGGGGGAGGGGCTAGTGGGATTTAATTTTAATAGGATCCTATAGACCAGTGTTAACCTGGTGAATGATATATTTTGATAATAGTTCCATGCAAAGTATAAAGAGGTATGGAGACATTGGATCACCCTGGCGAATTCCCCTTGAGGAGTAAAAAAATCAGTTTTTGAGCCGTTTACAAGGATGTAAAGTCTGGAGGTGCTAACACAGCTCATAATAAGTTTTGTGATACATGAGGAAAATTTGAAGAAGATTAAAGCACTGTAGATGAATGACCATTAATGGTGATCAAAGGCTTTTTCTAAGTCATTTTTTAGGAGGACTTTACTTTTATGGCCTCTAATTTTTTGGAAATGGTTCATGATTTCTTGGATCATGATGGCATTATCACAACTTCTCCTGCCCTCAAGGAAGCTAGATTGACAGTGACTAATTAATTTGTCCAGGAATGGCTTGATTATATTAACGATAATCTTAGTAACTACCTTGTAGATGGTATTACAGAGACCGATAGGACGGAAGTTGTTAAGACTGTTTGCGTTTTGAAATTTTGGGATAAGGCAGATATAAGTTAAATTGAGTGTTGTGGGGATGGACAGGTCATTAAGTTTTTTGTGGCAAAAGGAAAGGACTTGATTCCTGACAATATGTCAATATTTTTTATAAAAGAACGGATGAATGCCATCCGGTCCAGGGGCCTTAAAGGGTTTGAATAAAAAAATTGCATGGGTAACTTCATAGTCGTGCAAAGGGTAGTCCAAATGGGATAGGTATGTATTATTAAAGGAAGTTTGAGAACTTAGAATATTCTTTATAGGGGTATCTATGTGTTATGTTCGAAAAGCCTTCTGAAAATATTAGGATGTGTGGACTAAAATTTGGACAGGATCATGGATCCAATTACCATCCATATCTTTAAAGAAGGAGATAAAAAAATTTCTTCTATGACTGATGATAGTAAGGTGGAGGAATTTTGTATTAGTGTCCCCGTCATTTAGCCAGTTTAAACGAGAACGTATTTTCCAATAGTTTTCCTCAATTTTAAGCAAGGTATTATATTCAATGAGTAGATCTTTTTCAAGGAGTTGTAGGAATTGACTGTAAGGGTACTTTGTGGAAGATTGAATTCCTTGAAATCTTGCTAGGATTCTTTTTTTCTTTTTATTAGAGCCTCCAAAAATATTTTTTGCCATAAGAGTGACACTAAAATTGAAAACATTCTGTGGCTTCGGGGAGTTGTTTATTATGCCACGAGTCTTTGACTAATTTTTCAAAGTCCATGTGTTGACACCAATAAGACTCTAGCGTAAATAATTTTTTCTTATGGAGAGGTTCTTTTCCTTTAATTAGGATAAGAAGAAGAGCGTGATCCGAGTGGATTCTAGGTAGGTGTGTGATGAGGGTTTGGGAATTGGTTGATCCAAAGAATGTTAGGGAAAAGTCTATCCGGTCGTTCTAAAATTAGATCTCGTGAGTTGATACGACAGTTGGTCCAAGCGTATTTAGCACATTTAAAACCAAGATCTAGTAAAATTACAATAATTTAGACAAGACAAAAATTGGGCAGCTTTATTTGAGGTAAGAGGACGACCACCCCATTTATTATTTTGGGATAAAATTTCGTTGAAGTCACCACCGACTAACCAATGACCATGATAATTATCCGTTATATCACAAAGGTTGTTCCATAGAACTTTTCGCATATTCAAACAAGTACTAGCATATAAAACACTAATGAGAAAGGGGTTGGATGTGAGATACCTGGAGCATAGCATGTATCTCTTGGTGAGAGCGGCTGACCAGGTATAAGGAATCTAAATTTCCGAACCATAGGAGCACAATACCCCATGTATGGCATATGGCAGGGACTTCTATCATATAAGTGAAGAGGAATTCATCTTTAAGAGAATTTTGGTACGCCATCTTTGTCTCTAACATGACACCATGCCTGGGTTGTGCGTGTTCAGGAGCTCTCGAAATTTCCATTTGAACTCATCGTTGTTTGCTCCACGAATGTTCCAAGCTACGAGGTTCATTGGGCTATTTATTGGGTTGTGGTGAGAGTTCTCTACTTCTTGGTGAAGGAGGTAGTTTGCCTGATTTATAGAGGGGCTTAGGACTGCCGCAAAATTCCTCGTTGCTTGGAGAATGGGCGAGCGGATGTCGATTGAACATTTGAAGAGAGCTACTGGGCACCGTAGAACATGCTTTTTGTCTTCCATTTCTTGAAAGAGCATTAGAGTTGCTTCTTTGAGGCTTGAAATCTCGATGAACGATCCCCTAACCGGTGGAGCTATTACCTCCTCTATTGGTTCTTCTGGCATCTCTGGTTCGTCCTGCTCTTGATCGAATAGAGGTGGTTGTTGGTGGTGAATATCCATCGGTATTGGGTGATACTAGGGAATTGGTTGCCAAAGTGTAGAAGACTGGGTTGTTATTGGCATGCTCGACTGGAGTGAAGAAGGGAAGGTGGTACAACAACTCCATGTTGTTGAGTGGGTTGAAGTGATGTGAAAAGTTTCATTGGGCTTATATGCTGCGTAGCAGTGCCGGAGCAATGGTTGGTGCTAGGGGATCCATGACATTGGCTAGCCATATATGGTTGATTTAATCCCTCATAGCTAGGGCCATTCCCTTCGATATTAACTAAGCTAGGAAGGTCGGATTTTGGAGGACAATCCAAACCTCTTGGCTATTGATGATCATTGGAAAGGTCACTGCATGGCCTAAGAGACCCTACTTGATCCAACTTTGGGGATTTTGATGGGATTTCGGAGGTTGAGAGACTTATGTGGGTGGGTGGAAAGGAACCTGTGGAGGGAAAGGTAAAAAGTTGGCCATCATCAACCGGGTTAAGTTTGGACAAAGGAGAAAGATAGAGTAGACTGTAATTGATTGGAGAAAGGTAGAGGATGAGATATAATGTTATGGGTGGAGTGGAAATCTAGTTCTAATGATTGCAAATTAGTAGTGTTAGATTTTGCAGGCAAGAGGGGGATGGAAGATTGAGGGGAAGGAGTATTAGTGATTGGTGGATAGGTTAGGGATGTTATTTGGCCATCGACTAATGCCAAGTGTAATTCATCTTCTAAAGGATTGGAGACAGGGGTAGTAGAATGCCAAGTATTAGATTTTGCATGCCCGAGGAATTAAAAATAATTTTTTCATTTGAAATACTGAAAATATGCAAAAGATCGAAGAATTTTAGAGAGAGAAAGTAGAGAGAAGGGAGAGCATCGGAAGAGTCTCGAAGAGACTCAGATATTATTTCAGAGAAAAAATGACCCCTCGGTTCTTACAAACGACCCCTGACCCCTTATATCAAAATAACCCTCTTACAAATATAGCCTAGTTATTACAGAAACAGCCTAATTACACAAATAACCTAATTACAGAAATATACTAATTACAAAGATAGCCTAATTACACAAGTAGCATAAGTAGCCTATTAGACTCAGATATGACTCCCTTATTGACCCTTAATGGTCTAAGTTGAGGTTTATCATCATCGCCTACATATATCTCAACACCCCCCCTCAAGTTGAAGGGGGGAAACCACCATCAACTTGGACAAAAGAGGAGAAAGAGCAGTCCCAGATAAGGCCTTAGTCAATAGGTCAGCCAGCTGCCGAGAAGTGGGAACACGGGAAAGCTTGAGAAAGCCATTATGTAACAGAGTTCAAACGTAGTGACAATCCACCTCAATATGCTTAGTACGTTCATGGAAAACTGGATTATTAGCAATGTGAACAGCAGCTTGACTATCACAAAAGACAGAAATAGGAGAAGGAACAGATACCCCAAGGTCAGCAAGTAACCGAGAGCGCCAAGTTAATTCAGCTGTAACCTTGCTTAAAGCCCTGTATTCAGCTTCAGCAGAAGAAAGAGAGACAACTGGTTGCTTTTTCGACTTCCAACTTATTAGACTGCCACCCAACAAAACACAAAAACCAGTAACAGACCGTCTAGTATCAGGACAAGCTGCCCAATCACTGTCAGAGTATCCAGTCACAGAATAATCAGCAATATCAGAGTAAAATAGACCCAAAGAAGGAGTGCCTTTAAGATACCTCAAAACATGCATAGCAGCAGACATATGGGGAACCCTTGGGCATTTAAGATATTGACTCAAATGTTGCACCGCAAAGCATATATCAGGTCGAGTATGAGTTAAGAACAATAATTTGCCAACAAGACTCCTGAACTGGTCAGGAGCGGGCAAAATATCACCAGAATCAGCATGTAATTTGATAGAAATGTCCAGAGGAGAAACAACAGGGGAAACAGATACACAGTCAAAAGCATGCAGCAAATCAGTAACATACTTATGCTGATTCAGATGTATCCCACCAGGGACATGTTTTACCTCAAGACCCAAAAAATAATGCAATGACCCCAAATCCTTGATTTTGAACGTATCATCCAAGAATACCTTTAAGGCACCAATCTCATCACAGTCATGCCCAGTTACTATAATATCATCAACATACACAGCAACCACAACAAGGGAATCAGGAGTACCTTTTAAGAATAAAGAGTAATCATTCAAAGAGTGCCTATAACCCCTGGAATGAAGAGCAGATGACAGCTTAGCATACCATTGCCTGGAGGCCTGCCGAAGCCCATATAAAGATTTCTTTAGTTTGCAAACCAAAGAAAGAGAAGAAGAAGAAGAAGAAGAAGAAGAAGAAGAAGAAGAAGAAGAATAAGAAGAAGAAGAAGAAGAAGAAGAAGAAGAAGAAGAAGAAGAAGAAGAAGAAGAAGAAGAAGAAGAAGAAGAAGAAGAAGAAGCATAATCAGATACCACCAAACCTGGAGGAAGTTTCATGTAAGCTTCCTCATCCAAATCACCATGAAGGAAAGCATTGTTAACATCAAGCTGAAACAATGGCCAGTGGTTCTTAACAGCCACAGCAATAATGCATTTCACTGAAGTCATCTTAACAACAGGAGAAAATGTGTCTGTAAAATCCACACCCTCAACTTGTGTATCACCTCTAATAACCAACCTTGCCTTATATCTTTCAATAGTACCATCAGATTTATATTTGATTTAGTAAACCCACTTACAGCCAATAGGTTTCTTACTTGGAGGAAGATGCACAATGTCCCAAGTGTGGTTAGCATCCAGCGCATCAAATTCCTTTCTCATGGCATCCTGCCAAGCTGGGACAGATGCAGCTTGAGAGTAATACATGGGTTCAGATTCCAAATTGGAGGAAGAAGAACCAGAAAAGGCTGGAAGTTGGAAAACATAATCCTTGAGGTAGGAAGGAGGGTTGTGTTGTCTAGTGGATTTTCTGGGTATGGTAACAGGTTGAGAGACAGGCAAATCAGGAAGAGAAAGAGTAGGATTGAAAGAAGGAGAAGCAATGGATAGAGGGGAGGCAGGAGAGGAAATAGCAGGAGAAGGAATAGGAGGAGGAGAAGAGGGAGAATCACTGAAAGTAGGTAATGTAAAAGTGTGTTCAAGGATGTCATCAGAGAAGGGAATAGGTGGAGGAGGTGAAGAAGATGGAGGTGCTGTTTTAAAAGGAAAATGAGTTTCATGGAAGACAACATCTCTAGATACAAAGTATTTTTTAGAATTCAAATCATACAATTTGTAACCTTTCTTACCAAAAGGATAACCAAGAAATCCACAAGAATGAGCCCTAGACTTTAGTTTATCCCTTTGAGGGATAGGGACAGCAGCATAAGCTAAGCAACCAAAAGCCCTCAAGTGAGAGTAGGATGGAGGAGAACCATGTAAAATTTCATGAGGTGATTTATGGTGAAGAACTCTGGATGGTAATCTATTAATGAGGTAAGTTGCAGTTAACAAGCAATCACCCCAAAATGATATAGGCAAACCAGACTGGAAAAGAAGGGCTCTACAAGTTTCAAGTAAAGATCTGTGCTTTTTTTCAACAACCCCATTCTGTTGAGGGGAATGAGGACAAGTGGTTTGATGTACAATCCCAAGCTTACTAAAAAAGGAAATCCCTTCTGTACTGGAACCCAGTTCCAGGGCATTATCACTCCTGACAACCTGGACCATGGAATTAAACTGAGTTTGAACATAGGAGATAAAAGATTTAAGTAAAGGGAAGGCATTACTTTTAGAACCCATCAAATGTGTCCAGGTGGCCCTCGAAAAATCATCAACTATGGTGAGAAAGTATTTGCTGCCAAAGGAAGTAGAAGTATGATAAGGACCCCAAGTATCTACATGTATCAATTGAAAGGGTCTAGTAGTGCTAATGCTGCTATCAGGGAAAGACAATCTGGTTTGTTTTGCCATAGGACAAATAGAACAAGGGAAAGGTTGTTTAGCAGCAAAAGAAAAAGGTAAACCAGAAATATGTTTCATATTAGCAAAAGAAGTGTGTGCTAATCTCAAATGCCAAATATAGTTCATATCAGCAATAGCAGCATTATTACAACTGGAAGAGTGTACAATTGAGCTAAAATGTTTGCTATCAGAAACAACATCATCATTACAAACATTAGAAACACTATGCTCAGAAGTGGAAGAGGACTTGGAAGAGGCAGAAGAGGAAGGAGGTGACCAAGAATACTTGTATAAACCAGCCTCCTCTTTACCAAGATCCAGAAGCCTCTTCAGAGAAAGGTCCTGTAACAGGTAAAGGAGACATGAAGTTGGGGTGAACAGAACCAAACAATTCAATTGTTTCATCAATTTTTGAACAGAAATCAAATTATGTTTGAAGGAAGGAACTAAGAGTACATTGTGAAGAGTAAGAGAAGAAGTCAATGCAAATGATCCTGTACATGTGACTTTTACTTTGTAACCATTAGGAAGGGTAACAAGGTAGGGGACATTTAAGGGTATAATATCAAAAAGTAGATTTTTGTTATAAGTCATATGGTTAGAAGCTCCTGAATCAATGATCCAGGTAACAGAATTAATATTTGTAAGCATGCACAACTTGGAATCAGAAACAAGACTCTCAGACAGCATAGTACCAGCAAAATTAGCAGAACACATGGGAGCAGGAGCTTGATCACTGGAATCCTTTGAAAGGGTCTGTTGAATCAAACTTATAATTTGATCACATTGCTGTCTGCTCAACCCTGGTATCACAGGTTGACTTGCAATAGGATCCCCAAGAGGAACAGACAAATTAGAATTCCCATTACCATCAGACACACAATCAGGACCAGTAGAAACATGAGCAGCTGCAGATTTCCTTCCCTTGATGTAATTATTATTTTGAGGAAAACCATGGAGCTTGTAACACTTATCAATTAAGTGTCCAGACTTCTTGCAATATCTGCAGAATAGGTTTCCTCTATTTTGTTCAAAGTTGACTCTGGGTTTGAAATTAGTACCAGACAATTTGCCTTGGTTGAACCCAGCAGACTGCTTGTCAATATTGGCATTGAAAGACAGAATCTGGACTGATATGAGAGACAGACTTAACTTGTCTCTGTTTCTCATCATTAAGAACAATGTTATAAACACTGTCAAGGGAAGGAAACTGCTGCATCATCAACAAATTACTCCTTACTCCCAAATATGTTTCATTCAATCCCATAAGGAACTGATAAATCTTGTTTTCATCATCTTCCTCGATTATACCATTCTTGGCAGCACAAGTACACCTCTGTCCATGGTTTGGGCACATTGTGCCCAATTCATCCCACAAACTTTTGAGTTTGTTAAAATATGAGGCTATATCAAGGGAGCCTTGGGATGTTTGAGAAAGTTCTCTTTTAAGTTCAAAAATTTTACTCTTATTGGGGACACCATATCTTTTTTCAAGCTGAGACCACATGCTTTGAGCAGTATCTGAATATTGAACACTATCAGCAATTTGGGATGACAAAGAAGAAGTTAACCATGACATAACCAACATATTACATCTATCCCACAACCTCTGTTGGGACACGTTAGTACTAGGTCGAGAAAAGGAACCATCAATGAAGCAAATTTTATTCTTAGCAGACAAAGCCATAATCATCTTTCGTTTCCAACCTCCATAACCACTACCCGAGAAGGGAGTGGGAACAAGACATGCACCAGGTACATCAGAAGAATTTACAAACAAAGGGTTGGAAGGATCTATAGAACCAGAGTTACTACTAGAACCACCACCATTCGTGTTAGAAGCCATGCTCAAATGAATTAAATCGTTCACAAATATCACCAAAAAAACAGTATTCAGAGTTCAAACAATCAGTACTCACAAATAGAATCAAACAATTACACACAACCAGAGAATCACAACCAAGAGATAGGAACAATGTTACCGTCCTTCTTCGCAACCGGAGAAGATCGGCCTTTAACAACAGATAAAACCCTAGGTATGAACCCTAGGAGCAACCGTCAAAGGTTTGCCGGAGATACCGTCAACGATGTCGGAGCAGTACCGATAACACCCAAAACATCAGCAAAAATGAATATCAAACCACCGGATGGCAGTCAAACAATCGATTTGACCACCAGAAACCCTAGAGGTTGAAAACTCACCGAAAAATCTCCGAAAATCTCGCAACAATCGATTGAACCATTCAAGAGAGGAAGAACAGTCACTGATCGTGAAGATAAAGGCTCGGAAGAACCCTAATGGGAGTCAAAACCATCACCGACCTTTCGATCTCAGAAAACCCCAAAAATCTCATCAGAGAACGGTTCAAATAAACTACTGATTCACACAAAAGTATCATCGGATCATTATAGAGGCTCTGATATCATGAAAACATGCAAAAGATCGAAGAATTTTAGAGAGAGAAAGTAGAGAGAAGGGAGAGCATCGGAAGAGTCTCGAAGAGACTCAGATATTATTTCAGAGAAAAAATGACCCCTCGGTTCTTACAAACGACCCCTGACCCCTTATATCAAAATAACCCTCTTACAAATATAGCCTAGTTATTACAGAAACAACCTAATTACACAAATAACCTAATTACAGAAATATACTAATTACAAAGATAGCCTAATTACACAAGTAGCCTAAGTAGCCTATTAGACTCAGATATGACTCCCTTATTGACCCTTAATGATCTAAGTTGGGGTTTATCATCATCGCCTACATATATCTCAACAAAGACTCCTATAGTAAGTTTTTCAAGCTCCAAATATTGTATTTTTTAGGAAGAACAGAATCAATGTCTCCAGCAACAATAAAGTTTACTCAATTGGTAATTTATATACGAAAGAGGATAAAGTTAAATATCTTTCAAATATACAATAACATCAATAATAATAAATTCAGTAAAATTTGATAAGTGAAAATTTTGTATTATGTTATGAGATATTTTATTGCTAGAAGCTGTATTTAGTTACTTTTGATAAGCAAATTCAAATCCAATAATGTTCGTTTGGTTTTTCTTATAAATAAAAAAATAACTTTAGTATAAAAAAATTCATTATTAATATAATCGTCATCTACATATGACAAAGTACAAAAACTGTAATTGAAAAATGGAGTACGAAAATGGCCACAGAATCGAGTCAGACGCAAAACTAACGTCATTCATATATGCATTGGGGTTTTTTGAATCTTATGCTGTCGCCAAAAATCAAAAGGAAAAATAAGGGCAAGTTTAATTATTTGGTTGGTCAGTTAAAAATAATTATATTATTTATTAGTCAAATATATATATATATATATATATATATTATACATAAATATATAAAAATGTCTGCTATTATATTTTATTATATAACTTCCAAAAGAAAAAAAGAGAACTAAACCAAATAGACAGAAAGTTGATGAATAATTCTCTTCTCTTTTTAACTAACCCCATTGTCCTTGTGTTTTTTACCGAGTTGTCAAATCTCATCACATTTTTCAAAAGCTAAAGTTACTAGCTTTTCCACCATAGGCCATGATAAATTTATGTTCTCCATATTTATAGGCTGAATATATGTGGAGATCTTTAAACTTGACATAATTTTTCAATTAAATACTTGAATTAGAGTTTATTCTTATTAAACACTCTAATATAGTATAAAGTATGTCAATTAAATATAAAATGATAATATGGCAAAAAAAGTGATTTAGACTTTTTTTAGGTGCGTGAACTGATCCTCCATACCTTTTTCTCTTTTTCTAGACACTTTTTATTTTTCTCTTTCGTCTTCTTTGCCACTATTATTATATTCCACCATATTTTATTCCTCCTAATTTCTCCTTTCTGTTGTAAATAGAACTCTAATTAGAGTGAATATCTATCTTATAGAAGAGTTTTACTTTGATGCTAAGTCTTTTCTATGCCTATAAATAGAGGGGTCTTACCCCATTGTAAATCATCCCTAAGTATCAATAAGAATACTCCTCTCTCTACTTTTCTCTCTATTGTTCTTGTTCTTGTATTATTGTTCTTGTTCTAATATTATTTCATAACACGTTATCAGCACGAGACTCTACCGTCTCAAGAATCCTCTTGAGAAAATTAAGGTATTTCCCTTTTTCCGAATTTGGTTTTAATTATGTCTGATATTATGAAAAGAAAGTTCGTTGCCCTTGAAATTTCGGGGAAGAACTATATGACATGGGTGTTGGATGCTGAAATCCACTTAGATGCTATGGGTCTTGGAGACGCCATTAAAGACAGAGATAAAGCATCCACCCAATACTGTGCTAAGGCCTTGATTTTCTTGCGCCATCACCTTGATGAAGGTTTGAAAATTGAATATCTCACAGTCAAAGATCCACTCATCTTGTGGAACGGCTTAAAGGAGAGATATGACAACCTGAAGTTGGTCACTCTGCCACAAGCACGATATGATTAGGCTCATCTGAGGCTCCAAGACTTTAAGTCTGTTTCTGAGTGTCAAGCAGCATCGGCAAAATGGGGCGGCATGGTACGGCATGCGCGCCAAAGACAGTCGGCATGACATTGGTTGTGGCAGCTATGTGCGGGCTAAGCTAAGGCGAAGCGGAAGTGCGGGTTGACGGCAAAGGCTTCCAATAGCTAAGACTATGCTATTGGGAAGGAAATACAAACAATGGCACGAGGGAAATGAGGCAGACATGAGGGAACGGAAGATGGCAACGGACAAGGCAGGAAACTAGGGCCAAGGCAGTGTGCGCGGTGTATGGGCGCCGGGCAGTGTGCGGGAAATATGATGGCAGCGGATTGCGCCGGCATTGGTATGGGACAATGTTAAATTGACTAAGGCATGGCTCGAGCAGCCTTAGGGCGGAACGCAGCTGGCCAAGAATTGCACATGACAAGCACATGGAAGCGGTTGGCGGAAGTTCCTTGTTTGTAGGCCATGATCTCCCATGTTCCCCCATTATCCCCATGATCTGATTGTGTTGTATAGTGGCCTTAAATTCGTGTAGCATGATCCTAAGTAGTTGGGGATGTCAACTACAAGTTAGGACCATGATGTCAGCTGATGGACAACATGGATGTCATGGGCGGTTGGGCTAAAGGGCTATAAATAGGACCTTTAGGCAGCAAGGAAAAGCAGGAAGTAAGTCTTGTGTATTTTCTTGCTGGGAAACACGAGGGAAACGGGAGGAAATCTAAGTGTTTTAGGAGAAAGGGGACTTGGGTTGTGGGACAATCCGAGTGTTCGGCCAAGATTGACAAGGTCATCTTAGTCGGAGATTGGGCTGTGAGCGGCATTGTTCATAGCGAGAGTAAGGGTCCTTTGTATTATTTTCCATATTAATATAAAGGTTGGGAAATTGTTCCCGTATATGCTTGTCTCATTTAATTTCTGTTTTGCTGCCCAAATTCGTCTAAGGCTAAACTTGTGTGCGATTGGCAAGTTTTGGGGGAAGGCTGAGTCAGGCAAGGCTTGACTGCCGCACGGAGGCGAAACCTCGGCCAGGATTTAAGTGGCCAAAATCGACCCCGTGACAGTTGGTATCAGAGCGCGGTTGAAGGCAGATCGTGTTGCAGCGGAGACACGACGTGCCATAGCAAGTTGTGGCAGTGACGGAACGATCAGTGGCAGATTACGTTGAAATTTTTGAGAACATGGCGGGAGGCACAAATGCGGAGCTGCGTCAAAGAGTTGAGCAGTTGGAAACACTAGTTGGGCAAGCTCTTGAGAATGATGATTCTTCTGTTCTTGCGAGAATGGCGCAGTTGGAGGCAGATTATGCGGCGAGGCACGAGACAATGCTGGCAGAAATGGCCTTGGTACGCCAAGAGAAGGAAGAGTTGCGACGAGAAGTAGCTGATCTTCGAAGGGCATTGCAAAATTCTGCCCCTAGAACGGATGAGCGCACTAAGTTGAGGATTCCGGAGCCGAAGCCTTATGGTGGTGCAAGATGTGCCAAGGAACTGGAAAATTTCCTGTGGGATATGGAGCAGTATTTCCAAGCTGCACGTATAGCCGATGCCGATAAGGTGGTGATCACACCAATGTACTTGACGGATGATGCAAAGGTGTGGTGGCGTACACGAAGTGCGGATGGAGAAGGTGCTGGCCTGCCAAGAATTGAAACTTGGGAGTTGATGAAGAAGGAATTAAAATCCCAATTCCTTCCAACGAATTCATCGTGGATGGCACGCGATGGGCTGCGTCACTTGAAGCAAAGTGGCACGGTGAGGGAGTATGTCAAGGAATTTTCATTCTTGATGCTCAATGTGAGTAATATGGCGGAAGAAGACAAGCTGCATTACTTCATGAGCGGGTTAAAGGGATGGGCGCAATTGGAGTTGAGAAGGCAAAATGTGCAATGCCTCTCTACTGCCATTGCGGCCGCATATGCGTTGGCAGACCTGAAGATAGGTGGGGAACCTATGGATACTTTGCATTCAAAGGCCGACGGAAGGAAGGCAAGGGAATGGAAGGGAAACGGGAAGGGCCAAGCATCTGGAGAACTTGTCCAGATGGTGAGACCGGAAAATCACAGGGACAAGGGAGGACCGAGCGGAAAGTTCGGGGGCTATTATATTTGCGGGGGACCGCACTTAAAGAGGGACTGTCCGAGGCAGGCTTGGCCAGCTGCGTTCCGCCCTAAGGCTGCTCGAGCCATGCCTTAGTCAATTTAACATTGTCCCATACCAATGCCGGCGCAATCCGCTGCCATCATATTTCCCGCACACTGCCCGGCGCCCATACACCGCGCACACTGCCTTGGCCCTAGTTTCCTGCCTTGTCCGTTGCCATCTTCCGTTCCCTCATGTCTGCCTCATTTCCCTCGTGCCATTGTTTGTATTTCCTTCCCAATAGCATAGTCTTAGCTATTGGAAGCCTTTGCCGTCAACCCGCACTTCCGCTTCGCCTTAGCTTAGCCCGCACATAGCTGCCACAACCAATGTCATGCCGACTGTCTTTGGCGCGCATGCCGTACCATGCAGCCCCATTTTGCCGATGCTGCCTTGTCAAGCCCTTTCCAAGCAAACCTTGTCCGCCGCAAGGTCTTGGCCTTGCTTGCCCATCCCAGCCTGTCGACCCGCATGATAGTTTTCGCCCGCACATAGGCCAATGGCAAGGCCATCACGCCACAATCCTTGCCAATGCCGTGCCCACGCCCGATGACAAAAGTTAGGGGTCTAACAAACCACCCGCACCTTTTGAAATCGACGTCCTCGTCGAACTGTCTTAGTTGACGTACTCCGGGGGGTCGTCCCGACACACCCCTATTGTCAATGCGCCCAAATGTGCCACTGTGCCATTTGCCCCCGCCACTTGTTCCTGCCTCTCTGCTGCTAAGACCGCATTTACCTTAGCCTGCCTCGGACAATCCCTCTTCAAGTGCGGTCCCCCGCAAATATAACAGCCCCCGAACTTTCCGCTCGGTCCTCCCTTGTCCCTGTGATTTTCCGGTCTCACCATCTGGACAAGTTCTCCAGATGCTTGGCCCTTCCCGTTTCCCTTCCATTCCCTTGCCTTCCTTCTGTCGGCCTTTGAATGCGAAGTATCCATAGGTTCCCCACCTATCTTCAGGTCTGCCAACGTATCTGCGGCCGCAATGGCAGTAGAGAGGCATTGCACATTTTGCCTTCTCAAGTCCAATTGCGCACATCCCTTTAACCCGCTCATGAAGTAATGCAGCTTGTCTTCTTCCGCCATATTACTCACATTGAGCATCAAGGATGAAAATTCCTTGACATACTCCCTCACCGTGCCACTTTGCTTCAAGTGACGCAGCCCATCGCGTGCCATCCACGATGAATTCGTTGGAAGGAATTGGGATTTTAATTCCTTCTTCATCAACTCCCAAGTTTCAATTCTTGGCAGTCCAGCACCTTCTCCATCCGCACTTCGTGTACGCCACCACACCTTTGCATCATTCGTCAAGTACATTGGTGTGATCACCACCTTATCGGCATCGGATATACGTGCAGCTTGGAAATACTGCTCCATATCCCATAGGAAATTTTCCAGTTCCTTGGCACATCTTGCACCACCATAAGGCTTCGGCTCCGGAATCCTCAACTTAGTGCGCTCATCCGTTCTAGGGGCAGAATTTTGCAATGCCCTTCGAAGATCAGCCACTTCTCGTCGCAACTCTTCCTTCTCTTGGCGTACCAAGGCCATTTCTGCCAGCATTGTCTCGTGCCTCGCCGCATAATCTGCCTCCAACCGCGCCATTCTCGCAAGAATAGAAGAATCATCATTCTCAAGAGCTTGCCCAACTAGTGTTTCCAACTGCTCAACTCTTTGACGCAGCTCCGCATTTGTGCCTCCCGCCATGTTCTCAAAAATTTCAACGTAATCTGCCACTGATCGTTCCGTCACTGCCACAACTTGCTATGGCACGTCGTGTCTCCGCTGCAACACGATCTGCCTTCAACCGCGCTCTGATACCAACTGTCACGGGGTCGATTTTGGCCACTTAAATCCTGGCCGAGGTTTCGCCTCCGTGCGGCAGTCAAGCCTTGCCTGACTCAGCCTTCCCCCAAAACTTGCCAATCGCACACAAGTTTAGCCTTAGACGAATTTGGGCAGCAAAACAGAAATTAAATGAGCCAAGCATCTGGAGAACTTGTCCAGATGGTGAGACCGGAAAATCACAGGGACAAGGGAGGACCGAGCGGAAAGTTCGGGGGCTGTTATATTTGCGGGGGACCGCACTTGAAGAGGGACTGTCCGAGGCAGGCTAAGGTAAATGCGATCTTAGCAGCAGAGAGGCAGGAACAAGTGGCGGGGGCAAATGGCGCAGTGGCACATTTGGGCGCATTGACAATAGGGGCGTGTCGGGACGACCCCCCGGAGTACGTCAACTAAGACAGTTCGACGAGGACGTCGATTTCAAAAGGTGCGGGTGGTTTGTTAGACCCCTAACTTTTGTCATCGGGCGTGGGCACGGCATTGGCAAGGATTGTGGCGTGATGGCCTTGCCATTGGCCTATGTGCGGGCGAACACTATCATGCGGGTCGACAGGCTGGGATGGGCAAGCAAGGCCAAGACCTTGCGGCGGACAAGGTTTGCTTGGAAAGGGCTTGACAAGGCAGCATCGGCAAAATGGGGCAGCATGGTACGGCATGCGTGCCAAAGACAGTTGGCATGACATTGGTTGTGGCAGCTATGTGCGGGCTAAGCTAAGGCGAAGCGGAAGTGCGGGTTGACGGCAAAGGCTTCCAATAGCTAAGACTATGCTATTGGGAAGGAAATACAAACAATGGCACGAAGGAAATGAGGCAGACATGAGGGAACGGAAGATGGCAACGGACAAGGTAGGAAACTAGGGCCAAGGCAGTGTGCGCGGTGTATGGGCGCCGGGCAGTGTGCGGGAAATATGACGGCAGCGGATTGCGCCGGCATTGGTATGGGACAATGTTAAATTGACTAAGGCATGGCTCGAGCAGCCTTAGGGCGGAACGCAGCTGGCCAAGAATTGCACATGACAAGCACATGGAAGCGGTTGGCGGAAGTTCCTTGTTTGTAGGCCATGATCTCCCATGTTCCCCCATTATCCCCATGATCTGATTGTGTTGTATAGTGGCCTTAAATTCGTGTAGCATGATCCTAAGTAGTTGGGGATGTCAACTACAAGTTAGGACCATGATGTTAGCTGATGGACAACATGGGTGTCATGGGCGGTTGGGCTAAAGGCCTATAAATAGGACCTTTAGGCAGCAAGGAAAAGCAGGAAGTAAGTCTTGTGTATTTTCTTGCTGGGAAACACGAGGGAAACGGGAGGAGTTCTAAGTGTTTCAGGAAAAAGGGGACTTGGGTTGTGGGACAATCTGAGTGTTCGGCCAAGATTGACAAGGTCATCTTAGTCGGAGAGTGGGCTGTGAGCGGCATTGTTCATAGCGAGAGTGAGGGTCCTTTGTATTATTTTCCATATTAATATAAAGGTTGGGAAATTGTTCCCGTATATGCTTGTCTCATTTAATTTCTGTTTTGCTGCCCAAATTCGTCTAAGGCTAAACTTGTGTGCGATTGGCAAGTTTTGGGGGAAGGCTGAGTCAGGCAAGGCTTGACTGCCGCACGGAGGCGAAACCTCGGCCAGGATTTAAGTGGCCAAAATCGACCCCGTGACAGTTGGTATCAGAGCGCGGTTGAAGGCAGATCGTGTTGCAGCGGAGACACGACGTGCCATAGCAAGTTGTGGCAGTGACGGAACGATTAGTGGCAGATTACGTTGAAATTTTTGAGAACATAGCGGGAGGCACAAATGCGGAGCTGCGTCAAAGAGTTGAGCAGTTGGAAACACTAGTTGGGCAAGCTCTTGAGAATGATGATTCTTCTGTTCTTGCGAGAATGGCGCGGTTGGAGGCAGATTATGCGGCGAGGCACGAGACAACGCTGGCAGAAATGGCCTTGGTACGCCAAGAGAAGGAAGAGTTGCGACGAGAAGTGGCTGATCTTCGAAGGGCATTGCAAAATTCTGCCACTAGAACGGATGAGCGCACTAAGTTGAGGATTCCGGAGCCGAAGCCTTACGGTGGTGCAAGATGTGCCAAGGAACTGGAAAATTTCCTGTGGGATATGGAGCAGTATTTCCAAGCTACACGTATAGCCGATGCCGATAAGGTGGTGATCACACCAATGTACTTGACGGATGATGCAAAGGTGTGGTGGCGTACACGAAGTGCGGATGGAGAAGGTGCTGGACTGCCAAGAATTGAAACTTGGGAGTTGATGAAGAAGGAATTAAAATCCCAATTCCTTCCAACGAATTCATCGTGGATGGCACGCGATGGGCTGCGTCACTTAAAGCAAAGTGGCACGGTGAGGGAGTATGTCAAGGAATTTTCATCCTTGATGCTCAATGTGAGTAATATGGCGGAAGAAGACAAGCTGCATTACTTCATGAGCGGGTTAAAGGGATGGGCGCAATTGGAGTTGAGAAGGCAAAATGTGCAATGCCTCTCTACTGCCATCGGGCGTGGGCACGGCATTGGCAAGGATTGTGGCGTGATGGCCTTTCCATTGGCCTATGTGCGGGCGAAAACTATCATGCGGGTCGAAAGGCTGGGATGGGCAAACAAGGCCAAGACCTTGCGGCGGACAAGGTTTGCTTGGAAAGGGCTTGACAAGGCAGCATCGGCAAAATGGGGCGGCATGGTACGGCATGCGCGCCAAAGACAGTCGGCATGACATTGGTTGTGGCAGCTATGTGCGGGCTAAGCTAAGGCGAAGCGAAAGTGCGGGTTGACGGCAAAGTCTTCCAATAGCTAAGACTATGCTATTGGGAAGGAAATACAAACAATGGCACGAGGGAAATGAGGCAGACATGAGGGAACGGAAGATGGCAACGGACAAGGCAGGAAACTAGGGCCAAGGCAGTGTGCGCGGTGTATGGGCGTCGGGCAGTGTGCGGGAAATATGATGGCAGCGGATTGCGCCGGCATTGGTATGGGACAATGTTAAATTGACTAAGGCATGGCTCGAGCAGCCTTAGGGCGGAACGCAGCTGGCCAAGAATTGCACATGACAAGCACATGGAAGCGGTTGGCGGAAGTTCCTTGTTTGTAGGCCATGATCTCCCATGTTCCCCCATTATCCCCATGATCTGATTGTGTTGTATAGTGGCCTTAAATTCGTGTAGCATGATCCTAAGTAGTTGGGGATGTCAACGACAAGTTAGGACCATGATGTTAGCTGATGGACAACATGGGTGTCATGGGCGGTTGGGCTAAAGGCCTATAAATAGGACCTTTAGGCAGCAAGGAAAAGTAGGAAGTAAGTCTTGTGTATTTGCATGCTGGGAAACACGAGGGAAACGGGAGGAGTTCTAAGTGTTTCAGGAAAATGGGGACTTGGGTTGTGGGACAATCCGAGTGTTCGGCCAAGATTGACAAGGTCATCTTAGTCGGAGAGTGGGCTGTGAGCGGCATTGTTCATAGCGAGAGTGAGGGTCCTTTGTATTATTTTCCATATTAATATAAATGTTGGGAAATTGTTCCCGTATATGCTTGTCTCATTTAATTTCTGTTTTGCTGCCCAAATTTGTCTAAGGCTAAACTTGTGTGCGATTGGCAAGTTTTGGGGGAAGGCTGAGTCAGGCAAGGCTTGACTGCCGCACGGAGGTGAAACCTCGGCCAGGATTTAAGTGGCCAAAATCGACCCCGTGACAGTTGGTATCAGAGCGCGGTTGAAGGCAGATCGTGTTGCAGCGGAGACACGACGTGCCATAGCAAGTTGTGGCAGTGACGGAATGATCAGTGGCAGATTACGTTGAAATTTTTGAGAACATGGCGGGAGGCACAAATGCGGAGCTGCGTCAAAGAGTTGAGCAGTTGGAAACACTAGTTGGGCAAGCTCTTGAGAATGATGATTCTTCTGTTCTTGCGAGAATGGCGCGGTTGGAGGCAGATTATGCGGCGAGGCACGAGACAACGCTGGCAGAAATGGCCTTGGTACGCCAAGAGAAGGAAGAGTTGCGACGAGAAGTGGCTGATCTTCGAAGGGCATTGCAAAATTCTGCCCCTAGAACGGATGAGCGCACTAAGTTGAGGATTCCGGAGCCGAAGCCTTATGGTGGTGCAAGATGTGCCAAGGAACTGGAAAATTTCCTGTGGGATATGGAGCAGTATTTCCAAGCTGCACGTATAGCCGATGCCGATAAGGTGGTGATCACACCAATGTACTTGACGGATGATGCAAAGGTGTGGTGGCGTACACGAAGTGCGGATGGAGAAGGTGCTGGACTGCCAAGAATTGAAACTTGGGTGTTGATGAAGAAGGAATTAAAATCCCAATTCCTTCCAACGAATTCATCGTGGATGGCACGCGATGGGCTGCGTCACTTGAAGCAAAGTGGCACGGTGAGGGAGTATGTCAAGGAATTTTCATCCTTGATGCTCAATGTGAGTAATATGGCGGAAGAAGACAAGCTGCATTACTTCATGAGCGGGTTAAAGGGATGGGCGCAATTGGAGTTGAGAAGGCAAAATGTGCAATGCCTCTCTACTGCCATTGCGGCCGCAGATGCGTTGGCAGACCTGAAGATAGGTGGGGAACCTATGGATACTTCGCATTCAAAGGCCGACGGAAGGAAGGCAAGGGAATGGAAGGGAAACGGGAAGGGCCAAGCATCTGGAGAACTTGTCCAGATGGTGAGACCGGAAAATCACAGGGACGAGGGAGGACCGAGCGGAAAGTTCGGGGGCTGTTATATTTGCGGGGGACCGCACTTGAAGAGGGACTGTCCGAGGCAGGCTAAGGTAAATGCGGTCTTAGCAGCAGAGAGGCAGGAACAAGTGGCGGGGGCAAATGGCACAGTGGCACATTTGGGCGCATTGACAATAGGGGTGTGTCGGGACGACCCCCCGGAGTACGTCAACTAAGACAGTTCGACGAGGATGTCGATTTCAAAAGGTGCGGGTGGTTTGTTAGACCCCTAACTTTTGTCATCGGGCGTGGGCACGGCATTGGCAAGGATTGTGGCGTGATGGCCTTGCCATTGGCCTATGTGCGGGCGAAAACTATCATGCGGGTCGACAGGCTGGGATGGGCAAGCAAGGCCAAGACCTTGCGGCGGACAAGGTTTGCTTGGAAAGGGCTTGACAAGGCAGCATCGGCAAAATGGGGCGACATGGTACAGCATGCGCGCCAAAGACAGTCAGCATGACATTGGTTGTGGCAGCTATGTGCGGGCTAAGCTAAGGCGAAGCGGAAGTGCGGGTTGACGGCAAAGGCTTCCAATAGCTAAGACTATGCTATTGGGAAGGAAATACAAACAATGGCACGAGGGAAATGAGGCAGACATGAGGGAACGGAAGATGGCAACGGACAAGGCAGGAAACTAGGGCCAAGGCAGTGTGCGCGGTGTATGGGCGCCGGGCAGTGTGCGGGAAATATGATGGCAGCGGATTGCGCCGGCATTGGTATGGGACAATGTTAAATTGACTAAGGCATGGCTCGAGCAGCCTTAGGGCGGAACGCAGCTGGCCAAGAATTGCACATGACAAGCACATGGAAGCGGTTGGCGGAAGTTCCTTGTTTGTAGGCCATGATCTCCCATGTTCCCCCATTATCCCCATGATCTGATTGTGTTGTATAGTGGCCTTAAATTCGTGTAGCATGATCCTAAGTAGTTGGGGATGTCAACTACAAGTTAGGACCATGATGTTAGCTGATGGACAACATGGGTGTCATGGGCGGTTGGGCTAAAGGCCTATAAATAGGATCTTTAGGCAGCAAGGAAAAGCAGGAAGTAAGTCTTGTGTATTATCTTGCTGGGAAACACGAGGGAAACGGGAGGAGTTCTAAGTGTTTCAGGAAAAAGGGGACTTGGGTTGTGGGACAATCCGAGTGTTCGGCCAAGATTGACAAGGTCATCTTAGTCGGAGAGTGGACTGTGAGCGGCATTGTTCATAGCGAGAGTGAGGGTCCTTTGTATTATTTTCCATATTAATATAAAGGTTGGGAAATTGTTCCCGTATATGCTTGTCTCATTTAATTTCTGTTTTGCTGCCCAAATTCGTCTAAGGCTAAACTTGTGTGCGATTGGCAAGTTTTGGGGGAAGGCTGAGTCAGGCAAGGCTTGACTGCCGCACGGAGGCGAAACCTCGGCCAGGATTTAAGTGGCCAAAATCAACCCCGAATGTTCAGAATTACTTCTAAATTGAAACTCTATGGAGATAATATCTCTGATTATGATATGCTTGAGAAAACGTTTACAACGTTTCATGCCTCCAATATGGTACTGCAACAACAGTACAGAGAGAAAGGTTTCAAAAAGTATTCTGAACTGATTTCTCTTCTCCTTGTGGCTGAGCGAAACAATGACCTGCTCATGAGAAATCACGAAAATCGACCCACTAGGTCTACACCATTGCCTGAAGCAGATAAGGTGTATTCTCATTATGCCAAGCATGGAAAAAGCCATGGATCTAATCATGGTCGTGGTCGTAATCGGGGTCATGGCCGTGGACATAGACAAGGAAGAAATTTCCCTAATGTCCATCACCCCCCAAAGAGAAATAACCACCAAAAGCAGAAACGGGATTATGAGAATCCAAAGGCAAATAGTTCAGAAACTATATGCTATCGTTGCGGTGGAAAAGGGCACTGGTCAAAAGCTTGCCATGTACCAAGACATTTGGTTGATCTTTATCAAGCATCTCTAAAGAATAAAGGCCCTGAAACAAATTTTGTCTCTAACGACAATTTTGACATCACCCGCCTGGATGTGGCAGACTTCTTTGAGCACCCTGAGGGGAAAATAGACCACTTAATCGGTGATGGATCTGTGATGAAGGAAGATGGAATTGTTTGATTTTATTTGTATTAGTTAGTGAATAAACTATTAGTCATTAGTATCAGCTCGTATTAGTTAGTTTATGATATAATGTTAGTATTAGTTCTTTAGAATGTTTCAATATGCTTAATTTTCAAAGATATTTTTATTTTTCAGTAGAGTTAATCGACTAACCTAACAGTTAGTCGATTATCTAATATTTCGCATTAAAACTGCAAAACAATCGATTATATACTTGTTAACAATCGATTATATTAAGACAGTGTGATCTGAAGTTTTTCAAAATAACAAATAATCGATTATGTATGTTTAACAATCGATTATATTAAGACAGTGTGATCTGAAGTTTTTCGAAATAGCAAATAATCGATTATGTATGTTTAACAATTGATTATATTAAGACAGTGTGATCTGATGTTTTTCAAAATAGCAAATAATCGATTATGTATGTTTAACAATCGATTATATTAAGACAGTGTGATCTGAAATTTTTCAAATTAGCAAATAATCGATTATGTATGTTTAACAATCGATTACATTGAGACAGTGCTTAAACTGAAATTTTCAAACTGCAAAGTAATCGATTATGGAAAATATATAATCGACTATCTGATTTAGTTAGTCAACTAACCTCAGCAGATTTTGAAAATATTGTTTAAATGTGAAACAAACGGATTGAATTTGTTTATTCTCATGTTCGTGTATTTTCTTTTGTATGTCAAACCATGGGAAAGCAAATATGGATATCTCACAAAGCAATCTTGGATCAAATATTTGTTTAGTTGATTCATGTACTACACATACGATACTCAAAGAAAAGAAATATTTCTCTCAACTAAGTATGTGTAAGGCAGATGTTACTACAATCTCTGGTAGTAATAAATTGATTGAAGGCTCCGGAAGAGCAACTATAACTCTGCCTAGAGGAACAATGTTTATCATAGAGAATGCAATGTTCTCCTCCAAGTCTAAGAGAAACTTGTTGAGTTTTTAAGATATACGCCGGAATGGCTATCATGTTGAGACAATAGATGAGAATAATCTTGAATATCTCATCATTACAAAGAATTCTCTGGCCAAAAGAGGGTTATTGAGAAATTCCCGTCTTTATCTTGTGGCCTGTATTGGACAAAAATTAGTGCAATTGAGGCACATTCAACAGTAAACCAAAAGGTTACTGATTCCAATACTTTTGTACTTTGGCATGATTGATTGGGACACCCTGGATCAATCATGATGAGACGGATTATAGAAAGCTCATATGGGCATCTGTAAAAGAATTTCAAGATTCTTTTAAATAATGAATTTTCTTGCACTTCTTGTTATCAAGGCAAGTTAATTACAAGACCATCACCAACAAAGGTTGAGAGTGAGTCACCTACGTTTTTGGAACGTATACAAGGGGACATTTGTGGACCTATTCACCCACCTAGTGGGTCTTTTAGATATTTTATGGTTCTAATAGACGCATCCTGTAGATGGTCTCATGTGTGCCTGTTGTCATCACGCAACCTTGCGTTTGCAAAACTAATGGCACAAATAATTCGACTACGAGCACAATTTCCTGATAATCCAATCAAGTCTATTAGACTGGATAATGCTGCTGAGTTTTCATCCCAAGCATTTAATGATTATTGCTTATCAAATGGGATAAAAGTGGAACATTCTGTAGCTCATGTTCACACTCAAAACGGTCTTGCAGAATCTTTAATTAAACGGCTGCAGTTGATTGCAAGACCATTACTCATGAAAACGAGGCTGCCCACTTCGGTATGGGGTCACGCCATTTTGCATGCAGCAATGCTAATTCGTCTTAGACCGACAAATTATCACAAATATTCCCCATTGCAATTGGTTTTGGGTCATGAACCCAATATATCCCATTTAAGAATCTTTGGATGCGCAGTATATGTGCCTATAGCACCGCCATACCACACCAAAATGGGTCCGCAAAGAAGGTTAGGAATATATGTTGGGTTTGAATCGCCCTCCATTATTCGCTACCTCGAAACATTGACAGGGGATTTGTTCACTGCATGATTTGCAGACTGTCAATTTGATGAGACACTTTTCCCAAAATTAGGGGGAGAAGTCGGTGAAACCAAACGGGAAATTTGTGGGAAAATGCATCATTATCTCATCTTGATCCACGTACCTCTATTTGTGAAAAAGAGGTGCAAAAGATTATCCATTTGCAAAGAATAGCAAATCAAATGCCTGACGCATTTACGGACTTGAAAAGGATAACAAAATCCCACATCCCCGCGGAGAATGTTCCAATCCGTATTGATGTCCCTGTTGGACAATCATCTAGTGTCATATCCAATGAGTCGAATGCACGCCTGAAGCGTAGCAGGCCATTAGGTTCCAAAGATCGAAATCCTAGAAAGAGGAAAGCAAACGATCAAAATGACACTACGAAAGAATCTCATGAGGAAATTCATGATTTAATAAACTCTGAGATTCATGAAGAATCCTTTGAGCCCGAGACTCAGGAAAATAAGGAACTATCCATAAATCCAATCGATATTGAGGCAAATTTTAATCGAGTGGATATAGTGGTGGATTATGTCTTTGCGTTTAATGTCGCATCTAGCATTATGCAAGAAAATGAGGATCTTGAACCTCAATCTGTTGGAGAATGTCGAAAAAGACATGATTGGCCAAAATGGCAAGAAGCAATTCAATTAGAATTGAATTCGCTGGCAAAACGTGAAGTTTTTGGCCCTATAGTTGAAACACCTAATGGTGTTAAGCCTGTTTGCTATAAATGGGTCTTTGTACGCAAGAGAAATGAGAAAAACGAGGTACAAAGATATAAGGCACGCCTTGTTGCACAAGGATTTTCTCAAAGGCCTGGTGTCGATTATGAAGAGACATATTCGCCTGTAATGGATGTCCTAACTTTTCGTTATCTCATTAGTTTGCTGTCCTTGAAAAGCTTGACATGCATTTAATGGATGTGGTTACTGCCTATCTTTATGGCTCACTTGATAATGAGATATATATGAAAATTCCCGATGGACTCAAAATGCCGAACGCTCATAATTCAAAGTCCCGGGAAATGTTTTCAATCAAATTGCAAAGATCCTTGTATGGTCTAAAGCAATCAGGACGAATGTGGTATAATCGTCTTAGTGAGTATTTGTTAAAAGAAGGCTATATAAATGATGCCATTTGCCCGTGTGTTTTTATAAAGAAAACAACATTGGAATTTGTTGTACTTGCGGTATATGTCGATGACATAAACCTTATTGGAACCCCCATAGAACTCCAAAAGGCAATTGATTATCTAAAGAATGAATTCGAGATGAAAGATCTCGGAAAGACAAAATTATGTCTTGGTTTGCAAATTGAATATTTGGCAAATGGAATTTTTGTTCATCAATCTACCTATATAGAAAAGGTACTGAAACGGTTTTACATGGATGGAGCACATCCTTTAAGTACTCCGATGGTTGTTCGATCACTTGATGTGAATAAAGATCCATTCCGACCGCAAGAAAGGAATGAAGAGCTACTTGGTCCTGAAGTACCATATCTTAGTGCAATTGGCGCACTAATGTATCTTGCAAATACTACAAGCCTGACATAACCTTTTCAGTTAATGTCTTAGCAAGGTATAGCTCGGCTCCCACAAGGAGACATTGGAATGGGATCAAACATATATTGAGGTACCTAAAAGGGACTACCGACATGGGCTTATTTTATGGCAATAATTGCAGTCCTGATCTTGTTGGTTATGCTGATGCTGGATATTTATCCGACCCACACAAGGCTCGATCTCAAACGGGTTATGTGTTTACCTGTGGAGGCACCGCCATATCTTGGCGATCGACTAAGCAATCAATTGTGGCTACTTCATCTAATCATGCCGAGATAATCGCTATTCATGAAGCAAGTCGGGAGTGTGTGTGGTTGAGGTCTATAATACATCATATTCAAGACAAATGTGGTTTGAATTGTAACAAACTACCCACGACTTTGTATGAAGACTATGCAGCATGTATAGCTCAATTGAAGGGAGGATTCATAAAAGGAGATAGAACAAAGCATATTTCACCAAAGTTATTTTTCACACATGATCTTCAAAAGAATGGTGATATCAATGTGCAACAGATTCGTTCAAGCGATAATATTGCTGATTTGTTCACAAAATCTCTACCAACGTCAACCTTCAAGAAGCTAGTTCACAAGATCGGAATGCGAAGACTTAAGGATATGAATTGATGCTCTTTTCAGGGGGAGTTAATGCGCGTTGCACTCTTTTTCCCTTACAAGGTTTTGTCCCAATGGGTTTTCCTTGCAAGGTTTTTAACGAGGCAACCAATAGGCGCATATTCAAACATGTGTACTCTTTTTCCTTTTCTTTAATTTTTTCCCATTGGGTTTTGTTTTAGTTAAGGTTTTAACGAGGCACATTATTGAATAGACATTCAAGGGGGAGTGTTATAAATAGAACTCTAATTAGAGTGAATGTCTATCTTATAGAAGAGTTTTACTTTGAGGCTAAGTCTTTTCTATGCCTATTAATAGAGGGGTCTTACCCCATTGTAAATCATCCCTAAGTATCAATAAGAATACTCATCTCTCTACTTTTCTCTCTATTGTTCTTGTTCTTGTATTATTGTTCTTGTTCTTATATTATTTCATAACACTTTCGAATTTTTAAAGATTTTTTATTTCCATCAATGATTAAATTAACGATTCACTATAAACAACAACAACAACAATCCAGTATAATCCCTCTTGTCCTCATATAAAAATATATATAAATCCAAGATTTTACAAATTATATATTTTTAGCAATAAAGATCTTCAAATTCCAATTAAGTTTAACATATCAATCAAGAAATTTTCAAAAGCAAACCGACATCAACGCAGCTGGGTCAAGAATTCAGAAAATAGAGACAATCAAAATTCAGGAAAATTTAGAGAAATCCAATAAAAGAAACACATAATTTCACACACCCAAAATCAATATAGACTCTTCACCTCAAAATTAAGAAATTTTAAAAGTAAATCGAGATCGAAAATTAAAATTCACAAGGAAGCTATTTTTCATCTTTTCCATCTTCCACATAGTCATTTCTACCACCAAAGCTGAGAGCATAATTTTTTTTTTTGAAATGGAAGTTCAGAGTAACTTTGCTTCTCCATCACCTCTTTCTTGTAGTAAAGAATTTGCTTTTCACCTGTTGTGTTTGGTTCCATCGAAAACAGATAAAAAAAATTTTTACCAGCAAAATAATAACACCTATAATAAAAGATAAGTTGCCTAAGAAACTTTTTCGCCTCCATTGTTGGGCTCTGAGTCATTCTTCACAAGTTTGAGATAAACATAAAGATAAAGGAAGTAAGATTCTTTTAGTTTTAACCCAGATAGATATACGTGGATTAAAAAAGACACGTGAGAGGTTTTTTCATTTTCTTGATTTTACATGTAGGAGGCATTTATGAACACATGTCGAGTTTTTTCTTGGATTGGAAATTTTGTGTTTAATTGACATGCTTTATATCATGTTAGAGTGTCTAATAGGAACGAGCTCTAGTTTTAGTGTTTCAATGAAAAATCATGCCAAGTTAAGGGTCTCTATATGCATTTGACCATATTTATATCAAACAAACAAGATAAAATTTAATTTTGGGATAATGCATAATTACTCCATTAGAATAGTTTTAGTTTACCAATTGTACCATCAAACTTTACGGGAGTCCTATGACCCTCTTATATTTGTTCTAAATGGTATAAGTATTTTTCCGTTCCAATTTATGTGAATTTATTCGACTAGGTACGAGTTTAATAAAAAATAAATTTTTTAAAAATTTATAGTCCTAAACAAGTCCAAAAAGGTCCGAGAGTATTTATATGATTGTAAAAGCTTCTTATTAAAGGTAGAATTGTAAGTTTAAGTTAAATTGTTATCAAATCTAAAATTTTTTTTTAAAACAAACCAAAACAAATAAGTTCACATAAATTAAAATAGATAAAATATCACTTTTTTAGTACACATGGCTTCTAAGAAGCCATTGTTAACTGAAAAAGAAAATCCAACACTAAAGGCCGACAAATTAGCAATAACCTAATGAAAAAAGATACCAAGTGGGATATATAAAATTGAGAAAGAGATTTTACAGGAAAATAATACCGAAAAGTAACGATAATAATAATATTGTAATAATATTATTTGTAAATGAAATACAATAACTGACTTGAATCATGCTGGATACTGTATAGAGAAATTATTTCAATAATGTAAAATATTTTTCCAGAATTAAATAAACCTATCTCTAATAAGATAGATGATATAGAAATCAACAAAATTAAATATTACAACCCAACTATTTAAAAAGGGGAGCAAAAGAAATTAGAATACTAAACATTGAAAAGGAAAAATAACAAAGGAAAGCTTATGAAGACAAAAGTTAGAAGGAAAGTAGTGGAAGGATTTCTTTGTCTTGCTAATGATAATTGATTGAGAAAGGAGTGATTGATAATAGCTTTTATAGCCCCATTTGCATGAAGACGTATTGTGCATGGCAAGAAAGTGGCTAATGCATTTTGCCACTTTACAAATATATTTTGCCATCTTTGTAATGGCTTCTAGAAGGGCTTCCACATGGTCTTGTTCAAGACATTTGTCAACAAGGATTTAAAATATTGCCATATTACCCCACTATTTTAAAGACTTCCAAAAATAAACTTGATGGATTTTTATGGTCCATATGTGATAGGTTTGATGTCTTCTGTACTAGGAACCAAACTCAGTCCAATAAAATTTACCTCATAGAATTACTGGTAAAATATAATATTTCTATAAACCAATAATTCTTGTTGTAAGTCATGTTAGATAATACGCTTAACGCTAGAGGGGGGGGGTGAATAGCGTTATAATAAAATTTAGCGTAAACTTGCGGAAATTAAAAATTGCAGGAAATAATTAAGTGCGTTAAATAAACAAAAGGAAAGAACGCACCGATGTATTCTGGTTCACCACAACACGTGGCTAGTCCAGTCCCCGAGAGACTCTCTCGAGATTTTTCACTAACTTGTCAAGCTTACGAGTGCTCAACAAACCTTTACAACTTAAGGACACAAGCCTTAACACCTTTGCTCGGAGATACAACACTCCAAGACTTCAACCAAGGAAACACAAGTTCCTTACAACAAGAGAATCACAATTCTCTTACAAGTGTACAAAATACTAAACACTCAAACAAAACACTCCTTAATGAGTAGATATGAGTAAAAGAAGTAAGCTCAAGATCACAACAACTATGGACAAGATTTTGGCTCTCAAAAGCTTTATGAAATGAATATAAAATGATAAACAATAATATGCAAGCTTATAGCAATAGAATGATCAGTTGTTGTGTGTTGTTGTGTTTAAAACACTGAAATGAAGCTGTATTTATAGTTGAAAAACTTGGCATTACCGTTGCCTAATTGCCAATTAAGAGTTGCTGGTTTTACTCTGTGACAATCGATTGTCAGGAAGCCACAATCGATTGTTTGCCAATCGTACCAAAAATCAATCCCAGATTTTACGCTTAACAATCGATTGTCCAAGATCAACAATCGATTATTGGCAACGTTCAAAAAATCATTTCCAGATTTTACGTAAAACAATCGATTATACCAAATCAATAATTGATTATTCAGCAACGTTCAAAAAATCTTTTCCAGATTTTAATATCAACAATCGATTGTACAGAATTAACAATCGATTACCTGACGTTATTTGAAAACTTTACGACAACGGTCAGCTTCACAATCGATTGTGTAATGTTAACAATCGATTATTTATCAGACTTTGAAAATCATTTTAGACACTGCCTCGTGACAATCGATTGTTATATACTCACAATCGATTATTTAATAATTCTGAAAAAGTCTGGAAGTCACTGCCTCAACACAATCGATTGTCATATGTTCACAATCGATTATTTTGTGACTTTTAAAAATCTGATGGACACTGTCTCTTCACAATCGATTGTCATTAGCTTCACAATCGATTATTCTGAGTTTTGAAAAACTTTGATGGACACTGCCTCATCACAATCGATTGTCATTAGCTTCACAATCGATTATTCTGAGTTTTGAAAAACTTTGATGGACACTGCCTCATCACAATCGATTGTCATAAGGTTCACAATCGATTGTCATGCAGGTTTTGAAAAACCTGATGCTCACTGCCTTAATACAATCGATTATCATTAGTTCACAATCGATTGTCATGCAGTCTTGGCTTAACATAATCGATTATCATAAGTACATAATCGATTATCTTAGTCCAAATTTTAGAGGCATGTTTAAAAATTATTTTGACTGAAGTAAATATGCATGATTTAAAATCATTTAGCATTAAATTAAATATGCATGATTTTGTAAAAATAATTTTACGAGAGAAGCCATGTCATGAGTCAAGTTGTCGGATCAAGATCACAATTAAGAACGACTCATTTAAACTATAAAACTTTGTCTTGTGCTTGAATCTCGTTATGCATCAATTATGCGCTTGTACTTGAACTTCGTCATATATCACTTTGCGCTTCGTTTGTCATTCATCAAAACCTACACATAAGAACACACGTTTTAGTATAAAGCCTTGAGAACGTGTTTCTAACAAGTCAGAGATTTTATCATCACATCTTGACCCCTGGTAATTTTGCTGTTCAATGTTGTTTTGTGCCCAATAGTCCATGCGCATGCCTGGTTATTCATGAGAGCTCTAGAGGCTAGGCCAAAATCTCATAGGAGTGGCACACTCCATTCTCATATAGGTGAATTCATCAAGTGTATACTGCTTTTAAATACACCATCCGTAAGGACTATGAATTTCATTAAGAGTTATAACTCAATCTCTCAATTAGTAGCAGTCAAGTACTCTCTTTTAGTGCATCAGTGCCAATATCGACTTATTATTACCCATATGAACCTACTTCATGGGATCTCCAATTACATAGGTTGGGTTTCCATCTCTATTGATAACATGTCGGCCTTAACCCCATCTCTTTTGAGGTTTGAATAATTAATTTTCTTCCTACGGGTTTAGTTAGAGGATCAGCCAAATTAATCTCTGACTTCACATAATCAATAAAAATTATTCCATCTCTCAACAATTGTTTTATGACATCATGTCTCAGTTTCATGTGTCTACTTTTACAATTATAAGAATTATTCTTTGTCAACTGAGAGTTAGCATCAAAAGGAGTGCACATATGTGACATTAAAATATTTAAACTTCTTAAGAAGTCTCTCGACATAATATTCTTGTGACAATATTATACCATCTTCACTCCTTATAACTTTAACTCCCAATATCATGTTTATTTCACCCAGATCTTTCATATCAAAATTAGTAGACAAATATAATTTAGTACTTTGCACAATATTTAAACTTGTACCGAATATAAGCATGTCATCAACATACAGATATATTATCGCATAATCATTGTCTACCACTTTAGTATAAACATATTTATCCATCTCCACTGAAGAAAAACCGTCTCTCAGTAAGACTTGTTCAAATTTCTCATACTATTGCTTAGGAGCTTGTTTAAGGTCATAAAAAGATTTAATTAATTTACAAAATTTATTTTCTTGTCCAGAAACGACACACCTTTTCAGGTTGAACCATATAAATCTTTTATTCTATATCACCATTTATAAAAAGCAGTTTTCACATCCATCTGGTGGATAAAAAGCTTGCGGATTGAAGCTAAGGCAATTAAAATTCGAATAGAAGAAATCCTAGCCAATGGTGCAAATGTATCAAAATAATCTATATTTTATTTTTAAGAAAAACCTTTTGCTACTAACCGTGCTTTATATTTATCTAAAAATCCATCAGGATTAAATTTCTTTTTAAAAATCTATTTACAACCAATAGGTTTTGTACCGGTAGGTAAGTCAGTTAACAACCATGTGTTACTTTTTATAATGGAATCAATTTCAACTTTTATTGTCCCTTTCCATTATTTAGCATCTGAAGAAGATATAGCTTCAAAATAATTTGATGGTTCATTATCGACAAGAAAATTTTGAAAATCATTTCCATAAGAAAATTATTATTTCCTAGTTGGAAACCAAAATGTGGTATTTTTGGGCTGAAATTACATAAATAAGTGTAAAAAAAGATACCAAAGTATATATAACGCCACAAAAAGTGGCGCTATACAGTGACGGTAACTGAGACGTTACTGTATAGCGCCACTTTTTGTGGCGTTATACATTATATTTCTGGAACTCTATATAGTGCCACAAAAACTGGCGCTATATATTATTTTTCTGAAACTGTACAGTGCCACAAAAAGTGGCGCTATATATCCTTTTTTCTGGGCCCCACCAATAATTTCTAGGTTTAATAATTCAAAAGCGTATAAAGCCAACTTTTCTGGCGCTATATACAAAAAACTTTCCGGCTAGCCATTTCCTATATAAACAGGTTAGATACGCATATCTTCATTCAATTTTTTTTTACTCTTGTTGGTTTCTATTGTTGTTAAATTCTCCAACATTTCTTCATTATGTCTGAAGAGCGTAGAGTAAGAGTATTATTATATTGGGATGAGGTTGTGATGGAGAATAAATCCGTGGGCTACAGTTTACCTGCTAAGTGTCAGGTTAAATTGCCACTTACAATTGAGTACGAAACATTGATATCGCTGTTATGCAAAAAAATGAGTGTGAGAAAACGTTCAGTGATACTTAAAGTAACCGGAAGATATTCGTATTCGGTTACGCCGCAAGAGGTTGTTTTTTATTCGGAGTTTAACATCGACGATGATGACACTTTGATTGATTTTCTGAGGACTCCGGACAAATGCCGGGAATTTCTTGTAATCACAATGTTGGAAATGTACGTGAAGGTCGAAGACGTTCCAAAAAATGAGGTTGTGCGTAGTAGAGATAACCCCCAGTCATCGGGTGGTTATTCTAGATTAGTTTTTGGCAGACAGGTTCCGGATGAAAGAGTTCTCCTTGATTTAAATTTATCACCCTCGGCGAATGAGCATCGAGAAAATAATTTATACCATGCTTTCCATAATTCACAAGAAGAGTGGTAAATTTCAATTTTCATTTGTTTTAATTATGTATATTTTTGGAGTATTGAATTTGTATTAACGCTTATTTATTTAATAGGGGGTACCGGCCGGATATGAATTTTATAAGTGGCCCATCCGGTAGTCATCACCTAATAAAAAACGTCCATCATGAAATGTTATCACATTACACCTTGTAAGTGAATTAATATAACCATATGGAAAGCATTTTTTAGTTCAGCAACTTATATTTTTGTTCGTTGTGCAGTGAAAACGAACAAGTTGAACCACACGTACTCACTCAATTGTCTGAAAATGATGTATTACATCGGGGTCTAGCATGTGCAAAGAGTGAGGAAGAGAACAGTGATTTCGATAACAATGCCGATGAACCAGGAGATGAAACACCCTTTGCTCGTGAGGATGGCAATGAACAGGATGAGGATGAAGGACTCGATTTGAAGAGAGACCCCCTAGACGAAGAGTGTACGAGTCTGAAGTGTCATTTCATTCAAGGGAGATTCCTTACATTGATAATTTGCCAGTTGTGCCGGATGTGGAAGCTCTCACAAGGGATTTTGATGAAATCCGTACAGCAATGTGGGATGAGTCTAGACCAATGGTGCTTGCAAAGGGGATGATTTTTCCTGATAAAACGCGCATAAGCAAGACTTGTAAAATGCACAATATAAAAAAGTGTCGTGAGATGCAGGTATCGGAGTCAAGTTCGACGGTATACATGGTTGTTTGTCGCAGATGGGTTTGGCCATGTGATTGGATGTTGCGTGCGACCAAGAAAAAGACAGGTATGTGGAAAGTGGGTAAATACATTCCCACCCACACATGCGAAATGGACACATACAACGGGAATCACTTCAACTTGGATATTGACTTGATATCTCTTGTACTTATTTCGCATATCGAAGCGTCCATAAGGTATAAAATCAAAGAGTGCATTACAACAGTCCACCAGGAACATGGCCATACGATTACTAAAATAAAGGCATATCTCGGGGGCAAAATAGTGTTTGAAATAATCTATGGTAACTGGGAAAAGTCATTTGCAGATATTCCTAGGTACATGGCTGCACTGTAGCAGTTTAACCCCGGGACGGTTGTTGAATGGAATCTTGAGCGGAGTGCGGGTAAACCAGAATATATATTCAATTACGTGTTCTGGGCGTTTAAGCCAGCAATTGATGGTTTTCCGTATTGCCGGCCCGTAATATCCATAGACGGAACTCATGTCTATAGAAAGTACGATATCAAGCTATTGATAGTCGTGGCAGTGGATGCTAATGGACAGATATTCCCTTAGCTTTTGCTATTTATGCCAATGAAAGCACAGAGACATGGACGATGTTTTTGAACAACATGAAAGAGCACATTGTCAAACAGTGTTTAGGTATTTGTCTTTTTGTTGATCGGCATGATGGTATATTAAGTTCTGTGGAGAACTTGCCTACATGGCAAGAACCTTATGCATACCATCGTTACCGTGTGAGGCACTCGAAGGCCAATTTCCAGAAGGCACATCCCAAAAAGGATCTACATAATTTGATGTGGATGGCAGCAATAGACCACCAACAACATAAATTCCGGAGGCATATGGATTCTATCAGGCGAGAAGACGATGCAGCCTATCGTAATGCGACATGACCCTGAAAAGTGGACGTTGCATGCAGATGGTGGCAGACGGTGGGGAATTCTTACTACAAACGTGTCAGAGTCCTTCTACGGGTTATTGAAGTCGGTAAGAGGATTGCCCGTCACAGCCATGGTGCGGATGTCATTCAAGCAGATGGCGGAGAGGTTTGTTCAACGGTCTACAACTGCAATAGATTTGATGGAAAGGGGTGTTGAATTTATGCCAATGCCTATGCAGAGACTTGTGAAATACAGACGGCGAGCACATTGGCATTCTTTTTTTAAATATGATAACGAAAGAGGTATTTTTGAAGTTCGCACCGCTATCCATAATAATCGGGGTAATAATGTTCATACTGTAAATGAATCTACAAGGTTATGCTCTTGTGGGAAATGGTCAATCTACCATATGCCTTGCTCACATGCCATCAAGTGTTTTCAACGTGTTGGTTATGCGGAGACCAACTATATTGATCAATAATTTAGTGTTTCCAAGTACCTAAACACATATAGTGGTCAGTTGCAGCCAGTGGGTGCTTAGTATTATTGGCCTCCAGAACCATTTTAAAATGGTGTGTAACAAGTCTTATTTGCGTAAAAGACAGGTGCAGAATAGAACGCGTATACGGAACCAAATGGATGTTAGTGATACCGTATATGCGCGCAAATGTGGTATATGCTCGCAAACAGGACACAACCGTAGAAATTTTCCTTTGGGTGGCACCAATAATCAAGCTCGGGGCGGGTGTTCTTCTATAGTACCTAACTATCCATGAGTTAATATTGTAGTACTTATTTTTGATGTATATGTTGCAAGATTTATGATATAAAAATTCCTTGTTTGTTAATTATGACTTGTACTTTTCCATTTTACCTATATAACTAATAATTTAATATAATTATCTGTATATTTAATTTTTGTGTGTTGTCTTGTTGAATTGAAAAAGCTGACCAGCTGACATAAAGTTGTCCCGTCAACATCGTGATATTTAATACGCAAAATATAGCGCCATTAAATATGATGCTATGTGCCTATGTCTGTATTGTCTTGTCGAAATGAAAAAGCTTACCATCTGATGTAAAGTTGTCCCGTCAACATCGTTATATTTAATACGCGAAATATAGCGCCATTAAATATGACGCTATGTCTGTTGTCTTGTCGAACTGAAAAAGCTTACCAGCTGACATAAAGTTGTCTCATCAACATCGTGATATTTAATACGCAAAATATAGCGCCATTAAATATGACGTTATGGCTGTGTTGTCTTGTCGAACTAAAAAAGATGAGTAGCTGGCGTAAAGTTGTCCCGTCAACATTGTGATATTTTATACGCAAAATATAGCGCCATTAAATACGATGCTATGTCTCTGTTGTCTCGCCTATAAATAACGGGCTCATTGTAGTCATTTTGTGTGCTCAAAATTTACTAAAAGCAAATATTTCATTAAAAGAAAGGTTTTTTTTTTTACTAAAAGCAAATATTTCACAAATGGCTCAACCTCTTCGTCCACAAATGTGCTACTGTGGAAAAGTATACTTGATGCAAACTTGGTGAGAAGGTCGTGATGTTGGACGCCGCTACTGGTACTGTATGAACCAGTACTATAAGGTTCCTGGCGAACCTATGTGTGATATTGATGAATGAGTTGATGAACCATATTATCAGGAATGCTACAGGGAATAACTGCAGTGTCTTCATAATATGTGGTTATGCCAATTGGGAGTAGAAAAAGAAAGCAATAGAATTATTACAGAAATGAGAGAGAAACTGAAGGAGGTGGAAGATAAAAAATGGAGAGCAGAATGGAGTTCTGAAGCACAAAGGAAATGAAAAAAAAATTAAACAGGAACTTACGGAGGTGAAGGCGAAACTAAAAGAGATGGAAGAAGAAAAAGAACAAATGAATGAACGACTAAGTGGTTGGAGCGGAGAATAAATGGCAACCGGGACTAAACTTTAGCATGAATGTGTTTAGTATATTTTTCATATTTCATGTATTTTTATTATGTTGGCATGTTATGTTATTGTTTGTGCTATAGTAATGTTTTCCTTCTTTGTTGTACTAAAATTTATTTTTATTGAAGTGAAAGTTAAATTTAAGTTCTTGGGTTATTATACGAAATAATAAAACGAATGGAGAACTAAAAAAGTAATGGACATATTCGATTAAATATTTTATTAAATGTATACAAAAATATTATTTACACAAAAAAAAAAAGGAAGGCCGACTCAATGTGTCCTGCATGTGGTGTGTCTCAATGTAGTCGTCGGACTAAGGCGCATTCCCTCCCGCCCGGGAACGCTATCAGGATCATCATCATCAAGTCGTCTCGGTATAGTCGGATGCGGCCCAGGATGGCATGTATCAGTGGTGCTGTCAGGTCCAGTAGAAGGCTACATAATAATATAAAACTTAGTTTAGAAAACTACATAACAATTCACAACAATTTATATTATCTTACCATAATCGTGTATGGACCTGAATGTAGTCATCTGTCGCAACATCACATGAAGCCTGAAAAAAGAAAACTAATAAAATTTAACAAAATAAATAAGTTATAGTTAAAACAAATTCAAATTCAACACTAATAAAGTCATACCTGCGCATGTGATGAGGTGCCATAACTCAGTCGGCGCCCACTAAATAAATCTCGGGTCGGTCAATCCTCATAAGTGGTAGACGGGCCTGATTTCTACCCCAATCCGCTTCTTGAAAATCCGAGCATGTGATCAATAATTGACCCGATGGGGTCACTTGTGATGGTACTGGAATGTCAAAAATTCCAAGGCTGTAAGACGGCATGTCGGTCTCATGCATGCCACCTGCCATATTTACTGCAACATCATCAGCACGAACCTCATCGCCCCCTGCTGAACACCACCTCCTCTCCGCCCACGACCACGTCGTCCAACACCAGAAACTCGTCGGGCACCACCAGGTTGTCGGCCACCACCACCTCGTGGAATACTACGACCTCGCTGGTACGTGACTGGGTCAATATAATCAGCCTCGTGTGCCAAACGTTGATCCGATCGGGCTCATTGTAGTGTTTGGTCAGCCACATCCATGACTCGACGACCATACTCCTGCATGACCACAGGATCATGGACATAACTCTGCATCTGTTGCCCCATACGATAGACGGTATGCAATCCAATCGCCTGCACAAAAGTAAAGAATGCAAACTACGTATTTGGAACGAAATTAAAGGTATATAATTAATTATAACAAAAAACATACCAGAGCCTCGTGTCTCCCAGTGTATGAGACGTACCGACCTTCTGCCTTATGAACAGGGTTCCCGATAAAAAGTCGGGAAATAGTGCGGTACCATGCCATATAACCCTCTAAAGGGAAGTGTGGCGGAGGTGGGGTCAAGTCCCCTCGCATGTCCCAAATAGCCAACTGAGCATTAAGCCAGTCAGTAAATATGTCGTCCACCCTGGACCGATCATCCCTCTCATAATGTAAAGGATGCCATGCAGGCGAAGTCGGTATAGGCTGCGGTAGGGCAAACTGACGAAAAACTCGCTCTGAGGGATGATGCTCGACAATATCGAGGCATGTAGAGAGAACAGAAGTCCTAAATATGTCGGCCGAACGTGCAATACGCTGGCAAGGTACCCATCATCTCCTCGCTGTACGGCGTCCAGATGAACTATCAAATAACAACACAAACCGTTAGTATGCGCAACACTAAGTTAAACAATAAATGGTACATTTAGTCAGATATTCACTTGTGGGTCCTCCGGCAAAATCCAAGACATCCCTGATGCGTGGGAGATTATGATAGGAATCATACTCTCGTGAAAGTCTACGGCGTATAATCCACCTACAAGTAAGAGGGAGCTCTGAAATCTCTACATTAGCCGGTAGCTGTGGTAGAGGTGGCCGAAGCTGCAGAAATCGCTCCCATACCCAAACCTAACATAGAAGGTTGATGTATAGTGTAAGATTAACTATAACTAGGTAGAATTATAACTAAAGGACATATTAGTTGAATATGTTGTCATCTGTAGAAGCGGCAGGAAGTCACAAACGTCTCTCTGTGTGTCCATGGAAGCCCGACACATCTACCTGTACAAAAATGAGGGGACAACACCACCCCAGCTATAGCTGGCTGTATCCTCGAATCGGGTAATATGGTGTAGAAAACGATGGCTCACTAGGTTCCCCGAAGTGTTCGGGAACAATACCCCACCAAATAGAAGGAGAAGCAACAACCTCGTATATCGTTCCACATCCACCTCCGTTGACTCGTCGGTGATCATATCGTGGATCTGTACGAGGTGGTCTCTAATGAGGACTAACTGCATACGACTGAACCCAGAAGCTACTTCCTGGTCCTCCATTATGAAACCAGTGAGCATCTTCGGCATATCCCAATATGCCTCCCACGGATAATATCGCATGGTCGCAGACAGTACCACAGGCAAGCCATCAGCGGACATGCCATATAAAATCTCTACGTCCTGGAGTGTAATGGTGGCCTTGCCAACGGGCAGATGGAAAGTGTGCGTCTCCGGTCGCCACCGCTCAATCAAGGCCGTGATCAAAGCATAGTCGAGCTGTATCCGGCCAATCCTAAAAATCCTATAGACTCTCATCTCCTCCAAGTAATGGACCACGCGGGGATGTAGAACGCGTGGAGGACTCAAAAACTCCCATAGTAGATCCACTCTCATGGCCCGGAAAGTCTGCGTAAGCAACTGTCCCTCTCATATATACTTGGATCTATGCTGGGGCTGTAGGACTAATAGATCCGACGTCCGAGGGCCGGGATGTATAGGTGCATCCATGTCGTCAACTGTAAAGTCATAATTTTTAATAACTTAATTGTACAAATTATGATTAATAATAATGTATTTTTTATAACTGAAATTGTAAAAATTATGCATAAAAATTATGTATTTTTTTATGATTGAAATTCATATTTTTTAATAACGTAATTGTGCAAGTAATTACCCATGGGTTGCGGGCTCGATATTTTTGAGTCCCGGTGGCACCAAACTATGATTAAAAATTATGTATTTTTTTATGATTGAAATTCATATTTTTTAATAACTTAATTGTGCAAGTTACTTACACATGGGTTCCGGGCTCGATATTTTTGAGGCCCAGTGTCACCAAACTATGATTAATAATTATGTATTTTTTGTAATTGAAATTCATATTTTCTAATAACTTAATTGTGCAAGTACTAACCATGGGTTCCGGGCTCGATATTTTTGAGGCCCAGTGGCACCAAACTATGATTAAAATTATGTATTTTTTTTATGATTGAAATTTATATTTTTAATAAGTTAATTGTGCAAGTTACTTACCCATGGGTTCCGGCCTAAATATTTTTTAGGCCCACTGGCACCAAACTATGATTAAAAATTATGTATTTTTTATGATTGAAATTCATATTTTTAATAACTTAATTGTGCAAGTTACTTACCCATGGGTTCCGGGCTCGACATTTTTGAGGCCCAGTGGCACCAAACTATGATTTATAATTATGTATTTTTGTAATTGAAATTTATATTTTTTAATTACTTAAATGCGCAAGTTACTTACCCATGGGTTCCGGGCTCGCTTATTTTTTAGGTCTAGTGGCACCAAACTATGATTAAAAATTATGTATTTTTTTTATGATTGAAATTCATATTTTTTAATAACTTAATTGTGCAAGTTACTTACCCATGGGTTCCGGGCTCGATATTTTTGAGTCCCAGTGGCACCAAAATATGATTAAAAATTATTTTTTATGACTGAAATTCATATTTTTAATAACTTAATTGTGCAAGTTACTTACCAATGGGTTCCGGGCTCGATATTTTTGGGACATAGTGACATCAAACTATGATTAATAATTATGTATTTTTTGTAATTGAAATTCATATTTTTTAATAACTTAATTGTGCAAGTTACTTACCCAGGGGTTCCGGGCTCGATATTTTTGAGGCCCAGTGGCACCAAAATATGATTACTAATTATGTATTTTTTTCTAATTGAAATTCATATTTTTTAATAACTTAATTGTGCAAGTTACTTACCCATGGGTTCCGGGCTAGATATTTTTGAGGCCCAGTGGCACCAAACTATGATTAGAAATTATGTATTTTTTTATGATTGAAATTCATATTTTTAATAACTTAACTGTGCAAGTTACTTACCCATGAGTTCCGGGTAGAGGTGTCAACCGGGCCGGGTTGACCCGGGACCGGCACGGACCGGCCCGGTCAAACCCGGCCCAGACCGGACCGGTTTATAGTGGGGGGGGGGGGGGCGGGCTGGGTTAGGGGGAGGAAAGGGGTTAGACCGTTAGCCGATTCCGTCCAATTGACCCGGACCGGACCGGCCCGGGAAGGAAAATTCTGGGCGAACCGGTCAACCCGGACCGGTCCCAACGGTAAAATTTTTTTTTTTTTATAAAAAAAAAAATTTTCTGAAAACGTGGGGCCCACCAGACCGTTGGCAACGGTCCAGCACCGTTGCCCAACGGGACTTTTTGCATTTTTGGCCAATTTTGAGTTTTTTTTTGTTTTTTTTAAATTACATTATTAACCCTTCTTAAAATCTATAAATACCCTCCCCTCTTCTTCATTTCCTCACTCAAAATTATCTATCTCTCTCACTCAATTCTCAAATTAGCAAATATCAATCACTCTCTTCTCTTCAATTTTCAAGAATTCATATTCTACTTTCATAATTTTATTGTCTTTATTTTCCCGAATTTAATTTATCGTAATTTCTTATTTGGAAATCGGCATTCGAAGCTTGATTCTTGAAGTTCAAGTGTTCAACATTGAAATACTTGCTTGACGTTTGTTCGTGGTAACACCGGATTTGCGTAATCAAGTGCTCAATTTATTGTCGAATTCGGTGCACTCTCTCCAACTCTTTCTCTTATTTAATATTTTAATTGCATATTTGATTTTAGCTTATATATTAATTTTTCCAATATGTTGAATGCTGCTAAAAGAGCGTGTAGAAAAGTTACTGGTAGGAGTGGAAGTGGAAGTAGTAAAAAAAGTCCTATAGCTTCTGGTAGTAATAGTAATAATGAACCAATAACACATGTTTCTGAATCATCGCCTAATTTGCAAGATGTAAATATTGATTATGAACAATTACACCAAGATTTCGGAATAGAAGATAACGAAATTGGAATAGAAGATGAGATACCACCTACACCTACTAGTGGAAATGTTGGTAGTATTGGAGTTGGAGTTGCTAGTGCAACAAGGGGTAGAAGACCACCAGTCGCTAAAACTTCTAAATCTAATCGTAAAAAAGAAGTCCTGTTTGGCAATTTTTTGATGAGATAGAAGATAGTGATAGAGTTAAGTGTAGACTTTGTAATGAAACGTTTAAACATTTGACCGGAGGTAATTTAGGGGGGACTGGCACACTTATTAGACATATGCAAAATTATCATCCTATAGAATGGGGAAATAATGGGGATGGAAGTGCAACAACACTTAACCCTACTACTGCAGGTCTCCTAATTGGTGCAACAACACTTAACAATTCCTCCTATTTACTTAATTGGTGCAGTTTTAAATCCTTCAATTAAAATGTCTGATTGTCAACAATTAATGAATGCTTTATACACTTATATGGAGATTGGGCCCACTGAAAGCCCAAATTTGTATGAATCTATGAACCAACTAAATGAACATTTACAATATCTATATACTTATTATGCAACTCAATGTGATAATGCTCGTGCTTCAACTGCTGCAAATCCCACTATGCAATGTAGCACTTCTAATGTAGTCGAAGATGATGATGAAGGCATTGATAGTTTTAATATTTTTTCAACTTTTTCTAACACTCAAAGTAGTAGCAGGAATATAGATGAACTTCAATTTTACTTGCAGAAGCAAAAGGAGCCTCGCACCAAGGAATTTTCACCGTTAGGCTGGTGGCATGAAAATTCAAAGCAATTTCCCGTTCTTTTCGCTATGGCGCGGGATGTCCTGAATGTCCCAATTTCCACTGTTGCATCCGAGAGTGCATTTAGCCAAGCAAGACAACAACTTGGAGACACACGGCACTCATTGGGAAGCAATGCTTTGGAAGTCTTAGTGTGTCTAAGAGATTGGATAAGATCTGAACGAAGAAATCAAGGAAAGGAAGATCTTGATAGCCCGGAAGACGAAGAACTTGGAGATATATTAACGCACGGAAACCCATCCGAATTTAACTCTCCAGAAGAAGGTCATTCGGTTCATATTAATTTTGAAGAACTTTCTATTGCAATGCAAACCATTTGATGTAAATTGTAAACTAATTATGATACATTTTAGTTTTGAAATTTTGAATTTAAGAAATAAAGTAGCACTTGCAATAAGTGCAATTTTTTCCCCATCTTTTGTTGTGTTCATTCAATTATTACAAAGTATTAATATAACTTAATATTTATACTATACGTAATTTCAAAAAAAAAAAAAAAAACCCCCGGCCCGGCCCGGCCCGACCCGGATCAACCCAGCCCGTTAACAACCCACCTCTAATTGAACCCGGACCGGACCGGCCCGGACCCGGACGGGTCAGAAAAATTGGACCCGGACCCGGCCCGGCCCACCCGTTGGTCACCCATAGTTCCGGGCTCGCTTATTTTTAGGCCCAGTGGCACCAATCTATGATTAAAAATTATGTACTTTTTTATGATTGAAATTCATATTTTATAATAACTTAATTGTATGAGATACTAACCCATGGATTTCGGGCTCGATATTTTGAGGATAGAAATACCAGTAAACATACTTAAACAAAAGGAATTCTAACCTAAAATAGTACATATTACTACGCTACAAGGTTCTATATTTTACTACGCAAAAAGGGTCTACGCTTTACTACGCTAAATATGTTTACATTTTACTACGCTAAAAAATAATCTAAACTAAACATAAAAAACAAATAAGTTTATTTACAAATAAAACACAAAACGGTATGAAAACACATATATATAAATCAGAATATTAACAGACAAATTTATTTTACAGATTTATATTTTTATACAACACTAAAATTAAATCCGGATAAATTTAACATGCTAGTTTCGAGAAAAAATATAGAGTTCATCATCTCTTTCAATGTTCTATTTTTTCTTCCAGCTACTCCATTTGACTCAGATGAACAACGCGGAATTACTTCATGAATTATTCCATTCTTTTCACAAAAATCATTTAAAGTTAAATATTCTCCATCTCTATTTGATATAATTCTTTAGATTTTTCTACTAAGTTGATTTTCAACCTCAGTTTTATATGAAATAAAAGTATTATAAGTATTATCTTTATTTCTAAGCAAATACAACTTAGTATATTTGGAAAAATCATCAATAAAAGTCACATAATATCTTTACCACCTCTAGTCATAGTCTGCTTTAGATCGCCTAAATTAGTGTGAATTAAAGATAACAATTCAGGTTCTCTATTTACAGAAAAACAAGTCTTTCTAGTACTTTTAGCTTCAGCACATATTTCGCACTTGTTAATATTACTTGAGTCTAAACCAAATATTAATTCTAGCGACTGTAGTTTTTTTATTTACTCGACATTAACATGTCTTTGTCTAGCACTCCACAAAGAAACTGACTCAACCATATAAGCAGAAGAAGATGCATTTTTATTAATAGTATCAGAAATATTAAGCACAAATAAACCATAGTTACAATATCTATTGCCCACAAAAATAGAATTTTTGGTCAATACGACCTCATTATTTTTAAATGAAACCTTCAGTCCAACTTTTCCTAATAACCCCACAGAAACCAAATTGATTTGGATATTAGGAACATGTAATACATCACTTAATGCTAGAGTTTTACCAGATGTGAGTTTGAGAAGAATTTTTCCTTTCCCAAGAACACGAGTTGTTCTTGGGTCACCAAGATAAATACTTTCTTCTCCTTTCTCAACTCGGATGTAAGACAAAAAATTATTTTTATTTGCACAAATGTGCCTAGTAGCACCAGAGTCTATCGCCCAATCTCTCACACTAGCCACATCATTTATTTGAAAAATGACCGCAACAATTATATTATCCTCTTGAGTCAAATTTAATTATGACTTAGCAAGATTGTTAATTATCCCAACTCTACTATTGCATTGAGGTGCATTTTTCTTAAAGGTTTTAATATTAGCATTGATATGTAACCATGTCTATTTACATGCCTGTGTTTTGACATTAGTATCTGCCGCGGTTGTGGATGCAATAACGTATTTACAATAACATGGATATCTGGCAGTACAGCTGGAACAGTAGCCATAGAGACAACCCCAAATTTGGTAGCACCATAAAAAATTTCCGTAGTGGTATTACTTGCCATAGTTTCTTAGATTGTAGGAAAATGACACCGAAAAATAACGATAATAATAATATTGCAATAATATTATTTGTGAGTGAAAATACAACAACTGGCTTGATTCGTGCTGAGCACTGTCCTAAGAAACTATTTCAGCAATGTGAAATATTTTTCCATGATTAAACAAGCCTATCTCTAATTAGATAGAGGATACATGAATCAGATATTAAAACCCAACTTTTAAAAGGGGGAGCAAAAGAAATTAGACTACTAAACTTTGAGAAGGAAAAAATAACAAAGAAAAGCCTATGAAGACAACAACTAGAAGGAAGGTAGTGGAAACATTTCTTTGTCTTGCTAATGATAATCGATTGAGAAAGGAATGGTTGGTAATGGCTATTTATAGCTTTATTTGCATGAAGACTTGTTGTGCATGGCAAGAAAGTGGCTAATGCATTTTGCCACTTTATAAATATATTTTGCCATCTTTATAATGGCTTGTATAAGGGCTTCCACATAGTCTTGTTCAAGACATTTGTAAATAAGCATTTAAAATATTACTAGAGATTTCAGTTTTGAAAAAAATAAATGTCATTTTTTCTGATGACTATCTCGTGGGAGTGTTCACTTTCGCCATTTTTGCTACGAAATCCTTTAGTGCCTTGTTCTTCTTTTCTTTTTCTTAGTTTTCTTTTCGTAAAAAATGGCCGATAAGTTTGGCATACTTTAATTAATGGGAGAATGTTTAAAAAGGAAGAATAAATGAGTAGGGAGATGGAATGGAACTAAGAGTTCAAAAAGAAGAAATATTCATGGGGATAGGGGGGAGGGTACGAAGAAGACTTGAGAGGTGAAGGGGTGGAGGAGGATGTTCCAAAATCCAAACAAAGCTAAATAGGTAATATGATTCCCCATAAAGTATGAGGGTACAACTGGTAAAGTGGGACAATCCCAATAGGATAATTATGTATTATCCCTAAAATTCTTGTTACTTAGCGACAAATGCAATATAAACATTATAGGTTCATTCTAATCCAATAGCTTTAGCTTAAACATGTATATGTGTAAAAGTATTCTTCAAATAAGTATAAATAATAAATTCCGAACTCAATCAATTAAAATGAATAGTAATAGAATTTCAATCTTCAAACCTATAAAGTTGGAATTCTGAATATACCTTTATTATTAATTTAACATATTTAGTCAAGTGAGATATGTGTACCAACAAAGTTTATGGTGGAGTGATAAGTATTCCTTCATGCTTAACCAGAGATCTCAGGTTCAGGTTCGAGCCCCTATATGGAGTCCAGGGACGATCCAGTGTAGCGGTGTCAGGTTTAACTGAACCCAGTACTTTTGACAAAAAATATAAATTTATATGTAAAAAATATTAAAATATGAAGAAACAGTGGATATAAACTCATAATTTTAACAACAGAAAAGGGTCAAAACTGCCCTCAATGTATTGACTCCGGAACAAAATTGCCCTCAGTTAACCTTTTGCAAAGAAAAAGCCCCTACCGTTAAATTTGTGGCATACTTTTGCCCCTAAAACTAAGAGCTGTTTTGTAATTATTTTTTACCCCCAAACCCACTTACCTAGGGCTAAGTATTAGGGAGATAAGTTGCCGGAAATACTCGCCGGAGATTTTGACGGCAAAAGGCAACTGAGTAGAACTTCATAAGAGCACAAAAACTCCAACACAGAACTCAACGAAAATAATCTTGGAATGTAACTTTTTCAGTGTTCCGATATCTGGTTGTCCGTCTAATATACGACTGGAAGTAACCTCGTCTAAATGGAAAGAGTAGCTCAGCTGGGGTTTTCTCACTGTTTGTACATACGAATTGGCGGAGGAACTATGGCGGCAAAGACGCCTGGGGCTTGCAGAGAGTGTCATCAAACAACAGCTTACGATTGAGTGGCCGATAAGCTTTTCTTTTCTGCCTCCATGAAGTGGAGAAATATTTAGGGAAATTTTGAAAGAAGAAACAATTTTATACTCGATTCATATGCATTCCATTTCGTGAATAGAGTTCCGTTGGAGTACTCTAAAAATTGATATAAGTTCCTTCTTACTTTGTTTTAGTTATGGGTGTTTAGCTTGACCGGTACTGGAAATGAAATTAGAAGGAACTCAAATTTCTCTTCTCAAAACTAATTTAGATGATTTTGGGTCGGGTCAGTCGGGTTGGGTCGGAGCGTCGGGTAGGGGCGGGTAAAAACGGTTTTGGGTCAGGTTTAATGAATGACCAATCAAAACGTGACACGTGGAATTAAAAAAAAAAAATTAAAAAAAATTACAAAGCAGCTGCTAGTTTTAGGGGCAAAAGTAGGCCACAAATTTAACGGTAGGGGCATTTTCTTTGCAAAAAGTTAACGGAGGGCAATTTTGTTCCGGAGTCAATACATTGAGGGCAGTTTTGACCCTTTTCTGTTTTAACAATGTAAGAGGTTCACCGCTAAATTTTTTTGAGATTGAACCCATACAATTCAAATTTCGGATCTGCTTCGAATGGAGTCGCCTTTATTAAGAAGCGTTTATCCCCCAATGTACTTCCCGACGCGCATCCGGATTTAGTCGGGAACGACTTGGGAATTTCCGGGGGGAATCCGAATTCAAAAAAAGGTCCAAATATAGCCATGTACTATCAAAAAAAGTTTAAATATATCCCTCGTTATACTTGGAGTCCAAATATACCCTTATTGTTATACTATTGATTCAAATATACCTTTTTTATGTTAAGTTTATCCATAGTGGGTATTCAATCCTACGTGGTACTGATATTTTGATGAGGTGGACGCTACATCCAATCCTATTCCTCCCTTCTATTTTCTTTCCACCACTATAATTTCCTTCCACTCCACCACTATTATCACCAGTATCGCTACCATAAAAAAATGGTGTTTCAAATTTTAGTCTTTTATATATGGATTAGGGAGTTTTGATTGATGAGTCACGAGTCGGTGTTAGAGAGAGACTAGAAGTTTGGAGACAAACTCTTGAGTCTAAAGGTTTCAAGCTGAGCAGAACGAATATGAAATACCTGGAGTGCAAGTTCAGCACTGAGACAGGGGAAGTGGACATAGATGTATGGCTTGAATCACATGTTATCCCAAGTAGAGGCAACTTCAAGTACCTTGGTTCGATTATCCACGGGGGAGGGGAGATTGATGAGGAGTCGCTCGCCCTATTAGGGCAAGATGAATGAAGTGGATGTTAGCATCCGGAATTTTGTGTGACAAGAGAGTGCCAACGATACTCAAAGGTGAGTTCTATAAAGTGTTGGTTAGACCGTCTATGATATATGGGGTTGCGTATTGGCCAGTTAAGAACTCACATATCCAAAAGATAAAAGTAGCAGAAATGAGTATGTAGAGGTAGACGTGTGGCCATACTAGGATGGACAAGATTAGAAATGAGGATATTCGAGAGAAGGTACATGTGGCTCCAATTGATGACAATATGCGGGAAGCGTGGCTCAGATGGTTCGGACATATACAGAGAAGAAGCGCAGATGCTCTAGTAAGGAGGTGTGAGTGATTGGCCGTGGAGGGCACGAGACAAGGTAGAGGGCGGTCGAAGATGTATTGGGGAGAAGTGATCAGGCACGATATGGCGAGGCTTCAGATTTACGAGGACATGACACTTGATATGAAGTTATGGAGGTCGAGTATTACGGTTGTAGGCTAGGATATAGCTGAGTATTGCATTACCTTGTTCTGTTGTGAGCCTAGTCTGGTAGGGTTTTGTATGGAATAGCTAGGGGCATTGTCGTGTTGTACTATTTTTGCTTTCCGGTGCATGACCTATTTACTAGCCATCATTTTTGTTTTGCATTTTTTCTTCTGCAGTTTTTGTTTTTATTTTTCATATGATCTCTGTGGTGAAACTAATATTCTCCCTTTTTTTTCTTATTATCTTTGACGACCCGACCCGTTATCTCATGGGTTACCACTCTGTTTTCCCCATTTTCTGCTTCTTTATTCTTCGTTATCTGTGTCTTATGTGATCGAGTTGGTTTGGAGTGGTTTAGATAAGAAACGAGACACTTAGTCTCTTTTAAAAAGGCGTAAGTTGGAAAAGTAAACCGGATGTTGACTTATAAGGTAGAGGGATTGGATGTGAATTCCAATGTTTCTGTTAGCTTCGGGGGATGATTTGTTACTTAGAAGTGTGATCGGAAGTGGTTTTGGAGGTCCGTTGTAGAATTAGGCTTGAATTGGCGAAGTTAGTATTTTGGCGATTTCAGGTTGATAGGTGAGATTTTGATTCGAGGGTCGGAATGAAATTTTAAGAGTTACTGTAGTTTCATTAGGTGATTTGTAATGTGTGTGTAAAATTTAAGGTCATCGGAGGTGATTTGGTTAGGTTTTTGATGAAATGCGTATTTCGGAAGTTCTAGAAGAACTAGGCTTGAAATCGATGTAATTTGATGGTTTTGGTGTTGTTTGGGATGTTTTGATGATTGGAACAAGTTTGAATGGTGCTTTAGGATGCGTCAGTGCTTTTTTTTGAGGTCTCGGGGGCCTCGGGGTGATTTCATATGGCTATCGGGAAGTTTTGAACTTGGAGGAAATTGCGAAAATGCAGCAGCACGTGCATGCCTAATTTGGCCTTTGCGTTCGCAAGCCTGGGGCCGCGTTCGCGTAGAAGGACTTTGGTAGGCCAGGCTTTTGCTCTTCGTTTACATTAGGGAGTTCAGTTCACGGAAGGCGAGCCCTCAGTGCTTCGCGTTCGCGGGGAGCGATTTGCGTTTGCATAGGAGAATTTGAGGATCCGTATATTTGTTCTTCGTGTTTGCGGCATGGAGCTCACGTTCGCGTAGTTGAGGCAGTATGAGCTTCGCGTTCGCGGGTAAGGTACCGAGTTCGCGAAGGGTAATTTTTGTCAAGGAAATATTTGTGCATCGTGAACTTTGACCGCATTCACGTAGAAGGGATTCCAGAAGCTGGGCAAAAGGGTTTTAAACACTTCATCTGTGAGCCTAAGTTATTTTTCCTCCATTGTGGAAAAATTTGAGAGCTCCTTGGGAGAAACTGAAGAGAGATTCGAAGAGGATTGATTGGAGGTAAGTTTTATGAACCAAAAAGTGATTTTAATGTGAAATTAACCAAGAAATTTATGGAAATTTAACAAAAAATGGAAGAGTTAGGGCTTGGATTTTGAGATTTTAAATTGAGATTTGAAGGTCCATTTGAGGCCGAATTTGAGAGCTTTTGATATGTATAGACTCGTGGCGAGATAAGGAACCCGTTGATGTAAAAATTTCTGAGTTTCGAGAAGCGGGCTCGAGGCTCGGGTTTTGCTAATTTCTAGATTTTTGATATTTTTGATTGTTTTCGCTTGGCTTGGATTTTGTTTTCTTAGCATATTGTGACGTATTCGTTCTGGTTTTGGTCAGGTTTGACACGCGAGGAGGTTGATTTGAGAGGCAAGGACATAGCGAGCTAGAGTTTTGGCCAGTTTGAGGTGAGTAATGAATGTAACTGATGTCCTGAGGGTGTTTAGCCCCGGATTTATACGTCGTAGTACTATATTGAGGTGAGAAACGCGCTCGATGATGAGCATGTGGTCGTATACTATTGGGTATTGTGACTTGCTCCGTATCGAGTGATATTTTTACCGCATATTTGATGAAGCTTGTTTATTATCATCATTGTTTGGACTGATTTCATATTTGGGCTTCATGCCAACTATTTGAACCATCCGTGGAGTTTTATCACTATATCTTCGCTGTATAGTTTTACTACTTGAACTTAGTCGTACTTTTTTTTGCTATTTAACAACTCAGCCATATTTACTCGATTTTTGAAACTAAATGATATATTAAATGATGTTTTGGGCTGACAACCACTATTTTATTATTACGTGAGGGGCTTATGTGATTTTTGGACTGAGTATGGGATCGGGTTGTGCGCCACAACGGTATTATATTGATACTGATACGAGGCCGAGAGCCTAGTTGATGCCACGAGATGATTTAATTTTGCGCTTGGACCGTAAAGGACCCTTCCCGGAGTCTACACACCCATAATGAGCGCCGTCGACGATAAATAAATGAATCAGACTGCACGGTGCAACGAGTACTATAGGGTGTCATTCAATGTGTTGCATTCATTTATTTGATTGTCATTTATCTGCTTATATGTTGTAGTATTTCCATATTTTGATTTTATTGGTTTATCGCTTTCATATTACTTGTTTAAAACTACCGATGTATAGATTACTCTGTGCTTTTTTATGATTTCTTATTCTCAGCCATTATTTATGTTTATTACTCACTGGTGGGAGTACTCACATTACTCCTTGCATTTTGTGTGCAGATGCAGGTGCATCTGAGGTTGAGTGAGGATTTTCTGTTGAGCAGTGCATATCCGGGAACATCGAGGTAGCTGCATGGCGTCCGCATCCCTGATTTCTCCCTTCTATCCTTTTATTTTTATTTCGTATTCGTTAGATCGACATGTATTAGGTTGATAAACCGGTATTAGAGGCTCAGACTTGTGACATCGAATCTTTATGGGCTATGTAGTGGTATTGTTATTTGAAATTTTGCATATTTAACTCTTATTTCAGACTTCTAATATGATGATTTGGTAATTTAATGGAGTTAGCTAACAATGAACTGCATAACGAAATGGGTTAAGGTTGTAAATTGGCCGGTCTTACCTAACAGTGTGTTGAGCGTCATCACGACCGGGGTTAGGGTCATGACATTATCTTGAGCCGAGGGCCTTCCGTAAACAACCTCTCTACTCTTTCTGGGCAGGGGTAAGGTCCGCGTACATACTACCCTCCCCAGACCCAACTTGTGGGATTTTACTGGGTTGTTGTTGTATATATAGATTAGGGGCACCGAGGTGGCAGGCTATGTGGCATCCACCACATCAATTATCAATGCCACATATGATAAAATATCCACCTTGGACAAACTTAATAGAATATGAGTCTATTTGAATCAATAGTATTACAATAGAGTTATATTTGGACTCAAAGTATAACGAAAGATATATTTATATATTTTCTCATATTATATGAGTATATTTTGGCTCTTTGCCGATTTGAATTTAGTTGGGTATTAATATGGATATCTAACATCGAATGAAAAGAAAATATTTTTACATGACTTTGTGATTAATAACTAAATTCAAACATGAAGTGCAAGTAAGTTCACTACTTTGTCTTTGTCTATTATACCCCTGGTCAAAACGTCGTTTTCTTTTTGATTTCAGGCGATTACTTTTTGGAACCCGGGAAAACTTATTTTACGGTCTCAACTATCTTCATTGTGTATCAAACCTGCATCGTCCGTGCGGACAACTTCCACTTCCTCTAGACCCAACTGGGCCGCCACTTCGGGACGGTTTCAGGCGAACGTTACTAGAAGAGGATTTGTGAAATTTGGACAAAATACGTAATCTTAACTCTCACACGTATAATATTCAAAAAACTCGACACAATCCATAAAGTTAAAGAAGACTTTACATTAAACTACAGTGCTATAACTATATTTCCTTTTAATCCAATCCATCAATCATCAATTTCTGAGCAACCCCACAAGGAAAAAGTGTTATTGCGACTTTTCTTCATCTGAAAAAGACTCTATATATTCATTACCTTCTAAGTTTTGTCCTCAGAAAAGCAAAGCCCATCAAAAATTGAATATCCAGGTAGCTCAAATTCTTATCTTTTCATCTGTATTTATCCTAAATTTCCTCAAGATTGTAACTTTTCCGTTTTGGGTTTAAGATTTTACATTTGAGTGAGTTAATTCAGGTACCTCAAATTCATGTCTAATTTACACTCTTTAATAAAAATTCATAGTTCAAGGTTGTAACTTTTTGGTTTTGGGTTTATGCTTTTTATGTTTGCGTGAGTTAATTGGTCCAGAATTTCTTGATTCTGACATTTTAATTCCCCTTTATTGCGATTAATTTTAGCTGATTGTAAAAGATGTTATTTTTTTCATCCTTTGATCTACAATGCTTGAAGTTTCAAGCTTGCTTACAAATTTACGGTCTTGATTTTGTTACAAAATTTGGATTGAGATTTGGACATTCTTTTTATAGGTCAATTTGTTAATATGATGTTAGGTTTCAAGCTCGTTTAGCTACAATCCTCCAATTTTGTGTTCAAGAGCACACCATTATAGCTGGGATGGACGACAAAACCCCTGAAATCTCAGTTTTATAGAGTTTATTACCTTATCTTGTTGGTGTTACTATGTGTTGTGTCTGCTTCCTTTACTTTTATCTTGAGCCGGGGTCTAACTGAAAAAGACTCTCTACCTTCACAAGGTAGGGATAAAGTATGTGAACCCTCCACCCCTCCCAGACCCCACTTTGTGAGATTACAGTGGTTTTTGTTGTTGTTGTTATAGAGTTTATTACCTACCCGAAAAAGAAAGAAGCAAAAAGACCCATCCCTCTTGATTAGTCTTCTGCTGTTCTTTGGTAGTGGGATATCTGTTTGGGAATTCAAACTAGGAGCTCCAATTTCCTTTGCTGCTTATGTGGCATTGTGGATTTTTATACTAGTTGAGAAGAGCCTAAACCTTGTCAGAAGGAAATTAAAGAAAAGTACATCTTATGCTTTTCAAATCCCTTTCTCTTGACATGTTTTAGTCATTTCAGCATGTAGCAAGATTTATTTGGCAAAATAGGGGGCTAACCTTGTGCAATGATATACAAAGGTAAAGCCAATCTATACAGCACTAAAGTATACTGAATTCACCAAAACCAATAGCTCTAGTAGTCTGTTATGTGTGATGGTTGGAAAATCTTCTTTTGCTTAGTGCGTCTCCGAATTTTTCCTCTTATAATTTTGTCACGTGAGATGGCTGATGATGTTTGATGATCTTAGGATAAGTTGGTGAATTGCTAATGGAAGGACACTTGGTTTTGTGTGTTGATCGTCTCATCACACCTGAATCTTTGCACTCGCTGCCAAGGTCTGAGGATGCAGAATCCTCCGTTGGCAGATCTTGCTATCAGGTAATTTGTACGTCCTCAGTTATTGATGCTAATCACAAAGAACATCCAGGAGTAGGAGGTGAAGAAGAGCCATTACTTCAGAATGTGGAATGCCGGATTTGCCAGGAAGAAGATAGTGTGAAAACTTTGGAGGTTCCTTGTCGTTGCAGTGGCAGCTTGAAGGTATCTTTATGAAGTTGGTAAACTTTTATACTCTTCTTGTTCAATGAGCTTGTTTGCTGCAATTACTTACTAAAGCTGAAAAATGTTTTGTCAGCAATTCATAAAATGTATTTGTATACCAAACATTTATAGTTCTTTACATTCTCTTTGATTTGCCTTAGAATTTAAAGTCTGGGAGTAATTTAAAGTCTGGGAGCCATAGAATAGATGAGCTTATTTTATCTCTCTGTGAGGCAATGTCCAACAACTATTTTTTTGGTACTTATATGAGCTTTTATTGGTAGCCTAACTATTCTTTCTTCATTTCTCATCTACTTCGTTGTCGCAAAATCCAGTACGCTCATAGAAAATGTGTCCAGCGATGGTGCGATGAAAAAGGGAGATATAACTTGTGAGATTTGCCATCACGTATTTCAATGCATATTCTATTTACCTCGTTCCATTGAGTATGATAATTACCTTTTGCCTCTTCCCTTCCCAAAACATGTTAAGATGATTGAGCCAGAAAATAGTGAGGGAAGGTGAGATAGTGAGATGGCATAGTTGACTCTGTACTAGCTGAGAGTATAGACAACCGTATTTTTTTGATGTGTGCCTGCACTTTCCTTCCTCAATACTCTTTCCTGGCTAGAAGGAGTGTCACGAATTCCTATGCAGCAATTCAGCTGTATATTCATTTTCTTACTTCAGAAATATAGGACATTGATACTTTAGAATCACAAATTTGGATAATACTTGCTGAAGGAGTTTGTAGTTCAGTTACACGAATTTTTATATAGCTGGCAGGCTTACGAAACTTAGAAATTTTTCTGTCTAACCTGCAGCCTTATCAACCTGGCTATACTCTCCTCCACTGCCTCCCCAATCTGAAGATACAGTCATTGACATTAGGTATGTTCAAGTCATAGCTATTTTCTCATCTGCGTACCAAAGTTTATACCATTCAGTCATTCCCCTTAAACTAACTAGAGAGTATTGACACTGTGCGGATTTTGGTAATTACAGCACAAAATATGTGATATATAGTTTTTTTTACTGTGGGATGCCTCTCTCCGCTTTTCCGAGAAAAAAGAAGAAGTGAAGACAACGGATAAGCTTTCTGTTGTTTGTATTTAGGCTTCCCGTGTACTTGAATATGTGAATCTCCTCTGCTTCTTTAGAAACCTCACAATATGCTCAGCTATTTGATAGATTTTAGCAAACATTTTTCACTAACAGAAGCCTTAATCATAGAAAAAAATCATTGGTGTTCAGTGACAGTCACATACTATTTCTGTTGATTTTTGTTATTTGTTTGTTAGCTAGTTCTGCATTAAATTGAGTCGTAGTTAAATGAAAACTCGGCTTCATTGGCATGAAAATATTTTTATTTTCCCGTGGACCAACAACTATGGCTTCTTAAAAAATGCTTAGAAATAAGAGTATTAACTAGCCACAAAGATCTTTGCCATTTGCTGTTCGTATAACATGTTTTACTTTTTATCTTTTGGGATATTTTAATTTTCACGATATATGCTATTAGTGCATTATTTGGCCTTGTTACTAAATTTTGTAACATAATCTGATATTTACAATGATGCCACTTTTTGGCGTTAATATCGTCTGCCTATGTTAAGTGATCTGTTCTGAATATTTTTTTTCTGTCCTTAATTCTTTTCATTGACGGTGTTTTTCTGAGTTTATTGTTCAATAAAATCCAGATGCTTTCTCTCTGCTTCTGGTGCCTCTGTGGTCATATTGCAATTGAAACATAATAGAGCATCTTTTTGCAATCTTGATGTGCTGAAAAGCTTCTTTTCTGTCTTATGTATCAATGATGAATTCAATCACGTGGATTAATTAGAGGTTGGACAGTGGGTGGCACTCAGATTAACCTACATGATCCGCGACTTCTTGCAATGGCTGCTGCTAAACACCGTCTTCTAGACGCCAACTATGATGAATATGCTCATTCAAATGCTAGCGGAGCTGCATTTTGTCGTTCTGCTGCTTGAATAGTAAGCAACTGAAGCTATATCATGTAGTTTCATTGCATGGCAAACTTTCTTTTGCTAAGTAGTGGCAAATAGTAATGTTGGGCATGCATTAGAATGGTTCCTCTGGCTAGTATGTACATGAATGGATAGAAAAGCTTCTCTTGACAGGAGGGTGGGAGTAACCTTGGTAGTGCGATACATGAATTTCATGTTAAGCTTTGTAATGGTAATTTAGGAATAGACTTCAGAGTGAAATTGAATTGGTTATAAAATTCTATCAAGGATGCATCTTTCAGCTCGTCTCGTCCTTCGAGAACGTGGATTTTCATCGTATTGGAGTCATATTTTAGTATTGATATGTAAGAGAAAAAGTTATTTATCAAATAAAAATAAAATAAAATATATATATAGTAACTCATCCACCCTTTTTCTATGTAATTCTATCTTGGTGTTGGTTATTTACTTATTTACACACTCATGCTTGTCTTTCAAGATTCTCCTTGCAAGTTGTTGAAATGGCAGTGTGGTATTAGTATCTGATATTGTAGCGCTGCAACGGTTTCTTGGTGGAGCTCATACTTTTGTTCTCCTCCTCTCCTTCTATTACTCTTCTTGTTTCTTGCTACGTTGCTCCGACATGGCAGTTTAGGTGCCGCACCTGTGTCGACACGACACTAGTATGGGTGTGGGTATGTGATCCGTACCGGATCTGGTCAAACAATTTTGGGTACTTTTACCAAGATGGAGGGAAAAATGCGAGACAATATACAATTTGATTCCCGAAATCAGAACCAATACTAGGGTAAAATTGAAGAAAATAGCATACCTTATCTAGGAAAGCAATCCTTTACTTATCTGCAACTTGAGAATAAAAAAGAAATCCACACTTTACTAGTTATACTTAAGTATTCCACGAAATTTCTCATAATTTAGAGATATTTTAATTTTTTTGAATTATTTTAGCCGGATCCACGCACCTGTATCCGTACTAGGATTCGTATCCAGGAATCTTACAGTTTACATCTTGAAGTATCCGACATCTAGATCCGCACCCGTGTCGGATACCCACACCCGTATCCGAGCAACTTAGATTTCTTCCGCTACTTTACTTCTGGTTGTCCAATTGGATCAAACGTGAGAATCAGTTTCTTGCCTAAATATATTGAAGATTTTTGTGGTACGCATGTAGCCCTACGTGTTTATGGATATCAAAACCTGTGGATCTTGATGACAAAGTTTTGTTTTCGATCTTCTTAATTTGTTTGCTCACCTTATTGAATGATGCACTCTGTTTTTCTGCAGTTAATGGCCCTTCTGTTATTGAGGCATGCTCTGGCCATTGGAAATGCTGATGAGGATGAGGATGATGTTTCCGTTTTTTCTCCGTAAGTAGTACAAAGAATATTATTTCTGTTTGGTAGTTTCTAAGATGAGTTTATGACATACTATATACTATGGTAAGGAGTGTGGGCCTAATGATCTGGTTGATCCTTGACGCAGCTTTTCCTGCTCCGTGCTGCCAGTTTTCTTTTACCTTGTTACATTATAGCTTGGGCTATCAGTATTTTGCAGCGTCGCAGGCAAAGACAGGTTAGTGACTTTTTCTGCTTTTTAAGTAACTTCTGTGACTATATTACTCCCTCAATCCTGTTTGACTTGACTGGACATGAAGAAAGACTTTTCAAACTTGTAGTTTGTACCAAGACATAGACATTTGCATGGCTAAAATCATCTCATTAGGGAGGTAAATGAGAAGTTTATAGTTAAATTAGTTCCAAATATAAGAATGTATTATTCTTTTGGGACAGATTTATAAGGAAAGTGTGCCACATAAAATGAGACTGAAAGAGTCTAACATTTGTCTTCATACTTGCACATTTTAGTGATACTTTATGTTCATGCACAATGTGTAAGTCTTCTGCTGCAAATCCCTTAGTGTTTTTCTGCTTTTCTTGTGGTGGTAATTGTTGATTAGTTGCTATATGTATGCACACTTGTAAATTTTTATAATACATGCCTTTTCGATGCTTAAACAACTATTTTGATTTCCATCTTTGGCTATTTATAAAAGTCCAACTTTCACGGATGAAATGTATATTTATTTATTTTTTCTTTTCCTAAAAAGTCTTTGTCACCTTTACAATTCTTTGACTTCCAAAGAATTCAAAATCTAAGTTGGCCCTGTCCTTTTTTCCTTAAAAAATTTTCTCCATTAACTATTAAACACGTTCAGCTTTCATATTGATAGTGATGTAAATAAGAGTAGGCAAGTGGTTACATACATTGTGGAAGTTACTGAATGGCCATCTTGAACATGAGAAAGACATCACTACTACTTTCAATCTGCAAGTTTTGAGGTTCTGCTGTGATTTCAGGACTCCATTTTCGCTACTGGTTAAGTTGAATTAATAAGGATCAGAGAATGTCATTTTGTCATGATAAAAAATTATGGAAACTAATAGCAGGTTCAACATTTGAGAATATTGGTTGTGTTCGACTTGCAGTGTAACCAACATTTGGGTCCCGTTTCATGGCCTTTCTTAGATAGATAGACACTTAAAAGTTACATGTAGCATTTCTCCTTACTAATGACATGACTCATCTAAAGGTTAGTTTCTTATTTGCGTTAATTATATTTGAATTGTGTATTCTGACAGCATAGATAACTTTTACACCTGAGTGAACTAATGATTGTATTAGGTACTTGCAATATTTTCTGTCCAACTTTACGATAGGCAAGTATCATTAGATGTCATTGTCTTGTAAGTGACTTGACAGTGTAAATTGTAAAGTTCTTTTAAGATGTCTGTGTGTAAAGTCGAATACATTCTTTTATCATCTCTTGTGATTCTTTCTTCTTTTCACATCTATAAAGCAGGAGGCCGCAGCATTAGCGGCAGCCAAAGTTGCTTTCCTGCTGCAAGCAGGGGGGCTTGCATGTTGCAGTTGCACCTGGACCTGCGCCACCAGTAGAGCCTTCGACAACACCAGGACAGGCAACAACTCCTCAGGCGGCAATGCAACCAGGACAGGTTGCAACTCCTCATCTAGAACCAGTATAAACAGCTTTTCTCTGTTTCCTCTCCTAGCATTTTGAAAAAAGTTGATTGTACTGATGGTAACTTTCATGGCGGGAAAGTTTTTCTGTTTTCCGTTTCATTTTTAATTATTTACCAGCTGTATCTTTGCATTGAGAGACGCAGAAGCTCCAAATTCCCTCTCATTCAGTATTCCACTATGTTCGTACATGTCAAAACATAGCAGCCCCTAGATGGATCAGTTACAACTTTATCAGATCTTTTCTTCAAGTGTGTAGATACCATATCTTCACATCATATTAATCGGTTACTATTGTTTATTCTTCTCTCGCGACTTATTAGTTAAGCCATGCTTTTTGCATAAGGTTTGCACTAGTGTAATCTCCTCCGAAAGAGCGGAGACAGTGATCTTCTATCACTGTGATTTTAGCAGGATTTCTTATTTCTTGCATGTGCTACGCTAGAGGTTAATTTGGTATTTAGGACTCTCGTGGGACATGGAGAATTGAATTGATGTTTGTCTTGGGGACTTGGACTGTTTTGGTTCTTATTTATTCAACCAGAGAAGTTTTATGCTGTGACAAATGTAGATCTTGCTCTTAGATGGGGAGAGAGCAAATTATTTTTTTTAGAAGTTTTCAGGTTTAGACAAGAGGAGTTGCTCTGATGGTAAGCAACCCCCACTTTCAACTGAGAGATTGTGAGTTCGAGTCTACCCAAGAGCAAAGTGGGAAGTTCTTGGAGGGAAGGATGTCAGGGTCTATTTGGAAACAGCCTCTCTACTTCAGGGTAGGGGTAAGGTCTGCGTACATAATACCTTTCCCAGACCCCACTAAGTGGGATCATATTGGGTTGTTGTAGAAGTTTTCAGGTTTGAGAGGCTGTTGCTACTTGTTTTTATTCAAGACCTGAATAATAGTGCCTGCACCTTTAGCCAGTCGGAGAAAACAAATAGCATCTGATAGCCATAAATATTAGTAAAACAACTCATAAATAGCATCAACGCATATTTGATGTGAAACCCTGAAATTGTTGTGCCGAAGGTCCAATAAATAGGAATATTTGAGGAAAAGGTTAATTACTTGCTCGATTTCTATATAAAAATAACTTGGGATGCTACTTTTTCTTTATTTTTCAATAAGTTAGCAGTTTGAATAGGTCAATAAGGTAGCATTTTTTTTTTTCCTTTAGTACTACTAAGACTTCGTTTGATGTTAAGAAATCTGTTGGAAGTCAGCATCCGAGAAAATTGCAGTAATATAAAGTAATGAAAAGAGCGTTATTTTATTGTGTGCGTTTGTGTCAAAGAAAGAAAATACAGATTATGGAGAAACTATTTTATGAGAAAAAAACTTTCTCATGAACCACATGACGAGAAGTAAGACTATAGGTTATGATTTTATGATATCATAAATATAAAACCTAATTTTTGTCACTTTACTTTTGGTTTTCTGAAAATTTAAACGTATTTAACCACTCCGACGGAAATTAATGGCATAATACTAATACTGGTGCTCATCATGAGTCGTTAAATTCGTTTTCACGCAATATAATCTTCAACTAATTTATACAACTTCTTTTTCCCCAATATCCAAGCTTGGAAAGAGAACATAAGATCTTGAAATTAGTGGTATAAGTCATTATCTTTTTGGGATTATAAATAATCTCATAGTGAAATAAAAAATTTAGTATAAATTATCAATAACTATCATCATTGTAATTTTTAATTAATATTAAATCCTAAAGAATCTTTATATATATATATATATATATATATATATATATATATATATATATATATATATATAAATTTATACATTGTAGAACAGTCTATACAGTTTGGATAGACGAAAGCGCTCGGGATATATTAAGGATATTATTATGGATACATTGCACTCACTTTTAAATTGAATTCTGTCTTTTAAGGTCTTGAAAACCTCATTTAGCATCACCTCAATTGGCGTGTGTAGTCCGGGCGCATAGTTGGAAAGTTTAAATGTGAAAAATCAGTAAAAATAATAAAGTTTGATTATAAAATAAATTAATTTGACTTCAGCCAACGTTTTGGATAAACGGACCAGGATCTATTATTTGACGGTCCCGGAGGGTCCGTAGGAAATATGAGACTTGGATGTATGCCCGAAATCGAATTCCGAGGTCCCAAGCCCGAGAAATGAATTTTTTAAAGAAAATTATTTTATGAAATTGTTTAAAAGATTAGAAAATGAATTTTGATCAGAACATATTGGTACCGAACCCATATTTTGGTTCCGGCCCCCGGTACATGTCTTAAATGTGGTTTAAGATAATTCTGTGAAGTTCCGTTTGACGTGATTCAGACCTTAATTGCAAATTTTGATGTTTTAAGAAGTTTGAAGTAATTCATTGATTTTGAGGTTTAATTCGATGTTAATGATGTTATTTTGGCAATTTGACCGCACGGACAAGTTCATATGATATTTTTGAGATAGTACTTATGTTTTGTTTAGAGCCCCGAAGGCTCGGGTGAGTTTCGAAAGGTTTTATACCTTAAAAAGTTGCAGGTTTTCAGTTGCTGGTATTCTGGTATTTCCTTCTTTGCATTCCGGGAGGACCCTTGCTAACGCGATGAGTTAATTGTGCGGAAGGAAAATTTCTTCTACGCGAGCGCGAGACCCAGGTCGCGAACGCAAAGCTTTGGGGGGTCTACCCTTCGCGAACGCGGGCCTGGTATCGCGAACGTGAAAGCTTGTGGCCTGGTCAAGGGGAAGTGGTATTAAACCTACGCGAACGCGACCACTTGGATGCGAACACGAAGGCTCGAGGGATTATTTCTCCACGAACGCAAGCCCTTTTACACGAATGCAAAAGTCTCTCAGGCCCGACTCATCGCGAATGTGAAGACCAATTTCGCCCAGTCATTTTAAGTTTCAAAAAGAGAATACATTACGGGATTTAACCCATTTTTCACAAACTTCTGTTAGAAACTACGCTTTACGCTAGAGGGGGGGGGGTGAATAGCGTATTAATAGAATTTAGCGTTTTCTTGCGGAATTTAAACTTTGCAGGAAGTAAAATAAATGCAGAAAAATAAACTTACACAAAGATGTATACTGGTTGGCCACCAACGTGGTTAGTCCAGTCCCCGAGAGACTCTCTCGAGATTTTTCACTATCTTGTTAAGCTTAAGGGTGCTCAACAAACCGTTACACACTTGAGGACACAAGCCTCAAACAGTTGCTCGGAGATCGCAATCTCAAAGACTTCACCCAAGGAAACGCAAGTTCCTTGAAACAAGAGAATCGCAATTCTCTTACAAGTATATCAAATACTTGGACACTCACTTAACTAAAGTACTCCTTATTGAGTAGATATGAGTAAAAGAATATGTTCAAGATCACAACAACTTTAAGCAATAATATGGCTCTCAAAAGCTTTATGAAATGAGTAGAAAATGAAGAACAATTGAATGAAAGCTTATAGCAATGTAATGATCAGTTTGTGTATGTTGTTGTTTTTAAAACACTGAAATGAAGCTGTATTTATAGTTGAAAAAGTTGGTTCAACCGTTGTCTAATTGCCAATTAAGAGTTGCTGAAATTACTCAGTGATAATCGATTATTAAGACCAAACAACCGATTATCTGCCAGTCAGTTTAAAAATCAATCCCAGATTTAACGCTTCACAATCGATTATACATAATCTATAATCGATTACTGGCAATATTCAAAATCAGATAATCGATTACACTAAGTTCATAATCGATTACTTTAGCAACGTTCTAAAAATCATTTCCAGATTTTAAGCAAAACATCGATTATATAAAATCAATAATCGATTACTTCAGCAACGTTCTAAAAATCATTTCCAGATTTTAAGCAGAACATCGATTATATAAAATCAATAATCGATTACTTCAGCAACGTTCTAAAAATCATTTCCAGATTTTAAGCAGAACATCGATTATCTAGAATCAATAATCGATTACCTTATGGTATTTGAAAATCATTTGACAACGGCCAGCTTCAACAATCGATTGTCCTTTGCAACAATCGATTACTTGTTATTTTCTGAAAATCATAAAACTTACTGTCTCAGTGCTAATCGATTATCTAAAGACATAATCGATTACTTAATTAAATTTAAAATCACTGGAAGACATCAACTCAACACAATCGATCACCATTAGTTCATAATCGATTATTTTGAGTATTGAAAAACTTTACCTCAACAACAATCGATTGTCATTTGTTCACAATCGATTATCATGCAGATTTGGAAAAACCTGATGTTCACTGTCTTACTCACAATCGATTACCATTAATTCATAATCGATTGTCATGCAGTCTTGGCTCAGAAACAATCGATTATCATAAGTACATAATCGATTATTTTAGCCCAGATTTTTGAGGCATGTTTAGAAAACATTTTGTCTAATGTAAATATGCATGATTTAAAATCTTTTTGACACAGAATTAAATATGCATGATTTTGGAAAATAGTTTTATGAGAGAGGCCATACTATGAGTCAAGTTATAGGATCGAGATTACAATTTAGAACAACTCAATAACAATTAAAAGCTATATCTTGAACTTCAATCTTATTCGCAACCATTGTGCGCTTGTACTTGAATTCCGTCATATATCAATTTTTGCTTCGTTTGTCATTCATCAAAACCTACAAAAGAGTACACGTTTAGTATATTGCATTGAGAACGTGTTTCTAACAACTTCTTCTTCTCCACACCTCTTGAGCGATTTGTGAAGAACTTCTTCACCATAACCTCTTAGGTAAGTAATCTTTGACTTGTTTTCTTCCATTTTTATTAACATCCACTAGATTCCTAGGCCTAAAACATGAGACTAATGGTATAAAATTAGAGATTTGGGTAGAGTTAGGGCTTTTTGATTATTTGAAAATTTGACCTCATTTTGGGGCCGAATTTCAAAATAAATTATATATTCGGGCTCGTGATGAATGAGTGATCGGGTTTTGGTCTGAACCTCGTGTTTCGACCAAGCATGCCCGGGGTCAATTTTTATCTTTTTGGGAAGAATGATTAGAAAGCTATAATTAAGTATTAGAATTGGATAGTTGAGAATTTCTTGATGTTATTAAGTCAGTTATCTATATATATGATTGAGTTGGAGCCAAATTCGAAAGGGAAAGCGGTGTTTGAGGTTTGAGTTAGCCGTGAACTGTGTTCGTGGCATCGATGTAAGTGTTTGGTCTAACATTAGCTTCAGAGATCTAGAGTTGTATCCTATTTGTTTCTTTTTGAGTACATCGTATAGGCATGTTGACGAGTATTTATACGTCGGTGTCGAGCATGACCATGTGTCTTATATTGTGATTTTTATGACTTCGTTTTATTATTCATGTATTGGTGAAGATTTCTATTTGTTGTGTAAAATTGTGGAAAGAATTGTGGCCTATGAAAATTGAGGAGTGTTGGTTCCAGTTGTATGACAAATTGTGAATGTATACTGATAATTAAAACTCTAGAGCACTGGCTCGAGTTGTGAAGTAAAAGTGAGAAAGAGAAGCGATCATTATGTTGTCCCCTTGCTGGGTTATTATTGAGTTGTGGTTCCTTTGCATTGTGTTCTTAATTGGTATTACGTATGCTTAGGTTGATGATTTTTGTGTTGGGTAAGGATTATGGTTATAGTTGTAGTAGTTAGATGTTGGAACAAGTTTAGTTATAGCTGAGGTAGTTAGGTATTGTAACATGGTTGGTTATAGCTGAGGTAGTTAGGTATTGTAACAATATTGCTGAGGTAGTTAGGTATTGTAACAAGTTTGGTTATAGATGTTTCTCCCTTGCTGGGACGTAATTACTTAGGCTATCGAATCCCTTGTCAGGACTTTTGTTATGATTGTTGACAATATTATATATGGAACGGGTTGCACGCCGCAATAATATTATATGTGGATCGGATTGTACACCGCAATAATATTATATGTGGATTGGGTTGCACGCCGTAATAATATTATGTGTGGATCGGATTGCACACCGCAACAATAATATATGTGGATCGGGTTGCACACTGCTACAATGATAAATGATATGGATCGGGTTGCACGCTGCAACAATGTTGATATTATATATTTGTTTTTTATGAATTTCTATTCTAATAGAGGGGTAGGTGTTTGTTGTTGAGAACTCCAAAACCGAAAAGTAATTTGAAAATTTATTATTGATACAAATGTGTTTAGTTTGGATATTAGTTTTTTTGTTTGCTGTGAATCCTAAGCTGCCCTTAGACTGTTACTCTGGATTTACTGTTGATACTGTATACCCTTGCAGCATGTTTCCCACTCGCATCCTTACTTGCTCATTCCTGCTTTACTTTCCGTTGTATATTATGTAACTGCACGGGTTTATTTGATAATCTGGTCCTAGCCTCGTCACTACTTCGCAGAGGTTAGGCTAGACACTTACCAGCATATGGGCCCGGTTGTGTTGATACTACGCTCTGCACTCTTTTGTGCAAACCCCAATGTTGTAGACTTCGGACGGCAGTGAGATTGCTGACTCTTATTCATCAGGTGACCCGAGGTAGCCCTGTAGGCGTCCGTAGGCCTTGGCGTCTCCTTTCTATTTACTTTCCTGTTTCTTATATGTATTTCCAGAGACAATGTTGTATTAAATTCTTTCAGACCTTTATTCATAGTATTCTTAGATCGTCTGTGAAACTGTGACACCGGTTCCGGGTAGTCGAGACTTAAAGAGTTGTATTAGATATTCATGTTCAGATAGCTTATTGTTTTTCTTCCGCTTATGTTAAATTTCACGGTTTAAATGTTATTACTTCGAAATTGTTAATGAATATAAAATGGGTAAAAAGGTAAATTTGTTGTTAATTGGCTTGCCTAGCTCGTATTAGTAGGCGCCATCACGACTCCTGAGGGTGAAAAATCTAGATCGTGACATTGCAAGATGCACGATCCACTCTATATACAAATTTTATGCAATGTATATACTAAACAGACTGTCACTATACAAAAATATATTAAAATAGACTGTCATTATACAGTTTATACACAATAGACTGTCACAATACAATTATACAAAATAAACCGTCACTATATAAAATTATACTAAATAGATTGCCACTATGCAATTTATATACGCTAGACTATCATTATACAGAATATACACAAAATAGACTGTCGTTATACAAAATATATAATACTAAACAGACTGTCACTATACAAAATAGACTGTTCTATACAAAAAATATATAAAATAGGTTGTCACTATAAAAAATAGAAATTTCGGACTATTAGATATAATATGTTTGGGCGAAAGGACCATTGTAAACAAATATAGACTATTAAAATTTTGAGGGGCTATAAAGGGTAGTTTTCTCACAGAAAAATAGCCTGATTTACAAGTGTTAACTGAAAAATAGTCATATTTTCAAATATAATCGAAATTTAGCCACTTTTCATATAAAGATATATCTGAACGAAAACATTGCTCAAAATTCGGAAAATATTCCAGCATAATATACTTGCGTTTTTTTTTTGGTAATTAAAATTTTATTAATCACCAAAAGGATGTCAATACAGCATTTAAGAATAAACTTAACAGCAAACTCGACCTTCATTAATGCTATATTAAGCCTCTAATTTACAGAAAAAGCTGCTGCAGTTGCTGACAGGTACTGGCGGAGCTTCGAACATTGCATGTGTATGCTAATTCCCGAAGCAAACTATCACTATTACGAAACACCTTCTCAAAGATCCTTGCATTTCTTTCCAACCAAATTGTATAAAACAGTTCTGTTATCACCATTTTGAAAATGCTCGCTCTAGGAGTTTTACCTTTAGCTTTAGAAATGATCAGTTGTAGGAATTGTTCCCAGTCGAGGCCATTACCCATAGTTTCCCGAATCCACTGCATGGTGTGGTTCCTTAAATCAGTAACAAATGAGCAGGTAAGAAAAAGATGATCCCTGGATTCAATCTCACATTGACACAATACACATTGAAGATCAGCAGTTATTTAGATAGTCGAGTCTTGGTAGGCAGTCTATCATGGAGTATCAACCATAAAGTAAAAACTGCTTTAGGTCTCGCCTGGTTTTGTGTTATTAAATTCTTCCAATGAACTCTAGGCAGCTGGCCAATCTGAGCCAAGTAGAGGATCTAATAGAACACACTGAATTATATAAGCACTGCCTCAGATGAGTCATGTTGTAAGCTGCAAAATTTTTTCGAACCATCCAATTTTTCGAACCATAATATACTTGAGTTTTAGTATGATATACTGGGCATGCTGGTTTAGTGTTGCAACAAAATAATGATTATTTTTTAATGACTTTATAAATATTAATTATTTTTTAATTATCAGTCCAAAAACTGGCTAGACCGTGTTATTTTCGCAACAAAAGATTAGCAAGGAGAGGATGGGACACCATTCACAAAAGGGGTAGACAAACAAGAATGCAACCGGAACAAAGAAGGAAAAGGCTGCCTCCTTTGTCCTTTCCAATAGGGAAACTGAAGGTTTTAGAATAGATCTCTCGTAATTGGTATAAAGACGGTGGAGCTAAAATATTAAGCAATATCTCCATTTCTATTGATAAATGGGGTATACATGTTCTAGGCAAGTAAGGTATGCTCATACTCTTTACTCCTTTTTGATATTAAAAAAGAAAATTAATTGGATTATCTAATTAGACTACCTATAGTACATTGCTTTTCCCTACGCTCAATTAGTATTTCGTTGAATTTAACTTATATACATAGACAACCGCAAATAATATTACAGTATCCGTGTATTTTAATATGTTATAGCACGTTGTATGTCTCGTTTGATTAGGTTTACTAATTTCATCTTATTAAGAATATTGCACTGTGGATTATATTGTATAAAAATTGAACTCTTTTTGTTATTAATAACTTTTAACCTACAGAACATTAAATCTCATGTTTTTTAATATTGATGCTTTTGAAAAGGGCAAGCTCAAAGGATTTTAATGCAAAATCTGCATAATTTTATTACTTCAGAAAAAGAAAACATAACAATAGATACCAACATAATTGGAACAGAAAACTCTCATATAGGGCCACTCCAAACTATAGGTGCACTACAGCACAACTAGAATTTCAGCTGGAAATAGTAAGATTTAAGGTCTTACTAGAACATATTGATCTTTTGTTACTACAACAAATCCAGTAAATTTCTACGAGTAGGATTTGGGATAAGGTTATGTATGCGCAGAACTTAAGGACTTATCGTTAGACAAAAATACAACGGGATCAAGAGCATACAAAATAACAAGAATAGGTAGACAAATTAAAGATAGATGAAGAAAATAGTAGAAATATCAAGGGCATTTTGGTCCTCCTTCCTTGGTTTTCCAGTTGTTGTAGCAGGGGCAAACACTTTTGTTACCATAGAAACCAGGTGGAACACACAAACACTTGTTGCAGCATTTTTGGCAAAAGAACATGCATGGTTTGTGGTACTGTGTTTTGCTACATCTCCTCGTACATTGTGGTAGGCATTCTGGTTTAATACAAAAAGAACAAATATAATCAAGAATTTGAGGATAAATATATATATATATATATAAAAGTTACTTTGATTCTCGTAGTTCAAAATAAAACATCAGAATAAAAGAGTAAATACTTACGTGAGGGGTTCAAGCTCCCTGGTCCATACTTTTTCTGAAATCACAAATAACAATTTGTCACAAATAAAAAATACCACTTTAATACTATAGTTTTAGAGTGCATATATTTACAGAAAGTGGGAAAATTCAGTCAAAATAATACTCTACTTACAGAATGGTGGTGTTTGCCATTTGTAGCCAGAACTGTCGTAGCAAGAATGGACATGGCAAAAAGGGCCAAAAGTAAAACTGCAACAATCTTGGCCATTGCTGATACGGTTTCTTGGTATGAAAATGGGGAGCAAATTAGTCGACAGAGAGGAATGCAAAGAGAGGTCTATTTGTGAATGTTTATTAGAAGCTGTAAATTTGGATATAAATAGAGCCCTTTGAGGTTCTGTGGCTAAAGCTAACAATTATTTTTAGTAATAAATCTTGAATTTTGATGTGAGTAGGGAGCAATTTGCTTATTGGCCGGCGAGAGGCATTAAATGTAGAAGCATAAATATTTGGAATACAAAAAAATTGTAACTGCCAGTGAATCATTAAGTTGCTGAATGGTGGTTGAAGAATGAAGGCAGAACCTCAAATAAATGCAAGAGAGATGAGGATTGGGAAGAACAGTCTCTGCGTAACTCGTAAAGTCGTTGCCATATGATTAGGAGGTCACGAGTTCAAGTTATAGAATTAGCCTCTTGCAGAAATACAAAGTAAAAATTGAGTAAATAGTCCCCTGTGGTCCGGTCTTTTTCCGGATCTCGCGTATAGTGGGAGCTTAATATACTGGGCTGCCTTTTAAAGATGAGGGATCAGGAAGAGGAGTCTTAGCGTAACTGGTAAAGTTGTTGCCTTGTTACCAGAAGGTCATGGGTTCGAGTCGTAGAAACAACCTCTTGTAGAAATTCAGGGTAAGACTGCGTACAATAGACACCTGTGATCCGGTCCTTCCTAGGACCACGTGCATATCGAGACGGGATCCAGGATTTAAATTCTATGGTTTCAACTTTAGAAAAATTTAACATTGAACCTATTATATTTTTATAATTTTGGGTTCATATCTATTATTTTTGTAATTTTAATAATTTTTTACCCCACGTCAAAAATTATGAGTTTAATTGAATCCGTAACTATTGTACTGCATTCGTTTCTATATTTATAGTGAGATTTTAATGTACCGAGTTACCGTATAGAGATAGTGATTGGATGAGTGCCTTTAGAACAAAAAGGGGAACAACAATTGGGCAATTGGGCAATAAATGTTACCTAAAAGAAATGGGCAATAAATAAATTAGACATCTTTTCATTCTTACACCATCAAATACAGATGCATTCATGATTTTAGAGACAATATTTTTTTGCAGATGAGAAAAATTGTATTTGAAAGTTGAAGCTGAAAATAATACTCCATTTGAGGGTAAGTTGTATTTAGTCATGAACTTGGAGAAAAAATTGAAGTTATGTGAGAAAATATTCATTTCCTCAGACAAGTTTTTCAATATAGTATTTCCAAATATGTTACCAATATATCAAATATCAAAGTTAAACATTTGCAGAAACTAAGATTAAATTTCAACTTGCAAAAAATGAATTCAGTTTCTAACATTTCATGGCCAAGCATCCTAATAATCTATGGAAGTGAAGTACCATTGCACTTTTGTTGTAACAGTAAGTGAGAAGATAAGCTAAAACCTGGCACTCACTTAGTGTTCAATCTTTTCTTTCTACACTATATATCCGCCATGCTCCATCATCTCCATCCCCATCGATCCTAGATTGTAGTATAAAACAAGAAGTAAGTCATCTACTCTATGGCTGCAGTATGGAACTAAGCTCCCGTTTGGACATAGATTTTTTTATTTTCTTTAAGAAGAAAAATAAAATTAAAAGCATTATTTGTTCATAGCATTTGATTATTTTTTTAAAAAAAGCTTACGAAAAATTTTCAAGTTCTAAAAATTACTCCCTCCGGTCAATCATAAGTAATCTTTTGGTCTTTTTTGTGGTTTAAAATAAGTGATTTTTTCAGATTTCAAAAATATATTGATTATTTTTTTCTACATGGCCCTTGGAATAAATATTGTTGGAGTATGTGTTAATAGTGTTTATGTGAAAATACAGTATAATATGATAAATTTCATTACTAATTAATGTTAAAATGCGAATCTATTAATCCGTTTGAAAACAACAAAAAATCACTTATTGTGGACCAGAGGGAGTAATTTTTTTCTCACGCTCACAAACTTCAGCTTTTTCAAGTAAAATGCATGTTCACTAACAATTTTAACTTTCAAAAATTATTTTTCAATATATTACACAACATAAGCTTAACAATAAAAGATGAAATAGCAACTACGACTAAATACACAGAAATAACTCAACTATGGAAAGAATAGCATATAACACCAATTACAAATAAACACATATAAAGGAAACCTCGACGATGAAAGAACAACTTATTTTTTTGAAGTTTTATCTAAATTTATGTCCAATCGCGTACCAAATTATTTAAGATCAATATCTAATACATAATGGCAATAAAATGGAAGAAGATCGTTACAGTTGCAAGAGAAAGTACCATACATAGCAAAATAAATATGCAGACAAGTGCTCCAAACAGTAAATGAGTGAAACCACAGCACATGCAGCGAACAGTCAGTGAAATTGGAAAATTACATCTTTTATTATTATCAGACAGACCTCTCCATTTAGACATTAATGGAGGAGAGACCGCTGCTTCATTGCTCATGTGCCCCTCATTAATTTTCTTTGACTACCTTCTATATATGTACCCTTTGTTGAATTACAGTCCAATAGTTCAACTTGTCTTTTCTCCCGCCTAGAGGTGTTAAATGGGCTGGTTGGGTAAATTTTGGGTAGGTTAAAATAGACTGAGATGTGCAAGTTTTTAATCAATATTGTTTCATATCTGTAAGTATAGGTCTATTTTAGTCCAACAAATATAATATTTGAGCATATTTAGTCCTTTAAGTATGCTAAAGTGAAATACATTTAGTCTCTTATCTTTGAGGGTAAGTATATTTTGGTCTATTAAATATAACCCTGAAAATATTTAGTCTCTTAAACATTCTAAGCTGGAGCACCTGTAATCTTACTTTCCAAGATCAATTACTGAATTGGTTTCGGTACTCACCATCTTTTTAATTTACTTATTGAAAATATTTTATAAACCAACACCCAATAAATAGTACAGAGCTAATAAATTTAAGATTTTAACGCTGAAACTTTTTCATCTAAAAATTTCGGGTAATTTTTCCAAAATGAAAAGTTAAAATTTGAAAAAAAAAATAGAGCTACCAAGATCACTTTTAGGCATATTATTGAATCAAACGAATAACCAGATTGTATTCTCACATTTAGCTCGCGCCAGAAACTATTCACATTTAGTAGCCAAAAAAATATATAAAATCTTATATAATTTCCATGTCAAAATTTTAGAAGACATTATCTAAACTGAGGAGCTAAAATGATAATTTACGTTATCCAATAAAAGGAGAGGAAACGTTTAGCTTCAGAGCTGAAGATTTGTTTTTGAACTAGAGTTGGTTAACGCCATTAGTTTTTCGACATATTTTGTCATTGAGACTAAAAGCGTTCCACTTTAGCATACATAAGAGACTAAATATACTCATGGTTATACTTGAGGGACCAAAATAAACATACCTCAAAGATAAGGGCTAAAAATGCTCCTCTTTAGCATGCTTATAGGACTAAATATATTTATGATCATTATCCTAATTTTCCTTTTCTTTTGCAGCAACCATGAGAATTGTTGATGAAATTCCTAATTTCCATGGTTTGGTAGGAAAATTATTGAATACAGCCCCAATGAAGGGTAGATCTTGGAAGACTCTATTCCAACAATTTGGTTGGAAAGTGAAAACTCATGGTAAGAGTTTTTTATAGCTATTTTCAGAACCTATTTTAATCCTTTCTTTTATTATGATTTACCCTTCGAGGGATTAGTGCTGAGGCAATTGTAGCTTCTCGTATTTCTTTGGAAAGGGATCAAGAGATAATTTTGGGCTTTTCATCAAAAAGAAAATTCGTTGTTGACCAAGACTCTGAAGAAGATGAAGATGTGAGTTCCTAGGTAAAAAGGCCTCGAGCTCGTATACGAATCATTAATGATGATGAAGCATCTCCCCCTCATTCTATTCCTCTTACCGAGTCTATTGAAGCCTCGGTGATGATTCCTGATGATGAAGTATCTCCCCTTCATTCTATTCCTCTTACAGAGTCTGTTGAAGCCTCGGTAATGATTCCTGATGATGATGTTCCTATTGTTGCTCATGATTTTGTTGAGAAGCTTTTTAACTGCGGGTTTGATAGTGAAAATTTAGGTCCGGTTTATGATGAAGCACTTCTTCTCCCGTTCCCGTGACACCTTCTTTGCCGATCGTGACTTTTTCCACTCCCCCCTAGGCTATTTTGACTGCTTCTACCATTCCTCCCTCGACTACTCCTCCTTTATCTGTTTCTTACCCCGAAGTTGGATCCTCAAGTAGAGGTGAACTATGAGGCAAGTTACCATTGAAGTTCCTGTTGAGGGTTACCTTTTGAGGAAGTCAGGTCAGGCTGACATGTGGCTAAAGCCTTTGATTGGTCCAGTTGAGAAAGCTAAGCTTGATAGCCACATTTCTTTGACCTTGATGAACGATATAGTGCATGCTTCTTTAAAGGCATCCCTTTTCAAACTTTACTTTAATCTTTTTCTATTTTCAGGGTTCTCATTTATCCCCTTTTTTAGGTCAAGCTCATTGGAACGGAAATGATGAAGAGGGTAACCCTCTCAGAGCAATTAGTGCATGAAGAGGGTAACCCTCTCAGAGCAATTAGTGCATGACTACCCAGTGGAGGCGGATAATTGGAAGGAATAGTGTGAAAGTCTTCAAATTGACAAGGAAACATTAGAAGAAAGTAAAGTACCTTAGAGCTGCAGGTAAGGGTTTTTTTAGAGTTGGCGCTTGAAAAAGCTTCCTCAAGTTAAGAAAGTAAGGAAAAGAATCGTCTTGAAACCTCATTTTCTGAGCAACTCAAGTGAAGAAATCAGAGAGTTGAAGGCTCTATTAGGTAAAAAAGAAGCATATGCTGGTGAACTGCTATAGACCCTGACTCAAACTCAATAAAACCTCCGGGAGTCTTCTAAAAAAGTTCATTTTTTAGAAAGTTCATATGTTTCTCTTCAAACTTCTTATGAGTCTTCCTTGGCCGAGAATGATAAGCTAAGAAATGAAATTGCTGACTGGGAAAGAGATTATGAGATTCTTGAAGATAAAACCGCAACTGAAGAGAGTCGGGCATTTTGAAAGTCTCGCCATGATACCCTTGTTGAAGTTAGCCAGGAGAATTTTAACTTGGAATTTGAGTTAGCCAAAATCAAAGAGACTATTGAAAAAACTCGACAGAGTTAAGATTTTCCTTCTCCCGTGGCTGAAACTTCTGGAAACATTGGAGATAAAATGGGTATGGTGAGTGCTCCAATTCCTTCGAGTCAAGTTGAACTTGCTCTTGCTGATGATCTTACGAACCAAGTTGAACCCGTTCCTGTTGATGATCCTACTTTGGTTCCTTCTTCAACTACTTAGTGATAAGTCGATGACATGTGACTCTCTCTTTTTTTGGGTAAAAAATGGCTGTCACCCTTGGTCCTTTTTGAGGGTTTGGAAACATTAAGTCCCCGGACCTTTTTCGGGGCATTTTGTATAAGCAACGTTTATGACTAAGTTCATATGTAGTCTTTAATTTTCTTAATTTTAAGAAGTTTTTGTGGCTATTTTTGAATTTCTGTCTCATTTATTCTTGCCTTTATATTTTAAGGACTTGTATTTCATTTTGCAAAAATGCTTTTTTACTTCATGAATAGTTGAATTAATCATGAATTTTATAAAAGAGAGCCCTTTTATATTTCAACACTTAATGAAGAAGACGTATCAACTTCATAATGGTGTTAATATATGATAAAAGAAATAGGAACACACATGTTTTTTTGAATAACTTCAACAAGTTTTATTTGAACTTTGTCAAGCTTTAAATGACATCTTACATGTTTTTGAGTAACTTCTATAAGTTTTTCGTAACTATTTTTCTTACAAAAAATTTCAGAAAAGGAAATAAAACACATGGTTTTTACTTATAACCCATTTCAGTTTGAATAATACACAAGTTTTTTACTCATAACCTCGTTTCACTTGAATAATACACAATATTTTCATTATATTGCCTTTTAACCTAACTAAGATAAGGTTTTTGGCTTTGACTCGTAACTTTGCTTTGTACTTGACTCTTTGCTTTACACTTGACTCTTTCAATGAGTTGACTTTTCAGGCTTGAACTTTTGATTATTTCTCAATTTTTACCTTTTTTATACACTTGTCTATGTATATATCATATAGTCCCCCAAGTGTTTGAGCTTTGAAGTATGAAGTCTCGAGCAGTTGACTATTCCTCTTATTTGGTCCTTTTCCTGTAAATAAATAAAATATACGGGACTCAGATGTATGATTATAGATGAAGACTGCTTAACCCGTTTCAATTACTATCAGAATAATTGTAACCCTAGACCGGAAATTTTAATTAATTCCACGTGCCTTGCATGTCGTGACTCATTATTTAGTACGTGTTGGCTTTTTGCCTATCATCTAAAATTGTTAGTAAAGTTTTTAAAAATTTAAAAACAAAATTTTAAAATGAGGATACATGCCCGTGGGTACTCCTTAGAAATAATATCTCTTTAGGTGAATAGTATTCCAGTGTTAGGTTAATATATTGCCATCCATTGTTTCTAATTCGTATGCTCCTTTCCTCGCAATACCATGAATCTTGTAATGTCCTTCTCAAGTTGGACTCAATTTCCCCGTATTAGTTGCCTTCGTGGATTGAAAAACTTTCTTGAGTACGAAGTCTCAAATCTTGAAGTATCTTTGCCGTGCCTTTCGATTGTAATATTGTTCCATGACTTATTTTTGTGCTGCCATTCTTATTAATGCACCTTCCCTTCTTCCTTCAAGTAAGTCAATGTTTGTGCGCATTTCTTCATCACTAGATTCTTTTGATGCTCACGTATACCTCGTGTTTGGCTCCCCTATCTCAACCAGAATTAAGGCTTCAGCTTCATACACCAATGAAAATGGTGTTTCATCTGTGCTTGTTTTTGTTGTTGTGTGATATTCCCATAAAACACCAGGTAGCAATTTCGGCCAATTGCCTTTAGATTCTTCTAATCGTTTCTTCAAATTTTTGACAATGATTTTGTTTGTTGATTCATCTTGTCCATTACCTACTAGATGATAAGGACAAGATGTAATCGTTTTGATCTGCCAACTTTGAAAAGGATCATGTGATTTGTGCGCATATAAATTGTGGACCATTATCACACATGATTTTCTTAGGTACACCGGATCGACATATGATATTTCGCCAAATGAAATCTCTGACTTCCTTTTCGCGTACCTGTTTGAATGCTCCTGCTTCTACCCATTTAGTAATGTAGTCAGTGAGTACAAGTAGAAAGTTTACATGTCCTTTTGCTTGTGGTAGTGGATCCACGATATCCATTCCCTATTTAATAAAAGGTCATGGTGCAACGATCGGATGTAGTAGTTCCAGGGGTCTATGCATGTTTTTACCATATCTTTGGAACTTATCACATTTAGTCACAAAATTCTCCATTTCTTCCTCCATTTTAGGCAATAATAGTCTGCTCTAATCATAGTTCTTATCAGTGATCTTCCTCTTGCGTGATTTCCACAATGCCCCTCATGTATTTCTCTCATTACATATTCTGTTTGAAAAGGCCTGAGGCACCTTGCTAAGGTCCACCAAATATTTTTTGATAAAGATTACCTCGCATTAAACAATATCGAGCAGCCTTTTTTTAAGTGTGTGAGCTTTTTTCTTATCTTCAAGGACGGTACCATACTGCAAAAAACGACAATCTCGTTTCTACAATCCCAAGTTAAGTTATTGAAATTTACCTCATTTTTTTCTAGATTAAGTACCGAATGAAACAAATGAATTACAAAAGCATTTTCATTGCTCGCCACGTCTGCCGCAGATGCGAGATTAGCTAGGGCATCTACTTCTATATTTTCATCTCTTGGTATCTTCGTGACTTTCCAGGTTTGAAATTGTCTAATCAAATCCGGTACCTTTTCTAAGTATTGCTGCATTCGTGCTTCCCTGGCTGTATAAGTCCCCATTATTTGGTTAACTACGAACTACGAATCTCTTTTGATCACAATTGTATTAATACCATGTTCTTGTGCCAGTTCCAAACCTACAATCACAGCTTCATACTCTACCTCATTGTTAGTTATGGAATGTCATTTTATGTCTTGACGAATGGTTTCACCCGTAGGTAATACCAAAACAACTCCTAAACCTGCTCCCTTCACGTTAGATGAGCCTTCGGTAAATAAGGTCCAAATTCCTGGATTAGACCGTTAAACACCTGTAATTCTTTTCTGCTTTTAATTGCATTCCTTGGCTAAAATCAGCTAAAAAATCTGCTAATACTTGAGATTTCATCGCGATTCTTGGCTGGTATGTGATGTCATATTCACTTAGTTCTATAGCATATTTAGCTAACCTATCTGATAACTCATGCTTGTGTAATATATTTCGTAATGGATAAGCAATTACTACGACAATAGGATGACATTGAAAATAAGGCCTCAGCTTTCTAGATGCCATGATTAGTGCAAGTGCAAGCTTTTCTAATTGAGGATATTGCGTCTCTGTATCTGATAATGATTTGCTAACATAATAAATTGGATATTGCTTACCTTGGTCTTATCGAACTAAAAAAACACACACTGCTACTTCTGATACAGCTAGATAGACGAGCAATTTTTCTCCAACCTTTGGTTTTGCGGGCAACAACGAATTTGACAGGTATGTTTTGAAATTTTTGGGTGCTTGTTGACAATCCTCAGTCCATTCGAAATGATCTTGCTTTTAAGGGCTGAAAAGAATTTAAAGCACTTTTCTGAGGATTTGGAAATGAATCTTCCCAAAGCTGTAATTCTCCTGTTAGTATTTGAACTTCTTTCTTATTGGTAAATATATCAAGGATTTCTTTAATGGCTTTAATCTGCACGGGATTCACTTCAATTCCACGGTTAGAAATAAGAAAACCCAAAGCTTACTTGATGAAATACTGAATGCACATTTCTCGGGATTTATTTCATATTGAATTTTCGCAAGATCCGAAACATATATGACAAGTGCGACATATGATCCCCTAAATGTTGAGTTTTAACGAGCATATCGTCTATATAGACCTCCATAGTTTTTCCTAAATGTTCTTGGAACATTTTGGTCACCTGTCTTTGACATGTTGCACCAACATTGTTGAGACCAAAAGGCATTACTTTATAACAGTAAGTCCCCCTGTCTGTTATAAATAAAAAATCTTCTTCATCTATAGGATCCATTTTGATCTGGTTGTATCCTGAATACGCATCTAAAAAGCTTAACAACTCATGTCCTGCAGTAGCATCAATTAGTTGATCTATATGTGGTAATGGAAAAGAATCTTTAGTACAAGTTTTGTTAAGGTCTGTGTAATCTACACAAATTCGCCATTTATCATTCTTTTTCGGTACCACAATAGTATTGGCTAACCAATTAGGATACTTTACCTCGCGGCTAGACCCAATCTTTAATAATTTTTGGACCTCATCTTGAATCACCTAATTTTTGAAAGTTCCTTGCTTTCTTTTCTTTTGTTTGACAGGTGGATATGATGGGTCTTCATTTAACTTGTGAGTTGTTACCTCCGGTGGTATTCTTGTTATAAATAATGGGACCAAGCAAAATAATCCACGTTATTTTCCAAAAATTCAATCAACTTGCCTTTCATGTCTTGGCTTAGATTAGCCTCTACGTAAAATTTCCTTTTAGGCCATTGTGTAAATAATACTACAGCCTCCAGTTCTTCCATCGTTATTTTTATATTTTCGTTTTCTTCTGGTTCTTGAATGACATTGGGCCTTGATTCCACATCTGTTCGCTCTTGTTCTGTTGAGGTTTGTGTTGTGGTATCCTCAACTGGATTTTGTAACTGTTATTTTTCTTTGTTTTTCGAACTTGAATCTGCTACGGAGTTGATGCTCCTGGATGTCTGTTGATCCCCATGGATTTGACATATTCCTCATGGTGCTAAAAATTTAATACTTGATGTAAGGTCGACAGAACAACATCCATCTCGTGGATCCATGGTCTCCCGAGAATCATATTGTAAGCCATCTCCATATCTACCACTTGAAACTTTGAATCTTTGACCACGTTTTATGAAAATGTAGTAAGTATTACCTCCCCTTTCGTCATAGTGCTGGAATTGTTGAATCTAGACAAAGTATGTGCTTTAGGTATTGATTTATCTTCAGCTTGCATCTCGTGTAGTACTCTTAGCAGAATAATGTTCACAAAACTACCTGGATCAATCAAAACTCGTTTTACATTAGTATCCTGTACAAGTAGAGATATTACCAATGCATCGTTATTTGGAGTTAATACGCCATCCGCTTTTGCATCCTCAAACGTAATATTTTCTTCCTCTAAGACATGTCGCACCCGCTTCCCGTGAGTAATTGTGACTTTGGAAACTTTACTGGCTGCTGTGTACATCACATTATTGATTTCTTCACCTCCGGTTATATATTAACGGTCCTTTTAGGAGAAGGCGGTATAGGGGGCTCCTGCCTATTCTTCATGTATGCTTGCTTACCTTTCTCACTGAATAATTTGGTGAGATACCCTTGCTTCAATAGATGATCAACTTCACCTTGTAGCAACATACAATCTGCCGTTTTGTGACCATGATCATTATGAAATTCGCACCAGTGATCAGGATTGCATCTGTGGATTTGATCTCATTTCTTTTGGCCACTGCACCTTGTCTCCCATGCTTCTTAAAACAGCTATGAGCTCGGAAGTGCTTACATTAAAACTATAACAACCAAATCTTGCCTTCAAGCTTCTATCATCATCCTGCGCCTCTCGCATGTTTCGATCGTTCCCAAACTTTGATGATGCACCCGACTCTCTATTCCTCGATCTATAATCGTACCTTGAATTGTCATATTTTGAACGTGAATCTTTTCTCACTGGGCCCATATATGGTTCGTACTTGTTTTGACTGGACATTTTTTCTGTTTTCGCTAGTGTCGAACTCACCTTTTCTTCTTTTTGAAACGGTGAGATAATATCCTCTTCTATCCTTAGCTTCGTGCTATACCTGTTGTAAACGTCATTCCATGTTGTCGCTGGGAATTCACGAATACTTTCCTTGAGTCGCCTTGTGGCTTCTGATCCTTTTTCATTCAGATTACTAGTGAAGGCTATAGCTACCCAATGGTCTGGTACACGTGGTAATGTCATTCTTTCACGCTGGAACCTATCCCCGAACTCTCTAAGCAACTTTGAGTCCCCTTGTTTGATTTTGTAAATATCTTCCATTCTTTTTTCGACTTTTTGAGCCCCCGAATGTGTTTTTATAAATGAATATGCAAGCTCAACAAAAGAATTTTTGGAATTTTTGGGTAATAGAATACCATGTTAATGCTCCCTTAGTAAGTGTTTCACCGATTATTTTGACCAATACTGATTCAATTTCTTGCTTGGTCAAGTCGTTGCCTTTCACACGAGTCGTGAATGCAGTCATGTGGTCTCGTGGATCATTTGTTCCATCGTATTTTGGAATATCGGGCATTTTGAACTTCTTTGGAATTGAGAGAGGAGCAGCACTTATCTTCTATAGTGTTGTGAATATTTGTCCATATCTATCTCTTTGATCACAGGCGGTACTCCAGGTATTTGCTCTATGCGGTCACTTTTCTCCTTGAACTGTTTTTGCAATGTTAATACTAAATTTTATAAATTAGAATTGACTAAGTTACCTGGTTCTCCATCTTGTGACTCGCTAGGGATTTCACCACTGCCTGAATTAGCAAGCCTAGAACGAGGGTTCTCTAAAGTGTTGTTATTTGGAGTTGGTATTGGTGGTGCAACAGGTAACTGACTAGTAAAAGCCTCAAGAGATTTATTGACTTGTTGAGCGATTAGCTTTTGCAAAACTTCATTGTTTTCAAATTGAGCATTTGCATTTGAGTGAAACCCATCAGGAGTGCCTTCGCAAGACCGCCGATGGGAGCTTTGTAGAGAAGGGATCGAGGTGCGATCATCTTGTGGATCCCACTGGAGTTGATGGTTTCATTGGTTTCCTTGGGAGTTGTCATTAACATTTGACATGGATGATGCAACAAAAAAGGTTAAGAAAGAACATATTATCAGATTTTCGTTATCGGAATCAATTTGTTTAATCAAAAAATAGAATTTCAGTCAAAGCTTTATTTTTAGAAGAACTCGGGTTATTGGTAATCAAAAAAATGAATAATGAAAATTGATTTTGTTAATAATAAGATGAACAAAAGAAAACAAAGTAAATCAGTATACTCCAATAGTGTTCCGTATTCTTACAAGTGATCAGTGTTCTTCTTTTATAGCTGTCTCTAAGATATGAGTCTTTTCTTTGTCATAATAGGACCATTATAGACAATTAAAGGTATTAAATGCTACGTTACATAATTATTGTAATTTAATACATTTTCTCTAATATTTTTAGTATTTAATATTTGTTAAATACTGTATCTGTACTCTCTTGTGCCGTCAGATTCATTATCCTTGATCTTTGGATTTGAATAGGTACGAGTGTCGAGTCTTTTGAATATTTGCTCGTGCCTCTGCTCGTATCTGTTGCAACTCGTGCCTCTTTGAAAATCATCATTCTATGGCCAGCGTTCGTATCATAACGTATCATCTTTTAATTACTTTAATATATATAAACTCAATTTTTCCCAATACAAATCAGCCGCACCAAACAGAAAGTTAATCGTTTTCTTTGAGTCTTATATATGGTTCTGGCATGGAGCCAAAACTTATGTATCTACTTGCTTAGGTAGACGTATCAGTAATTGTAGAAACTTCTAAAAGCAGTGTGTACTAATAATCGGTGCAACCTTGATTAGATTTGAAAAGAGAAGTAAAACCAGAATTTCAAGCTTATAATTTAGGATTTTAATCTTCTTAATTTACTAGGTTTTAATTTAGTAATTTATACATATCTTAATAACTTAGTAAGTCGAGGAACAAAGCCAACTCTCTTTCTTTGAACTAGTTTTTCCGTACGCATGTTCTCTGTGTAAGTCGGTTAAACTTTGTAAAAGCCACATAAATATTAGAGTAGCATAAATAGTTTAAAAATAGTATTTCAATTATATAATAAAAATTAAATGCAAGACAATAAAAATAATGAATGTCAATCCTATTAACTAACTCAATAAAGAAAAAAAACTCTGTCCGAAGAAATCTCGAAGAGCCTAAATATTAATTGTACATAAAATAAATTATCAATTATAATTATGATGTTATCCAAAATAAAATGCACTTACGAAGAATAGAAAAATTGATCAATATTTCAAATTTTCGTAGTAATGCTGAAGGAATATTTTACTTTTTTAAGGTTACAAAGTGTATATATATCGATCAAACTTTAATTCTATTGCAATAAATATCGTATATTCTATTGAAGGATTGCGTATAGGTGTTCGTAACACGCAGCGGAAGACAATAATAATCCTAAGTAAATTTTTTCGTTTAAAATTTATTGACGTGTCAAAGATCGGATCTAAGATGTACCTGGTGAAGAGAGTTTCTTTTTCAAAATTTCTTCGATAGTGCGAAGACTCTATGCGTATCCACACCGAGACCGATCCTTGCTATCAACTCTTTGATCAATGAAACCAGCGAACAAATTGAACGAAGAATGTTGTGTTGAAATTTTCTCAAAAAATCTCAACTCAAATTAGAAGAACAAGAAACACTTTTCTTGTAACTGTATTTTCTCTCTTGGCTTTGTATTGCACTATCACTTTCACAAAGTAGGTTTTCTTCTCAAGAAAAATTAAAACCTAAAAAAAAACTTTGCAAATTTTCTCCATCACCTTTTATATAGCATCACCTACAAATCCTTTTTCCTATTTGGTTAAGGTAATAATTTATTTAGGGTAAAAGTTTATTCCAAAAATAAATTTTAAGGAATTTTTGTATGGAAAATCCGAATCTTCCTTCTCTGTTAACGTGAGGAATGCCAAAGTTTCATTAGACTTTGTATATCCAATTCTCAATTGGATTCAAATTCATAAACTCTTTATATTAATAAAATGTTTTCCTATTAAAATATTAATCCTATTTTTTTTTGAAATTATATTAATCCTATTTCAAATAGGATAAAACTTCAATTACACATTAACAATCCAATTCAAAATTGTATTTATTAACAAGCCTTTATTAATATTATATTTTATATACATCTATTATATAAAATAATATTAATTATATATATCACATATATTTCAACCAAGAGATATTATTTAATTTCTATTCCAAATAGAAACTTCAATTTATTCACAATATTAATTATAATCTTTGTGCTAGCAAAAAATATAATAATATTTCATTTGGACAAATAACTAAATTTATTTGACTAATGAAATTCTTTAATTTAATTATCAAATAATAAGTTAATTAATCCTTTAGCAAAGATCAGAACACTCGTTAGTGTGTGACCCCATAGGTTCAATACTAAACCGGTAGTAAATTGATCATATCAATATACTAATCAAGGGTGGCGTCTAGCAACACTCCTTAACGACCAGATAGCATGAAGTATACAATTTACTCTCAAGAACCAGTAGAAGAATAATATAGTAATTCCTTCTGTCCTTATAGCTCTGGATCACCCTAGGATATGGTTCAACTATCAAATCTTAATAAGCGATCAACTATGTGTTCACGTCAAATATAATCGACCATTGAATGACCTAAGAAACTCATTTCTTCTTTCATTCAATTGCCGTGGCCAAGGTCTTAGTTGGGTCGTTTATAATTCATGACAATATGGAGCTTAAACTCATTACCAAGAGTTGACAGATTCCGTCTTGATCAATCACTAATTCTACAAGTATTTAATCATACCCAATATCCTTTCAACTATCGCCCTAGGGCCATAGGTGTCTAGTATCAAAGCACAATAAATAATTACTATGACGATCTCAAGTCAAAGGAAACGGTTACATCACATTCTTCAAGAAAATATCCTATTGACAATTATGGTAATTCTAACCATTAGGAATTATCCAATGAGTCGGTTCAATGATCATATCTCTATATGCATCATCTATCTATGTGATTTATTTAATGAGATCAACTAATCATAATCCAATAAAGACGCTCACATAAATATTGATCTAACCGGATTACTAATGTCCAAATTAATAATCCTACAATCAAGAACAAATTTAGATTAAATTGTAAAAGACTTTGCTCTCATTATCATGATCTCTATCACGATGACAAATCTCAAAATTTAATCAAGGACCTTATCATATTAATCAAACAATTAATAATAATGATAAAAGAATATCAAATGCCATATATTTTATATCAAATAACATTCACAAAAAATGTTCAAGTTATCAAATATGATATTGGATCTAGGGCATATCTACTATATCCTAACAATCTCCCACTTGCACTAGAGCCAATCGCTCTTGTACTTCATCCCCAATTTCCACTTGTGCTTGTCAAACTCTTTTGCGCCAAGAGCTTTAGTGAATGGGTCTGCAGCATTTTCCTTTCCATCAACCTTTTGAATCTCGACGTCTCCACGTTCAATGATCTCTCTTATCAAGTGATACATTCGCAGAACGTGTTTGGACTTTTGGTGTGATCTTGGTTCTTTTACTTGAGCAATGGTTCCACTATTATCACACAACAATGGAACCGCACCTTCTATTGAAGGAACCACACCAAGTTCAATTAAGAACTTTTTCATTCGTACAACTTCCTTAGCAGCTCCACTAACTATAAATGAACCAGTAAGGTTGAACCAAGAAGAACCTTTAACTAGAGGAAAATACCTGCTTGCTTCAGAACATGGGAAGAAGTTGGGGCAAAATATAAAATGAAATTAACTGCATTTACTAGCTAAAAAGTTATAATATACTTATTTTTGGTAGTACCTACAAATATACACGAGCAAAAAATATAACTAGGCAAAATTATAGAAAAATTGCGCTTTGTAGCAGTATTAGGTCTTTTACACATAAGGCACAAAATATTTATATTCTTAGCCAAAATCTTTTAAATATTGTACCTTAAATCACACATTTAAGGTAATTAGTCTACTTCTCCTTAATTAAGATAATTAGTCTTTAGCATCACACAATCTTCATATTCGTAACTGTCGTATTCCATTTATTGCATATGCCATCTGTTATTATATAAAGAGATAGAAGCAACTAATAGGAAGCAAACAATTAAAATATCGCATATACTTTTTAGTGCCATGAAATATTTCGTAAATAGAAATTATTTCATGTATAATTATAGAAATTATAATATGTATAAATTATACCCTAAGTAATCCGACTATCTAGATGGTATAACAGCTTTACATGTAGTATAATATATATCTTTTTAGTATAAAACATGTTTAATTTATCATATCATAGTATACGGGGTGTAATTATAGATGAAATAATTTTGTTTTAATATTGTGGAATGATTGAGAGAAATATACATGCCTAACTGATTGCATATAAGATGAAAGAAGGAGATAATACGAAGAGAGAGTGTGAAATTACAAAGATCCCATGATTTGTGCATTTTTCATGGTCATAATTATTTTCTTAAATATTTTTGAAAAAGTGCTCAATATTTGGCAATATACATTGCTTGCTTCTAAAAGGGGTGGGCTTCCCTAAGGCCCTAACAGAAGCTCATGTCAGCAGTGTGGTATTAATTGTGAAGAATAAATAGAGAAAGAAGCTGCAACGAATATAAAATGGTCATTCGCGTTTTACTACAGTGGTATACGCCAATTTTTTGTGTAAACAATTTGATAGTTATAAAATAATGTCTGCCTATGCTTTGCTGTTGTTTGGAGTGCAGCGTCTAAATTTTACATCTGGTGTCAAGTAAGAAGTAGGCACAAAGCTCTCAGAATCTTCTCATATTCAATGAAACTTCCAAAAAAGGAATTGGAATTATATATTTTACGAATTACTTTGACCAATTCCTGTGGCTTTGTTAATGAATTTGCTTAATTTTTACAAAAAAAACCCTTATGTATATGTACATACCCCCAACTTTAGCGAATTATTCATGACAGGTAGTGCTAAAAGCAACTTGATTACTTTGTGAATATCACTTCGGGTGTGTTTGGTACACAGGAGTGAACAAGGAAAATATTTTCCTCCGATTGGAAGAAAAATGTTTTCCAAAACATTTAAACCAACCAAATATGAAAAATTTAAAAAGTATTTTCCGAAAAATGTTTTCTCTCATACCAAACACACCTTTCACGTTGCTTTTTTTGCCTTAGTTTTCTTATTTTGTTGTTGTCGTTACTACTTGTGGCTATTACGCTTTACTTGCATATTTCCTTGAGTTAAGGGTCTAGTGAAAAACAATCTCTCTACCTCGGGGTAAAGTCTATGTATATACTAAGGGTGTTAAACGGGCCGGATCAGCCCGATTACGGACCGGCCCAGATCGGTAGAACCCGGAACCGGCCCGGACCGTTAAAGGGGGTTGGGCTGGGATGTGTAGGGGGGTTAGGGGGGGGGGTTGGACGGTTTAAATTTTTTAAACGGGTTACCTGGCCCAGTAAAACCCGTTAGATGAATAGTGTCATTAAACCGGTTAACAGCCTGTTCCGGCCCGGACCGGACTATGAATATAATACGAATATACCATAATATACCATGAATATACTATAAATATACCATGGATATACTATAAATATACTGTAAATATACCATAAATATACCAATTATTGTATACTAATTAACATAATTTAAAATTGTTGGAATTTAACATAGTGTTTATATTTAGGGTATAAAACTATAAATGCTCAAATCACAGAATATGATGGTAACGTATTATTTTTAAAATATACTATATATGTGTTATTTGAAGATTTTGATACAATTTATGTTATTTTAAATTATTAGACACTAATAAACATAATTTAAAATTGTTGGAATTTAATATATAGTATATATATTTAGGGTATAAAACTATAAATACTTAAATCATAGAATATGATGGTAACGTATTATTTTTAAAATATGCTACATATGTGTTATTTTTAAAATAGCCTCGCACAAAGGAATTTTCACCGTTGGGATGGTGACATTAAAATGAAAAGCAATTTCATGTTCTTTTCGCTATGGCCCGGGACGTGCTGAATGTGCCAATTTCTACTATTGCATCGGAGAGTGCATTTAGCCAAGCAAGACAACAACTTGGATACACCTGCCACTCATTGGGAAGCAATGCTTTGGAAGTTTTAGTATGTTTCAGAGATTGGATTAGATCGGAACGAAGAAATCAAGGAAAGGAAGATGTTGATAGCCCAAAAGACGAGGAGCTTGGAGATATATTAACACATGAAAACCCATCCGAATTTAACACGCCAGAAGAAGGTCAATCGGTTCATATTGATTATGATGAACTTGCTAGGGCGATGCAAAACATTTGAAATTACTACTTTACTAGTTTACTTGTTAGAAAAAATGTAAACATTTCATTTTCTACTTTTTCAATTTGAAATTAAGAAATAAAGTAGCACTTGCAGTAAGTGCAATTTTTTCCCCTCTTACTTGTATTCATTTAATTATTACAAAACATTAATATAACTTAATACTTATACTATACATAATTCCAAAAAAAAAGTGAAAATATACTAAACCCGACCCGACCTGCCACCTCAACCCCTAACCTTTATGGTTCAATTTTAACCCGAACTAGCCCAGCCCGATACGAATCCGTTAATGTGCAACCCGGCCCGGAACCCGGACGGGTCAAAAAATTTGGCCCGGCCACCCGTTAACCAGCTCTAGTATATGCTACCTTCTTCCAACCCCACTTTGGGATAGTTGTTGCTGAACAAGGAAGGTACATTTTTCCAACAAATCTTGAACTAGACGCAAAAAGGTTGACTATGAACTAGAATTGTTAAGACATTTGTGCTGCAATGTTACAAGTTAGATTCAACTAGTAAACTCTGGTTTGTGAAAGCCAACACGCACTAAACCAGTTGTGTGTGAAACCCATGCTTGCATATATTTACAGACAGAACCATACTGTCTGCCCCCTGCGACCGCCCTGATGCACGACAGATAAGGGGGATTTGAAACAACAAAGGGAAGTCCCATGTAGTCTTCTCAGGTCAATTCTTCACCGAAGATGAATTAGCCTCCTACATTAGCCTCCAAGGCCATATCACAACTCTTCTAAGGAGCCATTTAAGTATTCATTACCTGCAACACCGGAAGTTCCATTTGGTAATCGGCTTGTGCTGGTGGAATTTGAATAAGGTGAGTAGTTTGAAACAGAATTGCTTCGTGTATACCGGTTCTGAGCAGTGCTACTTCTTGTTGCCTTAAGACGGGTCTTCCTCCCCTGCAGCCAAGTTCAACACTCGTCTAACATATCACAGTAGTACAAAAACAACAACAACAACAACAGTGTAACCCCACAAGTGGGAACTGAGTAGGGTAGTGTGCAACATTACCCCTACCTTGTGAAGGTAGAGAGACTGTTTCTGATAGACCCTTGGTTCAAGAAAAGTATAGTCACAACATTATTCAAAAGAAACCCAGTAGTGGATGAAATAACATATCCCATTAGAATTAACAGAAAATAATTTGGACATATACTGATATGGGGTTAATTTGAAATTGGGTACTAAAATAAGAAAAAATCTACCTTTCCCATGCATTTCTCCAAGTGAGGAGCAAACCGTCCAGCCACTATAGACCGGCTACAGTTCATACATTCAAGTATCTCATTTGCGACAGGAGGATGAGTTTGCCCAAATATATCTACAATGTATTTGCCATTTGTTTCACTACTATTGCTAGGATCGGCTACTGTTGCCCGAGCTTGGGCAGACAACCGCAGTTCTTCCTCTTCTTCTTCTAAATTACAATCAAGGCCTAATTTTGCTATTCGGTGACACTCGGATGCAACATCAACAATGATAGAATCAAGGAGCTCATTGAAAACGTTAGAGGACAACTGCACATAGAATGCAAAGTAGGCCAACAGTTAGATATCGACAAGATTGGCATGAAGTATAACACAGAACCAATTATTATCACCCAATTACAAGATGTCCGGACTTTGAGCATGCAATAGAGGAAACTAAGCTTAAAATGAATACCAATAACACCCCCCCCCCCAAACCCACCCCACCCCACAAAAAAAAACCACCGGTTACATGGAAAATATTTAATGTAGTTGTTTCTCTTTTGCAGATAATATAAGTTAGAAGTTACTAATAATGTAGAAGACATTGAAAAAGACCTAGGTCTTCAAGGGAAAGAAGAGGTATAAACAGACAACATGCAGAAACTTCGCTGGACCGCATAATTTTATGCATTGACCACATGAAGGAGTACAAATAGAATCAACATGTTAGTAAGATTCGCCTAATTGCCTTCACTATACAACTAATACATACAATTCTTTATAGCAGTGAAGCAACAACGATAATCAATAGATATGTGTTTCTAATATCACTTTAAGATGTGTATTACCTGCGGACTAGAGATATTACCCTCATTTGGCGCAGACATGAGTCTTTGCTTCAGAAATACAATGTGCAGTAAAAGTCACACCAAAAGATCGGCAGATGAACAAAACCCTGCAACCAATTCAGAATTCAGAAGAGAATCGGAGAACTTCATATAAAAGTAAAAATATTACAAATTGGTATGTCAAAAGGGAAAACAACAACAACAACAACCACCACCTAGTAAAATCCTATTAATATGGTCTGGGAAGGTAGGATGTACGCAAACCTTGTCCCTATCCCGAAGGGGTAGAGATGTTGTTTACGAATGACATTAGACTCAAAAAAATAAAAAGACAAAGGACAAAACAGTTATCCATATTGAGCTGGCTATGTCATCTTCTTGATTTTTACATATACATACTACATGAGAAATAAAAACACAATCTTGACCCCAAAAAGAAATCATGCTTAAGAGAAACCAACACCTAAATGTCCAAGAGCTCTAATGATACCAACGACCAATCCAAGTAATGTAACAAAGCACAGGTCCCGCACAAAGTTACGTGCGTGTTATTTCCTATGGAGTATACGTAATCCCATCAGCTGAATTTTCATTCGGTTCAATTTAGAAATATTACAGTGCTCCTCAACCATAATCAAAGCATATCCATCAATCAATCAATTACGACTTAACTCAAAACTAATCTATTCAGAGTAAGGCTGTGTTGAGTAACGGTTCCGAACCGGAACCGTGACCGGAACCGCGGTTCTGGCGGTTCCGCGGTTCTAAACGGTTCCGGTTATACGGTTCCGGTTCCGCGGTTCCGGTCCGATTCCACCCTTTAGAACCGTGGAACCGGAACCGGAACCGGACCGGTTCCGGCGGTTCTAAACGGTTCCGATATTTAAAAAATTTTTTTTTTTTTAAATTCGGACCGTTGGCGGAACCGTTTGGAACCGTTTAGAACCGCCGGAACCGGTCCGGTTCCGGTTCTATCCGGTTCCCAACGGCCATAATTTGAAAAAATTTTTTTTTTTTTTTTAAATTCTTAAAATCAGAACGTTGGTATTGCAGAAATAGACGTTTGGCATTTTTAAAATTTAGCCATTTGACCCCTCAAATTTAATTTAACCCCAAACTTTATATAATTACACAATTTCCCATTTCTCAACTATAAATACCCCCTCATTCTTTTATTTTAATTCACCAATTCATCAATCTTACTCAATCTCTCTCAATCTCTCTCAAGCTTTCTTTCAATCTTTCTGTGCAAGTGCTTAATTTTTGTTGCAAATTCGTGAAACATTGTGAAGTTGTTGAATTGAAGTTTTCAAGTGTTCAATTACAACGATTTTCAATTTTCAAGAAGTTGTTCGTCAATCCGGTAAACTCGTTTCAACTCTTATGTGCTAAGAATATTTGTTGTGTGTTGTTATTTTCCTTAATTATAATTAGTATGGCATTTTCATTGAAAAAAATGTTCGGAAAAGGTACATCTAAATCCAGTGAAAGTAGTCGCCAAAATCCTACCTCTCCCCCGGCTCCCCGACCTAGAAAAGATAAACAAGTTCAAACTAGTAGCCAACCTAGAAATACTAATGAAAACTTAGGAATACTTGATAGTGATCACCCGTGTTTTCAATTTAGCGATGTTAATTTTCTACATGATATAGCAGTCGGTGATAGAATAGATGATGATATTATGAATTTGCTTTATCCTAGATTTAGATGATACACCTACTAGTCCTGCTCCTAATGACCCAGAACACCCACCCGTACAAACTCTCACTCCCGTTCTTGCAAGGATGGCTCGGGATGTTCTGTCCATTCAAGCGTCAACTGTTGCATCGGAGAGCGTATTTAGTCAAGCCAGACTACAAATAGGAGATCATAGAGTGTCGATGCGGGACAGCTTGGAAAAATCAGTGCTCTTCCGAGATTGGATAGGCTCTGAAAGAAGAAACTTTGGGCTAGCTGAATCTCAACCCGAAATAGATGAGTGCTATGAAGAAATGCTAGCAGAAGGAAGACTAAGAAAGATATGCCATTTTGGTCAATAAATATGCTTTTTATCATATACTTGAATATATTTGTGTCAATATTTCTTTGTCTTTACTTCTTATCAATCCTTGAATATAAAATATTTATATAACATATAATATATAACATACAACACATAATACTATTAATACTAACTACTACACAATATACATTATTTATATACAATATATACTACTTTACTACAACATATACTACTTATATACAAAATATACACTACTTATTTTGAATATATACTAATTTCCAAACACAATATATGCTATAGTAAGAACATAGTACACCATATAAAAATATATTCTACAATATACTAATCACTACTATACAAGATATTTAATTAAAAAAAAAAAAAAAAAAGGTCAGAACCGCCGGGAACCGCCTGGAACCGCCAGACCCGCTGTTCCGGAACCGCCAGAACCGGAACCGGGTGGTTCCGGAACCGCCAAAACCGGGAACCGCCAGAACCGGAACCGTGTACCCAAATAGATCCAGAACCGGAACCGGATAGAGCCTTATTTCAGAGTGCGTACTTCTGCTCTTTTCGGGCCTATTTCAATCCAATATTCTGATCAAAATCTCGTTTAAAATAAGGTCTCATGCTCATCAAATTGGCGATTAAAACAGAACACCAACTAAAACAACCAAAACTAACAGATCCAGCCAGAAATACTGTTTTCGTTAGAACTTCAAAAGAAAGCAGTGTGGAAGATCTGTACCTGATTAGTTCTATGTTAATCTTCTTACTCTATACCTCTAGAGGCAGAAGGGACGATGGGTTGCGGTGTTCGGGGTGAAGATATGGTACTTGGAGTTCTACGGGCGTCTACTGTGTTCCGCCAATGAAATGCCGAGTAATCTGGTTTCAAGCGACTTGGGCCAAAGGCTTTACTTACAAACTTTGGGCTCCTTTTATTGACATGGTTTCGGCCCAATTATAGAGTGACGATGGAGAAAAGTAGGTTAAAATAGCACGGGCTAGTTAATTTTTGAATTGGTCATTTAAAAATAACTAATATTTATAAAATTATTACAAAATATTTATTATTTTGCTGCTAAATAACCGGTCCAGCATAATATACTGGAAACCGATGTACTTGTGTATGAACTTCTAGCATATTATGCTGGAATTCCAACACGCAGAAAGTTCCAGCATAATATACTGGAAAGTGAAGTACCTGCGTATGAATTTCTAGCATATTATACTAAATCAGTATATTGTAGTGGAACTCCAGTATATTATGCTGGAGTTCCAGTATACTTATGCTAGAACTCTATTATAATATGCTGGAGTTCCAGTATCCTTATGTTGGAACTCCATTATAATATATTATAATTCTAGTATACTTATGCTGGAACTCCAGTATATTATGCTGAAGTATTTTCCGAATTTCGAACGATGTTTTCGTTCAGATTTATCTTTACATGAAAAGTGGCTAAATTTTAATTACTTCTGAAATCGTGGCTATTTTTGAATGACCACTTGTAAATCTGACTATTTTTGAATTTCAATAGGCCTGCAATGTTCTTCACTATCTGACAACACGCCTGATTCGGCTTAATTTCGTCCAAAATCTAAGAGAGAAATGTATATTTTTAGTCGTTCAGGAAAATAATAGATAATAAAAAAAATATTTTTTTTATATATGTGGACCGATATATTTGGACCGACCAATTAATTTTATATTTTGTCTGATCCAAAAGGAGGTTAACAGCTTAACAGTAAAAATAGCTCGGGCTAGCTAGTTTTTTTTTGGGGTGGTCATTCAAAAATAGCCAGCGTTTACAAAGTCATTAAAAATAGCCACTATTTTGCTGCAACATGGAAAGTTCCAGCATAATTTACTGGAGACCGGTGCACCTATGTATGAACTTCCAGCATATTATGCTGGACTCGAACACACGAAAAGTTTCAGCATAATATACTGGTGATTGGAGCACCTGTGTAAAACTTCCAACATACTATACTGGACCACTATATTATATTGTAACTCCACCATATTATGCGGAAAATCCAGTATATTATGGTGGAAGTCTAGTATATTACACTGGAACTCAAGTATAATATATTAGAGTTCTGGTATACTTATACTGGAATATTAGTATATTATATTAGAGTTCCAATATATTATACTGGAGTTCTAGTATATTATACTGGAGAGTGGAGTATTTTTTGGATTTTAAACATTATTTTTGTTCAAATTTAAATTTACATGAAAAGTTGCTAGATTTTGATTATTTTTTAATCTGTAACTACTTTTAAATGACCACTTATAAATCTTGCTATTTTTGAATTATATAGCCCTATAAAAGCCGTCTATTTGCCAAAAGTCACCCCATTTCAATTTACTCGAAGCTTTTTTTTGGGATTTTTTCCTATATATACCATATATGAAACCGTATTACCAAAAATGTGTGTAGTTTGTATATTACCCGCCCAATCCACACTTTAACTATAATTTATATACCAATCTTTAATTAGGCAGAATTTTCCATTTATAGCGCGCTTAAAATCAGCAACAAAATCTGGGCTTGATTTATTCCACATTAGAATCGCAGTTTGAAACGGAAAGTAAATATCTGAAGCTGCATATTTGTCTCTTCCACTATAATTTAAAGAATTATGCAAAGCTTCAATCAGTAATCAAATTGGCGATCGTTCTATGTTATTCATCTTTTTTCTATCAACTACACGATATCATGTTAAAAGTCCCAATCATGTTAAAATTTAATGGGAATTGGGATAACTATGACAGATTTAGAGATTTTGAAGTTGATACCATTATGGTAGATGACAATGCAAGCTACAGAATTCATATTTCTACAATTGTAAACAATTATCGATTGATACATCAGAAAAAATTGTAGAAATCAAATACATTGTGAACGATAATTGTCCTCCAATGGAGATTATGAATGATATGGGGGTTCGTATGTATATGGAGACAAAAAAGGAGAATAAAAACTTAGGTTCGTAACCTTTATGTATAAGTGTAAGAGATTTCAATATAGAATTGGCAATCACCAACGGTAGCACAAGTGTAGGTTTGCGTAATTCGACATCGCAAAGTTATGGGTTTTGTGTGTTATCTACAATGTTACTACATTTACATACAATTAAGCTACAAAAACAATGTATTGAAGAGGATAGAGCAATGTTGTTTTCAAAATTATCTACATAGTTACTACATTTAACTGTATGTTGACGCAGGTTCGTCTGGATGCCTACAGTTACTTGATATTCCATCCTCTATAGCTATAGAGGAATATCATAGTGAAATAATAACAGAATCTACGCAAACATATATTGATGAAGGACAAGTGTATCTGGACAAGCAAACTATAGCTGCTACAACGAAGAAATTTTCTGTGATGCATAAGTTCCAGTTTAGAGTAAAAAGATCTAGTCATAGAAGGTATGGATTTTTACTGAATATATATGGTCTTTACAAATTGTAGTTAGTATGTAGTACAATTGTAGTTTAATTGTATTTTATAAGGATTGATGTGAAAACAGTCCTTTTGTTGCATCTACATTTATATTATGTATTAAATATTGTATTTTTTTTGTAGCTACTGGCTTGTATGCGTTGATGAAAAATGTAAATGGCACTTCAAGGCAACCTCAATTAATGATTCCGCAATGTTCAAGATAAGGAGTTTCATCCGATAACACACATGCTCCTTAATGGACGTAACCTTCATACAACGCAAATGTACAACAGTTGTTGGTAGCATGGTCGTTCCAAAGTATTGTGATCCTAAGACTGTTTACACCCCAAAGGACATACAAACTGACATGTTATCCGAACATGGACTGAACCTAAGCTACATGCAAGCACGGAGAGCAAAGAAAAAGGCTTTACAGTTTTAGAAAGGGAATCCGGATGACTCCTACAGCAAATTACCCAAATATTTTTTTATTCTTGAGGAGACTTATCCTGGTTCTGTTGTTAAATTGAAGAAGGCATCAGATGAATGTTTCTTATATGCATTTGTTGCTCTTTGTACATACATAAGTGGTTGGCAACATTGTAGGCCAGTAGTTGTTGATGAGACATTCTTAAAGTCAGCCTACAGAGGAATTATGCTGACAACAAGCACCTTGGATGCAGCAGGTAAAAATTGTAAAAATTTTCTAGTTATTTTGTAGCAAGTATATAAAATGTAGTTAATATGTAGTAAATTTGTGTAATTATATAAAATGTAGATAAATTGTCTATATTCTGAATATATATTGCAGTTATTATTTAATAATATTTTTATATACATTTTCAAAGATGCCAATTAATAGTTTATGAATTAATAATGTAGGTACAGTATTGCCCTTGGCATATCCTGTGGTTGATTATGAAAACGACGCATCTTGGCAGTGGTTCTTTGAGAAATTCAACCAGGCATATGGTGAAAGACCTTCAATATGTGTTGTTTCAGATATGAATGGGAGTATACTGAAGGCAATATCAACTGTCTATCATGGCATGCCACACTACTCTTGCATGTGGTATTTGGAGAAATGTAAGGTCCAAATTCAAGAAGGGACATCTACAATTACATGAATTGTAATTTGCTACAGCACGGTCATACACTCTAGATGAATTTAATGAAAGGATGTCAAATTTTGAAGAGGTAGACCCGCGTGTGAAATCTTACCTATATGATATTGGCTACCATAGATGGTCAAGAGTACATGCAACTGTAAATAGAACTTTTACGATGACATCTAACATTGCCGAGTTGTTGAATGCTGTAATAAAAGAGGCAAGAGAGCTGCTAATATTTGACCTATTAGAGTATATAATGACACTTCTAGAATGTTGGACGAATGAGAAGTTATTGAAGGCAAAGTGTACTTTCACATACCTTGGGTACAAATATAACAAAGAATTAGATGGCAACAGAATATTATCTTACAAGCTAGGGTAAGATCTGTCTATCTGATGCAGAAAAATAAATTACCTAATGTACAGTGTTTCCAGATTGTAGATAAATTGTAGATAATTGTATTCAAATTGTGGGCAAATTGCAGGTTGAAGGTAAGTCGTAGAATATTTGTAGTTGACTTGTATATAAGTTATAGATAATCTATTTTTATGATTTATATAATATTTTTTTGGTTTGTTCTGCAATTGTAGGTGAGGTCTTCAACAGATCATATACATACTGTGTTAGATGGTGTGAAGCAGTATATTGTGTGTCTAGAAAATAAAAAATGTAGTTGTTGTCAATTCCAACTTGAAGAACTTCCATGTGCGCATGTGTTGGCAGCATTAAGGCACAGGAATGAAAAATATGAAGACTATTGCTCTCAGTATTACACAAGGAAGAGCCTTCTGCTACCTATGAAATACCAGTAATTCCTCTTCCTGATGAAAGAAAATGAAATGTACCACAATATATTTTGGACGAGGTAGTAAAGCCACAGGCGAGAGATAAAAGGCAGCAAGGGAGACCTCAAAAGGAAAGACATAAAATATATGATGAAATAAAGTCAGAGAAGTACAAGATGTCATGAGAAAATTGTGAAGGTGAAGGGCATAACAACAGAACTTGCAAGAATGCGCCCAAAAAGAAATGAGTATCATGTAGTTAGAATACTAATTCAAAATAAATGTTAGTGAGTTCAAGTTAGCAGATTTTTGGATTAATCGTTTAAGATTTTTAAGAACATTATGAAGTATACTACAATTTGTATATTCACGCATGACATGATTTTATGTAATATGTGAGGCATCTAAATTTGTCTTTTATATAGTTTAGCTAAACTTTAATATTTACTACCTAAGGTAGTATTTCTATGAATTATTGTATTATCTAATATTTATATAGTTTAGCTAAACTTTAATATTTATTATATGGTTTAGCTAAACTGATTAATAAAGTAATGTTAATGTAAAGTGACTCAAGATTGTAGGTAAAATGTAGGGTAAATGTAGTCAAGTTATATTCTTGGTTATAATTTGTAGATAAATTGTGGATAATTTGTTTCTATGGTTTGAGTATTTATTTCATCTGTTTGCTGTGTAATTTTATTTCAACTGACAGTTATATACAAATATTTCCTAGTACTTGAAGGTATTTCATAAAAATCATGTGAAGATTAATTGTAGGCAAATTGTATTATAACAAAACAGAGTAATCAAGTCTAATATAATGAAGATACAGTGCTGTAAACAATCTAAATGGAATTTTTTCTACAGTGTATTCTTCGTCAACTACAAAATGGCTTCAACTAAACTAGGAACACAAGATTCTATTTCTTCTTTCTCTTTACTCTAGTCGTCTCATTTTTAGCAGGAGTACCCTTCCTCATTGCTAGTCTTCCTGTTACCTCACTTTCACTGATTGACCTATCTTCTTGATTTTTGTAGCATAGTCCCATAGGAGAGCTCCATAGAGTCTATGGTGTTGGTCGATATCTGAAAGGTCTTCTGAAGGGATTGACAAATCTTCAAGGCTAACATACTCCACAAAAGCAGCCACAAATACACCACAATCGGTGCATAAAATAAAAAAATTTAATTATTTAATAAATGGTTATAAAAAAATAATTAAATATCTAGAAAGAGAGAATAGTTTTTTAATAGTGATCCTTCTTTTTGCTGTGGAATCTCCGCAACCATCCATTGCATGGTGAGAGGCTCGGTAACTGGTTTATCAATGTATCCATTTGTTGTCTTGAAGTCAGTGTCTTTACGTTTCCCATAGAAACCAGTGCAAGACAAATACAGAGGGATAATGATTAAAAAATTATGGGATAATGATTGAAAACTTATCAACATGATTCAACAACATTATGATGGTGTGAAGACACCATAGAATCATACACATAAAATTGCCTGTCTGCTATGTCGAAAACGAGAAACAACCAATGGAAATTCTCTATAATGTTCACAGGCATGATGACATAGTCAACTAGATCCCAGGCAACATTAGCAAGAAGTCTATACCCAAGAATATATTCTGCAACATCATCATCAGGTTTAACAATCGAATACTTTTGTTCTAGCGGAGAACTTATGAACTTGTCATAGATTTGTTCAATCTTAGTCTTGAACAAACAATCTGTTTTTGTGAACCTAATATTGTTGTTGGGTGCAATATTTGCCTCTTTTTCTCAGGTAATACATAATAACATCAATCTGCTGCAAAATAAAATATAATTTACTATAAACTACAGTGTAACCACAGTTATCTATAGAACAACTACACTTTAAACTACAATTGGAGCATTCATAATAATCTAACAGATTTCAACACTTTAGCTGCTATACAGAGTAGCAAGTGTAACACGACAACTAATGTAATGTCTCAATAATAAGGATTTAACTACAAATTCCCTCCAATTTAACTACAGTTTAACTACATTAATGATACACAGAGATTCCAGTTCTGTCCAAAATTACAAAAGTACAATTTGTACATACAAATCATCGTCAAATATGAGACATAAGGTCCAAAAACATCACAATTACACTATAAATAATAAAAAACAACATTAATAAGAAATGTCTACATTATAACTACAATACATAGTAAACAACATGGTCACATATATCTCATGTCTACAATATAACTACAATTACACAAAACAACTGCGAACAAAACATATATTGTGAATTTATTCTTTATACTTACGGTGTTATTGATGACTTGTCTAGGATGAGCAAGGGAATAAAATCAGTCCTTCTTATCCACCATTTCAAAACCAAGGTCTAACCAAGGCTTGATTTGGTTATCCTTTTCGGAAAAGTATTCCTTCCTTCTGTAACAACAAATAATATCAAATCATATCGTTAAAAAGACAGAATTAGTTACATATTTAAACTATAAAAATGCTGAAAGTGTCAAATTAAGCATTCATACCTCTTAGATACTTTGTCACTACGATGGTATAACTACTTGGTGAACATATCTATCAAATCAGCATCTACATTTTCATCTATAACAGTTGTGAAGGTGCTTGAGGTAGAAAAATTTAGGTCCAATAGAGGAGCTGCCTCCAGAACTATATAGAGGTGCGAAAGGTGATCGTGCATGTTTCCCCGGTTGCCTGGTCTCCCCGGATGAATAGGGGTTGCTTCATCTGGTATGGGCTCGCCATACATAACCAATTGTGTTATGTTTTCTGGAAATTCAAAGTCATCTAATGTCACACGCTTCTTGTCAATGTCCGAACCTTCAGGAACAACTCCTTTCACATGCTCTCCATCTTCACTTTTATTTACCGGATTCTTAACGACTTGTTCTGCCTATGCTGCTACAGTCACACCGTGAATTGCGGACTGTGTATTATTATCTTCATATCTATTATATAAAAAATAACTTACTTAACTACAGTTCAAATTTGTATAAGCAACAATTATCTATTCATAATGATATTATGATACTATACATGTTTGTCTTGCATCAGGTTCAATTGATAATGAGGACAATGTCAATAACAATAACTAATGTTGTCTTTCAAAATGTAGATATATGTAGGTATTTGTAGATAAAAATATGAATATAATGATAGTATGGTATTATACATGCTTGTTGGACCTCGACTACTTCTTGAAATTCTTGTTCTTCCTAAACACGTGCTTGCACATGTTCTGTTGAAACTTCAGCTTGAATTAATGATTGAAATATTGTAAGTTGTAGATATATGTAGGAATTTGTAGTTAAAATGTGAATTATAAAATTTAGCTTTGTAAACTTATTATAATGAAAGTATGATATTATATCTGTTTTATCTACATCAGCTGCTTCTTGAAAATCCGGACATAAGTCAACATGTGCTTGAACATGTTCTGGAGAAAGTGCAATTGCAATTCATAGTGAAAAGGGTAAATATAATTAGATAATGCTCCTTTTAAAGTTGTAGATATATGTAGGTAGTTGCATGTAAGAATGTGAATAATAAAACTATGTGTTGTAAACAATTATACTAACTATATATATTTGTAGGCATTCTGTAGATACTTTTATTGCTTGTACTTGTATGCAATTTATCAGCAATAATGAACTGAAATTGCTGGTTGTTTTCTCCTTGTTGTTGTTCATTGTTTTTGGTTGAACTACCAGCAAACTAAAGATTTTATATTAGTTTGAGTATATTATTTCATATGTCATAATTTGTTTTGGTATATAAATATATGTAAGCTCTTAGCTTTTCCTCATCCACATCATATCTCCTATTTATCAATTTCATAACACTTTTCACAGAAACATATATAAACACTCGAAGGTCATTGAGTTTCTCAAATACATCTTTCCTAAAATCCTCCAACTTTCCATCAACCTAAAAGTTAAAAATATCGTTAGTTGGTAATTTTATTCAAAGTGCTACAGTTCTAGTACAATTTAAGTAAGATGAGTGCAATACCAATAGGGCTGACTATAGAATTTTACTACAATTTAACTACACTGTATACATACATTAAATATTTATGGAATGTAGATAAAATGTAACAAATATGTAAAAATATTGTGGTTATTTATATTAACCGTTCAATCCCCTTTTCTAGTTTACTGAGCTTGCTAGCAAGAGATTCATTATCCTCTTGACAATCAGTATGCTTGGGTTGAAATGTGGGAGAACCAACATTTGGAACCTGGGATGATTGTGCACCCTGTTCATCTTCATAATGAATCTTGTCTGGCAGAGTAAGCACTCCAATTTCTTCACCAGTTTCAGTCATGCTTGTGAATTGAATGATGGAAAAAAATAGTTAGTTAAAGTAAATAACTAAATGTAGATTAATTGTAGTTCTTATGAAGGTAAATGTAGCAACATACAAAACTGAAAAATATACCTTAACCCACTCAGGCATGATCATCTTCTCTTCAAATGCAGTTAGCCAAATCTGACCCTTATTTGCTGACCATCTTAATATGCGAGGTATTGAGTCAGAACACCTCATAGAAAGCTCAGTGCTGACGGTCGAGCAACACTCATAAAGCCACACTTGCAAGCCTAATGAGCATCCCCGTATGAGATAAGAATGTACACGTGGATTTAGACGATGTCGGACAGATTCCATAACCTGATTGAAGGACTTAATACCACATGGGTATGACTCAAAATTACCAGACTCTACTAAATAGAACCTATACTGGTCTATGAAAGACACATGGTCTTTATCAGAAGGACAAACAAAAAATTTTAAAAGATAAAGAATGTACAACTTCACTGCATCTTCATCGTTTTCCCAATCTCTATTTGTTACTACATTTTTCAAATGCCACTTCTCAGCCATTTGTTTGTTCGGAAAATAGGTATTCATTAAATGACTAGCATAAGTAGAAGTATAACCATAATCAGAAAACTTATTCACACAATTTAGACCAGTATTTAAACATAAGTCTCTCAATCCAAAATTCAATTTTTCACCATTCAATAGGACTTAAAAAAAGGATTCATTAGACTTAGACAACTCATACTTCATCAGAAGATGAATTGCTTGGTTTTTCATAGAAATAGAAGGGAGAGAAAATATGTAACCAAAGCAAGTGTTTTTGAAAAGATTTAAAGCATTCAGAGCGATTAACGCTTTTATCTGGCTAAGAATGCTCGGATCACACAAAGTGTGGAATCTAAGCACCCCATAATCCACATTATGTGGTGCGAAATAATGACCATTCTGCAGAAAATAATAAATTATTTAGCATTAGTAGCCTGCATAAAAGAGAAGCATTAAACTTGATATAACTACACAATAACTACAAATATACCTTACAAAAGAATAGATTATCCAATATTTACCTACAAAAAAACTATAGGACATCTACATATAAACATTATTTCAAAACATGAAGAAAGAAAAAAGGTAACCACATCTCTATTTTAAAAATATAACAGCTAACGACAATATAAGTACAAAATGACTACAAAAATAACTACAATAATAAACTGTAGACAATGAGAATAAAAAATAATCTACATAGTTTAGATAACTTATCTACAATTTACTATAAATTAACTAAATATTAAATACAATTTAACTACAATGATGATATACAAAGATTAGAATTCTATCCAAAATACTAAAAATACAGTTCAGATAACTTATCTACAATTTACACAAAAGACTACAAAACGACTACAATATAACTACAATTATGAACTGTATAAAATCACATTTACAAATAATCTACAAAATTAAGATAATTAATTTACAATTTACCAAAACACTTAAAGAAGAGATTTTTAACTCCAAAAGCAACCTAAAAAACTAGAAAGGAAAATAATTAATGTTTACCTTCACCAGATTCTTTTTTTCAACCAATTTCGGAAGTTTTTTCGAAGATTTTTTCTTTTTTTTTATTTTGATGAAGCAGGCGACACCTTAGGTTTTTTTAACAGATGGAATTTTTGGGACATCTTCAACAAAATCGTCATCATCACATAACTTTTTCCCCTTTCGTTTAAGTGGTTTGGCGACAAGTTTAGCACCTCCTGCAGCATCTACATCGTGCAATAGCTTTGTTCTCATCTCGGCATGGAGTATTCTACGATGTTAGTAGTAGGTTCCATTGCATGTGTATATTTAGCTTTTTTTGGGAGATTTTGTTGTTAAATACCCAAATCAAAAGAGGGGCTATCACCTAATGTAGATTTTGTAGGTATGTTTGTCATTATTTATCTTCAACTTGAATCAGATGGAACTTCAATTTGGGAGAATGATATCTTTGGGATTTTGTGAAAATAACTGGAGAAAAATATAGAATTTATGTTCTGTACAGAACAAAAAATACGGTAAAAGTGATGTAGTAAAGGTAATACCTGGGGGAGTGGGGGGTTGGGGGTGGGGAGAGAGAAGGGTTAAGTTAAACGTGGGTAGATAGGGTTCTAAATTAGCGCCTAAAATAAATGCACTATTAATTATATTCCTAATTTGAGTTATAGTATAAAAATGGTAATTTGATATGCTGAAATGTAATTAACTAAAACCTTAAACATTAATGGCAATAAGGTTTCATATATGATATATGAAGGTAAAAATTTTTTTTTTTTCACTTTTGAGGCCATGCCAGATTATCGTATGAGAATATAAAATTGTAGCAATGTATAAAACATTTTTACCAAATACCGTTTATACGATAAAACTTACCCTACTTTTCACCAATTAAAATTTATCAGATAACTTGGAGTAATTTGAATCTAGTGAAAGTAATAATATTAACGAGTATTATGACTTTCTTATAGTAAATAGTAAGTTTACTAATTATAACCCAACGATAAGTGTCAAAATTAGAGGGAAAAAATTATGATGTATATAATAGCTTGTTTGGATGGTTATTACTTGTTGTATTGTAGCATATTGTTATATTAAATGTAATGTTTGTTTTGGTGTTACTTAAATTTTATTGTATTGTATTGTTAAATACATTGTAATGACGAAAAATGTTATTTTATGGAACAATCGATTTGGAGTGAAACGACGAAAAGTATTACTTTATGGTACAACGAAACGTGCTACTTTATAGAATAATTGATTACGTAACGTCGTTATCTTACTTTATTTTATAATATTGCTGGTTTATTTTTATATTATCGACGCATGATATTATAAAATAATAGAAAATAATATAATTTATCCGAATATGATATACATCAAAACGATACATTATCAACAGGGATAGGAAGGTTCGATTACGGAGAAATTAATAATCAAAGATTATGCGAAAGGTCTCGCAGTTACAAATAATTTAAACAAAAGGATCAAGCCTATTTAAATTTATTATTAGAAAATGAGAAAAAAATTATAATAAAAAGATAATCTTCAAATACGTACTTTGACCGAACAGCTTACCCGTCCTATAAAAAACGGTTCAACTGGTTAGGCGGTTAATACATAAGAATCCTTCAAGCAAACTGTAAAATTAGAAGTACAGTAGATTTTATCTAAATCGAGAGACAAATGACAAGAGGAAGATGTATAATAATGAGCTTCATTTTCATAAAAGATTCTCTCATCCCATTGAACTGACTCTACTGAGTTCTATTTACGACTTAAGATGGTGTTAATGCTTTTAGGGGCTCGTTTGGTACCACGGTTACGTAACAATAATTTTCGGAGAAACTTTTTGTAATGTCTTATTCCTTTTTGGTTATTAATCCTAAAATAAATTATTTTAGAATAAAAAAAATATTCGAATAATTTATACGAGGGTGGAACAATAATTCTAAGATAAAGCAGTAAAATTAATAATTTTAAAAATAATATAACAAACCAAATAATCAATAAAAAATAATACTAGAATAATTATTCCGAATATAACTGATATAATTGATCACAACAAAACTAATTTCAGCATAACTTATCTTCAAATCAAGGTACTTTTAGTCGGGAAACAAGTTATCACATGATTAATTATCATGGAATTAGTGATCCTGGGATTAGTTATCTCACGGTCGCATAAACTTAAAAAATACTACAATCCCAGAATAACTAATCCTGAGATTAATTATACCATAATTTTATTTAATCAAACGTGAAATAAACTTATCTCAAATTTAATTTCGAAAGTTATTCCTTTTTTCTCCTCCCAAATGAGCCCTTAGTAAACAATTATGAGAATGCATATTCACTACTCTTCTGCTCTAGTTAATGAAACTCATTAAGAAGTGATAATAATAGTAGGTAAAAACTTATTCAGTGGTTATATCAACAACAACAACCTCGTATAATCCCACTTAGTGGGATCAGTGAAGGTTAGTATGTATGCAGACTTTATCCCTACCCTTGGATAGAAATGCTGTTCTTGGAAAGACTCGAACTCACAACCTCTCGGTCGGAAGTGATTATATCAAATCAACGAATTAATTTCTTAGTAAGTTTTATCTATTCCACCACAATTCACTAGCTTCTTTTGACTGACTAGTCATCATTACTTTAGGCTTCTAAAATTTGCTATTTAATGCTCTTTTGCAGAAGACCTGCGTGTTTTTCGTGAAGTAAAACGTTTGTGACGCCTTCGTTTTCATTGTCCTTTTTTCCCACGTAGTTTACTAAGTGCCAAAAAGCTATTATCATTTTTTTTGGCAAATAAAATAAAACTTTATTAGAAATAAAAACAATTGGAAGATTAGGCTATTTGCCTCAATTTTCAGATCCACACACTCACTATACCATCCTAATAATGTATCATATTATATTAGAGATAAGCTCTTAAGCATTTGGCATTCATTCTTTGTTTTTCTAATTAACTTTTTGAAATAAAATGAGAATAATATTTTCACTACTTATCTGTATTTTCTCTTTTAAAAATGACAGCGACAAACTTCTCAAAAAAATAAAAATAACATTCAGACAACAAAAATGTAGGTAATCTGGAAAAATCTGTTTCTGGACATAGGCAATCCATGTATGTGATTTCTAGTAGTCAGTATTACGAATATTTATAGTCATAATAATATCGTTTTATTAGTGTTGGTCGTTTTATAAACGAGAGAAGAATATCGTTTTAGAAAAAGGAATTCATCCCCGACAAATGTGATGCATTAAAAATGACATGGACAATATATAGTCAACTGCACAAAAGATGACAACTAGCTAGTCAACGGCTTTACTTTTTAACGAGGTAAAGGCGTGTCCGTAAGATAAGGTAAAAATAAAGGAGTATATAAAATGGTCGCTCTGAATCGCCTTAATTGATTAGACAATTAGTAGGTTAAAATTTTTCTTAGGCAAATTAAACATCTTTGGATGTAATATTTTATAAAATTTTGAAAGTTTTTCTATGAGGAAGAAGATTTTTTAGTTTTAAAATCCAACTTTTTAACGTTTCAAAAATGTAAATTAAATATTAATCTCGTTGTTTATTTTATTTTATTTATCTATAATAATTCAATTCTTTTGTAACCACATAATAGTTATTTATATGCTTATTTTAGTCATGCAATTAAAGCATAAAAGACATCAGAATTTTTTTTACCTTTCTATTTAAAAGATTCTCTTTTTTAATAAAGTCTTATTTACTTTTAAGACAGGCTGCCGAAAATGAAAATTCAAATTTCAGTCTCTATATATAGACAACTATAATGCCTTTGTATAACCTCACAAAAATCTAAAGAAACATCATTCTAGAGGTACTACTAGTTCATGCACTTCATAATTGACTTTCTTAATTATTTTTCTTTCTTTTTCTGCTAATCAATTTTTCTTTTTTTGGGGGTTTGTATTAATTCATTGTTCTTTAGGTAAATTCAAGAAAATGGAAGATAAACGTAAAAGATCTGAGCTTGAATTAGCTTTGTCTCTTAAAAGTCCAACTGATAATCAAGATGAATTATCAGCTAATAGGCGTACGGTTCCTCTAACCCTAGATCAAGCAATTGATTTTGAACTGAACAAGCTCGGTCGAAATATTGATTCTGACGTGGATTTGAAAAAGCTCAGAAGGTTTTATCTATATTATTTTGTTTTTTCGCATTGGTTTTTCATGATAAATATAATATTTATTACCTATGATTTTTATAAGGTTGTATATGTTTTTGTGAATTTTATTAGGACTGTATCAAATCGATTGTCTGCGCAAAGATCTAGGATTAAGAAGACTGAATATATCACTGAGTTGGAAAAGAAGGTGAAAGACCTCCGGGTACCTAGATCATTTTTTTTATTCGAATGATTTTTTTTGTTGGTAAATAGGATATTTTATTTATTATTAAGTAATATTATACATAAATTAGATATTCCGTTTTATGTCGTCCCGATTTAATTTGTTATTTCGTGAAAGAAGGTAAAAGATATCCAGGTATCTAGATCAAAATGCGGTGGAGGTATTGTTGGTGGAAAAATTGTTTTTCTGCCAGGAAGTCCAGTCATTTGTTATTCCGATTCGTAAAAAAAAAAAAAAACTAAGAACACATGTTAAATGTTTAATTTTTTAGAAATTTTGTTCTAATTTTAATAAGAAAAAACTTAGAATTTTGTATCATTTACTAGCATAAGAAAGATTTTTTGAGATGTTGCCATTTAATAAATACACACAAGTCTCTTATCTTAAGTGGTCATGTTGATTTACTTTTAAAATCAATGTCGCGGATTCGAGTTCATTGATTTGTAATTTTAGAACTGTTATTTCATTTAAAGAACAAATAAGTCTTAAAACGTCATTCAAGCCTCATTTGTTAAACGAGAAATACAATGCACATTGGCATTTTAGATGACATCGCTTGCTAAAAAAATCAGATTAACCACGATATTTACAATTTTTTTTGTGTGTTTTCCCCACAAATTAAAAATCAATGTTATATTTATAATTTTTTTGTGTGTTTCCTCACATATAAAATAATATGAAGAAATTTGACGAAGGAATGAACCACTTTCTTCAAGAGCATCCGCGTCCATTAGGGTAGGATGTATGTACTTTTTCGTTCCCGAGTTCATTTAAGTGCAGTACTTTCAACTTTGAGCATAAAGTTATAATGTAAAATTTACTAAAATCTAGCAAATATTAAATTAGATTAAAATATAATAAGCTAAGAGATTAGATGTTGAACCCAATAAACTTGAATTCTGAATCTGCCTCTGGCTATATTACCACCAGGGTATACAAACCGAATTGAAAAATCGCACCAAATCGAAAAGTCAAACCGAATTGATTAAAAAATCCGATTAGATTTGATTTCATTTAGTTTGGTTTGGAATTGAGTAAAAATATTTGAACCAATCCGACATATAAATATATAATTTTTATATATACTTTAAGATTTTATATAGAATTTTCTTTAAAATATGTCTAGAAATATTTAGAATTTTCTTGCAAGATATATTATTTAATAGTATATGAAGTGCTCCATAATTATTAACCTAAAATAATGGGGAATTAAAATTCCGGAAAATTCACCTCCGTCTCTCTCATCTCTCCGGCGCATGTTAGCAAAACGTACGCCGGTCAGGTCACGATGGCGAAAGGCGGAAGCAGAGGAAGGGGAAGACCAAGGAAAATTCCAATTGACACCTTCGACAAGCTTAACCAACTGATTTTGGAGAAAAACACTAAGAGGGAGAAGCAGACACTGCCCTCGGAGGGAACCCTAGACGCCATGGAAGTGACGACGCCACCGGTGGAGATAGTCACTGAAACAGCAGCGAGCACAGAGACAATAGTGATAACAGAGGCTGAAGCGACCACTCCGAATATCACCGACGCAGTACCCGGGACAGAACCGACCATGCAACCTGCAACACTCACTGAAGAACAACCAGAGATTGCTACAAACACAGTACCACAACCCACTAAGTCCTGATCAACACTTTTCTAGAAGAATCGATTCGCGACCCATGGTATGGCACTTGATTACATCACCCCAACCCTAGTTGAAGGGAAGCCCATAGTACAACTAGAAAAAGCAAAGGTGGAAGAGGAAGAAGCTAAGTGGAAATGTGATTTAGTGGTATACATTCCCGGAGATGGTCCTGGTTTCAATGCCATGAGAAGATTCATAAACCACCACTGGTCCCATGTTCCTGAACCTGACTTATTCTACCACGAAGAGGGATACTACATCGTCAAATTCAAGACAGTAGCAGATGCTAAAGAGGTACTTTGTGCTGGCCCTTACTCAATAGCCAATAGGCCCATGATTCTTAAACAGTGGACACCGGAGTTTGATTTTTCATAGGAGTTTCCGACTGAAATACCATTGTGGGTCAAATTCCCAAAGCTGCCAATGTCATGCTGGGGTATGAGTCCCTCGGTAGAATAGCTAGTGTTCTAGGCAAGCCAATTTTTGCTGATGAATGTACTGCAAAACAGACAAGGATATCCTACGCTAGAATGCTCATTGAAGTCTCTGTGAACAAAGCCCTGCCAACTGAAATAACAGTAATGGATCCAAATGGGAAGAGCTTTATTCAAGATGTGGAATATGAATGGAAGCCCTCATTCTGTGAGAAATGTCAAACAATTGGTCATAATTGTGCTAATCTTCAAAAGCAGGTACCTAAACAGCCAACTCAGGTTTGGAAGCCAAAACCAATCCAAGAATGGAGAACTAAGGGACCTATTATACAGAGACAGTCACCAACAAGGGAACCTACTGAACTTCAGCAACATTCCAAACCAGACCAGAATCAGAGGAGTGATAAGAGCAATGACAAAGGCAAACAAACACACAGCCCATCACTAAGCAGTATCAACTTTCCACCCCTATCACCCATAACTGTGAGTAACAGGTTTGCAGCAGTGTCCAGTAGTAAAGATGAACCTCCATGGGAAGTTGGGAACACCACACCAGCATCTTATCAATGAAGTGGTTAGTGTGGAACATAAGAGGTGTAAATAAGAGGTACAAACAGAATGAATTCAGGGAATACATTAGGAAACATAACATTAACTTAGTAGGGCTAGTAGAAACAAAAGTTAGACAAGTACATGCTAATAGAATTGCTAACCTATTAGCACCAGGATGGGGTGTCCTAACTAACTATGTCTCAGGGGAAAAAGGCAGAGTATGGATCCTATGGAACCCAAAGATCTTCACAGTCACTAGTGTTCTGGAGGAAAGCCAACTGATTCACAGCAGGGTTTCCAGCAGAACAGGGGACCTGAATTCCTTCCTCACTGTGGTCTATGGATTCAATGGATTGGAGCAGAGAAGAACCCTATGGAGCAGTCTACAAAATTTGGCAAAAGGAATTATACAACCATGGGTTGTAGCAGGGGATTTCAATGCAATCTTGCATGACAGAGACAGACAGTCATGTAAGTCAGTCAGACTACCAGAAACAGTGGACTTCAACAATTGCCTACAGCTTACTGGACTGACTGAATTACCCTGGAGAGGTGAATACTACACATGGTCTAACAAGCAAACTGGTGAAGACAGAGTATGGAGCAGGCTTGACAGAGTGTTTGGCAATTATGAATGGAGGATCACTTGGAATTAGGTGGTCACGGAGTATGATGTACCACTAATTTCAGATCATAGCCCAATGATACTGACACTGCAACCATCCACATGGCAAGGAAAGAGGCACTTCAAATTCTTCAATGTATGGGCTGAACACAGAGATTTCCAACACATTGTAACTACTGTTTGGCAAGAGGGGAAGTCAGATAATATGAGATCAATATGGGACAGACATAAAGCCTGAATACTCCTTTGAAGATACTCAATAGCAAGGAATTCAAAACAATTACAAACAGAATTGACCAAACTCGACAGGAACTGGGAACCATACAAAAACATTTGAGTTAGGCCTACAGTGATGCACTACAACAGAAGGAGAAATAACTGATCATACAACTGGAAAAGTGGTCTTTGATTGAAGAGAGTGTTCTGTAACAGAAGGCAAGAGCAAAGTGGATACAACTGGGGGATTCCAACACCAAATACTTCACTGCAGTAATGAAGGACAGAAACCAGCAGAAGCAGATCCATGAAATCACTACTGCACAGGGTATCAGGCTAACTACACCAACAGAGATTAAAGAAGAAATACTGGGCTTTTACAAAGCACTGATGGGCACTGCTGAACCAACCCTACCTGCCATCAACCCAATGTACATGTCCAATGGCCCAAAACTGAACCAACAGCAAAGACAGAGAACTGTGTGCACCAGTCACTGATGCAGAGATCACAGCCAGCCTCAAAGCTATTGGAGATGGCAAAGCACCACGCATAGATGGATACAATGCAGTCTTCTTCAAAAAGGAGCTGGAACATCATTGGTCCCCAAGTCACTAAGGCCATTAAGCAGTTCTTCAACTCAGCAAATATGTGCAGACCAATCAACTGTGCAACCATTACTCTTATCCCTAAAATGTCCAAACCAGCTTCAGTTAAAGAGTACAGACCTATAGCTTGTTGTACTGTACTGTACAAAATCATTTCTAAAGTACTGGCTAATTGGCTGCAGAAGGTGATGGCCAGTCTCATAAATGAAGCCTAGGCAGGCTTCATTCCAGGCAGGAAAATCCACGACAACATCATTCTAGCCCATGAACTTGTTAAAAGCTACACCAGGAAGCACATCTCCCCCAGATGCATGATCAAGATAGACTTCCAGAAATCATACGACTCAGTGGAATGGGTGTTTGTAAAGCAATTTATGGAACAGATAGGTTTCCCTAGCACTTTCACAACATGGATTCTGGAATGGATATCAACAGTGAGCTACACAATCCTGGTCAATGGAGAGCCAACAGTTCCATTTGTTGCAACTAGAGGATTGAGGCAGGGGGATCCCATGTCCCCTTACCTTTTTGCATTGGTCATGGAGTACTTAAGCAGAGCATGCACTGAATTGCACAATGAACCAGCATACCAATTCCACCCCAGATGTAAAAACTGGGAATTACACATATGTAGTTTTGCAGATGACCTGCTACTGTTTGCCAAGGGGGACCTCAACTCTGTTAAGGCACTATCCAATTGTTTTTCTCCACTCTCAGCAGCTTCAGGTCTCAAAGCCAATTTGAACAAGAGCTCAGTCTACTTGGGGGAGTACCAATACTTGTACAGCAACAGATCCTCAATCACCTTGGCTATGAACCAGGCCAACTACCCTTCAAGTACTTGGGAGTACCATTGAGCACCAAAAAACTCACCCTACTACAGTGGCAACCCCTAGTGGAGAAAATCACAGCCAGGATTACTCCTTGGACTGCCAGAACCCTGTCCTACTCTAGAAGACTACAACTGGTGCAATCTGTCCTCTTGGTATTCAAGCTTACTGGACTCAGCTGTTTATCTTCCCAGTGAAAGTTCTCAAAATGATTGAAAGTATCTGCAGGAGCTTCATTTGGTCTGGGACGAATACTGTAACCAAGAAAGCATACATCTCATGGGATAGAATGTGCACTCCAAAATCAATAGGGGGAATGAACCTAATCAACCTTAAACTGTGGAACAAGGCTGCCATCGCAAAGACCTGTTGGGACATAGCACATAAGAAGAACAAGATGTGGATCCGGTAGATCACAGAGTACTACATCAAAGACAGGGCATTAGAAACTATGCCAATTCCTGCCCAAGCGAGCTGGATGGTTAAGAAGATCATCCAATCCAGGGATACCTTACAAAATCTCCAAAACTGGAGACACCAGAATTGCACCACTAAACAGTTGTACCAGTCGCAGTTGCAAGAAGTGCCACTAGTCCCATGGAAGAACTTAATTATACAGAACCAAGCCAGACCAAAAGCAATGTTCAATCTGTGGCTAACCTTACAAGACAGACTACCAACCAGGGACATACTACCTAGCTGGGGAATGAGAATTGAGCAGCACTGTCCTCTATGCCAAATCCAATCCGAAACTAGGGACCGTCTCCTCACAGAATACCCTGTCATTGTGGATATATGGAGAAGAGTAATGATTGGCTAAAGGAACAATACACACCTAGTGGCAGTTGGAGTCAGAAGATGCAATGGTTGATTGCCAAAGCCAAAGGAAGAACATGTCGTGCAGCCATTTTCAAGATGGTCGCAGCTGAAGTTACATATGCTATCTGGCTGGAGAGGAATGCAAGAGTTTTCAACAAGACTTTTCGATGTAATACTGCTATACTGAGAGACATAGTGTACAACTGTAACATTAGAGGCACCCCTAAAATTAGACAACTATTACAGCATCTTAGTATATAGTAGAACCTAGATAGTTAGGACTGGAAAATAGTTATTATGTTAGTCATTAGACAGTCGGCTAAGTTGACACCCGACTGTGGTTTTGTAATGCAACTTCATTGGTGATTAATGAAAAAAGCTTAATTACCAAAAAAACCCTTAAATAATGGGTTGTATGATCACTTTCTCGTCAAGTATTACTAAAATGCGTCAATCTCTTTGTTCTTCCATATTCATATCATATATTAAGACCTACTAAATTGTTATATCTTTTTCGAATGTGAATGATTATTATTATTATTTAGGTATCATATGGATTTTATGTTTAATTACTAAATCCAGTTAACCTTAAAAGTATACATCAATGAAACATTATTGTCACGACTAAAAAATAACTATTATGTGTTACTAAGAAAATTCTCACATAAGAATATTTTAATAGATAATATATTTGTCAATTTTTTATAATTTTACTAAACATATATATAATTACTTATAAAAAATTTAACAAAGTAAGATTGAAATAATATTTAAGTAACAAAAAGCTCGAAAAATTTGATAAAACCGAACCAATCCAAACAAATATAGTTCTTTTGATTTGATTTTGATAACAACCGAACCAATCCGGTCCATGTACACCCTAGTTAATGTTTACTATGTTGGGTGCAGGATACCATAGCTTATCTATCACCAGAAATAGAAAATTGCAAAGAAAAGCAATCGATGTTGCGGATGCAAAGAAAATATTTGCAAGAACAATTGGATAGCTTCACTGACAGATCCAAGCTACGCACTGGTATATATCTCCAACCTACGCACTGTAATTTTTTTATTTAATGAAGAAAAAGTGGAAAATAGGGGAGGATTAAGAAAGATAATTTCAATTTAAATATTCACATAAACTAATGTAACGTTTTGTTAGAATTAATGAAAAAATAATTTTTGCATAACTTATACTCTACGAATTTTTAAGCTCTATTAAAAAAAATTCTCGCTTAACTAATGCAATTTTTGGTTGGTAGTATTCATGAACTATACATGCATTGCGCTGGAATCTAAATACTACTTTAGCTATAATAAAATGTGTAATAAGAATAGGTGACAATACATGAAAAGAAATTATTTGAAGACAAAAACTGTTTTTAAAGTAAGTAACTCCTAGATAAGATTCCCTAAAATATATACTACTAGATCTTATACAGTCAAACTTCTCTATAATAACCTCGTTTATTCCGAATATTTTTGAAATAACGAAGTGCTGTTATAGAGAGCATATATTATAACATAACATGAAAATTAATTTCGAAAAAGTTTAACTTTTATAATAAAGTGTTGTTATATATAGAGAGGTCTAACTGTACTATTAATCACTTCATAACAATATTTTTATTATTATTTCGTAAAAGAATTTTCTGTAATGAAGTGCAAGAAAAGTGAGAAAGAGGGTTTTCATGCATACAGTGCAAATTGAAGAGATGAAACTCGAATTGAGAAGGCTTAAGGAACTTGCCAAGGCTCAAGAAGAGCATTATAATATGCAACTGGGACAAACTTCCAATTACTTTTATCTGTCAGAAATGGAGCAGCAGGCTGCTGCTGCCATAGATCAGTATCTCAACTTGGATGCTATCAACTTTTACCCACCCAAGAATGAGATGTGAAACTAATATTGGATCCATGCTAGAACAAATTTTGCTAGCTATTTCTATTTATTTATTTATTTTTTTTTTTGTGGGGGCGGGGGTATGTGTGTTAAATGTTTTCATTATTAGAACCGGAGAAAAATGTTGTACTTGGTCTATCTTGTTTTTGTAAGTCTTGATAGTTGAAATTTGAAAATGAGTTATGTGTACTACTAATAGTGTATGGAAAACCTACAACAATAGGTAATTCTTCATATATAGCAAAATAAAATGATAATCAGATAATACAAAGTTATAATAGGTTAAATAGATGGATTGTATAAATATTATTTACTTCACTGTATTTAGTAATAGAAGCGGATTTAAAACAGAATCATCGTGTTCTAACGGTAGAACCTGGCTCTAAATTCTGATTTTGCCTTCATTCACAAATAACCTTAATTTCTCCCTTATTTCAAGAAATTCAGTTTCAATGTCGAGTCTCAGCATTGGAACTCGTAGTTTTAGGATGCAGAAGTACCATCTGCCTGCAAGTTAGACACGAGGAATGTAATAAACTGCTAAATTGTTGTGTTTATGCTTGCCTTGAGAAAAGGTCTACTATAAACCATTTTTCTATACCTTCAAAAGACAGGAGTAGTGTGTGCCTACACATTATCCTTCCCAAACTCTACTTATGGGATTACATTGAGTATCTTGTAGCTGCTGTCATCATTAAACGCAACATACAATTGTCCTTAGAGCTAAGGCGCATAACTGTGTTGGGAAATATTTACTCTGCATAGTGGAGATGACGTGTCATGACACGTAGACTAGTCAAACAGTCAAAGAAGTAAAGTTGATCAATAGGTACGAGCAGCAACGGTCACAGGCAAGTTAAACAGAAGATGCACAAGCAGTCATACGAGACATTCAATGCTCGTACACGGGCAAAGCATTTAAAGGTCAAAGATCATGAAGAATCAAAAGAATGAATCTAACAGCAAATAAGAGCCCAGATACAATATTTAATGAGCATTAAATACTATAAACGTTAGAGAATATGTATTTAATTTATATGATTACATAACGTAACATTTAAAGTCATTTATTGCCCATAATTGCCTTGTTATGTAGAGGTAAAGTCTGTATGACTATAAAAGGGGAAGTCACAAACAATTGTAGTGAGGTGACTACTGAAATATACTTCAAAATTATTTGCTTTATGATAATATCATTCTCAAATATCTTTCTTTATACTTTTTCGATTATCAGTAACCCGATTCTTCTAAATTCTAGTTTTGACCCATCAATTTATTTTCTGGTTAAACAAATTGGTTCCGTTGCCGGAAATCTGATAATCAATTATATCTCAATTTTATTTTCTTTGTATAATTATTATGTCGAACAACAATGGCACACCCAATTCTAAGGAGATTGCATAGAGATTTGCAAGACAATAATGCTTCAGTTCCTTCTCCACGAGGTTTACCGCGATAGTCTCGTGAAGGAACTCTTGAAGAATCTCACACAGACGGTCAAGTCAATTTGAAAATGCTGAAACTATGGATGAATCCTTACAAAAACTTATTGCTACTCAGGTCAACAAGACATTACAGGCTTTTATTAGTCGATTACCTGTTGTTACGCCCACACATACTCCAAATCACAATACTTTGGAGAATCCTCATTCCGAGCTGATTAATTCAGGCAACGGTGGAACCTTTAGTGAACCACATGAGGGAGGCCCAGGTAATTCAGTTAATTCTAATAACAAAATCTAGTACTAACATTGCAGAAACAGCTCAAGGAGCAAAGTGACCGCATTGAGCAAATACCCGGGGTACCACCCGTGATCAAGGGGGTAGATATGGATAAGTATTCTCAAGAGCCCTGGAAGCCAAGTGCCGCTCCTCTCCTAATTCCAAAGAAGTTCAAGATGTCTGATATTACAAAGTATGATGGAACACAACAAACCCACGAGATCACGTTATCACATTTACAACAGTTGTCAAGGGCAATGATTTGACCAAGCAGGAGATTGAATCAGTCTTGATTAAAAAATTCGGTGAAACGCTCACTCAAGGAGCTCTAACATGGTATTCCCTTTTACCTGAAAATTCCATAAATTCTTTTGCTGAGCTTGCAGATTCATTTATCAAAGCACACTTGGGAGCTCAAAAGGTGGAAAAGAGAATGGAAGACATCTTCAAAATCAAGCAAGGAGATTTAGAGTTGCTTAGAGAATTCGTTGATAGGTTTTAACGGGAAAGGATGAAATTGCCACGAGTACTTGACAATTGGGCAGCCATAGCCTTCACCAATAATTTGAATGAGAAAAGTTCAGAAGTTACAAGACGACTCAAGGAAAGCCTTCGAGAATTTCGAGCAACATGGAATGACGTCTACAACAGATACAATACAAATATGAGGATTGACAAGGATATTATTTTACGACATAAGAAAGAAGAAAATATAAGTTCAAAGCGCATGGAAAATAAAAAAAGATCTGGTAAAAACAGGTACGAGCCATATATGGGACCCGCGGGAAGAACTCACGATCAAAGCAAGATAATCAAAGGTTCGATTACAAATCAAGGACCAGAGAATCAGGTTTGACTTCAAGATTTGGGAACAATCGGAACATACGCGGGACACAAGATGATGATGGAAGTTTAAAGGCAAGGTGGGGCTACAATTTCAACCTAAGCACCTCTGAACTATTAGCTGTTTTAAGAAGCATGAGAGGTAGGTACGATGACCGAAGGAGATGAGATCAAATCCGAACAGATGAAATCCTGATCGTTGGTGTGAATTTCAAAACGACTATGGACACAAAATAGCATATTACAGGTTCTTGCAGAGGGAAGTTGATCATTTGTTAAAACAAGGATATCTTACTAAACTATTCAGTGAGAAAGGAAAAAAGGCGTATTTGAAAAACAGACAGGAGCTACCAAAACCACCTTCTCCCAAAAGAACAGTTAACTTTATAAGTGGGGGTGAAGATACCAATGTTGTGTCATATACCATAACTAAGAAAAATTCAAAAATTGCAATTATCCACGGGAAGTGGCTGCGGCACGTGTTAGAAGAAAAAAAACATCATGTTTGATGACGCAGATGCTGAGGATTTATTAATACCACATAATGATGCACTGGTAATATCTTTACTCGTACATGATACTTACGTCAAAGGAGTTTTAATTGATCTAGGTAGTTTTGTAAATATTATTTTGATACGAGTGTTGCGTGAGATGCAAGCTGACGATAAATTGATTCCAAAAGCACATACTTTGTCGGGATTTGACAACTCTAGTGTTGTAACAAAAGGAGAAGTAATCCTCACTACATTCGCATCAGACATTGTCAAAGACACCAAATTTCAAGTCATAGACATGGAAATGGCTTACAACATGATTCTTGGAAGGCCATGGATCCATGACATGGATGCTGTGCCATCAACTTTACATCAAGTCGTTAAATTTCCATCACCATGTGGGATATGTCAAATTAAAGGCGACCAACAAACATCTAGGAGAATCAATTCACTTGTAGATTCAACTATTCAGGGTGAAGACAAATAGAAATTATAGAATTCAGCCGAGGGTAACATATTATCAACTTCAACTGAATAAGAAAAAACATATGTGGATTCAAGACCTGACACCATTCAAGAACCAGAGGAGAACGAGAATATCAAAACAACGATAGAAGAGTTAGAGTCTGTGGTTTTATTTATACACTGGCCCGAGAGGAAATTGTATATAGGAGTCAATATTATCCCATAGGTAAAACGTAAGTTAATTGAACTTTCAAAAGCTAACGCAAATTGTTTTGCTTGGTCCCATTCTGACATGACAGGGATACCACCGGTCAAGCAAAAGAAAAGAAAGTAAGGAACTTTCAAGAATAAGGTAGTTCAAGAAAAGGTGCAAAAATTGCTAAAAGTTGGTTCAATTCGTGAGGTAAAATACCCTAATTGGTTAGCTAACACTGTTGTGGTTCCTAAAAAGAACGGTAAGTGGCGATTATGTGTAGATTATACTGACCTTAAATAAAGTCTATCCAAAAGATTCTTTCCCTTTACCGTACATAGATCAATTAATTGATGCTACTGCAGGGCATGAGCTATTAAGTTTTTTAGATGCATATTCAGGCTATAATCAAATCAAGATGGATCCAGAAGATGAAGAAAAAACTTCTTTCATAGCAAACATGGGGACTTATTGTTATAAGGTAATGCCCTTTGGTCTTAAGAACGCAGGAGCAACGCATCAGAGGTTAGTAACCCAAATATTTGAAGAACATTTAGGTAAGACCATGGAGGTGTATATAGATGATATGCTAGTTAATACTCAACATTCAGAAGATCATATATCACACTTGTCTGATACATTTAAAATTTTATGGAAATATAATATGAAGTTGAATCCAGAAAAATGTGCATTTGGTGTAACATCAGGTAAGTTTTTAGGTTTTCTCGTCTCTAACCCTCGAATTGAAGTGAATCCGGCACAGATTAAGGCCATTGAATAAATCCCTGATATGCTTTCAAACAAGAAAGAGGTTCAAAAACTGACGGGAAGAATCGCAGCTTTGGGAAGATTCATTTCAAAATTATCGAAAAAATGTTTTAAATTCTTCTCGGCCCTTTAAAAAGCAGGATCATTTCAAATGGGATGAAGAGTGTCAACAGGCACTTAGAGATTTGAAAACGTACTTATCAAATCCACCTTTTCTAGCAAAACCAAAGGTTGGGGAGAGACTTTTTATCTATCTTGCTGTTTCAAAAGTTGCGGTTAGCACGGTTTTGGTTCGAGAGAAATAGGGTAATAAAATATCCTATATATTATGTTAGTAAATAATTATTAGATGCAGATACACAGTATCCACAACTGGAAAAACTAGCACTTTCTTTAATCATGGCATCTAGAAAGTTAAGACCATATTTTCAATGTCATCCCATTCTTGTGGTAACTGCATACCCCTTACGTAGTATATTGCATAAGCATGAATTGTCAAGAAGGTTAGACAAATGGGCCATAGAGCTAAGTGAATATGAAATAATGTATCTACCTTGAGCAGCAATAAAATCCCAGGGTTGTTAACAAGTGCATGCTGCCCAGACAGGAAAGGGGACACACTGCTAACTACATGAGCCTGGTTCTTATGAAGTGCCTTGTGAGAGGAATGCAGATAAATTGGCCTAATTTCATTGTCAAACTGCTGGATAGGGTCATTAATGGCTCCACAGCTCATGCCACTCCATATGGATTCCTATTGACTACTGTTCTGGAAAGGTTGAATATGCCTTTGGAGAAATGGGAGATTGCATCATGCAAGGAACACTTTGGTGTCAGGATTCTTATGGCTTGTGACTATTTAGTAAATGCCACCTTAGTTGAACCTGGTTCTTTTCTGAAGACTCCTGTGAATAGAAAGGTTAGGGCTTTGGTTCAAGAATGCAAAAATAAGGACGCTGAAACTACTAGGCTACAGCTTCGACTACAACCCGAGTTTTGGTATTGCCTACAGGTTCAGGGTCTTATACCATCTATTGTGATGCCTCGGGAGTTGGCCTTGGAGTAGTTTTGATGCAGGAAAGTAGGATGATTGCCTATGTGTCCAGATTGCTAAAGATATATGAGAAGAATTATCCCATCCAAGATCTTGAGTTAACTGCCATTGTACATGCCCTGAAGATTTGGCGCCATTATCTATACGATGTGCCTTGTGAGATTTATACTGATCATAGGAGTTTGCAGCATTTATCAAGCATAAGGATCTAAATTGCGCTAGATGAGGTGGTTAGAGTTGTTGAAAGATTATGACAACACTATTTTGTATCACCCAGGTAAGGCCAATGTAGTGGCTTATGCCTTGAGTCGTCGAGCGGAGAGTTTGGAGAGTTTGGCAAATTTACCAGTATCGGGGAGGCCTATGGCGATGGATGTTCAGGCCTTAGCCAGTCAGTTTTTGAGATTGAATCTTTCAGAGCCCAGTCGGGTTCTAGCTTACTTGGTTTATAGGTCTTCATTATTTGATCGTATCAGGGAGCAGCAGTATGATGACCCTTCTTTGCTGTCTTTAAGGACAAGGTTCAGCATGGTGATTCTAGAGATGTGACCATTGGCGAGGATGGCGTATGAGGATACAGGGTCGGGTTTGTATAGCCGATGTCGATGGGCTACGGGTGATGATTCTAGAGGAGGCTCATAGTTTGCGATATTCTATCCATCCACGTCCGCAAAGATGTATTAGGTCTTGAGGCAGCACAATTGGTAGAGGCGGATGAAGAAGGATATAGTTGGATTTAAAGCTAGCTGCCTCAACTGCCAGCAGGTGAAGTACAAGCACCAGAGGTCGGGTGGGTTGCTTTAGCATATAGAGATTCCAGAGTGGAAGTGGGAGCGTATCACCATGGATTTTGTATCTGGACTCCCACAGACTTTGAAAAAGTTTGATGCTATCTGGGTTATTATGGATCGGCTGAGCAAGTCCGCTCATTTCATTCCTATATGTACCACTTATTTTTTGAAACGGTTGGCGGAAATTTATATCCGGGAGATTGTCCGTATGAATGGTATTCCAGTTTCTATTATTCCAGATAGAGGTACTCAGTTCACATCACGGTTCTGGAGGGCCGCTCAGTAGGAGTTGGGTACTCGGGTGGAGTTGAGCACATCATTTCACCCCTAGATAGATGGACAGTCTGAGCGCACTATTTAGATTATTCAAGGATATGCTCCACACATACGTGATTGAGTTTGGAGGGTCTTGGGATCAGCTCTTGCCATTGGCGGAGTTTGCTTGCAGCAGCTATCAGTCCACCATTCATATGGCACCGTATGAGGCCTTGTATGGTAGGCGGTATAGATCTCCGGTGGGTTGGTTTGAGCCGGGTGAGGCCAGACTATTGGGCACAGATTTTGTTCAGGGTGCTTTGGAGAAGGTTAAGGTAATTCAGGATAGACTCCGCATAGCCCAGGCCAGATAGAAGAGCTACCCAGACTGGAAGGTTCGTGATGTTTCCTTTATGGTTGGAGAGCGGGTTCTGCTTTCGGTTTCGCCTATGAAGGGCGTCATGAGATTAAGGAAGAAAGGGAAGTTGAGTCCGAGGTTCATTTGCCCTTTTAAGATATTGAGGCGTGTTGGGGAGGTTGCTTATAAGCTGGCCTTACCTCCCAGCCTGGCAGGGGTTCATCCGGTATTTCATATTTTCATGCTCCTGAGATATCACGGTGATCCATAGCACGTGTTAGATTTCAGTTCAGTCTAGGTGGACAAGGATCTATCTAATGTTGAGGAGCCAATTGCTATATTGGACATGCATATCAGAAAGTTGAGGTCAAATAACATTGCTACAGTAAAGGTTCAATGGCGGGGCCAGCCGATCGAGGAGGCGACCTGGGAGACCGCGCAGGATATGTGCAGTTGTTACCCTTATCTTTTCACTACTTCAGGTATGTCTCTATACTCATTCGAGATTGAACGAATGAGTATTTCTATTAACTATTTTCCCCAGGTTTATTTCTACTAATTTTATGTGTCGGGATGTTCGGTTTTGAGTTTTAGAGAGTTTTGGGACACTTAGTCCCTAAATGAGAGCTTAAGTATGGGAAAGTTGTCCATAGTCGGAAAATTATGAATACGGCCTCGGAATGGAAATACGATGGTTCTGTTTTCTTCGTTAGGTGATTTTGGGGTTAGGAGCATGTTCGGATTGTGTTTTGGAGGTCCGCATCTAATTTAGGCTTGAAATGCTTAAGTTTGAATTTTGGAAGTTTCCGATTCGATAGTGAGATTTTGATCCGTGGGTCGAAATAGAATTCAGAGAGTTTCTGTAGCTTTGTTATGTCATTTGGGATGTGTGTGAAAACTTTCAGGTCATTCGGACGTGGTTTGGTTGGGTTTTTGATCAAAAGCATATTTCAGAACTTTTTAGAAAACTTAGGCTTGAATTCGATGGGAAATAATGGATTTGGTGTTTTTTGAGGTTTTTTTATGATTGGAACAAGTTTGAATGACGTTTTAGGATGTGTTGGTGCTTTTGGTTGAGGTCTCGGGGGCCTCGGGGTGATTTCAGATGGCTAACGGAAAGTTTTGAGTCTTGGAAGATCGCAGAAATTGCAGCAGCAGTTGCAAAGGAATTTTGGTCTTCGCGATCGTGTGGAAGAATTTTGGAAGGCAGTTGTTTTTCTCTTTGCATTCACGGTTGAGGTTCTGCATTCGCGGAAAGCTAGAGGCTGGTGCTTCGCGTTCGCGTAGGTGTGACCGCGTTCGCATAGGTATATGAGTCTAAAGCATAGCGTCCGCGGGGAGATTGTCGCGTTCGCATAGGGATAATTTTGAGAAAAATAAAAAATGTGCTTCGCGAGCACGAGGCTGAGGTCACGATCGCGATGAAGGATTTACAGAACTGGGCAGTGAGTTTACTAAACATTTCATCCGCGATTTTTAGCCAAATTTTCCACTTTAGCAGAGTATTTTGAGAGCTTTTGAGGGAGATTCAAGAGGGGATCAAGGAGAATCGATTGGAGGTAAGATTTTTGAACTTACAACGTGATTCTATTATGAAATTTACCTAGAAATTCATGGAAACTTGGATTTCCTTGTGCGTGAAGTGACGAGCGTGTGCTTGAGCAATTTGTTTAAGAGTCTTATTTTCTTGAAGTATTCCTTAACATGTTCCTTTTTCCTGCTTTACTGTAATTGCTGACTTAACCTGTTATTAGTTAGAAGAGCATGTTTCGCTGACATTAATTGCCTATTTGCTTTAAACTGCCTTAATTGCATTACGTGCAGCATGTTAGGCTAGAATTGACTGTCTACTTATACGAAGTTGGAGTTTAATTTAATATTCTTGTGTCATTGTTGTGTATTTTAAATTAGGATTACGGAACGACATTCCGCGAGATCCCTTGTACGAAAGTTATGATTTGGACTAAGATCCTTGGGATACCAAGAGATCCCTAGCATTTATATTGATGATACCAAGAGATCCCCAACATTTATATTGAAGATACCAAGAGATCTGGGGATACCAAGAGATCCTCCGCATTTATATTGAGGATACCAAGAGATCCTTAGCATTTATATTGAGGATACCAGGAGATCCTAAAGATACTACGAGATCCCCGATTATTATTATTATTATTATTATTATTATTATTATTATTATTATTATTATTACTATTATTATTATTATTATTATTATTATTATTATTATTCTTGTTGTTGGGAGCGTTATTTCCTTGTGTTTGCCTGTATTTTTGTTTTTCCGTCATTGTACTCTTGTTATCTGTATAGACTCTTGCTGTAGATTCTCAATTATACTGTTTATCTTATCTTGTCATTTCTACTTCAGTAGGGCCCTGGCCTTCCTCATCACTACTCAACCGAGGTTAGGCTTGGCACTTACTGAGTACTGTTGTGGCGTATTCATGCCCTTCCTGCGCATGTTTTTCATGTGCAGATCCAGGTACCGCTACCCAGGCGTATCACCCTTGAGGAAGGGAGAGCATTTGGAGACTTCGAGGTACTTTTGCCACGTCCGTAGACCGAAGAGTCTCCATCTTTATTCTGTCTTGTAGTGTTAGCCTTTCTACCATACTGTTGATTTAGATACTTTGGTGATTAGAGCACTTTACTGTATTTTTCTTCTAGCTTATGTTCTCGTGTGTTTTCGGGTTTTGGGATAGTATTGTAAAAGTTGAGATATTGTGTTGTATGTGACGAGTGGCATTTTACATTTTATTTCTTTTTCATTTGGTTAAATCTGGGATTGAGTTATAATTTTCGCAGGTTACTTCCCGAATTATTAGGCTTACCTAGTCGTAGGGACTAGGTGCCGTCACGACATATTCACGGAGGACGAACTGGGATCATGAATAATCTGCCACTTAGTCGAAGAATACCATCACTATCAATAGTTCTGTATTTTACTAGCTAAGGTCTCATGTTGATATTTACATAATCGCTCATCTTTATATTGAATTAACTTTATATATTATACTAGTGAATACTTGGCTTTATCACAAGCCAATAATGTCTCTTAATTCTCCGTAATAAACTTGATACAAGTACCATTTAGTCTCTACATATTTTAAGCCAAAGGTCTTTTTACAAAACTATATGTGCCAAATTGCTCATTGATTTTTCTACACAATACATCAGCCACTATATTGGTCTTTATATAGCGGTACCAAATAAAATAATCATAGTCATTGGATAGTTTCATCTACCAAAATTGTCGAAACTTTAGATGTTTGTGCTGAAAAAAATGTTCTTTAAGTTATTGTGGTTAGAATAAATCCTACAAGTTTCGTAGTATAAGTAATTCCTTCAAATCTAAAACCACTACAACCAACTCCAATTCATGAGCAAGATAATTTAGCTTGTGCTTCTTGAACTACCCAAAAGCATAAGCTATAACGCGACCATATATGTGAGAAGCAAGAACTTATCCTAATCCACCCTCGAAACATCACCGAATATTATGAGTCCTCCATAACCTGATGGTAACTTTAATACTAATATGGTTGTTAAACATGTTTTGAGTTCCTGGAGTTGTGCTCACATTCCTTGGTTCACTGAAACTTTATTTTTTCTTTTTTTGGTGTTAACTAGGTTAGTGGAGCTGCTATTTTAGAAAAATCCTATACCAAATGCCAGTAGTGGCCTGCCACACCAATTAGCTGCATATCTCTTTAGGAATAGTTGATCTTTGCTATTTCTGAACTGTTTCTATTTTCTTAGAATACCATAATCACATCCTTAGTTACAATATGCCTAAATTGAGTCTAGTTACGCTTCAAGAACATGACAAAAGCTAACTTTTTTTTCCTGGCAGCGTCTATAGCACATTTTTTAAGTGGTACTTGTATTCTTTCTGACTACGAAATATACTTAAAATATCATAAATAAAATTATGATCCCCTTTTTTCCTAGAAACACACCATATTTATTATATCTATGAAAGCGGCTGGAGCATTGGCCAGTTTAAAGACATTACAAGTAACTCATAATATCTGTACTGAGTTCTAGAGGCTAATATTAAAATATCTTCCTTTATTATTTTAAGCTGATGATAACTAGACTAGTGGTCAATCTTTTAAAAGTGGGCAACTCTTTATAACTAATCAAATAAGTTTCGGTAGGAGACAATGAACACATATTGTGTATTGTCATCTTATTCAATTGTATATACTCGATTTACATTCTTTCGAACCTATTTTCTTCTCTTTATTTTTTTTCAACAATATTGGTGTACCCCGTGGTAAAACACTTGGTATGGTAAAACTCTTATCCAATAGGTTTTCTAATTGTTTACTTATCCTTCTCAACTCCGTCGGTGTCGTATGATATAGTTTGCATGTCATATGTCAAAACAAGGCCGAAGTCAATTTCTCTTACGGGAGGTAGTCCTAGTAATCCTCGTGAAAATTCACTTATACATGGTACCTTTTCCAAGCTAAGTGTCTCATATCCTGTATTGACCATAGTTATGAGACCCTTACCACCTTGGTTCAATAGTTATTAAACGTTGACAAATGATATAACTTTTTCTATTACAAGTAAATGATCCTTTTTAGTACAAAACTGATTTTATTGGGTATCTCAATCAATCTACCTTTACATGAAAATCAAAGGTAGTGTGACAATAAGATAGATATTTCACACCCATCGGCATATCAAAGCATACCATATCAGCTACGATTTCATTAGTTAGGGTATCCCTTCTCTAAACTCAAATCCGACAAACTTTTATACACATGTTCAACTAATAGAGATTTTTCTGCAGATGTAGCAACCCGAAAAAAGGATCGATCAATATCTCAATATGTACTTCATTTCTAACTCTTTGATTTGTATTAAATCCCTACTAGAAGATTTTCTACTTCTTGTAGGCCTATTATGTCTCTTACTTAATTTTTATAGTAAGATCAACTACCTTAATTCCAATTCAAACTCTTTGTATGTGGGGGTTATTGCCTTGTTTGGAGGAACCAATCCTTCGACAAAACCTAAAACTCGAGGTATTGCATCAAACATCGAGTAGGGAGCATATCCATACTGGTGAGAAATCTAGTGTCGTATATTGATATAATCATAATCTAAATCAATTCTTAAACTAACTATTCGGCTGTTAGGAAGGAAGTGACCCATAAGCAGTTTAGTGAAGTCGTTCCCACTTCCCAAGTCAGTTATGTTCACCTATCCGTATTACATCTATCACACTCGTAATTTTTCCTCGGCATAGAGGTAATTACCTCAATGATAACAATCTCCTAGTTATGGTAGTGGACTAGTACTTACTTCATGAGTGAATCCTACTACATGTCTCATGGCGGTATGACATTCTATTGTGGTGGCACGGACCTTCCTTGGCTCGATCTGCTGCTTTTTCTCTTTCCTTTAGCTAGGAGAGATGGCTACTAAAGGCAGCATTTCATGTCCTTGAACCTTTAACATTTACTGATATCAGATAATCAAGCTTGAGCCATACGGTAAGAAGATAAAAAAGTGTTAGATTCATCAATTTGACCCTAGTCATCACACATGTACAGAGGAACAAGAAAGAAAGGCCAGAAACATATCACGACCTTGTAGAATCGCGATTATAGGAATGACTGACTACATAACCATAATTGAGATTCTACTACCGATATGTGCTCCATTAGTCACAAGAAAAACCTAGGGCTCTGATGCCAACTTTGTCACGATCCAATTTAGGATCAATGACCGGCGCTAAGAGCAAGTGCTACCAAGTAAGCCTCATCGGTATTTTATAAAAAATCAGATAGAGTTTTTCCTAACTTAGGACTATCCAAAAAATTACCGTGTCTAAAAATCAACAACAGAACCAACCTATATCAACCAAAATATCTTATATTCTTTATCAACTAATCAAATAGTTATTCACCACTATTAATCCATCACTAGCAACATAGAAATCTTAATTTTATCTCCAAAATACTATAAGAGAGTCCAATACTAGTCATATATCTAAAATAGAAAACGAATACTCATGACACTAACAAACTGACTATGGAGCGACTCTAAGAATTTTAAAGAAAAGAACATAATAAATGAATAAACACTTCGCCCACGTGAAAAAGTGCAGGGCTTTCCAAAAATTTGTCAAATTGTGTACTCTAATTAATGAAATCCTCACTCATGTCAACTGATGTCTCTGAAAAAAGATAGCGGAAAGTGAGTCGCTTGCTCAGTGAGTAATAACACTTAACCATAACCGTTTTTAATTGGGGACAAGTCAGAAAGCATGCCTATTTAATAATAATCAGAGACTATTATAAAAATAAAATGCCCTATCAAAAACGGTAAATATAATTAGTTTATTCATGCATTTCTTGTGACAGAAATCAATTTAACAAATCAATAATAAATACGGTAGACACTTTCTCATAGTAAATCTTTATGTTTGGGAGGTTTCGAAGAAAGGATCATGTAATATGTAATATTGTGTGGTCCCCTTCGAAATAAGTCAAATATAATTGTAGGTTCCTACTCGAGGAAAAACTATAACTGTATGTTAGTTCTATCTTTCCACTAGCGAGGGCTATAGCTGTAACTGGTAATCTATAAATACAAGATGCACCAGGTCTAACGAACCTACCGTTAGCTACGGGATCCTTCAAGTCTCCTCCCAATTATACTCGTTCTTGTAAACAGTAAATACTCGTACAAAAGTATTTTCAAAATAATAAAGGGCATATCATTTCTTATCAAATCTTGTAATTTTATTTCAGTAACAGTAATCGTATCTCAAGTAATAATAAAACATGTCTAGTAACAGTGAGATTCATTCAAATAACTATACATCTCAAGTAACGGTAAAACATATCTAGTAAACGTGAAAACATTTAGATTAACTGATAAATATCTCAAGTAAATTGTTCGGTACCATATCAAGTAAAGGATGTGTCCCATATGCAATTTTAAAGCATTGGTAATGCATTTATTTTCAAAATTATATAAAAACCATGCAGGTTATGAAAAGACAAATTGTGGTAAGGTTACTACTCACTGTACTCGTGTCAAAATATCAAACTCGTCACCTCAAGCAATCTGTATAGCTTCCTTCAATCAATCTATAATCACATTATATCGATCTCGTGTTAATTTTCTTGTTTAGGCTAATTCATAACTAATTTAAAATACCAAACCCTCAGAATTTCATGTTTTACTCTTAGCTCATCAAATTATATTTACCCATGCAAAGGGTAACTCGAACAAATGCATAATCTTCTAATTAAAAATCATTCACATTAATTCATTCGGTTCATGAAAAGTTCCATGAGTTCTCTTATTATTTTTCTAGTTTTCTTTTTTTTAAAAGAAAATTAGTAATCTCATCTCAATCCATCAAAAACTCAATACTTAATTTTCTCATGACATACAGAAACTAATAAGTCTGGAGTCTAAAAGGATTACCTTGAATTGCTCATTCTTTTCTTCCCATCCTTGTTCTTTTCCTATATTTTGTTTCTCTGGATGGGCTTTATTCTTTGTTGATTCAAGTGATCATATCTTTTGTATTTCTCCTTTTCAAAGGATCTAATTGCAGAAGATTTCACCTTGAATTCTAATTTCTTGTATTGCTGCTCAAAGGATTTTCCTTTCTTTCTTTTTCCTCTTTTTGTTTGTTTTAAAATTTTGCAGTAGCTTCTGTTTTTTTGCAGAAGCTCCAACGTTTTTCATTTCCCCAAATCCCTTTGATTTGCTTAAGTTTGATGCTCCTTTCTTCTTTAAGGGCTACGGCCTATTTTGCTCTTTTTTTTTTTTTTTTTGCTATTAACCATTGTGTCCTCACATAAATTGTGAGATATTGCACATTTATTACAACTTCCTCTTTAATAAACAGCAAAACCAACCGAGCTAGCCACAACATCAAAGATCATTAAGTGTGTATATTTTTAATATATTTGAGTAGTGAATGTAATTATTTTGGCCAAATGTATAACTTTACCCTAAAATGAAGTAAACCATGTAGAGGCAAGGTGTGTCAGGTACCTTAGCTCTTTCTTTCACTATCAAATCTACTTTCAATACTGTTTTTAGCTCGACTTCTCTCCCACCAAAACATTTCAAATTTAAATTCATGACTTGGTTGTCCGCCAGCTATTTATAAAATGTTTTTAAATGAAAAAGCTGCTGATGATTAGCAATTCATCATTAGGTAGATATATCTCATGTATATAGGTCAATTGTGATATCGGCCAGCGCTTATTCTTCCATTATAATATTTTCAATTGACAATGAACGACAGCCAGCAGTGTATTTAACCTTCCTAAGTTTGAACATAACCTGTCAGTATATTCTTTCGAAAGATGCCTTCACTATGAACAAGATGTTTCTCCTTTAAGCATAATTCTACAAATATATTTGTTAATGTAACAAGGATGTGATGATCCTAAAGGTCATCACTTATTTTTATATTAATTATGTATTTTCGAGACTTTGAAAATCTCATACAGAGCCACCTCGATATGTATGTGCAGTTCGGGCGCGTGATCGGAAAGCTTAAATACAAAAATCGGTGAAAATGGTAAAATTTGGGTATAAAGTGAATTAATTTCACTTCGGTCAACGTTTTAGGTAAACGAACCGGGATCCGTGTTTGAATGTCCCGAAGGGTCGGTAGGGGAAATACCCGACTTGGGCGTATGCCCGGAATCAAATTCCGAGGTCCCAAGCCCGAGAAATAAATTTTTTAAAGAAAATTATTTTCTAAAATTGTTTAATGAAATTTGAAATGAAAAATTAATTAGAATATGGTGGTATTAGACCCATATTTTGGTTCCTGGCACATGTCTTATATGTGATTTAAGATAATTTTGTAAAATTTGATGAAAAACAGATGTCGTTTGACGTGATTCAGACCTAAATTGCTAAGGTTGATGTTTTATGAAGTTTGAGAAAAGTTCTTTGCTTTTGAGGTTTAATTTGTTGTTATTAAGGTTATTTGGGCGACCTGATCGGACGGATAAGTTTGTATGATGTTGTTGAGTTAGTACGTGTGTTTGGTTAGGAGCCCCGAAGACTCGGGTGTGTTTCAGATGTGTTTTGAGAAGTTGTGGACTTAAGAAAAATTACAGATTTAGTTGTTCTGGTGTACTCATGTTTCTTCTTCGCAATCACGGGATGGCCCTCGCGAATGCGATATGTAAATGATGCTGGAGGAATTTCCTTCTACACGAACGCGTAGCTCAGGACGCGAACGCAAGGAAGTGGGGGGCTATCCCTTCGCGAACGCGGTCCTGGCCACGCGAACGCGTAGGCCAAGTGGGCCTGGGCAGGGGATGGGACGTCAGTCTTACGCGAACACGACCCATTGGACGCGAATGCGAGGGTTTGAGAAATTCTTCTCCGCAAACGCGAGCCCGTTTACGCAAACAAGAAGGTCTATAGGCCTAACTCATTGTGAATGCAAAGAACATTTTGCCCAATTATTTTAAAGTCTCAAAAATAGAATACTTACGGGGTTTTTACAAAATTCCATAAGTCTCTCCTTCTCCAAAGCTCTTAGGCGATTTTTGAAGCATTTCCTCACCATAACCTCTTGGGTAAGTAATCTTTAACTTGTTTTCTTCCATTTTTATCAACACCCACTAGATTTCTAGGCCTAAAACATGTGATTTAGGGTAGAAAATTAGGAATTTGGGTAGAACCGGAGTTTTTGATTAATTGTGATTTAAACCTAGTTTTGGGGTCGAATTCTGGTACTATATATTCGAGCTCGTGGGTGAATGGGGGATCGGATTTTAGTTCGAACCTCATGTTTTGACCAAGCGGACCCGGGGTTGACTTTTGAATTTTTGGGAAGAATGATTAGAAAACTATAATTAAGCATTAGATTTGAGTTATTTAGCATTTATTGATGTGATGAAGTCGATTATGTATAGATACAATTGAGTTGGAGCCAAATTCGAAAGGAAAGGCGATATTGGCGGATTGAGTTGGCCGTGAAAGTTTGAGGAAACTATTCGGTCTAACCTTAGATTGGGGGATTAGGAGTTGAGTCCTATTTTTTATTTGCTTCTTGTTGAGTCCGACGTACAGGCATGGTGTCGAACATGACCTTGAGTCTTAAATTGGTACTTGTTGTATTCTAAAATGATACTATGGGTGCTTTAGCAGGTAAATCCTTGATATTGAGCAAAGACATAGTTTATTTTCTTAGCCTCTATTTATGATTGAGAAATGGTGATAACTGAGATGAGCAGGAGTTGAGCTAAGATTGGTTATAGTTGATTCTCCCTTGCCGGAACGTATATACTAGTGTTGTTGAATTCCTTTGCCGGAATAGTGTATTTATTGTTGATCCCTTACCGGGACGGCTATTTTAACTATTATTGACTGTATATTTGGAATAGGTTACGATATGTATATATATATATATATATATATATATATATATATATATATATATATATATATATATATATATATATATATATATATATATATATATATATATATACTAGTGTTGTTGAATTCCTTTGCCGGAATAGTGTATTTATTGTTGATCCCTTACCGGGACGGCTATTTTAACTATTATTGACTGTATATTTGGAATAGGTTACGATATGTATATATATATATATATATATATATATATATATATATATCGGGTTGCACGCCGCAACAAATATTATATTGGATCAGGTTACACACCGCAACAAATATTATATTGGATCAGGTTGCACGCCGCAACAATGTTAAATGATAAGGGACCGATTTGCACGCCGCAACAATAGTATTATTGCGGAGGTAACCAACCCTCACTTACAACCGAGAGGTTGTGAGTTCGAGTCTCCCCAGGAGCAAATTCTGGGGATTTATGCCGGGGGTCTATTTGGAAACAGCCTCTCTACCCCAGGGTAGGGGTAAGGCTGCGTACACACTACCCTCCCCAGACACCACTGAGTGGTATTGTACTGGGTCGTACTTTAACAATAGTATTATTGAATTGTTGTGGATATTGTACTATCCTTTCAGACTTCTATTTAGTCTTTGCTAGATTTGATACATTCCCTGAAGCATGTTTCCTCCTCCCTTTTAAACTACTTATTTCATGTTTATTCTTCCGCCATATATTATATAACTGCACAAGTTTTATCTGAAGTATGGTCCTAACCTCGTCACTACTTCACCGAGGTTAGGCCAGACACTTACCAGCACATGAAGTCGGTTGTACTGATGCTACACTCTGCATTTTGTGCAGATACCGAAGCAGCACTGGGTCAGCAGCAATAAGGGGTCAGCCTTCAGTCCACCGAGATTCCGAGGTAATCCTGCAGGTGTTCGCCGGCCCGTCTCTTCTATCTATTATTATGTTCTGTTATCATCTGTATCCAATATAGACTGTGTTCTTTTTTTCAAACATTATATGTAGTAATCATAGATGGTCCGCGAATGTTGTAATACCGATTTTTGGTAGAGATACATATTGGCTTTTCTCGTATTTACTTTTGAATTATAATCGTCTAAGTCTTCCACTAAGTTTTCATCTTCCGCTATTATTTAAATACTTATCACTTGTTAATATAAATTGTTAAAAAGATAAAAATGAAAGAGTTAAAGACTTTTAAACTTTGTGACTTGCCTAACTTCTACGAGTAGGTACCATCACAACTTAAAAAATCCGGATGGTGACAAAGGAAGAGACTAAAATTCCCTGACAAGAAAGCTTTCCTTGCGCCATCCAATATCAATATGATACCAAACATATCTTGTTTAATACAATTGGATTATGGAAAACATGGTTTGAATCCCAACGGAGCAAAAATATTTTGGTGAATTATTTTCATTTGAATAAGCTTTGACGGTCAAAGTTACTTGGTTCATATGCCAGCAAGAAATAACAAGTACCTGATAGAGATAAAATAGTCACGGTAAAAATTGATTCAAGCACCACCATTGGTTTTTAAAAAAACTATACAGATGGATACTTTTGACTTTTGAGGGGTCTAGGGAATACAGAGAGGGGATCTGCCCAAATTGAATATTTTTGCTAACACATACAAAAAACCAAAATTCAAGTCAATCCAAATGAGACAATAGGCAATATTTCATTGTCATTATCTTTATGCTACTCAACTTTCTAGAAGAGATTTTAATAGAACTTGTTAATTTTATATGTACCAACGTAGGGGTCTTTGATATGGAATCTAGATCATGTATACGACTAATTAAACAGAGAGTGTTAATTGTGAAGAACAGGTATTTGTACCCAAAAAAAATGTTGGGACTCAAATTTAAAATATATCCCCAAGTTGCAACAGCATCAATCATCACTTATGACAATACAAGCGTAACTAAAAGAAGATGCAAAACGCGCATGTAAACGCTTAACTTAGTACTTTACAGAACTATGCCAAAAGATAACATCCTACAAAGAAAAATCAACTAAGAAGAGCATTTTGATGGGAATATTTTGCCACCTAACCAAGCTGCCTCCTTAGCTTATAAACACACCCAATGCACCACTCCACCCACTCCCAAAAGGCCACAAGCATAGTCTATAATCAAGAAATCAATAATCGAGTCAATCTAAATGAGACCATGAGCAAGATTTGATTGCCTCATTGTTATTATCTTTATGCTAAAACCAACTTCCTAAAGAGAACTTAACAAAACTTCATAACTTTATTGTATGCACCAAAGTAGTGACCTTTGATACAGAATCAAGATCATGTATGTGGCTAAGCCACCAGGTACTAACTACTTATTAAACAGAAGTGTTACCCCAATCCATAACAACTTGCCAAGGACAACATAACTTTTATAGCTGCGTGTCCGAACCAGCTTGCATACACCTTGATTAATTCGAAAGGATACTTGCTTCCCACCAGCACAAGTACCAGGTAGCGAGAACATTCGTAATTAACAAAACTCAAAAAATATATACAAAAAGAAGAGCAATTACAAAAAATGGAACCAACTCTATAAGATTTCCCCAACTACAACATTAAAGTTCATACCTAATTAGCATATAGTATCATCCTACATTGTAGTAGTAACATTTCACTCAGTTCTTTACAGAACTATGTCAAAAGATAACACTCCAGTGAAAAAACAGGACAAAAAGAGCATATTGATGGGCCCATTTTGCATCTTACCCATGTAATTAACTAATCCCCAGGGTGTTTGTCAGTGGCGAAGAGAAGAATTTCTCTACGGGTGTTCAAACTTGAAAGAAGTGAAAAAAAATCCGCGACAAAGGGTATTCCATATATGTTATATACCTCTAAAATCCAATATTTTAACTATATATACAATATAATTTTTTGACGAAGGATAGTCAATTGACCATCCTTGAGCAACCCCTGGTGTTTGCTACCTCCCACTAGGACAAACACCGGGTAATGAGAACATTTGTAATTAACAAAACTCAAACAAAAGTATATACAAAAATCAGTACACTTGAAAAAAGTGGAATCAAATTTATAAGATTTCCCCAAAGTGCAACACCATACCTAATATCATGTCACTCTCCTACATTTTAGTAACATTCCACTCAGTAGTTACAGAACTATGTCAAAAGAAAACACCCCAAAAAAGAAAAAGAAGAACTACTACTACTATAAAAAGCACCTTGCTGGGCACATTCTGCATTTTTAGCAAGATGCCTTCTTAGCACATGAATACACCCAATGCACCACCCTCCAAAAAGAGTAACTAAAAGAAGATGAATGGAAAATTAAAAAAGAAAATGAAGTAATAAAATTTTCATCTCCAGTTTCAACTTATACCTTCTGACTAAACCCTAAATTTATAGCTGTAGGAACTACTAATCTAATGAAACGGTTCAAAATGGCGCATAGTAACAAGAAGGGCACCTGATCAAACCATTCTCATTACAAGCCGTGCAAGTCCTGAATCCGCCTTTGTCACTATAACACTTGTGGGAGCCACTACATTCGTCGCAGAGAATAAATCTATGGCCGTCACACACTTGGCACGCGCCGAAGCCCGCTGCCGGAGTCAGCCCTTCGACGTGCTTCTTCAGCTCGCCGGCTTCATGCAGCTCCCGAATCTCGTCCGCTCCGCCAATGTACCTCCCGCCGATGAAAACCCTCGGCAGGGATAATTTCGTCTTTTCACGTACACCCAATATCGTCCTCAGCTCCTCCATGAACCCAGCGTCCATCGACACATCTCGCTCGTCGATCGAAACGCGGAAGCTGCGTAAGATTGTTCTCACGGCTTTACAATCATCAAATGTAGAACGGATTACTCTCAGGCTCGTGAAGTAAATCACAATCTTTTTCTCAGCTCCTGGGATTTGAATCAACGGCTCTGATTTACGGGGAGCTGATTCGGGTTTTAATTCGGTTACGGGTCGGGTTGAGAGAGCACGAAGGATGGCGTTAACCCGGCGGACGCGGTGGAAAATAGTGGGCTTTTTGGTCGGAGTGGGTGAGTTGTTGCTGGAAATTGAATCGTCGGAACAGAGGGTTTGAATATCTTTGAAAGAAGGGCAGGAGAAATTAGGAGAAGAGGGATTGTGAACCCAAATCTTTGATTTGGTTCGAGTTAGCAACATGGTTGAGCTTTCAGAAATCGAGAACCCAAAAAAGAAGAACAATGATTTGAGATTTCGCTCTGTTTTTTTTTGTTTGTCGCTGTAATTTTGGGTTCTAATCCAATAAGGGTGAGAGATTGTGGTGTTGGAATTGATTTTGGGAATCAGGGAAAAATGGAAGAAAAATATAGGGATAAAAATGGTAGAGTTTGAGGGTTTGGCGTCAGTGTTAAGGAAATAGAGAAGAGGGATGCGAACGCGGTGTAAGTTGTCAGGGTGGGTGGGGAGTGCCAGAAGAGAGAAGTGAAATGAAGAGAAAAGATAAAGGAGATTTTGACACCCAAAAAAAGAAGATAAAATAAAATGAAGGAGAGGAAAATTCTGTCTTGCACGTGTTTGGTTTGACTGAATGGTTCCATAATAATAGTATGCTTTAAAGAGATTAGTATTATATTTTTATTTAAAAATAATTAACATTATACTTCATTTTTCTTTTTATTAAAAAAGTTAGTCATATAAATATTATGACAAGTTTAATACGAAAAATTTATAATTATATAAATATCATGACTGTTTGAGACACAAGCTATAACAATAGTAAGGAAAAGCCGTGCAAGTCCTGAATCCGCCTTTGTCAGTATAACACTTGTGGGAGCCCTACATTCGTCGCAGAGAATAAATCTATGGCCCTCACACACTTGGCACGCGTCGAAGCCCGCTGCCCGGTTCTGGATCTATTTGTGCTTGACGGGTCATGTCTTACGGTCCCGGTTCGGGCATGCCGGGTCTGGCGGTTCGGGCATGCCGGGTCTGACAGTTCTGGCGGTTCCGGGTCTGGTGGTTCTCCAGGTTAGGACCGGCCCGTGATGGGTCTAAGCACCATGCAGTCCTGGGTCTGTTGGACCGGGTCTGGCGGATCTGACGGATTTTTTTTTAAAGTCAATATCTTGTATAGTAGTCATTAGTATAGTGTAGAATATATTTTATATGGTATACTAAGTTATTAGTATAGTATATATTGTGTTGTAGTAACTAGTATATATTGTATATTATGTATATATTGTGTTGTAGTAATTAGTATATATTGTATGTTATGTATATATGGATATATGTTATGTATATAATGTGTTGTAGTAAATTAGTAATTAGTATATATTGTATGTTATGTATAATATTTTGTTGTAGTAATTAGTATATATTGTATATTATGTATATAGTGTGTTGTAGTAAGTAGTATAACTGTATATAAAAGAATGTTGTAATTAGTATATTGTGTTGTATGTTATATATTGTATGTTATATAAGTATTCAAGGATTGATATCGAAGTAAAGACAAAGAAATATTGAGAAAAAAGAAATTCAAGGATATGATAAAGAGAAAAAAAAATGCTTTTCCCTTGACTTCCACAATTCCAAAAAGGTAGAGCCGTCTGGATTCTCCTTTTCTAGTCCCTGTGACAAGTAAATTTGAAGCTCATTTAGATGGGAAATTTCATCAAAATTATCACCTTGAGAACCCCTGAACTCCGTCCACCATTTAAGAGTTGTTAAGCCAGCAGCTCTTTTAGACGATTGTAACGTAGACGAAGCAGGGGTTGGGATATTTGGTCTAGCATGCTCTAACGCCTGTTTATAAGCATTATAAACAGTTTGAGCATTAATTTTAATTGATGCTTTCGCATCAGCTAGTGTAGCAAATTCGTCTTCTAAAAGATCTAAAGCTCTATAAATATTAGAATACCAAAAGTGAGGACCTCCTAATTTCATTGTTGGATTTAACATAGCAGCTACACCAAAAATAGGAGGGATTGGAAAACAATATTTTTTAAACTTTTGTTTCATTTCATTTATTGCAAGTTCATAAATATCCCCACCCTCGTTAAAATCAACAAACAAATCAGCTAGTGGGGCAATATAAACTAAACAGTTAGAAATAGTCGGATAATATTGTCCAGAAAAAGCATTTGTAGCCACTTGAAAATGTTCTAAAAATCTAAAAGAATTTTAACATTAGTCCAATCTTGGGTAGTTAGCGTTTCATCATCAACCTCACCACCTACCCGAGAATTAAACGTAGCATTAGTTGGGTTTCTATATTCATACGCTACTACTAAACTTTCGTACATGTAATTCCACCTAGTCGGGCAAGGTTTAGGAACCTTTCTTTCTCTAAGGCCATATTCGTCACATTTTTTAAAATATTCTCTAAGTCTAGTTCTACGGTTTGAATAAAATAGCCAATTAAGATCCATTCTCACCTTTTCAATTTCTATGTTTAGTATTCGCATACCATCACCAACAATTAAATGATAAATATGACAAAGACATCTTACATGGAAAATATTACTAAATGCAGGATTAAGGGTTTGTGTTAGCATGCCTATTGCACTAGTGTTGCTAGAAGCATTATTCATAGAAATTGCCATTATTTTATCGATAAAGCAAAAATATCTACATATATCTGAAACAGTGTTAGCTATAAACCTACCCGTGTGCCCTGAATTAATTATTCTATATGCAATTATGCGTTTTTGCATTGTCCAGTCTTCATCTATTCAATGACTTGTTACAGTTAGATAATCACAATCATTTCCATTTCTACCAATATCAGTTGTAATAGAAATACGATTAGGTATATGAGTAAATAAATAGCGCAAATATTGTTCATATTCATGCTTGAATTTATAAATATCGGCCTTAACTGTTGCGCGAGGCCAACCTTTATAAGTAGGATTAAAGACTCTTCTAATATAATGAATCCAATTAGGATTAGAAGCAAAAGTATAAGGAAAGTACATAACAGTAATCATTTTCGTAAATTCTTCACGATCCTTATTTGGATCGTAATATAAAATACCTCCGGTGACAGTGTTTATTCCTGGTTGAACTAGATTTGAACCAGTACTTGGGTTAACTTGAGAATCTACACTTGTCCCCCCTCTTGTTGCGCTTTCATTTGCAAAAATCTAGCCTTATCTCTAGGGTGTAATTTTATATGCTTAGTCTGTGCCACCACGATCTCCAGTATACCTATGAACAAGTAATTTCCCACAAGTTTTACACTTAGCCTCATTTTGTTCTCTTACTTGAGTAGAAAAGCCAAACTAATGATGTTTTTGTACGTTTAGGAGGTTGTCTACTAATAGTGGGAGTTTGTACAGGTGGGTGTGTCGGTTCATTACCTAAGTTATGAGCAGGACTAGTAGGTGTATCATCTAAATCTGGTGCTTGGATTTCATCATCATCCTCATTTTCCTCTAAGATAGGTTCATTAGGATAAAGAGCATTCATAATATCATCATCTAATCTATCACCTACTGCAACATCATGTAGAAATTCACTATCGGTAAATTGAAAACAAGGGTGATCACTATCAAGGATTACGGGAGGCGGATTAGGACGTCTAGGTTGGCTACTACTTTCAACTTGCTTATCTTTTTTAGGTCGGGGAGCCGGGGGAAGGGTGGTATTATGGCCACTACTTTCACCGGTTTACCTTTTCCTTTACCGAATATTTTTTCAGAGAAAATGCCATACTAATTAAAATTAAGCAAACTAAAAACACAAAAATATACTATTAGCACGTAAGAGTTGAAACGAGTTTACCGGATTGCCGACAATTTCTTGGAAATTGAAAATCGTTGAACTTGAACACTTGAAAACTTCAATTCAACAACTTCATAATTTTTCACGAATTTTCAACAATAAATTAAACACTTGTACTAGAAAGATTGAAAGAGAGCTTGAGAGAGATTGAGAGTTATTGATGAATTGGTGAATAAAAATGAATGAATGAGGAGGTATTTATAGTTGAGAAATGGGAAAAAGTGTAATTATATAAAGTTTGGGGTTAAATTAAAGTTTGAGGGCCAAATGGCTATTTTTCAAACTTCCAAACGGCTACTTTTTGCAAAGAGCCGTTATTGAATTTTTTTTTTAAAAATAGCCGTTGGAACCGCCAGCCGGTCCCGGGTCTGGCGGTTCCGGTCCTAACGGTTCTGGAGAAGGGACCGGCGCGTACGGGTATTTAGAACTGGTAGAACCGGAACCGCCGGAACCGGCCCAGCAGAACCTGTAGAACTGCCAGGCACGCGGTTCCGGTTCGGAACCGGCACACAATACAGGGCTAATGCAGGATCAATTTCCCTCGCAAGTAGTATTTTCAGTTAGAGCTCCTCGCACTTGTATTGGTTTAATTTGGATGGCTTGATAAGTGTAAATAAAATATGGAGCCCGTTTTAATTGGCTTATAAAAGTAGCTTTCAAGTACAAATGCTTTAAAGCACCTTTTAAGTGTTGGAGTTGATTTTATAAATAAGCAATTATGTGTTTGGATAAAAGTGTTGGAGCTGAAAAAAACTATTAAATTGTCTGGTAAACAAGTGTTAGTAAGCATTTTTCTGTTAAAATTATTAAAATATCCTTAAAGTTGTTAAACCTATAAAGAATCTTATTATTACAATATTTTATTCTAAATAAATTAGATTCATAATAATTAATATTTTAATTCACTTTCAATTTATAAAATTAAAAGTAGTATGAAGAAAGCAAACGAAAATTAAAACAATTTCGGTATGAAGAAAACAATCAAAAATAATAATTAATATTTTAAAGAAAATTAGTAAAAAAAATGGACGAAACAAATCGTTACCATCTCGAGAAGAATGGGAAAGAAAAAGAGTAAATTAACAAAGAAAATAGATGTTGCAATTTCCGGAGGAATAAGACAGCAGCAATTTCAAGTTTTGTACTGAGCGATAATTTTGAGATTAAAAATAACTATAAGGGATAAGAATGTAATATCCCTGGTCATGGCAATATGTCTTTTAAGCCAATCGAGAAAAAGTTGGGTTTAACCAACTTGTCGGTTTTGGGGTTCTTTTAAAGCAGATTTTTTGTTTTTTTAAGCCATTTGGCTAGTTGTCAAGCACTTTCATAAGTTAAAAAAAGCTTAAAAACTAGTTTGATCAGCTTTTAAACCTATCCAAGCAGGTTCATAGTCGAGGATAGAGCCGACCGCGGCACAATGGCGAGGAGTTGTCTTAAGAAGGATTATTGCCTAGGTCAAGCAAATGGGAGAAAGAAGCAACAGTAAGATAGTTTAGCAATAAATATAAGGAATATTTTATTGGATATTTTCTATATTGTACTTTTTAGGATTTTTTGGGGATAACCCTTATAAATAAGAAGAAATAAAGAACAAAAAGAGATCTTCACTTTTTGATTAGAGCACTTGTAAAGGGTTGACTATAGAGCTATACAAAAAGACTTGTCTTGTTCACAAGATCCAAAGATTTCTCATCCATCTTTATTTATCATTATCCCATATTGTTGTCAGGAAGAAAAATCACCTATACTATCTAATATTTGGGGGATAAATTTCTCTTTATTATATTTATTGTCATTATTTACATTTATTGTATGTTCTTATTATAACATTCATTGAATGCGTACTTGATCTTTATTACTCTTGAACATGATCTCATCCTACGGATCTATCTAAGTTTTTTATCTAAAATTTATTATATCTAACTAGGATTCACCCTCTATTTTCTCATTAATTAGTTTAACAAAAAGTTTAATACTTCTTAACACTTTTTGATCAAACATCACTGGGCTTACTTAGAAGAATTTACATTTCCGCTATGATTTGCGAGTTATTATACAATGAGCAGATTACCTTGCGCACACCCACAAGACAGTGGCTAAGAATTTCCATGATAGTTTTTCAACAAAAAAAACATAGTTAGGGAGAGGGTAACAATAGTAGTAATAGTTAGAGCCATCAAAATGGTTTAGCCCGTGAGGTCGGCCCAACCCAGCCGCAAGTTGGGTAAGGTTGGGTTGAAATCTTTTAGCCTATTTAAAACTAAGGCTTATAAGTCCGGTCTAAGTCAGCCCGGTGGCCTTTGAGGCTTGATCGAGGCTGGGGCAGGGATGTCTCGTGGGCCAAAAAATAATTAAATTCAAATTTAAATATTTAAATAAATTAAAAACTAAAAAAGTATTAACTATAATTCCCATTTTCAACTTTAGATTTCTCATTTGCCCTTCCATATCAACTAGAATTTATATTTTTGACATGCATGTAGTATGACAAGATTAGTTTTCTTTTGCTTAATTACAAACGAAATAGGATAGTTTTAAGTGGACAATATTATTTTTTTCTAAAAAAAATATTACTTTAAGTGGCAATAATCAGTTTGGATTACTTTAATTTATTATTAATTATTAAATTGCTCTTCAGTATAAATAAAAGTCGAGTTTTAATACTCAAACAAAATTGACAACACTAGCAAATTGTATGAATTTTTAAAAATTATGGACTACGCGGTAAAATCAAATGTTAAACCTAAATTAAAAACCTTAACATATATACTTAGCTAGAATTTGCCCATAGATTTCCAAATTAATTTTAAAAATCTTGATTTGGGTGAAGTTTGATTTGAAGATGAAAATGTGTTTGGATATTAGTTTTCAAAATATATTTCTCAAATTTATTTTGGAAAAACATGTACTCCTATATTATTTGTGTTTGCAAATATTTTGGCTCAAAACCAACAATTGAGTTGATTTCGGGATTTGAGATTTTGCCAAATTGTAGGCAAAATCTATGGCCAAACATGTGTTTTCAAAATAAAATCCAAATTTATTTGGCAAGATCTATGGTTAAACGGGTCTTTATTGAAGAAATTCATGAACCTAAGAAAAGAAAAGAAAAGTAAGAGTTAGAGATATAGAGAATTTGCATTTCAATTATGAGATTCCTTGTTAAATATCAAGATTTTTTTATTCTCTAAATAAACAGAAGTAGTTTATGTGATTAAGGGATTATGTCATGAAAAATCCTCTAAAAATTTAAAATGATATTTTTTCTAAAAAGATTGAAGTGTCGGCCCGTCCGAGCCAGCGAACCTCCTAGGGTTGGGTTGGGCTAGCCATTTTAAGGCCCATAGATGGGGGACTGGCCCGCCCTAACCTATAAAATCTAAAAGCCCATGGGGCATGGATTGGGATGGGCTAGCCCGTTTTGACAGCTCTAGTAATAATAGTGATACAAAAATTTTAAAAAAATTAAAAAAATATATAGTAATAATATCGGAAAAAGGACAAAAATATTCTGAAACTATTCGAAATAGCACAAAATATCCTCCGTTTATTTTCTGTGCCAAAAATATCCATGCCGCCTACGTTTTAGACCACAAATGCCCCTAAATCTTTAGTCTTGCCATTGAAGCTGATATGACAATCCAACTAGGATAGATTTGCTTACATGGACGTCCACCTAAAGAATCCAGCATTATAAAATTATTTTTTCGAGAAAATTATTTTTTCAAATTATTTTATTAAAATACAAGATCAATATTTTTTCCAAAAAGTAAAATATATTCGGAAAAATTATTTATTTCACAATTTTTTCAAAATACAAAATCAACACTTATTCCTAAAATAGTAAAAAAGATTTGGAAAATTTATTCATTAATTAAAATATTATATATAATATACAAAATAAATTATTTTGGAGTGTGCTTTATTGTATTGTTCTGAAAAATATTTAGTTTTTTTAGAAAGTGTTCGATTATGAAAATTTTAAATTTCACTTGTAGTTGAATTTTAAAATTTTTAAAAATTTAAAAACTCCAAAAATTGTAAGAACTTCGGATGAACCAATTGACACTTACAGTAGAGGTATGCCTTTTGTGAAGCTATAACTGATAAGTATCTAAAAATTTAGACCAAACTAATCATAAATTTACATAAGAGAAAAATGGAATTTTTTAATCAAATCATAAAACCCAATCAAGAATAATTTTTTTGAACTTTTTTACTATTTTCGGAATAAGTTTTGATTTTTGAAATTTTTTTCCTGAAAAAATAGTTTTGCCATGCTGGATTGCTTAGGTGGATGGTCATGTAAGCAAATCTGTAACGACTTGATCAGTCGTTTTGAGCTCTAACACGTTGTTCAGCAGTCTGAGGCCATGAACAGCTTCATATCAGGTATTATGACTAGTACGTATGGTCGGGCTTAAGTTTCGGGAAGTTTAGAGTTGATTTGGAAAGAGAATTCTCATTTCGAAAGCTTAAAGTTAAAAGAATTAATTAGGATTTGAATTTTGAGTAAACGAGCTCAGAATTGGCATCAGAAGGTTCCAGCAGGTTTGTATGATGATTTCGGACTTGGACGTATGCCCGGATTGGGTTTTTGACGACCCGTGAGCATTTTGGCGCCTATTGTGGAAAGTAGCATTTTGAAAGAAATTTCATAAGTTTGGACTGAAGTGCATTTCAGTGATATCGATGTCCGTTTGGGATTCCGAGTCTGGGAGCAGCTTTGTATTGTGATTTTAGAGTTGGAAGCGTGATCGGAAGTGAATTCGGAGGTCCGTAGGTCATTTTGAAGCCATTTGGCTAAAGATAGAAATTTGAAAGTTTTTGAGAAGTTTGACCGGAATTGGACTTTTTATCGGGGTCGAAATCCAACTCCAAAAGTTGGAGTAGGGCGGTAATGTCGAATATGACTTATGTGCAAAATTTGAGGTCAATCGGGCTTGATTTGATAGGTTTAAGCATCGAAAGTAGAAGTTGGAAGTTTTAAAGTCCATAAAGCTTGGATTGGGGGTTGATTCATAATTTTAGCATTGTTTTATGTGATTTGAGGCCTCGAGCAAGTCCTAATTGTGTTTTGGGACTGGTTGGTGTGATTAATCGGTGCCTCGGGTGTGTTTCGGGTTGTATCGCGCTCTTATTTGATGTTTCAACGTCGTTTCTTTGGACGTAAAGGGATACCATATTAAGAAAATAAGCTCCAAATTAAGTTTTATTAAATCATTAGATCCGTATCAAAATTTCGGAGCCATAGCAAAAAGAATCATCGAATTTGGACATCGTATGAGGAAGTTATGCTCATTTTATGCCGAAAAAACTGCTGCTTCTCGTATGGACGCAATTGCGAACATATCCATCGCAATTGTGAACTTTTTATCGCAAATACGACCTTTTCCAACCCCTCTTTGTTCTCTGTTGCGAAGGCTTTCTCGCTTTTGCGAGGGTTCGCAATGGATCGCAAATGTGACATCTGTAGCTTAATTTTAAATGTGTAACTCGAGTTTTTGCTTTATTTTATCATATTTTGAGCCCTAGGTCCGAGAGTGGGTGATTTTTGAGAGTGGATTTTTGTATCCAATCATTGGTTAAGTTCCTCTAACTAATTTTCAATCATATTTTGTGATTGTACCTTAGATTTAACATCAAATTCATGAGAATCTAAAGGAGAATTTGGGGTTTTAAAGAAAAATCTAAAAATTGAGATTTTTTAATTTTGACCACGATTTTGGGCATGGAATTTAGAATAAATTATATATTTGAGTTCCTAAGGTCATGGGTAAAACTTATTCTTCGAAAATTTTGGGTGTCCGGGCACGTGGGCCCAAGGGCGTTTTCGTCAACTTTTCGATCGGGGTTATGAATTGTTTTAAATTGGGTTATAATAAATAATTGAGTATATATTAATGGCTCGGTATCATTATTTCCTAGCTTTGGAACTTTGTTCATCAATTAGAGTCTTCAGAAGGGCGTGGAATGCCGGTTATGGTTCTTCGGAGCAAGATGAGCCTCCTTTCTAACCTTGTAAGAGGGAATTGTCCCCATAGGTGAATAACCGGTTATGTGTGCTCCTAGTTGTGGGGGCTACATACATACAAGGTGACGAGTGTCCGTGCTTAGCTACTATTATGCGATTGTCTAGGTAGTTACGACCCAAAAGCATATTATACTTGGATTAATTATAAACTTATTGACAACTTTACTTGCTTAAATCACATTAAATTAGTAAACGATATTTCTAACACGATTTACAATTCACTTTCTTAAATTATAAGATGAGAATTGGCTTTTCATAAGAAAATTTTTCCATGATGAATTCTTGATTGACTGCCGGTGTGTGTTTATTTCCTATTGGAGCGGGCCAAATGCCTCGACAGTTTTTAATACGTCAATGGTTCGAGCCGTTCGACCCTCGGCAAGTACACAATTTATTTCTGTTAGATCGGGCCGTCGCCTCGGCATAATATGTGCATGCTTGTATTGCTGCTTTGAACTTATTTAAGTCGTTATTGCCTCTTCCTAGTTTGAGAATATTTGGATAATAATAAAATGGGAAAATCTAAAAATTTCCTATAAAAGAAAAAAAATTCTTATTTTCTTCTATTGGATTAAAATCATGTTTATAGAAATCCACAATTTAATGTATTATTGACACCATTATTGGACCACTAGCAAGTGTTGAAGTCGACCATCTCGTCTCTACTTCTTTGAGATTAGACGGGATATACATTGAGTATACGTTATTTTCATGCTCATACTAACTTCTGTGCATTTTTGTTGCACAAGTATATATAACTCTAGCAGCCTACTAGGTGTAGCAGCACGGATGATTCTGGGACTAGGTGAGTTGCATAATTCGGGGCGGCCCGCAGCTAGTATAGTCCCTTCTATTATATTGTGTTTACTTTATGTCCACTGTATTCCGGATGGATGTTGTATTTTATTTCCTTATCAGTAGATGATCATGCACTGTGACACCGGGTTCTGGGATGGTTTTGAGATATTTTGTACTAATTGCTTATTATTTAATTTGAATTAAGGCAGTTATCTTTTTATTTATGAAAAATTGAAGGAAAATCTTAGTTTTCAAGATTTCTAAAAAATGATAACTTCATCAAGTAATTTGGTTGGCTTGCCTGACAGTGGTGTCTGGCGCCATCGCGACCCTTACTGGATTTTGGTTTGTGACAACATGGTATCAGAGCACTAGGTTCCCTTAGGTCTCACTAGTCATGAGCAAGTCTAGTAGAGTCTCGCGAATCGGTACAGAGAAGTCTGTACTTATCTTCTGGAGGCTACAGGGATGTTAGAAGTACTTTCCTTCTTGATTCCTTATCGTGCGATTTGATTCCTGCAAGGCTTGTGCTTTTGTTTCTTTCGTACTCAATCTTATGCCATGCGATGTGCATGTTATAAATCGAGAATTGAAGAATTGTAATGGCACTACGAATATGGTGTGGGTGGTTCTCCCTGCGGGGTAATTGAACTATTATATTTACCTTGTTGAAGGATATTTTGTTGTTTCGGATCAGTAGCGGTACTTCTGAGAGCTTTGAGGTTAAGAAGAAGTTGTCATGATGCTTATGAACAATTGTTCTGCGGTATTACTATGATTGTAGGATATTTGTCTATGTGTCGGGGCAGTGAATGACTTGAAGAAAGGTTTACTCGGTGCATGATCTAGAGATTAGGTAATTTATTCTCGGTAGGGGAAAGACAATCAGGCAGAGAATGTTCAGGTTTGGGTTGACAAGGTATCGAGACTCGGTATTTGCTAGCATGGTGGTATTTTCTTCTATGATGAGGTGTTTTTGTCCTTATTGAATGTACTAGATTCTCCAGTGTTATGATCTTCTACAATTCGCCTCTGGAGCAGAATATTGCATGTTAGTATTGTAGAAACGACTGTTAGATGTCGCGAGGCAAGGTGGTTTAGGGTTGAATCGGCATTTATAATATTGGAAGCTCGAGAGAGATGATCTCCGGCAAGATTTAAAGTTAGTAACGATTTGTGGATTGAAGTGCTACGAAGATAGATTTAATTAAGGCAACAATTGAGTAGCAAAGGATGAGGAAAGATGTGTGGAAAGTGTCAGATAGTGGCTAAAATTCTTAGAAAGCTATGTGTATGAAGCAAAGGTCAAGTAGGTAATTAAAGAAGCGAGTTTGCCCAAAGTGGGAGAGTGGCGGATGTTGCATATGGGCTTGGTGGTAGGATGATTATGCACCTTAAGGAGAGTTTGGAATGATTTGAAATTTTAGTGACTGGCGATTGAAGTTTAGGGGTTTAATTGGAAGTATGGGCTAATATGCAGCAAAGAGATCGGTTGTGTGAATGTGGTTGATGATTTTGAGTATAAAAAGGGGGTTTACAGAAAGAATCCGAGAATTTAGGTGGTTGATTACACAAGGTTTTGTCAATAAGAGATAAGGAATTCCGGTGAGTTCTAGAGTTGTGTAATAGTGGCTTCAAGCTAAGTGGGAGAGTCCCACCACCTATGATTGGGTTGCATGGTTAACCACTTGCGATGTTTTCTGGTTGTTAGCATGTTTCTGGGTTATTTCGGCTATCGAAAAAGAACATAAGTGGTGATTTGAGCGGAGGAATTCTTAAAGGGTGCTATGGTTGGCCTTATTGGCTCATATTTAGACTTGGGGAAGGATTCAGGACTTATGCCTTGTATGGATGCGGATTTTGAGGGGAGTGATTCCGCTGGGTGCCTCGCTGAGAGGGTATTTATGTGCTATAAGATTTATGGATTTGATTATATTTTGGACCAAGTAAGAGCGGGTGGCTCTCAGCAACGGTCCTAATGGATTCAAAAAGAGGTAAATTATGGTGCGTAATGATTTCAAGCATATAAGTACAGTTAAGAATCAAGCTTTTGCAGCAGCTTATGAGTGGAGGCCCAGAATGTTCTATTATGTTTTGACTTGCAGTGTAGCACTTGAGAGAAAGATGAGAAAGGACTTCAGATTCGTAAAAGGATTAGCAGGATGGGAATATCAGTTGAGGTTGTGAATGTGCGCCCAAGGAAGGTATGAAATGGTTCATGGGATTTGAGGCAGCATGGTCTCACGGTTTCAGGTCACTCGGGGTGAATGCGGATGGCGTGTGTATGTGTTGAAAGGATTTATTATTATTACTAACGCAATCGATATAAATCGAAGGAAGATATATTGGTTAATCACAGTTGAGTTGCGTATTGGTGGTAGAGGTCAGTTCCTTCAGCGTGATCAATTTATACATGTGATTTGTGGCGGTACGTGTGAGGGTTGTCGGTCGCTGTAATTAATGTTGTTTAGAAGCATTCTTCTGTTATGGCATGTTATATGTAGGCGGATCCCGGAAGGGCTATGGTGGCTTATGCCACTACTTAGATGTTTTCCTATACTACGGTTATGAGAATTTACCTGTGTGTTGCTGTGGTTCTCCTGAAGTGAGTCTAGTGAAAAGCTTTTATTGGCATGTTGGGTGCAGTGAGTGGTAAGTGAGGATCAAGGTTGCAGTTTGGTGCTGACAAGGATGTCACGAGCTCGGATGAGCGTGAAAGGAGTTTCAATGTTTAAAGTGAGTTGGTATTGTTGTCAATATCATATGAGATCAGTGTTCTGTAAAAAAGGCTTTGCATCATGGATAAGAATTCTTGATCGCTTTTCAGCGTTAGTGCGGCCGGTGGTTTGGATGTGCGGACCCGTTATTCATTTTGGAAGGTTGTGGGAGTGTGTCCCATAGGAAGATTGTATAAGTGTGACATGTAGTCACTTAATTGATTAAAGATTTAAACCAAGTACGAGGATTATGGTAATATCATCAATTTTAGAATTTATGCCTGGAGGGCACTCTGCTTATTGGGTTATGGACTGTGGAGATTCGCTCCGGTTATGAGGGTTGTTCTTATGTGCTATGAGAAAAGGGGAGTTATTATGGACCTTTGAAAGGTAATTAGCCTAATTGGTGCAATCCGAAATCGTCTTGAGATCAGTGGATTGATTTAAATGTGAACATGGGCTTTATATTAGGCCAGATGTGTTCATCCTATCAATATGCTCCTTATGGAAGAGAGTCGAGGTGTTATTTCATTGTCAGCTATTTCATGTAATGATGTATTACATCATGCGAGTTGCGTGACGACTTGGTGAAATTCTTATGTGTTGAGGTTCCACATAGAGATGAGCTTATATGAGCAGGATGACTCTTGAGATTCAGATAATATATCGCACTTTAGTTGTGCTCGAGTTTGTGGATTATATCGTTATATGTCTCCCCAGGGAATGGTATTATGCACTTATCGTGTTTATGACTGATATTCAGTATTTTGTTGTAATGAGCAATTTAGCTCGATGTACATCTCCTTATGTGAGTTCCATGTGTAGATTAGGTGGCACGTCGCCATGTTTATGATTTCTCGGATCGAGTTGCGCGCCACAACAGTGTGATATTTAATATAATTCCCCATATATGTTTATTGTGTGTGTTTTCTATTTTCTGAAGGAAGCTCATATTAGTTGTGCGCCTGCTTCGCATGTATGATTTGCGAGCGGGGTAATTGAAATTCCTTTTCATAGTTCGTTTTCCTTTTTGTATCACATTCTAATTAGTAGCTTATTGGCACATTGTGGCATCATATGAGACTTTTGGTCATGTTGGGGTGGCTTATTGCCTGAGTAGTTCGTACTAGGTGAGACGAGATTATTGGATTTATTATTAGTGCAATCTGGTTACGTGAAATATATTAAGGAGCAACGATCATTATTTGGTTCAGCATGAGGTAATGTTTCTTGTCAGAAGTATATACTCAACGATTGGTTGACTCGGCAGTTGATTATGAATTTATGCACATCTCTTCTATTGTGGCGGCATTGTAAGAGTTATAGTAAGACCTTTATATGTCATGGGGTGCAATGGGAGCATCAGATTCGTAGATTTTTTACTAAGTTGATCAAAAAATGTTATTGTGGTTCAGTGAGTAAAATGATGCTAGGTGTGAATTCAGCAAAGTTATGCAGTCATGTTTGAGTACAGCGTGTATTGATTCATAGGGTGATCATATGTTGGAAATAGGTCGGGCATAGAATTCTGGATGTTGGAATTGGGCTCTAAGGCTTATTTGCTTGAATAAAAGGGAATATCTTCAGAATTGATCGAGCCGATGTGCTCAACTAAGTTGTGGTAGCACGGGAAGGTGAATGAGAAGTTAAATAGTGATTTAAAACTACTTCAGTGTAGTTCTCAGCACGTTCCAGGACGAATGTATGTCTAAGTAGGATAGAATGTAACAAACTGACTGGTCGTTTTGAGCTCTAGCACGTCATTCAACAGTACGAGGCCATGAACATCTTCATTTTAGGTATTACGACTTGTACGTGTGGTTGGAATTAAGTTTCGGGAAGTTCAGAGTTGATTTGGAAAGAGAATTCTCATTTCGGAAGCTTAAAGTTGAAAGAATTAACTAGGATTAGAATTTTGAGTAAACGACCTCGGTATCAAGATCTAAAAGTTCCAGTAGGTTCGTATGATGATTTTGGGTCCAGATGGGATTTTGGATGACCCGGGAGCATTTGGCGCCTATTGTGGAAAGTAGCATTTTGAAAGAAATTATATAAGTTTGGGTTGAAGTGCATTTCAGTGATATCGATGTCCGTTTGGGATTCCGAGTCTGGGAGCAGCTCCGTATTGTGATTCTAGAGTTTGGAGCGCGATCGAACTGAATTCGGAGGTCCGTAGGTCATTTTGGAGCCATTTGGCTAAAGATAGAAATTTGAAGGGTTTTGAGAAGTTTGACCGAAAGTTGACTTTTTGATATCGGGGTCAGAATCCGATTCCGAAAATTAGAGTAGGTCTGTAATGTCGAATATGATTTATGTGTGAAATTTGAGGTCAATTGGACTTGATTTGATAGGTTTAAGCATCGAAAGTAGAAGTTGGAAGTTCTAAAGTTCATAAAGCTTGGATTTGGGGTTGATTCATGATTTTAGCTTTGTTTGATGTGATTTGAGGCCTCGAGCAAGTCCTAAATGTGTTTTGGGACTGGTTGGTGTTATTAGTCGTGGTCCCGGGGGCCTCGAGTGTGTTTCGGGTTGTATCGCGCTCTTATTTTTTGTTTCAACGTCGTTTCTTTGGACATAAAGGGATACCATATTAAGGAAATGAGCTCCAAATTAAGTTTTTACTGAACTATTAGATCGGTATCAAAATTTCCGAAGCATATCAAAAACAATCATCAAATTTGGACATCGTATGTTGAAGTTATGCTCATTTTTGTGTCGGAAAAAACTGTTGCTTCTAGTATGGTCGCAATTGCGAACATGTCCATCGCGATTGCGATGCCTAGTTTGCAATTGCAAACTTTTTGTCGTAAATGCAACCTTTTCTATCCCCTCTTTGTTCACAATTGCGAAGGCTTTCTTGCTTTTGCGAGGGTTCGCAATTGCGAACCCTGGATCGCAAATGCGATATGTGCAGCTTGATTTTAGCCGTGTTACTCGAGTTTTTGCTTCATTTTATCATATTTTAAGCCCTAGGTCTGAGGGTGGGTGATTTTTGAGAGTTTTCGTATCAAATCATTGGATAAGTTCCTCTAACTAATTTTCAATCATATTTTATGATTATACCTTAGATTTAATATCAAATTCATGAGAATCTAAAGGAGAATTTGGGGTTTTAAAGAAAAACCTAAAAATTGAGATTTTTGGATTTTGACCACAAATTTGGGCATAAAATTGAGAATAAATTATATATTTGAGTTTGTAAGATCATGGGAAAAAACTTATTCTTCAAAAATTTTAGGAATCTGAGCTCGTGGGCCCGAGGGCGTTTTCATTAACTTTTCGATCGGGGATAGGAATAGTTGTAAATTGGATTGTAATGAATAATTGAGTATATTTATGGATCAGTATCATTATTGGCTAGCTTTGGAGCTTTGTTCATCAATAAGAGTCTTCAGAAGGGCGTGGAATGCTGGTTATGGATCTTCGGGGTGAGGCGAGTTTCCTTTCTAACCTTGTAAAAGGGAATTGACCCCATAGGTGAAATAATCGGTAATGTGTGCTCCTGTCGCATGAGGTAACGAGAGTCCATGCGTAGCTACTATTTTGACATTGTCCGGGTAGTTAGGACCCAAAAGCATGCTATCCTTGGATTAATTGTAAACTTATTGACAACTTGACTTTCTTAAATCACATTAAATTAGTAAACGAATTTATAAGAGGATTTAAAATTCATTTTCTTTAATTATTAAATGAGAATTGACTTTTCATCAGAAAATTTTTTCACGATGACTTCTTGATTGACTGCCTGTGTGTGTTTATTTTCTGTTGGAGCGGGAAGAACGCCTCGGCAGATTAAATAGATGCATCTATGGTTCGAGCCGTTCAACCATCAGCAAGTGCACAATTTATTTATGTTGGATCGGGCCGTCGTCTCGGCATAATATGCGCATGCTTGTATTGTTGCCTTGAACTTATTTAAGTCGTTACTGCCTCTTCCTAGTTTGAGAATATTTGGATAATAATAAAAAGAAAAAATCTGAAAATTTCCTATAAAAAAAATAATTGTTTCCTTTTTTTGTTCTATTGGATTAAAATCATATTTATATAAATTCACGATTTAATGTATTATTGACACCATTATTGGACCACTAACAATGTCGAAGTCGACCATCTTGTCTCTACTTCTTCGAGATTAGATGGGATACTCATTGAGTACACGTTGTTTTCATACTCATACTACACTTCTGTACATTTTTGTTGCACAGATATATGTAACTCTAGCGTCCTACTGGGCGTAGCAGCACGGATAATTCTGGGACTAAGTGAGTTGCATTATTCGAGGCGGCCCGCAGCTAGTATTGTTCCTTCCAATGTATTGTATTTACTTCCTGTCCACTGTATTCCGGACGGATGTTAGTATTTTATTTCCTTATCAGTAGATGCTCATGCACTTGTGATACCGGGCTCTGGGATGATTTTGAAATATTTTGTACTAATTGCTTATTATTTAACTTGAATATAGGCAGTTATCTTTTTATTTATGAAAAGTTGAAGGAAAATCTTAGTTTTCAAGATAGTAAAAAAATGAGAATTTCATCAATTAATTTGGTTGGCTTGCCTGACATAAGTGTTCGGCGCCATCGCGGCCCTTAGTGGAGTTTGGGTCGTGACAAAATCTAACCTAGTTGGACTGCCATATCAACTTCAATGACAGAACTCACGGTTTAGGGATATTTGTGGTCCAAAATATAGACGGCAGCGATAATTTTCCTACCAAAAACAAACAAAGGATATTTTTAAACTATTTCGAATGGTTGAATAACATTTTTGATCCTTTTCCATAATAAGTTTGCTTTACTTTAAAAGATTTCCTCCTCCATAATTCTGCCTGATCTTAGATTGAGGACGACAAAATGACTAATCAAGCACCCCTTATAAGAAAAAGATAAAAGGTTCAACTTACTTTTCTTGGAAAACCTTAGCAATATTTGTGCAATCTACATAATGTTAGTTATTATCACACTAAATGAAAAAATATGACAGTTCAATCCTTGTGATTATACTGCAATATGCTAAGAAAATGAATCTTTGATCCAGCTTAACTCAAAAGATAACTAAATATAATTGGTCAAACCCAAACTATAACTCATTCACTTAATCGATGTGAAAAATACTAATGCAAGCTTATTACCACAAGCTAAAACATTGTCCTCCAAAAACAGGTGCATATAACGTTGACGTTATTGCTAAATGTTGACATCATTAATGTCGGACTTAAAACGAAAAGAAGTTTGGTGATATTTTCAAATTCAAGAGTTGTACAATACCATTTCAAACCAAATATTAATCAAATGTGTATTTAATATTTATGAGTCCAATGAAGAGATAAACATGCATGTGGATTGTCGAGAGAATCAAATTCTTAGGCTGGAGAATGCAGGTGTCATGATCTTAGTTCATCTTCCGTGAACTATCGTGATGGTCCTAATCTCTACGATTAAATAAACATAACAATACGAAAAATAAATAAAACTTGCAGAAGAATTTATTAGAACCCAAACTAACAAAATGAAACAGTATTAAAAAGGCCACCTAGCATATACAATACAACTTCTCGAACTAACAACACTTCCAAAATCCGGACCCCATGAATCACAAGCTAAGAAATACTACATAGCGCTAACTCCGAAATGTCTGACAAGAACAGAAAAAATACAGAAGGGCTAAATACTACTGCAAGAATAGAAAGAGACTCCCCGGTCTGCGGACGCAGCAGATATACCTCGAAGTCACTAGAGCTGTCACCTCGCCTCAGGGGTGATAGGACTAGATAGAAGTACATGGATTTGTACATAAAAAACATGCGCAGAAAAGGCTGAGTGACAAGCCTAACCTCAGTTGTGTAGTGACGAGGAAGGTTAGGGCCCTACTGAGGTTAAATACAATATAAGGGTTAACAGTGTGGAAAAAACAGTATAAATAAGTGCAACAATAAGAAATAACATAGAATTGAAAGAAACAACAACTACTAGAACAGAAACAAACAAACAACGGTTAAGATTACAGCTCAACAGAAATAAAAATAGGGGAACCTTCCATGATACCGTCATGTAGTCTCAATTACAACTATCCAGTGGATCTCCCGGAATATCGTCCTGTAGTCCATCATATATATGTCCGAAGGATCTCCCGGGATTTCGTCCCATAGTTCAATTATCAATGCACGGGGAATCTATAGGAAATATTGATCCGTAGTCCCCCAAATATAAATACTAGTACTGGGGGAATCTAGCGGGTGTATTCCCGTAGTTCTATATAAATATACAGGGGGAACTATCGGGATTCTAACCTGCAATCCCAAAATAAATATACAAGGGTATCTATCGGGAATCTAACCCGCAGTCCCAAAGAAAATATGCAGGAGGATTTATCGAAAATCAAATCCGCAGTCCCAAAGTAAATATACAGGGGATCTATCGGAAACCTAACCTGCAGTCCCAAAGTAAATGTGCAGGGGAATCTATCGAGAATCTGACCCACAATCCCAAAGTAAATATGCAGGGGAACTATCGGGAATCTAACCTGCAGTCCCAAAGTAAATACACAAGAACAATACGAAAAATACACAATTAAATTAAAATCTCATATCAAGGTAAAACAGGTAAGTTTAGCCTAGCATATTGCACATAATCCAAATAAGGTATTTTGAGCAAGTAAATCAATTAAGTCAATTAAACATCCTTCTATAGACTAACAACATGCTTAAATTCCAAGTAGTGGAAACAAGAAAGAAAAATAAAATTTAAGGCTATTTTAATGAAAAACAGAATTTCCAACAATTAGCATAAGTATGCGCTCGTCACCTCACGTATAATGCATTTCAATTATCACAATACCAATCCTAAGGGGAGAGTCCCTCACGCAAGGTTAGACAAGCCACTTCCTTCCATTTTGTGTGGTCCGCACAGTGCCTACCACGGCTACACTTTATTTTGTGTGGTCCCTACAACACCTACTACGCGCGCACTTTATTTTATGCGGACCGCGCTAGTGAGTTCTGAGGCCTGCAACCCTTCTGGACCTGCAACAACTATGAGTTTTGGTCTAAAACATCCCGAAACCTACCCGGAACTCACACAAGCCCCCGGTACTTCAAACCAATTGTACCAACACATCCCATAACATTGTTCAAACTTGTACAAAACTTCAAAATGCTCACAACAATATAAAATCACCAATTTAACATAGGATTTAACCGTAAGAACTCCAAGAACTCTTAAATTATGCTTTCGATCAAAAGTCTATCAAATCTCATCCGAATGATCTGAAATTTTGCAAGCACGTCATATTCAACACTACGCAGTTCCTCAAACTTTTGGACTTCCATTTCAACCCTTAAATAAAAATCTTACTAACAGACCGGAAACTTCAAAAATTCGACTCTCGTCATTTCAAGCGTAAATTAGCCAAGGACCTCCAAAACACAATTCGATCATACCCCTAAGCTTGAACTCACCTAACGGAGCTAACGGAACCATCGGATATATATTTTGAAACTGTCTTCATACTGTTCCGACTATGGTTAACTTTCCAACACTTAAGCACTCATTTTGGGACTAAGTGTCCCAAACTCTCCGAAAGTCCAAATCGAACATCCCGGCTAATCAAAATAGCAGAAATAAACTCGGGAAAAGCGATTAATAGGGAATTGGGGCGTTAATTCTTAAGACGACCCGTCGGGTCGTCACAGTAGGCGAGGATGCTAGGGGATGGAGTATCCTTTTTTTTCTTTTTTCTTTTTTCTACATTGTTTTTTTAAGTATGACAGTTTACTCATAGAAACGAACCAAAGATTTAAAGGTTTATAAGTTACTATTATTATGTTGAGGAAGAGGGAAACCCGAAAATAAAGAAGATAATGGACATTAAATTTTACGAAAAGAACCCTTCAAATCGAAGGTAAAAACCACGGTATCACAAAGATCCAAAACGCTTCACTATAACAATAAAAGGGTTACAAAAATTCTCCAAATTTGCAACACAACAAGTGACAAAAACGGAGCAACAATAGCAACAAGAGAAATGACAAATAAATTGAAGAAAGAGGAGAATCCACAAAAATGAAGCTGCTGTTTGAGGCCCAAAATCAGATGCTACAGGCCTCCAAATCCGATCTCCACCGTTCAAATCTAAGACCAAGATATTATTAATACTCAGGGTGGTATAACTAAAAATGTTTTCCGTAGAAAATATTTTTCAAGAGAATATTTTTTTTAAAAACAGGTGGTAATCTTATTTATTTTCCGGTGATTGGTACGCAAATTAAGAAAAATGACTTCTCAAAAGTATTCATACATGATTTATATATAATAAACATGAAGCCATAAACTTTCAAACCAGCAACCTTCCGGACCAACAAATTTCATAAACTTTCGAACCGCTAAACTTTCAAAATCACAAAATCCCGTAAACTTTATAATTGCTAAACCCGTAAACATCCAAACACATAAACCTCCGAACTCATAATTTTGGAACATTTAATATTTTGAGCCTTTAAACTGATAAATAATAAAATAAAAACTAAATATTACATTTAAATTTTTTTCGGGGGGAGGGGGGAAGGGACAGGGGGCAATACAATAAAAAATTAAATTTAAATTAAAAAAAATTTGTGCGGGTTGGGGAATTGGGGTGGGTGGTGGGTGGTGCAGAAAAATGAAAAATACAAATTTAAAATTGTGAAGAAAAAAATTAAGGTAAAAATAATTTTTTTAACGGGGGAGGGGGAGATGGAGGGATAATAGGGTGGGTGGTAACGAAAAAACTGAAATTTGAAGAAAAAAAAAACCAAGGCCAGTCAATCTAACACAATTCACTCTTTTAAGCAGTTAAAAAAAAATAAAGATACTTTTAAACTTATTTAATAGCAATATTTAGCAAAAATAGAGATAACAAAACAAAAATCCAATCCGACATAGTCCTAACCGGGGTGTCACAAGTCATGAGCAACTAAGGATCGTGATATGAGTCTACTAAAACTATATCTGGTACAACTATTTGAATAACATAGAAATAACAAGATCAGGGAGACACGGGAGCTGCGGACGCCAACAGCTACCTCGCAGTAACCGAAAACACTGCCTGGACGGGAAAAATCAACACTTAGGAGCGGGACCTTCTACGCCTGAATATGCACACACAATGCACGGAGTAATGCGAGTACTCCGTTCTAGAGAGCAATAAAAATAAATAGTGACTAAAGATAAGAAATCACATAAAGCACAACGCACCCTATAATGAAGCAATAAAACATCATTTGAAAATAGTAAATCAGTATAAAATCCAGTAAGATATCTTTTAACAGGTAAATAATGTAAGGAAAACAGATGCAAGTTCGCCCCTCGAGCTCAATAACCATAAATCCTCCCCTAGGGCAATATCTCAGAACAGTGCCAGCCCCTCGGGCTCTATCTCAGTGCCACACCTCCTCTTTTATCACTACTACCCAGCGAAGGGCGTAGATAGGAGTGTTTCCAATTAAAGGACAGTCGAAATGGGATTTATTTATTTTAAAAGATTTTAGAGTCGCCACTTGGGATAATTAATAGTGCCCCAAGTCACCGATTTAAATCCCGAATCGAGGAAAGTTTGACTCTGTATACAGTCTACGAGCCAAAAATTTGGGTAAGGAATTCTGTTTACCAGGGAGAAAGTGTTAGGCACTCTCAAGTTCCGTGGTTCTAGAATGGTCGCTCAACTGTTGTACTTGGCTTGATTATCTGGTTTTACTGCATTTTGTACCTATGTGCAAGTTTTAACTTTTTAACCGCTTTTATTATTATTTTTTTAAAGAGAACTGCAACGTTATTAAAACATGTCTCGAACCATGTCACATAAATGCACCCGTGGTTTTTCACATATTTTAATATCGTTGGGATTTAGATTTGGGTCACATAAATGCACACCCGGTATTAGGAAGGTTCATTACTTAACTAACGTGCCTAAGATAATTTCGTGTGTTTAAGTTTACAAGGGCCACGAAAATTCGCTAAGTGGTACGTCTCGAGTTCTATATATTTTAAGAATTTAACTTAAACGAGGGCCACACATTTGTGATTTCGTTTGATGCGGCGGACCTCAATTTACTCTACTTAAAGGTCTCTAGACTACTTAGAAATTCTCTACATGGCTTATGAGAGAATGTTAATAAATTAAATCAAAGGGTTCAATTCAGCTCATATGCGAGCCGATGGCTTAAAGAACGAAGGCTCCCTCATTTGGGTCCAATCGAGAGCCAACAGCAGGATAGGGTTGTCCCTGCTAAAATTTCTGGGGCCACTTGCAATGGCCCAACTAATGAAGCTGGCAATTTCAACTCAAGTGGACTTTTGGTCCAAAGTCCTCAAAGGCCCAAATAACAGACTTAGACGCCCACACGCACAAAAGGAAAAATGGGTCTGCCTGAAGCCCAGAAAAAGCAGATGCATCAATGTGCACCCTTTAAGTTATCGGGCCACATGCTACAACCCAATTTTATAATTCAAATTATTCCAACCACAATTATGACCACAATGCTTCCAAATATTCCAGAAATGCTAAACTAGAATTAATTATCCTTAAGCATGATTAAAGTGTATTTTTGATGTCAAACCATATTTATAATGAACGCCAAAGCACAAACAAACTTTAAGTTTGACTGAAACAAATATAAGAATGTATGAATTAATTAAATCACAATTTCGAAAATCCATATTCAAATCATGATTAACCAGACATCAATACCAAAACTTATTCATACCCAAATACTAACTCCAAACTATAGTAAAACAAACAAGCTATGATATTCAGGTAGTCAGTCCTCATAACATGCTTAACAGTCCATTTACATATGATATTTCATTTAATATTACAGACATAGCATCCAAACATCTATTCTAATGGATCAGCACATTTGAACCATAGAGCATGAGCAAATAAACCAATTCAGGAAAGCTAAGTTACTATGGATATGGTAAACCAAAATTTAATATAATAGAATCTACCAAGTTACAGCTGGGGCTAACACATCCACTTGAATTCACACTCGTGTCATTGGATCTTCACATAGATTCAATTGGGTTTAAACTTGTAACACAACATTAACTAATAATAGTTCAAAAATATACCTGAAAATAGAATAGAAGGGTTAAGATTCAGCAGTAGCAGTAGCAAGCAAAAACCAACCTATGATCAACTTTGAACTCAGAAAATGGTATGAGTCATTCCAAAACCAACTTCAGACTTAAAGTACACCAACAGACATAAACAAGATTTGAAGGACTTTAAACCCAAATGATTCAGAAATAGCTCCAAGAATTAAACAGAAGTCAAAACATAGATGCAAAACTAATGAAACAGTAAAATCAATGTTGCTCTTTTTGGTTTTCAGCTCTTCCAATCTCTCCAATTTTCAGAATGTGTAACCTCTGTATTTCTCTCTCTCTAATTTCTTAAGGTCTCTAAAATCTGTAAAGTGTCCCTTCTAGAGCAAGAAGGAGTGCCTTTCTAGGCAAGCAAAATAGGGCAGCCCTACAGTTTAGTTATTTCAACTTAGTCCCTTATTTTTAAACTTGTTAACCAAGTTATAAAACCTAAATTAACAAGAAATCCCTGCTAGAAGCTTCAAGGTCAGTTATGAAAGATTCCCCAACCCCAAATACCTAGACTGTCCCTAAACTAGATCTGAATTACTAGCTTAGGCTAAACCAAAACCATTTCCAACTACACCAACCCCTTTAACCTTGGTCAGTGCTGACCATGATTAATTTCAAAGGGTTTGAATTTTCAGCAACAACGCTACGACATTCAATCACAACTAGACCCCAAAATTGAACTGCAAATTCAACTAACCTAATTTTAAACTTGAATTAACTCTGATTAACAAATTTTAATCTTGAATTAACTACTAATCAGACCTAAAAGCTATCAGTGACAATTATTGATTAAACATAAATCTAAGAGAATAAGCAAAAATTAATCAATAATACTAAATCATAAGCTTGAACTAACTTAAAACGAGCAGAAAAGCAATCAAAGACTTAAACTAAAAATAAATAGAATACTGATTATGGGTTAACAAAAAACTATGCTTAAACTAATTTTAATGATAGAGAAATCAAATAAAGGAAAGAAAAACTTACTTATGCAATGTTGAACAAAGCTGAACTCCGATTCGAGCCCCAGAATGATGTAAACGTTTGTTCTTCACCAAGAACAAACGAACACATTATTTCGTGGCTCGAGTCAAACTCTAGACTCAGAGAATTGGAAGAACTCGAGCAATTCAAACTTCTAGAGTTATGCCACTCTAAGATTTGAAATTCGAGAAGCTCTGGTGACATTCGAAGGTTATAGACTATGGGTTCGTAAAGAGGGGGGTGAGGAGGATCTCGAGTGTTAGTTTGGTGAGTTTTGGCGTCAGCGCCGCCGTGTGCGGCGGAACAGCCGCTGATTCAAATGAATATTCGACGCGACTGACTGATATTCGAGGGATGCTAATGGAAGATATGGAAAAAGGGGGTCAAGAAGGTGGGGTGGTGTAAGTTTGGGGGTCACGGAGTATTTCCGCCGACGGAGGCGATTTTCGACCGGCAGCGAAGGGCGGTGGGATTAGGGTTTGGGTCAAAGAGACAAGGTACCATGTTTCTGGGGGGTGTTTGAGACAGTTATATACTTCTCTCACCCTAGCTCTTGACCATATGATCAAATTAGATCAATGGCCCTGATTGGATCCTAAAAAATAATGTCGTTTTATGAAGCTGAGTGGAGATCGGACTGGGCTGGGCGGGTAACTGACCGGGTTTGGGGTGGGTTTATGAGTTATGGGGTGTGTTTGGGCCGGAGTTTCAAAAAGATTTGGCCCAAGTATTTGTTATTCTTCACATTTTCCAGATTTTTCTTCTTTTGTTTTCAAAATTAGCTAAAACCTAAATTAAGTTATGAATCTCAAATTAACCTATAAAACATTAATTAATCCTACGTAATCGTTATCACAAGTAATTAAAACAAAACTAAAAGAAAAATTTACGAAAATCAAAATTAAGGTTAAAAGTGCAAATGAAATATTTTTGAATTTCCTTTTTTATAAAATGACTAATTATTAATTAATTCCTGAAAATTAAAACGTATTTTATATTTTTCACTAACTAAAATGCAAAAATAAAAATACAAATAATTAACAAAAAATGCCACAAAACCACAATATTGCGAACCAACAAAAGAAATGATTTTGTTTGGATTTATGGGAGTAATTTGTGCAGCGCAAAAATCACATACTCACACTCAGAACAACACCAGCCCCTCGGGCTCGATCTCTCTTCACAATGGGTACCCGCGTTCACTAGGGCTGTATAGACTCCGAGAGGGGCCCATTACGGCGCAAGCACAATCACAAACCACCTCGTGGCATCACATCTAGGCCCTCTGCCTTATGTTAATCAAGCCGTCTCATGGCGTATATGTAACTCAGGCCCTCAGCCTCAAATCAGTATCAGTCTATCCTAATAACTAGGCACTCGGACATAAGCAGTCAGAAAATCATCACAAGCCCCTCGAGCATTTGTAAAATAATATATCTCAGCCCAAAATATCTTTTAAAATATCATTTAAGTCTCAAAACTGAGAAAAAATGGCTGAGTAGTAAAACATTAAAAATTAACATGACTGAGTTCAAGAAATAAGTCCAAGACATTGAGGAAATAATGAATGAAATCCTCGAAGGGTTCAAATGATTGGCACGAAGCCCAAATATGGCAAGCAACCCAAATCGTAATGATAACAAATAAGTTTTAGTCAAATACGCGGTAAAAATCATCAATCATGACTAACCAAGTCACAATCCCCAATAGTGCATGACCCTACACTTGTCATCCAGCATGTGTCTCACCTTAATATAGCACTAAGATATATAAATCCGAGGTTTCGAACCCTCAGAACATTATTTACATTCATTACTCATATTGAACCGCCTAAATCTCTTGATCGCGATGGATTTGCCTCTCGAATCGGCTTCTGTGTCGAATCTATCAAAAACCATAATGAATATGTCACAATATGCTAAGGGAACAAAGCCCAAGCCAAAACAATCAAAAAATACTAAAAATCCCGAAATTAGCAAAACCCGAGCCTTGGGCCCACTTCTCGAAACTCAGAAATTTTTATATCAACGGGTTCCTTAAATCCCCACGAGTTCATACATACCAAAAGTTCTCAAATCCGACCCCAATTGGTCCTCCAAATTCCCAAATAAAAATCCCAATTTCAAGCCCTAGTTCTTCCATTTTAGCTTAAGTTCCATGATTTTCTAGGCAGATTTCACAATAAAAATAATTATTAAGCTCAAGAATCTTACCTCAAGTTGTTAACATTTGATTCCCTCTTTAATCGCCTTCAACAAGATCTCTAAATGCTCAACATTGGGTGAAAATAGACCCAAAATCATGGATGAAATGACTTAAAACATTATGCCCAGTTCTGTTTTTCCTTCATCGCGATCGCGAAGAACAAATTTTTAACTCCAAAAAATAACACTACGTGAACGCAACACATCTTACGTGAACGTGATGCACTTTCCACCTAAGCCTACCCGGTCGCGAACGCCTTTACGTGAACGCGATGAATAAACTACCTTGGACCCCATCTGACTCCAATCCTTCTTCGCGATCGTGAATACCCACTCGCGAATGCGATAAGATCCCTTCTCTAGCCCATCATGATCGCAGCCTGGTCTCTCACAAATGCGAAGCTTACACAGCCTGTCCCTTTACAAACGCATTCTCCTCTTCGCGAACGCGAAGGCCAAAATACCTGCAACTGCTGGACTAATTTTCTACAATTTCTCAAACTCCAAAACGGTCTGATTGACCACCCGAAACTCAATCGAGGCCCCCCGTACCTCAACCAAAAAGCAGCAACATATTCTAAAACCTTATTCAAACTAGTTCCAATCATCAAAACACCTCAAACAACACCAAATCACTCAAAACACATTGGATTCAAGCCTAAGTTTTCTAAGATCTTCTGAAATACGCTTTCGATAAAAAATCCAGCCAAACCACGTCCAAATGACCTACAGTTATTTACACACATCCCAAATGACATAGCGAAGCTACTGCAAATCTCGGAACTCCATTCCAACCCTCGGATCAAAATCTCACCTGCCAACCGAAAATCGCCAAAATATCAACTTCGCCAATTCGAGCCTAATTCTACTCCGGACCTCCAAAACCCAATCTGATCATGCTCCTAAGTCACAAATCACCTCCCAAACCTAACCAAACCATCAGAAAATCACGTCCGAGCCCTCTAACACGTAAGTCAACATCCGATTGACTTTTCCAACTTAAACCTTCTTAAAAGAAACTAAGTGTCTCTTTTCTTGCCAAATCTTCTCCAAACTCAAACTAATCAACCCAATCACATAAAATATGGATACTAAAGTATAAAGAAGCAAGAATATGAGAAACGGAGCGGCAACTCATGAGACGATTGGCCGAGTTTTTGCATCCTCCCCAAGTTAAACAAATGTTCATGCTCGAACGAGTCAAGGAACATACCTGAAGCCTCGAATAGGTGAGGGTATCTGATCCACATCTTTCGCTCGATCTCGTAGGAGCCTCCTCCACAGGCCGACCTCCCTAATGCACCTTCACTGAAACTATATCTTTCGACCTCAACTTTCGAACCTAACGACCCAAAATAGCTACTGGCTCCACATCATAAGTCAAAACATCCTCCAACTGAACCGTGCTGAAATCTAGAACATGAGGCGAGTCCCAATATACTTTCGGAACATAGAAACATGAAATATTGGATGCACGTCCGACAAGCTAGGTGGCAAGGCAAGCTCATAAGCCACTTCCCCAATCCTCCGAAGTACCTCAAATGGTCCGATAAATCGCGGACTCAACTTCCCTTTCTTCCCAAATCTCATAACACTGTTCGTGGGTGAAACCTTCAAAAGAACCTTCTCGCCAACCATGTAATACACATCCCGAACCTTCTTGTCAGCATAGCTCTTTCGCCTCGACTGCGCTGTACGAAGTCTCTCCTGGATTACCTTCACTTTATCTAAGGCATCCTTAACCAAATCTGTCCCCAATAGCCTAGCCTCACCAGGCTCAAACCAACCAACAAAAGATATACACCGTCTCCCATACAAAGTATCATATTGGGCCATCTAAGGGTGTTAAACGGGTGGGTCGGGCTAGGCCAAGCCTTTATTTTTTGGATTCGTATGGGTTACGGTCTTGGCCAGTTCCGGGTTCGTTTTTAATGGGTTCGTGTTCATCGGGGTAAAAATTAAACCGTACGGGTTATGGGTTGAGGGGGTTGGGACGGGTTTAGTGTATTTTTAATTTTTTTATCAAAATTTTGTCTAACTATTGTAAGTTATATTAATACAAAGTATTAATATAAAGGATACAAGAAAGATGGGAAAATATTTCACTTATTGCAAGTGCTACATTTATTTCATAATTTAAAATTTCAAACTTACAAATTAAAAGGTTTACATTTTTAACAACAAGTAAATTCAAAGGTTTTTCATTGCCCTTGCAAGTTCTTCATAATCAATATGAATTGATTGACTTTCTTATGGAGTGTTAAATTTGGATGGGTTACCATGTGTTAATATATTTCCAAGTTCCTCATCTTCTGGGCTATCAACATCTTCATGTCATTGATTTCTTCGTTCCGATCTAATCCAATCTCTAAAACATACTAAAACTTCCAAAGCATTGCTTCCCAATGAGTGACGGATGTCTCCAAGTTGTTGTCTTGCTTGGCTAAATAAACTCTCCGATGCAACAGCAGAAATTGACACATTTATCACGTCCCTATCCATAGCAAAAAGAACAGAAAATTGCTTTCCATTCTCATGCCACCATCCCAATGGTAAAAATTCCTGTGTGTGAGGCTCTTTTTGCTTCTGTAAGTAGAATTGAAGTTCATCAATGTTCCTGCTACTGGTTTGAGTGTTAGAAAATGTAGAAAAATATCAAAACTATCAAGGCCTTCTTCGTCACCCACAGTAGCAGAAGTGGTACAGTGCATAGTGGGTTAACATTGCCTACAGCACGATCAGCATCATCAATTACATTTGCATAATAATTATATAATTGTTGTAAATAACCATTTAGCTTGTTCGTAGAAACATATAAATCTGGGGTTTCAATTGGTCCAATCTCCATATAAGTATATGAATCATTATTAATTGGTGACAATCAGACATCTTAATAGAAGGAATTGGAAAGAAATATTTTTTTGAATTTTGCTTGCATTTTTTCAACAACATCCTTATATTATTATTTCTTCTTAGATTCAACGAGTAGAAAAGAAATTCCAGCTATATGTACTAACGCCATAGTAACAGTAGGGTAATATGCTCCAGAAAACTCAACAGTAGATGTATATAATTTATATATAACTTTAACAACATCATTAATAATCTCCCAAGTACTAGTTGTTAACATACGGTTTGGATCAGTACAATGCGCATTAGCAACTTTAATTATTGTGAGTCTATATTTGTAGCAATATTTTAAAAATATATATGTATAATTCCATCTAGTAACAATTTCATCTGGCATGAATCTGAGTTTAAGTTATACTGGAAACACTTATTCTTAAATTTCTTTATTCGAGATTGTCTACTATTTCCTTGAATAACACCAACTGCTCTTCTAACATGAGTAATCTCAGCTGAAAATAAATCAAGGCAATTTTAACAATTAAATTATAAACATGACATGCACACCTAACATGAAAAACGTCATTCAAGAGGTGGTTGCAAATGCAGTTTTAATATTGAAATTGCAATATTATTGCTAGAAGCATTATCAAAAGACATACATAATACTTTTTGCTTTAGATTATAAAATTCAACGACTTCACAAATAGTGCTACTTATAAACGCAGCAGTATGACTCTGATCTTCATCATATCTAAAAGTGATAATATGTTTTGCATACAAGTAGTATCATCTATCCAATGACATGTAGTTGTCAAATAATCATTTCCATTAACAACATATCCAATACTAGAAGTTAGTGAAACTCTACATAGAAGGTGACTAAACAAATAATGTATGTATGTTTAATATTGTCCTTAAAGTCTAAAGATATCAGCTCTACAAGTACTTCTAGGGATATCTTTAAATAAAGGATTGTAAATCCTATGAATATACATAATAAGATATGGCGAAGAAGCAAAAGAAAAAGGTAGACAGTCCAAAGCAATCATTTTTGCTAACTCTTCATGATCCTTCATTTTATCATATTTCACTAGACATCCAGTAGCAGGGTTAAGAGTTGTTTGATTTTCATCACCATCGGCGCCCCATTCTATGGGATGCTCAGTTCTAATATGTTTACTAAGCGTCCCAGTCCCTCTTAAATTTCCTCCAGTCAAATATTTAGAATCACCGTTACAAATTTTGCATTTAACTCTATCAGTACCCTCTATTATTTCAAAAAAATTTCAAACCTTACTTCTTTTTCTTCGATTAGTAGTCGAGCTACAGGTGGTCTACTCCTAGTGCAACGGCCACCATCCCTTGTAGCAAATCCAACACTACCAGCTTCAGCACTAGTAGGTGTAGCTGGTATCTCATCTTCCATTCCTATTTCATTATCTTCTATTCCAAAATCTTCTTGTAATTATTCATAATCTATATCTATATTATCATTAGGCTATGTTTTAGAAACATGTGTAAATTATAATGGGTTATTACTATTACTACCAGATGCTGAAGGATTACCTCTTTTTTTATTTCCCCTACCAGTAACTCTTTTACACGCTCTTTTGGCAGCACTAAACATACTGTAAAAATTAAAGTATAAGCTAAAATTAAATAAGCAATTAAAATAGTAAATAAGAGAAAGAGTTTGAGGGAGTGCACCGAATTCGACAATGAATTGAGCACTTGATTACACAATTCTGATGTCACCACGACAAACGTCAAACGAGAATTTTAAATTTGAACTTCAATTGTAACTTCAAATTCTTAGTGATAAAACACAATAAATGAAATTCAAGAAAAGAGAACCAAATAAAATTAGAAGATGAAATAATAAATTGAAGACTTGGAGTCTTGCAAATTGGAGAATGAGAGGATGAGAGAATGGAAGAAATTGAGATTGAGAAATGAGTATTGAGTGAAGAAATGAAGAAGGAGGGAGGGGGGTATTTATAGTTTTAGAGAATGTTAGTTTTGTAAATTGAAAAAGGGTTAAAATTTTAAAAACATAAGCTATTTGTGCAATATTTCCATTGGCCAAAGGACAAAAATATGGTCTGATCGTTGCCAACAGTATGTAGGGCCCACCAATTTGAAAATTTTAAAAAATAAAAAAAAAATTGTTACCGTTTGAACCGAGCCGATCCGGGACGATTAACTCGGTAAGAGGAGTTATTCACTTTACCGGGTTCAATCGGTTTCGGTTACCTATTTGGGTCAACTAAACCGAGCCCGCCCTCTCCCCCTCCCCCAAACTCCTACCAGCCCAGTGCAACCCCTATTTCTGATCTGGGCCGGTTTAGGTTCTACCGATCTTGAACCGGTCCAATCCGACCCGTTTAGCACCCCTAGAGTCATCTGAATACTCGACTGGTAGTTGTTGTTATAAGCAAACACTGCGAACAATAGACACTGATCCCACGGCCCTCTGAAGTCAATAACACAAACACGCAACTTGTCCTCCAATATCTAAATAGTACGCTAATACTGTCCGTTCATCTGAGGATGAAAAGCTAAGCTCAACTGCACCTAAGTACCCAACTCTCGCTGAACAAACTTCCAAAACTGGGAAGTAAACTGAGTGCCCCGATCTGAAATGAGGGAAACTGGAACACCATGCAACTGAATAATCTCCCGAACATATATCTCAGCCAACCTCTCTGAAGAATAAATGGTACAAATAAGAATGAAGTGCACGGATTTGGTCAACCTATCCATAATTACACAAATAGCATTGAACTTCTTCAAAGTCTGAGGAAGTCCAGCAACAAAATCCATAGTGGTCCTCTCCCACTTCCACTCAAGAATAACCATCTGTTGAAGCAAGCCACCCGGTCTCTAATGCTCATATTTCACCTGCTAACAATTGGGACACCAAGCTACAAACCCTATATTATCTTTCTTCATTCTCCGCCACCAGTAATGTTGCCTAAGATCCTGAAAACATCTTTGCAGCTCCTAGATGAATAGAATACTGCAAGCTATGGGCCTCTTCCAGAATCAACTCCCAAAGCCCATCCACACTGGGCACACAAATCTGGCCCTACATCCTCAACACTCCATCATCACCAATAGTCACATCTCTAGCATCATAATGCTGAATATGTCCCTAAGGACAAGCAAATGCGAAACATCATACTAGAGCTCTCTGATGCGATCATATAAAGAAGACCGAGATACCACACAAGCCAATACCCGAGTAGGCTCAGAAATATCCAACCTCACAAACCGATTGGCTAAGGCCTGAACATCAACCACAAGAGGTCTCTCCCTAACTGGGATATATGCCAAACTCTCCATATCCGCTGCCTTTCAGCTCAAAGCATCGTCCACCACATTGGCCTTTCCTGAATGGTACAATATAGTGATATCATAATCCTTATGCAACTCCAACCATCTCCGCTGTCTCAAGTTAAGATCCTTCTGCTTGAGCAAATACTAAAGACTTCGATGATCAGTGAATACCTCACAAGATATTTCATACAAGTGATGCCTCCAAATCTTCAATGCATGCACTATGGCAGCTAACTCCAAATAACGAACGGGGTAGTTTAGTCATGGGGCTTCAACTAACGAGAAGCATATGAAATAACTCTACCCTCTTGCATTAACACACAACCAATCCCCACTCAAAGCATCACAATACATGGCATATGAACCAGACGTTGATGACAAAACCAACACTAGAGCTGTGGTCAAAGCTGCATTGAGCTTCTGAAAGCTCTCCTCACACTCGTTCGACCACACAAATGAAGCACTCTTCTGAGTCAACTTGGTCAAGGGCGACGCGATTGATGAAAATCCTTGAACAAATTGGCGATAATAGCTTTCTAAACCCAGAAAACTACGAATCTTAGTAGTAGAGAACGGTCTGGGCCAACTCTGCACCGCCTCTATCTTTTTTGGATCAACCTAAATCCTCTCATTGGACACCATATGTTCCAAGAATGCCACCGATCTGAGACAAAACTCACACTTGGAGAACTTTACATAAAGCTTCTCCTCCTTCAATCTCTGCAACACAACCCCCAAATGCTCCACGTGCCCCTCCTGACTACACGAATATACCAAAATATCATCAATAAAGACTATGACAGCAAATCAAGATAAGGCCGAAACACTCTATTCATCAAATGCATAAACGTTGTTGGGGCATTGGTCAGCCCAAAAGACATAACTAGGAACTCATAATGACCATATCTGGTCCTGAAGGTTGTCTTAAGAATATCTGAATCCTTGATCTTCAACTGGTGATAACCCAAATGGAGATCAATCTTGGAGAACACGCTCGCTCCCTGAAGCTGGTCAAATAAATCATCAATGCAAGGCAAAGGAAACTTGTTCTTAACTGTTACTTTGTCAATTGCCTATAATCAATGCACATTCTCATTGTGCCATCCTTCTTCTTCACAAACAGGACTGGCGCACCCCAAGGTGGCACACTAGGCCGGATGAACCCCTTATCTAGGAGTTCTTGAAGCTGCTCATTTAATTCCTTCAACTCCACCGGTGCCATACGATCCATCAGAATAGAAATGGGTTGAGTGCCTTGCACCAGGTCAATACCAAAATCAATATCCCTATCCGGTGGCATGGCCGATAAGTCTGCAGGAAATACGTCAGGGAAGTCCCTCAAGACTGGAACATAATCAATACGGGAGCCTCAATTCCGACATCTCTCACAAAGGCAAGATACGGTAGACGACCCTTCCCAACCGTACGTTGGGCTTTCAAGAAAGAGATCACCCTACTAGGAACATAATCAATGACACCACACCACTCGATCTGTGGCAAACCCAACATAGCCAAAGTGACTTTCTTAGCATGACAATCTAGAATATCACGACACGGAGATATCCAATCCATGCCCAAAATGACATCGAAATCCACCATACTCAGTAATAGAAGATTAACTCGGGTCTCTAGACCCCCAATAGTCACTACACATGATCGGTACTCACGGTCTACAACAACACTATCGCCCACTAGGGTAGATACATGAACAGGTAAAGCAAGATACTCACGGGGCATTGCCAGATAATGAGCAAAGTATGATGACACATAAGAAAAGGTAGATCCGGGATCAATAATATAGAGGCATCTCTATGGCAGACTGAAATAATTCCTGAAATGACAATATCGGAAGCAATAACATCGGACCTACCTGGGATAGCATAAAAACGGGTCTGACCACCGCCTGATCTACCTCCCTCTTTGGGGCAACCCCTGGATGACTAACCTCTAACCCTAGCTAGCTGAGCGGGTGGTGGCGAAGCAACTGGTGTTGAAGCCGAAGAGTGACCCCTCTGCTGGAATGAACCAGAAGCACGACGAGGACACTGCCTCCACATGTGGCCCATCTCACCACACTTATAACAACTCCCAGTTGCTGGAGAAGGGGACTGAAGGGAACCCCTCGCAACAGAGTGACTAGTAGATGTACTCGGCATAGAAGAAATCTGAGCTGATGGGGTACGAGATGAACTCTGAGCTGGGAGGGCGCTGAGTGATGATTGGCCCTGCTGAGACCCATGATAACCACGACCTGAAGATGCCCTGCGATACTGTAGGTGAGCTGACTGAGCAGGACTGAATGAACGGCCTCTACCATGCTGAAACTGGCGCATCGAAGGAATACCACTATAACCGCCAGATCTTTGAGGCCTCTTGGCCTCCCTCTCCTATCGCTCTTGACGGCGAACCAACTCAATCTCACGGGTGATATCAACCATCTCCTCTAACGAAGCACCAGATATCCTCTCTCAGGTCATAAGAATACAGAGATGATAAGTAAGACCATCAACAAATCTCCTAATCCTCTCTCAATCTGTAGAACCAGCTAGATGAAATGAAGAGCCAACTCAGAAAACCTCGACTCGTACTGTGACACAGTCATCTCCCCTTGTCGCAACCACTCAAACTGCCTATGCGGCTCCTCTCCACGAGACTGCGGCACATACTTCTCCAGGAAGAGAACTGCTGCCAAGTAAGGGATGTTGTACTAACAGGCCTACGCCCCTCATACGCCTCCCACCAAGTGAAGGTAGCCCCAGAAAACTGAAAGATGGTAAATGCCACATCACTAGTCTTAATAACCTCTACTGTACGAAGCATCTGCCAGCACTTATCCAAGAAACAATCGGTATCCTCGCCCTCTACACCGCTGAATATCGGAAGTTGTAGTCTACCAAACCTCTCAAGTCGATGTTGCTCATCATCCGGCATAACTGGTACAACAAACTCTTGAGCTGGTTGAACTGGCTGGGCTGGAGGTTCCCCCGGTGTCTGGAGTCCATGCACAACCTATTGAGGTGTACAAAGGGGGTCTGAATCCCTCCCTCGATCTGTGAAGTAGCTGCGGCCGTAGTAGCAGAAACCACCTAAGCCAAACTGGTACACACTGATTAGATCTGAGCTAAAGCCTCCTGAAGGCCGGGAATCACAAAAGGCACAGCTGATGCCTGAACTGGTGCTGCTGGAGCATCTATGGCTGGAGCTTGGTCCTGAGCTGGGGCAGTTGGTGGATCAATAGGTGCTGCCTTCGCTGCTCTACCTTACCACGGCCACAACTGCTTCCATGGCTTCTAGTGGCTTCAACTGGTGGAACTGGTAGTTGTCCACCTCGTCTGGTAGCTCGTGTCCTCACCATCTATGAAAGAATAGAATAAAAGAAGTTTAGTACTCGGACCAACAGTTCGCACAACAAGAATTCAAGAATATGAAGTTTTTCCTAAAGGTTCTGCAGCCTTACGAGGATAAATAAAGACGTCTCCATACCTATCCGCGAGACTCTACTAAACCTGCTCATAACTCATGAGACTTATGTAACCTAGGATCTGATACCAATTTGTCATGACCCTAACCCCGAACCCAATCGTAGTGGTGCCTCTCATGAAGACGAAGCCAACCAATCTAACACAATTCACTCTTTTAAGTAGTTAAATAACATAAAGATACTTTAAAAATGATTTAATAGTAATATTAAGCGGAATTAGAGATAACAAAAGGGAAACCCAATCTGGCACAGCGTTGACCGGGGTGTCACAAGTCATGATGTAAGTCTACTCAAACAATATCTAGTACAACTGTTTGAATAACATAAAAATAATAAGATCAGGGAGACACGAGGGCTGCAGATGCCAACAGCTACCTCGTAGTCGCCGAAAACACTACCTGGACTAGAATGATCAGCACTCATGAGCATGACCTGCTATGCCTGAATCTGCACACACGCTGCAGGGAGTAATGTGAGTACTCCGAACCAGTAATTAATAAACGTAAATAATGACTGAAGATAAGAAATCACATAAAGCACATGGCACCATATAATAAAGTAGTAAAACATCATTTGAAAATAGTAAATCAGTGTAAAATCCAGTAAGATCTCTTTTAACAAGTAAAACGGGTAAATAATGTTAGGAAAATAGATAAAAGTTTGCCCCTCGGACTCAGTAACCACAAATCCACCCCTCGAGCAATATGTCATAACAGTACTAGCTCCTCGGGCTCCATCTCAAAACAATACCAGCCCCTTGGGCTCAATCTCTCATCACAATGAGTGCTCGCGCTCACTGGAGGTGTACAGACTCTGGGAGGGGCCCCTTATGGCCCAAGGGCAATCACAAGCCACCTCGTGGTATCAAATCTAAGCCTTCGGCCTCATGTCAATCAAGCCACCTCATGGCGTATATGTAACTTAGGCCATTGGCCTCAAATCAGTATCAATGTATCCTCACAACTTGGCTCTCGGCCTTACTCAATTCGAAAATCATCACAAGCCCCATGAACATTTGTAAAACAATATTTCTCAGCCCAAAACATTTTTTAAAATATTATTTAAGTCACAAAACTAAGTCAAAATGGCTGAGTAGTAAAACAATGAAAATTAACATAACTGAGTTCAAGTAATAAGTCCAAACCAGTAAGGAAATAATGATAAAAATTCCTGAAGGGGTCAAATGGTTGGCACGAAGCCCAGATATGGCAATCAGCCCAAATCGTAATGATAACAAATAAGTTTCAGTCAAATACACGTTAAAAATCATCAATTGGGACGAACCAAATCACAATCCTCAATAGTGCACGACCCCACGCTCGTCATCCAGCATGTATCTCACCTCAATATAGCACTACAATATGTAAATTCGAAGTTTCAAACCCTCAGAACATCATTTATATTCATTACTCACCTCGAACCAGCTAAATATCTAGTTCGTGATGCCTTTGCCCCTTGAACCGGCTTCCACACGAGTCGAATATATCCAAAATTAGAACGAATACGTCACAATATGCTAAGGAACAAAGCTCAATCGAAAACAATCGAAATTAGCAAAACCCAAGCCCCGGGCCTACTTCTCGAAACTCAAAATTTTTTACATCAACGGGTTCTTTATCTCCCCACGAGTTCATACATACCAAAAGTTCTCAAATCCGACCCCAATTGGTCCTCCAAATCCCCAAATCAAAATCCAAAAAAATTTCCAGCCATAGTTCTTCTATTTTAGCTTAAGTTCAATGATTTTCTAGGTAGATTTCACAATAGAAACGAGTATTAAGCTCAAAAATCTTACCTTAGTTAGTTCCCCTTTGATTCCCTCTTTAATCTCCTTCATTAAGCTCTCAAAATGCTTAATAATGGGTGAAAATAAACCCAGAATCGCGGATGAAATGACTTAAAATATTCTGCTCAGTTCTATTTTTCCTCCATATCGATCGCGGCCACCCTCGCGATCGCAAAGAACAAATTTAAACTCCCAAAAATAACACTACGGCGAACGTGACACATCCTACGCGGTCGAGAACGCCTTCACGCGAACGCGATGAATAAACTACCTTGGACCCCATCTGACTCCAATCCTTCTTTACGATCGTGTGTACCCACTCGTGAATGCAATAAGATACCTTCCCATATTCCTTCGCGATCGTGGTCTGGTCTCTCGCGAACGCGAAGCTTACATAGACTGGCCCCTCGCGAATGCGTTCTCCTTTTTGCGAACATGAAGCCAAAATACCAGCAACTGCTGGACTAATTTTCTACAATTTCTCAAACTCCAAAATGGTCTGATTGACCACTCGAAACTCACCCGAGGCCCCCGAAACCTCAACCAAAAAGCACCAACATATCCTAAAATATTATTCAAACTAGTTCCAATCATCAAAACTAGGGATGTTCAAAACCAATCAAAAATCGAAAACTGAACCGAATCGAAGCTTAATGGTTTATTGGTAATGGGTTAACAGCTTAACCGCAGGGGAACGAATTGAAATTTTTCCATCAATGGCTTAACGGTTTGGGGGCGGATTATTCAATTTTCTTAACGGATAATATGTAATATATATATATATATATTATTGTTATTTATACATATAAAATTTATTTTTATTTATATATACTAAATATAAAAAAACAAAAACCCTTGACCCTTCTGTAATTCTATTCCAAGCAGTTTAGATAAAGGTTAGAGAAAATGTGAAAAGTATGAACTGCATGAAGATTTTTTTTTACATTCCGATATGTTCTTTTGTGCACTGAGTAATATTATATTCTTCAATTGCTTATTAATTTGGAAGTATGAATTCACAAATAGGAAATTTTTTTTGTACATGTGGTCTCTACTTTAACATTAAATTATATTGTTTTAGTATATGCTCGTGATTATGGGAAAACAATAAGCTTCCACAACAAACAGAGAAGAACCATCTGACAATCTTGCCAATGATACCATTTACCTTTGATTTATGCCCTTAAATTGCTGCAAATACCCCAAAAAGGTTATCTTGCTACTATCTCTCATTCTACTGTCATTTTTCTGTAGCGTACAATATATATAGAATTAGGCCGATAAACTGCCCGATAACCACCCGATAAGAGGTAAGCTGATACCAATTCCGCCAATATCTTATCGGATGGCTAGCGGGTTAATACATTTGAAAGTCGATAACGTTAAGTCAAACCATTAAGAGTAATAACCGCCCAATCCGCCGATAAGCAGTCCGGTCAAAACACCTCAAACAATATCATATCACTCAAAACACCTCAGATTCAAGCCTAAGTTTTCTAAAATCTTCTGAAATATGCTTTCGATCAAAAGTTCAGCCAAACCACGTCCGAATGACCTAAATTTTGCACACACATCCTAAATGAAATAAAGAAGCTATTGCAACTCTCGGAACTCCATTCCGGCCCCCGGATCAAAATCTCACCTACCAATCGAAAATCGCCAAACTATCAACTTCACCAATTCAAGCCTAATTCCACTCAGAACCTCTAAAACCAATCCCAATCACGCTTCTAAGTCACATATCACCTTCCGAAGCTAACTCAACCATCGGAACTCACGTCTGAGCCCTCTAAAACATGAGACAACATCCGATTGACTTTTTCAACTTAAACCTTCTTAAAAGAGACTAAGTGCTCCATTTCTTGTCAAATATTCTCCGAACCCAAACTAATCAACCCAATCATATAAAACATGGATAACGAAGCATAAAGAGCATAAATGTGGGAAACGAAGCGGTAACTCATGAGACGACTGGTCGGGTCGTCACAGAAAGGTTGAGAAGGAGCTTTAGAAAATGTTCTTCCTTCTCTTGATAAGGAAAATATTTTCCTCCAATCGGAGGAACATGAATTGATAATGAATATTTTTCAAAACATTTAAGCGAGCCAAACATAAAAAAAATTAGAAAATATTTCCCAAAAAATATTTTCCTTCATACCAAACACACCCTCAATCAAAATTTTAGCCCGATCCAACAGTTGACGAATCAAAATGCGTAATTTGAAATTGACTGGTTGGAATAAAAATTTGTAGCAAACAAATACTTTTCTTCTCTCTTCTCTCTTGATGAAAGTTGTATAAAAAATCACTCTTATGTGCTTAAGTCTTTCAAAGACTTGTATCACTGAGCATATAGCAATTTTCAATATTGTCCTATTTATAGACCATGACTGGTGCTTTCTCTTAAAGCTAAGACCACTCAAAATAGGAATAAACACCGAATTTAATTTTTAATAGGAATGAGAACCAAAAGAGAATAGGATTAGGTCATTGGGCATTTGGCTGGACAACATGGGCATGTGCCCAACAACTATAGCCATATCAAGTAAAAGCTACCAACTAGGAATCCTTAAGGACGAGAAAGCCGATCTCTTGTTGTTGAGTCAAGGGGCTTGGCTTGGCTGGTGCCTGGCTCTAAAAGAGTATTTTTCGAGCGAGCATTTTAGGCATAGAAGTGAATACAAGATTAAGAGTTTATGAGTTATTATAGTATATCAAGTTAATATACAATAATATTTATTAATAATTAGTGGATTATTTAATTTAAATACTAGGTTTGAACAAAAATTACTGATTTATCATGAATTAGGGATGGCCCGACGAATTTTGTGGCCTAAATCTAAATTTTGTGATGGGACTTAATTTTTAAATTTTTTTAATTATTTATTTGAAGTCTATTTTTTTAGTTTTTCTTAGATACAAAGTTATTAAAAATTTTCTTATAATCAATAAATCCTAATAAGTATTTCTCAATTGACAATATAGCTAATCCATTTAACTTTTCTTGTGATATTGTTGTTCTTAGATAAGATTTTATCAATTTAATTGTGAAAACTTCTTTGCGCTAAGCAACAATAACATGAGTTATGAATATTATTACATGGGCAATTTAAGTATTTGAAAAAGAATTATATCTTTTTATTTAATTAGGTGTATCAATTAAAGTGTTATCTTTTTATTGAACTATTTTTCTTAATACTTTTAATTCAGAAAATAAATTTGAACCATCAATATCGAATTGATTATTATGCTTTAAGGAACATTCAAGATTAAGGTAATATTTTTTCAAATTTCCAACATTTAGTGATTTTAATTTTTACCGCCAAATAGAAAACAAAAAATATTTTTATATGCGTCGAATTGTTCAAATCTATTTTGAAATAAAAAAATAGTCTTGTCCATATATATAAAATTAATCAACTCTAAAGGACTCGTAAGATTTAAAGATTTCATTATCAACATTCGTATCAAATTGTTATTTCCTATATATTACACATTTCTTACTAAATTCGAATTTGATATTCATTTCAAGTATTATTTTCTTGGTAGAATCATAACAGTTGCAAATCATTCTTCTCTATGTTTGTTAAAGAAATCAAAATTTTTCACTTTACAGAGCTCTTTTTTAAACCTATATATAGTCTATTAAATGTAGCAAAAAAGGAGCCCTTACAAATATGTGCCTAAAGCGGTTGCTTTACTTGCTTTATGAAGTTAAAATTGCTATGGGCGCGCTATTTGGTCGCTCCCATTTACATATACCTATTTTTTTTAAACTTTTAACTTGTACCTAATTTTTAAATAACTTCAGCCCCTTTCTCCTCCTCCTTCTCCTCCTTCGTTTTCTTCTTCTTCTTCTTCTTCTTCTTCTTCTTCTTCTTCTTCTTCTTCTTCTTCTTCTTCTTCTTCTTCTTCTTCTTCTTCTTCTTCTTCTTCTACTACTTCTTCTTCTTCTTCTTTTCTTCTACAATTGTTGGTGCTGCAATGAAATTTCAGTTCATGGGATGATTGCCATAAATATTTTTATCAGATTATTTAAAAATAAATTATAAATAATTATGTAAGTTAGTAGATAGTAATTTATGAATATTTCCACGTATGTAAGTTAGTGGACAATGATAATTATGTTCTTTTCATGTTTATTATTTCCAAAATTTATGATTTAGATATTATTGGCAATTTGATTATTTATCTAGTATGTTAGAAAGGATTTTCAAAAACTTCAGCTTTATATAGTGCTGAAGTTTTAACAAATGAACTAAATAACTTCAGGTCGAGAGCTGAAGTTCGCCAGTTACATTACAAAACAAAAACTTCAGCTCAAAGCTGAAGTTCCCTAGTTACAAAACAAAAACTTTAGCTCTAGAGCTGAAGTTCGCCAGTTACAAAACAAAAACTTCAACTCTAGAGCTGAAATTCGCCAGTTAAAAAAACAAACCAGTTACAAAAAATAAAAATCTTAGCTCTAGAGCTGAAGTTCGCCAGTTACAAAACAAAAATTTCAGCTGTAGAGCTGAAGTTCGTCAATTACAAAAATAAAAACTTTAGCAATTAGCAAATAGAGAATAAAACTTCAACTACTATACTTAAGTTCAACAATTATAATAAAAAATTTCAACACACTTGGTTCAGCACACTTGCTACTTCAAAACCGTCTACTAGAATGCTGAAATTTTACGTGATTGTCTTTGATACTTCAGTCTCGTATGCTAAAGTTATGTGAAAAAGTGGGTATGCTTACATTTTTCTTTTACAAAATGAACACAGTTAAAATATGATACAAAAGGCGATTATCAAAAAGAAATGCCTCTTTATGAAAGGGCCGCCCCAGTCGTGAATCAATACGTTAAGACTCTAGATCCGCCCCGTATTAGCTAGTAAAACAACTCTTTGCTTTTGATTAAACCCCACCACCTAATGAAAGATGAAAATGTATTCCCATCTTTGAGCTGAAATTTCGGTCTCAACAAGTTTGCTTGAGAGATAAATTAGTACATTGGCAGCAATAAAGAGTTGGATCAATGGATATATTCTTGTCCAACTTTTGGTGTGAGAGACTATCCCTCGAAAGATTCTTGTCAACCTTGGATAGGATTAAAAAGTACTGCTCCTAATTAATAAGTACTAGCTACTGCATCATATGATGTGTTTGACTGAATTTGAAATTTAAAATAAAAAGAAATTTTTTTGTACACATGAGCTAAATGTATATTATTCCTAAATTCTTGTGTTTTTCAACGTAATTAGTAGTGGTAAAATGGTTTTAAAAAGTCAGCTAATTACCTATATTATTTATTAAAAAATGGGTTGAATAATAAATTTTTTAAAAATGGATCAAATATTTATAAGAATCATGTTATTCATATGGATAACAAATGGATAACTTATGAATTTAACTTTTACATTTATAAAGCCTCAAATTAAGGGTTCTTAAGTTTGGAAGATTAGAAATTCTCCCAAAAGTAATAATATTTAAGAAGCCATATATAATAAGGTTATCCATGTTTTTCATCGGTTAACCTGTTTTTTATCAGTATTAAATATGGGTATGGTGAAATAATTTATCCGTTTTTTCATTTTCCGTTTTCGATCCGGTCATATCCAATGCGGCCTTCCCATTTGCCACCCATATAACGTACCATATACCATATTAATTTAATAAAATATTATGAAACTCAACAACAACAACAACAACAACAACAACAACAACAACAATAACAAAAAACATGATATAATCATACAAGTGGGTCTGGGAAAGATTGTGTGTAATATTACCCATACCTTAAAGAAGGAGAGAGAGACTATTTTCGATTGACCCTTCGCTTATAAAATATTATGAAACTTAAACGGAATATTAAACTTCAAAAGGTTTTCAAATATAGCTAGATATTACTTTCTTTTAAACTAACCACAAAGAATAATATTATATAAAATTAAATTGATGAAGTAACTAAGTAACTTTGAATATGGGTGTCTTTGGTAAGAGGAAGTCATTTGTTCGAGATATGTTTTTTGGGAAATGACTTAATTTTGGAAAAATACTTTTAAGAATATGTTTTTCGGTGTTTGGTTAGATAATGGAAAAGAAAAAACTAGAAGAAGTTTTTTTGTTACTAAAATTAAATAGTGTTTTGAGATAATTATAAAGCAAAAATGACTTTCGCCCAAAAGTGAGAAGACAATTTTTTCGTTTAAGTGGAAAATATTTTTCCTCAAAGCCAAACACGGTTGAGATATATGTAGGCGATGATGATAAACCCCAACTTAGACCATTAAGGGTCAATAAGGGAGTCATATCTGAGTCTAATAGGCTACTTAGGCTACTTGTGTAATTAGGCTATCTTTGTAATTAGTATATTTCTGTAATTAGGTTATTTGTGTAATTAGGCTGTTTCTGTAATAACTAGGCTATATTTGTAAGAGGGTTATTTTGATATAAGGGGTCAGGGGTCGTTTGTAAGAACCGATGGGTCATTTTTTCTCTGAAATAATATCTGAGTCTCTTCGAGACTCTTCCGATGCTCTCCCTTCTCTCTACTTTCTCTCTCTAAAATTCTTCGATACTTTTGTGTGAATCAGTAGTTTATTTGAACCATTCTCTGATGAGATTTTTGGGGTTTTCTGAGATCGAAAGGTCGGTGATGGTTTTGACTCCCATTAGGGTTCTTCCGAGCCTTTATCTTCACGATCAGTGACTGTTCTTCGTCTCTTGAACGGTTCAATCGATTGTTGTGAGATTTTCGGAGATTTTTCGGTGAGTTTTCAACCTCTAGGGTTTCTGGTGGTCAAATCGATCATTTGACTGCCATCCGGTGGTTTGATATTCATTTTTGCTGATGTTTTGGGTGTTATCGGTACTGCTCCGACATCGTTGACGGTATCTCCAGCAAACCTTTGACGGTTGCTCCTAGGGTTCATACCTAGGGTTTTATCTGTTGTTAAAGGCCGATCTTCTCCGGTTGCGAAGAAGGACGGTAACATTGTTCCTATCTCTTGGTTGTGATTCTCTGGTTGTGTGTAATTGTTTGATTCTATTTGTGAGTACTGATTGTTTGAGCTGTGAATACTGTTTTTTTTGGTGATATTTGTGAACGATTTAATTCATTTGAGCATGGCTTCTAACACGAATGGTGGTGGTTCTAGTAGTAACTCTGGTTCTATAGATCCTTCCAACCCTTTGTTTGTAAATTCTTCTGATGTACCTGGTGCGTGTCTTGTTCCCACTCCCTTCTCGGGTAGTGGTTATGGAGGTTGGAAACGAAAGATGATTATGGCTTTGTCTGCTAAGAATAAAATTTGCTTCATTGATGGTTCCTTTTCTCGACCTAGTACTAACGTGTCCCAACAGAGGTTGTGGGATAGATGTAATATGTTGGTTATGTCATGGTTAACTTCTTCTTTGTCATCCCAAATTGCTGATAGTGTTCAATATTCAGATACTGCTCAAAGCATGTGGTCTCAGCTTGAAAAAAGATATGGTGTCCCCAATAAGAGTAAAATTTTTGAACTTAAAAGAGAACTTTCTCAAACATCCCAAGGCTCCCTTGATATAGCCTCATATTTTAACAAACTCAAAAGTTTGTGGGATGAATTGGGCACAATGTGCCCAAACCATGGACAGAGGTGTACTTGTGCTGCCAAGAATGGTATAATCGAGGAAGATGATGAAAACAAGATTTATCAGTTCCTTATGGGATTGAATGAAACATATTTGGGAGTAAGGAGTAATTTGTTGATGATGCAGCAGTTTCCTTCCCTTGACAGTGTTTATAACATTGTTCTTAATGATGAGAAACAGAGACAAGTTAAGTCTGTCTCTCATATCAGTCCAGATTCTATGTCTTTCAATGCCAATATTGACAAGCAGTCTGCTGGGTTCAACCAAGGCAAATTGTCTGGTTCTAATTTCAAACCCAGAGTCAACTTTGAACAAAATAGAGGAAACCTATTCTGCAGATATTGCAAGAAGTCTGGACACTTAATTGATAAGTGTTACAAGCTCCATGGTTTTCCTCAAAATAATAATTACATCAAGGGAAGGAAATCTGCAGCTGCTCATGTTTCTACTGGTCCTGATTGTGTGTCTGATGATAATGGGAATTCTAATTTGTCTGTTCCTCTTGGGGATCCTATTGCAAGTCAACCTGTGATACCAGGGTTGAGCAGACAGCAATGTGATCAAATTATAAGTTTGATTCAACAGACCCTTTCAAAGGATTCCAGTGATCAAGCTCCTGCTCCCATGTGTTCTGCTAATTTTGCTGGTACTATGCTGTCTGAGAGTCTTGTTTCTGATTCCAAGTTGTGCATGCTTACAAACATTAATTCTGTTACCTGGATCATTGATTCAGGAGCTTCTAACCATATGACTTATGACAAAAATCTACTTTTTGATATTATACCCTTAAATGTCCCCTACCTTGTTACCCTTCCTAATGGTTACAAAGTAAAAGTCACCTGTACAGGATCATTTGCATTGACTTCTTCTCTTACTCTTCACAATGTACTCTTAGTTCCTTCCTTCAAACATAATTTGATTTCTGTTCATAAATTGATGAAACAATTGAATTGTTTGGTTCTGTTCACCCCAACTTCATGTCTCCTTTACATGTTACAGGACCTTTCTCTGAAGAGGCTTCTGGATCTTGGTAAAGAGGAGGCTGGTTTATACAAGTATTCTTGGTCACCTCCTTCCTCTTCTGCCTCTTCTAAGTCCTCTTCCACTTCTGAGCATAGTGTTTCTAATGTTTGTAATGATGATGTTGTTTCTGATAGCAAACATTTTAGCTCAATTGTACACTCTTCCAGTTGTTATAATGCTGCTATTGCTGATATGAACTATATTTGGCATTTGAGATTAGCACACACTTCTTTTGCTAATATGAAACATATTTCTGGCTTACCTTTTTCTTTTGCTGCTAAACAACCTTTCCCTTGTTCTATTTGTCCTATGGCAAAACAAACCAGATTGCCTTTCCCTGATAGCAACATTAGCACTACTAGACCCTTTCAATTGATACATGTAGATACTTGGGGTCCTTATCATACTTCTACTTCCTTTGGCAGCAAATACTTTCTCACCATAGTTGATGATTTTTCTAGGGCCACCTGGACACATTTGATGGGTTCTAAAAGTAATGCCTTCCCTTTACTTAAATCTTTTATCTCCTATGTTCAAACTCAGTTTAATTCCATGGTCCAGGTTGTCAGGAGTGATAATGCCCTGGAACTGGGTTCCAGTGCAGAAGGGATTTCCTTTTTTAGTAAGCTTGGGATTGTACATCAAACCACTTGTCCTCATTCCCCTCAACAGAATGGGGTTGTTGAAAGAAAGCACAGATCTTTACTTGAAACTTGTAGAGCCCTTCTTTTCCAGTCTGGTTTGCCTATATCATTTTGGGGTGATTGCTTGTTAACTGCAACTTACCTCATTAATAGGTTACCATCCAGAGTTCTTCACCATAAATCACCTCATGAAATTTTACATGGTTCTCCTCCATCCTACTCTCACTTGAGGGCTTTTGGTTGCTTAGCTTATGCTGCTGTCCCTATCCCTCAAAGGGATAAACTAAAGTCTAGGGCTCATTCTTGTGTATTTCTTGGTTATCCTTTTGGTAAGAAAGGTTACAAATTGTATGATTTGAATTCTAAGAAATACTTTGTATCTAGAGATGTTGTCTTCCATGAAACTTATTTTCCTTTTAAAACAGCACCTCCATCTTCTTCACCTCCTCCACCTATTCCCTTCTCTGATGACATCCTTGAACACACTTTTACATTACCTACTTTCAGTGATTCTCCCTCTTCTCCTCCTCCTATTCCTTCTCCTGCTATTTCCTCTCCTGCCTCCCCTCTATCCATTGCTTCTCCTTCTTTCAATCCTACTGTTTCTCTTCCTGATTTGCCTGTCTCTCAACCTGTTACCATACCCAGAAAATCCACTAGACAACACAACCCTCCTTCATACCTCAAGGATTATGTTTACCAACTTCCAGCCTTTTCTGGTTCTTCTTCCTCCAATTTGGAATCTGAACCCATGTATTACTCTCAAGCTGCATCTGTCCCAGCTTGGCAGGATGCCATGAGAAAGGAATTTGATGCACTGGATGCTAACCACACTTGGGACATTGTGCATCTTCCTCCAGGTAAGAAACCTATTGGCTGTAAGTGGGTTTACAAAATCAAATATAAATCTGATGGTACTATTGAAAGATATAAGGCAAGGTTGGTTATTAGAGGTGATACACAAGTTGAGGGTGTGGATTTTACAGACACATTTTCTCCTGTTGTTAAGATGACTTCAGTGAAATGCATTATTGCTGTGGCAGTTAAGAACCACTGGCCCTTGTTTCAGCTTGATGTTAACAATGCTTTCCTTCATGGTGATTTGGATGAGGAAGTTTACATGAAACTTCCTCCAGGTTTGGTGGTATCTGATTCTTCTTCTTCTTCTTCTTCTTCTTCTTCTTCTTCTTCTTCTTCTTCTTCTTCTTCTTCTTCTTCTTCTTCTTCTTCTCTTTCTTTGGTTTGCAAACTAAAGAAATCTTTATATGGGCTTCGGCAGGCCTCCAGGCAATGGTATGCTAAGCTGTCATCTGCTCTTCATTCCAGGGGTTATAGGCACTCTTTGAATGATTACTCTTTATTCTTAAAAGGTACTCCTGATTCCCTTGTTGTGGTTGCTGTGTATGTTGATGACATTATAGTAACTGGGCATGACTGTGATGAGATTGCTGCCTTAAAGGTATTCTTGGATGATACGTTCAAAATCAAGGATTTGGGGTCCTTGCATTATTTTTTGGGTCTTGAGGTAAAACATGTCCCTGGTGGGATACATCTGAATCAGAATAAGTATGTTACTGATTTGCTGCATGCTTTTAACTGTGTATCTGTTTCCCCTGTTGTTTCTCCTCTGGACATTTCTATCAAATTACATGCTGATTCTGGTGATATTTTGCCCGCTCCTGACCAGTTCAGGAGTCTTGTTGGCAAATTATTGTTCTTAACTCATACTCGACCTGATATATGCTTTGCGGTGCAACATCTGAGTCAATATCTTAAATGCCCAAGGGTTCCCCATATGTCTGCTGCTATGCATGTTTTGAGGTATCTTAAAGGCACTCCTTCTTTGGGTCTATTTTACTCTGATATTGCTGATTATTCTGTGACTGGATACTCTGACAGTGATTGGGCAGCTTGTCCTGATACTAGACGGTCTGTTACTGGTTTTTGTGTTTTGTTGGGTGGTAGTCTAATAAGTTGGAAGTCGAAAAAGCAACCAGTTGTCTCTCTTTCTTCTGCTGAAGCTGAATACAGGGCTTTAAGCAAGGTTACAGCTGAATTAACTTGGCTCTCTCGTTTACTTGCTGACCTTGGGGTATCTGTTCCTTCTCCTATTTCTGTCTTTTGTGATAGTCAGGCTGCTGTTCACATTGCTAATAATCCAGTTTTCCATGAACGTACTAAGCATATTGAGGTGGATTGTCACTACGTTCGACTCTGTTACATAATGGCTTTCTCAAGCTTTCCCATGTTCCTACTTCTCGGCAGCTGGCTGACCTATTGACTAAGGCCTTATCTGGGACTGCTCTTTCTCCTCTTTTGTCCAAGTTGATGGTGGTTTCCCCCCTTCAACTTGAGGGGGGGTGTTGAGATATATGTAGGCGATGATGATAAACCCCAACTTAGACCATTAAGGGTCAATAAGGGAGTCATATCTGAGTCTAATAGGCTACTTAGGCTACTTGTGTAATTAGGCTATCTTTGTAATTAGTATATTTCTGTAATTAGGTTATTTGTGTAATTAGGCTGTTTCTGTAATAACTAGGCTATATTTGTAAGAGGGTTATTTTGATATAAGGGGTCAGGGGTCGTTTGTAAGAACCGAGGGGTCATTTTTTCTCTGAAATAATATCTGAGTCTCTTCGAGACTCTTCCGATGCTCTCCCTTCTCTCTACTTTCTCTCTCTAAAATTCTTCGATCTTTTGCATGTTTTCAAACACCAAAAACGATATATTCTATGAAAACCATTTGGCTACAAACCACAAAGTACTTGACTAGATATCTTCAAGACCCTCCTTTCTGATCTCAAAGGCAAAGAAGATTGTGCATCTCTTTGTCCTGTAAGCGGATTTATGATTTAAGTTTTATAAATTAAATATTTATATTTTTTAAATTTATATTTGTTATAATTTTAGTAAGTATTTACATAGGAATTGACGTATCGTACCAAAAATACCGAAAGGCTAAATCCGTAAATGCTTTGCTCTTGTTCTTTATGGGAGGGAAGTGGACCATGTAAGTGTATGATTAGAGTGCACGAGTGGAGGAAAGTGTAGTTGATCTGAAGGATTGGTCCTCTGCTCTGCAATTGCAGATTAAAACATTGCTGAAAGATAAAGGTTAGGTAAATTCACACAACCAAAGTAAGTGGATTCTGAAAAGTTGCATGTGCTTTGCTTCCAATACTTCTACTTCAAGCACATAAAATAAAATAAACATAGAGGCCAAATCACAACAAATTCTTACTTTGATCACATGCTCCCTTCTTTCACTATACCTCAACTTTTGCCATATTGTCATTTCCTTCATTTAGGATTCTAAATCAATCCATTCATTTAGTACCTTTGCATTCATTATTCTTTTATGACAATCGATGTGAACTTAATGTGTTGTGAACGGGAATAATTTAGACAATACTCGTGGGCCAGTATTTGGAAGTAGGTTGGCCAAGCTGTTGGGCCAGGGTCTACACCGCAAAGAAGCCCAAGAACAAGACAACCCAACAAGAGATCCCAAAATAGGGAAAGACCTACGGTTTCAGGATTTTATGCGAATTGTGATTATGCTTAGGCAAAGTGTAGCTCTAAGTCCCGAATCAAAATGTGGTTCTTTTGGACTCAAAGTAAATAAATAGGTAAGAAAAAAAAGTTATATTTTTATGTATAGTGTCATAATACCTGGCGCTATACATTAACGGTAACTGCACCGTTAATGTATAACATCAGATATTATGGCACTATACTGAAAAAGCTGACTGGGCCAGGTATAGCGTCATAATACCTGACGCTATATATAAAATTTTATATATATCGCCGGGTATTATGGCGCTCTATACTCATTTTCCTAGACCCACCAATAATTTATGACTTCAATAATTTAAAAGCGTATAGTGCCAACTTTTTTAGTGCTATATATATATATATATATAAATTACCAAATAGCCATTTCCTATATAAAGAGGTTAGGATTGTATAGAAATTCATTCCAAAATTTTAACTCTTGTTGAATCGTCTATGTTGTTAAATTCTCCACCATATTTTCATTATGTCTGAATAGCGTAGGATAAGAGTTTCATTATATTGGAGGAGGGGGGTGAGGTTGTGATGGAGAATAACTTCGTAGGCTAAAGTTTACGTGCTAAGTGTCATGTTAAATTGCCACTTACAATGGAGTATGATAAATTGATATTGTTGTTATGCAAAAAAATGAGTGTGAGAAAACGTTCAGTGATACTTAAAGTAACCGGAAGATATCCGTATTCTGTTACTCCGCAAGGGGTTGCTTTTTACTCGGAGTTTAACATCGATGATGATGAAACTTTGAGTGTTTTCCTAAGGACTCCGGACGAATGCCGAAAATTTCTTGTAATCATAATGTTGGAGATGTACGTGAAGGTTGAAGCGTTCGAAAAAATGAGGTTGTGCGTAGTAGAGATAACCCCCAACCATCGGGTGGTTATTCTGGATAAGTTTTGCCGGACAGGTTCCGGATGAAAGAGTTTTTCTTGATTTAAATTTATCACCGCCTGTAAATGAGCAACTAAGAAAATAATTTATAGCCTACCTTCCATAATTCATAAGAGGAGTGGTAAACTTCAATTTTTATTTGTGTTAATTATATATAATTTTTGGCATAATGAATTTATATTAACGCTCATTTATTTAGTAGGGGGTGCCAGCCAGATATAAATTTTACAAGTGGCCCATCCGGTATCACCTAATTGAAAATGTCCATCATGGAATTTCATCATATTAAGACTTATAAGTGAAGTGATATAGCCATATGGAAAGTATTTATTAATTTAGTAGCTTATATTTTTATTGGTTGTGCAGTGAAAACAAGCAAGATGAACCATCCGTACTCACTCAATTGCCCGAAAATAACGTATTACATCGGGATCTGGCAGATGCATAGAGTGAGGAACAGAACAGTGATTACGATAGCAATACAGATGAATCCGGAGACGAGACACCCTTTGCTCGTGAGGAAGGTGATGAACAAGATGAGGAAGAAGGACCTGATTTGAAAAGAGACCTCCATAGACGAAGAGTGTACGAGTCCGCAGTGTCGTTTCATTCAAGAGAGATTCCTTAATAACTTGCCAACGATGCCAGATGTGGAAGCTCTCACAAGGGGTTTTGATGAAATCCGGGCAGCAATGTGGGATGAGTCTAGACCAACGGTGCATGCAAAGGGGATGCTTTTTCCTGATAAAGCGCGCGTAAGCAGGGTTTGTAAAATGCACAATATAAAAGAGTTTCGTGAGATGCAGGTATAAGAATCAAGTCCGATGGTATGTAAGGCTGTTTGCCGCAGGTGGTTTTGGCCATATAATTAGATGTTGCGTGCAACCAAGAAGAAGACAAGTATGTGAAAAGCGGGTAAATACATTCCCACCCACATATGAAAAATAGACACATTTAACGGGAATCACTTCAACTTGGTTATTGACTTGATTTGTCTTGTATTTATTCCGCACATCGAAGCGTCCATAAGGTATGAAATCAAAGAGTGCGTTACAGCAGTCCACCAGGAACATGGCCATACAATTACTAAAAGAAAGTCATATCTCCGGCGCAAAAGAGCGTTTGAAATAGTCTATGGTAACTGGGATAAGTCATTTGCAGACCTGCCTAGAAATTTAACCCCGGGATGGTTGTTGAATGGAAGCTTGAGCAGAGTCTGGATAAACTAGAACATATATTCAATTACGTGTTCTGGGCATTTAAGCCAGCAATTGATAGTTTTTCGCATTGTCGACCCGTAATATCCATAGACGGAACTCATGTCTATGAAAAGTACGATATCAAGCTATTGATAGCCGGGGAAGTAGATGCTAACGGATAAATATTTCCTCTAGCTTTTTCCGTTTGTGACAATGAAAGTAGAGAGACGTGGACGATGTTTTTGAAACACCTGAAAGAGCACGTTGTCAAACAGCATTCAGGTATTTGTCTAATATCTAATCGACACGATGGTATATTAAGTTATGTGGAGAACTTGCCTGCATGGCAATAATCTTACATATACCACCATTACTATGTGAGGTACTTGAAGGCTAATTTCCCAAAGGAACATCCCAAAAAGGATCTACATGATTTGATGTGGATGGCAGCAACAGACCACCAACAGCATAAATTTTAGAGGCATATGGATTCTATCAGGCAAGAAGACGAGGCAGCCTATTGTTGGTTAATGCGACAGGACCCTAAAAAGTGGACATTGTATGCATCTAACTTATGCCTTATAGAAGGTGGAGTAATTAGCACCGGTATAACTTATATCTTTTTCCTAAAAATTATGCAATTATTATTCTTAATACAACATACCAAATAATAAATAAATAACAATCCCATCGTAATTAATCTCAACATAATTTATCCCAATATAATTTATACCGACATAACTTATATCGATATAAATTATATTACAACCAAACGATCCCGCAGAGTATTTTTGCTAATTTTGATTAGTTGGTTAATCGGTGAATCTTACTTTAAAAAGTGTAAAGAAATCAATAAGGAAAGCAATCAAAGTGATCAGCTGGAGACGTGGACAAAGATCCATAAGAAAAATATCTCCTCTCTACAAGGCATATATAATATTGACTCCCACTTGTCGCCCAGTCTTTAACTCACTTTTATCTTTTTGCTCTTTCATTCGGAAACCCTAGATTAAGTGTAAACGATGGCCGGCACGTACGGGTACGAAGGCGGCGGATCTGCTCCGCCGTCTGGTGGTGGAGGCTACGGAGGTAGCGGCGGCGGAGGAGGCGGTGGTGGTTACGGTGGTTCTGGAGGCGGCGGGTATGGATCAGGTGGTGGGGGATATGACGGTGCAAGAGGCGGTTACGGAGGCAGCGGAGGATCATACGGTGGCGGAGGTGGTAGAGATGGTGGTGTTAGAGGAGGTGGAGGAGGATACGGTGGTAGTTCACATAGTCGAGATATCTTATATTTGAAAAAATTATCATGCTTTGCGACTATATTTGTGTGTTGAATGAGTTATAATTTAATTCATATGCTGATTCTATTTTTAGGAGGTGGCGGCGGTGGATACCAAGGAGGAGGAGATCGTGGAGGTCGCGGCGGCGGCGGTCGTGGTGGAGGAAGTGGTAAGGAAGGTGATTGGCGTTGCCCTAACCCTAGGTAATATTCTCACGTCCTTCTCGTGGATATTCAGGTCATGATAACTCATCTTTACTAATTTCTCCCCTCAATTCACAACTAATCCTCGGCCTTGTGAAACTTTTGTTTAATCCCATACCAGCAAAAAAAGAAGAAGAAAGATTATATTTGCTTCTATCCCTGAACTAAGTCAATTACATGGAGCGATGTGGCTTTTGTTTGTGCAATATTCTTGAGCAGAAACTGAAGTTACTTTCTGGAAATCATGTTATTGAAGTAGGCAATTTTAGATACCAAGTATTTGCTTTGCATCGCCCACAACACAGTGAGGAATCTGGATCCTTTTCTTGAACACCATTTCTTTTTGATATATATGTGTTCTGATTGTATTCTCAAGTTATAACCCGAGTCTTTTCTAGATTATGCTACTAGAAATATATGAGTTACTATATGTTCTCTCATGTCATTACTTGTTGTATGATATCCTGCAACTGAATAGTCCAGCAATTTTGCTCAAGATAACTGGTGCTTCCCTGTGCAGGTTCCCCCAGAAAATTTGTTTTGATTCTCTTACTTTCATTATTATATATTTCTAATGATGCGTATATCTTGTCAATTCAACAAATTGTTAGTTCAGTGCGGTGGTTGCTTCAAGGTTATGTATTTTGGTTTCATTTCATAATATTTCATTTGAAATATGTTATTGTGTTTGTTCTTGTTTCTTGTCAATTGTTATTAATTCTGGCATGTCTGGGTGTAGCTGTGGAAATTTGAACTTTGCTAGAAGAGTTGAATGTAACAAATGTGGTGCACCTTCACCTGCTGGTTCTGACGATCGTGGTGGCAGAGGTGGTAGCGGTGGAAGTGGTGGGGGATATGGGAATACTCGAGGGGGAAGAGGCGAGAACTATGATGACAGAAATGCTGGAGGTGGTAGAACAAGTTCCTATGGTGGGAGTCAGGGAAGAGATGGTGGTGGTTATGCTCAAGGTCCTCCACATGCTCCTCCATCTTATGGGGAAGCTGATAGCAACTATCCACCACCATCTAATACCTATGGTCGGAACCCTGATGCCGCCCCCCCGCCAACGAGTTATGTTGGTGGAGCTGCATCTTATCCCCCTTCATATGGTGCCCCTGGTGGCTATGGTGGGGATAAAACAGCTAATGCCCGTGGGGGTGGAAGGGATGGCCCACCGGGAGGATATGATGGGGGATATGGCTGTGGTCAACGGAATGCAGGTGGTTATGACAGTTCCCCAGCTGAGGCTCCGGAAAAGGTCAAGCAATGTGATGAGAACTGTGGAGATTTCTGTGACAACGCAAGAATATATATCTCAAATTTGCCTCCTGATGTGACCATTGAAGAGCTTAGAGAACTTTTTGGGAGCATTGGACAAGTAATATGCAGATTTCTTTCGGTTATGATTCTCAGTATCAGATTCATTTCGTATTGTAGCATATACCTAGCTTTTCTTGTACTTCACATGATTTCTTGTTGTGTTCACTGTGGTAGACAATAAGACAACCCAATAACCATTATTCTGATCTGCTTGATTTTGCTGACCAATGAAATATTGCCCTCGAATTCTGATTATGTAGTTTACTTTTGTGACTCTGTGTTAGCATAAATACCAGGGTTAACGCTTAATTGATCTCTCGTAAATGTGTAGGTGGCAAGAATCAAGCAAAAACGAGGCTACAAAGACCAGTGGCCTTGGAGCATAAAGTTATACACTGACGAGCAGGGAAAAAACAAAGGAGATGCTGTTTTGTCATATGAAGACCCTTCTGCAGCGCACTCTGCCGGTGGCTTTTTCAATAGTAAAAACTAGACCCCAGTTTATTCATTTGAGTTTATGCAGTAAATAATTTACATGCTGACCATAAATTTTGATCATCAGATCATGACTTCAGAGGGTACAAAATCAGTGTTGCGATGGCTGAAAAGTCTGCACCAAAGCCTGCTCCAGCTTTTGGTTCTGGGTAAGCCTTCTGTATCTCTTTCTCTATTGCATATGACATCCAGTTTGCCACCGTTCATAGCTAATGTTAACTTGTAAAATTTCATGGTTATGCTGTTGTGGCATGTATACAGAATTAGCAAGTTTGTGTAACTAGATTATCAACATATGGTTATTTGACACAATTCTCTGTATTTGGTTCTTTACTTAATAAGATGAGCAGATTCATTGACTTGCGGTTTTTGCATCTAACATTTAACTATCATTGCCGTGTCAAATTTCATTCTGTAGCTGCATGGCTGAAATTCTCACTTGATAACATGCTTTCGTTCCAAAGTATGACAACCGATCAATCAAAACTCGTTGCATTAATTCGTACTACAACTTGTCCCTGGGGGGGGGGGGGATGTGAACCAGTTTTATCTTAATCTTTTGACTTCCCTGCAACCAAAGTTTTATGCTTTATCTCGATCAACTATGTGCATATTTAAGTAAAACTGTAAACTTATATTTATTATTGTGCTTGCAGTATTAGTGTTATAATCGTTTTCATCCACCTTTTCTAATTGAAACCTCATGCTGATGCCCTCTGCATTTTTACCTCCTTCAAGCGTGTTACTTTCTTATACACTACAAATGGAAAATATATAGTTCCATTTTTTTTCTATAAAGAAAATAATATATAGTAAAATTGTGTTAATTGTATAGAGATGGTTCGGGATGTATTCTATATTCTGAACTTTTTGAGTCTGTGCTAATGGGAGAGTTGATATATCTCTTATGCTGAGCCTTTTTCTATCCATTGATATAGACGTGGAGGTCGAGGAGGTTATGGTGGCGGTGGCCGCAGGGATAACTACAGAGACAGTGGAGGTTCTGGCCCGGATAGACAGTCTCATGGTGGAAACCGTTCACGTCCTTACTGAGTTTCAGCCAAGCATCTTATGTACTAAAAAATTGTGGTGGGAGGGTTTTTATTAGTTCCATTTCAAGATATACTCTGTGACTAAGAGGTAGGTTGATCACTCATTTGCACTTTGACAATATATGCCTTTTCTCCTTTCTTTTTGCTTCTTGGGGTGAAGGAATGGATGGGGTTTTGAAGTCCCTTTTTGATATTTTGAATGTTTTGATAGAGGCTACTGGATATTCTGCAAATTGCTGCTAAGGTAGGTGAAAATATTCAGGTGAGTGGTACTACTGTGAAAACCAAAATGCTTTGGTAATTCTAGCTGAATGATGTTTTCTTCTCTATAGGTGATTTCTGCATCTTGGCAATGAAGCCTGATATAATGATTCACTGACTCAATGATATGGCACGTAACTGCTTGAGCTGTTATTTTTGCTTGTTTGTGCCTGCTAGCCCACTTTTTCTTCTGTGGAAGAATGTTTAGGATAGACTTCTCAAGTAGGCAGCTTTCCAAGAATAATTTTTTTTCCTCCATATGATCTCATAGTTCTGCTCTTCTTATATTTCAACTGAGATTGGATTTTGCCAAATTAGTAATAATAACGTTCCTATCCGGAATGTATATTAGAGCTATTGTCTTGGATGGGAGATCAAGTGGGAGAACGCTCATCTGAAAACTGAAGTTAGCCACCGGAGATTTTGACAATATTATTGACCTGGTCTGATGGAAAGTTGTAGCGGTTGTTTCAATCTTTAAGCAGTAAATAACTGTCCATACTCCATACGAGGAGAAGCTCACAGAGTGTTTCCCGCTGTTCGTCCTTTTGATAAAATGGTGGTACTATGGAGGTCGTAATTTAGTTCTATGGGCGAAGGTTACGATTGACCTCTTGTTCTGTCGAGGAAATTAAATGTATCAGAATTTAAGATTTGTATCTAGATTGTGAAAGATGTTAGCTCTACATTCTCTACAACTGCGTTAGCTCGCACTAAATAATCATCATACAATAAGCTGCCAAGAAGAGAATAAAAAATGCAAGAAGCAGCTTGCTTAAAGAAAACAAGAAAATTTTCCAGTGTGGACCGACGGAAAATAGGCTTTGTTGTTTTCGACCAAAGCCATCAAGCAAGTTTGCGATAAAGAATCTTTCTTGTGTTTCGGTCGAGGTTATAAATGCAAAAAAAAAAAAAAAAAGAAGGGAATTTGTATATACATGTGAGAAGATAAAATTTTCCTCGCAATGCTGCCTGATTTCTTCCGTTTTTGTCAAGAGCTGTGCATTGGTGTGGATTCAATTTGTAAAATGGCGCTTTTCTTTCTGCGTCGAGTGAGTATTTTTTAAAAAAAAAATCATGCACCCTTATGAATGAATGGATATAAAATATTAGACTCCTAAACTAGTTCCGCTCCTCTCTGTCTTCAAAGATAACCCTAACTATAAACATTTAAGTTATACTAGGAATGAAAAATGCAATGTGCGTAACTTTAGATTGCAGTCAATCGTTGGTTTCTTTTGACTTGTGCAGGGCAAGCTTCACAATGGAATTCCTAAATTAGGTCTTGCAATTTCTTGATTAAATTTAGGAGGAATCTGTTGGTGGAGGTGTCTTCCAATTTCCAAATCTTGCGAAAAGATTTGTAATGATCGTTTGTTTAAATTTAGAATTTATCGGAAGATTTTTTTCGAAGAATTAACTTGAGGATGGTCGCCACGTTAATTTATTGTTCCACTCATCCGTAGGCAAAAACCTAACAAGGTCGTATCATCTTATGTTAGTAATAAAAATTTGGACTATCCTCTAACAATGTCAATAAATGGTTTAGTTTAAGGTAAAAGCGTATAGTTTCCATTTTTCCTACGTTGAATACCTAGTCTTATTTACCGTGTATTAATTTTCTTAATGGAAAGTTGTTTGAAACAATTAAAGAGGGAATAAGATGTTCGATTTTTGTGATACTGGTTTTGCTTTGGTTAGCTTGTATGCATCTCTAAAAATGATCGGAAAAGTTTCTTTCGATCACTTTATGCTCTGCCATAAAACATTTTGTGTTGCTCTAGGGAGAAAAAGAAAAGAAAAAAGGAAGAGATATATGAAGAAAAGCAGAACCATTGAAAATGAGGGTGTTTGAGAGGGAAACAATTAATCCTAAAAACTTGCCTAATATGATGGATATATGATGAATTATCCACATTTCAATCTAGCATATCAAACTTACGTTGATGTCTAACAATGTGAACGAACACTAACACTAATTGTTTCACCAAAATTCCTTTCCATGCTTTCTAGTCCAATTATTAGAGTAAATTCTTCACCATTCCATCCTCTTTCTTCATTTGCTTCTCTAATCAGTAGTTTTTATAACAAAAATGGTAAAACGAAAAGTTTCAGATTCAATAGGAGTAGTCCAAGGTCGATATCGTCAAGAATTATTTATATGTCAATTTTCAGATATGATCTATTCCAAAGGATGTTTATGGTCCGGAGGTGATCCTTTCGCTTTCAGTTTACCATTGGTGTTGGCACAATTGAGTTTCATTTTCTTTGTCACCAGAAGTACTTTTTTCCTCATCAGACCTATTAAACAAAGTATGGTCAGTGCACAACTTATTGTAAGCTCCTTTATTCTCCACATAATTATGAACATCAAACAATTCTATTACCTGTGTTGCAAAATTCATTACTATCATTATTGTCGGAGACAGATCCAGGATTTAAATTTGAGGGGTTGTTAGACAAGAGGGGTTGCTCTGATGGTAAGTAACTCCCACTTCCAACCGAGAGGTTGTGAGTTCGAGTCTCCCCAAGAGCAAGGTGGGAAGTTCTTGGAGGGAAGGATGCCGGGGGTCTATTTGGAAACAGCCTCTCTACCCAAGGGTAGGGGTAAGGTCTGCGTACATACTACCCTCCCCAGACCCCACAAAGTGGGATTATACTGGTTTGTTGTTGTTGTACAGATCCATGATTTAAATTTGATAGGTTCAATCTTTAAGTTTTTATCATAGAGTCCAATACCTTTTTGAAAATTTTGATGTCTTGAAATTTTAGTAATTTTTTTTTGCGCGCGCACACACACATCTGCCTGTGAGTACCTGATAATTCTGTTACCAGAGGTGGACCTATGCTATACAAAAAAGGGTCAATGTCACCCGTAAAGTTCGGTAAAACTTCCATTTATACATGCATATGTTTTTAGAAAATAGTGATATATTAGTAGCGTAGATTTTGGTTGAATCCAAAAGTGCATTTGCGACCTTCAAATCTTGTGTCCGCCTATGTCTATTACTTATAGAAATGGGTTTATGATTTAAACTTGATAGATTCAATCTTCAAAATTCTTAGTATAAATCTTTGTACTTCTGAAATTATGGATTCAAACTTGAATACTTGTTGACATATTTAGCAGTTTTTCATGTATATCTATGTTTAGTGTCGAGAATATTGGGTTAATTTAAACCGTTGTTACTGCCTCTGATTACTTGTGTTACAATGTTCATGCTATCATTATTGTTTGTCTAAAACAGGCTGGTATTTTCATGGGGCAATCAGGCTTATGTCGTAACAGAGTGTTTGCAGCCTTAATGTTTCCACCAAGTGGAAGAATGGTACTACAAACAGTTGCAGATCTTGCTTTCATGTTTCATCTTTTTGTTCTTGGAATTCATATAGATCCAACAATGGTGAAAAGAGCGGGGAGAAATGCAATGCTAATTGGTGCATCCAGTTTCACGTTGCCTTTTGTACTTGGATGGCTAGCCAGTTATACATTACCTCATTTGGCTGTAGTAGATGAAGCAACAGCACATTTGCTGCCTTATGTAGCCGTACTTAACTCAGCCTCTTTCTTTCCTGTGATCACCAGCCTTCTTGGCGATCTTAAGATTCTAAACTCAGAAATTGGTCGAATAGCTACATTGGCTTCTATGGTTACTGACATTTGTATATATGTGATTTTCATGATTGGGACTACAGTAAATTCATCAGCAAGTTATTCAAACTGGAACGGAGCATTGTGCATTGCATGGATAGGCACTTTCTTGATAGTAGTTGTGTTTGCAGTAAGGCCATTTGTGCAACACTTTGCTAGGACTATACCTGAAAAAGGGTCTATGAAAGAAAGCCAATTTCTAGTCGTAGTTATGATAGTTTTGATCTGTGGATTTGTGGCAGAGTCTCTTGGACAACCTGCTGCTCTTGGTGCTTTTATTTTGGGCATGGTGGTACCCGAGGGACCTCCTCTAGGGTCATCTTTGGTTTACAAAATCGATTCTTTATGTACTGGATTGTTGCTTCCAGCTAAGTTTGCTATTAGTGGTTTGGCAATGGACATTTTCGCGATAGGAAAAGGAAAGAGTCTTTTAGGCGTTGAAGCAGTGATCATCTTAGGTTATTTCGGAAAATTTGCTGGCACTCTTGTTCCAGCAGTTCATTTTGGTGTTCCTTTTAGAGATGCACTTTCTCTTGCTCTCATCATGTGTTGCAAAGGAATTATCGAGGCATCTCTGTATATCAGCCTCAGAGATAATGGAGTACGCAAACCATCTCTCTTTTCTGTATTCATATATACCGACAATAAAGAATTTTTACACTATCTATGTATTTTAACCTGTTATAGCTCGGTTACCTGAAAATTCAATTATTTACATGTCTCTTATTTGGTTATCTACAGAAAATAACAAATGAAGCGTATGCGCTTTTGTTAATCACAATGTTGGTGATAACGGGAGCTTTGAGACCCTTAATTTGGTACCTCTATGATCCATCAAGAAGGTATTTAGGCTACAGAACAAATAGTATACAGCATTTGGATCGGACGAGTGAGCTTCGGATACAGGTATGTATTCACAATGAAGATAATGTCCCAACTATTGTTAATCTTCTAGAAGTCTCCAATCCAAGTAGAAGGAGACCTATTTCAGTGTTTGTTCTTAATCTAATGGAGCTCAAAGGTAGTGCGGCTGCATTGCTGGTGCCAATGCATAATAGAAGAGGCAAGGCTAAACTCAAGTCTCTGCCAAGTAGAACAGAACATATATCAAATGCGTTCAACATCTTCGCGCACAGAAATCAAGGTTCTGTGGCTGTTCAACACTTCACATCCATTGTTCCTTATGCAACTATGCACGATGACATATGTACAATCGCGATGGAAAAAGGTGTCAATATTGTGATCGTCCCATTCCATAAGCAGTGGGCGATTGATGGAACAGTAGGAGCCAATTTTCCTGCTATTAGAATGGTGAACCAACAGGTACTCTATAAAGCACCTTGCTCAGTTGGTATCCTAGTTGATCGAGGTCAATTAGCTGATAACCAACAAATCTTATTCGGCCATTCTTTCTTTCGTGTTACAATTCTCTACCTTGGCGGTCCTGATGATGATGAGGCACTCGCCTACTGTAGCCGGATGCTAGAGCATCCACATATCAGCCTAACTCTCGTCTGGCTCAGACATTCAAGTGACAATATCAATAACCGTGTGGAGTCAGATATGATACGTTGGTTCAAGGCTAATAACATTGGTGCAGAAAGGGTGAGTTATAAAGAAGAAGTGGTGAAAGATGCAGTGGGGACGACTCAGGTTCTTCGTTCACTCGAGCACAATTGTGATGTTTGTATAGTTGGTAGAGACCATGAACAATCTGAGTTAACACTAGGGATTAATGAATGGATTGAATGTCCAGAACTGGGATTTATTGGAGACATGTTAGCGACTTCGGATTATAGTTTTTCCTTGCTAGTTGTGCAACAAATACCACCTGGGGCTGAGTTTATGAACAGTCATTCCCTTAAGCCTGTATCTAGCAGTTATTATTCTAGTTCGGGGAAATATAGTCATCGTTCTGGTTTTGGCTCTTTTGGGTAGCAGCTAAAGTAATTTTTCCGCTATGGTCAATACCATAAAAGGGAAGCCTGGTAAACTACGCTCCCGCTATGCGTGGGATCCAAGGAAAGGCCGGACCACAAGGGTCTATTGTATGCCGTCGAATGGTCGATATATACCAAGAATGTAGAAAATATCTTGAAGGATAGATAGAAAGAAAAGAATGGTCTTCTCTGTATCATAAATCTGGACAGAATTGTATGTAGAAATTAGGAAGCACAAAGTTCAGTTTGTGTAGTTAGTTAGAATGCAGGGCTTTTTTTGGGGATGTTTTAAGTTTTTAACCAATACATGCACATGCCTTGTTTTATATGGCACCAAATCTTCACAAGGAATAGAAATTATTGTGTATGCTAAATTGGCTATGATCTTCATCGGAGGAACTTGCATAATTCTTTTTAGGCGTAATGGTTTCCTGGCCACTTTGAAAGTCGATACACAAATTTTGGACTTTTCCATTTGAACACTCAAACTCGTGAAATCCTTAACTAATAAATACATTTGACCCTTAAACCTACGCGCGTATATTACATATTTACAGACGTGTCCATCCAGTTAGCAAATGACCAATGAGATTGTTATACGTCAAGGGCGCGAATAAATTTATTAATTTCTACTTTTTCTTCTATTTTCCTTATTTTCTTCTCCACCATAGCTGTGCAACATTACCCGATGGGGACGGAGCAAAACGACGTCACCGAAAAACAATGATGCTGACTGAATCGTCCAACAATCTTTGCAAACTCCAAACCCTGTTCTCTGTTGCTAAAAACTAAGTATCTGAAAGGCCTCCACTAATTATAAATACTCTCCTCTGTATTCTTGGGTACTTGAAAAAACTGACTAAAGATATGGAAGATGAGCATGTAGGAGCAGAAGCCACTCAAGAAGAAAGGGAGACTACAAAAAGAAAAAGAAAATTACTGGAACAAAATCAACATGGAGCTAAAAGACGAAGAGAAACTCAACGAATTTTCCTAGCATCATTCACCATAATTTTCCCCATCGTGTCCACTGGAAAATCCGCCGTCTTCGTCGTCCGAGCCGATGGAGCTAGGCCTTCAAATCTAATCCTTTCTCCGGTAACATTCATAGACCTCAATGTTTCTCTCAATTTATCTCCCATAGTAATTGATAAAAATTCTGGCAATCTAGGTGCATGATTGATTTCTCTTTTTTGGAGGAACCGGCGGAGTAAGGACGCAGAGTCAATAAACCCAACCAACATTTTCTTTTTCTTTTTTTGGTTTTCCTTATAGTTTCTATTTATTTTTTATTTTAAATTTTTTTAATGAATAACAGATACACGCGTCGTCCACGTAAGATAAGCTACCATGACATAAGAATAGTCAATGGTCAAAGATGTTTATTAGTTGTAAATTTTACGAGTTTGAGTGTTTAAATGGAAAAAACAAAAGTTTGCGCATCAGCTTTTAAAAGCCCTACAAATTTAAGTGGCCAGGAAGCCATTCATTGACCGCACCGTCCTATGCGCTAAGTAGTTTCACTTATTATGAGCAGTTATTTATAGTTATCCTTTAGTTGGATATTTGTAAATGGCCTTCTCTAATGATACTCAGATTTTTTCCCTCATTATTCCAACGGACTAAATTTGACTAAACAAAATTATCTTTTTAAAGTAAGAAATGACACCAGCTAAATATTTTAGAGGGCTGCTACTCAGAAATTGACCAGTGTGTTTTGAATTACAGTTTTTTAATTCTAATATTTATGACACAAAGTCTTGAAGTTAAGATTTTCAGGATAAAATAAATACTAGCTAATTTATAAATAGTCATCCTAAAAATGATTAGTTCTGTACATTCTCCCTTTTAAGTCGAAATTTAATCCACTAACATGATGGCAAAGATATTTAAAGAATGGATTTTTTTTAATTTCTATACACTATTTGAAACCTTATTACGAAAAATGTCTATGTTTTTTATTTTACCCGGCCTAAACATGATTTAGTTACAAAATATATACAACCCATTATTAGTACCTTAAATTACGGGATTTAGTTATATTTTTTTTTCCTATTTTTCTCCCTTCCTCTTTTAATAACTCCTTCCGGTTGTGTATTAAGACATAACAAATAGAATTTCAGTTATAAAAAAAAATGATACAATACTGTTTATATAATATTTATTTTCCTTTTCTTTTAGTTATGCTTTCCCGCATTTTCTGTTGAGAAGGGATATGATGTCCTAGTTCGTAACAACATTGTCAAAAGAGAGTTTGTTCATACTTCAATTTGTACAAAGTATTTGAAGCCACTGTCCGTTCAAAGGCAAGTTGAACTTGACGTATTTCATCACGAATGGCACTCTCTTCAGATCTCAATACAAAGATCTGTTGATCCTTCGTCTCTACCCTTTCCTTGGCTCATACAAGTTGCTCTATTATGTTTTTATTGAACAACTTGGTAATAACATTGTCAAACTACAACACCAACCGCAGTTGGATCAAAAAATTTAATTGAGCAAATTTAAAGTTTTAGCAAATTTTAAATTAACTTCAATCGCTTCCACACTTTAAATTCAATTTTGTATTAATATTTCCAACAAGAATTTATGCTGCCCAATTAATATTTCACATAAAATTCAAATTTCACATAAAACATAATGAATCAGTGCACGTGAGTTGATTTGGAATTTATTCTCTAATTTTATTTCCTTAATAAATCAACTAATCAGAAAAGAACAATATATGGTACTTCAACATACGAACTAAATTTTTTTTATATATAATTTAATGGAAATTTGAATATCTACAACAACTTACATAGTAAAAATAAATTTTATACAAACTAATTATATAGTATACAACTTATTTACATTATCTTTAACTTTCATACATTATTTTTCCCCAATAAAAGACATCTAAAATATTATACAACTTAAATATAATTTTTTTATAATATATCTTTTGTATATTTTGTATCTGATTTAAACATAGTAAAAATAAATTTCATACCACTAATTATATATTATACAACTTATCTACAACGTATCTATAATTTTCATACATTATTTTTACCCGGTTATACAACTATATTATCACACAAGTTAAATACAATTTTTATACAATATTATTCAACTTTCATACACTACATAAATAAAATAAAAAATATATCAATAACAAAATATAATTTTTCTATAACTTTACTACAATTTCTGCAGTATAATGTATCTTCTTCTTCTTCTTCTTCTTCTTCTTCTTCTTCTTCTTCTTCTTCTTCTTCTTCTTCTTCTTCTTCGACGAGTTTTAATCTGAAATTCAGACAAACCAAAAAACCCTTAAAATTGAGATATAAACAACACAAAATCCAAATAAATAATGATTTTTGAAAGCCCAAATTCGAATTCAAAGCTTTAAAGCTTTTTAATGACCGTTCATGGTAGAATTGCTGCTCTCTTTTCCTTTGCTTTACATTACTAGAATTAGGGATTGAGAGATAGAGAGTGACATAGAGAGAATTACCAATTATTTGCAGCAATACTCAATTCAAACAAGTAAAATTTTTTGAAAACTCAAATTCAAAGCTTCAAAGCTTTTTAATGGTTATCTGTTAGAATATACGCTTAACGCTCGATGGGGGGTGAATAGTGTTATAATAAAAAACAATATAAACTTGCGGAATTAAAATTGCAGGAATAACGTAAGTGCAGTAATTAAAATGATAAGGAGAGAACACACCGGATTTTATCCTGGTTCACCACAACGTGTGGTTAGTCCAGTCCCCGAGAGACTCTCTCGAGTTTTACACTAACTTCGTTAAGCTTATGGGTGCTTAACAAAACGTTACACTTGCTCGTAGATATACACTCTACAAGACTTCAACCTGCTCGAGGATACCACACCTCAAGACTTCAAACCAAGGAACTACTTTTCCTTCTTACAACAAGGGATTAGACTATCCCTTCAAGTGTGTACAAACACTTAGCACTCACTTAAACAGAACTCTCTTGAAGAGTAGATATGAGTAAATAAATACGCTCAAGAACACAACAACTTAGTCAAGAGTTTGGCTCTCAAAAACTTATGAAATGAATATAAAATGATTGCAAAGAGAGTATGTAAGCTTTAGCAAGAATGTAAATAGTTGTTGTGCTTAGAAGAGTGATTTTGAGTTGTAGTTATAGTGCTCAAAACACCCAAGACCATTGCTTAATTGCCAATCACAAATTGCTGATTTTGTGCTAGGATAATCGATTATCTGATTCTGCATAACACGTTCAAAAATCAATCCCAGATTTTAAGCAGAATAATCGATTATCCAAATCGTATAATCGATTACCTGACAACGTTCAAAAATCAATTCCCGATTTTATGCTTAACATAATCGATTGTCTGATTATACATAATCGATTATTTTTCAGTGTTTGAAAATACCTTAGCAACGGTCTTTAATATAATCGATTACCAGAAAGCCATAATCGATTATTTTGCTACTTTGAAAATCTGATGCTCACTGTCTCAACATAATCGATTAGTCTAAGGCACACAATCGATTATCTTGTAACTTTGAAAAACCTGGTGAACACTGCCTTAACATAATCGATTATCATAAGGTACATAATCGATTATCTTGTAGTTTTGAAAAATTTGGTGAACACTGCCTTAACATAATCGATTATCATAAGGTACATAATCGATTATCTTGCAGCTTTGTAAAATCTGGTGTACACTGCCTTAACATAATCGATTATCATAAGGTACATAATCGATTATCTTATAGCTTTGTATAATCTGGTGTACACTGCTTTAACATAATCGATTATCATAAAGTACATAATCGATTATCTTTGTCCAGATTTGAAAGACATGTTTAGAATTCATTCTGGTTAAAATGAAATGTTTGAAAATCATTTTTCTTTAAATTAAAGATGCATGATTTGATAAAAATAATTTTACGAGAGAAGCCAAGTCTTGAATCAATTGTCGGATCAAGATCACAATTATAGAACGACTCATGAATAACTTTGTTGCTTTACTAAATCTTGATCTTTGTTTCTCTTGTGCTTGGACTTCGGCATATGTCAATGTTCCGTTCACGTCGGTTTGTCATTTATCAAAACCTACAAATATGAACACATGTTTAGTTTAGCGACTTGAGAACGTATTTCAACAATTTTCCCTTTTTTGATAATGACAAACCAATATCGGGATATGCATATTAATTCATAATGACGATCCAAGACAAGTATATAGATATGCAACAAGTTCCCCCTCAAGTTATGAATTCCCCCTTAATTTATGCCAATATGTGTAAGTGTGCATAGCCCATATCTTCCCCCTTTTGACATTAGCAAAAAATAACTAACTCTTTATTGATTAAACAACATTGAAAATACATGAAAATAAAAAAAACAGAATATTATGCAGACTAGAAAAAGAGACAAGACATTATTCATTAACTCGGGGAATAATCGATTGTACTTTTGAAATAATCGATTATTTCAGGAAATGTAGTAACGGACATCCGAGACGGTAGTAGAAAAATCGATTACTTTGTTTTAAAAAATCGATTATTGTCACCCAGTGACTTAACACCTGAAAATTAACGTCAACATAATCGATTAGGGATATGTGATAATCGATTTTTATACGTAACAGCTAAAATCCTGCAAAGCCAAAACTGTTAGATAATCGATTGTAGTGTTGTATAATCGATTATGTCAATTTTTCAGCATATTAAACATAAAACGTAAATGGGGAATAATCGATTATTGACTTTAGAGAAATCGATTATTCTGCACCAGTGTCTGATAATTCCCCCTGTCTTTGGGGCGATACCTGCAAAAAAGAATTAGGCGCCTCCGACGCTCAAGTTAGTAATCGTTAAAACATAAAAATGCAATGCATGAATTAGATCAACGTGGAGTCAAGAATCCCGAGTTCACTACGAATTCGGAAGAAGGACTCTTTCTCTAAAGGCTTTGTAAAGATGTCGGCCAATTGATTTTTGGTTTCAACAAATTCAATTTCGACATCGCCCTTGAGAACGTGATCTCTTATAAAATGATGTCTAATTTCTATGTGTTTCGTTCTTGAGTGAAGAATAGGATTCTTCGTCAAGCTTATGGCGCTAGTATTGTCACATCGAAGAGGAACATGATCGATACTAAGGCCATAGTCCGAGAGTTGTTGTTTCATCCAAAGGATTTGAGTGCAACAACTCCCCGCGGCTACATATTCAGCCTCGGTTGTGGACAACGCAAACTAACTTGCTTCTTGCTAAACCAAGAAACTAAGGAGCTACCGAGCAAATGGCAAGTGCCACTAGTGCTCTTGCGGTCCAATTTGCAACCTGCAAAATCGGAATCGGAATAGCCAACAAGTTGGCATGAAGAATCTTTGGGATACCATAGTCCCACATTTATTGTTCCAACAAGATACCTCATAATCCGTTTTACCGCAGTTAAGTGTGACTCCTTCGGACATGATTGATATCGAGCGCATAAACACACGCTAAACATGATGTCCGGTCTACTAGCAGTAAGATAGAGAAGAGATCCGATCATACCTCGATACTTCTTGGTATCTACTTCCTTACCTTTCTCATCTTTGTCAAGATGGTCGGATGTACTCATTGGGGAGGCCATTGCTTTGGCGTTGCTCATTTCAAAACGATTTAGCAACTCCTTGCAATATTTGGATTGGCAAATGAAAGTTCCCTCTTTCATTTGTTTCACTTGTAGCCCCAAGAAGAAGTTTAGCTCACCCATCATTGACATTTCAAATTCGCTAGTCATTAACTTAGAGAATTCCTCGCATAAAAAATCATTAGTAGCACCAAAAATAATATCATCGACATAAATTTGAACTAATAGAATGTCATTATTTTTATTTTTGATAAAAAGTGTGGTGTCAACTTTCCCCCTCTCAAACTCATTGTCTAAGAGAAATTTACTTAGACGTTCATACCAAGCTCGAGGAGCTTGTTTAAGACCATATAAAGCTTTCTTAAGCTTGAAGACATGGTCGGGAGATGTAAAATCTTCAAAACCCGGGGGTTGTTCAACATACACTTCCTCTTGAATAAACCCATTGAGGAAGGCACTTTTGACATCCATTTGAAATAATTTGAAATTCATAGATGATGAAAAAGCAAGTAATAGACGAATGGCTTCTAGGCGTGCAACGGGTGCATAGGTTTCTTCATAATCAATGCCTTCTTCTTGATTATATTCCTTAGCAACTAGCCTAGCTTTGTTTCTAGTGATTATACCATTTTCATCTAATTTATTCCGAAAAACCCATTTCGTGCCAATTATGGTATGATTATCGGGTCTTGGCACCAATTCCCAAACATCATTACGTTTAAATTGGTTAAGCTCCTCTTGCATTGCCAAGGTCCAATGCTCATCCCCAATTGCTTCAGAAATGGTTTTAGGTTTTATTTGTGAAACAAAAGCCATATGTCCTACAGTATCTTTAAGAAGGTTTCGTGTACTTACCCTTTTCTCGATGTTGCCAATTACCTTGTCAAGAGGATGGTCTTTAGACGTCCTCCAAGCCTTAGGCATCATCGATTCTTCTTCTTGTGGTGGTACTTCTTCCGAAGGTTGTTCCATGACTTCATCTTGAACTTCCTTGGATCCTCCTTTTGTACCTCGTCTTGAAGATTGATTTTCTTTAAAGCATCTGCAAGATCAACACAAGAATCCTTTCTCGCCAAGCGAGCATCATTTTCACAAAATACTACATGAGGAGATTCCTCAACAATTTTGGTTCGATTATTAAACACTCTATATGCTTTGCTACGTGATGAGTAACCAAGAAAAATTCCTTCATCGGATTTCGCATCAAATTTTCCCAAGTTATCTTTTCCGTTGTTATGAATAAGACATTTACAACCGAAGACTCTAAGATGGGAAAGATTTGGTTTCCTTCCCTTATAGAGTTCATAGGGAGTTTTCATGAGTGTCGGTCTAATGATAGCTCTGTTTAAACATAGCTTGCAGTACTCACGGCATCCGCCCAAAAATATTTGGGAATATCGGCCTCTTCGAGCATGGTTCTAGCCATCTCTTCGAGACATCGATTTTTACGTTCTACCACTCCATTTTGTTGTGGTGTACGTGGAGCCGAAAAGGTATGTTCAATACCGAGTTCGTAACAAAAATCCGCGAAGAGATTGTGATCGAACTCCCCCCCATGATCACTTCTTATGGAAGTGATGGTTGTGTTCTTTTCATTTTGAACACGTTTAAGAAAACTTTTGAAAGCATGAAAGGCATCACTTTTATGAGCAAGAAATAACGTCCATGTGAATCTAGAGTAGTCATCAACAATTACAAAAGCATAAAGATTTCCACCAAGACTTTCAACACGAGATGGTCCAAAAAGATCCATGTGAAGAAGTTGTAAAGGTCTAATGGTTGAAACAACATTTTTGGATTTAAAAGAAGCCTTTGTTTGTTTCCCTTTTTGACATGAATCACAAGTAGAATCTTTTTCAAATTTCATGTTTGGAAGACCAATTACTAATTCTTGTGAAACTAGTTTGTTTAAAAGATTCATATTTATATGAGCTACTCTACGATGCCATAACCACATGTCGTCTTCTTTACTCAAGACAATTCATATAACTTGATGAAGAATTTTCAAGATCAACCCTATAAATGTTATCCATTCTAAAACCACGAAGAATAATTTTAAAATCACTACGACGGATAACTAAACATTCTTCGGAGTCAAACAATACAAGATTTCCCTTGTCACATAATTGACTTATGCTCAAGAGATTATGTTTAAGACCTTTAACAAGCAAAATATGCTTAATGGAGGAGGATTCGTCCTTACCGACCGATCCAATGCCGATAATCTTTCCTTTGTTATTGTCTCCAAAAATAACATTTCCTCCTTTCTTGGGTTTTAATTGAAGGAATTTTGATGCATCCCCGGTCATATGTTTGGAGCATCCACTATCAAGGTACCAAAGTACACTTGATCCCTTCAAACACACCTACAAAACAAATTAATGAGATTTTGGTACCCAAGCCATTTTGGGTCCTTGTGCGTTAGGTGCAACATATTGGTGTGATTGCCCTGCAGTGAAATGTCTATGTCTAGTGAAGCATGCGGGAGCAATATGTCCAATTTTATTGCAATAATGACAAATGACATTCGGATTGTGCATTCTTCTAGGATGATAATAATTTGGAGGTCTAAAATTATTCACTCTATTTTTAGGAACATAGTTTTGATGTAGTTTTCGAAAATCTTGTCTAGGTGATCTATACATGCCAACGTTTCTTCTAGTGTTCACTACATTTTTAGAAATATAGTTTTGATGTGGTTTTCGAAAATCTTGTCTAGGTGGTCTATACATTCCAATATTTCTCCTAGCATTCGTTCTAGAATGAGATGCAATTCTAGGATTAAATTTCTAGGTTGAGTGTTGACATTTATTTTGTTTTCCCTAAGTTGAGTCTTAGGTGGTTTAGGAATGGACTCAACTTTTTCTTTCGTCTCGTGTTTAAAGTCTATACCGTGCTTAGTGGATTTCAAATTTACAAGCACTTCATTGAGATTTTTGTGTGAAGAATTGAATTTGTGCAAAGTGCTTCTAAGACTTTCTACTTCTTCCTTTAGAGATTTGCAAGAAGTACAATCCTTATTTGAGCTTTCGGGTTTATCGGCGCTTCTTTTGCCATAAAACTTGTTTTCCTCTTTTAATTTCTCATTCTCAAGAGTGAGTTTTTCAAAATCCTTTTCTTTTGAAGAAAATTGTTTTCTTAAATCTTTTATAGATTTAGAAGCGCTAATAAACTCTTTATACAACTCATCAAATGCATCTTGCATTTCTTCTAAAGTGAAATAGTTCTTAGAAGAAGTACATACCTCATTTTGATTTTCTTCGTGTGCCATAAGACACAAGTTTGCGGTCTCGTTTCCTTCTCCATCACTTGATTCGTCTCCGGAGTCGCCTCCCCAAGAGATGTATGCTTTTTTGTTTCTTGAATGGTTTCTTCTCCTTTTTGATGTTTGGAAAATTTGATTTGATATGCCCTATTTCTCCGTATCCATAGCACTTCAATTGGTCGCCTTGTTGCTTACCTTTTCGTTCATACTTCTTTTGCATGAACTTGTGAAATTTCTTAATAACGAGTCCAAGCTCGACATTTTCATCACTTGACTCCTCATCGTTTTGAGGTTGAGTAGTTGATGCTTTGAGCGCAATCTTTCTTTTCCTTTGATCATCCAAAGGAGAGTTAAGAATAGTTGATTCATAAGTTTTAAGATTACCTCGTAGTCCGTCGATGGTGACGTTTGTGATGCCGATTGATTCTTGGATAGCATCGGCTTTGGAACGCCATTCCGGAGTGAGGCTTCGTAGAATTTTTCAGACAAGCTCCTTATCCGTGAATGTCTTTTTGAGGGCGTGTAGGTCATTAACGATTTTTGAGAATCGTTCGAACATGTCATCTATCCTCTCGTTTTCCTTCTTGCGAAATAGTTCATATTCGTGGGTTAGGAAATCAATTTTAGCTTCCCTTACCTGGTCCATACCTTCGTAGGTGATTTCTAATTTGTCCCACATTTGCTTGGCAGTGGTGCAACATGATATTTTTCGATAGTCATCGGGGTTCACTGCACAATACATCATGTTGATTGCCTTTGCGTTGTTCTCTATTTTTCTGATATCATCGGCGTCGTATTCGTCTTCCGTTTTTGGAACGAGTTCTTCTCCAACCTTTTTGGTAGGTTGTAGTTCTCCATTTTTGATAATTTTCCACAGTTGGAAGTTGTTTGATTGTATAAAAATCCTCATTCTTTCCTTCCAGTAAGTGTAGTTGGTGCCATCGAAAAGTGGTGGCCTTGTGAAGCATTTTCCTTCACCTAGTCCTGCATAAACACTACGAGTAGAAGCCATGGAAAGTTTCTCTCAAACTGTTAAGTCTTTCAGAGAGTTAGGCTCTGATACCAATTGTTAGAATATATGCTAACGCTAGAGGGGGGGTGAATAGCGTTATAATAAAAACCAATGTAAACTTGCGGAATTAAAATTGCAGGAATAACGTAAGTGCAGTAATTAAAATGATAAGGAGAGAACACACCGGATTTTATCCTGGTTCACCACAACGTGTGGTTAGTCCAGTCCCCGAGAGACTCTCTCGAGTTTTACACTAACTTCGTTAAGCTTACGGGTGCTTAACAAACCGTTACACTTGCTCGTAGATATACACTCTACAAGACTTCAACCTGCTCGAGGATACCGCACCTCAAGACTTCAAACCAAGGAACTACTTTTCCTTCTTACAACAAGGGATTAGACTATCCCTTCAAGTGTGTACAAACACTTAGCACTCACTTAAACAGAACTTTCTTGAAGAGTAGATATGAGTAAATAAATACGCTCAAGAACACAACAACTTAGTCAAGAGTTTGGCTCTCAAAAACTTATGAAATGAATATAAAATGATTGCAAAGAGAGTATGTAAGCTTTAGCAAGAATGTAATCAGTTGTTGTGCTTAGAAGAGTGATTTTGAGTTGTATTTATAGTGCTCAAAACACCCAAGACCGTTGCTTAATTGCCAATCACAAATTGCTGATTTTGTGCTAGGATAATCGATTATCTGATTCTGCATAATCGATTATCTGCCAACGTTCAAAAATCAATCCCAGATTTTAAGCAGAATAATCGATTATCCAAATCGTATAATCGATTACCTGACAACGTTCAAAAATCAATTTCCGATTTTATGCTTAACATAATCGATTGTCTGATTATACATAATCGATTATTTTTCAGTATTTGAAAATACTTTGGCAACGGTCTTTAATATAATCGATTACCAGAAAGCCATAATCGATTATTTTGCTACTTTGAAAAATCTGATGCTCACTGTCTCAACATAATCGATTAGTCTAAGGCACATAATCGATTATCTTGTATCTTTGAAAAACCCGGTGAACACTGCCTTAACATAATCGATTATCATAAGGTACATAATCGATTATCTTGCAGCTTTGTAAAATCTGGTGTACACTGCCTTAACATAATCGATTATCATAAGGTACATAATCGATTATCTTACAGCTTTGTAAAATCTGGTGTACACTGCTTTAACATAATCGATTATCATAAAGTACATAATCGATTATCTTTGTCCAGATTTGAAAGACATGTTTAGAATTCATTCTGGTTAAAATAAAATGTTTGAAAATTATTTTGCTTTAAATTAAAGATGCATGATTTGATAAAAATGATTTTACGAGAGAAGCCAAGTCTTGAATCAATTGTCGGATCAAGATCACAATTATAGAACGACTCATGAATAACTTTATTGCTTTACTAAATCTTGATCTTTGTTTCTCTTGTGCTTGGACTTCGGCATATGTCAATGTTCCGTTCACGTCGGTTTGTCATTTATCAAAACCTACAAATATGAACACACGTTTAGTTTAGCGACTTGAGAACGTGTTTCAACATTATCAATAATGGAATTGCTGCTTTCTTGTGCAGATACGTGTGGGAGGGGGGTGGGGGTGGGATATGGACACGCAAATACGGGGGAGTAGGTGTGATTGTAGGAATTAATTAATTATTCTTAAATGCTAAAAATATATGTAATTAGTAATTTTGTATATTAGAAGTAACTAAAGTAAAACTTAAGTAAAGAGGGTAATAAAGTTTTTAGTATATCAAAATGTCAAAATCTCGTTAAAGAATGTCTTATAAAAGGTTATACATAGAGTGGAAACAATTGGCTTCATTCTTAGTGGACTACCCATCACGAATCTAGATTAGTCGATCATAAGTCTTAATGGTAAAACTAAAAAAAAGAAAAGAAAAATGAAGCAGACATTTTAGTCCTCGGAAATACTCTCAAGATAAGGCCTCCATGCACCCTTCCGCCATTCTCGACGGAAAGACTTCTTTTTTAATGTAACATCACTACTTAAATACCGATCAATCTCAGGTATGCTAATATGACATTCTTCATTGGAGACATTTTTATTGGAGTTGTTGGTTTTCTTCTTCTCCGGCAAAGAATTGGCCCTGACCAAAAAATAAATGCTGCCCCTCTTGAGTTCCGATTCCGGCGACAAGATCAAAATCCGACGAACTATACCTTGAGAACAAGGTTTAGTTAAAATATGATTTGGGTAATTCTTGAGAACCTCAGAAGCTGTGATTGGATGTGTAATTTCTTCTACGTGTCCATTTAAATGTACGATACGGATTAAGTCTAGAGCTCCAAAAGGAAGAAGACAAGCCAAACAGCACCTTAGACTCTTCCCCATCTCTTCTATATATTAAGCTCAGGTAAAAGAAGGAAAGAAAGAAAGAAAGAAGAAGACTACTTTGTATATCGTCTCTTGTTTGCCTTCCTTTTTGTTTCTTTCGTTTGTGTGTGAAGTTTTGAATGTGATATGATAATATTGGATGGAGACGATGGTCTAGTTATATAGGAACAATTATATATAAAAAAAAAACGTGGACAGATAATATTATGATCATTCGAAATTTGAGTTAGCTTAAATTGCAAATAGGTTGCTTCATGAAATTTATTATCATTCACCACGCGACGTCTCATTTTAATTTTGGACCCCTTAATTTCTTTTTATATTTTTTGGGTATTGCCAGTTAGGTAAACTTGTATTATTTGGTTCGCCATTGATTTGGAGGGTGAGAGAGAAAGATACTTTTTGATCTTGTTTCCAGTTAATTATTTTGGTCAAAGATCAGTATTAGTTATTATACTGATCTACATCTCATACACACGAGTACAACCATATACATTATAACAAATTCTTGGTTATACAATGATCTTCAATTCGTGTGCACGAGTATGTATCAATAGTAGGTGGGATATTGCATACATATTTCCATATAAAAATGACATGATTGTGCAGGTTCAATGTTCATTTTATGTAAGGATTTCCGAGTTTTTGCTTCATGTTTCTGGAGTATATAGTGAAAGCATGAGCTAGCTGTATCTCTCGTAAGTCTTTAGTAAAATTTAAAAGAAGGGGTCTTTACAAAAATAATTATCTGTTACTTTTTCTGGCTAGCATACATATATAATACATTAAATATATCTAATTACAATATATTAATAATATGCATCGCCAGGTTATTTTTAGTTTAGATAGTCGGGCGAACAACTATTTATTTTAAGGGGAAGTACACAAAAATGCCAATTTTAGGGTTATAATTTCGGGATTAGCCAATACTTATTTTGTCCTAAAAATTCAAACTAAAATCTTAACTTCAGTATTTTGTGTCCTGAAAAATTGAACTAGAAAATTGAAATTAAGAACACACTGGCTAATTTATGAATAGTGGCCCTCTAGAATAGCTACCTGGCGTCATTTCTAGTTATTTTAATCGAAAATTATATGACACATCAAATATTTACACTATATTTATCATTTGTAGCTATACTTTCAGAAGATTTATTATTCTTAGCTATATTTAAATTTTATAGCAAAGTTCATAAAATAAGAAATTAATTATTTTGAACTAAAATAAGATAGCGATAAGTTCTCGTAGATCAGTTGGTTAGAACGTCCCCTTTGTTAGCAGACATATGTTGTATTCGTTGCGCGTTTAAATACAATAATATAAGTTAGTAGCAATTAAATAGTTACGGATGATAACTAAACAAATTATATTTAGTAAACTCTAAACTATAGTGGTTTATGAAAATTCCTCTTATTTTAATACTTCAATTAAGAATCCACCATTTGAATGACCTGCTAGCCCAACCCAGCCGTACATTGGCCATGAGCTAGCCGTGGACCACTCTCCTAAATTCATGTAAAAATTGCACGAAGTGTCTTATTTGTCGTCTCCATTTAATATATATATATATATATATATATATATATATATATATATATATATATATATATATATATATATATATATATATATATATATATATATATATATATATATATATATATATATATATATATATATATATGACTTTTAACTTCTACTTACTTTTTAAATAACTTCAGCCCCATTACTCCTCCCCCTTCTCCTCCTTCGTTTTTTTCTTCTTCTTTCTTCCGCTGCTATTGATGTTGCTATGGAACTTCAGTTCATGGGATGATTACCATAAATATGTTTATCAGATTATTTAAAAATAAATTATAAAATATTATGTTAGTTAGTAGATAATAATTTATGAATATTTTCACGTACGTAAGTTAGTAGACAATGATAATGCTGTTCTTTTCACGTTTATTGCATTCAAAATTTATAATTTAGATACTGTTGGCAATCTGATTATTTATCTAGTATGTTAGAAAACTTTTTCAAAAATTTCAGCTTATATAGTGCTGGAGTTTTTGTGAATGAATTAAATAACTGCAGCTCTAGAGCTAAAGTTCGACAGTTACAAAAAAAAACTTTTGCCAGTTACAAAACAAAAACTTCGCCAGTTACAAAAACAAAAATTTCAGCTCTAGAGCTGAAGTTCGCCAGTTACAAAATAAACTTCAGCTCTAGAGCTAAAGCTTAGTAGTTACAAAAATAAAAAACTTCAGCTTTAGAACTGAAGCTCGCTAGTTACAAAACAAAAACTTCAGCTCTAGAGCTGAAGTTTTCCAGTTCGAAAACAAAAACTTTAGCTCTAGAGCTGAAGCTCGGCAGTTACAAAAACAAAAACTTCAGCTTTAAAGCTGAAGTTTGCCAGTTAAAAAACAAAAATTTCAGATCTAGAGCTGAAGTCGGCAGTTACCAAAACAAAAACTTCAGCTTAGAGTTGAAGTTTTCCAGTCAAACAAAACCTTCAGCTTTAGAGTTGAAGTTCGCCAGTTATAAAAACAAAAATTTCAGCAATTACAAACAAAAACTTCAGTAAATAGAGAACAAAACTTCAGCTACTATGCTTAAGTTCAGCAGCTACAAACAAAAACTTCAGCATACTTGCTACTTCAGGCCCGTCTACTAGAATGCTGAAGTTTTACGTGATTGCTTTTGCTACTTCAGCCCTGTATGCTGAAGTTATGCGAAAAAACGGGTACACTTATAAATTTTTTTTACAAAACAAACAAAGTGAAAACGTGACACAAAAGGCGGATATAGATACAAGTATCCCTAAATTCGTTGTTGTTACTAATCAGATGATGTGTGTTCTCTTTTTGGAGTGAAGGGGGAGTTTAAAGGCCATATCTAGTAATTAAAAGCAAATGAAATTAAATCCCAGGACCATAACTTATCTCAATTGATCAATTGCTGCATTTAATTAATCTATTGAATCAAAGTAATTACCAAAAAATGTAAGTTATGGTTTCCTTAATTTCATTAAAACTTGAATTCACCTATTTCAGCACAAATGCTCAAAGTTTCATCAATCCAAAAAAGAATGATTTCTCAAGCACTTGCACTGCCCACATACCAAAATTTCCTGCTATTTTTGCCTTTGGAGATTCATTGCTAGATTCTGGCAATAACAATTTTATTCTAACTCTATTTCAAGCCAATCACCCACCCTATGGACAATCTTTTCCTAATCAAGTCCCAACTGGAAGATTTTCCAATGGAAAACTCATTTCAGATTTCTTAGCTTTTTCTCTAGGAATTAAGGACACAATTCCTCCTTTTCTTGACCCCAAGTAATCAGTCAGTGAGCTCAAAACAGGTGTCAGTTTTGCTTCTGCAGGTACTGAACCACTTAAATTTTAATAAATATTAAATTCTAAACTCGTAGTTTTAAAAATATTGGTACGTTTAGTTCTTACTTCCTTCGGTCCACTTTAATTGATTTTTTCTTTGACTTCTTTGTGATCCACAATTAGAAGTGGCAAACGAACGGGTCGAGTCGAAAATGAGTGATAAAAAGTGGATAAATTATCCAACCCGATATATATTTAATAGGGATAAAAAAGATTAACCGGCAGATAATATAGCTAACTATATTATCCATGACTTCTTGCATATGATTACTTTTAAGAGAATTCTTAGTCTTCCTAACTTGAGGAACTCTCAATTTGAGGTTTTAAAAATGTAAAAGTTAGACTCACTGGTTAGCTATTGGTTACCCATTGGTTGCTCATTTTTAAATGGATAATATAGTTCTTGTTCATATTTGATGACACGTTTCTAAAAAGTTCGTATTCAACCAATTTTTAGTGGATAATATGGATGGTTAACTGTTTTTTTAACCATTTTGACACTCTTATCCATAATATTTGATTTTTTCAAATATTAAGAAGGAATTAATTTCTTTTTTCCAAAGTTGCCACCGGAATAAAGAGCCTAAAAGTATTTGTTAATTAATGAACAAATAAAAGTAAATATGATTAATTTTATTATTAATTAATACTAAAATATAAATTTCTTAATCTAAGCGAAAAAATCAAAAAAATTACAGTGGACGAAAATAAGTAAAACTTTAAAAGTTAAATTCATTAAATTCGAATTTTGGATTCGCTTTCAGGTGCGGGATTTGATGATTTGACAAACGTTAAAACTTAGGGAATCCCCCATTTTTACACAAGTGGAGAACTTCAAGAAATATATTGAAATTCTAAAAGGGATTGTTGGAGAAAAAGAGGCTTTGGACATAATTAAGGATGCTCTAATTCTAATTATGGCAGGAAGTAATGACATTGCTTTAAGTTTGAATAATGGCTTCCTAAGAAGACGTGAACTTGGCCTAAATGGCTATCATAATTTCTTGCACCAAAGACTTCGAGGAGATTATCAAGGTTAATATTCTTTTTCTTCACAAAAATGTGGTCTCAATATTTTCTGTACAAGATTGTTTTGCTAATATTTCAAATGTAAGATATCTTTCATTTTTTCCCTAACCTACTTGTCATAATGACCTTTGATTAGTCATTATTTTGACTTAAACTTGCCACATCATTTTGACACATGGCACCACGGCTGGTCTTTAATTTGGTTAAGACATGCCATGTCACTTGGGTACGTGATACACTTGTTTCTTACAGCTTACTAATTCATAGGAGCGAAGCTAGTATACATGATAGTGGAATTAGGTTTCGGTGTGAATTTGGCTATCACACTTTTACTAATGTTTAATAATTTTTTTTATACATTTAGAAACTATATAAAAATATTATAAACGCAGAGACTGTATGATAGTGAATGTCGGAACATGCAGGTAACAGGGCTGCCTCCCCTCGGATGTATACCTGCTCAAACGACTGCAAGTTTAAGCTTTAATCGTCAATGTATACAAAATCTGAATTTAGAAGCGGAGTCATATAATCAGAATCTTAGTGAAATATTGCCTCGAATTCAGGGCACATTTCCAGGGAGCAAACTTGTCTATGCCGATTTTTACCAGCCTTTGATCGACATGAGCACTAATCCTAAAAAATATGGTATTTTCCCAATTCGCAAAATTCTTTTCATTCTATTTGTGAAAAATCGAGTTTTATCCATTAATATGTATAAGCATAGCATGTTATTTGATTGAGTAGTTTGTTCATACTTGCGTAATTACTGTACAAAATATTAAAGATAGAAAATCTTGAATGAGGTAATTAAACAAGCTTTACACAATCTCCAGGTCACTTAGAAATTGATTACATGCAAGTATTTAGACTTTAGCCTATATCACTTAATTAAAAAGATAACTAGAAGTAATTTCACACCTAGAAAATGAAGAAAAAATCTTGGTATAACAGGTTAAATAATATTAATAGTGCAACAACAACAACAATCCAGTATAATCCTATTTAGTGGAGTCTGGGGAGGTTAATGTGTACGCAGACCTTACGCCTACCCTGGGGTAGAGAGGTTGTTTCCAAATAGACTCTCGGAATCCTTCCCTCCAAAAACCTCTAATTTTTTTAGCATAATTGACCTGTTGTAGCATTGTATGGAGCCGAGTGTTGGCCATTCAAGAAATTTCATGTCAAGAAGATAAAATTAGAGATGGTGAGAACGTTGAAATTGATGCGTGGGCATACCAGAAAAGACCGGATTAGGAATGAAGTTATTAGGGACAAGGTAGGTGTGGCCCATGTGGAAGACAAGTTGCGGGAATCAAGAGAAATTGAAGAGAAGCTGATGCCCCGTTGAGGAAATGTGAGAGGTTGAACATGACGGGTCAAAGGAGAGGTAGAGAGAGGCCTAGGAAGTACTGGGGGAGGTGATTAAGCAAGAAATGGCACTACTTCAGCTTACCAAAGACATGACCCTTGATAGGGAGGTGTAGAGATCGATGATTAGGGTTGTGGGTTGACAAGTGGTCGAAAGTCTCTTGTAGTCGTACTAGTAGTATTAGTACTAGTCTGGTATTCTCCTATTCCGAGTTCCTTCTTGTTAGACATTGTGGCATTATTGCCGGTAGTTTTCACACTTCTCTTATAGCTTCATTTCCCTAGTTTCTTTACTATTACATATTGTGCTATTTGTTTTTGTTATCTTATTTCTTGCCACCATTACTGTTTGTTTACTGTGTCTTTTTCATTGTTCTTGAGCCGAAAGTCAATCGAAAACAACCTCTTTTCCTTCATAAGATAGTGGTAAGTTCTACGCACGTACACATTACCTTCCCTAGACTCCATGTGTGAAATTGTACTAAATTTGTTGTTGAAATTAACCTGTTGTAGCATAGAACCACCTGTACGATGGGTTAAAAATCCTTTTCATTGTAAGTGTATCTATAATTTATTTTAATTTTTTTTTGTTTACAGGATATTTGGAAGTAGGGAGAGGATGTTGTGGGACTGGGCTATTTGAAGTTGGATGGTTGTATAATCATCTAACTCCAATATGCTCAAATACAAGTCAGTTCTTATATTTGATGCTGTTCATCCAACCGAGTTGGCCTACCGCTCCATCTCTGATTATTTCATGACCACTGCCATTCCTCTATTTTTAGAATAAATACGTAAAGTATAAAACTTTCATAATATCGTTCTCAACCATATTTATTGCTAGTTTTGTAACCTCTTTTTAATGTCAAGTGGTTTTCTGTTTTCTTTTTTTAGTTTTATTTTTCCTACTGCACTTCTGTCTGTCTCTTTTTTTTTAACCATCTGATATTTGAAGTTTGAACTATTGCATTCTCTCAATGTAGGTCCACCATAAATTTCATAAACTTGGCATATTCCGGCATTTGTTCAAGAACTTCCATCAACGGCAAATTGATGGACAAGTTCTTCATCACATCAATGAACTTCTTGAATTGATTATCATTTCTTTGCTTTGCGAGCCTTTGAGGATAAGGTAAAGGTGATCTAGGCAAGGGTTTCTTGAATTTTGGTACAACCGGCTCGGGCATATCAATCACGTATTCCCTAGATGGGTTCACAGCATCTTGAGTTTCCACTTCGACCTCCTCAATGTCAATCCTCACATTATTTTTCACATTCTCTTCAACCATATCTTCAACAACTAATGACATTTCATCATCTTGCAACTCAACATTTTCATTCACAATTTGCTTTTACTTTGAGGCATTCGCATCACCGCCTCTCTCAATTCTTGTTGTAACCGCCATCACATGATTGTTGTTCCCACCCTTTGGGTTTACTATCGTATCACTTGGTAGAGCACCCTTGGGGCGAGTGTTCAAAGCTTGAGAGATTTGGCCTAATTGCACCTCCAAGTTTCGGATGTGAGAAGCCAACTGAGCATCAAAATCTTGGTTCTTCTTCATCATCTGCTCGAACATCATCTCAATTCTACCCAAATCACTTCCAGAAGAACTAGGACCTTGAGAAGGGAAAGGGAATGGATTGTTTGATTGTTGGTACATTGGGGCCTTTGAAAGCCTTGCTCATGGTTGCCTTGGTTCCCATTGTTGTTCCACTCGCTTTGATTGTTGTTGTTGCTCCAATTATTGTTATTTCCATTTCAATTGCCTTGGTTATTGTTTGATTACCCCAATTGTTGTTTTAGTTATTGTTGTTCCAATTGCCACCACCTTGTTATTGATTTTTGCTGTTCTAATTGCCACTACCTTGTTGTTGATTGCCCCAATTTCTTTGGGGTTGCCATTGTTGATTTGAAGAGTTGCCTCTATTGCTGGGATAGTTGTTAATATATTGAACCTCTTCACTTTGGTCATCATAACCATCATTTTCACACCCATCATAGTCATCAACAAATTGCTCAGTGTTGCCTTGATTTTGTTGCCTCCTTTTCCTTCTCTTGTTGACAAGCATGCTAACACCCTTCATGGCGTTCACTTGGCGAGGATTCTGAACTTGTTGCAACTATGCCTTAACCAATTAGTTCATGGTCGTAGTAAGCTCAGGTATCGCTTGCCTGTGGTCATGTAATTCCTTGTGCAAATGGATAACCGTAGGGTCACCCTGAGGCACATTTGCTCTACTCTGCCATGTTGAAGAAATGTTGGCCATCTTATCAAGTACAACACATGACTCATCATAAGAAAGTTTCATAGAATTACCCCGGCTCATTGGTTCACAATGCATTGATTTGTAGTATTTATGCCCCGGTAAAAAGTTTGTTGGACCATGGCTTAGGTCATGTCTTTATTTTGGTATTCCTCACCATAGTCCTATACTGCTCCCAGATTTCATGCAAAGGTTTTGTTGGCTCTTTCTTGAAGGCTAATATTTCATCTCGAAGTGCCGCCATATGACTTGGTGAAAAGAATTTGGCAATAAACTTATCCTCCAACTCATCCCAAGTTGTGATGGAATGGTTGGGGAGTCTCTCTAGCCAATCTAATGTCTTTCCCGGAGTGAGAACGGAAAAAGTCTCAATCTCAACTCATCGTTAGAAACATTCGTCTTCTTGCTTCCCCAGCATGTATCTATGAACCCCTTGAGATGTTTATAGGCATTTTGATCTGCAGCGCCCATGAAGTACGCACGCTGCTCAAATAAGGTCAACATCACATTGGTTATCTGAAAGTTGCCCGCCCGGATTCGGGGTGGGACAATAGCACTTGCGTAATCCTGGTTTGGTAATACTCTAGGAGCTACTCTTGGAGATGGCAGAGGATGGTCTGGAACATTTTCGTTTGGATTAGCATTGGCATTTCGGCCTCTCCGTTGTCCTTGAGGTGTAAGAGGCACCTCATCTTGCTCAAGATCATCTACCTCCTCCCCCGCTATCACGTTTCCAAGAGGGTCATTAATGTTGTTTAAAGCCATGTTGGTACATGAGTAGTGTCATAAACAAGAAAGTAACAAAGAAGGAAAGAAGAAAAATACACAAAACTAACTAAATAGACAGCCAAAACCGTTAGCTCCCCGACAACGGCGCCAAAAAGTTGATCACTGCTACTCCGCACTATTAAAAAGTAGGAAGAGAAGGTCGCAATATCTTTTATCCGATTTGTGGGTCGAAACCAATTTCCACAGGGAGCTAGGAATGGAGTCGAGTATCTATCTAAAGGAGAATTTTGTGCTTGTTCCAAATATCACTTCCAATCATATTTTTGTTTTTTCTTTACAATCTACTATTATCAACTACTAATTATAAATTGCAACTAAATTATGCTAAGTAAAAATTGCTAAAGGTTGTATCTAATGGATAAGGAGGCACCAGGGTAGTGACTTTCACCTAGATAGCTAATTGACGGGTAATTACTTCTAAGACACGCTTGACATGATTGGGGAAATATGCTATAACCGTTGCACGATTTTACCCACTATACACCTCTTGATAAAGAGAGTGCTTTTGCCCAATTGACTTTCTCAAGACCAAATGGGTGGCAAATTTGCTCAAGCAACTAGGGTTCAAGTTGGGTAATTACTCTATCGAGTTTTAACCCTTTAATTGGGACTATAAATTCTCTTGAGTCCATTCCAATTCCTTGTTGGGTCAGTTTTAGAGACTTAAGCTCTCTTTATTAAGAAGAGCCAAGTCAACTTAGCACAAACCAGTTTTTGCAACCACCAATTTATAAATTAAACCATAAAATTGACCCAAATAACAAACACCCATCAGTCAATCTAGCCCTAAATTAGAGTACCCATCAATTACCCATACTAGGGTTGACCCACAATCCTAGCTAATGGGTTTAGCTACTCATGATTGAAAATAAAAAAATAGAGAAATAGATGAAAAGAAAGACATAATATTAAATTACTGAAGTAAATACAAAGATTCAATTGCTAAAACTACATTAAAAATGCAAAAAATGGCTACAAGAAGGCTTCTCACGAGCGCAACTCAAGTCTGAAAATAGATGATACCCTAAAAATGGAAAAAGGTTCTATTTATACTAAGCTTCAAAAACTGGATAAAAATGCTCCTGGGGGGGGGGGGGAGGGGGTCAATGCGGACCACACAAGATGGTGTGTGGCCACACTAGGCTCTTGACTCTGAAAAATCAACTCTCTAAACTCTGGCTCCACGGACCGCACAAAATGGACTGCGGCTGCGAAGGCATCTAGCACGGTCCGCACAAACACGACCGCGGACCGCATAGGATTGAAGCTAGGCATTTGACATCTCTTTAAAGTTTTCTTCCGTGGACCGCATAAAATGGTAGTGTGGATGCGGTGTCTTCAGTGCGGACTACACAATATGTACTGCGGCCTCACTGCTTTGATGCCTTACATTTCAGGTCTCTGAATCTCTCTAGTTCGGACAACACAAAGTGTAGTGCGGCCGCACTAGTCCTATTTGGCTTGAGTTGTCTTGTCTTTGGTACTTGTGCAGGTTTCACTCCTTTTGAGTCGATCTTTGACATCTTGTTATTTTGTTGATCAAACCTGCAATCAAGCGCAGCTTATGAGCCCTTTTGGGATTATTTTGTAAGAATTTATAATCAAAGCGCAAGCAAGAAGGAGCATGAAATACTTCAAAATCCCTAGTTATCAGTCCTGTTTAATGGTGGTGTGCAAATTCGTAGCTAGGATTAAAGTCACTTCCTTCCTGGCACTCCCTTCCCGGGGAAGGAGTCTTGGCAACTTATTTTGTCATAGTTTCTATCATCAGGATTATTTCGAGGTTGTGATCCATATGTTGTTTGTTTGTCCTGTCATTAAACCTCTCTATCCTTTAATCAATGAAATGCAGTTTTTTTTCCTCCTCTTTATGTCATTAATCCATTGTGTTTAGTTCTTCTTGCATATATATATATATATATATATATATATAGATTTTAGAAAGCTTGTCCAATCTTGAAGTGAATCGAGGAAAAACACATGGAGGACAAGAAAGAGGTTGAAAACTTCTATGATAAGCCTGTATCAAGATCACATGAAACCAAAATAGTCATATTCGTAGAGGTTAAAGATGTTTATCCCAAATTTGTCATGAATACAGGTTTAAGGATGATTAAAGTTTTGAAGTTCGGTTGGATTAATCAGCGAAAGGGTTTTGGCCACAACCGCCATAATCTAATCATATCAAGAAAGATGACCCAAATCTCCAAGAAAGTTACATTCCAGGGAATTTAAAAATGGATTAGTTTCATTTTACATCAAGGCAAAACCAAGAAGACAATCATGTCCATCAATACCGACCCTGAGAAGAGATAGTATGCTTGGCATTCTTGAGTTGGGAGGTTATTTTTTCTGCTACCCAAACACTTTATATCCTTCGTCATCCTTTTTTGAGCCTGTTTTATTTTTCTTCGACCCCCCATCTTTTGGAATCAAGTATAAAAATAAAAGAAACAAAGAATCGAAGATCCATGCCACTAGAAAAAAGAGCTAGGATAATTTGATTATTTAAAAAAACAAAGGAAAAGAGAAAAGAATGATGAAAAAAGAAAAGAAAAGAAAAGAAAAACAACAACGAAATATTTCGTGTTAATTTGAACTACATTTGACTTGGTTCCTTTAAAAGATAGGTAAGCAGCTCTACACTAGGGTTCAGTCTAACCAAATCAAAAACAAAAATTCTCCAGTATCTGAAACTGGGGCAGAATTTTTTTGCTTTTAGTTTTTATGAAGAGTCGATTCCAAGAGTTGTAAATATACAACCCTATCATATTGAGTCTATTTTGCCTTAACGTGACCCTTTCTTTCTAACCCTATCCAAAATCCATCCGAATAAAGACCTCTCAATTCGTCTTTAAGAATTCCAAGGGAAACATGCAATAATCAACAGTTTTCACACGACATAGAACGATGTCAAGTTGCTCGCACAATTGGAAGGAAAAAACGATAATAAATTAAAATGAGAGAGTCTTATTGGTGAAAACCCTCATGGGCACTATAAGAAGATTATAAGTAGAGATAAATAGATAGGGGCCAGTTGGTGAAAAGCTTTTGGGGCACTACTGGTCAAAGATGATATGTGATTTGATGCAAATGATTGGCATAAAGAGGCCTACTTCAAAAACGAAAAGGAACAAGAAGAAGAAATGATAGATTGGTTGGATAGGTTTGGCTGCTCAATCCAAATGCATGTCATGATCATTAAAGTTTGCTACCATATTCAAAGGAGCCCCTTTTTTTCTTTCTTTCCTCCGCTGAAGTGGCGTTTTTAGTTAAATACTATTTCTTCTCATTTTTACATTGCGTCATTGTGTCCATTTGTATAATTATTTTGAGTCAGTCTTGTTAAAACAAACAAGAAATGATTTCAAAATGTGTTACCAACTTTCTAACTGTCTATCCTAACACATCAAGAGGATATACCCAGCAAGCAACATGCATAATAAGTTTGTTAAAGTTAAACAAGATTTGGGGGTTCATGGAGACGGAAGTTCCAAAACTTTTTTGGTCTATCTAATTTGAATCCAACCAAGAAAGGACGACAAAATTGATCATCGTTTCTTGGAAATGCAAAATAAAGGACGTGGGGCATACACGACATTGACAAAGGCACAAATCCAACTGTGATTTCCTCTAATAAGCCAAACGAAGTGTTTCGAAGAAATCAAAAAATTTTCTAAGCAAGACTTCCTTCATGGGTCAAACTGATAGCACCACCGACAAAAACTGATATCGGGTGAAAAATAATCAAGTTTGATTTCTAAAGGAAAAACCGCCAAGGTGAAGACTTGCTTTATAGACAAGGTATACCAACACCTTAGACATCTGGTTACGAAACAATCAGAGGCGACATTAGAAAGTCAAAGTTTCCAGAACACGGTACAGAGCCTCCTAGCCATTTGGTACCATTACTGGCATTAGTTCTCTTACAACGAGGTGGCTGCAGATTCAAACTGCTCAATTCGTTCAACTCCACAAAGCGACCACCATTATTAAACTCACAAATCTTTCTTTGTTTGAAGCAGGAAACAAAGTAGTGTATAATTGAAGTTCTCAAAGGACGAGTATCATCAATGGTAAATTCTTCAAAGTCTCTGCTTTTTCTTTCTAGATATGCCTATTATCACATCATCAACAACTGCATTTTCTAGCTTAAGGTACATCGTTCCTTACTTGAGGTCCCATTTTGACATAGGGAACACCACTCCCTAGTCGCTTGTTTGGTATAGGGTATACCAATCCCTGGCTGTATTTTTCAGTATAAGGTACAACAATCTTTAGTGGGGTTCTATTTCCATACAAGGTATCCTACCCCGTAGTTACTTTCTCTCTAAGTGATACAAGGCGCCATCCCTTGGTTACATTCTCTCAGCGATATATGGTGCCAATCCCTGGTAATATTCTTTCGCAGTGATACAGGGCGCCAACCCGTGGTTACATTCCCTCCAACTCTTTCAACCTCACTTGTAGGAGACACACTTTCTAGTTTAAGTTATTCCAATAGGAGAAGCACTTCCTAATCAGAACTATCAATCCTAGGAGATACACTTCCTAGTCCAAGCCTTTCCACTTCTATCGCCGGAGACACACTTCCCAATCTGAACCATCAATCCTAGGAGACGGACTTCCTAGTCCAAGTATTTCAACCTCACTCGTAGGAGACACACTTCCTAGTTTGAGTCATTCCAATCAGAGACACACTTCCTAATCTAAACCATCAAATCTCAGGAGATGCACTTCCTAGTACAAGTTTTGCAACCTTATTCACAAGAGACACACTTCCTAATACGAGCCATCAATCTTAAGAGACGCACTTCCTAGTATAAGACTTTCAATCTCACTCTAGGAGACATACTTCCTAGTTTGAGTTATTTCAATAGGAGACACACTTCCTAATCTGAACTACCAATCCTAGGAGATGCACTTCCTAGTTTTAATCATTCTAATAGGAGAAACACTTCCTAATCTGAACTACCAATCCTAGGAGACGCACTTCCTAGTTTGAGTCATTCCATTAGGAGACACACTTCCTAATCTGAACCATCAATCCTAGAAAACACACTTCCTAGTCCAAGCCCTTCAACCTCACTCGTAGGAGACACACTTCCTAGTTTGAAACATTCCATTAGGAGACACACTTCCTAATCTGAACCACCAGTCCCAGGAGACGCACTTCCTAGTCCAAGTTTTTTGGCCTCACTTGTAGGAGACACAATTCCTAGTTTGAGCCATTCCAATAGGAGACACACTTCCTAATATGAACCATTAATCCTAGGAGACGCAATTCCTAGTCCAAACCTTCCAACCTCATTCATATGAGACACACTTCCTAGCTTGAGTCCATTCTATTTATTCTAATAAGATAGACACTTCTTAATATAAATCATTAATCCTAGGAGATGCAATTCCTAGTTGGAGTCCTTTAATATGGTAGTCATTCCAATGACACCCATGGGAGATGCACCTCTTAGTCTAAGAATTGTCAGTTCTACTCCTAAGAGAAGCATATTCGATTCAGAGTCTTTAGTATCATTCTTGCATCTTTCAAATAAAATAAGCTGATCTGCAGCTTTACCCAATAACTCACAAAATTTTCTCAATGCCAAATTTGGGAAATTTTTTTTGTTCGTTTTGTTTGTCTTTGATGGCTTTGCAGGCCCCACCATAGAACATGTGTTATGACGATCAAAGATTGAAGTTTTAGTTATCCTCAGAAGGAAGAAGTCTTTCGATCACAGGACAATTGGAGTTAACTTTGACAATGTGTTAGTAACCCAGCTTCTCAAGATTCTTCTTCTCAATTTCAGATCAGTAAAGCAAGCAAGTGAGATTGAGTCATAATATTTTCTTCAAAGAGCATCAAGATCCAAACTAAGGTCAACACAAAAAAGCAATTTAAGAACCAAGATTTGACTCTAGAAGACATATAGATATGAATTTTGTAACTCTTAGTTTGCAGACATATGTAGTTCTCTCCTCTTTTCTTTTTGATGTAAGCAGCAAGTAATAGTAACAACCACAATAATAGCAGCAACAACAGTCTTAGCTCCAGTGTTCAATAGTCCCAGCTACAAAAGTTTTCCAGAAATACACTGACGTGATTGCTTTATAGCCAAGGATATGTAGGAAACCTCGGAAGCAAGGTTCAGTCAGCCTTTTTCAAAAATTGCTTCCTTTGGAGTGATATTTGTGAAACAATTAGCTATAGCATTCACTTTTCTTTGCACGAAAACTCTTCATGTTCTCAAGCAAAGAGGGACAGCTGTAAACACCTAATGTTTTCACTATTTTAACACCTCCTAAAGTCATTAAGTATTTTGAAGCCAACATAGCTTAATATGAAAAGCCTGTGACTCAGTCTAACTATTACTGTAGTCTATAAAGGCCCAAAAAATACTGACTGTCTGAAAATACTGAAGACTGTAAGGTAATGATAATGCCCCAAAAGAACTGGGGATCAGCTAGTACGAGAATCCTAGCGCTCTGAATCATCAATCTGTAAACCATTACATGCATCATGAGATGCAGGCCCAGGACAAAAAGGACGTCAATACATTTGAATTTCACTAGTTTGTAAAGCAACTGAAAGAAAGATAAATGCTGAAACTGAAATTGAGCTGATAACTGAGAATTGATAATTGATACGTAAATGATAACTATTGAAATAGAAACTGAAAAGATAATTGATAGCCGATAACTAATAAGTAATTACTAAAATGATAACTGATAACAGAAATAATAATTGATAACTGAAGCAAACAAAGGAAGTAAGGATATGAATACCCCCTCTTTTCAATTATGAATAACCTGTTTATCTGAATATTAAACTGCGGCCTCAGGCCTAATATATATGTGTACAAACTTCAGCCTTAGGCCCAAGTATACGTATACATAACTGCGACCTCCTGTCCAAAATGCAGAATGCATAAACTGTGGCCTGAGGCCCAAAGATGCATAAAGCATAAACTGCAGCCTCGGGATAAACTGTAGGCTCCGGCAAAAGATGCATAAAGAATAAACTACATCCTCAGTCCCAAAGATGCATAAAACATATACCGCGCCCTCAGGCCCAAATACATGTGTTCAACATTCAGGAACTGAGAATCAATCTGCAATACATGATAATGAAATACTGAATCATACTGAGTTACATGATACTGGAATACTGGATCACACTGAGTTACATAATACCGGAATACTGGATCATACTGAGTTACATAATACTGGAATACTGAATGGGACTAGACTGAGACATGTATTCTTGAACTGAATATGAATACTGAAACTTTAACTGTTTATGATATATTGAGTAATATATACTAAGACTCTGGGGCATAAAACCCAAGTATATATTGAGTATAACTGAGCTCACAACGTTCAGAATGAAAGTCATGAACGAGTTATGAACCTAGAGAATAGAAGTTTTACAACTATTCAAGGAACCAGGCTTAACTATATTTCTAAGGCAATTGATAACGTGGTAAAAGAAACATAGTGTAGGGATAATCATTAACATTCCCAAACATAGAAAGTTAGCCTCGCATACTTTAACTTCCTGCTCTTGAACGTAAATATCAATACAAGTCAAAGGGATTCCATATTAGCATCAATTCTCATATTTTAGTCACATAAACATTTTCTAAAATACTTGGTGACATAAAGCTTCATAGTCCTTATTAATGGTATCTCTACACCTAATAATCTCGCTCCTGGATTAATTCTAAAGTCTCAAATGGTTATAATCAACATCATTCTTTGTTACCCATAAGGTAAACAACACCCTTAACCAATAATCAACAATCAATACCCTAAACCTATAACCGTTCATGCTTTTCTATCAAACCCATCAACTCATATCTCATGAAATAAGGTTTATAATCATTAAACCAATGCTAGAATTAATTAGAGGGTGAAGTCAATAAGCTTTTGAAGTTCAAAACCTTGAATTTCGAGCTCTAGGGTTTCTTCTCTCAACAATGGTGTCTAATGATTTGGAGGGTTTAACCATGTTAATAAGATGTTAAGAAATTGAAATTAACATAGAATCACCATTAGAACTTACCTTGGGTGGTGGAAGGTCCCTTAAGAAGTTAGGTTTTTGAGAGTTTCTCTTTCTAGAGCAAGTTTTTATGTTTTAGGGTTGTGGGGGACAAAATATGGCTTTAAAACGACCCCGTATGAGTGTGCCCGCGCTCCTGGAGACCCCACCATGCTACTGACCGCACAAAATGGCAGTAACACTGCCTCAAATGGGCACGCTACCGTGTTCACATATTGTATACTGTTCTATAAAAAGCGTATAAATTTTTACACAGAGATACATTTGCGCTTCATGATATATTTTTGGAAAGATATTTTAAAGGCCTACATTTTTCATTCTTTGAGTATTCTAGAATTCCTTACACATTTTAACTAAACCTTTCTAGAAGACGGACCTTCTGCAAACTTAGTCGATTTTGTAAAATTTTATGCACCTCACTTTCTATCTTGAATTTTGAAATAACTATTTTCACTCATAATCATCTCGATAGGACTTTATATGTCCAAAATATAACCTTAATACTCCTTTAACTCATTCATTCCTAATCAGAGTCTGTCGGGTGTTACATTATCTCCCCCTTGGAATCATTTGTCCCCGAATGATTGTCTTGACTATAAATTTTGCTAACTCCGGACCTAAAACAAGTCTGGTACAAACATGAACTTTCATTAACACTTGCATAGTAAATTGAAAGAATACATTATTACTGAACTATTGATATACTAAACTTAATGACTGCTGTATTGAGTGAATATTGGTCTGGCATGGATACATGAATACAGAACTAACATGGATATTAAACAGGCACGAATATTTTAGAGTTTAACTAACATCAATATCAGAGTACTAAACTGGCATGAATATCTAAGTATTGGATTGACATGAGTAGCTGAGTATTGAACTGGCTTGAATATTTGAATATTGAACTGACATGAGGATCTGAGTACTGAACTAGCATGAGTATCATAGTATTGAACTGACATGAGTATCTGAGTACTGAACTGACATGAGTATTTGTGTATTGAAAAATTGAATATTATAACATGACATGTGAAATACTGGTTGTACCACCACTAATTTCGGTGGCAACTCCAACTCATAAGCTAATTGAACGATCCTTCGCAAGATTCTATGTGGTTCAATATACTAAGGAATATGCTTTCCCTTCTTCCCAAAATTCATAATGCCTTTCATAAGCAAAACTTTCAGAAATACCTAATCACTAACTTGAACCAACCAATTGGCGATCTACACCTTCTCCCATACAGAGTTTGGCACGGTGCCATATTTGTACTGAAATGGTAAGTGTTATTATTAGCTAGGTCAATAAGAGGTATGGGATCATCCCAATTAATTTTAACATCAAGGACATATCCTCAACTGTTTGAACAATGCGCTCTGCATGGCCATCTTTATGAGGATGAAAAACGTATGCCTAATCATTTCTGAAAGAAATTCTAATAGTTCATTTTAAACTAAGCACCATAATCCGAAATGACGTACAACAGAGTCCCATACATTAGATGATTTCCTGAATGTAAATCTTGGTATAATCTTCCACTGAATATGTAGTTTTTACTAGCAAGAAACATGCTGACTTGGTAAGTCGATTTACAATCATCCAATCAAATCATGCTTCAAGATGAACAAGATAAGACTGTTATAAACTCCATATTTACTATCACTCAAAATAAATTTATTATGTGATAAAACACTAGGCTTTCTGCCGCTCAACTTTAACTTGCTGACAATTCGGACAGTTGGCCGCAAAGTCTGCGACGTTCTTTTTCATGTCATTCAACCAATAAATATCCTTGTTCATGATGCATATTTGGGAACCTAGATGGAAAAAATACCTAGAATTATGGGCTTCTAACATGATCTTTCCTTTTTAAGTCCATCTATGTCTGGAGCACACAATCTGTCTTGGTACCTTAAAGTACCATCATCTCCCCCTTATTTAAAAGCCATCGTCTTATACTTGTAAATCTCCTCTGTCAACAGTAACACATTGGGATCATCAAATTGTTCCTCCTTCTCTTCGAAACCTAAGGGGAACAAGTCCTGTTGTAGACAACAACTCCATCTTCTTCGGAGTCCAAAGTCGAACTCCCATCTTGGTTGGTGAACTTCTTTTACCAGAGTTCTCTTATCTATCTAAATCATGAGTTATACTTCTCAAACTTGATTACTTCTTAAGCACTTCCTGAAAACACTTATAGGATTTTTGCGATCTAAGTCTTTGACTTGTATTCAAAAATTAGAGTATCGTTCAATGGCACTACCATCATAACACATAAATATGCATGATTTTATTGCTTTCATGTGATCACTTTATCATCAATAATTAAGCTCGGTGATCATTCTACTCACTTTGTGTTTCTTACCCATGCTAGATATAATCCCTGTGGTAGTTATACAAGTTTTCCCCTTAATACCGAACTAATTTCATGTTTACATATCCCATACTAACTATTCGGGTTTCAAATCTCTAACTGGACTTACCAAAAAATTTCACATCACCCATTAGACCAAAGGTCACTTACTTGTGGATCCTTCATTTTTTTGTTGTGATCCAAATAACTTTCCTTTTTTTTGCAACTCTTTGCACTCTATGTCAATAACAACTCAATTTCCAACTTACTTCTGAGCTAGGAAAAAATAAATTATTCACATAACGGAAAGCTAATGTATTCACAATTATCATATAATCTTAATAATTTAACTTTACTCGCACTATCTGTCTTGGAGAAACAATATTTTGATAATTCCTAAAGGCTATTCTTCTATATTTGGCTCTCTTACTGTCTAGCTGATTTTTTTCCACTATCGCTGTACTTCAGGTTCAATTTAAACTCTTTGGGTTCTAACACGTGCTTGGTACATCAAGCTGGCATCCACTCACTAGAGTTATCCTGGCTAAGTAAATCAAATTGTATCTCTACTAGCTCTGCTGAAATTGCTAATTTGTTGTATCTACTCAAAACTTACTTAATATCCTTTTACTAAACACCTGCTAGCATTATATTTTCTTCTCATACTTTGAATAACTAAAGTGAAGCATAAGGTTACTCCTAACTTCCCTCATCATCTGACCATATTCTTTTGCCGTACACTATCATTCTTTTTGAACTATGTACATGAATCACACTTAGGAAATTTTCATCTATCTTAAATAAAATTGGAACATCTAACCCCAACAATTTAATACAATCAAAATCATATCATACTATATGTCACACCTCCTTTTTTCCGCTTATACGTGGTTACCCCGAAAGGTGACACGTGTATAGGAGCTTTTCTAATTAAAGTGACATTATTCGATATGAAATTAATAATTCATTTCAAGAGTCGCCACTTGGGTTATGTTTGGATTTTGATGTCCCAAGTCACCGGTTTATTCAAAATCCCAAATTGAGGAAATTTCGACTATACAATTGGAGTCTGCGAACCAGAAATTCTTGAGTAAGGAATTTTATTGACCCGAGGGAAGATGTTAGGCACCCTCGGATCCCGTTGTTCTAACACGGTCTCTTAAACTCATTATAAGTGGCTGAAACATGATTTGCTATACCTGTTTACTCGTAAATTTATATTATTAACCGCTTTTAACATCTTTTAGCAAAATTGGCAATGTTATTAAAACACGCCGTGAATCGCGTCAAACAAATGCACCTGCAATTTAGGCATATTTTAATTCCATTGATAATAGGATTTGGGTCACATAAATGCGCACCCGATTTTAGGAAGGTATTTTTATTAAACACGCGCCTATAGCAACTACGTCTTTGATATTCGTGGGAAGACCATGAAATTTGCTAAATCGTTCTTCCTATTATTCTAGGGTTTTAATGAGTAAAGAGTCATCTCATGGTATTTGTTTGAATTAACATGACTCGCTTTATTTTTATAAAGGCATCCTAATCCCTGCTAAGTTTTCTACTCTTGCGAGTGCTTAAATGCACTAATTGTTTTATGTATAAACTATGGGGAAACACCACATGGTCTTAGCCTCGTTCATGGCCAATTAGCACATAATAAATCGATTTTGGGCCAGCCCAGGAGCGCATATTGCTCAGGCTGTACTGATAACTATTGTAACTGTTTTGGGCTGTTAGTCAATCAGCCCCAAAAAAACGTGTTGGATTACAATGTTTGGGTACTTACTGGTCCTTGCGAAGGAGCCCGGTATTGGTTTGGACAAAAGGATCCAGCCCTTATTGACCAAAAACCTATACAAAGTTGAACATATGCATAATCTCAAAGAAAATACTAACAACCATTTTTATATCAAACTTTAATATTAGATATGAACCAAATGACCCATATACTCATCAGTCAGAGTATATGAGTCTAATTTCCATAATTCAGTCACAACTTTGATCACATCTTATTAGGTCTAAAACAAATATGACTAATATGTTGAAATCTAAGCGAATTAAAGCATTATACCATACTTGAACTTCAACTAGCAATTAAACAAATATTTTCTGAATCCTTCACGTAAAGCAATGTATGAAATAACATCTAGAATACCCAAGTCGCTTAGTGAACTACGTTATCAGTCAGTCATGCTTAAAATAAGTGTTTGAGTGTCCTGATTATTACAAGTAGACCAGTCTTTAGAGTCCAATTATTACAGAATGAAACAGTCAACTCTAATTACAATAATGTGGATGTGTTAATGCTAAAGGATGTGAAGGATATGGTGGGGATTCAATACAACATAAAAAGGAATAGATCTTCATGCTAGAGATGCCATTTACTCGAGCTTCAAAACATTAAGGAACATTGAAGATACCTGTAATTCAGCAAAAGAAACAAGCCTATGAGTAAATAGAAAAGACCAGCTAAGCAATCAACAGCCAAATGTACAGTGCACCCAGGACTTTAGCAGAATTTTTGGAGAATTAAGTCTTCAAAAAATGATTCAAAAAAGTACTAGTAGTATTTTCAGATATAGGAATAAGTATTTTAGCTCTAGTATTCAAAGAGAATGTTTTCCGGCCCTTTTTTCAATGCCCAACTAATTCATTTTATAGTAAAGCTTTTAGGGCATCCGATTTTTTCCTTGTTTTCTTTTTAGTCCTTAACTCAAATTGCATTTTGCCTAAGTAGTCCTCCAATTCCTGACTTGTGCCTCAAGTTTTAGGAAAGAATTATGTTTCATCCCTTGCTAGAAGGTTCTAAGGGCTTCCTATTAGATTTTTTACAAGTTGAAATCCCTCTTATACCCTCACTTTCTTTCCTAAATTACCCACCCCTGAAATTTGACCTTGGTCAGTTCTTTGACCATAGTTCAGTCACAATTGACTCTGGTCAATCAAACTTGGGTCACATTTAGATTAACAGACTCATGAAGATCAGAATTAGCCACAATTAACAAGGTTCAACATATACAGACTTCCACATTCAAACATTATACAGACTATCAAAACAAAAGTCTAGAAGAAATACATTTATCAACACTTTATTTTCAGAAATGGCTCAATCAAAAGGCTTCAGAAATACTTAACAACGAGAAACACGCAGTAATTTAGTTCAGGAATCACCTTAGGAAGCAAGTAAAGGCTACCAATGAACAACTAAAGTCCCCAACCCCCAAATCAACTTAAACCAACATCTGTTCTGAAAAACCAAAGTCATTATGGCAATCAAATACTTAAGGGAGAACCGGAAATCATAGAATCCGAGTATAGATGTCAATTAAGCTCTAAAAATCACATTACTAAAGAATTAACTAGCTTTCAAGATCAAGGAGATGGTATTAGCAGGAAATTATTCAAGAGACAAAAAGACTTCCAGACTAGTGCCAAACAAAGCATATGAATATTGAACCCTTTTTCAGATGAACTTGTGGATAAACAAGGCAAACAACCAAAAGAAATTCAAACTATTAAGCATATAACTACTGAACCTAATCAGTCATTAAAAGAAATCAAGCATTTAATCAGCTAAAAGATGAAAATATACTGAAAAACTTAGCTTTTTTATTCTTGTCCATTTAGACAATTTCAATTGGCTTTTGACCTTTTCCACAAGGGTTCTCAACCTCCTAGGATGGTGTTTAATCAGCTTAAGAGCTCAAGGAGGGTTTTCGAGGTCTTGAGACCTCAGTAAGGTTTGAGATTTAGAATTTTTCAGTTGTTGGGGTTGTTTGAGACTCATGGGTGGTATGGTTGGTGTCAAAAGGGACCAAGGACTAACTAGGAGAAGTTTGAGGCATTTCTAGCTGGTTTTAGGATTTAGGGTTAACCTTTGAATTGAAATTCAAGGAGCCTTAGTGGTGTAATTTTGGAAGGCTTTGGGACAGGGTCGCTGGAGATAGGGTTTCTGGCAAACTTTCTGAGAACATTTGAGATGATGGGAGGGGATTCGAGAGGAGTGGGTTGCAGGGCGGGGAATGGGGTGTCCTAGTGGTCCTATGGTGTTAAGGTGGGAGGGTTTTGAACAGGGTCGCTGGAGATGTTGGTTCCGACGGCCATGTTTTTGAAAATTCGAGACGAAGGGGTTATGTTCGATGGAAGATAGTTACATGGTGGGACATGGGAGGTCGTGATGGTTTAACGATGTTAATCTGGGGAAGTTTGGTTGCCGGCCTTCGCCGTGAGGCAATTTCCGGCGGCTGCAGTAGGGTGGTAGGCTGGTGGTCAAGGGGTGGTCGTGGGGTTGTCAATGGAGGCGCTAGGTCGAAGAAGAATGGTATGAGGAGGGAAATATTTGGTCGTGTATGCGTATTAGAGGTGTTTGGACATATGTATACAAAATGGGGGAGGCTTCTGTGGCCGTTGGATGAGATGGGGATCAACGAAAAGACAAAAATTATATAATATATATACAGCCACTCAGGCTGGCCGCAATTGGGCCAGACCTGAGTGTATACATATTATATAATTTTTGTCTTTTCGTTTAATTTAAAATAATTACTGACTTCATTAAAGAGAAAAACCAAAAAATTCCTAATTATCACAAATAAACTAAACTAAGTAAAAATTAACTAAAATAATTTCAAATGCCGGAAACACACACACACACACAGATATATATATATATATATATATATATATATATATATATATATATATATATATATATATATTGTATTATTAATTTGTAAAACCAATTTATTTAACAATTAAATCTTAAACCATTTTAAACATGCAGTAAAGAACATGCACATGTAGTTAAATCCTAAAAATTAAAATCCTAACATTTAAAAGAAAAATCTTATACATTAAGAGTCCTGTTGGAGCTTTTTTCAACCGGTCAAGAATCATATGCTCACAGCTGCCCCTCTTTGCGCGGGAACACGAAGAGTTTTCGTGCAAAGACATGTGAGCAAATATGAGAAATTTCAGTCCAATTGAATACTCCATGTGAAGCATTTTGAAAATTTCTGACCGAACCTTGCTTCAAAGGTTGCCTACATATCCTTGGCAATAAAGGAATCAGGTCAGTGTAGTTCTGGAGGTTTTGGTAGCTGGGACTACCGAGAGACTGTGATTGGCTGCTGTTTCTGCTTGCTAATCTCCTTATTACACCAAAAGAAAATCAAAAGCTAAGCTAGCTGAACCTATCAACTACAAGTTACAAGATTCCTTTCTATGAGTCTCTTGAAGCTTGATCTTGAGTCTCGGCATCTTTCGTGGCAGAATCCGATCTGAATCTTAATGCTCGTTAATTGCAGCTGCTGGCTCAGTCTTCAATCTTGAAACAAAACATGATATGCTGAGCTTGTGATTTCCATTAATTTTGAGCAGTCCGCTTCTTTTTTCGCTTCATCATTTTGAGTTCGCCTTTTGTCTCTTCTCTTTCTTCTGTTCTGAATTGACACTCATGCTTTCAATTATGCTGAATCTCGTGCCTTAAGATGACACTTGTTCAGACAACAAAACAACCAAACGAACAAAATTCTCTACCCTAGTTTTCACTGGAAGATTTCGTGAATTATTTATAACACACATCTATGCTATTCTTTATTAAAACAAAAGGATCGGAGTTGTGTATCCCTTGGAAAGATCGCCAGGTTGTGCTGGAGAGGAGAAATGGTTCTTGCTGGGGATAAGATTAGAATCCTCGGGTTATGCCGGGATGAGAATGAAAAGGTCTCTATGGGGATGAAAAGAAACGATCTGCGGGTTATGCCGGGATGAGTGAGAAATCCTAGGTTATGCTAGGGAAATCCGCGGGTTATGCCGAGATGAAGTAAAATCCTGAGTTATGTCAGGGGAATCCACGGGTTATGCCGGGATGAGAGAAAAATCCTAGGTAATGCCGGGATGAAAGAACAATCCTAGGTTATGCTAGGGGAATCCACGGGTTATGTCGGGATGAAAGGAGATCCTGAGTTATGTCAGGGGAATCCACAGGTTATGCCGAGATAAAGGAAAAATCCTAGGTTATGCTAGGGGGATCCGCGGGTTATGCCGGGATGAGTGAAAAATCCTAGGTTATGCTAGGGAGATCCACGGGTTATGCCGGGATGAAAGGAGATCCTGAGTTGTCAGAGGAATCCACGGGTTATGCCGGATGAAGGAAAAATCCTAGGTTATGCTAGGGGGATCCGCGAGTTTAGCCGGGATGAGTTAAAAATCCTAGGTTATGCTAGGGAGATCTGCGAGTTATGCCGGGATGAAAGGAGATCCTAAGTTATGTCAAGGGAATCCACGAGTTTTGCCGGGATGAAAATGAAGGGTCCCTGCTAGGGATGAAAGGAAACATCCACGGGTTATGCCGGGATGAGTGAAAAATCCTAGGTTATGGTAGTGGGATCCGCGAGTTATGCCGGTATGGGTAAAAAATCCTAGGCTATGCTAGGGAGATCCGCGGGTTATGCCGAGATGAAAGGAGATCCTGAGTTATGTCAGGGAAATATGCAAAGCAGTGGAGGACCTCAGAGACCTTTTTGACTGTGCTGGGGATAGAGGAGGAAAGGAATAACTCTTAGACTATGCTAAGGGTAGGGGAGTACTAACTCCTAGACTATGCTGGGGAGTAGGAAGTGTAGGGAGAAGATCCTCAGGTTATACTGGGGATATGGAGAGAAACTTCCTCGGTTTATACTTGAGGGGGTGGAATGCAATCCTTAGGTAATGCCTAGGAGGTCCACAAGCTGCGCAAAAGAAACATAAAAAGAAAATTTCCCTTTAATCATTGACGCATCAACACCTTTGACCCTTGTGCCTATCCCTGGTTGTTTTGCCTCATGTTCCTTTTGTTTTCCTAAGTTGCGATTACACCTATTTTAGTTTAGAAAAAAAGTTTTAGCTTGAATAGTGATTGGTTTTGCGGCCTTGTGACGCTTGATTTCGGCTTCCTTTGTATTCAAAAACGAACCCTTGGCTTTCCGTCCTTGCTTAGTTGGCCAAGACGTCCTCATTTTGGATTGGGTTTTTCTTCTCGGGCCTTGGGTTATAAGTTTTGTCCCGCTTTTGCATTTGCTTTTGGGACTTTTGATAAGAATCGACATACTGTTCGGCTTAAAGCCCCTCAATTTTGCTTCAATTTCATGCCTTTTAACTTTGAATTTCCTTTCCTTTATTTCTTTATTTTGAGACATTAAGTGTTATGATCAACCGGGATTGGCCAAGCGTACTAAACGATATCAGTCATTTCCCTAATTTTTTCCAGGAGAAAACCGCGAAGCCTGCCCTGCTATCTTTTGTTAGAATATACGCTTAACGCTAGAGGGGGGGGGGGTGAATAGCGTTACAATAAAAAACAGCGTAAACTTGCGGAATTTAAAAATTGCAGGAATGAAATAAGTGCGATAAATAAATAATAAGGAACGAACGCACCGATGTTATCCTGGTTCACCATAACCCGTGGCTAGTCCAGTCCCCGAGAGACTCTCTCGAGATTTCCACTAACTTTGTTAAGCTTACGGGTGCTTAACAAACCGTTACAAACTGAGAACTTGAGTCACAAAAGCCTCAACAACCTTTGCTCGAAGATACAACACTTCAAGACTTCAACCAAAGGAATCACAACGTTCCTTCTTACAATACAAGGGATTAACACTTCACTTCAAGTGTATAAAAACACTTTGCACTCAAAACAAGACTCTCCTTAAGAGTAGATATGAGTAAAATAAATACGCTCAAGAACGCAACAACTTTCGCCAAGAATTTGGCTCTGAAAAACTTATGTAATGAATAGAAAATGATGAATAAGAGAGTATGCAAGCTTTAGAAATAATATGATCAGTTGTTGTGTTTAGAAGACTGATTTGAAGATGTATTTATAGTGTCCAAAACATGCATAACCGTTGCCTAATTGCCAATTAAGAATTGCTGATTTTGTGCTACGACAATCGATTGTCTAATTGGCACAATCGATTGTTTTCCAATCGTTCCAAAAATCATTCCCAAATTTTACGCAGCATAATCGATTATTTAATACGTATAATCGATTAGCAACGTTCAAAAAATCATTTCCAGATTTTACTTCAAACAATCGATTATCAGAAATATACAATCGATTACTTGACAACGTTCAAAAAATCTTTTTCAGATTTTACTTCAAACAATCGATTATTAAAATCCTATAATCGATTATATGACGGAGTTTGAAATATTTTGGCAATGGTCATTTACATAATTGATTATGCTATATGGACAATCGATTATTTTTCAGTCTTGAAAAATCTAATAGATATTGCCTCAACACAATCGATTGTCATAAGGTTCACAATCGATTATTTTGTAGCTTTGAAAAATCTGATGGACACTGTCTCAACACAATCGATTGTCATAAGGTACACAATCGATTGTCATGCAGATTTCAAACATCTGATGGACACTGCCTCAACACAATCGATTGTCATAAGGTACACAATCGATTGTCTTGCAGCTGCCTTAACATAATCGATTATCTTTGTCCAGATTTTAGAGGCATGTTTAAAAATCATTTTGCTAAAATAAATATGTATGATTTAAAATCATTTTGCTCTAAATTAAATATGCATGATTTGATAAAAATGTTTTTACGAGAGAAGCCAAGTCTTGAGTTAAATTGTCGGATCAAGATCACAATTAAAGAGCGACTCATGTATAACTTTGTTTAATCTTGATCTTTGTTTGTCTTGTGCTTGAACTTCGTTACGTGACATTTGCGCGCTTGTGCTTGGACCTCGTCATATGTCAATTGCGCATCGTTTGTCATTTATCAAAACCTACAAATATGAGCACACGTTTAGTTTAGTGCCTTGAGAACGTGTTTCAACAATTTCCCCCTTTTTGATAATGGCAAACCTTAATCGGGATATGCATATTAGGTAATTCAAATGACGATCCAAGACAAGTATATATATATATATATGCAATTAATTCCCCTTCAACATATGAATTCCCCCTCAATTTGTGCCAATAAGTATTAAGTGCATAGCCCTTATTCTCCCCCCTTTTGACATTAGCAAAAAAAAACAAAATAAGTAATAACATGTTTATTGATTAACAAAAGGCTATTACATAAAAGAGAAGAGGCAAAAATGGTCAGAAACGGTAAAAAAATTTGCACTGTCCATTACACAATCGATTATGGAATAGAAACAATCGATTGTTATGGAGTTTTTGAATTGTACTCGGAAATGACACAAAATCGATTGTGGGAATCTTGCAGGACCCAAACGGTAACAAAGATTTTGAATTACTGACTGAAGATAATCGATTGTTGAATTATGGTAATCGCTTGTTCTGACACAGTGTGCACAGTGATTTTCTGACTTCGGAAAATAATTGATTTTACTTATGAGTAAATCGATTGTTTTAGAAAGGCAGTAATGAATATCCGAGACGGTAATCGATTATACAGTAAAAAAATCGATTATTTAATTAACATCAAAAACCCGCAATGCACAATATGTTGATTTTCCGTCATAATAAGCATAAGACGTAAATAATCGATTAGTGATACTTGCTAATCGATTTTCCGGCACAGTAAGCATGAGACATAAAGGAATGATAATCGATTATTGACTGTAACTATCGATTGTTCTACACCATTGCCTTATAATTCCCCCTGCCTTTAGGGCGATACCTGCAAAGAGAATTAGACGTCTCCAACGCTCAAGTTAGTAATTTGTATACAAATAATGACTTAGATCAATGTGAAGTCAAGAGTTCCGAGTTTACTATAGATTCGGAAAATAACTTTTTCGCTAAAAGGCCTTGTGAAGATGTTGGCCAATTGAGAACGTGATCTCTTAAGAAGTGTGTCCTAAGGTGTTCTTAAGAGTGTTTCGAGTACTTACCTGTTGTTCAATGTCGCCAATTACCTGTTCGAGAGGATGGTCTTTGATTGTCCTCCACGCGTTAGGCAGTTTCGTTTCTTTTTCCAGTTGTGGCGCTTCCTCCGATAATTGTTCCAAGATTTCATCTTGAATTTCCTTAGGAGTTTCCTCTTGTACTTTGTCTTGAGGACTCATTGAGTTTAAACTACCTGCAAGTTCAAAACCAGAATCCTTTCTCGCCAAGCGAGCATTATTTTCGAAATTACACAATATGAGGGGATTCCTCCACAGTTTCAGTTCTATTATTGAATACTCTATATGCTTTGCTACGTGAAGAATAACCAATAAAAATTCCTTCATCGGATTTGGCATCAAACTTTCCCAAATTATCTTTACCATTGTTATGAATAAAACATTTACAACCGAATACTCTAAGATGGGAGATATTTGGTTTCCTTCCCTTATAGAGTTCATAGGGAGTTTTCATGAGTATTGGCCTTATGACTACTCTGTTTAAAACGTAGCATGCGGTACTCACGGCATCCGCCAAAAATATTTGGGAATCTTAGCCTCATCGAGCATGGTTCTAGCCATCTCTTCGAGACACCTATTTTTCCTTTCCACCACTCCATTTCGTTGTGGTGTGCGTGGAGCAGAGAAGGTGTGCTCGATACCGAGTTCGTCACAAAAATCCGCGAAGAGATTGTGATCGAACTCTCCCCCATGATCACTTCTTATTGAAGTGACGGTTGTGTCCTTTTCATTTTGAACACGTTTAAGAAAACATTTAAAATTAAGAAAAGCTTCACTTTTATGAGCAAGGAATAGTGTCCATGTAAATCTAGAATAATCATCAACAATAACAAAAGCATAACGATTTCTACCAAGACTTTCAATGCGAGATGGTCCAAAAAGTTCCATGTGAAGAAGTTGCAATGGTCTAGTAGTTGAAACAATATTTTTCGATTTAAAAGATGCTTTTGTTTGCTTCCCTTTTTGACAAGAATTGCAAATGGAGTCTTTTTCAAATTTCAAATTTGGAAGACCAATAACTAAATTTTGTGAAACCAATTTGTTTAAAAGATGCATGTTGATGTGAGCTACTCTACGATGCCATAACCACATATCATCTTCTTTGCTCATAAGACAATTCACATACTCAGATGAAGAATTTTCGAGATCAACCATATAGATGTTATCCATTCTAAAACCACGAAGGATAATTTTAAAATTGCTACGGCGAAAAACTAAGCATTCATCCGAATCAAATAAAACAAGATTTCCCTTGTCACATAATTGACGTATGCTCAAGAGATTATGTTTTAGACCTTTAACTAGCAATATATGCTTAGTGGAAGAAGGTTCATCCTTACCGACCGATCCAATGCCGATAATTTTTCCCTTGTTGTTATCTCCAAAAATAACGCTTCCTCCTTCCTTGTGTTCTAGTTGAAGGAACTTGGATTCGTCTCCGGTCATGTGTTTGGAGCATCCACTATCAAGGTACCAAAGTACACTTGATCCCTTCAAACATACCTACAAGACAAATTAATGAGTCTTTGGTACCCAAGCTGTTTTGGGTCCTTGAGAGTTAGGTGTAACATGCTGTTGTGCTTGACATGTAGTTAAGTGTCTATGTCTAGTGAAGCAAGAAGGAGCAATATGTCCAATTCGATTGCAATAATGACAAACGACATTCGGATTATGCATTCGTCTAAGTTGATAGTAGTTGGACGGACGAAATTTGTATACTCTATTTTCGACAATATGACTATTGCGCATTTCATGAAAATAATTTCTCCTACTATTTGTTCTAGGATATGCAGCATTTCTAGAATAGTTATTTCTAGGATGAAAGCCATTTCTAGGTGTCCTAAAATGTTCAACGTTTCTTCTAGTGTTTGGTCTAGGATATGCATCATTTCTAGAATAGTTATTTCTAGGTTGAAGGCCATTTCTAGGTGTCCTAAAATGTTCAAAGTTTCTTCTAGTGTTTGGTCTAGCATGCATGTTGATTCTAGGATTGTTATCTCTAGGATGAACATTTGTTTTATTTGTCCTAGGTTGAGCCTTTGGTGGTTGGGGTTTGGCTTCAACTTTTTCTTTAGGCTCGTTTTTAAAACCTATCCCATGTTTGGTCGATTTCAAATTAACAAGAACTTCATTCAAATTTTTATGAAAAGAATTGAACTTATCTAAGGTGCCCTTAAGTCTTTCTACCTCATCTTTTAGATGCATGCAAGAAGTACAATTTTTACTAGAACTCTCGGGTTTGTCGGCGCTTCTTTTGCCGAAAAAATTATTTTCTTCTTTCAACTTCTCATTTTCCAAAATCAGTTTTTCCAAATCCTTTTCTTTCAAAGAGAGTTGTTTTTCAGAATCTTTTTCTTTCAAAGAAGCATTTTCCTTAATGTTTTTAACAGTTTTGGAAGCTTTAATGAATTCACTATACAACTCATCAAAGGCATTTTGCATTTCCTCAAGAGAATAGAAGTTTTTGGAAGAAATTTGACATACCTCTTCTTGATTGTTTTCGTGAGCCATGAGACAAAGATTTGCGGTTTCGTCTTCTTCTTCCTCACTCGACTCGTCTCCGGAGTCGCCTCCCCAAGATATGTATGCTCGTTGTTTCTTGAAGGGTTTCTTCTCCTTTTTGACATTTGGGCAATTTGATTTAATGTGCCCGATTTCTCCGCACCCATAGCACTTTACTTGATCTACTTGTTATTTGCCTTTTCGTTCATACTCTTTTCGCATGAACTTTTGAAATCTCTTAATAACGAGTCCGAACTCGTTATCTCCATCCTCGTTATTTTGAGGTTGGCTTGTGCTTTCCTTGAGGGCGATTCTTTATTTCCTTTGATCATTAACAAGAGGGTTAAGTATAGTAGATTCATAAGTTTTAAGATTACCTCTTAATCCGTCGATGGTGACATTTGAAATGCCAATAGACTCTTGAATCGCGTCGGCCTTGGAGCGCCATTCCGGGGTGAGACTTCAGAGAACTTTTCGGGCAAGTTCCTTATCCGTGAAGGTCTTCTTAAGAGCATGTAAGTCATTAACGATTTTTGAAAATCGTTCGAACATGTCATCGACCCTTTCGCCTTCCTTCATGTGAAACAGTTCATATGCATGGGTTAGAAAATCAACTTTAGCCTCTCTTACCTGGTCCGTACCTTCGTACGTGATTTCCAGCTTATCCCACATTTGCTTCGCCGTTGTGCAACATGATATTTTTCTGTAATCATCAGCGTTTACAGCACAATATAATAAGTTGATGGCTTTAGCGTTGTTCTGCACTTTTCGGATGTCATCCGCATCGTATTCATCTTCGGATTTTGGAACCCATTCATTTTCAACCTTTTTGGTTGGAATTTGTTCTCCCTTCATTATAACCTTCCACAGATGAAAGCTATTCGATTGAATGAATATTCTCATCCTTTCCTTCCAGTACGTATAGTTTGTGCCATCGAATAGTGGTGGTCGAGTGGAGCATTGTCCTTCACCTATTCCTGCAAAAGAATCACGAGTAGAAGCCATGGATAGTTTCTCTCAAACGGTTAAGTTTTTCAGAGAGTTGGGCTCTGATACCAATTGTTAGAATATACGCTTAATGCTAGAGGGGGGGGGGGTGAATAGCGTTATAATAAAAAACAGCGTAAACTTGCGGAATTTAAAAATTGCAGGAATGAAATAAGTGCGATAAGTAAATAATAAGGAACGAACGCACCGATGTTATCCTGGTTCACCACAACCCGTGGCTAGTCCAGTCCCCGAGAGACTCTCTCGAGATTTCCACTAACTTCTTTAAGCTTACGGGTGCTTAACAAACCGTTACAAACTGAGAACTTGAGTCACACAAGCCTCAACAACCTTTGCTTGAAGATACAACACTTCAAGACTTCAACCAAAGGAATCACAACGTTCCTTCTTAGAATACAAGGGATTAACACTTCCCTTCAAGTGTATAAAAACACTTTGCACTCAAAACAAGACTCTCCTTAAGAGTAGATATGAGTAAAATAAATACGCTCAAGAATGCAACAACTTTCGCCAAGAATTTGGCTCTCAAAAACTTATGTAATGAATAGAAAATGATGAATAAGAGAGTATCCAAGCTTTAGCAATAATATGATCAGTTGTTGTGTTTAGAAGACTGATTTGAAGATGTATTTATAGTGTCAAAAACATGCATAACCGTTGCCTAGTTGCCAATTAAGAATTGCTGATTTTGTGCTACGACAATCGATTGTCTAATTGGCACAATCGATTGTTTTCCAATCGTTCCAAAAATCATTCCCAGATTTTACGCAGCATAATCGATTATTTAATACGTATAATCGATTACTGGCAATGTTCAAAAAATTATTTCCAGATTTTACTTCAAACAATCGATTATCAGAAATATACAATCGATTACTTGACAACGTTCAAAAAATCTTTTTCAGATTTTACTTCAAACAATCGATTATTAAAATCCTATAATCGATTATCTGACGGAGTTTGAAATATTTTGGCAATGGTCATTTACATAATCGATTATGCTATATGGAAAATTGATTATTTTTCAGTCTTGAAAAATCTACACTGCCTCAACACAATCGATTGTCATAAGGTTCACAATCGATTATTTTGTAGCTTTGAAAAATCTGATGGACACTGTCTCAACACAATCGATTGTCATAAGGTACACAATCGATTGTCATACAGATTTCAAACATCTGATGGACACTGCCTCAACACAATCGATTGTCATAAGGTACACAATTGATTGTCTTGCAGCTGCCTTAACATAATCGATTATCTTTGTCCAGATTTTAGAGGCATGTTTAAAACACATTTTGCTAAAATAAATATGTATGATTTAAAATCATTTTGCTCTAAATTAAATATGCAAGATTTGATAAAAATGTTTTTACGAGAGAAGCCAAGTCTTGAGTTAAATTGTCGGATCAAGATCACAATTAAAAAGCGACTCATGTATAACTTTGTTTAATCTTGATCTTTGTTTGTCTTGTGCTTGAACTTCGTTACGTGACATTTGCGCGCTTGTGCTTGGACCTCATCATATGTCAATTGCGCATCGTTTGTCATTTATCAAAACCTACAAATATGAACACACGTTTAGTTTAGTGCCTTGAGAACGTGTTTCAACACCTTTCTTTAAGGAACGGCGAGGAAGTTAAAGTGGAAAGGAGTGAAGTATGAATTTAGAGAGGTATGCACTTGTAAGGGAAAAAAGGAAACTTATCTAAAAATACGAGCCGACTTTAAATGGTGACAACATGCTTCTTCGACTGGATACCCAGCCCAAATCCATTTCCGCTTTCTGACTTCAACTTTCGAAAACCAAAGAAACTTGCTCAAATCCGGGCATCACTGTTTCCTCCTTTCGGTCAACGGTTTCCTTTGCAGGTTTTCGCCAATCGGCCTCTTTCATTTCTCTTCTCCCGTCGCCCGATAGCGCTCTTTGCGAGTTTTCGCTAAACGGACTCTCTCATTTAGCTTTTTTCTCTGCTCACCGTTGCCTTATAGTGCCCAGAGGTTTTCACTGATAAGACTCTCTCATTTATTTTTCTCACAAATTTGATTGGTGTTGAACCCCAACAAATGGTATTTTCTTCCCCAGGGATCTTATAACTTTGCAACCATTCAGACGGATCTGTACCCGAACCGATACATTTCTTCCCCCGTTTTAATTTCTTGGGTGAATGGGGTTTTTATTTTGACGTGACTGAACCTTAGGGAGAGCCTGCCTACGTATCCTTTCGGAATCAAGTCAGGCGTAGTTTATGAAGTGTTTCCTAAACTAATTTTGTTTTGTATTCTCTTTTTTTGTTGAATTTTCTTTCCTCTATATTTTATCTTTCTTTTGAATTTTCTTTTTTTTTAATTACAAAAGAGGACGGGGATAGATCCATCGGGGTAATTGTTGCAAGGTATTTTAGACATAATACCTTTTTACCGCTGCCTCGGGCTCATCTCCTTAAACATCGCCCAAGTACAATGCCACTATAGGCAATATCTTCTTGATTATGTATGGGCCTTTCCAATTTGGAGCGAATTTTCCTTTGGCCTTCTGATGATGGGGAAGTATCCGTCTCAAAATCAGCTGCCCGACTTCGAAATTACTAGGGCATATTTTCTTGTTGTAGGCCTGGGCCATTGTTTGTTGGTACAACTGCCCGTGGCATACCACGGCCATTTGTTTTTCATCAATTAATTCCTGTTGCTCCAAACGGGTTTTAACCCATTCACCATCTTCGATTTCTGCTTTGACAATCACTCGGAGCGAAGGGATTTCCACCTCGGCAGGTATAACAGCCTTAGTTCCATAGACCAGCAAGTAGGGAGTGGCTTCTACCGATGTACGTACTCTGGTACTATATCCTTTCAATGCAAAAGGTAGTTTTTCATGCTATTGCCTCGAGGTTTGAATCGTCTTCCTCAAGATTTTCTTGATGTTCTTGTTGGCTGCCTCGACCACACCATTAGCTTTAGGTTGGTAGAGAGTGGAGTTTCTGTGCGTTATCTTGAATTGTTCACATATCTCATCAGCCGACTGTTTAGATTAGCTGCATTATCAGTAATGATGACAATGGGAATCCCAAATCGGCAAATGATGTTGGAATGTACGAAGTCCACTACCACTTTCTTGGTAACAGACTTAAGAGTGACAATCTCAACTCATTTTGTTAAATAATCAATGGCGACCAATATAAACCTGTGCCTGTTTGAGGCCTTTGGCTCGATCGGCCCAATGACGTCCATACCCTAGGCAGTAAATGGCCAGGGTGCCGACATAGGATGCAACTCATTTGGTGGTGCATGAATCAGATCTGCGTGCACCTAGCATTGATGACATTTCCGTACAAAGATGAAGCAGTATTTTTCCATGGTCATCCAGTAATTACCGCATGTACTTCGTGCATGATTCTCCCAGCTTTTTCGGCATCCACACATCTCAACAAATTAAGATCCGGAGTCCATTTATACAAAGTTCTTCATTTATTCTCCTGTGGCCTTCTCAGGGTACTATTGTGTCTTAAGGAATCTCAAAATGTCGTGATACCAAGGTTGTGGGTTAGGCTTTGCTTTGGTTGCATAATTCTCCCAGCTTTAACAGATCAACATAGGCATTCCCAAGGTATGGCATCATGGAAGCTAAAGTTGCGAGTGCATCCGCTAACTCATTGTGGCAACGAGGAATGTACCTAAATTGCACCGACCAGAACCGTTTGCTGAGGTCTTCGACATGCTGCCTATATGGGAGGAGCTTAATGTCCCTTGTCTCCCATTCTCCTTGAGCTTGTCGGATCATTAGATCGGAATCTCCCATGATTAGCAACTCTTCGACATCTTGGTTAATAGCCATATTCATGCCCATAATGCAAGCCTCATATTCAGTTGTATTATTGGTGCAAAAGAACTGAAGTCTAGCTGTAGCTGGATAATGCTGGCATGTGGGTGAGATTAAGATTGCCCCGATCCCTACGCCCTTTGTATTTGCCGCTCCGTCGAAGAACATTTTCCAGACGGGAGTGTCCTCAGCTGCTATTTCCAATGAGTTCACTTCTTCGTCAGGGAAGTAAGTGTTTAAAGGCTGATACTTGTCATCAACGGTGTTTTCTGCTAGGTGATTTGCTAGTGCCTGAGTTTTTATCTCTGTACGAGTGACATAAACGATATCGAACTCGGTGAGCAGGATCTGCCATTTGGCCAGTCACCCTGTGGGCATTGACTTTTGGAATATGTACCTTAGTGGGTCCAGCCTGGTTATGAGGTACGTGGTATGAGCTTGCAGATAGTGCCTCAGCTTTTGAGCTACCCATGTCAAAGCGCAACATGTTCTCTCTAACAATGTGTACTTGGCCTCTTAGCTAGTAAAAGTTTTGCACAGATATTAAATGGCATGCTCTTTCTTTCCCATGGTATCATGCTGCCCGATAATACAACCGAAAGAGCCTTCCAAGACCGTCAGGTAGAGAAATAATGGCCTTCCTAGTTCTGGCGGAACTAAAATTGGTGGATTGGACAAGTACTGTTTGATTTTATCAAAAGCTTCCTGACACTTGACCGTCCACTTAATTTCCGCATCCTTCTTTAGCTGTTTGAATATAGGTTCTCATGTTGAAGTCAATTGGGCGGTGAACCGGTTGATGTAATTTAGTCTCCCCAATAGACTCATCACATCCTTTTGGTCCTTGGCGGGGCAACTCCCGAATGGATTTGATCTTGGTTGGATCTAATTCAATGCCTCTCTGACTAACGATGAACCCCAAAAGTTTGCCCGAAGGAACTCCAAATGCACATTTTGCCGGATTCAATTTCAAGTTATATTAGCTGAGCCTTTCGAAGAATTTCCTCAAATCCTTTACATGATCGCCCTGAGTTTTAGATTTGATAATCACGTCATCCACGTACACCTCTATTTCTTTATGCATCATGTCGTGGAAGATGGTGGTCATAGCCCTCATGTAGGTTGCCCCAACGTTTTTCAATCCAAAAGGCATAACTCTATAGCAATATGTTACCCAAGGCGTGGTGAAGGCGGTTTTCTCAGCATCATCCTCATCCATCAGCACTTGGTGATATGCCACGTAGCAGTCCACAAAGGATTAAATCTCATGCTTGGCACAATTATCGACAAGGATGTGGATATTGGGTAGAGGGAAATTATCCTTGGGACTCACCTTGTTCAGATCTTTATAATCCACACACACCCGGGTTTTCCCGTCCTTATTTGGCACTGGGACCACATTAGCTAGCCATCTGGTGTATCGCACTACCCGGATAACCCCAGCTTCAAGCTGCTTTGTAATTTCCTCCTTGATTTTATCACTAACATCAGGCTTGAACTTTCTTTGCTTTTGTTGTACTGGAGGGCATTCAAGGTATGTAGGCAACTTATGAACCACCAAATCCATACTTAGACATGGCATGTCATCATAGGACCATGCAAATACATCCTTGAATTCAAACAAGAGTTGAACCAATGAATCCCGTATCTCTTTATTTACGTGGATGCTTATTTTAGTTTCTTTGATTTCATCGAGATCGCCCAGGTTAACTGGCGCAGTATCATTTAAGTTAGGCTTAGGTTTGTTGTCAAAGTGTTCTAATTCTCGAGTGATTTTCCTAAAAGCCTCTTCTTCATTGTATTCCGGTTCCTGGTTCATTATTTCACAGACAGGCAGCGGATTCGGGTCGTGGCAAGAAGTCCGCAAGCATGTCGTTTTATTTAAAGCCGCCTTATCGGGACTGAAAGAAAAGATGAAAAATAAAGAAAAACAAAAAATCAGAGAAAGGCAGAGAAATGAAAAATATTGATTTTATTTCTTTGAAATTGAAAGATAAACATGGTTTACAATTTGAGATTTAATGTGCTAAAAGGAAAACACACAATCGAACTACACCACGAAATAGCTCGTAATGAGGGAAGAAGTAGCTAGGCGAGACCACCGGGTCTCCCGCGTGACCGGAAAGGGTGTGGCCTTCCAATTTTGAAGTTTGACATCTGGCCGGATATACAGCATTTCGGCGGCGCTTGACCCTTCCCCCGGTTGGACCATGTTTACATCGTAGAGAAACTCTCTCATAGCCCCGCAAATTTCATCAATTTCTTCTTGCGTGAAAGTTTCTTCTTCCTCCTCTTCACTGTACTTTGGTTTTATGAAGGTTTTGTACAAATGAGGCAGGGGTCGTGGTAAGTTCCATCCTTTGCGCTTTCTGTGATTTTCCCAGGTGATATCTTCTGAGGTTGGACGAAATCCCAGTCCAAAGAACTTTTCTGTAGCAGGCAAGGCGACCGGCTCGGTTATGCCTTGTAGGGAGCTTCCGAGTCCCTTTCCTGGTTTGAAGCCTTGGCGTGTCATTTCCTTTGCTACCATGATTGAACCGTTTGATAGAAAAGGTTGAGGAAGCGGCTCGCCCTCTTCATGCTGATCAGCTACTACGACTTCAAAAGCTTGATAAACTATGTGTTCACTCCCTTCCTTTGCTTCTAGACAGGGAACAGAGGGGTCCCGGTAAATTGATTGCTCGTCCTCTCCATGAACTACAATCTCCTGATTTTCATACTCAAATTTCAGCATTTGGTGCAGGGTTGAAGGCACTGCCCCTGCTGCATGAATCCACGGCCTTCCTAGGAGGTAGTTGTAAGAGGTGTCCATGTCCAACACCTGGAAGGTTACTTCGAAGTCGATTGGACCAATAGTGAGCACCAAATCGATTTCACCTATGGTGTCCCTTTTTATTCCATCGAAGGCTCGGACACATATGTTGTTGGGACGGATCCTCCCTGTCCTGATCTCCATTCTCTATTAAGTAGATAGTGGACATATGTCTACTCCGGAACCTCCGTCAACCGTCACTCTTTTTCCATAATATCCCTCACATTTGACAGTAAGGTGTAAAGCCTTGTTATGAGCAGCTCCCTCCGTGGGTAGGTCATTCTTACTGACGACATTTGCTTGATAACGAAGAACCTCTCCGCCATTTTCTCTAACTCTTCTGCCGAGGTCTCAGCTGGCACATAAGCTTCGTTTAATGTTTTGGCCAACACCTGTTGATGTTCGGGGGATTTCATTAAGAGTGAAAGTAGAGAAATCTGCTCAGGGGATTTTCGGAGTAGATCTACCACTTCATACTCCGACATTCATTTTCTAGAAAAAGGCTTATGCTTCCTCTGCATTCTGCCTTCTTTGGTGGAAATCATCATTTGGTAGCGGCATTCACCTCTTCCATGTCTAGGTATTTCTTGGTGGAACATCCCTTTGGGGATTCTCCAAGGACTTTTTTACCCTTGTGCGTAACAATGGTTTCCTGATAATTCCAAGGGACATCTGAAGGATTGGTCATGGGCTTTAGTGGCACCCGACCAATAACCACGGGCTCATGCAGCACCAGTGGCTTAATTGATCCCCGTACCACATAGGCCTTCTTGGGTATATTCAGGGCTTTGTTCAACTCAAACCTTTTGGGAGGGCTTAAAGTGGGCCGTTTTTCTTTTCTTCCCCGGGGAATATAGAGTATTGTTTCTTTGGCGGCGGTTGTCTCAGCTTTGACCTCAACCTTCTTCTCTGCTTCAGGGCATTTGGCTTCATTTGTTTTCTTTTCATCCATCTTCTTTGGGGAGGCTTTTGGCTTCCTATCGGCCTCGGCGATGGCTATGATGGCTTTCAGAGCAGGATCAAATTCTTTGTCCTCGCAGATCATTCCGATGACCGGCCCGTTGTTGTGGGCCGGTAACGGGTTACCAATTACATTTGGGACTTCGTCATCTCTAAGAACTATTTTCTTTTGATTAATCAAGTCTTCCACCGGTCGCTTCAAGGTCTAACAATTTTCAGTATCGTGGCCTTCTGCCCCTGAGTGGTAAGCACATCGTACACACCTTTGGTAAGACGATGATTCAGGATTCTGTTTGTTTGGGGGTACAGGCTGGAGGAGACCCAGGTGGACTAGCTTTGGGAACAGATTGGCGTAAGATTCTCCAATTGGGGTGAAGTTCTGTCTCCGGGGTGGCGCCCGGGGACGATAGTTATTTTGCTTATGGCGGGGGTTGTAATGATTATGAGGGAGTTGATTCCTCGGAGCTTGATTTCTGTTATTCTGCTATTGAGGGCGGGGAAAGGGCTGAGCATTCATAACTGCGTAGGGTTGAGGGACATAATGCATGTCTCTGTGAGGATAGGAATGTTGAGGCGCTCTGTCAGAGAATGCATGTCTATGGGTATGTTGTTTCCTCGCCCCGGAGGCTGCCATGAATGCTTCCTCTTTTTTCTTGTTCCTTTGAATTCCTCCTGCTCCTCCTTGTATGGCTTGGGAGGTGGCTCTTATGGCAGATTGTCTTAGAATCCTCCCTGTTTTAAGGCCATTCTCCACCATCTCCCCGATCTTTATTGCTTTAGGGAATGGCTTACCCATTGCAAACATCATGTTCTAAAAATAGTCTGCCTCCCAAAAAAGACGGTGACCATTTCGGTTTCATCCATAGAAGGTTCACCCTCGATGCTTGATCTCACCATTTAATAGCACACTCTCTAAAGCTTTCAGCAGGTTTCATCTTCTGATTAGCTGGGGAATTCCTATCTGGGGCGATGTCGATATTGTACTGGAATGGTCGTACAAAGTCCCGGGCAAGGTCATCCTATGTGCCATCGAGTAATGTCTTAATCTAACCATTCGTACGCAATCCCCACTAAATGTTCCCCAAAGTGTGCCATCAGGAGCTCTTCCTTCCCGCCGGCTCCACGTAACTGATTACTATACTTTTTCAGATGGGTGATGAGATCGCCATGGCCGTCGTATTTATCGAATTTCGGCATTTTACACCCAAAAGGAAGATGCAAATGGGGAACATGCACAGGTCTGAATAGGCTACACTTTTTTGTCCGCTCAGCCCTTGCATATTCTTCAGGCTTTGCTCAAGACTCTTCATTCTCTTTGTGATCTCATCTTGCTCGGGAGCTTTGGAAGTTTTGTCTGGCACAGGGGTATTCATATGTGGGCTGAGGATAGCTGTACGTAGGGTATAGGGGAGTCTCATTTTGGTAATTAGGGGTTTGGAATGTGAAGGCTGCAGGGTCAAACAAAGGCCCGAACGAGGCCTGCGTAGTAGCTGCGCATAGAGGGGCCGTAAAGATATTGGGAACTGGCCCGGATGCAAACATTGGAGGGTGGGCTTCAGAGAGCGCCCCAACAAAATTGGTGGAAATGGTGGGCTGCACCAGGAGAATGGTCGGGTGACTGATAGGAATAGGAAGGTACCCCCTGGCCGTGGAAATAGCTCGGGAAATCCAGGGATGGCGCTGGGAGGTTCCTTTCCATTGGTCCATGCGTCCCACATTTCCATGAATCGGAGCCGCATGATCTTTTTCTCTTCGGCCGCTGTAGATTCAAAGGCCGGTACTCCCGTGATTGGTACTGTCTTCTGGAATAGGGACGGTCGGTAGAGCCATTTAGTTGACATCTCTGTATTTCCCTTTGAACGAGTGAAGTATCTGTGTGGAGCCAGTTTACCGCAAAACCAACCACTGTTCTAAATACCTGAACTGTAATGCTAGAAAATATAGTTAGTTCGAGGTAGATGACAAAACAGGAAATCACACGTTGAGCATGATGCACCTATGCAGATAATGGGTTTCTACATGCTTGTCGCGGTCGCATGTGTCATCCCGGCACTTACTTCAATTTCCCTTTTTAATTCTTCCCTCTTATTTCCTCCTTTTTTTTTGTTGTTTTTATTCTACATTTATTTCTTTTAGCTTAAAGAGTACGGTCGAATCCTATAGAGAATGCCTACGTATCATGCCTTTGCATGAATCAGACCGAGCGTAGTTCATGGAAATAAAAGGTTAAGTACACAACACAAATATTTTTGGGATTTTCAATCTGATAAAGATACAAACTTTGATTACAATGGCTAAAAGAAACTACCAGACAGGGACTTAATACCCTTACAGATTTGAAAAGACAACACACTGACTCTCTTTTTTTTCCAGAAAAATATAAGTATATGAATACATTAACACTTCCAATGCTTTTGGAGATTGCGGGGCATCATTCGGCCTTGTTGCGGGTTTGCGTGCTAAACTTCCTTGGAGATAATGGAGATCTTCCATTACTTGTCGGACAAAGGTCATAGCAGCGGTAAAAACATAGACTTTGTCATGTCTTCACAATGATTGCATTTAGTGGTAATGTAGTCTACAATTGCCTGCACCTTTTATGTGATTACCCCTTTTTCTTGTAGCAGACGCCGTATTTGTTCAGCCCGTGCATCCAAAGTCCGCTCAGCTGCCTGATTTAGCCTGTGAAACTGTCGCAAATCTCTTTCCAACCCCGCTATTACTGCATAGCAATGCTCCCTCTCAGCTTTGAAATCCTTGGACTGCTTGGCCATTTTTCTTTTAGGTATAATAACTCTCTGTTTTAGACCAGTGCTTTCATTGCTGCTCCCTTCTTTTAGCTGCTCCAGTATGCGGGCCTTTCTTCAGCACTTTTAATAAATTGCTTTCAAGCTCTAGACAATTCCCCCTCTGCCTTGTTTAGGTCAAAATCGTATTCGGTTACTTTTCGGCGCAGGTTCTCTATGAGCTTTTCATCCTTTGTACTTCCTAGAGGATTTTCTGCGGTTGTTCTCATTTTCTGAATTTGGGCTCTCAGGGCCTCGTTTTCTTTAACCAATACCTTCTTTTCTCCCTTGCTAGCAGCAATTTGCAGGCTGTTTTTGAATTGCAATTCCTGAATTTTCTTTTCCAGCCTTGCTATGGTAGCACGGTATTCATGTTCTTTTGCTAACCAATCCCACTACTCTTGTGATGTCCCGACAAACTCTTGGAGGTGAGGCCTTTTGGATGGTCTTTCGTGCTCAATTTCTCTCCTATACCAAGCGAGATACCCCGGAGACACTTTACCTATGGCAGAATCCTGTACACAAGTGTCAGCGGTTAGATATTGGCATTCATTCCATATTTGTGAACCATGGCTTCGGGGAACTGACTATCAGGCCCAATTTTGACAAGCCGGGTGCTGAGATTCTCGTATTTTGGCACTATCTAGCATCTTCCGAGTTGTCTCAAGACTCGGTGCGGGGCGTAAGACTGGATGCTTCTAAGGCCCATAAAGAGGAAATGCGGTTCTGTTGCGGCATATGCACAACTTCGTCTACGGAGAGCCAACTGAACGTCCATTGTATTTGATTTGCAGAAATAGACTGGAGTTGTGACACCCACTCTGCGACACCCTCTGGTAATTTAAACCCATTCACTCTGTTGTCCACTTCTTATATGCAACCTTTCTTTGGCATCCCATGATTCATAAACCGAGGCATGGGACATGATGCTCAATCATCCAAATTTGTAATAGCAAGTTACAGCCTTCAAAGAAATCCCCTCCTGCTTTACACATTGTAAGGGCTCAGAAGAAATCAGACTGGATCATCGGGGCAAGAGTGCTCTTTGCCTGAGTCATCAGTGTACTAACGACCCCCGCAATCCGTATATCGATGTTTCCATCCTTTTGTGGGAATACTAAAAGACCCAAAAGGACACCATAACCGCGAAGCATCGATGCTCCTCCCATTTGATCCGATTTCCCTTGCTACAGATGAGGTTTTTAGGGTTGTTGAATCCTTCAATGTGGCCATACCTTTGGTATATAAACTGATGGGTGCAAAATCCAGCCGACAGGTCAGGGCTATGAATCTTTCTGCTAATTTTGAAAACATCCAAAAATTTGTGCACATCGAGGTCCTTGGGAGCTATCAAGTATTGATGTCTCAATGGGATTGTATGGGTCCCGATGTAACCGGTCATTTCCTCCAAAGTCGGGGTTAGCTTAAAATTGGAGAAGTGGAAGAAGTTGTGGGCAGGGTCCCAAAAGGTGACTAAGGCCTTTATGATGTCTCCCATAGGGTTGATTTTCAGCAAATTAGTGAGGCCCCCCAGATGTGTGTTGACCTTTTTCTGTTCGGCTTCTCCGAGGTCATTCCACCACAGCCGCAGCTCCGAAGGAATATTGTTGATTATCGTGCTCATTCTGCACATTTATTAGGGTGAATTAGTATTCTTGAAACATTAAAACTGACATTTTATTTCAAAACAGGGATCAACTTTGCAAATACGGCCTATCAACACTTCGGCTAGAAGGTTCTTCTGGCTGTGCTTGCTTACCAGCCCGAATAAAGTTCAGAGGTATCCATTTGCGTAAGACTAGCCTTCCGGCATCCCCTGTAGCGTCATTTAGCTATCATCGCAATAACGGCACCACCAGACTCATTTTGAAGTAGGAGAATAAACTTGGGAATTTCTTGACATTTGAAAAAGGGGTTGGACCCGGCCAAAATAATTTATCAAAACCCGCAGACATTATTGAAAAATTCCAAAATTTGTGCTTGTTGTTTTTTGTAGTTTTCTTGAAAAATTCGGCAGCATTTCGGCACTATTTGAGCATTGGTTTCAAAAGATGACTACCCTAGCACTGCTATTTTCTCAAATCATTCCCTTTCTTTAAGGCCGGTCAACATCTGGAACCGAGGCAAATAAATGCGCAAGTAGCACGTAAAAATGCATCAGGGTGGTCATTTATTTCAGGGCACCTGTCCTAGACCGATCCAACCTATGTGTTGAGTCCCCTAAGTATAAATGCATGATGCAAATAAATGTTCCTACTAGGTATCCGGCATGAAGTTTTGTTATACTAGGTTGAGAACTTCGGTATAGGGTCTAGACTGTGTACCCGAGCGGACAACTCGAATCAAGGAGGGGGCTATGTACTGGGGACCCGCGAGATCGTCCGGCTTTGTAACTTTTCGGGCCTCTTTGTTATTTCAAGGTAAAACACTAACAGAATAGGAAGTCTCAACCAGTAAGCACATCCCCCGCGGTGAAAAGTGAAGGGTTTCGTAACAGTTTATATAACAGTTCAAATAATATCAAAGCGGTAAAACATGTGGCATTTTGCACAGAATAGGTAAGCAAATAAGAAGAAGCCAAATATAACAGTTATTGAAAGCTCGAATTTTTGAACCCTGAACTAGAGATTATGGATGTTTCCTTTCATCCCCAGCAGAGTCGCCAGAGCTGTCACACCTCTTTTATACCGCTTACACGTGGTTACCCCGAAAGGTGACACGTGTATATGAGTTTTTCCAATTAAATTGACATTATTTGATATGGGATTAATTATTCATTTCAAGAGTCTCCACTTGGGATAGGTAAGGCTTTTGGTGTCCCAAGTCACCGGTTTATTCAAAATCTCAAATCGAGGAAATTTCGACTACCCAATTGGAGTCTGCGAACCAGAAATTCTTGAGTAAGAAATTTTGTTGACACGAGGGAAGGTGTTAGGCACCCTCAGATCCAGTGGTTCTAGTACGGTCGCTTAAACTCATTATAAGTGGATAAAACATGATTTTCTATACTTGTTAACTCGTATTTTAGATTATTAACCGCTTTTATAATCTTTTAGGAAAATTGGCAATGTTATTAAAACACGCCGTGAATCGTGTCACATAAATGCACCCGCAATTTAGGCATATTTTAATTCCATTGATAATGGATTTGGGTCACATAAATGCGCACCCGATTTTAGGAAGGTATTTTTATTAAACACGAGCCTATTGCAACTACGTCTTTGATATCCGTGGGAAGACCGTGAAATTTGCTAAATGGTACTTCCGATTTTTATATGGGTTTCAATGAAGTAAAGAGTCATCACATGGTATTTGATTGAATTAACATGGCTCACTTTATTTTTATAAGGGCATCCTAATCCATGCTAAGTTTTCTACTCTTGCGAGTGCTTAAATGCACTAATTGTTTTATGTATAAACTATGTACTTGGGAAACACCACATGGTCTTAGCCTCGTACATGGCCAATTAGCACATAATAAATCGATTTTGGGCCAGCCCAGGAGCGCATATTGCTCAGGCTGTACTGATAACTATTCTGAGTGTTTTGGGCTGTTAATCATTCAACCCCAGAAAAACGTGTTGGATTACAATCTTTGGGTACTTACTGGGCCTTGCAAAGGGGCCCAGTATTGGTTTGGACAAAAGGGTCCAGCCCCCAGTGACCAAAAACCATATACAAAGTTGAACATATGCATATTCTCAAAGAAAATACTAACAACCATATTTATATCAAACTTTAATATTGGATATCAACGAAATGACCCATATACTCATCAGTCAGAGTATATTAGTCTAATTTCCATAATTCAGTCACAACTTTGATCACAGCTTATTAGGTCTGAAACAAATATGACTAATATGTTGAAATCTAAGCGAATTAAAGCATTACACCATACTTGAACTTCAACTAGCAATTAAACTAATATTTCCTGAATCCTTCACTTAAAGCAACGTATGGAATAACATCTAGAATACCCAAGTCGCTTGGTGAACTACGTTATCAGTCAGTCATGCTTAAAATAATGGTTTGAGTGTCCTGATTATTACAAGTAGACCAGTCTCTAGAGTCCAATTATTACAGAATGAAATAGTCAACTCTAATTACAATAATGTGGATGTGTTAATGCTAAAGGAGGTGAAGGATAGGGTGGGGATTCAATATAACATAAAAAGGAACAGATCTTTATGCTAGAGATGCCATTTACTCTAGCTTCAAAAAATTAAGGAACATTGAAGGTACCTGTAATTCAGCGGAAGAAACAAGCCTATGAGTAAATAGAAAAGACCAGCTAAGCAATCAACTATCAAATGTACAGTGCACCCAGGACTTTAGCAGAATTTTTGGAGAATTAAGTCTTCAGAAAATTATTTAAAACAATACTAGTAGTATTTTCAAATATAGGAATAAGTATTTCAGCTCTAGTATTCACAGAGAATGTTTTCCGGTCCTTTTTTCAATGCCCAACGGATCCATTTTATAGTACACTTTTTAGGGCATCAGATTTTTACCTTGTTTTATTTTTAGTCCATAACTCAAATTGCATTTTGCCTAAGTAGTCTTCCAATTGCTGACTTGTGCCTCAAGTTTTAGGCAAGAATTATGTTTCAGCCCTTGCTAGAAGGTTCTAAGGGCTTCCTATTAGATTTTTTACAAGTTCAAATACCTAAGGGCAAACCAGAAATCATAGAATCAGAGGATAGATGTCAATTAAGCTCTAAAAATCACATTACTAAAGAATTAACTAGCTTTCAAGATCAAGGAGCTGATGTTAGCAGGAAATTATTCAAGAGACGAAATGACTTCCATACTAGTTCCAAAAAAATCATATGAATATTGAACCCTTTTTCAAATGAACTTGTGGATTAACAAGTCAAACAACCAAAAGAAATTCAAACTATTAAACGTGTAACTACTGAACCTAATCAGTCATTAAAAGACATCAAGAATTTAATCAGCTAAAAGATGAAAATATAAAGGAAAACTTAGCTTTTTTATTCTTGTAGACCATTTCAATTGGCTTTTGACCTTTTCCACAAGGGTTCTCAACCTCCTAGGATGGTGTTTAATTAGCTTAAGAGCTCAGGGGAGGGTTTTCATGGTTCTGAGACCTCAGTAAGGTCTCAGATTTGGAATTTTTCAGTGGTTGGGGTTGTCTGAGACTCATGGGTGGTATGGTTGGTGTCAATAGGGACCAAGGAATGTATGGTTGATCAGTGGTGATTTCAATTCTGTCTTACATTCTGATGATAGGATTGGATCTCCTGTTACAGATGCTGAAGTTAGAGAGTTCAAGGAGCTTATTTCTGATCTTCAATTGACCCCCCTCAGGTCTAAAGGGTGGAAGTATTTATGGACTAATAATCAGGTTTATAGCAAGATTGATTGGGCACTTGGTAATTTCCAGTGGATTCCGCAGTTTGGCCATCTAGAAGCAGACATTATGAATCCCTCAGTCTCTGACCACTCCCCTATACTCATACAGTTTGGGAGTCAAAAGTTATTGCATCCTAAACCTTTCAAATTATATTATGCTATTATGGAGGATCCTCAGTTCTCTTCTATATTGCAGCATGTATGGTCTCAGAATTGTGAAGGTTCACCTTTACAACAGATTTGGTATAAATTGAAGAACTTGAAGCAGCACTTAAAAGAAATGAACAGGCATATGGCTTCCTATAAACAGAAGCTAATCCATGCTAGAGAATCACTAGACATTATACAGAACCAACTACTGCATAATCCATTTTCTGAACAACTGTTTAAAGAGGAGAAAGAAGCTCTTAATGACATTGAGAAATGGAGCAATGTAGAAGAACAAATCATGAGGCAGAAATCAAAGGCATGCTGGATTGACTGTGGAGATGCCAACACTAAATACTTTTATGCTCAGTGGACAATAAGAACCAGTAAAAATAATATTACTTCTATATATACTGAAGCAGGTATGAAGCTAACAGAACCAGTGGCTGTGGAGCAGGAATTTATTGAGGTATTCAAGTCATTAATGGGTGAAAGTGCTGATGAATTGCCTTGCATTAACACTTCTATTGTTAAGGAAGGACAATGTCTTACTTTATCCCAGCAAAGATCACTTATTAAGGATGTTACTCTGGATGAAATCACTGATGCTATCAAAGATATGCCTAAAGATAAAGCTCCAGGTGTGATGGATTCCCTGTGGAGTTCTTTACCAGCAATTGGGAGATTGTCAAGGAGGATGTATATGCTGCTACAAAGGATTTCTTTTCTACTTGTCAGCTGCCTTACATGGTCAATACCACTGCCATTGCCCTTGTTCCCAAGGTTAAAGTTCCTAGAACAGTGAAAGATTATAGACCTATTGCATGCTGTACACCTATCTACAAAATCATATCTAAGGTCATTACTAGGAGGCTGAAAGCTCTTATTGATGACATTGTTGGTAAAGCCCAGTCAGCATTCATTGAAGGGAGAAGCATAATTAATAATATCTTGCTCAGTCGTGAAATATTCAAGGATACTCCAGAAAAGGTATATCTCCTAGGTGTGTTTTAAAGGTGGATTTGAGGAAGGCATATGACACTCTTGAATGGAGGTTCCTCAAACAATTGCTTATTGATCTAGGATTCCCTGCCAAGTTTGTTGATTGGACAATGGCTTGTGTCTCTACTGTAACTTACTCACTAGTGATGAATGGTGGTCTCACTAAGCCTTTTCCTGCTAGAAGGGGTATTCGACAAGGAGATCCTATGTCACCTTACTTATTTGTCCTTGCTATGGAATACTTAAACACGATATTGGCTCAGTTGCATAGGAATGGTGATTTCAATTTCCATCCTAGGTGCAGGAAGTTGAACTGTGCCCATATTTGCTTTGCAGATGATCTTCTCCTATTTTGTAGAGCTGATATTATATCTATTCAGATATTGCATGATGCTTTCCTTACATTCTCTGCAGCTTCTGGGCTATCAGCTAACAACACTAAGAGTGTTGTTTATCTGGCTGGGGTGCACCAAAATGACAAAGAGGCTATCCTTGAGTCTCTGGGATTCAGTGAGGGACAACTACCTTTCAAATATTTAGGCATTCCTCTCCATTCTAAGAAGCTTACTATCCACCATTCTCTGCCACTAATTGAGAGGATAACTGACAAAATTACCTGTTGGTCTGCCAAGCTGCTCTCTTATGCAGGTAGGAGTCAATTGATCAAAACTGTGATATTTGGGATCCAAAACTATTGGGCACAAATATTCATCTTGCCAAAGAAAGTGGTGAAAGTAATAGAAGCTTTTTGTAGATCTTATCTTTGGACTGGTAGTGCAACAGTATCAAGAAGATCACTGGTAGCATGGGAAAGGATATGCAGACCTATCACCGCTGGAGGCCTCAATATTATAGATATACAGGTACGGAATAAAGCTGCTATCACTAAGCTACTATGGGATTTGGCAAGAAAGAAGGATTGTTTATGGATCAAGTGGATACACTACTACTATATGTTAGAATATATGCTCAACGCTAGAGGGGGGGGGGGGGGTGAATAGCGTTTAATAAAAAATCGCAGGAGTAAAAATCAAAGTAAATGCAGAAATAAAAGAGTAAGGAGGGAGCACACCATATTTATACTGGTTCGCCACAACGTGTGGTTACGTCCAGTCTCTCGAGAGACTCTCTCGAGTTTCAACTAACTCCGTTAAGCTTATAGGTGCTCAACAAACCAATACAATCTGAGAACTCGAGTCACACAAGCCTCAACAACGTTTGCTCGAAGATACCGCACTTCAAGACTTCAATCAAAGGAATGAAACTTTCCTTCTTACAACAACAAGGGATTAAAACTTCCCTTCAAGTGTATGCAAACACTCAGCACTCAAGACAAGACTCTCTTACAGAGTAGATATGTGTAAACTTAATACGCTCAAGAACACAACAACTTCTTCAAGATTTTTGGCTCTCAAAAGCTATGAAAAATGAATGAATTTAATTCAATGTAAGTATATCAGCTTGTTGAAGAAATAATAATCAGTTGTTATGAGAAATGAGAGGTTTTGAGGTGTATTTATAGCCCTCAAACATTAAGTGACCGTTGCTCAATAGTTAAACAATAATTCTGATTTTAAGGCAGCATAATCGATTATTTTAAGTGCATAATCGATTATCTTACTTTAACATTCAAAAAAACTAGTCGTTGGATGGCAACGGTAACTACAATAATCGATTATTCTCAAAGGATAATCGATTATTTTTAGTATAATCGATTATTTCTCAGAGAATAATCGATTATTCAACCTCTCTGTAATTTTCAGTTCTAGATGGAAAATAAGGATAATCGATTATCTTATAGTGATAATCAATTATCTTAAAAGGATAATCGATTATCTGCAGTATAATCAATTATAAAAACGTTTTCCAAGTGTTTAGTTGATGACCATAAATCAAGTGTGATTTTTATGAAAATAATTATTTGGAATATGTTTAAATTATGTCCAGAAGTGGAAACCAATGTCAAAAACCATTTTGGCTAAGATGAAAATGTTAAGAATCATATTTTTTTAAGTATCACACAAATATTTATGATATGCATGATTTGATAAAATTATTTTAGAGAGAAGCCAAGACTTGAATCTATTGTCGGATCAAGATCACAATGCAAAACGACTCATTTATGTCTTCAGTACATCTCTTGATCTTGTTCTTGTCTCTTCTGTACTTGGACTCTACTTTGGTCCGTTAGCCATTCTTGCCTTGCTTGTTCAATGATATGACTTGGCAATTTGTTAACTTTTGCTTTCATGTTCGATTTGTCATTCATCAAAACCTACAAGAACGAACACGACTTTAACGATAATGAAAGTGTGTTTCAATAATAACTTACGACGATTTGGCATTTGTCAACTTTGCATCCACGTCGGTTTGTCATTTATCAAAACCTACAAAAATGAACACAACTTTAGTTTAATGTCTTTGAGAGTGTGTTCCAACAATTTCCCCCTTTTTGATAATGGCAAACCGAGATGGGGATATGCATAGGTGATTTTAAATGAGTGATAATGGCAAACCAAGATGTATAGGCGATTGAAACAATTTAAGTGGTTGTGCCAAATACATAATGAGTTATAATAAGTTCCCCCTCAATTTATGCCAAATATGTTAATGTTTGTGCATGGCCCTTTTTCTTAAGGTATGTTATAGCCCCTTTTCTTAAAAAAATGTTAATTTTGCATAGCCCCTTTTCTTTCCCCTTTTGACATTAGCAAAAAGAAGATCTTATTGATTAAGGGAAAGAACATAAAATACATAATGGAAGCATAAAAGAAAATAAAAGAAAAAACATAGACTAAAAATTAGGAACTGTCGTAATCTTTGACATCATCATCGTTCTCGGTTTCTGGCACTTCACTTGACTCTCCCGGAAAGTCGTCGTTGGCATGAGCATAGGGGTAGTGAACGTGATCAAAGTACCCATGAAGCTCACGACCCAATTTCTGCACATTCCTTTCCGTGCGGGCGATGTTCCTGTCAATTCGAGTGATAGAGGTAGATAAGGCTGCAAGTTGCTCCGAAATTGATTGGAGGGTGGAAGCCGAAGGGGCACGGGAGCTACGTCTTTGTGGAGGAGGCGCAGCCGGTTGATCACCGCTATCATGGAAGGAAGTCTCTTGGATTTCCCAATGCTTAGTACGGTTTTTCTTTGGCCTGACGTTCGTGTGGATTTCTAAGATCTCGAAGAGAGACATCACGGTAAGGGAATAGGGGAGCGGCTTATCATCCCCGATTGCATCATGCATATGGGTCATCACAAGTTTGCACCAATTGATGCGCGCGTTGTTAATGATGGCGTGCATGAGTTTAGCATCCTCGTGTGAGAGGGTGGTGTGGTTGAATTTTCGAGGCTTGAGAATCTGTGTGATGATCTAGAAAATAAGGCGGTACTCTGGGAGCATCCGAGTGATAGTTGGATGACGATGCTCCGCAGTTGGAGTGAATGCGCCAATTCCAATTTGTTGAAACGGGATTTGCTCATCAAAAAGCACTCCTTCTTCCCCGGCGTAGTGCACGATATCATCACCGGTTCGAGGCAACTTTGTGAGGATGCTTATGTTTTCCTCACTTAAAGAAATGTGAGCTCCATTGACATAAGAGAAGAGTTCACCATCGTCATCCTTCTTTAAATTAGAATAGAAGGCGCGGATAACATGCGGGTGAATATAGGAGGTTTGGAGGTAAATAAATTCAAGAAGTTGGTTTTGAATCAATATATTTCTCGTTGATAAAGGAATAGAATTGCCGAAGTAACGAGCGGTTGAGAATCGGGGAGGAAGAATTTCACGATTCTCAAACTTTTCTAAATACCGAGCGAGGTCGGTCTCATTTTCGAACCATAAGAATGATCCGTCCTTGTAGTTATGGACAGACCGAGGAGGAGGAACGGAAGATGAGGCAACGTTCTTTCCGGAGCGTGCTCTTTTTGAGCTTTTACCAGCCATTTTATGAAGAGCAACAGAAAATTTGCAACGATTTATGAGTTTTTGAAGTGAATTTTAAGAGGAAATTGCTTGTGATGTGAGGATTGTGAAAGGATTTCACCTATTTATTGTGAAGAGGTCTTGAAGACCCTTGAGCAATCAAAAGAGCTGAATTTTTGGCTTTCAAACGGTAATAAAACGGTCACAAAATTTAAATTTTACCGATGATAATCGATTATCTTTAAGGGATAATCGATTATCTGCCTTTAGTTGAAATTACAGAGGCTCAGGCAATCGATTATCTGATCTGAATAATCGATTATCCTATTTTTGTGCAAAAATTCTGAAAAGACAGAAACATTGGATAATCGATTTTGTTAGTATCAATAATCGATTATGTTCTACTAAAGTTCTAGAAAATGTCCAAAGTGACTTAAAAAGGTTCGAATTTGTTCCCCCTGACTTTGAGGCAATTTTGATACCTGCAAAAGAGAGTTAGACGTCTCCGACGCTCAAGTTAGTAATGGTTTAAGTAAAGTATTTCACAAATGCACATATTATATCATCGTGGAATCAAGTATTCCGAGTTCGCTACGAATGCGGAAAAATGACTCTTTCTCTAAAGGTTTTGTGAATATGTCGGCTAATTGATATTTTGTTTCCACAAACTCAATCTCGACATCACCTTTGAGAACATGATCTCTAATGAAATGATGCCTAATTTCAATGTGTTTTGTCCTTGAATTAGAACGGGGTTCTTCGTCAAGCTTATGGCGCTAGTATTATCACACCGAAGAGGGATATGATCAATACTAAGGCCATAATCCAAGAGTTGTTGCTTCATCCAAAGGATTTGAGCACAACAACTCCCCGCGACCACATATTCGGCCTCGGTGGTGGATAATGCAACACTTACTTGCTTCTTACTAAACCATGATACTAAGGAACTGCCAAGTAAGTGGCATGTTCCACTCGTGCTTTTCCGGTCCAATTTGCAACCCGCAAAATCAGAGTCGGAATAGCCAATGAGTTGGCATGAAGAACATTTGGGATACCAAAGTCCTACATTCATAGTGCCAACAAGGTATTCATTATCCGTTTTACCGCAGTTAAGTGCGATTCCTTCGGACAAGATTGATACCGAGCGCATAAACAAACGCTAAACATAATGTATGGCCTACTTGCGGTAAGATAAAGAAGGGATCCGATCATACCTCGATACTTCTTTACATCTACTTCCTTACCTTTTTCGTCTTTGTCAAGGTGATCGGATGTGCTCATGGGAGTAGCCAATTCTTTGGCGTTGTTCATCTCAAATCGTTTGAGCAACTCCTTGCAATACTTAGATTGACAAATGAAAGTCCCTTCTTTAATTTGTTTCACTTGCAATCCCAAAAAGAAATTGAGCTCACCCATCATTGACATCTCGAACTCACTTGTCATCATTTTCGAAAATTCCTTGCACAAAGATTCGTTAGTAGCACCGAAAATAATGTCATCTACGTAAACTTGAACCAAGAGGATGTCTTTGTTTTTACTCTTGATAAAAAGTGTTGTATCAACTTTCCCCCTTTTGAACTCATTGTCCAAAAGAAATTTGCTTAAACGTTTGTACCAAGCTCGGGGAGCTTGTTTGAGACCGTAGAGTGCTTTCTTGAGTTTGAAGACATGATCGGGGGATTTAAAGTCTTCGAAACCCGGGGGTTGTTCAACATACACTTCCTCTTGAATAAAACCATTGAGGAAGGCACTCTTGACATCCATTTGATATAGTTTGAAATCCATAAATGAGGCAAAAGCAAGTAATAAGCGAATAGCTTCTGAACGTGCTACCGGTGCATAAGTTTCTTCAAAATCAGTTCCTTCTTTTTGATTGTATCCTTTAGCTACGAGTCTAGCTTTGTTTCTAGTTATTATACCGTTTTCATCAAGTTTGTTACGGAACACCCATTTCGTACCAATTATGGTATGATCATTTGATCTTGACACCAACTCACAAACGTCATTACGTTTGAATTGGTTAAGCTCCTCTTGCATTGCCAAGGTCCAATGCTCATCCTCAATTGCTTCGGAAATGATTGTAGGTTCAATTTGTGATACAAAATCCATGTGACTTACGGTGTCCTTAAGAGTGTTTCGAGTACATACCCCTTTGTCGATGTCGCCAATTACCTTATCGAGAGGATGATTTCTAGACGTCCTCCAAGCTTTAGGCATCATCGTCTCTTCCTCTTGTGGTTGTTTCTCTTCCAAGGGTTGTTCCATGACTTCGTCTTGGACTTCCTTTGGGCTCTCCTTTTCCTCATCGTCTTGAAGATTAATCTTCTCCAATGAATCTGCAAGATCATCACAAATATCCTTTCTCGCCAAGCGAGTATAATTTTCGGAAAATACAACATGAGGGGACTCCTCAATGGTTAAAGTGCGTTTATTAAAGACTCTATATGCCTTACTACGTAATGAATAACCAAGAAAGATGCCTTCATCAGATTTTGCGTCAAATTTCCCTAAGTTGTCCTTTCCGTTATTGTGAACAAAACATTTACAACCAAAAACTCGAAGATGAGAGAGGTTTGGCTTTCTTCCCTTGTAAAGTTCATATGGCGTTTTTTCATAAGTATCGGTCTTATAATGGCTCGGTTTAATACATAGCTTGCGGTACTCACGGCATCCGCCCAAAAATACTTAGGAATTTGTGACTCATCGAGCATGGTTCTAGCCATCTCTTTGAGACACCGATTTTTACGTTCCACCACTCCATTTTGTTGTGGTGTACGTGGATAAGAAAAGTTGTGCTCAATGCCAAGTTCGTCACAAAAATCCGCAAAGAGATTTCGTTTGACCTCTCCACCGTGATCACTTCTAATGGAGGTAATTGTTGTGCTCTTTTCATTTTGAACACGTTTAAGGAAACTTTTGAAAACTTGAAATGCCTCACTTTTGTGAGTTAGAAATAATGTCCATGTGTATCTAGAGTAGTCATCAACAATAACAAAAGAAAAGTAGTTTCCACCAAAACTTTTTATTCTTATGGTCCAAAGAGATCCATGTACAAGAGTTGTAAAGGTCTTGTTGTTGATACAACATTTTTTGATTTAAAAGATGCTTTTACTTGCTTCCCTTTTTGACATGAATCGCAAATGGTGTTTTTCTCAAACTTGATTTTTGGGAGTCCAACTACTAAGTCTTGTGAAACTAATTTATTCAAAAGATTCATGTTTACATGAGCTACTCTTCGATTCCATAGCCACATATCGTCCTCTATACTCATGAGGCATTTAGCAAATTTTGATGAAGAATTTTCAAGATTAACCATATAAATATTATCAATTCTATCACCATGTAAAATAACCTTATAATCACTAAGACGTTCAACCATACATGATTTAGAATTGAAAATCACACGATTTCCCTTGTCACACAATTGACTTATGCTCATGAGATTGTGCTTAAGACCCTTAACTAATAAAATATTATCAATAGAGGAGGTTTCATCCTTACCAACCAAACCAATGCCGATAATTTTTCCTTTGCTATTGTCTCCAAAGACTACGTTTCCTCCTTTGGCGGATCTTATTTGTAAAAAATTGGATGCATCTCCGGTCATGTGCTTGGAGCATCCGCTATCAAGGTACCAAAGTACACTTGATGCCTTCAAGCATACCTACATACCAAATTGAGATTTTGGTACCCAAGCCATTTTGGGTCCTTGGGTGTTAGATGCAAAGTGGGAGTGTATGAGATGTCTATGTCTAGTGAAGCAGACCGGAGCTATATGTCCTATCTTATTACAATAATGACAAGTGACATTTGGATTATGCATTCTCATAGGATGATAATAGCTTCTAGGTGATCTAAATTCATTTACTCTATTTTGAGAAATGTAGTTTCCATGCACTTTTTGAAAACCATTTCTAGATGTTCTAAAGTGCTCAATATTTCTCCTAGTGTTTATTCTAGGATGTCTAGTGTTCCTAGAATTATTATTTCTAGGTTGTCTATTAACATTGATTTTGTCTTTCCTAGGTTGAGCCTTGGGTTGCTAAGGATTTTCTTCAACTTTTACATTCATATTAATGTTATTTTCGAAACCTATACCATGTTTAGTGGATTTCAAATTGTCAAGAACTTTATTGAGGTTTTTATGAGAGGAATTGAATTTGTTCAAAGTACCATTAAGATTTTCTACTTGATCTTTGAGGGATTTACAACACGTGCTACCTTTGTTTGAGCCTTCGGGTTTGTCGGCGCTTCTTTTGACAAAAAATTTATGTTCTTCTTTTAATTTTATATTATCTAGGCTCAATTTTTCCAAATCCTTTTCCTTTAGAGAAAGTTGTTTCTTCAAATCCTTAATAGTTTTAGAAGCGCTAATAAATTCGCCGTATAATTCATCAAAAGCATCTTGCATATCTTCATAAGTATAAGAATTTTTAGAATAAGTTTTGCATACCTCTTCTTGTGTTTCCTCATGTGCCATGAGACATAAGTTGGCAGTCTCATCTTCTTCTCCGTCACTTGATTCATCCCCGGAGTCGCCTCCCCAAGAGATGTAGGCTCTTTGTTTCTTGACGAACTTTTTTTCCGTCTTGGTGTTTGGACATTTGGGTTTGAAATGCCCAACTTCTCCACATCCATAGCATTTGAGTTGTCCTCCTTGCCTCTTTCCCTTCCGTTCATACTCTTTACGCATAAACTTGTGGAACTTTTTAATAACGAGTCCAAACTCGTTATCCTCATCGCTTGAATCCTCAATGACTTAAGGTTGTGATGTGGAGGCTTTTAGTGCGATCCTTATTTTCCTTTGATCTTCCAAAGCAGGGTTAAGAATTGTAGATTCGTATGTCTTAAGATTACCTCGAAGCCCGTCTATAGTGACGTTGGTGATGCCGATTGATTCTTGAATAGCATCGGCTTTGGAATGCCACTCCGGAGTGAGGCTCCGCAGAATTTTTCGTACAAGCTCCTTGTCTGTGTACATCTTTTTGAGTGCATGGAGGTCATTGACGATTTTTGAAAATCGTTCAAACATATCTTCTATTTTCTCATTTTCCTTCATACGAAACAAATTCATATTCATGGGTTAGAAAATAAACTTTAGCTTCTCGGACTTGGTCCGTACCTTCGTAGGTGACCTCTAGCTTCTCCCACATTTGCTTAGCTGTGGTGCAACATGAAATCTTTCTATAATCATCGGGATTTACTGCACGGTACATCATGTTTATGGCCTTGGCATTGTTTTCCACTTTTTTGATGTCCTCCGCATCATATTCGTCTTCTGTCTTTAGGACGACTTTATCCTCGACTTTCTTAGTGGGCAATTGTTCTCCATTTTTGATAATTTTCCACAATAGAAAGTTGTTTGATTGGATGAAGATTCTCATCCGCTCCTTCCAATAAGTGTAATTAGTGCCATCAAAGAGTAGTGGCCTTGTGGTGCATTGTCCCTCACCTATTCCTGCATAAAGATTGCGAGTAGAAGCCATAGATCGTTTCTCTCAAACTGTTAAGTCTTTCAAAGAGTTAAGCTCTGATACCAATTGTTAGAATATATGCTCAACGCTAGGGGGGGGGGTGAATAGCGTTTAATAATAAATCGCAGGAATAAAAATCAAAGTAAATGCGGAAATACAAGAGTAAGAAGGGAACACACCAAATTTATACTGGTTCGCCACAACGTGTGGTTACGTCTAGTCTCTCGAGAGACTCTCTCGAGTTTCAACTAACTCCGTTAAGCTTACAGGTGCTCAACAAACCAATACAACCTGAAAACTCGAGTCACACAAGCCTCAACAACGTTTGCTCGAAGATACCGCACTTCAAGACTTCAATCGAAGGAATGAAACTTTCCTTCTTACAACAACAAGGGATTAAAACTTTCCTTCAAGTGTATGCAAACACTGAGCACTCAAAGACAAGACTCTCTTACAGAGTAGATATGAGTAAACTTAATACGCTCAAGAACACAACAACTTCTTCAAGATTTTTGGCTCTGAAAAGCTATGAAAAATGAATGAATTTAATTCAATGTAAGTATATCAGCTTGTTGAAGAAATAATAATCAGTTGCTATGAGAAATGAGAGGTTTTGAGGTGTATTTATAGCCCTCAATGATTAAGTGACCGTTGCTCAATAGTTAAACAATAATTCTGATTTTAAGGCAGCATAATCGATTATTTTAAGTGCATAATCGATTATCATACTTCAACGTTCAAAAAAACTAGTCGTTGGATGGCAACGGTAACTAGAATAATCGATTATTCTCAAAGAATAATCGATTATTTTTAGGATAATCGATTATTTCTCAGAGAATAATCGATTATTCAACCTCTCTGTAATTTTCAGTTCTAGCTGGAAAATAAGGAAAATCGATTATCTTATAGTGATAATCGATTATCTTGCCATTCTGTGATTTCCAGTTTTAGCTGGAAACACAGGATAATCGATTATCTTAAAAGGATAATCGATTATCTGCAGTATAATCAATTATAAAAATATTTTCCAAGTGTTTAGTTGATGACCATAAATCAAGTGTGATTTTTATGAAAATAATTATTTTGAATATGTTTAAATTATGTCTAGAAGTGGAAACCAATGTCAAAAACCATTTGTCTAAGATGAAAACGTTAAGAATCATTTTGTTTAAGTATCACAAAAATATTTATGATATGCATGATTTGATAAAATTATTTTAGAGAGAAGCCAAGACTTGAATCTATTGTCGGATCAAGATCACAATGCAAAACGACTCATTTATGTCTTCAGTACATCTCTTGATCTTGTTCTTGTCTCTTCTGTACTTGGACTCTACTTTGGTCCGTTAGCCATTCTTGCCTTGCTTGTTCAATGATATGACTTGGCAATTTGTTAACTTTTGCTTTCATGTTCGATTTGTCATTCATCAAAACCTACAAGAACGAACACGACTTTAACGATAATGAAAGTGTGTTTCAATAATAACTTACGACGATTTGGCATTTGTCAACTTTGCATCCACGTCGGTTTGTCATTTATCAAAACCTACAAAAATGAACACAACTTTAGTTTAATGTCTTTGAGAGTGTGTTCCAACATTATATAAAGAGCTGTGACATTGCTATAATGGCCATTCCCAAGAATGCTTCTTGGGTAGTAAGGAAAATTATAGAATGCAGAACTCCTCTTCTGGCTGATCATAGATTGCAAGGGGATCTTATACACCGACTGGCTGGAATGTGCAGGTTAGGCAAATTCCAAATACAGTCACTATATCATACTATGCTCCCTATCTTCCCTAGGGTGGAATGGAAGAATCTTATGGTGACAACAAATGTCCAGCCTAGACATGAATTCACTACTTGGCTTGCTGTTCAAGGTCGACTCCCTACTGTCGACAGATTACTGAAGATTGGAGTGAATGTGGAGGAGAAATGTGTTTTCTGTCATCAACAGGTAGAAGACTTTGGCCATCTGTATTTCACTTGTCCAGTTACTAGTAGACTGTGGCATAGAATCTGTTGTTGGCTGGGCTATAACAGATCAATAGGTCGATGGAATGCTGAAATCCAGTGGATTTGCTGTCTAGCTAGAAGCAAATTATGGCACAAGGATGTGGTGGCTACTGCTTTTGTTACCACAGTTTCATTAATTTGGAGAAGTAGAAATGTCATTAGATTTGAGGGGAAACCATTCGATGAAAATTAGTTCTGTCGAGAGGTTGCAATGCTTATTCATGTTCCGGGCAGGAAATGTAAGCGATGGCAAACGCGACTGCGACAGCTCAATCACTACCCTTAGTCGTAGTTAAGTGTTGTAGTAGCATTGTATGAATTTGTACAGTAATAGTTAGTCTATACTACTACTATGAACTCCTCATTGTAAATTTGTTGATATCAATGAAAGCCAAATATTAAAAAAAAAGGGACCAAGGACTGGCAAGGAGAAGTTTGAGGCATTTCTGGTAGGTTTTGGGATTTAGGGTTAACCTTTTAATTGAAATTCGAGGAGTTTCAGGATGATTTGAGAGGGGTGACATGCATGGTTGGAAAAAAGGGGTTGAGGTGCCTTAGTGGTGTAGTTTTGGAAGGCTTTGGGACAGGGTCGCCGGAGATAGGGTCTTCGGCAACCTTTCTGAGAACATTTGAGATGATGGGAGGGGATTCGAGGGGAGTGGGTTGCAGGACGGGGAATGGGGTGTCCTAGTGGTCATAGGGTGTGAAGGTGGGAGGGTTTGGAACAGGGTCACCGGAGACGGTGGTTCCGACGGCCCTGTTTTTGAAGATTCGGGACAAAGGGGTTATGTTCGATGGAAGATAATTACATGGTGGGAAAGGGGAGGTCGTGATGGTTTAACGGTGTTAATCTGGGGAGGTTTGTTTGCCGGCTACCGTCGTGAGGTGATTTCCGGAGGCGGCAGTAGGGTGGTAGGTTGGTGGTCAAGGGGTGGTCGTGGGGTGGTCAATGGAGGCGTTAGGTTAGAGAAGAATGGTACGAGGAGGGAAGTGTTTGGTCATGTATGTGTAGTAGAGGTGTTTGGACATATGTATACAAAATGGGGGAGGTTTCTGTGGCCGTTGGATGAGATGTGGATCAACGGCTGTGATGATAGGGCTCCCAAACGGTGTCGTTTGGATTAGTGCTGTATGGATTGGATCATGCTGGTCGTTTGGGCTGGATTGTATATTGATTGAGAGGAGGAAACAGATTGGGCCACTCAGGTCTGGCCCAATTGCGGCCAGCCTTAGTGGCGGTATATATATACATATTATATATTTTTTGTCTTTTCTTTTAATTTGAAAATAATTACTGACTTTATTAAAAAGAAAAACCAACAATTTCCTAATTATCACAAATAAACTAAACTAAGTCAAAGTTAAGAAAAATAATTTCAAATGTCGGATATATATATATATATATATATATATATATATATATATATATATATATATATATATATATATATATATATATATTCTATTTTTAATTTGTAAAACCAATCTATTTAACAATTAAATCTTAAACCATTTTAATCATGCAGTAATGAACATGCACATGCAGTAAAATCCTACAAGTTAAAATCCTAACATTTAAAAGAAAAATCCTAAACTTTAAGAGTCCTGTAGGAGCTTGTTTCGACCGGTCAAGAATCATATGCTCACACTATAAACATCCGCGGTAATAACTTAGTCATATAACCTAAGGGGGGGGGGGGGGAATATCATATCTTTTATCTTACATTAATAGCTACTTCTTATAGTAGCTTACTAACGTGTTACTTCTAATCTTGATTTGAATAAATCTAAATAACTTATAGTCATTCCCTGAAATTCACTATTGGCAGCTCTTGGTTCTTATTGCATATATCATATATTCTATTCATTTGCATGAGTTGTACGAAATCACATCATTGGTAATAACAAACGTTTCTAACTCCTAGGTATTTTACCCTTAGGCTTTTTTTCTGTCCCTAACTATATTGACCAATGTTAGAGTCTAACATCTGAACTATCATCTTCCAACTTGTGGCTCCATTTTCAAGAATTAAATAATGTTGTTTCACGAGGCAAAACACATATGAATACACTACCATACACAAAATTTTCCTTCAGAGTATACCATCATTAGATGAATCACTTCATGTACGGTCCGATGAGTCTTCGGTCTTAATCCAGACCTAAAATATGCAAATCTTTTGCTATGATCATTGTTACTTACATTTTCTTTTAGCAACCATATGCATCACTGTATACTCACCAGTCACCAGAATTTTGTAACAATGAAAATTGGAGATTTAGTAACTCAATAACTGATAACTGGCATCCTTAAATAACCATATACTTGCTAACTGAAAGATTGTATAACTGGCAACTGAGGTAAACTGATAACCATAAGACATCATAACTGCTTTTGTACTTTCTAATAAGGTTATGCTTTAATCTGTACTACTATCTATTGCATCCCACTTTTAACATCCTCTCGAGTCTCATATCCCGTCCTCCATAATTATAACTCAATGGGCAATTATCCTCTTTCGGGCTTTAGGTTTCTCCTGCGTGTCGGTTGGGCATCCAATATGTTTGGAATTCAATAGGAAGAGAAGGTTACCTATTGCTTTAAGCTTCATGGCACGATCTAGAGTAGAAAGAAATAAGACAATCCTGGATGTTTTGGTAGTTAACCGTTTATATGAGTGGCCCGCACACCCATATAAAGGAAACTCAACTAGACACGGCTTCATAGACTCCCTAGGACTATTGAACCTAGTGCTCTGATACCAAGCTTTTTCACGCCCCGAACCTGGGTCTGGAAGTAACACGGCACTTGGTGCCTGACTACATGTGACCCAGCGAACAAACTGGATGGCTGAATCAACACGTGATATCGTAACATACTGAATGCAGAAGATAAACTAACCATACTGATAAACTGAAAGTGTAGACAATATAAATCAAAATGCGGAAATACTAATACAATTATGAAACATATTTGCAGCCAACATAACTTAATATTTAAAGCTTGTGACTCTGTCTACCTATTAATCTAATCTATAAAGCCTCTAAAAACATTGACTATCTGAAAGTACTGAAGACTGTAAGGTAATGATAATGCCCCAAAAGAACTAGGGATCCTAGCTGGTACGAGAATCCTAGCACTCTAAATCATCAACCTGTAAACCATTACCTACATCGTGAGATGCAGGCCCCAGGAAAAAGGGACCTCGGTACATTTGAATTTCACTAGTATATAAAGAAACTGAAAGAAAGATAAATGCTGAAACGGAAATCGAGCTGATAACTGAGAATTGATAATTGATACTGAAATGATGACAATTGAAACAGAAACTAAAATGATAACTGATAGCCGATAACTGATAACTGAATTGATAACTCATAACTAAACCGAACAAAGGAAGTAAGGATATGAATACTCCCTCTTCTGAATGATTAACAACCTGTTTATCTGAATATTAAACTGCAGCCTCAGGCCCAATATATATGTGCACAAATTGCGGCCTTAAGCCCAAGTATATGTATACATAACTACGACCTCAAGTCCAAAATGCATAAAGCATAAACTGCAGACTCAGGCCCAAAGATGCATAAAGCATAAACTGCAGCCTCAGGCCCAAATATGCATAAAGCATAAATTGCGGCCTCGAGTCCAAAGATGCATAAAGCATAAACTGCAGCCTCGGGCCCAAAGATGCATAAAGCATAAACTATGGCCTCAGGCACAAAGATGCATAAAGCATAAACTGCGGCCTCAGGCCCAAGTACAGGTGTGCAACAATCAGGAACTGAGAATCAATCTACAATACATGATAATGAAATACTGAATCATACCGAGTTCCATAATACTGAAATACTGGATCACACTGAGTTACATAATACTAGAATACTGGATCACACTGAGTTACATAATACTGGAATACTGAATGGGACTACACTGGGACATGTATTCTAGAACTGATTATGAAAACTTCAATTGTTTATGGCATGATGAGTAATCTATACTAAGACTTGGGGGCATCAAACCCAAGTCTATATTGAATACGAACTGAGCTCAAAACGTTCAGAATGAAAGTCATGAACGAGTTATGAACCTAGAGAATTGAAGTTTTACAACTATTCAAGGAACTAAGCGTAACTATATTTCTGAGACAATTGATAACATGGTAAAAGAAACGCAGTGTAGGGAGAATCATCAACATTCCCAAACATGGAGAGTTGGCCTCACGTACCTTAACTTTCTGCTCTTGAGCGTAATACAATATTCGCCAACCATTTTAACTTTAATCTATATCAATACAAGTCAAAGGGATTCTATAACACTCCTCAGATTTATAAAAGTTTCACGATACGCTAATTATAAAACCAAATTATTTTTATTACTATTATTTTTATTTTTGCCTATAGTGAATTTTATATATATATATATATATATATATATATATATATATATATATATATATAATTAAATATACAATTAGGAAAATATTAATAATTTTAATATTATTCATGGTTAAAAGTAAGTATAATAAGATATTATAAGTATAATAAGATAATGTTAACTAAACAAAAAAAATGGAAAAAGAGAGAACTAAAAGGAAAAGGGCACGTGAGCCTTAATCCAATAGGGACTCTTGGCAGACAAAGGCGTGAAAGCCATTGAAAGATAAGAGTGACATTCTTTTCAAGAAACACAAGACCTTTCAGTGAAATACTCACCCAGACAAGAAAAAAGTTGTAGGGTTCTTTACAAATCACTAATTCTTGAACTCATGTATATAAAATTCCCTATTGTCAATTACCCAATAGTAGTAATAGGTAAGAATTGAATAGCTAATTCCCTTCTTCATCTATATCATCAATAAATTTCATAATTAGGTGTAGTACTTTAATATTGATTAAAATGCACTGGTTGTTGTAGAATCGACTGTCTGACTGGTGTCAATTGGACAGGGGCCTACGTATTGGCTCGAGAAGTTTTGAGGTGAGTTGATATAACTCTTTACTAAAGTGGTTTAACTCACAAATGCACGTATACATGGTGTTCGATGAATTGCTTAAAAGAGTTTATATTTATTTAATTAGGCGAGTGAGTACCCATTAACTTAGAATTGTTCTAGAAAAAATATATATGATCTATTATGATATCTGTGCTTAAATTTTCAGATTTTTGTGTTATTCTTATATGTTATTTTCATGTTGAAAATTAATGAAGAAGAAAGAATCTTTAGTAATATTTTTATATGTTTTTTTTCATTCTTATGACATGCTTTACATTTAAGGACAACAATAAGAGCATGTACATGATAGTCTGTAAAGAAAAGATTTAAATATGAAAAGATACAAGAATTTTTAGAAAGAAAACATTTTTGGGAGTACACATTATTCTGAGAGGGGTCATCGTCCAGGCTGAGAGTCCTGACCAAGGCATTGACTTCCTGAAAGTATTTGTGTCAAAGTAAGGAGCACATAAGCCGAGGGTCTCGTTGCTGAGAATTTACTTAGCCATGCTAAGGTATGATATATGAGTGATGAGAACCATAAAGCGAGTGGCACCTCGTAGATTGGGACTATTCGATCAGGTTGGGGTCAAACCCGTGTTGATCACACGTTGACTGATACAGAATTAAGTTAGGATAGTTAGAACTCCCAAAGTATAAAGTGAAGTATTTTTTTATATGAAAGAAAAAGAGAAGAATTTCATTTAGAATATTCATAAACTGCTATTATGCAATTATTTAGAATTATTCTTATAAGCTTTATGTTTTACATGCATTTAAAACCTTTTCTCATAATGTATATGTTATAAAAGTTTTCCCCTGTTATTGAGACTCATTGAATACAATGGATGGTACTGACATTCTCTTTTGGGAACCTACACTGATCTGCGGTACAACATAGGAACCGGATTAGCAGGCGAGCAGGCTACGAGTTAGGACTTCCTTCGCTTCCAATGCTATTGGTGATCTCCGCTTTTGTTCTTGGAGTATTCTTTAGAGTCATATTTATTTAGTTATTTCTTTGTTTACTTAGAGAATTGACCAGGAAATCTCATGTCCTGGAGCAGTGCGTTAGTTGATTAGTAGAGGCTTCATAGACATAGTTATTGGGTTGAGATTCAGATATTTCTTTTTATGTATAACGCAGTAATTCAGTAGTACTACGAATAAAGTTTTGAAGTTGATTCATTTAACTATTTAAATTAATCAAAAGTATTTGGTTAGAGTATTGCTTTGTTGTACATAATGTTTGGAGTTATAATAGGTTTGATAAGTAGAGATGGTTCGTTCGGTCATGTTTAGTGATCGAGTGCCGGTCTCGGCTTGTTTAGAAAATAGGTCATGACAAACTTGGTATCAGAGCCTCAATTTATAGAGACCTAGGGTCTATGAAGCTGTGTTAGTAGAGTCTTGTTTATGGGTATGAAGCACGCCACACGTATAAACAGAAGGCTACAAGCATTTAGGAAAAATCTCATTTTGTCATACTTTAGATCGTGATGTAGATCCTACCTCTAAGAAATTATCTAATGTATTCGTTTCTCCAAAATTTGTAGAAATGGATCCTACTGGCAACTGTAACACCGACACTCAGAATGCTGCTCAAGAAACTCTTGCTACTATTGTGGCCCAAGGAAGAAATAAAAAGGCTTCAACCTAGAAAAGGAAGAGTAAATCCACAGACGGGGTTCAAGTACCCCGGGTTAAACATGAAGAAGGGGTGCAGCATAATGATCTAGTACCTCAGGATCCAGTACGGTCTTCAATAGCAGCTCCGGCTCAGGAAACTATATCTCCCGATGTTGGTCAGATGTTTAATGTTGTCAACAATGCTATGGAGATGTTTAAAGCCTTTATGGCCCACCAGAGCCTCCATCAAATAAACAGAACAATTCTGAGTTCGCAAGAGTAAATGACTTTTTAAAGTTGAGTCCTCCAGTGTTCCATGGATCTATAGTTGATGAAGATCCGATTTTGTGGCCGGAGGGTGTCAAGAAAGCCCTTCGAGTGATGAAAGCATTTGATGATGAAGCTGTGGAGCTGGCTGCTTACCAACTTAGAGATGTGGCCGGCGGTTAGTTTGAGATGTGGGAAAATGAAAGAGATGAAGAGGATAGGGAAGCTAAGGCTACAGAGTTCGAACAACTCAAGCAAGGGAATAAAAGTGTGCAAGAGTACTACATGGAATTCATAAGGTTGGCTTAGCATGCTCCTCACATGGTTAAGACAGAAAGAGCAAAAATTTGCAGGTTTGTTGGCGGCTTAGCTTACCACATCAATGATACGACATCAACTGCAACAGTAGAGATGATAGTCTTCTCCTTTGTTGTGGGATTTTCCAAGCACTTAGAAAAAGACATACAACAAAACAGAGAAGAAAAATAGCATAACAAGAAAGCTCGAACAACGGGCAGGTTTAATGGTACATACAGTGGAGGTGGAAGGGATTCCTCTAATAAGGAGTCATTAGTACCAGCTCAATCCAGTCATCGGTCAGCTGGTGGGTCCTCCTTCAGGCGTACTCAAAAATATGGAAATCAGTCTCGCCAAAATCAGAATTTTAGGACATCATCCTCACATAGCCAGAGTCATGCTTAGAAACATTCACACCAACAAGGTATTTGTGGAATATGTAAGCGGCAACATTCAGGTCAGTGCAAACTCGGGTTTCATGGTTGTTATCATTGTGGAGACATTGATCATATATAGTCCAACTACCCAAAGTTGCAATGTAATTTCAATAGTGGATCCACTCGTCCTTCTAGTTCCTCAGCTACTACAGTTGCACCACCTCAGGCTCATGGTTCTCATAATCAGATCAGGCATAGAGCAGGCAGAGGTGCAAACAGAGTTTCTCAGGAAGGGGGACAACCCTGTTTGTTTGCTATACTTGATCGTCAGAGTGCAGAGGCATCAGCAGAAGTTATTACATGTATACTTTTAGTCTGCTCACATAATGCTTATGCCATAATGGATCCATGATCAACATTTTCATATGTCACTCCGTACTTTGCAATTAACCTTGGACTAGAACCTGAACAACTTAGTGAGCCATTTCTAGTATCTACTCCAGCTGGGGAGTCAGTGAAAGTCACCAGAGTCTATAGAGGTTGTATAGTTTCAGTACAAGGTCGCAATACCAAAGCATCTCATAGAGTTAGAAATGGTGGATTTCGATGTAATCATGGGTATGGATTAGTGATCTTCCTGCTATGCCATATTAGATTGTCATGCCAAGGTAGACCGGTTCCAATTTCCAAATGAAAAAGTCTTAGAGTGGAAAGGTAGTTCAACATCGCTTGTAGGTAATTTATTTCTTACCTCAAGGCACAACGAATGATCGGTAAGGGGTGTCTCACCTATTTGGCTCACATCATTAATCCAGAATCAGAACCACCAGCTTTTCAGTTCGTGTCAATTGTTAGAGAATTTCCAGAAGTTCTCCCAAATGACCTTCCCGGACTTCATCCCAAAAGAATCATAGACTTCAGCATTGATCTCATACCAGGCACTCAGCATATATCTATACCTCTTGATAGGATGGCTCCAGCACAACTTAATGAGTTGAGAGAATAGTTGAAAGACCTTCTTGACAAGGGCTTCGTCAGACCGAGTGTTTCATCGGGGTGCCCCGGTTCTATTTGTCAAGAAGAAAGATGGGCCTCTCAGAATGTGTGTCAACTATCGGTAGTTGAATAAAGTTACCATTAAGAACAAGTACCCACTGCCAAAAATTGATGATTTATTTGATCAACTTCAGGGGGAAAAGTACTTTTCAAAAATAGACTTGTGGTCGGGGTACCATCAGTTGAGGATCAGAAAAGAGGATATATCTAAAACAGCCATTAGAACTCGCTACAGGCACTATGAATTTCTAGTGATGTCCTTCGGGTTGACAAATGCTCCAGCTGCATACATGGACCTCATGAACAGAGTTTTCAAGCCATTTCTGGACACCTTTATTATTGTGTTTATAGACAATATTTTGGTGTACTCTAAGAGCAAGGAAGATCATGCAGAACACCTCAGAATAGCCTTGCAGACCTTGAAAGATAATGAGCTTTATGCCAAGTTTTCAAAATGTGAGTTCTGGTTGCAGTCAGTGGCATTCTTGGGCCACGCGGTATCTAGTGAAGGAATAAAAGTAGACCCTCAGAAGACAGAAGTAGTCAAGAACTGGCCTAGGCCGACAACGCCAACTGAAATCAGGAGTTTCTTGGGGTTAGCTAGCTACTATAGAAGGTTTGTGGAGGGGTTTTCCTCACTTGCAGCTCCATTAACTAAGTTGACTCAGAAAGCAGTTAAGTTCCAATGGTTAGACGCTTGTGAGCAGAGTTTTCAAGAATTAAAGAAGAGGTTGACCAATGCACCTGTGTTAACCTTGCCGACAAGTTCGGGTGGGTTCACATTGTATTGTGATGCCTCCAGGGTGGGCATTGGTTGTGTTCTTATGTAAAATGGAAAAGTTATTGCTTATGCTTCCAGACAGTTAAAGAATCATATAAAGAACTACCCCACACACGACTTGGAGCTTGCAGCAGTGGTGTTTGCATTAAAAATATGGAGACACTACCTTTATGGCGAGCATTCTGATGTGTTTACGGATCACAAAAGCCTCCAGTACATTTTCAAGCAAAAAGAACTAAATTTGAGACAGAGAAAGTGGCTCGAGCTATTGAAAGATTATGACATCAATATCCTTTATCACCCGGGCAAAGGTAATGTGGTAGCAAATGCACTTAGTAGGAAATCAATGGGTATCTTGGCCCGTCTTGCAGTACAAAGGCAATCTTTGGGTTGAGAAATTCAAAAACTAGTAAATGATGGAATTAGATTGGATGAGACCAAAGAAGGAGATATAACTGCTTATGCCTTAGCGCAATCCTCCCTTGTTGCGCATGTTAAGGCTAAGCAAGATGAAGATATGTACTTGGTGAAGTTAAAAGAAGGATTCAGAAACAAAGAAATCATTTCTTTCACTCTAGGAAGTGATGGAGTTTTGAAATTTAATGATAGGATATGTGTGTGTCTTAGGAAGGCCATAATGGAGGAAGCTCACAGTTCGAGGTACTCTATCCACTATGTGCTACCAAAATGTATCTAGATTTGAAAGATTTGTATTGGTGGAAAGGCATGAAGAAACAAGTAGCAGATCATGTGGCTAACTATTTAAATTGCTAGCAAGTCAAAGCCGAGCATCAGAGGCCTGGTGGCCTACCTCAAGACATAGAGATACCACGGTGGAAGTAGGAGATGATCAATATGGATTTCGTAGTAGGTCTAACTCGCACATATCGTAAACATGATTCAATTTTGGTTATTATAGACTGACTGGCAAAGTCCGCGCATTTCCTACTAGTAAAGACGATAGATTCTGCAGAGCAGTATGCACAGTTGTACATCAAAGAAATAGTCCGTTGCATGGTACTCCAGTTTCAATCATATCTGACAGAGGCCCTCAGTTCACGTCGCATTTTGGAAGGCATTTCAGAAAAGATTAGATACCAGGGTCAATTTAAGCACCGCTTTCCATCCATAGACCGATGGCCAGGCAGAAAGGACCATTCAAACTCTCAAAGATATGATTCGTACGCATGTTATAGATTTTGGAGGTAATTGGGATGATCACTTGCCACCTATAAAATTTGCTTACAATAATAGCTATCAGGCCAACATTGGTATGGCTCCTTATGAAGCGTGGTGGAGATGCAGGTCTCAAGTGGGTTGGTTTGAACCAACAGAGGTGTCGTTGATTGGTCCAGAGTTTGTTTGTAAGGCCTTGGAGAAAGTTCAGCTAATTAGAGAAAGACTTAAAGCTGCTCAGAGTCGTCAAAAGTATTATTCTAACAAGAGGCATAGTGAGTTAGAGTTCATGGTTGGTGATAAGGTGCTTTTGAAAGATTAACCAATGAAAGGAGTTATGAGGTTTGGTAAGAAAAGGAAACTTAGTCCTAGATTTATCGGACCTTATGAAATTCTAGAAAATAAATGAAACGTGGCTTATAAGCTAGCGCTACCCGTTGAGTTTCCCTCTGTTCATCCTGTCTTTTATGTGTCTATGCTTAGAAATTACATTCATGATGAGTCGCATATAATACTTGCCGATACCATAGAAATTAAAAAAGGTTTGACTTATGAAGAAGTACCTATAGAAATTCTCGATAGGCAAGTAAGGAAGTTGAGAACAAAAGATTTAGCATCAGTAAAAGTTTTGTGAGTAATCATGATTCAAAAGAGGCTACATGGGAGGTTGAGGAAGATATGAGAAAGAAATATCCATATTTATTTGATGAAAAAGATATGTGAACATAAGTTTGGTTTGACATTTATATTTCAGTTAATAAATACAAGTTAGCAAGTGTTTCTGTCTTCCTAGATTATGCTTAGTTGTTGTAGTAATTTTGTAATTCAGTAGTATATGTAATTCATTAAAGTGATTTAATTGTGCCAATCTGGTTGTGCTTTAGATTATTGTTAGTCATTGTGGTCCCTCCTTGCCGGAGTGTGAGTAATTAATTTATGAGTTGCATATGGTACCTATGAATGGCTTGTTATGGTATATTTGGTTGTTGTTGATGTAGTTGTGATATTTGTGACAGGGACATTTTTGGATAGTCCAATTTACAAGGGAAACTCTGCCGAAACTTTTGAAAATTTAGGGAGTTAGCCAAAAATTTGAGTCCCTTGGAAGAATGAGTAGTGCTAAGAAAACTTAAGAGGTTCAAGCGCTTATGGGATGATTGTTAGCTTAAGAATAAGGCCCTAGAAACATTCGAGGAAAAATATTTTTAAGGAGAAAAGATTGTAACACTCCTCAAATTTATAAAAGTTTCAAGATACGCTGATTATAAAACTAAATTATTATTATTACTATTATTTTTATTTTTGCCTATAGTGATATATATATATATATATATATATATATATATATATATATATATATATATATATAAATTAGATATACAATTAGGAAAATATTAATAATTTTATATATTAATGGTTAAAAGTAAGTATTATAAGATATTATAAGTATAATAAGATATTAGTTAACAAAACAAAAAGGGGGTGGGGGGTTGGAAGGAAGAGAGAACTAAAAGGAAAAGGGCATGTGAGCCTTAATCCCATAAGGACTCTTGGCAGACAAAGGCGTGAAAGCCATTGAAAGATACGATTGACATTCTGTTCAAGAAACAGAAGACCTTTCAGTGAAATACTCATGCATACAAGGCAAATATTCTAGGGTTCTTTACAAATTACTAATTCTTGAACTCAGGTATATAAAATTCCATATTGTCAATTACCGTATAGTAGTAATATGTAAGAATTGAACAACTAATTCCCTTCTTCCTCTATATCATCAATAAATTTCACAATTAGGTGTAGTACTTTAAAATTGATTAAAATGCACTGGTTGTTGTAGAATCGATTGTTTGGCTGGTGTCAATTGGACAGGGGCCTACGTATTGGCTCGAGAAGTTTTGAGGTGAGTTGATATAACTCTTTACTAAAGTGGTTTAACTCACAAAAGCACGTATACATGGTGTTTGATGAATTGCTTAAAAGAGGTTATATTTATTTAAATAGGGCGAGTGAGTACCCATTAACTTAGAATTTTTCTAGAAAAAATTTATATGATCTATTATGATATATGTGCTTAAATATTCAGATTTTTGTGTTATTCTTATATGCTATTTTCATGTTGAAAATTTATGAAGAAAAGAATCTTTAGTAATATTTTTATATGTTTTTTTTTTCATTCTTATGACATGCTTTACATTTAAGGACACCAATATGAGCATGTACATGATGTTCTATAAAGAAAAGATTTAAGCTTGAAAAGTTACAAGAAGTTTTAGAAAGAAATTTATTTTGGGAGTATCCGTTATTCTGAGAAGGGGCCATCGTCCAGGCGAAGAGTCCTGACCAAGGCGTTGATTTCCTGAAACTACTTGTGCCAAAGTAGGGAGCACACGAGCCGACGGTCTCGTTGCTGAGAATTTACTTAGCCATACTAAGGTATGATACATGAGCGATGAGAACCATGAAACGGGGGGCACCTTGTGGATTGGGCCTATTCGATCAGGTTGGGATCGAACCCGTGTTGATCACACGGTGACTAAGACAAAATTAAGTTAAGATAGTTGGAACTCTCAAAGTATAAAGTGAAGTATTTTTTATAAGAAAGAAAAAGAAAATAATTTCTTTTAGAATATTCATAAACTACTATTATGTAATTATTTAGAATTATTCTTATAAGCTTTATGTTTTACATGCATTTAGAACCATTGCTCATAATGTATATGTTATTAAAGTTTTGCCCCCTATTATTGAGACTCACTGAGTACAATGGATGGTACTGACATTCTCTTTTGGGAACCTACGTTGGTCTGCGGTACAACGTAGGAACCGAATTTGCAGACAAGCGGGCTACGAGTTAGGACTTCTTTCGCTTCCAGTGCTATTGGTGAGCTCCGCTTTTGTTCGTGGAGTATTCTTAAGAGTCATCTTTATTTAGTTATTTCTTTGTTTACTTAGAGAACTGGTCAGGAAAGCTCATGTCCTGAGCAGCGCATCAGTTTATCAGTAAAGGCTTCATAGACATAGTCATTGGGTTGAGATTCAGATATTTTTTTGTATATAACTTAGCAGTAATTCAATAGTTACTACGAATAAAGTTTTGGAATTGATTTATTTAAATATTTGAATTAATCAAAAGTATTTGGTTAGAGTATTGCTTTGTTGCATATAAAGTTTAGAGTTATAATAGGTTTGATAAGCAGAGATGGTTCGCTCGGTTATGTTTAGCGATCGAGTTCCGGTCTTGGCTTTTCAGAAAATGGGTCGTGTCAGATTTATATTAGCATAAATTCTCATATTTTAGTAACTTAAACATTTTCTCAAATACTTGGTGACATAAAGCTTTATAGTTCTTACTAATGGTGTCTCTCCCCCTAGTAACCCATTTTCTTGCTCCTAGATTAATTTTAAAGTCTCAAATGGTTATAATCAACATTATTCTTTGTTATCCATAAGGTAAACAACACCCTTAACCAATAATCAACAATCAACACCCTAAACCTATAACTGTTCAGACTTTTCTATTAAACCCATCAACTCATATCGCATAAACTAGGGTTTATAATCATTAAACCGATGCTAGAATCAATTAGAGGGTGAAGACATTACCTTTTTAGAGTTCAAACCCTTGAATTTCTAGTTATAGGCTTCCTTCTCTCAACAATGATGGCCTAATCAAATATCTAATGATTTGGAGGATTTACACATGTTAATAAGATGTTAGGAAATTGAAAATAACTTAGAGTCACCATTAAAACTTACCTTGGGTGGTGGAAGGTCCCATAAAGAGTTAGGTTTTTGAGAATTTCCCTTTCTATAGCAAGCTTTTATGTTCTGGGACTGTGGTAGAATGAAATATGGCTTTAAAACGATCCCTTACGAGCGCGCCCGCACTCTTGGAGACATGACAGCGCTACTAACAGCGCAAAACAGCAGTAACACTGCCTCAATATTAGTGTGGTCGCGCTATGGGCGCACTACCGGGTGTGCATATTGCATACTATTCTGTAACATGCGCATAACTTTTTACACAGAGATCCGTTAGTGCTCCATAATATATCGTTGAAAAGCTATTTCAAATTCCTAAAACTTTTATTCTTTGAGTTTTCCAGAATTCTTTACAAAATTTTACTTAACCCTGCTGGAAAACGGACCTTCTTAAACTTAGTCGATTTTGTCGAATTTATGCACATCACTTCCCATAATAATTCCGATAGGACTTCATATGTCAAATATATAACCTTAATACTCCTTCAACTCATTCACACCTAATCGGAGTGTGCGGGTTGTTACAGTTCTTCCTTCATTTGTGCATTTTAGGAATTAACTAACTTTTAAATTGGTGAATCAATCTAGTTAATTGGTAATTTGAATACGTTATTTAATTTATTTATTTATTTTTATAAATTTATTTTAAGAAGTAGGATTAAGGAAGAAAATTGGTCAATTTCTTTTAAAAAAACTGGCCATGAATGTAAGATAAGGCGCTGCCATTGAAAGGCTCCGAAATTACGAAGTTTTGCCTCAAAACTATATCGTCTCATTAAATCTCGTCCATTCATCTCTACCTCATCCAATGGGCCACAATCTATCTCCCAACTACGTATTTAAGACTTAAAAATGCTGAAAATTTTCCCCATTACCCCCATAATTCTTTTCTCCTTCCTCTCTCTTCTCTGCCTCTTCTCTTCCTCTAACCTAGCCGCCCGCCACCCATCTCCGCCGTCCGAAAATCGTCGCCGCCGGTGGTCGGCTTCCAAACCACCCTAAAATCTCATTATATAATCACTTTAACCTCCTCTTTCCAAATCTCCAACCCAAATCCCTCAAAACCCGCTCAAATTCCACGCTATTAAGATCTATGAAACCCTAGCCGCCGTCTTTTTTATCCAAATTCATGAAGCTCCGACCACTACCATACTACAACATATACATGAATGGATAGAGCTCCACGATACCTACACTTTCTCTCTATTTCACCCCGTAATGCCACTGTCCACCGCCATCGGCTGCCTCACTGTCGAACTGTGGCCCCAACTCCTATATAATTTATACCTGCCTCCTCTTCTTTTCTTATCTCCAACCCAAAACCACCATTGCCGCAGCACCCAAGCATCGCGTCTCTATTGTAATCCACTTCTCGACTCAAAGATGCCTGTTTCTTTACCGCAAGATGTTGAAACTCATTTGTTTTAGTGTCTGCTCGAAAGAAACGCAATTTTCAGGGTCGGACAACTGCTATTTGATTGTTCTGGTATCGTCTCGTCGCTCGATTCAACCTCAAATGCCCCTAGAATTCGGTAAACCCAACCCCTAATCTTTTCATCATAATTCTAGTTTTTTTTCTTAATTTTTTTGTTCTTGTTGTTTCCTAATGTTTGATTATATTTTTTATTCTATTATAAAATTCATTTTTATTTCGTCTATGTTCGTAGTCATTTCGTGTAATCACGTATTAGTTTTATTAGCTCTTGGTTATTAGGGCTATTTGGTTGTTAATGTGTTTGTGTTTCTGTTTAGTTAAGTATTTTATTTAAGCCAAAGTCGTTTAATAAAATAGTCAGTTTATATATGATATGCTAAGCTCATGATTACAATTAGTTAGTTTGGATAATATACTTGTTTATTTGTTTTTAGTCATGAGGTTCTGAGTTTCTCTTAGTTGAGTCATAGATCAGTTGTTGACTCTAGTTATGTGTTCTTTCAATCTTAGTTTGGTTTGAATCACATAGTTAGTATTTATTTGGTTAAAAGCCGAAGAGTAGATATGTTTGATCTTAAGTGTAGGGCCTTTTGTTTGTTTTTTTTTTACTATTTGAGGACTGTTTTAGAGTACTATATTCCAAAATTCTATTCACAATTGACCAGAAAAACTGTTCATTGGCCAAAATTTTGGTTTTGGATAGATTTTTGGTCTAAAATCCATCACTTCGAATAGATTTTTGGCTAAACCAAATCTGTCCCAAAGTCCTTTCTTCTCATATATAAAAAGTATTTCATCTTTACATATTCTATACATCTTGGACTCTAGAAAGGCACATCTTTTACACACTATCACACATCTACTCAATATTTTTACACACTAAAAAATACAGTTTTAGGAGTAAAAATCAGCAGCTAAACTTAAAGAGTGCAAGCTGAAATTGTGAGCTTTATGAGCGTTTTTTAGAGTAAAAACTCTTTTCAAAAGAATAAATTGTTGTTGCTGTTTTAATGCTATTTTACTACTGTTTTTGCTCATCTCACTGCTGTATTTTTATTCTGTGAACCAGGTAATTCCAACGTCTTTATATTGCAGATTTTTTATAGTAATAGGAAGATTCGAACTTGTCCGTATGGCTGTAGCATGTTGTACTTGGTCTTTGCTTAAGAATAAATGTTGTACCTATGTATAAAAATATATAAATATGCAGTAATTATGGCTTTTAGAACATAACTCTCTACTTATTGTTGTTTAGTCGTTGAAAGTCCATTTCTCACCTTATTGCAGTTAAAAAAATCTTTAATTTACTTTAGGTGAGCATGTTGTAGATGTGAATCTAATTTCTTTAGTTTACTGTGTTCACACCTTTATTTGCTTGCTTTGGCATCTCCTTGCTTAGTTAATCTTTTAACCTTCCTTGAAGTTATTCTTCAAATATAAAATATATTTATTGAATTTTGCTTGATCTTTGTTCGTTTGTTAGTGTTAGATTTCAGTGAGCTTATATAATATTTCGTTTACATCACTTATTGAGGTAAATTGTTATTAGCATCAAATTTTGTCAGTTTCATGATTAAGTTGAAATAATATTTGTTTTATGGGACTAATAAAGAGATTTGGAGATTATATATAATAATATCAATAACATACTAGTTTGGCTCATTGAAATCAAGTATCCATAAGCTGAATTCTTTTCTTAGTCAAAGAATCAGGCTTTTTTTTTTTTACAAATAAATAAGTGGACTAATATCATGGAATTCTATTAAGCATAAACTTAGCAAGTTAAAGCTATAGGTTAGTAAAATAAATTTTAATAGTAGTATATCCTCTCATCTTGAATAATTAATTAAATAATCTAATCTCTTTCTTAATTAATCAATTTAATCGCTAGAAAATTAGTAGGCGCGCTTTAACTCACGGCAAAGGGCTTAAAATGTCCCTCAACTCTCAAATTTGGTCTAAAATTATCCTCCATCCACCTTTTAAGCTAACATAATCCTTCCCGTTAATGTTTGGGCTCACAAATGCCTTCTTGCTAACAACATGTATCAGATTTTTAATTTAAGTGACGTGACATTAAATAATTGACTAATTTAAAACCCACCCATATTATGTCCAACCCATCCGTACCCGACCCATTACCCAAAATTAGTCCATATTTTCTAAACTCAAAAACCCCTCCTTATCAAAATACGACCGACTCCCCCTTCTCTCTAAATTAGGGTTCCCCTAATTCTTGCTGCTACAAAAGTTAATAAATTGAACAAACTACTCTAATGCTTGGCCTTTTAGTCTTCAGTTTTCCAGTTTTTTTTCCTTTAAAGAAGAGGAGGAGTCAGTCGTATTTTGATGATGAAGGATTTTTAGGTTTAGAAAATATGAACTAATTTTGGGTGATGTGTTGGGTATGGGTGTGTTGGACATAATATGGGTGAATATTAAATTAGTCAATTATTTAATGTCACATCACTTAAATTAAAATTTTGATCTGGACAATTAGTAAAAGGCATTTGTGAGCCCAAACATTAACGGGAAGAGGTTTTTTTAGCTCAAAAGGTGAATGTGGAGCAATTTTAGACCACATTTGATAGTTGAATTTAGGCCCTTTTCTGTTCAATAAATTAATTGTACAATTTTATACCATATCCATTAGTTTTAGTTAGTTTTTAATTTAGTAATCCTTTGCTAAAATTGCGAATTCCCTTGCGTAGCGCGATTGTTAACTTTTAAATTTTCAATAGCAAATTTTCGCAAATGTAGTAATTTTTTTTCAAAAATATTACAAATAATTAATTGTCATGATTTCGAATTCTCTTGTGAGGCGCAATTATGATAAATAAATTGATTTTGTTATTCGATCACGCATTCGCTTGCGTAATGTGGTTATGACAATGTAATATTATCTTTATTTTGTTTAGTAATTCTAATAATCAAGAAATAAACGGATCGGTAAAACATAAAAATCATATAAATAGCATTTTGTCCAAAATTAATTCAAGAAAAGGTTTAAGTCAATAAAGCTACCGTAACCACAGGGCTCGGGGAATACTTTACACCTTCTCCCCAGTCAATGGAATTCCTTACTCGAACTTTATTTTCATGGACCGATATAAAAGTGTGAAATCGTTCTTTGAATAGGGATTCAAATAAAAGGTGATTTGGAACACCTAAAAATCAATTCCAAATGGTGATTCTGAATAATAAAATAATTCTTATTTTAAAATTATCACTTTATTTGGAAAACTCTTTAATCCACCATAATCCATAACATAACACACATTTATCTTCTTTTGGGGGATAGCAAAGGGGTGTGATAGCAATACCCCTTCGCGGGATAAATATAATGCATAGGTAGATAAATCTTTGTATATGCATATATACTATATGCTCCCCTTGATTTATTTTTTTTCTGTTTATTTACTTACTTTTATATATTGTGACGTCTTTTAATGAAAATTTTGGGGTCGCTACTAAAACCTGATATGCGGTAAAGAATTTTGACCAAAAAGTTGTTCATTTCCAGAATCGAACTCAATATCTATGATTAAGAATGGAGGGATTCCAACCATCCCACAACATTGTAATGCGGGTGATTTCTCTTCTTTTTTTTGTTCATGGAGAATAAATGCTGCAAATATGAGCAGTTGTACGATAGCAGAAATAATATTTTCTCTATATATATACACTTTGAGTGGTTAGTTTGCAGGCTGCCTAACCCATGCAATGAAAGTGAAGTTGCATGTTTTAATAATTAAAGAGATTGGCTGAATCGAAAATTTATTGTTTACAACTTCCTGGTGCTAATTAAGCTTATGAATTTGAGAAGTTGTTCAGGTTAGCATAATCGTTCATTAGATTTGTTATAATATATTGCAAGGTTGTCAAGTTTCAACCACTTGAAAAGTCTAATGTACACTTACTTGACAAATGAAAAAGGTAACCATATGTAAACATCAATTTGGTAAGGGAAGTAAAATTTTAGAAATTTACCACTCCAAAATAAAAATGCGAGTACAAGTAAAATTGTGACAATAAATTGATAATGCTTGCCTAACATACTGTATATGTCCGCTATATGCCCATAGAATATGGCACCACATAGTATGTCTCTCAATTACCAAAATCAAATATATATACCTTATGAATTTGAATGTTGATACAAAGTCACAAGCTATAGAGGAAATTAATGCCCATTTTGTGTTATGCTGATTATAGTAGTTGGGGTCCATCTAAGCTTGCTTGAAATTGGTTCACCTTCTTCATTGTTTGGTCAACTAACATTCCTCGTACTTAAATTAGATGTATCAATTTGTCCTATATCAGGCTAACGGAATAAATTAATTCAGTATACATAGGAAGATTAATGTTGTTTCGAATAAGGTTTCCTCCTCGACTAATCAGACTACTTGCCACTTTATTGACCATTATTAGATTCTAATGTAAAATCACTCGGTCCAGTACCATTACTTCACACATTAAATAACCGTACTATTTCACCTAGCAATGGAAAACTGTTTGTTATTACGAAAGTGTTTTTTTTTTTTTTTTAAAAGAATTCTCAGAATTTAAGTGTTGTATGGTATATGGTTGGTGATTGAAATATTTTTTGCAATAATATTAGCTAATTGGATAATTTTTTGACTATTAAATATTAATAATAGTGTCTATGTGTTGGCCGGAGCAAGTGATGAATCAAAAACTAACAATATCGAAACAAAAATGACCTCCGTCCATAATTAAGGAAAATTATTTTTCTTCTTTTGATGAAAATCATTTTTCTTAACCAAACATCCCAAATGAACTTCTTCATGGAAAACATATTTTCCTAAAAAATAACTTCTGTCATACCACACAACCGATCATCATGGGAAACTCAGAAAATTTTGAAAAAAAAAAAAAAAATAGAAACCGTTAGTAACTAAATTTACTACTAACATATAAAGAAGAAACAGCAAAGCAAAAGATATTTATTTAAGTTAAGGATTGAAGTGCAAGTGGGTGCACCAAATCCTCCATATAGTTGGACTAAGTTGTCCAAAACTTTCCAAAATCCCTTAATATCTTATTTAATTTTGAAGAGTAAACCAAGCTTTTTGATTCCCTACCTGTAGCATTATAAATAGACCACTTCATTAAGTCCAGTAACCACAACATCACAACTTCATTAACTCTTCTAAACAGAATATTACTACTAAAACAAAGTCAGAAGAAGAAGAGAAATGGAGACGTTCAATAGCCTCTTGGCAACCATGATAGCTATACTATTTCTACTGTCTTCTTTTGCGAATGCAGAATTTCACTACCATGAATTTATTGTAAGTATCCACTCAAATTTTCTTCTTATTTTCTAATAACATTTCCAACATTGTTATAATTTATTTTTGACAGGTTCAAGAAACAAGTGTAACGAGGCTATGCAGAACCAAGAATATAATTACAGTGAATGGACAATTCCCAGGACCAACTTTAACAGTTCGAAACGGAGATACACTATTTGTTACTGTCGTTAATAGAGCTCGTTACAACGTTACAATCCATTGGTAATTACTTTGTAAATGACTTCTCTATGCAAGTAACTTTTTACATTGTCAGTGCATAGAATTTAAACTGTTTTAAATTTCCACACAGGCATGGAATTCGTCAAATGCGAACGCCATGGGCTGATGGGCCTGAGTATGTAACACAATGTCCAATAAGACCAGGAGGATTTTACACATACAGATTCAATATTGAAAACCAAGAGGGTACATTGTGGTGGCATGCACACAGCAAATGGCTTAGAGCTACTGTTTATGGAGCTTTAGTTATCTTACCAAAACAGGGTTCTAATTTTCCTTTTTCACTGCCTCAGAAAGATATCCCTATTCTTCTCGGTATTGCTTTTTTCCTATGTTGCTCGGACTCTTGCAAAAATAGTACTAGGTGCGCGTCAGATCCTCCAAAAGTAATGTATTTTTGGAGAATGCAACATTTTTGGAGAGTCCGTGCAACGTAACTTGTTTCCCTTTTCATTTTAATTTTGATCAAAGCCAAGTGTGAGTATGTGACTAATTAAGTTCTTGATTTTATCATAGGGGAATGGTGGAACAGAGACATTATTGCAGTGCAAAGACAAGCACAATTCACTGGAGCAGCTCCTAATAATTCTGATGCATATACTATTAATGGTCAACCTGGTGACCTTTACAGATGCTCTAGCCAAGGTTCTTCCTCAAACTTAGCCTATGTGGCGAAGCTAGAAAATTTTTGCTAAGGGTATTCAAGATTTAATGTATATGTATAAAAAGAAATTTTTGATTTATATACGCAATATAATTTCTTATATGCACACTATAATTTCAATGAAGGGTGTTCGACTGACCACCCTTCATTGTAGGTGACTACGCTACTGCTTAGCCGCCTCTTACAAAAAAATATATACACTGATAGTTCAAAGATTTTTTATGCTATCTTTGCAATTTAACATGTTATAGAATGTTATTACTCTATTTTCCAGGATATCATATTAGGCTTGATACAGTGAGGTATCTACTCTTGTAGGTCAAGTTAACCTGATAACCTTTTCTATACTGTCAGTACTCAGTATATATAATTTAAAAACAAAAATAATGGAAAAAGGGAAAGAAATTGAAGAGGATAACACATATCACCATTACTAATCAGAATTTTAATGCAGGTACTGTGAAAGTTTCAGTAAACCCTGGAGAAACTGTTCTACTGAGGGTAATCAATGCTGCACTCAATCAACAACTTTTCTTCTCAGTTGCAAACCACATGCTCACTGTTGTAGGTGTTGATGCTACTTATAACAAGCCTTTTTCAACCAATGTTATTATGGTTGGACCTGGCCAAACAACCAATGTAATTCTCACCGCTAATCGCCCCCCTGGCCGCTACTATATGGCAGCTAGCGCTTATGCCACTGCCAGAAACGCACAATTTGACAACACCACTACCACTGCTATCCTTGAGTACACAAATCTCGTGTCGGGGGCCAATTCAAGACCTTCATTGCCTCAACTTCCAGCTTTCAACGATACAGCTACTGCGACTGCTTTCACTAGCCAATTGAGGAGCATTCCTAGTAACAATGTTAGAGTTCCCAATCAGATTAATGAAAACTTGTTTTTCACTGTTGGACTTGGCTTAGTGAATTGCGCTCCTGGTCCTAGATGTCAAGGGCCTAATAATACGCGGTTTGCTGCTAGCATGAATAATATTTCATTTGTTCTTCCTAGAAGAACTTCATTGCTCCAGGCCTATTACCAAAACATTCCAGGGATTTATACGTTGGATTTTCCTCCTGTTCCACCTGTGCAATTTGACTACACGGGCAATGTTTCTCGAGGACTTTGGCAACCAAGATTTGGAACTAAGTTGCACAAGATCAAGTTTGGTTCTACTGTACAAATTGTATTGCAGGATACTGCTATCTTTTCGACAGAGGACCATCCTATACATCTTCATGGATACCATTTTTGGGTCGTTGGACAAGGTTTTGGTAACTTCAATCCTCAGGCTGATACTGCTACATTTAACCTAGTTGATCCGCCTGTCAGGAACACAATCGATGTGCCTGTTGGTGGATGGGCAGTCATTCGTTTCGTGGCAGATAATCCAGGTAAGAACCAGATATCATCACAAAAATGTTTAAGCTTGAAATTTTTGTACCTGTTTATAAAATTTTGATTTATTTATGATGATTTGCCACAGGAGTTTGGCTATTTCATTGCCACATTGATTCTCATTTGTCTTGGGGTCTAGCGATGGCGTTCATCGTCGAGAATGGAATAGGAGAGAAACAGACAATGGAGCCACCTCCACCAGATCTACCACAATGCTAAGATGTTGAAATTGTAGCAAATTGTCCATGTTATTGATTTGTCTTAAAATTAAGCAGTTCTTAGTGTGTCTGTTTATTGGTTTTTCAAGTGTGAGCTATCAGGATATTGCCTTTGCTCTATTAAGTAAAGTCTGAAATTCATTTGTCTATGATTAATGTTCAGCATCAGAGAGAAGTATTGAACAATTTTATTGTCATCACATTTCTCTCTTTCTTTAAAATCTTTCTTGGCTGAGCTTATATAGTAGATTTTCTTTTGGTCATAATAGAGATTAAGTCACTTTAAGTGACAGCGACAACATTTAACTAAACCTAAAAGCTAAAACATAAAATCCTTTAGGCTGACTGATACAAAATAGTTTTGTGAGTTTACTAATACAATGAGTAAAGCTCAGCGACTTTAATAATACAAAAAATAGTTTTATAATTTTACTGATACAACAAAAAAAAGGTTCAATAACTTCAATGATACACTAAATAATTTTGCGAGTTTATTGGAACAACAGTTCAGTAATCACGAATGAATTTAACGGCCCGTTTAGCCATAATTTTTTTCTTCATATTACGGAATCAGCATTTGTCCATGAAAATTTCAAATTTCACTTGAAGTTTAATTTCGATATTTTTCGAAAATTTAAAAAATTCCAAAAAACTAATTTTTAAAATTTTCACTTCAAAATCACTAAAATTCAAAAACACCTCCAAATTGTATTAATATTCAGATACAACTCTAATTTTCAAATACCATTTCTACTTGAATTATTTTTATTTTTTCCCCCTAAATTTCACAATTCTTATATCCAAACCACTACTAAAGTTTAGTAATCACGAGTGAAATTAATCCTTTATAAGAGTTAAATATTTTTTATTTGAAGAAAATCTTCTTAGGGAGAATTTCTTTATTGGTTTTACGTCTAGTGACATAGTACTAAGCTTTCGACTAAATTCGTAACCTTATTTAAGCAAGAAAGAGTAGAAAGTAGGGAGTAGTAAACGTGACAATGGCACTAAACATGTGGCTGAGATAGCTCCTCTTTTTCCGGAAAGAACAATAATTCATGGTTGTTATTGCAATATAGACCAGTGACAACCGAAGGCAAAAAATATTTGGACAAAATACTGACTTTGAGTGACCAATGACAATTGAAAACATTCAGAGAAATTACTACTGACTTGTGATATTCAATCAATGGCTACTCTTGCACTAACATGTTCTGTACCTCTTCAACCACCTTCTGTTTCTCAACAATCACAGTCCCGCAAATTGGTTGACACGGTTGTTTCAACTCCAGCTCAGTATATCAGTAGCAGTAGTAATAGCTATGGGAACTTAAAACCTATTGTAGTAAATGGGGACCCGCCCACTTTCGTTTCAGCTCCGGGTCGTCGAATTGTCGCGGGTTAGTTTCATTTTTGCTTTTGGTTTTCTGAAGAACAACATCTGGGTAGTTGTGACTAGTCTAATTGCAGTTATTGAACTGGAACTGAGATTTATAGTTGTCGTGTAATAAGTTTTCACATAAATTGAGAGACAAAAAATGAATATAAAAGAAGTTAGGGCATAATTTTTAGCTCTTATTGAATTATTTTGTTGTTATAGTTGGCATATTGGAATTCTCAGTTCTGCTCTTTTTTTGCGACTCTTTCTTCTGTGTATTTATTTATCTCTTATTTGAGGTGAATTTTAGTCGGAGATTTGCATGGAGATCTTGATAAGGCAAGAGGTGCACTTGAGACGGCTGGCGTGCTGAGTTCTGATGGTCAAGATTTTTGGATTGGCGGTGAGACGGTAAGCTTTTAAGTTTCATTCACATTTCTAGCTTGGAGGGTATTAAATGCATTCTACATTTCTTTTAGATTTATGAACTCGTTCTAAGGCATCTATTCCCAGGCAGTTACAGGATTTAAACTCTACGAGTTCAATCTCTAAGTTTTTAGCATTTAACCTATTATATTTTAAAGTTATGGGCTCATATCTACTATTTATTGTAATTTTAATAAATTTTTACACAAATTATGCTCAGCGTCAAAAGTAGTGGGTTCAGGTGTACCCAGTACCATAAGGCTGGATAGGCCCCTTCATCTATTAGCTTATAAAAATATGACAAGGTTCTTTTTACCAGGTACTTGTTCAGCTCGGAGATATACTTGATCGAGGTGAAGATGAACTGGCAATTTTATCATTGTTGAAGTCACTAGATATCCAAGCAAAAGCCCATGGTGGAGCAGTTTTCCAGGTCTGTGATTGTTCAGCTACATCTACAAGTATCTTGATTGTAGCTGACTTCTAACCGTACATCATTATTATTTAAACAGGTTTATACTATTCAATTTTACAACTACTTTGGAGATTTGCATGGTTATTCGCTTCCAATCATCTCTGTTTTCTTCATGTTCTGAATGGTTATTATAGGTCAATGGAAATCATGAAACTATGAATGTAGAGGGGGACTTCAGATATGTTGATAATGGGGGACTTGACGAGTGTATAGACTTTCTGGATTACTTGGAGGAATGTGAACACAACTGGGAAGAAGCTTTTGTCAGTTGGTGTGCTGTGTCTGGCAGATGGAAACAGGATCGGAAGGTGTCTCAAAATTATTGGGCTCCATGGAATTTGGTAAAGGTGTGTTCTATTAAGATCAAGGTCTTAGTCTCACGGCTAATGGGAGGTTTGGAAGTTACTTACCATTTGGATGGCCGGGCAAATAAATTTATTTGCATCAGAAGCATTTTAGTTTTGAATTATAAAAAGAAAAAAAATTATATTGTGGGTAAAAAGAAAATACTACCCTATTGCTGTGAAGTAAAAGCATACCATTTACACTAGTATTGAGATTAGCAAGCAGTCCATTTGCAATCAGCAGGGTTGATAAAAAACACATTGAAAGTGATATCTAAATAATTTTAAGCAGATATTTTAAGATAGTTACCCCTTTTAGAATTCATAAGAAACATTTGTTGCATTTTCCATATGGTTCGGTGCTTGACATTTTCTATGCTTATTAAGTCGTCCAAATATTAGGACAGCGGCAAAAGGGCGTAATTGCAAGATCAATCCTCATGAGACCCGGAGGTCCATTGGCATGTGAGTTGGCACGTCATGGTGTTGTTCTCAAAGTTGATGATTGGCTCTTTTGCCATGGTGGCCTTCTTCCTCATCATGGTAATAACCTAATCTGCTACCCAGTATTCTGGTTTATTAGGATACATGTGAAAAGATTCCCGTATATTGATTATTAATGCTGCTGCTGCTGCAGTTGCCTATGGTTTAGAGAGATTGAATAGAGAAGTATCTCAATGGATGAAAGGTCCGAGTGAAGCTGTCGATTCTCCGCAGATGCCTTTCATAGCCACCAGGGGCTATGATAGTATCGTGTGGAACCGTTTGTACTCCAGAGATTCAGATCTGGAAGACTTCCAGATCGAGCAGGTTATAGGCATTTTCCTCTGTGCACATTCAGCAAGCATTATTCTGGGTTTCACTGAATCCGTGGATCTTTTTTGTCGATTAGTTCTTTTATTTTCTAGCCTTTTTGCATATTGATCTCTTCCTATGTTGAAATAAATCAAGTTTAATTTGTGATCTTATTGACTTGATTATTTAGGTGATGCTAATTTTCAACTTACTGCTTTTTTCATTATCAGATCCAATCTCTTCTTGAAGAGACACTGCAAACTGTGGGTGCCAAAGCGATGGTTGTAGGGCATACTCCTCAACCTATGGGGGTGAATTGGTAGAGGATCTTTATAGGATCTATTATTTTCTTAAAGTGATACTAAGATGAACTTTTTTGTGTTAGATATAAATATTACAACCAACAGTTAGCTTTAGGAATCAATTTTTAGCTCAAAGAAAGAACTATCTTTACAGATCAGCATCTCTTTAGGCCACATAGATGATTGATTTTGGTCTCCCTGCAGCAAATACAACTGTAGCATCTGGCGGATTGATGTGGGAATGTCAAGTGGAGTGCTTGGCTCGAGCCCTGAGGTAATTTCCTTTCTGGCCCAAGCACTATTATAATTCCAGTTTTAAATGAGAAAATATAACACTTCACTTTCACTGTTGATGCCACTTCTAGGAGGCTACTATATCTAGGAATAATTACCATTTCATAGTCATGTTTGCTAGCTTGCTTGTATGACTCCTTATGCAGATGTATGCGCCCTTTATGCTTAGAATTCTCCCACTGCATGTTTTTTTATCAGGTCCTAGAAATAAGAGATAATAAAGCTAGGGCCATAAGGAGCACAAAGGATTGGTCCAGTGAACTTCAGGTTGCTGATTACACGTAGATTTTATAGAAACCCCAAGGTATGATGAGGAGAATGTTCGCTCTGCATTTGGTTTGATGTTTCACTGTATACCATGTCAAGGCATAATACTATTCTGGTTGCAGCACCAGATCCACTCCCATCCTTGCAAATATAAAATAGAAATGAAGAATAAAACTATACTAAAATAAAGGACTTCCTTTTTTTTTAGGGAAAAGAACTTTTTGGGCTTGTTTTTGGTTGGCAACTGTGAGTTCAGATGACAGAAATAAAAGATGTCTGTTGGAATTGTGTCTGGATTTTCTGAACCCAAATTGTTCTTAGCTTCTTGTTTTGCGCTTGTAACCTTCTTTAAGTATAACAAACAGTATATATTGTTAAGCATGTTTTGCAATGCTCCCTGATTTTAGGATCAATTTCTGTACTTGATGTTCTCATCTTATTTGTTTCTACAGGCTTATCATATATCTTTCGAATTTCACCACTGACATGGCTCAGTGCCTGTTTGAAATAGAATAAAACAAGTCAGGGTTTTTGTCTCTCACAAATGGCCATATGAATGAGTAAATTTATCCATTCCATAAAACAGGGAACTGTGGATTGAAAGCTGGCTTTTTATTTGTATAAATTGTAAATATAGTGATTCATAGTATTCATTAGTACGTAGCAAAGCCAACTTACTGGTAGACTGGTAGTTAACAATAAAAATCGTTTGTTTCAAGTGCATTTAACCGATCTCATTAAACAGTATATGCTTGAACAGAATTTCGTAGCTATTTGATTGCACTTTGGATTCAAGTACTATTTGCTTAGAACGGGACATAAAATTTATTATCAATTGTTGTCTGTTGAAGCTATCACAACAAACAGATATGAACAAGTTATATAAGAAAAATAGCATCCTATGCCAATTGTCTCTAACATACCAAGGACATTCATACATGAAACTCCCTCTACTTTTTAGTCTTACATCAACTTTTAGTATTTGCTGTAGTCATAAATCTTTTCCCGTTACAAGTGCATTTTATGAAATTCTGCTTTCAGTTTTGGTCCTAAATAAATCACGATTTTTTAATTAAAAATAGTAGTCAAATGTTATTGTCAATGTGACCAAGAGGTCGCGAGTTCGAGCCATGGAAACAACCTCTTGTAGAAATATAGGGTAAGATTACGTAGTATAGACCTTTGTGGTTTGGCACTTTCCCAGATATAGGAGTTTAGTGCATTGGGCTGCCCTTTTTTGCCTCTTGTAGGAGTGCACGGTAAGACGGTATGCGATCGACCTTTACGGTCTCGCCCTTCTTTGAACCCCGCATATAGCGAGAACTTAGTGTGTCGGGTTGTCCTAGTAGCAATAGAAGAAATATCTTAAAACTAGTACATCTAGTATAAGCCCTTGAGCTGGAACATACATTAAATTTGAGCTACAAAAATTATACGCCTATGAAAGTAAACATTCTGTTATAATTCGTTACAATTCTACAATTTTTTGTTCCATAAATTTTTGTAAAATTAAGCTCCCACTGTAGTTTCTTCTGTGTCTTTTTTACCCTTCAAGATCCATCTCAGAACTTCAAGAACAACAGCAACAAAACCCAACGAAGCAAGAAAACCAATATATGCATTCTTCCAAATTCCCACATTCATCATCTGAAAACCCTTGAAACAATTGATAATTCCCAATATTATAGTAGGCATAACCAGTGCACCAACGGTAAAAATTCCAATATATTCTATATTTGTGATCTGGTTTTGGGCTCAACCATCGAGCTAAAACTTGTAATGTTGCAAGCCCTAAAAGTGCACCACCAATATACCTATGGGAAGTGTGTTTAATTTTCACTCCAGAAGATTGCCTCCCAAGAACAAATCCCAAACTTCCACCAGTAATACCAAGAAAATAAGCCAAAATTTGACAATAAATAGGTAGATGAAACCACAAAGGATCTATCAAAGGTAAATGTCTCAATCTAGCAAGAACTGATGGATTATAATAAACAGCGGAAGCCATCTCAGTATCAAAATCATATGTAATCTAGACAACTTGCATAAATAAGATTTCACGGGTTACCTCTTGAAGCGTGAACATATCTCTTCTACAACGTGAGCCTTCAGTTCCATAACTTCTCAATGGAATCTCCATCATCCTTACAATCGTGATCCTCGAACGTTCCACGGCCTTCTATTGTGATACCCAAATAATACCGGAAATAGCAATTTCGTGTGGGCGAAATTTCTAGGAAAACTTGGCTGAAAATTTCAGCCACCATGTGCCTCTCGTTCTAGGTGGAAAATCTCATGTATTTATAGCACAAGTGTTAAGGGTTAAGACCCTTTTCCAAAACCTATTGGGTTTTCTTTTCCACCAAAAAAGAATTCCTTTATTTCCTATTATTTAGGCACAGTAGGGACCACAGAATTTAATTAACAAGGCTTCCAATTATGGAATTAATTTGTATTTTTTTAAATTAATATCTACCATAATTAATTACGAATTATTCCACTAAAAATTCATAATTGCACTCCTTATTCAATTTCGAAATTCATCCATTAAATCTTATTTAACTCCCCATGTTAAGATTCATATACGAATCAATTAAATTAAATTACTGACGATTTAATTTATTGATTATTTCCTATAGACTCTCGCTTAACTTATTTCATGTGTCGGATACAAAATCCGACGGCCGGGTTTACACATGAAAACTTATAAGCTTTCATAAAGGTGTATCATCAATCTCTAAACCGAGACATGGATTTCATCAACTAACTATTACTTCGCCAATGTACATTATTATTATCCAATTTGCCGCGCTTATTGACCCACGAAAGAATCTCGCCTTTTAACAAATCAAAACAATAATACTATACACAGCTAATAATAATTATATCAAGATTAAGAGTATAAGTACATATAATAGCTAGAGAGTTTATTTTATTAAGTCAGTATAAAATACTTATCTCTACCTGGTCCGTTCAATACATAAAAAATGTACTAGCACAAGAAGCTGGAATTAAACCATTCCCATAATCAAGATAAATTATATTTAATCTTGTGCTATAATCATTCCTGATGGTTTGTCCAATTCCATCTTTAGATTGTGAACCCAAACTATAAGAACCGGTGATTTAATATTTCGTATATAAGCTAAACTCTATACACTAAATTATCTACTATATAAGCAAAGGACACAGACTATTATATGATCTATTTAAAACTTTATTAAAACTGAATAAGCAATTATTTCATAATAAATACTATATCTAAACCAAACTCATGGTTAATAGTATATATCCCAACAAGGACAACACCAAGTGGCATTAGCATACCCCAACTAACACCATTGATAATCCCATGAGCAATTTTAAGCTTGGACCTTGAACTTGATTTTACTTTTGTTGCCATAGCTTTCCCCGAATGGAAATCCAAAGTTCCAAAAGACTTAACGTTATCTCCTGACAAGTCATGAATTCTTGGTTTATTATCTTGTAATGGTCCTTCTTGCCATACATGATTCACAACAGTACTTCCCATTGGTAGGAATCTCAAACTTGGCAAAGATGATGACTTCTCCATTGATATTCTGAGCTGAAACATCGTAAACTCTTAAACTCAAGTCACCTTTTTCAAGCATAGTTCCATATGTGGTAATAGGTGATGTGTATGCTTCAAGAGTACCATCAGAATGTTGCAATGCTACAAAAGCTTGTGATCCAACCATCCCGGTTGATGTAGGGTTTATAGCCCAAGCAAGCCATCTTCCATGCACGTTTTCGGACCTCCTAAAGGCGATTTCAACAGTACGAGAAAACTGGTCGAAATTCCAATGAATAAAAGAATTTAAGGTATGAAGTTCTGAGCATATGAGATGAAGAATAGGGAAACAAAGAAGCAAAAGGCTAGCAGTTTTGAGTAACCCATGGTTGTAGCACAGGGAAGAAATTTTTACGAGAGGAGTGTACTTTTATAATACATGAATTAATCCTAATTAGAGATGGATTAGTAGAGTTAATAACAAGTGCAAAATTAGGAAAATTTACGCGCAAAATAGATTCCCATTATGAGTGGGACTGTAATCTCGAAAATATTTTGACTTATTTAAAAAATGTTAATAACATGTGTAAGTAACGTTAATTTGGTTGGAATTAGGAAAATCCAAGGGCTGCTCTACGGTAAGGCAGGTGAAGCCCTTAGCTTGCCCTAGGCCCAAAAAATATTACTGTATATTATACATAATATAGTATTATTTATATTTATATGTGTTATAAATAGAACTCTATTTAAGGTGAATGTCTATCTTACAAGAAGAGTCTTACTTCAAGGCTAAGTCTTTTATCTTCCTATAAATAGAGGGGTCTTACCCCATTGTAAATCATCCCTAAGTATCAATAAGAATACTCCTCTCTCTACTTTTCTCTCTATTGCTCTTGTTCTTGTATTATTGTTCTTGTTCTTATATTATTTCATAACACGTTATCAGCACGAGACTCTACCGTCTCAAGAATCTTCTCGAAAAATTTAAGGTATTTCTCTCTTCCTAATTTGATTTTTTCGATTATGTCTGACATTATGAAAAGACAGTTCGTTGCCCTTGAAATTTCGGGCAAGAACTATATGACATAGGTGTTGGATGCTGAAATCCACTTAGATGCTATGGGTCTTGGAGACGCCATTAAAAACAGAGATAAAGCATCCACCCAAGACTGTGCTAAGGCCTTGATTTTCTTGCGCCATCACCTTGATGAAGGTTTGAAAATTGAATATCTCACAGTCAAAATCCACTTATCTTGTGGAAGGGCTTAAAGGAGAGATATGACAACCTGAAGTTGGTCACTCTGCCACAAGCATGATATGATTGGACTCATCTGAGGCTCCAGGACTTTAAGTCCGTTTCTGAATATAATTCTGCAATGTTCAGAATTACCTCCAAATTGAAACTCTGTAAAGAGAATATCACTGATTATGATATGCTTGAGAAAACGTTTGCAACGTTTCATGCCTCCAATATGGTACTGCAACAACAGTACAGAGAGAAAGGTTTCAAAAAGTAGTTTGAACTGATTTCTCTTCTCCTTGTGGCTGAGCGAAACAATGACCTGCTCATGAGAAATCACGAAAATCGACCCACTGGGTCTACACCATTGCCTGAAGTAGATAAGGTGTATTCCCATTATGCTAAGCGTGGAAAAGGCTATGGCTTTAATCGTGGTCGTGGTCGTGATCGGGGTCATGGCCGTGGACGTGGACAAGGAAGAAATTTTCCTGGTGTTAGTCACCCCCCAAAGAGAGATAACCACCAAAAGCGGAAACAGAATGATGAGGATCCAAAAGCAAATAGTTCAGAAACTATGCGTTATCGTTGCGGTGGAGAAGGGCACTGGGCAAAAATTTGCCGCGTACCAAGACATTTGGTTGAGCTCTATCAAGCATCTCTAAAGAGTAAAGACCCTGAAACCAATTTTGTCTCTAACAACAATTTTGAAAACACCCACTTGGATGTGGCAGACTTCTTTGAGCACCTTGAGGGGAAAATAGACCACTTGATCGGTGACGGATCCATGATTAAGGATGATGGAGTTGTTTGATTTTATTTTACTTATGTGTATTAGCTAGTGGATAAACTATTAGTCATTAGTATCAGCTCGTATTAGTTAGTTTATGATATAATGTTAGTATTAGTTCTTTAGAATGTTTCAATATGCTTAAATTTCGATGGTATTTTTATTTTCCAGCAAAGTTAGTCGATTAACTAATAAAATCGACTATCTAATATTTTGTATTAAAACTGGAATTTTCGCAAGCTAAGATATTCGAATATCTGATTTAGATATTCGAATAACCTGATTTAGTTATTCGAATAACCTGATTTAGTTATTCGAATAACCTGATGACTGTTTACTAAGTTAGTCGAATAACTAATTAGTTATTCGACTAACCAATATTTCGCATTAAAACTGAATTTTTCCGCAAGGCAAGATAGTCGAATATCAGGTTTAGTTATTCGAATAACCTAATGACTGCTTCCCTAAAGTTAGTCGACTATCAATCCAGTTATTCGAATAACCTCAACAGATTTTGAAAATATTGTTTAAATTAAGAAGCAACGGATTAAATTTGTTTACCACACTGATTTGTAGAAAATTAATTTACATAACGTATTTAAGCAACTTTTGCAAACATACTCGTAATGTACTTAACAACTAACGTACTTACATGACATTTCAACTTGAAACATTGTACCCTATACAGAGATATTATTAACAAAGTGTACTGTCACATGTCTGCATTGGCTTATAAATGTACACTTCTATACTATACACATATTCATGTCAATTGCTTAGTTCCAAATTTGTAATTATGTGATCGTCCATGATAATGTGCTAAATTATTCATCACATAACTTTTACACATTCTTTACATATTACATACACTACTCGAGTTTTATGATACGCTGTCATCTATTCACTGTATTACCTGTGTATATGTCCATAACATACATGCGTGCACCTTTGTAACTACTGCACAATATAGTTTCCACTTCTATATGTTCATTCATTTATGCATCACATTCATGTACCACACACACGATACCGGAAAAGCAACTTTTCCCAAAATTAGAGGGAGAAGTTGGTGAAATTTTGTGGAAAAATGCATCATTATCTCATCTTGATCCAAATACCTCTATTCGTGAAAAAGAGGTGCAAAAGATTATCCATTTGCAAAGAATAGCAAATCAAATGCCAGATGCATTTACAGATTTGAAAAGGATAACAAAATCACATATCCCCGCAGTGAATGTGACAACATCTGATCCACGAATATATATTCATTATTGAAAGAATATGAACATGAAATTGGTATTGAATATACCACACTCACCCCTAGAAGGAGGTTCGAGATGATACCACACTCACCCCTAGAAGAAGGTTTGAGATGATGTCATTATTATGGCATGAATGGTCATTGGTCACGTACCTATTGTACGCCAAAATAATTTGTCAATGTGACTACCAAAGGACAATAATAATGCAAGAAACATATCTTGCATATAATTTTTGACATGACCATAATGGTATAACTTTCTCTTTAAAAGAGTTATTCACCACATGGATGTTGATGAATTTGTGGTAGTACAAAACTAATTGAGAGCTCTAGAAAAGTCAATTACTACTATGTTGGAGAAACACAATTGATTACCAATAAGGTGTTGTGTTGTAGTAAGTCTCAAAGAAACTTATTCAGTTTCCAAAGTATATGTAAAAGTGGTTGATTATATTGAGACTATAAATAAAGGAAAGATTTGATATCTTCTATTACTACAACTTGTAGCGGGATAATTTGTGTATGAAAAGCTACCCGCTTCATTCTCCAGTTTGTACTACTTGTTCTCATTAATTAATTGACCAACTAAAGAGTTCGGGTTGAATCCCATAAATTCTGGAAATATCAAAGGTGAATATGGGCCCATTCACCTGCCATGTATACCACATATGATGCATCTATGATATGGTTACATGCGCGATTGTTATTAACCTGCAGCCTGGCCGGTGCTTGCGAGGTAAATTGCTCAGTAATCTAACTTCGAGCATAATTTCCAGATTGTCTATTCAAGATAGTTCATCTTGATAAGTTGGTTTACATCATAGCTGGTTTAGCAAAATGATTTATTGAGTGCCTCCACTTAATAGCTAAACTATTGCTTATGAGAACAAAGTTATATATATATCAGTTTGATATACGTTGTATACGAAAGTATATTATATTCTCCCCTCATAAGTGGTTCAGGGTCAGGAACCAAATAATTTCATCTTATTATTATTAATCTGCTGTGCATATTGACATGATAATGCACAAAGATGATTTTCCAGAGGTGAGGAAACATGTTAGTTTTCCTAACATGAGGGGGAGACATGATGAACACTTGAGAAAAGGTTACATGAGATGAATTATCATTTGTATATATAAATCCTCGAATATCATAATATGAACATGAAGTTCATAAAAGGATAATTCAATTGCAACATATTGCAAAGCATGCTACACCCAAAGAAAGTAACTATATTCTCACTGCAAATGCTCATATTAAGTCCTAGAAGGACAAAGTCTTGGATACGCTTAAAACGTATAGACAAATCGGTTTCAAAATAACTTCTTAATAAAGAAGATGAGCAAATGATCAAACTGATCATAATAAGGAGGCAAGTGATCCAAAAGATCACACGACATAACACTTCATAAAATCTCATGAGAGATTCAGGTACCTGAATGTATGAATGAAGAGATCTCCATGTTATGTCTTTATGAAAATTTACTGGAACCGATATAAAATGATCGTCGACGACATCTATGATAGCGCTAAATATCGATGAAGACCTTATGTTTGTCGAATACAAACAAAATATTGACTAAATGGAAAAGATACAATTCAAGAAGAATTGATTCCATATGAAAGACATGTAGTTTTGGACATGTAGTTCAAATACTTGAAAGTATAAGGTCAAAGGTATGTGTAATCAGTTTTCGATATTTTATTTGTTTATCATGACATGAAAACTTGATGTGCATCTAAAGTTTATTATATGGCTTATATGACTTAACTTGAAAGATTTAAGTTGCTTAAAGCATATACAATTCTTGGTCCTGAAGTACCACATCCTAAGTGCAATTTGTGTACATATGTATCTTGCTATAACTATGATAATGTGATGGCGAGGATATCCCTATGGAAGTATTGAAGAGTCATTCCACGACATTACATGAAGATGTTCATATCTATCAAGAATGATAATTTCAAGGTATGGAATATTCATTCAAGTCAATATGATTGATTTATTTATCAAATATCTACTAACGATTTCTTGAAGCTAGTGCACAAGATTGGAATGTGAAGGTTCAAGGATGTGAATTGATGTTCTTTTTAGGGGGAGTTAATGCGCGTTGCACTCTTTTTCCCTTACAAGGTTTTGTCCCACTGGGTTTTCCTTGCAAGGTTTTTAACGAGGCAACAAATAGGCGTATTTCTAAACATATGTACTCTTTTCTTTTTCTAGAATTTTTCCCATTGGGTTTTGTTTTAGTTAAGGTTTTAACGAGGCACATTATTGAATAAACATTCAAGGGGGAGTATTATAAATAGAACTCTATTTAAGGTGAATGTCTATCTTATAAGACGAGTCTTACTTCAAGGCTAAGTCTTTTATCTTCCTATAAATAGAGGGGTCTTACCCCATTGTAAATCATCCCTAAGTATCAATAAGAATACTCCTCTCTCTACTTTTCTCTCTATTGTTCTTGTTCTTGTATTATTGTTCTTGTTCTTATATTATTTCATAACAATATGTAATTTTTGTAAAAGCTTTTAAATTTTAATAATTTAAATTTAGTAGAGGTAGGATTGAGTAAGTTACTAAGATAAATTTTTTTCTCTCATTAAGTTAAACAATATATTTATTTTCTCATCAATTCTAATTTTCTTCCTCTATGTATACTCTTTTTCATGTCTCTCACAAATTTACTTTTTAATCTCAAATTCTCTAAATTAGCTTCTTCTTTTTTTGTCACATTTGATCTATTTATATACCAGAAAGCAAGTTGTTTTGCGTTCTTTATTAATTAAGAAATCCCCGAGGCAAGAGTTACAAGGTTTGAAACTCGAGTAACAATGAGCTTGCTTCTTTACCATTTCCAATTAATACCATATTTTTGTATATGGTGGAGTTCAATACAATGACGTATACTTAATTGACGCATTACGCTTTGCGTTCTTACTACTAGATCAAAAGTTATCTAGGCTTTTTTTGGAGATTTTTACCTGGTAGGACTCTTATTTAAATGCATTTATATTAGTTTTACCATTTCTGGATTATTTCAGTAATCGCAAATTTTATTACAAATGTAGCATAGTTAAATAATTTATTCTATAACTCTTCCCAAAACAAGGGATTATGTTTAAATTATTGTTATATAATTTTTGGTTGAAACAAGAATGGACATCATGAAATATAGATAACCGAAAATAATTTTTAGAAGATACGGGCACTTTAAATAATTGAGGAAGTAAAAACAATTAATGAACAAATACACATTAAGAGTAGAATAATATCATATACTAGTAGTTATATCTGGAAGTAGATGAAACAGTACAATATTTTAGGGGGGTGGATGCTATATCCTATATGTATGCAAATTGAATATGTGAGAAATTAGGGAGTGAGTTTGGTGAAGCAACACTCAGTTATACAAGGAAGATTTTATTGCCACCATGTCTTAATAACACTGCTAAAATTTTGTAATATTTTATTAAACCTTGTACAGTTATGATTTGTGTGTCTAATTATTGAGCTGTGGTTCTGCAATACCATCCACATTGAGTTTGTAGCGCCCAGCTGCTGGTGGATGCCATTAAACGAAAGTTAGAATTGATCTATCCATACATTCTGAGATTAATGTTCCAAAACTTTCGAGCAACATGGCATTTGAAGAATTAATGTTCAAAATTTTCAAAACAATTTTCCAAATTAATTCACCCTATTTCTCCATCACATGGGGAAAAAATCATCAAACAATGACTCAATCTCACCTAACTCATCCGAATTTAAAATAAATTATATAGAAACTAAATAAAAATGAAATATTGTTACGTGATTGTACATGCCAAACTAAGGCTACAAAACCCCTCTTCTTGTCTCTCCGTCTTCAGTCTCCTGCAGCAAGTAGAATTTCTGCTGGACCATAAAAAAAGATGGTATGCATACAACAACAGAGATTTTGAAGATGAAGTGATAATGTTCCCTCTTCCTATATAATATATTTTCAGGTCACACTGCTGCTACCAGTGTTGAGCTCTTGGAAGAAGGCCTTGGAAGCTTCATAAGTAGACCAGCAAATTGCAGCCGCAGGAGCATGGAAAAGCATCCTTGGCACCCACCCCCTCATAAGACCCTTGTATCCATCCTTCTTCAAAATTGTCCGAAAAACATCCCTAATTGACCCAGATTTAAATCTGTCACAGCCACAGACACCCTGCACCAACACGTTAAAGTTAGATGAGTAACATAATTTCACAAATGCATCACTTTTACAGATTCTTTTCAACTTCAAATAATCTTTTTTTCTACGTCAACTCAATATTGACCAAATGCCTAGTAAATTGTTTGTCTCAGCCATCACAGCGATTACTGCTTCAAACTAGACCGTGAAGTGTCAGAGACAATAGGGAAAAGTTTGAGAATGAAAATAAACTGGTGTGCTTGAGAAACATTGGCATTGTTTTATGAATCGGTTCCATTATGTCTGTTGTCAAATAAACAGGCAGTAGTAAAGAAAATGTTTAGCTTTTCAACAACTAAACACTCAACAGCAAAATAATATGCACAAATCTAGAAGCATGTCGTTCCACATACCTAATACCACACATGGCAGCCACATTAATTTACAGAAATTACTTGTATGGATTTAGATCATAGCATGTGGCCCTTATAGTAGGAAAGAGAAGTGCTCTTTTTGTACTTTTTCCACCCCCACCAAAGTGTACGTCTCCTAGAACTGTGATGCCTGAAGCATTGTTTGTAAGTACTAAAACAGTTTATCTTCTAATCACTCATTAGTGCAGATTTCTCAATTAGAGCCCATATCAGAAAAACAAAATAAAATCATTACCACATACCATATGTCATATGATATGAATAAGTCAGAGGTACTTTTTGATGAAACACAAGTCAAAGTATCTTATTCAGGCTTTCAGCCACCAGAACCTAAAAGGCAATGCAAGGCAACACAAATGTCTTGTGCATCAGCACTAACCTATTAGACCCGTAAATCAACTACCTATGTTCTACTTGTGCTGACAGCAGAAACGTAACCTTTCATGTCTCAAATTATTTTAAACACACCAAACAAGAAAAAGCAAAAAAAAAATACCTAACTGGACAAACAATATAGTATTCAACTAAAATCTCAATTCGGCTCTTCCTTTAAAGAAAAGCCCTTAACCACTTAACATGCATTATGGTACAAAGCCTTAAAGAGGACGTGAACACTATTGATCTTGACGCCCAATTGAGCAAGCACCAATAATTGAAAAAACCTTCACTGATATCCAAGCTTTTACAAAGTACGTTATACAAAAACATGCAGTAGAGAGAGGTTACAGATTTCAGTATAACCTTGGGCTCAATACTACTCAGCAACGGTTCCTTCTGTTGAGCTTGAGTTGAGGTCAATCCAACTTGAGCCAACCCAAATAGTCTAAACAAGCCAGTCTCAAGTAGCTTGAGATATCCAACAAACAGAGTAGAATCCATAAGTTTCTTTTCTCTGCTCTTACTCTAGTTCTGTTCTTTTAATTCATGTAATGTTATCTTAAAAAACCCAGTCCAAAATAAAACTTTCTGACCTTTTCAGTCTCCTTTTTTAATAGTTACACTTCCAAAGCCTAGAGTATTAGTTCCGGGTAAATATAGCACTGCGAGTTAAGATGGAAATCACCAAATTCACAGAAAATCATTTCGTACTCATTCAGGACAAATCAGTACCATTCTCACAATCTCAAGCCAAACACATACCTACTTTGAACCAAATGATAAAAGATACTATTCTTCACATGCTTATCAGATGCTATCTCCTTGATCCTGAAAAAAGCAGCTACATATTTCTAACCTTCAAGCTGGTTGATTCATGGTGATGGCAAGTAGTAGCATTTGAAGATCAAGGATATAGCGTGTGCTTTCAAGCGCCCGCTTTTTTTAAAGCACCTCGCCTCAGGAGAAAAGGTGACACTGCCCTGCTTTGCATCACGTCAATGCTTTAAGCATAAGACGCTAGCCTTTCACAACACTGACCCCACCAGCAGCTTTGTGCAGATGGTCACACTAAAATCTCCTCACCTGTTCTCCTCTGTTTTCTGCATACTTTTCATCCCTTTTTCGTCAACGACTGTATGATGAACTTACAGCTCATTCTAAATATCAACAAAATTATTGCTCAAGGTTTTGTCTTCCACATTTGGGTTGCAAAAAACATACATTCCTTCCTTTACATTTTGCTTGTTTAGTTAGCTACCTTGAGAAATCTAGCTATGAATGTGCTTTGCTACCCATGGACACTTTAAGGAGATAGAGCATCTTCAGGCAGGTCATAGAAAAGCAAGCTTAAGCCCACAATTACAGACACAAAAGCAGCATAAATACATATAACCTCATATAGGCTATAGCAACAGGAAATCCAATATAAATGTTAAAGAATCTCTCACCCAACAAATAACTCCAACAAAGCTACAAAGCATGATTTAATAAATACCTGACATTGTAATTGCGTCTTCACAACATCAAGTGGCGTTGTAATCAAGGCTGCAGATGCCCCAGCTGCCGCACCAGCAGTGGCATGAACTATCAATCTTTCGTCACTTGCACTCTCTGGCGAAACCCCTAATAAGCCCCGTTTTGCAGCCTCATACGTAGCAAAATGCACAGCCGTATGTGGGGCATTCATCAAGACTGTAGTTTTATACGAAGCATAAAAAGCCTTGAACCCTTCTTCCTTCAAAACCCTCCTCACACAATCCATTACACCTTTGTACGGACTATCACTCAACTGCAGCCTCTGTTTCACCATATCCATAGGCGTAAACACCGCATCACTTGCTACCGTGGCAAAAACACCTGAAATAGCATGTGCACCGGAATTATTCGGGTTTCCGCCAGAAAAACTCTTCTTACAAATCTCATAAACGGAGAAGTAAACGGCATGGGCTGGGCCAGCACCAAGGCCCATAGCTCCAATACCACGGTAAAGTCCAGGAATCCCTTCGGATTTGAGGATTGACCGGAGGGCTGTACGGATACTGGCGTATTTAAGAGGACAAGAACCCAAGGCTTGCATTTGGGTTTTAATTGTATCTACCGGGAACATCGCCATGTGTTCTACCATGCCGGCGATTGAGCCGGCGATCATGAACTGCCAGAAATGCAGCCCGTCGTGTGCCGGCGAAACGGCGACCTCCGGACGGTGGTAATCGGATGGTTGCGGCACTGATAAAAGGTCCGGTTTTTGAAATTTTGGGGAAGCATCGGTGGCCATGGAGAGAATTAGAGGAAATTAAGAAAATTTTAGGGCTTCAGTTCAACTCGGTTCGGGTTACGGGATGTGTTCAATTGGGTTCCTGCCGTTCGAGGATTAGCTGCTCAGAGGGAGGATTAGGGCTCAGAGAGAGGATAGAAAGCTGAAAGCTTTTTTGTGAGATTTTATGGCAGGTTTTGAGGAGGAAGAAGGAGTTGCGGTTAGGTTTAGGGTTCCAAAATTTTGGGGATTTTGCTCACAACTGTTGACTTTCCTAATTTAATTTAACTAACGAGAGTTCTTTCCCTTTTTTTTCATTATTATTATTATCGGTGGTGTTAGGCAAAATTTTGTTCGCACCTCGACTCTAATAAGTTCCTTTTTTTTTAACTGTATAACCATTTTTAAAATAATAATCTAAATATATATAGATTTTATAATTTATCATTTATCCTTTTCTTTTCTAACTGTGTGATGCGGTTGATTTGTTCATACCTATAGTCCAATTATGTACGTCTTCGGGAGCGGAACTAATCTATTATACATGGATTTGTGAATTCAGTAGCTTTTAAATATACTTTATATATATTTAAAAAAAAATTTATTAAATATTTAATTAAAAATTCAGTTATTTATTATATATTATTTACTTAAATTTATTATCAAAATTTATAAATTTTAAATTATGTATTCGCTTCTGTATGTGTAATGTTCAACGTAAATAAATAGCGAATAATTTTGTCCTTCAAAGTTTACTAACTTGGCAGTCTAACTGATCTTAAACGAAAATAAACACCTTTCTCCTAAAAGTTTTAAATTTCAGAGTTCAAACTCGACATTTTTTACTAAAAAAGAATAATTTCAGTCATCCATGCACCCTTTAATAATACAACAGGGACTTTTTTCCATAGAGCCTTCGACGTAGATAGAAAAGGAAATGGTTCTTGTGGGAAGTTGTATTAATTTGCTTATGTCAATGTGTGTGTTTTTAAAAAATATTTTAAGTTTGGTGTGTAGGCCCGTTTGGCCACTAAAAAAATTCACCTTTTAGAAAAAAAAATAATTATTCTCTTTGACTTAAAATAAGTAATTTTCTAACTGTTTTTATGCATATTAAAAATTTATCTTTTAGTATTAATTAGCAATAAATTTAATTATATTAATATTTACTATATTTTTACATACACTTCTAACACATACTCCAACACTATTTACACCAAAGGTAATGTAGGAAAATAATAATTAATTTAATTCTTGAAAATCACTTATTTTGAACAACAAAAAAGCCAAAAAATCATTTATTTTGGATCAGAGAAAGTACCTTTTTTTTGGAATGAGTGTTTCGCTGTAAAACTTTAAATTTTACTTGAAGTGAAATTTCAGAATATTTTGAAAATTTTAAAAATTCCAAAAAAATTATATTTTCAAAATTTTCACTTCAAATTACTTACAAAATTTCAAAAACAACTCAAAATTATATTTATATTCAAACACAATTTTAATTTTCAAATATCATTTTTATTTGATTTTCTTTTTACCTTTTCGTAATTCACAATTCTTATGTCCAAATGCCCACTAAATGGACATTTCCTTTTTGATCATCGCTTTGAAAGGAAGATTAATAATCCAAGTATCTAGAAAGGGAATAGAGCAGATCAAAAGCAAAGTGGATAAGTAAAACTTTGATGATGACAAAGAGATCAGTATTAAACGTTAGAATTGTAGAAAGTTCAACCGTGCCACGTCAAAGTAAAGAAAAGACAAAGAGAGAAACTTAATTAATTATCTCAAGTTGTATGAGATACTATAACGTCACAATTTCTATTGGAAATTTAATTATCAGGAAGCTGCTGAGTAAATTTAACTTTTCCGTGCAAAAGCTTTTTAGCATGCAAAATGGAGTAACTTCTGGTTATGCCGGGATTATACTAATAATGCAGTATTTCAAATTCAAAATCAAATCTTTTACTCCGTCCGTCCTAATATTGTGACGGTATTTGACTAGATACTAAGGGTATGTTTGGTATAAGAAAAAAAAATATTATTTGGAAAACGAGTAGTAATTTTATTATTTTTCGATATTTGATATGCAAATTAAGAAAAATAACTTCTCAAGAGTAGTCATAAATAATTTAGATACAATAAACATGAAGCCATAAACTTTCGAACCAACAACCTTCCCGACCCACAAATTTTATAAACTTCCGAATCACTAAACTTTCAGAAACCGCAAACTTTCGAACTTGTAAGCTTTATAATTTCTAAACCCATAAATTTTTAAACACATAAGTTTGGAACTTATAAAATTTCGAACTTGTAAACTGAAAGATGAAAAAACTAAAACTGAATATATATACTAAAAAATACTTTTTTCCCAAGGGAAGGACAGTGGGGGGTGGGGTGGGGGAGCAAGGTGAGTGGAGACCAAAAAAACTAAAATTTGAAAACAAAAAATGCCTTTTGGACAGAGGGAGTTGGGTGGGTAGGCGTGGGGTGGGGTTGGGCAGGTGAGTGTTGGGGTGTGAGGTGGGTTGGCGAGGGTGAGGAAGTTTGAGAAGGAGTTTTGAAAAATGTTTTCCCTTTTCGCGATTAAAGAAAATATTTTCCTTCAATTGGAGGAAAATGAGTTCATAAGAAAAATATTTTTCAAAATATTTAAACCAACAAAACATGGAAAAATTGAAAAATAATTTCCTTCCTACCAAACACACTTTAAGTTTAAAAAAGAGGTGAAGATTTTTTAAACTTGTGATCTAAATAAGTCATACATATTTGTGTGATATAAATTATTTCCTTAAGGGTAAGTAGAAAGTTTAAAATTGAATTATTTTCAAATAAGGAAATATGACATTCATTTTAGAATAGTGTCACACCTCCTTTTTATACGGCTACCTCGAAGGATGATACATGGAGTTTTTCCAATTAAGTGACATTATTCGAAATTGGATTATTTATTTATTAAGAGTCGCCACTTGGGATAGGTTTGCCTTTTGGTGCCCCAAGTCACTGGTTTATTTTAGAATCTCAAATCGAGGAAATTTTCGACTGTCCAAATGGAGTATGCGAACCAGAAATTCTAAGTAAGAAATTCTGTTGACCCGAGGGAAGGTGTTAGGCACCCTCGGATCCCGTGGTTCTAGCATGGTCGCTTAAACTATTGTAACTGGCTAAAATCTGATTTTTATACATGTTCATCCTAAAGTGCAATTTTAAGTTACTTTATACTGCTTTTAATGTTTTTAAGGAAAATTTGCAATGTCATTGAAACACGCCGCGAACCACGTCACATAAATGTGCATGTAATTTTTGACATATTTCAACTTCATTGAGATTTGAATTTGGGTCACATAAATGTGCACCGTAATTAAGGAGATAAAATTATTAAAGACGCACCTAAGAGCGACTAACGTATTATTATCTTTGCGGGAACACCGTGAAATTCGCTAAACGGCGCATCCCGAATCTCTAAATATTTTAATATAAGCATTTCACGAGGGCCATGCAATTTATAGATTCCGTTTGGCACGGCACCCCTCGTTGTTATTTCTTTTATTTAAAGGCCAAACCTAAACGAACTACTACTTTTCTACACTTTTGTCTCTAATGCTTTGATCAGTTATTAAGAGATCCAAGTCTCCAATTCGAAACCAGATCTGGACATAAGCATTGTATTGTTCAAACTAATCACTGGGCTTATAAATCTGCCCAATGGGGATGAATTTCAAACAAGTCCATTAACAAATTGCACCTATTATTCCAGATGCATGCATGGATCGAACTAATAGCTGATAAATTGTTCTAGATTTTTTAGGAAAGGAAAAACATTGAATCAAAGTAACATCCCATAAATTGGTGCAGATTCTTAGGAAATCAAAGAACAACATTGAACAAATTAATATGGCTACTAACTATACATGAAATATTAAACTCGAAATAAGCCTGTATTAACATATTAAAACACTATTTTCCCAATTTCAGGACTCAAATGCTGAAATAAAACTAATGTTCACATGTTGACTCTATCACAACTGTAAGAAAACTAATTTCGAAATTTATAACACCATAACTTTGAACTAACAATCTAACTTGATAAATTTCTACTACTAAAACAACTAAACAAACTACCCAACAAGGGGTAAAACAATCCAGATTTACTTACACAAATTCTAGTGGGATGAAAGTCACAACTAATACAAATGAGAGTCTACATAGTCCATATTAGCAATCCTGTTACATGAAATTGATACTAGGCATTACAACTACTCAATTCTCATAAGAATTACAAGTATGAATGCAGATTAAAATAGAAATCAACAGGATTAAATTAATTGTTCATCCAGCGGAGTAAATGTAGTTGTGGATCTGATCCTTTGCACATTTAAAGATGAGGAGTACTTGGTAACCAAAATACAAAGGGGGGTAAGGAATCAGTAGCAGTTTTTAGAGATCAGCAGCAAAATTGTAAGCAACACAGCAGTAATAACCAGATACAAACAGAATAGGCCACACACAGCTTTTAAAATGACCTCAAATCACTTGAAAATACTCCCAGGAGCTCCAGAAATAATCAAACCCAAATTATATAGTGCAAAACCCCAGAAACAAGACCAAATCAACTATGAACCTAGTTGGACCTTCGATAGAACATTATTTTATTGAATTTATGTTGGTTTTAGAGTTCTAAATGCCCAGGTTTTGAAGGAAGCTTTCAAACATTAAAACTAGACTAACATTTTAGATTGTTTTTACTTTACATTAGGTTATAATTGCAGGAATTGGAGGATTGATTTTTTTACTATTGCTGGAAATTTTCAGAGACTTTTCAGACTGTGTAACCCCTTTTTTGAATTAATTGGGGTGCCTTTTATAGCCAAAGGCTAGGGCAAGCCTTTTATTTCAATTTAACTACTAGTCCCTCTTTCACTTTTCAGATTTAACTACTTGGTCCTTTATTTTCTGACTTGTTTCCCAAGTTACTGCACTAAACTATTATTTTTTAGACTAAAGTCCTCTTCTAGAAGGGTCGAAAAGATTCTAGCATTGTTCTTATTTACAGGATACCCATACTACCCTTATTTTAATCCTAAAACTACCAGAACCAAATTAAAACCCTGTACTACCCTCTTAGTTCACTAGAATTACCATTTGTACTAAGCTAAGTCTTAGAATCAACTACTAGCTAACTATCAGCTATAACCAAACCATGATCAAACCTGGACTATTAATCAGAAAATTGAATTAAAATTCTGAGAGTAATGACTCATTAACTAACACTATATACTAGCTAACCCAACTGAAATTACAGTATTCAAAAGGAAATATGCAAAGTTATATTAACCTGCAGTCTTATCATGAAATCTAACTCTAATTCATATCTATTATCAAATAATCAATTAAAAACTGGCAAGTCACAAAATCAAAAACTGTAGCTAATCTAAAAAAACCTAAAACTAATGCAACAAAATTATCAAATGAAATATGTACAAACGGGAACAAAGATTGATTTTAATTAGACTAACTAAAGTAAGGTTATAATCGAAATAAAGGGTAACCCAAAAAACAAAACCAAATCTGAATGAATTTAACTACTAGTCCCTCTTTCACTTTTCATATTTTAACTACTTGGTCGTTTATTTGGCCAAAACAAACATGCAACTCCATTTTGAAACTCAAGCGACTTTTAAAAAAAATCGACTCAAAATTAGGTCAAACTCAGATTTGAAATTCGAAAAGCCTGGTGTTTATTCGAATGAATCTGGACTTGTTTTTGGGTAGGGGAGGCCAAGGGGAGTGTGGGGTAACAATTTGGAAGCCATTAAAACCGACAACCGCTGTGGACGGCGGAGCAGCCGCTCCTTTGGAGGGATATTCGACGCATTTGGCTAGGTTTTGAGGGGTGATTTTAGGGGGGGGGATGAAATAGGAATGCATGGGGATTATGGGGTGTAAATTTGGGTGGATTTGGGGTTGCGTCACCGGCAGCGGTGATTTCCAGCCGACGGCGGGCGGTGGAGATACGGTGGAGGCGCGGTGGTGGTGTGGTGGTGTTACACCGGCAGATTTAGGATTCTTTGGACATGGTAAAATGTTTGTAATATGGGGTGTTATGTAATAGTTTTATAGTGTGACACCCCCTTCATTTGACTGTTCGATCAAGATTGATCAACGGCTCAGGTTCTTTTGGCGTAAAATGGCGGCGTTTCATTTCTGGGGCTTTTGGACTGGGCAAGGCGTTGGGTCTGGGTTTACTTAATGGGTCAGGTGGTTTTTTGGGCTAAATTTTATGATTAAAGTGGCCCAGATCTTGGTCTTTACAAAGACCCATATTATTATATTCAATTATTAATTCTCTTTTATATATTTTTGTTTTTGTTATTTATTATATTTTTTATATTTTTTAATAAATAAAATGAAAATGAAACAAAGCATATTTAACTTCTACAAAAATAGACTAATTAACCTTTAAAATAACCTAAATTCTAAATTTCAAAAGAAAATTGAATAAATGTAAGAAGAACCAATTTTGTTGTTTTTCCTTATTTTCAACATTAACTAATTAATAACCTAAAAAATATAAAAAATAAAAATAAAAAATTAAGTCTTATATGCAAACATGCCATTTTTGTATTTTTGTATGAGTTATACTTAATTAAAATGCGCAATATGTAAATAAATAAAAAATTATGCAATTAATTCCTCAAAATTCAAATAATAAAAGGAAAATGTAAATAAACACAAAATCACTCAAATAATTCCTATAAATCAAATAATAAAAGGGAAAAATAAAAATAAACATAAAATCACGCAAATAAATCCTGAAAATTCAAATAGTAAAAGAAAAACCCTAATTTAATGAATTTTATAGGAACATTTCGAGCGAGGGAAAAATCACGTGCTCATAGCTGCCCCTCTTTGCTCGGAGACACGAAGGGTTTCCGGGCAAAGATAAATGAGCGACTCAGAGATTTTTGCCTTCTTTGCATTCCATGAGAAGCTTTTGAAAACTGTCTGACTGAATCCTGCTTCAAAAGTTGCCTACATATCCTTGGCTATAAATGAATCAGGTCAGTATAGTTCTGGAATGTTTGGTAGCTGGGACTACCATGAGCTGTGATTTCACTGCTGATGTTACTACTACTGCTTGTTGAACCCCTTATTACACCAAAAGGAAATCATAACTAAGCTAGCTATGCCTATCAACTATGAGTTACAAGATTCCCATCTATAATTCTCTTGAAAGCTTGATCTTGAGTCTTAGCTGGATTCGCCAAGGACTCTGATCTGAATCTTGATGCTCGTAAGCTGTAAGTTACGATTCTTCCTTCAGCATTGAAATCAGCTGGGACATGCACGACTTGTGACTTTGAGTCAAATTTGGACAGACCACATCTTTCTTTTCTACCATTCTGGATTTGTTTCCTTTTGTTCTTTTCTTCTTTTCCTTTATTCTGGATTGAGATTCGCTCTTCTGGTCATCCCAAATCCTGTGCCTTGAGGTAAAACTTGTTCCGCCATCAAAACCAACACACGAACAAAATTTCTACTCTAGTTTTCACTAGGAAAATTTCGTGAGTTATTTGTAGCACAAATCTGAACTATTTCCACTTAGAACAATAAAATCGGGCTTATGTATTTTTGGAAAGACTACCAAGTTATGCTGGCAAATGGCCAGGTTATGCTGGCAGAAGAAAAAGGTCCCTGCTGGGGGGGTAAGAGGAGAATCCGCGGGTTATGCCGGGATAGGAATAAAAAGTCCCTGCTGGGGACGAGGAAGAGAATCCACGGGTTATGCCGGGACGTATGAGAAAGATTCCTGGGTTATGCCGGGGGATCCGCGGGTTATGCCGGGATAGGAATAAAAAGTCCATGTTAGGGAAGAGGAAGAGAATCCACAGGTTATGCCGGGACGTATGAGAAAGATTCCTGGGTTTTGCCAGGGAGTTCCGCGGGTTATGCCAGCATCGGAAGAAGGAAATCTTGGGTTATGCCAGGGGAATCCGCGGGTTACACCGAGACTAAAAAAGAAAAGACTCCTAGGTTATGATAGGGGATCAGCGGGTTATGCCGGGATTTGAAAGAAGACTCCTAGGTTATGCTAGGCTGATCCGCGGGTTATGCCAGGATTTGAAGAAGGAAATCCTAGATTATGCCAGGGGAATCCGCGGGTTATGCCGGGATTTGAAAGAAAGATTCCTGGGTTATGCCAGGGGAATCCACGGGTTATGCCGGGATAGGAAGAAGGAAATCCTGGGTTATGCTAGGGGCATCCGCTGGTTATACTGGAATTTGAAAGAAAGACTCCTGGGTTATGCCAGGGAAATCCGCGGGTTATGCCGGAATTGGAAAGGAAATCCTGGGTTATGCCAAGAGAATACGTGAGTTATGCCGGGATTTGAAAAAAGAAATCCTGGGTATGCCAAGGGAATCCGCGGGTTATGCCGTGATCTGAAAGAAGGAAATCCTGTTGGGGAAGAAGAGAGAAAGACTCTCAGGTTATGCTGAGGAATAGTGGGGAATGAAAGAAAACGAAGTCCCTCAGGTTCTGCTGGGGATAGAGAGAAAGGAAAGATCCTTAGGTTATGCCAGGGATAGAAGGAAATTGGTCCTCAGGTTATGCTGGGGAATGAAGGAAGAAGGAGGTCCCTCAGGTTATGCTGGGGATGGACAAAAGAAAGGTCCCTCAGGTTATGCTGGGGAATGAGAGTGGAGCCCTCGGGATCCTCAGTTTATGCTGGGGAGAACATGGTATGATCCTCGGGTTATGCCGAGGAGGTCCACAGGTTATGCTGGGGAGAGCTAGGGGATGTGGTCCTATAATTGGGGATAGAGTCGGGGATCAGAGTCTTATGCTATCATTTTTTGTGATTCTCCTTTTCTTCTTTTCTTTTATAAAGATTGTGGGAAAAGATGCAATGAGAACTTCCCTTGTATTTATCATTGGTGCAAGATTTTGATTGCATTTTCCAGTTATCCCATTGCTTTGGATTACACCTATTTCAAATTTTCAAACAAAGCACGATTTATTAGTTTGAAACAATGGTTGGTTTTGTGGCCTTGATTTGCTTGATCCCGGTCTCATCTCTGTTCCACTTCAGGGCGTGCCTTTTGAAACTTTTGTGGAGACAATTAGCCCACTCGGGCATAGACTTTCCAATCTTGATTTTCCTTCGTGGGAATTTGACATTAATTTTCTTTTTTCAACTTTCTGCTTTTGAAGCGCCAGCTGTCATGGCCAGCCTGGATTGGCTTGATGTGTTTGTTGTGCCTGGGAATTTCCTTTGGTCGTTTGAAGGAGAACCCTGGAGATCGTTCTTACCACCTTTTCTTGCGGAATAGTCATGAAATCAAGGTTAAGCCGAAAGGGATTCGGGGAAACAACAAAAGCAATCATATGTATTTAAAGAGAAGTGAAGGACTTATCTGGGGGTGCATGCCAACTTCAAATGGCATGACATGCTTCTGGGACTAGATGCCCGGCGCGTACCCATTTCCTGTTTCTTGTGACCCATATTTCAATCTTTCAAAACCATGGAAACTTCCTCGGGCTTTGATAGTGATATTTCTCCTTTTCGGCCGATGGCGCCCTTTGTGGGGTTTTGCCAATCGACCTATCTCATTTCTCTTCTCCCGTCGCCCGATAGTGCTCTTTTATGAGTTTTCACTAAACGAACTCTCTCATTTTTATTTTTTCTACTCACCGTCGTCTTATGGTGCCCAAAGGTTTTCACCGATAAGACTCTCTCATTTTTATTTCTCTCAAATCGAATTGTGCCAAATCCCAGCAATGGTGTTTGTCGTGTCCCCGCCTTTGCCAATTGATCGGAAGGACTTGGGTCAGGTTCTTGGTTAAAGGAAATTGGATGGGAACTTACAACTCTGGAACCATTCTGACGGGTTCATGGCCGAACCATTACATCATCTGCCCCAGTTTTTTTTTTGGGATTGGGGTTTTTATTTTGATATGATCGAATCTCAGGGAGAGGCTGCCTACGTATCCTTTCGGAATCAAGTCAGACGTTGTTCAGGAAGTGTTTCCTAAACTAATTTGTTTGTTGTTTCTTTTGTTTTCATTTATTTTTCTCTTTTTTATTCATTTTTTTCATTTTCTTCTTCTCCTTTTCTTCATCTTCATTCTGTTTATTTTTCTTTTTTTTTTCTCTTTTTATTTAGCAATTCCGGGTTCCAAAGAGGGTGAACAAAGAAACGTAGCCGACTCAAAGGGTTTGCGAGGGATTACTAGTGTTTGGGGTAGCGAGAAAGAAAATCCTTCGTCATTTTAATCGACCAGAATCATTGCTGCAGGGAGTTCAAATGTAATATCTTTTTACTGCATCTGCATTCACTGTTGTTTCGGGATCGTCTCCTTTGATGCCACCCAGGTACAATGCTCCTTTGGGCAGCATCTTTCTGATAATGTATGGACCTTTCCAGTTTGGAGCAAACTTTCCTTTAGCTTCCTGATGGTGAGGGAGAATATGCCTCAATACAAGCTGTCTGACTTCGAAATTCATGGGGCGCACTTTCTTGTTGTAAGTGCGGGACATTCTTTATTGGTACAACTGCCCTTGGGAAACCGCGGCCATTCGTGTTTCGTAAATTAGTGACAGCTGCTCCATCTGAGTCTTAACCCACTCACTATCCTCAATTTCTTCTTCGAAAATTACCTGGAGCAAAGGGATTTCTACCTCTGCGGGTATAACAGCTTCAGTCCCATAGACCAATAAGTATGGCGTTGCCCCTACTGATGTGCGCACCGTGGTGCGATATCCGAGTATTGCAAAAGGCAACTTTTCATGCCATTATCTTGAGCTTTGAATCATTTTTCTCAAAATCTTCTTGATGTTCTTATTAGCTGCTTCAATGGCACCATTGGCTTTGGGCCAGTAAGGAGTGGAGTTTCTATATATTATCTTAAATTGTTCACATATTTCTCCCATCAGGTGAGTATTCAGATTGGCAACATTATCTGTAATAATGGTTGCAGGAATACTGAAGCGGCAAATGATGTTGGAATGCACAAAATCTACCATAGCTTTCTTGGTGACGAACTTTAGTGTGATGGCTTCGACCCACTTTATAAAGTAGTCGATAGCAACCAATATGAATCTATGTCCATTTGAGGCTTTTGGGTTAATTGGCCCAATGACGTCCATGCCCCAGGCAGCGAATGGCCAGGGTGCTGACATAGGATGCAATTCAGCTGGAGGTGCATGAATCAAATCACCGTGCACCTGACATTGATGACATTTCCGAACGAAGCTGAAGCAGTCTTTGTCCATGTTCATCCAATAATATCCCGCCCGAAGTATTTTCTTTCCAGTACATACCCGTTCATATGAGGCCCACACACTCTTGCGTGTACTTTGTGCATAATCCTTCCGGCTTCCTCGGCGTCGACACATCTTAGCAAGTTGAGATCTGGGGTCCTCTTGAATAAGATATCACCACTCAAGAAGAAACAACTCGCGTGCCGTCGGATGGTTCTCTTTTGATCCCTAGTGGCCTGCTCGGGATACTCTTGTGTTTTCAGAAATTCTTGATGTCAAAGTACCAAAGCTGAGTGCTGGATTCTGCTTTGGTCACATTACAATACCCATGTCTTTCCTTGATTTGGATCTCTAAAGGATTGACGTAGGCGTTTCTAGGATAAGTCAACATAAAGGCCAAAGTTGCGAGTGCGTCTGCTAACTCATTGTGACAGCGAGGAATGTACCTGAACTGTACCGACTTGAATCATTTGCTGAGGTCCTCTACATGATGTCGATAGGGGATGAGTTTGACATCTATCATTTCCCACTCTCCTTGGGCTTGCCGGATAACTAGATCTGAATCCCCTGTGATTTATAAATCCCCGACGTCTTGATCAATAGCCATATTCATGCCCATGATGCAGTCCTCGTATTCAGCTGTGTTATTGGTGTAGGAAAATCGGAGTCGTGATGTGGCTGGGTAATGTTGACCCGTGGGTGATATTAAGATTGCCCCAACTCCTACGCCTTTCGCATTTACTGCTCCATCGAAAAACAGTTTCCAAGTAGTGATGTCTTCAGATGTTACCTCTACTGAATTAACTTCTTCATCTGGGAAATAGGTATTCAAGGGTTGATATTCATCGTCGACTGGGTTCTCAGCTAGATGATCCGCTAATGCTTGGGCTTTTATTGCGGGTCGAGTGACATAGACTATGTCGAATTCAATAAGCAGGATTTGTCATTTTGCCAATCTCCCTGTGGGCATCGATTTTTGGAATATGTACTTCAACGGGTCCAGTCTTGTTATAAGGTAGGTGGTGTGGGCTTGCAGGTAATGCCTCAGCTTCTGGGCCACCCAAGTTAAGGCACAACAGGTTCTTTCTAGCAAGGTGTATTTGGCCTCGTAACTGGTAAACTTCTTGCTCAAGTAATAGATGGCCTGCTCCTTCTTTCCAGTGACATCATGCTGCTCGAGAATGCAACTAAAATAGTTCTCCAGGACCGTCAAATATAGAAACAATGACCTTCCTGGTTCCGGCGGGACCAAGACTGGTGGATTGGACTGGTAATCTTTAATTTTGTCAAAAGCTTCTTGACACTCTTTAGTCCCTTTTTCAACAACCTGAATATGGGCTCACACGTAGACGTCAACTGGGCGATGAATCGGCTAATGTAATTCAGTCTTCCCAACAGGCTCATTACATCCTTCTTGGTTTTCAGAGGAGGTAGCTCTCGAATGACTTTATCTTGGTTGGATCCAGCTCGATACCCCTTCGGCTGACAATGAACCCCAGAAGCTTGCCCAAGGGGACCCCAAATGCACACTTGGCTGGATTCAATTTCAAATCATACTTGCGAAGCCTTTCAAAGAATTTCCTTAGGTCTCGTACATGATCCCCTTGAGTCTTGGACTTGATAATCATATCGTCAACATATACTTCTATTTCCCGATGCATTATGTTATGAAAGATGATGGTCATAGCCCTTATATAATTTGCCCTAGCATTCTTTAAACCAAAAGGCATAACCCTGTAGCAATAGGTCCCCAAAAGTGTAGTGAAGTCAGTTTTCTCAGATTCTTCCTCATCCATCAACACCTGGTGGTATCCTGCGTAACAATCGACGAAGGACTATATCTCGTGTTTGGCGCAGTTGTCAACAAGGGTGTGGATGTTTGGAAAGGGAAACTGTTCTTGGGACTTGCCTTGTTCAAATCTCTGTAATCTACACATACTCGGGATTTCCCATCTTTCTTTGGCACCGGGAATGTCACACCTCTTTTTTCCCACACAACCCTGTTATGGGGTTGAGTTAGAAGAGTTTTTCCAATTAAAGTGACGTTTTGAAAAGGGATTATTTATTATTTGGAGTCGCCACTTGGAATTGAGTTTTGGTGTTCCAAGTCACCTTTTATTTGAATCCCTTTTCAAAAGGAAGGTTTGACTCTTAATTTATGGTCTACAAAAACAGAAGACTGAGTAAGGAATTCTGTTGACCGAGGGGAAGGTGTAAGGCACTCTTCGAGTCCTGTGATTCTAGCACGGCCGCTTCTATTGATTAATGTAAGGCTTAAATCAATTTTTTAGCCATTCTTGTATTTCTATTAATTATGGATTATTTATTATCGCTTCACTTAATTTATTATATTTTATTAATTATTTTGACCAAGATTTGATACGCACACAAGGTACTTCTTTGAATTAATATTAAACCAAGGTACGATTTATACACATGGTTATAACATAATTATTTCAAATTGAAAAGGTATCAATAGGCGGAATGCGCACATGATCCTTTCATTATTTAAGCACATCAATCCAATGTTTGGGTATCAACACATGAGCTAATAGTGTATTTAGAATATTTAATTATTTTATGTCCTTCATACTCGAGATATTTAATTGTATGTTTTTATTATTGGAACTAGTCTTGAATTAGTTCATGGATCATTTTACCCTCTCACAGTTATTTTTATATACAATCCTTGAAATGTGTTAATGAGCTAAATTTTTCCGTAAACCCATTCTTTCGATATCAACATCACACACAAATAAAAGAATAAATGTTCCGACAATTCTAAATGAGAATCCAAGCATGATAAAATAAAAGAATATTAAGAAAAAAAACGACATTACAAATTGAACCAAATAAGATATTTTCTATTAGTCACATTGACAAAAAAAAAGTCAGCTTAAAAATAAGAAAACTAATCGATGAAAATATCACACTTTACATTTACAATGTGTGACGTGAATTTTTTTTTATGCAAAAATTTAAGAAAAATTCAAAATTCAAAATAACACAAAAGAAAAATTGCAAATATACTCCGAACCCGAAACATACTATAAGGATTTTACATGAACTCTTTAAGGGAAGTAAACTTTTTATTATTATTTTTTAGAAGTGGGATCGCCGCAAATTAATAAAATTTAAGGTAAAAACTCGTGATGGACTTAATTTTTTTGGTTTAGTATTTCTTATCAATAATTTTTATGATATAAGATATAACTTTATTGTTTGAACTATTCTTACCTATTTAACAATGATATTATTATAATATCAAAATTTAAGATAATGTTTTAACCAAAAAAGTAAATAAAAAAATATTTACCTACTCAAGATTCAAGGAATAATAATTTAAATACACAATAAGGATTAAGAGAAAAATAAAAACTCAAATACCACTCCAATAATAAATGAGATGTAAACTATATCAAACAACAACTTCATTATAGATCTTAATTCTTATAATATAGTAATTTACAGTTTATGTTCCAACAAACATATTAAAATGGATTAAATAAAAGATTAGAAGAAAACCTGTAATGTGACGCTTCTTTATAATAAAATTACAGCCACAATCTACTGATTTTCAAAACTAGCAATGCTAACTTTTCTATAACCCGAACTCGGAACCGCAAACGAAATATCGAACTCTGGCTCCAAACTCTCTTTCTTTCTTCCTCGTTTTTTTTTGTTTGCTTTTTCTCTTTGTTGTTTTTCTTATTTTTTCTCTTTCGTTAATTTTCTCTTTTATCTCTGTTTCTTTCCGTTCCTTTCTTTGCTTTTCTTTTTGTTTTTTTCAACGTTTTTTTTCTTCCTTTTCTCTCTTTTCTTATTTTTTTAGTTTATGATATTTCTCCCTTTTATAGAGAGAATGTGGGTGGTATGTAAAGGAGTTGGAGTTAGAGTTAGAGTGGGAGAAGGGGTTGAGAAGAATATGGTGAGTAGTTAGGATAATCTTTGTTTGAATTTTTCAAGATTTATCTTTTTTTGTTATATTATTATTTATTATTTTTTTCTTATTATTTGCTTTGCTCTTTTTTTCTTGCCTTTCGTTAGTTTTTTTTCTTTTTTCTTTTTTCTTTTTTTTTTGTTAATAACATTTACTTATTCTTTACTAATGAAGAAATTAGAAAGTAACATGCATAGTTAAAAATATTAGCTAGCTACCTTATACTTAAATATTATATACAAAAGAAAATTAATTTTACATTGTAGTTTAAATTATACTAAAAGAAATACTATAGCTTACATTTAAAATTCTAGTTAGATTTTTTAAAAAATTTTTATTTATTTAAAACTAGGAGTAAAACATATACTCTAAGAATATGAATATATAGTTAGTATATTATTTTTTAAAAAATAAAACCTACTAAGAGTAAGATAAAAGTTTTAAAATATTAAGATTAGACGTAAAAGAGATGTTTACACTAAACTAGTATAGAATTTGGCTGTGGTAAAAAATTAGGTGTTCACAGGGACTACATTGGCCAACCATGTGGTGTATCGAACCACTCGGATTACTCCAGCCTTCAACTGCTTTGTGATCTCCTCTTTGATCTTATCACTGATATCAGGCTTGAACTTTCTCTGTTTTTGTTGGACTGGAGGGCATTCGGGGTATGTAGGCAACTTATGAGCCACCAAATCAACACTCAGTCCAGGCATATCGTCGTAGGACCAAGCAAACACATCTTTGAATTCAAAAAGAAGTTGAATAAGTGAATCTCGGATTTCCTCGTTCATGTGGATGCTTATTTTAATTTCCCCGGTTTCGCCGAGACCTCCCAAGTTAACCGGTTCGGTATCATTAGATTTGGCTTAGGTTTATTTTCAAAATGTTCTAATTCTCGATTGATTTCCCTAAAAGCCTCTTCTTCGTCATACTCCGGTTCTTGGTTCATTATTTCATAATTAGGCGGCATGTGCGGATCGGGGCATGAAGTCCACGAGCATGTCATATTATTTAATGCCGCATTATTGGAACTGATAGAAAAGATGAAATAAAAGGAAAATAGCAAAAATAAGAAAAATAAAGGAATGTAGACGATTAAATATTGATTTCATTTCTTTGAAATTGCAAGATAACAGGGTTTACATTTGGATTAAAGGAAAAAAGTACTAAAGGGAAAACACCCCAGTTACACCCTGAAATAACTCGTGATGCAAGAAAATATGGCAAGGCAGGACTACTGGGCCTCCCGCCTGATTGGGAAAGGCATAGCCTTCCAGTTTTGCAATTTGGCATCCGATCCCATGTAGAGCACCTCAGCGGTGCTCGAGCCATCTCCAATCTGGATCATGTTAGCTTCATACAATAGTTTTCTCATGTCCCCACATATATTTTCCATTTCCTCCGTTGTGAAGGTCTCGTCTTCTTCTTCCTCACTGTACTTTGGCTTCACAAATGTTTCGTACAAGTGGGGTAGAGGTTGAGATAAAGCCCATCCATGACGCTTTCTCTGGTTTGCCCAGGTTATATCCTCTGGTGTTGGGTGGAAGCCTAAACCGAAAATCTTCTCTGCGGTAGGCAAAGCAATTGGCTCAGTTATCCCTTGTAGAGAACTTCTGTATCCCTTCCCTGGTTTGAATCCTTGACGTATCATTTCTCTAGCCACCATGATTGAGGCGTTTGAGAGGAAAGGTTGGGGACATGGTTTGCCTTCTTCATGTTGATCAGCTACCATGATTTCGAAAGCCTGGTAGACTATATGCTCACTTCCTTCTTTAGCTTCGAGGCCGGGGATAGAGGGATCGCGGTAAATTGACTGTTCATCTTTGCCATGGATCATGATTTCCTGGTTCTCATGTTCGAATTTCAGCATTTGGTGCAGAGTGGAACGCACAGCTCCTCCTGCGTGAATCCATGGCCTTCCTAGGAGGTAATTATAAGATGTGTCCATAGCTAATACTTGGAACGTTACCTCAAAATCAACCGTACCAATGGTCAACACCAGATCAATTTCTCCTATCGTGTCTCTTTTAATTCAATCGAAAGCTCGGACAGACACATTGTTGAGGCGGATCCTCTCCGTCTCGATTTCCATTCTTTGCAATGTTTAAAGTGGGCATATGTCCACCCCGGAGCCTCCATATACCATTAATCTTTTGACGTAATAGCCTTCGCATTTGACGGTGAGATGCAGGGCTTTATTGTGGGTGGCTCCCTATGGAGGCTAATCATTCTTACTAAATGTAATCTGGTTAACAGCAAAGAAACTCTCTGACATTTGCTCCAATTGTTCCACGGAGGTTTGAACGGGCACATAAGCCTCATTTAATGTTTTGGCTAACACCTTCTGGTGCTCTAGATAATCCATCAACAATGATAATAAAGAGACTTTCTCAGGGGACTTCCGGAGCTGATCCACCACTTCATAGTCCGGCATTTTCATCTTTCGAAAGAAGGCCTCTGCCTCTTTAGTGTTTACTGGCTTTTTAGGTGGGAATCGCCTTTTAGAATCACTATTCACCTCTTCCAGGTCAGAATATTTCTTTACGGGGTGGCTTTCTTGAGTTTTCCCAGTGATCTCTTTACCTTTGTATGTGACCGCTATTTCTTGATAGTTCCAAGGGACTGCAGAAGGGTCTGTCATAGTCCTCTGAGGCGCGCGACTTATTACCATAGGCTCATTCAGCCTTGGCGATTTAGTTGGTCCCTGCACCACATAGGCTCCTTTGGATACGTACATAGTATTGCTTAACTCAAATCTTCTCAGGGGACTCAGAGTTGGCTGCTTTTCTTGACGACCCCGGGGTATGTAAAGGGCAGTTCCTTTGACGCGTGTCGGCTCAATTTTGGCTTCAACCTTCTTTTCATCTTTTGGGTGCTTGGTTTCACTCAATTTCTTTTCTTCTACTTTCTTGGAGGTGGCCTTCGGCCTTTTATCTGCATCAGCAATGGCTATTATGGCTTTCAAAGCACGGTCAAATTCTTTGCCTTTGCAGATCATCCCGATGACCGGACCGTTGTTGTGGTCCGATAATGGGTTATTAGTCACATTTGAAACATCCTTATCCCTCAACACTATTTTCCTTTGTTCTATTAAATCTTCCACAACTCTCTTTAGAGTCCAATAATTTTTTCTGTCGTGCCCTTCGGCCCCTGAATGATAAGCACTGTGGATGCCCCGTTGGTAAGAAGGTGACTCAGGGTTTTGTCTGTTCAGAGGCACAGGCTGCAAGAGACCCATCTGGACCATCTTTGGGAACAAGATGGAATAAGACTCCCCAATTGGTGTAAAGTTTTGCCTTCTGGGTGGCTCCCTGGGACGGAAATTGTTTTGAGGAGGGCGGGGATTATAGTGGTTTTAGGGAGGCTGGTTTCTCGGGGCCTGGTTCCTGTTGACCTACTGTTGTGGTCGTGCAAATGGCTAGGCATTCATAACTGCGTAAGGTTGGGGATCATAATGCATGTCTTGATGGGGATATAGTGTTGAGAGGTTCTTTCTGAGAACATGGGCTTGTGAGCATGATGTCTTCTCATACTGGAGGCTGCCATTGAAGCTTCTTCATTCTTTTTGTTCCTTGCGACCCCTCCTGCTTCACCTTGGATGGCCTGGGAGGTTGCTCTTATGGCTAAATGACTCAGAATTCTTCATGTTTTCAAATAATTTTCTACCATCTCGCCAATTTTGATTGCTTCCGCAAAAGGCTTGCCCATTGCCGACATCATATTTTGAAAATAATCCGCTTCTTAGGCCTGGAGAAAGAAAGTGACCATCTCTATCTCATCCATGGGCGGCTTTACTCTTGACACATGTTCGTGCCACTTATAGTATATTCTCTGAAACTCTTTGAAGGCTTCTTCTTCAAGTTGGCCAAGGAGTTCCTATCTGGCGCAAAGTCAATGTTGTACTGAAATTGCCTTACAAAATCCTGGGCAAGATCATCCCAGATATGCCATCGTGAGACGTCTTGGTCCATGTACTATTCTAAAGCAATGCCTACCAGACTCTCTCCGAAGTATTTCATTAACAGTTCCTCTTTTCCGCCTACCCCGCGCGATTGGTTACAGTACTTTTTCAGATGAGCAATAGGGTCGCCATGACCGTCATACTTTTCAAACTTCGGAATTTTAAATCCCAACGGAAGGTGTACATGCGGGAACATACACAGATCTGTGTAGAAAACACTCTTTTGCCCACTCAAGCCCTACATGTTCTTCAAGCTATGCTCAAGGATTTTCATTCTTCTTGCTATCTCATCTTGTTCAGGCATTTTATGAGTTTTATCCTGTACTGGTGTAAGTTCATATGGTGGTTGAGGATAAGTGTATGTGGGGTACGAGGGAGGCTCAGTTTGATAATTGGGAGTTTGAAATGTGAAAGCCGTTGGATCAAACATGGGTCTCGGCACTGCGGGCTGTGTGGTGGGTGCACATGGAGGAGCCATAAAAATATTGGGGACTGTGCCAGAGATGAACACCTAAGGGTGGAATTCAGAAGGTGCTCCGACAAAATTGCCGGTATGGTAGGCTGTCCCAAGAGGATGTTTAGGTGGCTAATGGGAACCGTGGAAGTACCCCCCGACTTTGGGAAAAGCTCAGGAAATACAGGGATAGAACTCGGAGGCTCTTTTCCATTCGTCCATGCATCCCACATCTCCATGACTCTAAGTCGTAGGATCCTATTTTCTTCGGCTGCCACAGACTCTGAGGCCGGGATGCCTACAATCGGGGTATCCTCTGAGATGAGTTGCCGGCAAAGTCATATCAGATGACATTTCTGCACTTTCTTTTGATTTGGTAAAATACCGATGTGATGCCAGTTTACCACAAACCAACCACTGTTTCTAAAACTTGAGACTGGTATTTATGACAACAACAAACGGTTAATTTGAGTCAGTTAATGGACAGGGAATTGCACATTGGGCGTGATGCACCTATGCAGTCAACATATGTCTACATGTTTGCGAGGGTCGAATGTGTCATCCCGGCATTTATTCCAAATTTCCCTTTTGATTCCACTTTTTATTTTCTTGCTTTTCTCTTTTGTGCTTTCTAACTCCCTAGTTTTCCTTTTGTTTTGGTTTTTCTCTTTTTTTTATTCCTCTCCCTTTCTTTTGTGGATTTTGTTTTTATTTTTTAAGAATACAATCGAATTCTATGAAGATTTCCTACATATCATGCCCCGTATGAATCAGACCGAGTGTAGTTAATAAAAAACAAAATGAAAGCAACAAGACATTTTTTTTTTGCATTTTCAATTTTCATAATAACAACTTTGGTTACAAAGACCGACAGATTTAAATAGGCAACTAGCAGACTCTATCATAAGAAGAACTACAGACTCGAGGAACAATTAACCATGCATAAAAGAAAATACAGACCCTAAGAGAACAATCTTCATAGGATTCATAATAACAGCTTTGGTTACAAAGACCGACAGATTTAAATAGGCAACTAGCAGACTCTAACATAAGAAGAACTACAGACTCGAGGAACAATTAACCATGCATAAAAGAAAATACAGACTCTAAGAGAAACCGGCAGACTCTTTAAAGAAAAATACAGTTTTCAGAAATCACAAACACATTAAGACTTCAACTGCTCCTGGAGCCCGCGAGGCATCATTCAGCCTTGCCACAGGTCGACTAGCTAAATCCCCTTGAATGTACTCGGCGAACGAAAAGCATCACGGAGGCAAAGAACATAGATCTAGGCATGTATTCATAGTTGTTACATTTCATTGTGATGTAGTGGGGGATTCCTTTGATTCTTTCTCGCATGAAACCTTTCTCCTGCAGTAACCGCCCAATCTGTTCAGTTCTGGATCCCAAAATTTGTTTGGCTGCTGGATTCTGCTTTTGAAGCTGTTGCAAATTCGATTCTAACTATGCCAATGTTTTGTAACAATGCTCCCTTTCAATATTGAACTCTTTTTCTTGTTTGAGCATTTTGTTTTCCACGGTGACGACCTTTTTCTTCAACCCTGACATCTCGCCATCGAACTCTTCTTTTAGTTGCTTGATAAGACGTGCTCGTTCTGATGCATTTTCAACTAATTGTTTCCGAGCCCTGGCTAGTTCCTTTTTGCTTTGTTTAAGTCAAAACTGTAGTCATCCACCTTCTGTCTCAAACCATCTATAAGTTTGGCATCCTTGGCACTCCGGATGGGGTTTTCTGCTGCAACCTTCATCTTCTGAATTTGGGCCATAAGGGTTTCATTTTCCTTGGCCAGTTTCTTGTTGTCACCCTCATCTGTGGCGGCCTACAAATCCTTCTCCAATTGAAAATTCATGATCTGCTTCTCTAGTTTGCTTATCGTATCCCTGTACTCACGTTCTTTAGCCAACCAATCCCACTACTCTTGCGATGCTTTAACAAATTCCTAAAGATGGGGCCTTTTGGCTGGCCTTTCGAACTCAACTTGTCTCCTATGCCAAGCAAGATATCCTGGCGACACTTCACCTTTGGACCGATCCCGTACACAAGTGTTCGCCGTTAGGTATTGGCATTCATTCCAAATTTTGCAAATTGTTGCTTCGGGGAACTAACCATAAGGTCCAATCTCGACTACTTGGGTGCTTAGATCTTCATCTTTTGGAACTACCTGACACCTTCCGAGTTGTCTCCAAACTCGATGCGGGGCATAATGCTGGATGCTCCTAAGATGCATCAGAAGGAAATGAGGTTCTATGGACGGCATGTATATGATCTCATCCACAGGCAACAATCCCAACGTCCATTCTATTTGAATGGCATTGAGGGACTGAAAGTAGGATGTCCATTTTCCTACACCTTCGGGCAAACTAAGCCCTTCAATTCTCGTGTAAAATTCTTCTATACAAGTTTTCTCTACGGACCCATAGCTCATAAACTGGGGATGGTGGCATAAATGCTCGGTCATCATATTTGCAATAATAGATTGCACCCCTCAAAGAAATCTTTCTTGGCCTTGCAAGCTGTGAGAGCGGAAAAGATCTCGGCTAATATTATAGATGCGAGTGTGCACATGGCCTGGGTGCATAGAGTGCTGACAACCCCTTCTATCTTTATGTCGATTTTCCCGTCCTTCCTAGGAAACACCAGAAGCCCTAGAAAAGCCACCATAAAAGCGAAACGCTTGTGTTCTTCCCATTTGACATGGTTTCCTTTCCTACATATTGAACCCCCTTATGTGACCATATCTGGTATACAGGAATGAAAAGGCGCAAAACCCTTCTGCCAAATTCGAGTCATGTACTACTCTGCTTATTTTCAAAGTATCCAGGAATTTGTGCACCGCTACAACTCTTGGAGCAACCAAATATCTGTGTCTCAAAGGAAGCTCAGCATTTTCGATGTACCCAACTATTTCTTCTAAAGTTGGGGTAAGTTCAAAAGTCTGAGAAGTGGAACACACTATATGCCAGGTCCCAGCACGTGACCAACGCTCTTATGATGTCTCCTCGGGGTACAATCTCCAATAGTCTGGGAAGACCCCCGAAATACTTTTTTATCTTATCTTGCCCTTCTCTACCTAGGTCATTCCACCACAATCGCAGCTCCAAAGGGATTCGGCTTACAAATGAAAACAGTTCGTTTTGAATTGTGCTCATCTTGCACATTTATTAAGGCGAATTAGTGATTTATGTCTTTATTCCTGTTTGACTTCAAAAATCAAAAGTTTTTCTTTTATGACATTTATTTTCTAAAACCAAAAGCCCAGTTTTACGAATACGACCTTTTAGCACTTCCGGAGGATGTTTCTAAGGTTGTGCTCGCTAGCCGGCCAAAATAAAGACCCCAAAGGTGTCCGTTTGTGCAAAATCAGCCTTCTGACGTCCCTTTTGGGAACATTGTGCTATTCATGACAACAACAACGTCGCCCGATTTATTTAGGACAACAAATAAAAATCTGAAAATTATTTTTCTTTGTTTTGGCTAATTTTGCAAAAGGGAGGTTGGACCCAGTGGGGGTTGCCTACGTATCCCACGCCTGGTGAGAATCAAACTAGCGTAGTTCGGGTAAAAACTTTTGTCAAAACTAAAAATTTTGTTGAAAAGCCCCCTTTTTCATTCGTTTTTCCCTTTTCCCTTTTTTTCTTTAAAAACTCCGGCAACATTTCGGCGCTATTTGAGCATTGGTTTTACAAATGGTTAATCTCAGTAGCCCTAGTACCACTTATTCTCTCAATTTTTCTCCTTATTTAGAAGCCAGTTAACACGCGAATCCAAAGCAAATAAATGTGCAAGTAGCACGCAATATGTATCAGGATGATATTTTTATTTTGTGTCACCTGTCCTAGACGGACCCAACCCCTGTGTTGAGTCCCCTAAGTCAAACGCACGCGATGCAAACAAATATTCCTATAGGGATCCGACATGAGGTCTTGTTATGTTAAGTTCAGAACCTGGGTATTTGTACTAGATTGTGTACCCGAGCGAACAACTCGAGTCGAGGAGGGGGCTACGTACCTGGGACCCGCAAGATCGCCCGTCTTAGTAACTTGTCCGAGCCTCTTTCTTATTTTAGGGTATGACAATAATAGAATAGGGAGTCTCAACCAGCGAGTACATCCCCGAAGATAAAGAGAGAAGCGTTTCGTAACAGTTTATATACAGTTATTCAATATCAAAGGGGTAAAATTTAGCACGTTAGCATGGAACATGTAGGAAAATCAGAAAAGCCAAATATAACAGTTATTCTAAGCTCGAATTCTTGAACCCTGAACCAGAGATTGTGGGTTCGGTCCCTAGCAGAGTTGCCAGAGCTGTCACACCTCCTTTTTACATGGCTACCCCGAAGGATGACATGTATAAGGGAGTTTTTACAATTAAAGTGACATTATTCGAAATGAGATTATTTATTTATTAAAAGACGCCACTTGGGATAGGTTTGGCTTTTGCTATCCCAAGTCACTAGTTTATTTTAGAATCCCAAATCGAGGAAATTTTCGACTGCCCAAATAGAGTCTGCGAACCAGAAATTCTAAGTAAGGAATTGTGTTGACCCGAGGGAAGGTGTTAGGCACCCTCGGATCTTGTGGTTCTAGCATGGTTGCTTAAACTATTGTAACTGGCTAAGATTCTGATTTTTATACATGTTCATCCTAAAGTGCAATTTTAAGTTTCTTTATACCGCTTTTAATATTTTTAAGGAAAATTTGCAATGTCATTAAAACACGTCGCGAACCACGTCACATATATGCGCACGTAGTTTTTGACATATTTCAACTTCATTGAGATTTAGATTTTGGTCACATAAATGTGCACCCATAATTAAGGAGATAAAATTAAAGACGCTCCTTAGAGCGACTAACACATTATTATCTTTGCGGGAACACTGTGAAATTTACTAAATGGCGCGCCCCGAATCTCTAAATATTTTAATATAAAAATTTCATGAGGGCCATGCGATTTATAGATTTCGTTTGGCGCGGCACCCCTCATTGTGATTTATTTTATTTAAAGGCCAAAACTACACGAACTGCTACTTTTCTACACTTTTGTCTCTAAAGCGTTGATCAGTTACTAAGAGATCCAAGTCTCCAATTCGAAAATAGATTTGGACAGAAGCATTGTATTGTTCAAATTAATCACCGAGCTTATAAATCAAACCAATGGGGATGAATTTCAAACAAGTCCTTTAACAAATTGCACCTATTATTACAAATGCATGCCTGGATCTAACTAATAGCTAATAAATTGTTCCAGAGTTTTTAGGAAAGGAAAAACATTGAATCAAAGTAACATCCCATAAATTGCTGCAGATTCTTAGGAAATCAAAGAACAACATTGAAAAAATTAACATGGCTACTAACTATACATGAAATATTGAACTCGAAATAAGTCTGTATTAACATATTAAAACACTATTTTCACAATTTCAGGACTCAAATGCTAAAATAAAACTAATGTTCATATGTTGACTCTATCGTTACTGTAAAAAAACTAATTTCAAAATTTATAACACCATAACTTTGAACTAACAATCTAACTTGATAAATTTCTACTACTAAAACAACTAAACAAACGGCTCAACAAGGGGTAAAACATCCATATTTACTAATACAAATCCTAGTGGGATGAAAGTCACAACTAGCACAAATAAAAGTCTACATAGTCCATATTAGAAGTCCTGCTACAAGCAATTGATACTAGGCATTACTACTACTCAATTCTCATATGAATTACAAGTGTGAATGGAGATTAACAGAGAAATCAATAGGAGTAAATTAATTATTCATCCAGCGGAGTTAATGTAGTTGTGGATCTGATCCTTTACACATTTATAGCTGAGGAGTACTTGGTAACCAAAATACAAAGGGGAGTAAGGAATCAGCAACAATTTTTAGAGATCAGCAGCAAATTGTAAGCAACACAGCAGTAATAACCAGATCCAAACAGAATAGGCCACACACAACTTTTAAAATGACCTCAAATCACTTGAAAATACACCCAGGAGCTCCAGAAATAATCAAGCCCAAATTAAATGGTGCAAAACCCCATAAACAAGACCAAATCAACTCTGAACCTAGCTGGACCATCGATAGAACAATATTTTGTTGAATTTCTTTTGGTTTTAGAGTTCTAAATGCCAGATTTTGAAGGAAAAGCTTTGAAACATTCAAACTAGACTAACATTTTAGATTGTTTTTGCTTTACATTAGGTTATTATTGCATGAATTGGAGGATTGATTTTTTGACTACTGCTGGAAATTTTCAGAGATTTTTCAGACTGTGTAATGCCCTTTTTTGAATGAATTGGGGTGCCTTTTATAGTCAAATACTAGGGCAACCCTTTTATTTCAATTTAACTACTAGTGTTTCACTTTTCAGATATTAACTACTTGGTCCTTTATTTTCTGACTTGTTTCTCAAGTTACTGCACTAAACTATTATTTTTTAGACTAAAGTCCCCTTCTATAAGGCTCTAAAAAATTCTAGCATTGTTTCTTATTTACAGGATACCTATACTACCCTTATTTTAATCCTAAAACTATCAGAACCAAATTAAAACCCTATACTACCCTCTTAGTTAGAATTACCATTTGTACTAAGCTAAGTCTTAGAATCAACTACTAGCTAACTATCAGCTATAACCAAACCATGACCAAACCTGGACTATTAATCAGAAAATTGAATTAAAATTATGAGAGTAATGACTCATTAACTAACACTATATACTACCTAACATGAATTCAAAGCACCCAACTGAATTCAGAGTATTCAAAAGGAAATATGCAAAGCCATATTTACCTGCAATCTTATCATGAAATGTAACTCTAATTTATATCTTATATCAAATCATCAATTAAAACTGGCAAATCACAAATCAAGAACTGTAGCTAATCTAAAAAAAAACCTAAAACTAATGCGACAGAATTATCAAATGAAATATGTACAAACATGAACAGAGATTGATTTTAATTAGACAAACTAAAGTAAAGTTATAATCGAAATAAAGGGCAACCCAAAAAACAAAACTAAATCTGAATGGATTTAATCAACATTTCTAATTAAAACAAATGACCAAAACAAAGCAAGCCGTCAACAAAGAAGTAGAAAAATAAAATAAAAATACAAAAGATAACAGAAAAAGTGAGCACTTACTGATTGAGTCTTCAATTAGACTTGCTGATTTTAATTTGAATCTCCAAATGGAGTTATATGTTTGTTTTTGGCCAAAACAAACATGCAACTCCATTTTGAAACTCAAGCGGCTTTTAAAAAAACCGACTTAAAATTAGGTCAAACTCAGATTTGAAATTCGAAGAGCCTGGGGTTTATTCGAATGAAGCTGGAATTGGTTTTGGGTAGGGGAAGCCAAGGGGAGTGTGGGGTATCAATTTGTAAGCCATTGGAAATGGCGCCGCCGTGGACGGAGGAGTAGCCACTCCTTTGGAGGGATATTCGATGCATTTGGCTAGGTTTTGAGGGGTGATTTTAGGGGGGTTGGAAAGAGGAAATCATGGAAATTATACGGTTTAAATTTGGGTAGATTTGGGGTTGCGCCGCCGCCGCCGGCGATTTTTAGCGGGCGGCGGGCAGTGGAGATACAGTGGAGGCAGGGTGGTGGTGGGGTGGTGTTACCCCGACAGGTTTAGGGTTCGTTTGGGCATGGTACGATGTTTGTAATTGGGGGGGGGGTGTTATGTGACAGTTTTATAATGTGACACCCCCTTTATTTTGACCGCTCGATCAAGATTGATCAACGGCTCAGGTTCTTTTGGTGTAAAATGACGTCGTTTCATTTCTGGGGCTTTTGGACCGGATAATGCGTTAGGTCTGGGTTTATTTAATGGGTCAGGTGGTTTTTTGGGCTAAATTTTATGATTAAAGTGGCCCAGATCTTGGTCTTTACAAAGACCCATATTATTATATACAATTATTTATTCTCTTATATATATTTTTGTTTTTGTTATTTATTATATTTTTTAGATTTTTTAATAAATAAAATGAAAATAAAATAAAGCATATTTAACTTCTACAAAATAGACTAATTAACCTTTAAAATAACCTAAATTCTAAATTTCAAAAGAAAATTGAACAAATGTAAGAAGAACCAATTTTGTTGTTTTCCTTATTTTCAACATTAACTAATTAATAACCTAAAAATGTAAAAAAAATAAAAACAAAAAATTAAGTCCTAAATGCAAACATGCCATTTTGTATTTTTATAAGTTATACTTAATTAAAATGCTCAATATGCAAATAAATATAAAATTATGCAATTAATTCATAAAAATTTAAATAATAAAAGAAATATGCAAATAAACACAAAATCGCTCAAATAATTCCTAAAAATCAAACAATAAAAGGAAAAAATGCAAATAAACACAAAATCACACAAATAAATCCTAAAAATTCAAATAGTAAAAGACAAATCCTAATTTAATGAATTTTATAGCAACATTTCAAGTGAGGCAAAAATTACGTGCTCACAAATAGACTAGAAAAAAGTATGACACATGAATTGAGAAAAATAAAGCATTACTAACTGAACTTTCTGAATTGAGATTAAAGAGTTGTTACCCCTCGAACCAAATAACTCTGATTTAGGACTTTAATCACATTATGATATTCAAACTGAAGAGGAAAAATGTCACTAAAAATATCGTTGATGTGTTGTAGGTGATTCAATTTCCAAGATTTGGCTTGGATCAACGACCAAAAAGCTTGGCGATTGGAAATATTGGACTTCTTGTAGATGGTTCCATCTAAAATACAATTACTTTGTTGTATTATAAATATTTTTGTATCATTGTATTTGGAAGTGAATGAAGAGCTCCAGTTATTATCTCCTCTAACATCGGTAAGAGAGAATTGAAGAATACTTTCTGTATATTTCTTATTATTCTGAAGTTCTGTACATGTTCATATTTATATAAGAGTAAAGGAGTCTAGTCTATTACAAACCCTAGGATAACTACATTTAGATAACCTTTAATTACATGTTGTATAAGGACTGTATATCTGATGTATTTACATGCTTCAAGGAATGTACGCTTTGAGGACTCTTGTGCTGTATATCAGCAGTTTCCCACAACGTGTGGCCCAAATAGAGGAAGGCCCAAAGATCTGAAACCTATTCGATGGTCTTTGATGAACTTAAGCCTTCCTCCTCATCAATGTACAGACAAACAAGGATGACCAAAGCTGCTCCAACTTGTTCGAATCAATCTGGAGGAGAACAAGTAGTTGTTTCATATTTTCCTTTATCCTCATCAATATATTTGGCCCTTATAGCAGTTATACCAACACCCCCCTCAAGTTGGATGGGGATGAAAGTACCCCCTCCCAACTTGCACAATAAATCACGATGAGTAGGACCTGGGATTGAATTAGTAAGAGATTGGAAAGCTGAGAAGAAGATCGAACAAAGGATAATGAAATCAAACCTGCAAGGAATTGTTGTCGGACAAAATGACAGTCAATTTCGACATGCTTGATTCGTTCGTGGAAGATCAGGTTCTTTGCAATGTGAATCACAGCTTGGCTATCGGAATGAAGAGGAATGGTAACGAGATAGGTATAGAGAGACCATCGAATAGACGGACTAACCAAGAAAGTTCGCGACTACTTGCCGCATAGAGCGATACTCTGCTTCGGCAAAGCTAAGAGAGATGGAGGTTTGTTTTTTTTATTTCCAAGAGATGGGAGAAGAACCAAGAGAGATGTAAAACCCACTGACTGATTTTCTCGAGTTTGGACAAGTCCCCTAATCAAAATCGCAATAAAGCTAGGAGCTGAAATGAAGAAGAAGAAGGCATGAAAAGTCCAAGACCTGGTTCCTTTAAGAGAAAACGAAGGACTCGAAGTCCTGCAACAAGATGTGATTTCCTCGAGTCCTACATATATTGAGTGAGATTCTGGATGGTGAAAGACAAATCGGGTCGAGTGTGTGTGAGATAATTCAACTTGCCAAGGAGATGACGATATATAGTAGGATCAGGTAAAGCCTCTCCAGAATCAGCGAGCAACCGGGCAGTTGGGTCCAGAGGACAGGAGACATGTGATGAATTAAAAACATCAAATTCCTGAAGAAGATCCAATGTGAATTTCCCCTGAGAAAGAATTAGACCCTGTGATTCACGAACTACTTCCATGCCGAGGAAGAAATGCAAGTTGCCAAGATCCTTAATTTCAAATTCTTGGTTGAGGAAAGCTTTTAAAGCATGTAACGCTTCTTTGTTGTTTCCTGTTAGTAAGATGTCGTCCACATATACTGCCACAATATATATAGAAGATTCTGTCGTTTTGAAAAATAAGGAATAATCGTTTAGAGAATGAGTGAACCTTTTGAAATTAAGAGCACTGGTGAGTGTTGCATACCATTGTCTTGAAGCCTGACGAAGTCCATAGAGAGATTTCCTTAATTTACAGATATGATTAGGAAGGGAGGCAAAATGCCGGGTGGAAACTTCATGTACACTTCCTCATTTAGGTCGCCATGTAAAAAGGCATTATTGACATCTAATTGGTAGAGTTCCCATCATTTCTTTACTGCTGTAGCTAGAATGCATCGAATGCTGGTCATTTTGACTACGGGGGAAAATGTTTCATAGTAATCTATTCCCTCTTTCTGAATATCACCTCTGATCACCAACCTTGCTTTCAATCCTTCTATACTACCATCAGATAATTGCTTAACTTTGTAAACCCATTTGCATGGTAAAGCCTTTCTTCCTGTTGGTAATGTTACCAATTCCCTTGTTTTATTTAGCTCAATGCTTCAATTTCCTTGTCCATGGCAGCCTGCCATCCAGGGTGATATGCTGCCTGTGTATAATTAATAGGTTCTTGGATATTTGACAAGGTGTTGAGCATATGTTGATTAGAACAAGATAATGCATTAAAAGAGAGAGACTCGGGTGTGACCGGGGCTAGAAAACAAGAGCTACTTACATCTGTGAGTTGGATGGCGTTACAAATCTAGTCTTTGAGGTAGGTTGGTGCAATATGAGGTCTAGAACATCTCCTTATAAGGGTGTCCATCATAGTCTTCGATCCTGGGGATGAAAATAGGGGAATAGAGGGATTGGAATGTGAACGAGAATAGGAGAAGGATGTGGAGATGAAACTTAACCTTGAATAGGCATTCTACTAGGTGAAGAAACAGTAGTGATATAAGGACTAGGAGGATTGTTTTGGGTAACTGTAGGGAATACTGAGATAGGGAATTCAAGTATATGGCTACCTGGAGTAGGAGAAGAAGCAACATGCAGGGGTAGTTCATCATGACCATCAGATTTCAAAGAACCATAAGGAAAGAATTCTTCATGGAAAATGACATCTCTAGAAACAAAAGGTCTTCAAACTTTGAAGATTTAAGTAATTTATAACCCTTCTTTCCATGGGAATAACTTAAGAACACACAAAGCAATGCCCTAGGCTCAACTTTGGTTATGTGGTTTGAAATGGTGGAGGCAAAGTATAGACAACCAAAGCACCTCAAATTAGAATAGTTAGGCTTGGTGCTAAATAGTATTTCATAAGGTGTTTTTAGGTTTAATACCTTTGAAGGGAATTTTTTGATTAAATATATGGTTGTTAAAAGACAATCTCCCCAATATGATATAGGTAAGTGTGACTGAAACTACAGGGCTCTTGAAGTTTCTAACAAATGCTTGTGTTTCCTTTCAGCTATACCATTTTGTTGTGGAGTAGAAACACAAGTTGTTTGATGAAGGATACCATGAGATTGAAAAAATTCTGACTGTACATTCCCACTTCCTAATTCAAAAACTTTGTCTGATCTTATTGTTTTGACTTTTGTGTGAAATTGTCTCTCTACCATAGCTAGGTAGGATTTCAAAACTGTGAATGCATTAAACTATTGGGCAATAGGTAAGTCCAAGTACCTTTACTAAAATCATCCACAATTGTAAGGAAGTATCAATATCCATCGTATGTTGGAGTATTATATGGACCCCAAGTATCTCCATGAACTAATTCAAACACCTTTGTAGAGATAGAACTTGAGGGAAAAGGAAGTTTACATTGCCTAGCCATCGGACATATGATACAAGGGGTTGAGAAATTGAGACATGAAGGAACAGAAACAGAGGATATGTTTTTCATATTACTTAAAGGGCATATGGCCTAATCTATAGTGCCATAACTTATCGTTTACATCAGAAATAGAAAGACTGAAACAAGACATAGATTTCCTACTACAAGAGTTTAAAATAGAAACAGGTTTCCTACTAACATCATTACTATACTTAGTTAAATCCTTTGAAGCTGCTATAGAGGATCTTGAATTGAGGATGTAGAGGCTTTCTTTTTCTTTACCAATCTCCAGAGGGCTCTTCAGTGAAGGGCCATGTAATACAAAACAAGAAGAAGGAGTGAAAAGAACATACTTATTGAGTTGTCTGCACAACTTGTGTACAGACAATAGATTAAATCCGAAAGATGGTACATACAACACATTGTGCAGAATTAAATTAGACATGAGTGTCACTGATCCTGAATGAGTTACCTTGACTCTAAAAGAATTGGGAAGTTTAATAATCAATGGTTTAGGTAAGGCTTTAAAGTTTGTGAAAAAATCTTTGTTAAATGTCATATGCTCAGTTGCACTATCCAATATCCAAGACTCACAATTAATTTGAATGAGACATGCATAAGAGTTGAAGAACTTGGCTATACCTGCACAACTAAGATTTGCATTTGTATCAGAACTGTTTGTTCCCTGTTGTCCTGCCTTCATTTATTGGAGGAGTTGCAGAAGTTGAGCCACATTATCCTGGGTAAGAATTTGATTTTCTGTTGCATTAGCACATGTATACTTTATGTCATTATTGCCAGTAAATGCATTATTAGCTTGCACAGTTCCTTGAAACTTTCTCTGTTTGATAAACATAAAATCTGCTGGGAAGCCATGTAACCTATAACATTCATCAATGATATGTCCTGGTTTCTTACAATAGCCACACATTTCAGAGTTCTTCTTCTGATCATATCTTCCCTTTTGTTCTCTGTCTTCGTTGTATTTTCTGAAATTTCCTGAATGGGTGGGGTTAAGGAAGGATGTTGAATGTCCTGGATAGACAGGAGCAGCATGAATCTCTCTCTGTTTCTCATCTTGGATAACAAGAGAATATGCATGTGGCCCAAATAGAGGAAGGCCCGAAGAGCTAAAGCCTATTCAATGGTCTCTGATGAATTTAAGCTTTCATCTTCATCAATGTACATACAAACAAGGAGTGACTAAAGCTGCTCCAACTTGTTTGAATCAATTTGGAGGAGAATAAGTAGTTGTTTCATATTTTCCTTTATCCTCATCAATATATTTGGTCCCTGTAGCAGCTATATCAACACAGTCTAATACTAAATAATAACTAAAAACAGATTCCCTTTATCTACTCTAATAATTTCGTTTTATATACAAACACAAATTTATCTCAGTTCTCAGATATTGAGAAGAAAAAGAATTGTCGCATAAACAGAGAAATGAAACTCAAGGGAAGAGGTTGGTTTCTATTCGCACTAGTGTAGCAAAATGTGAAAATCAAGAATAATAAAGATGGTGCTTATAAGTTAGAATAGAGACTAAAATATATCTTGGAAATGTAGTAGTCAATTAATCCTTCCTGAATAATAGGGGTGGCCTAACCCTTAGTCTATACGCGATAAATAGACTTCTAAAATCATGATATATTTGCTTAGTTGGGTAATAATGCGAAGTATATTTATATACTAATTAATTTTGAGATTTATAGAATTAACTTTTTTATAACTATTGGAGCAAATACTAAAATAGTGAGATAGTGTATTAGATAAATGGCTAGTGGACTAATTATATATTGCAATTTAAAAGTAAAAATAAGTGACTTTAATTAGTATTTTAAAAGTTGAGTGGGTCAAGTCCACAACTTACTAGCTGGTCACATGAGATGGTCTATGTTTAAAGATTATATAGTTTAGTAGGAAAAGAAGTTATTGAGGTTTTAGCTAAAAAAAATAAATTAAAAACTAACGAATTAAATAGGGTTTCGGGATAGGGAATAAGCGGGCGGCATGAACAAGGGCTGGAAGGGCATCGAAGTTTTCTTTAATAATCACAGGAACACATAAGTTTTAGAGCAAGGGAATGTTGTGCTAACTCGTTGGCGGGCGAGACTAAGGGAAAAACCTTATGTATACGCATTGTGGTATATCAACCATTGAAGCTAGCAGTATGTACTAGGGGAATTAATTACTTTGCCATGATTTAGTTAATATAATAATTAAGTTAACGATGGGGAGCAATGATTATCATATGATTGGCTTTTAGGATTAGACTTGTAAAATTGCAATTCTAATGTGATAGCTACTGCTATTGATCCCATATTAATGTTAATTACACCAAATTTTTACGAATTTTTATTCTTAATTATAGAAATATATTGACTGTCACTCTATGGCTATTACCAGTGAAATTCGAGAATTAATTCATAGAAGTGAGATTAAATATTGAATTTAGATTGAAGGTATTGCTTTATAAGAATCATAATTAAATATTGTATTTGAGAGTGAGATATTGGGATATATGTTTTTATTGCGGTATAAAATATCAAGATTTAGCTTTAAGCTCGAAAGTTAGGGAGATTTAAATTTGATCCTTACTAGCATAATTAATATTGTTAAATAATATTTTGGATAGATTAAGGCCATTGGAGGCCGTTTGGTTGGTGTTCTTGACGTTGCAAGGCTGGAGATCTTTTTGTTAGCGAGATAAGTGAGACTTTAAGCTTTCATACTTGCTTTTCTAAAACTCGTTTTGAAAGTGTATTTTCTATGTCTGGTCCATGTGTTGGGATAAGTGTGTGCTTGGCAGAATCGGTGGTCTTAGACAAGCCGCAAAAATATTATTTTATGAAAAAAATATTATTTTAAAAGTTATTTGATAGTGTGATACGGTTGTACGCCATGAGGTTGAGTCTTATAGTTTAATTCGGTTGTGTGCCATGATATTGAGTTTGATACGGATGTGCGCCATGATGTTGAGTTTGATACGGCTGTGCGCCATGATGTTGAGTTTGATACGGTTGTGCGCCATGATGTTGGGGCATTGCGTATTCCTTGTACATCACCCGAGCATTGTTTATGCTCTGTTACATGTTTGAGATATTGTGGTGTCGTTGTGGATTCGTGGTGTGCTGGTAAACTTCTTTTACTGCAATTATGATAATTCATTAATAGGTATCCTTGTTGGTTAATTCTTAATAACTCTGTTGATGCACATATGTTGAGTTATTGTATAGTTATTATATTTATTATATCATTGTGTTGTGGTGTGTTTGTATTTTCCAACACTTGTTCCAGGGTATTTAAAGTAGCGGGTCGGGGATCTTACTGGATTATATTTACATATAACTCACTCCTTATCTGCATGCCTATGTAGATACCATTGGTGTAGCTGACGAGTTCGCTGGAGTTGATTTAATTATTGACGTGAGCACCGCATAGTTCGTGGAGGCTACCAAAAGAGTCTTTATCATTTATCCATGTGGTGTCTTTTGTAATTCTCTTAGATGCTCCTTGGTCTAGTGTGGAATTTGGCTAGTGTTTTAATTTAATAATTTGAGATACCATTTGTTCATAATTAATTATCAAATTAATTGAATACTCATAATTAACCAAATATTGCAAATTATTGATTAAGTAAGAAACCATAGTTCGCCTAGCAGGTGGTGTTAGTTGGGTGCCAGTCACGTCTAGAGGGTAATTTGGGACGTGACAACTTGAACATAATTTGTTTTCACGAAAAGAAGGAAATGGTTCATTCCACGAAATAAAAATCATTTTTTACGAGGTACAACTAGAAATTCCTCTTTATTTGATTTGTTACAAAATCGACCATAGATCAATTTCCTTTTTATTTGGGAGTATTAACTACACCATAATTCTGAGGTTCATGTTTCTCTTTCCAAGTGACATTTAAGTTCTAGGGCATCCCAATTAGATTGGCTAGGATGACAGTTTCTTCTTCTGAGTTTGTAAAATACAAATTTCGATCAAATCACAAATTGCAGTATAATAGGCCTTCTAATTCTTTAAGAGGTTTATCTAAGAGATTCGCGATATAACTAGGAAGACGTTTTAAATACCACGCATAGGTTAATAGGCATACGAGTTTGATATAACCTACTTGATACCTTCGTATCCGAGAATCAACAAATTCGACCATGCATAGTTCACAAAATTTTCGATCTTCTTTTTCATCTCCAATTACTCGATAATTTCCACAAGCACCAATTTCACTTTTTATATGACCAAAAATTCTTTCATAAAATAATCCATCCTTTTTCAGTTTGTTAGTTTTTTAATGAAAAGTATAGGATTTTGTTGTCTTTCCAACTATCTCTTCATTAGGTAGGATTTTAGTGGCCCGAGAACTTATTTATTGACGAAAAACCGATCCAATTTAGAGCTGTTGATGTTTATATCGATTGATCATAAAAGAAAAATTATTAATTATTCTGATTAAGCTTCCTTCCTATTAATTTAGAAGTTCTTTTCAGATGCAAGGAAATGATTCAGCTCCAGAGCTAAAGATCATAGTTCTCGAACGAGTAATCGAAAAGATTCTGCAGCATCTTCGGGATTAGGAATTGTTCCCTCAATGATCATAGTATCAAGTACTTCCTGGCGAGCTCTAATATGATCCGATTTATAAGTAAGTATCTCTTGTAAAAATATGAGCAATCCCAAACCCTTCTAGAGCCCAAACCTCCATTTCTCCTACCTGTTGTCCCCCTATTTGGCTCTTCCTCTAAGGAGTTGTTGTGTAACAAGCGCATAATGTCCACTGGAACGTCCATGGAATTTATCATCAACTTGATGAATTAATATCAAGATATAAGGCTTTCCTAGTATAATGGGTTGTTCAAAAGGATTCCTCGTCCTTCCATCAAATATTCTGCTTTTTCCTGGATATTCGGGTTCAAAGACCAATGGATTCGTTGTTTGCTTATTGACTTCATATAATTCAGAAAACACAATTTTTCTCGAAACTTCTTGTTCATATCTCTCATCAAAAAGTTCTATTCGATAATGTCTGTCTAGTAGATTCCTTTCTTGCCCTAGTGAACATTCAAATATTTTTCCTACATTCATTCGTGAAGGTAGTCCTAATGGGTTGAAGGCCATATCAACAGATCTTCCATCTTGTAAATAAGGCATTTCTCTAGATTCTTATTCATCCACTTGAGAGTTTAAAGTTAAAATAGGTTGGGTGGACTTGAAACTTCACCCAGTCTCAGTGAATAAGCAAACAATTGAATTGGTTCAATTGACGTACTTCCAACACTCAGAAAATGCTTAAGAACTGGCCAACAAACAAAGAGATCTGATGCTCGACTGCCTAAAATAAAGAAAGCTCGGTATGCATATTCATCCTGCTAGAGCAAAGGCATGAAGTTAAGGAGGATGCTAAGGTTGAGGCTTACTAATTTTAAAGAGTGATATTCAATCACCCGGAAATATTCGCATTTGCTTATAAACGTTATTGAGGGAGATCCATGCAATGATATTTCATCAACAAATACCACTTTTTCTTCCCTGCTTGGGCATTTGGAACTGTTAGCAGTTGACGACGAACTTTATTCTTTCTCTGAGTACTGGGTATTAGCAACCGTTTCCAGCTGTGTTCCCTTCCCAAGGGCAGGTTCTTATGCGTTACTCACTTGTCCGCCACTGGAAACACCAATTCCCATCCAACTTGCATGTGTTAAGCGTGTCGTTAGCGTTCATCCTGAGCTAGGATCGAACTCTCCATGAGATTCATAGTTGCTCAAAGGATGCCTTAGACATACAGGGGTCACGTACCGTCTATAGAACCATGTTCAATAAGTGGAACGCATTAGCTATCCGCTCTTAGGTTGAGCAGTCAGGGTCGAAAAAGAGCAATGACTCATTCTTAGTTAGGATGGGATTCCAACCCAGCACCTTGTGAGTGAGATTTTAAGAAGAGTTGCTCTTTGGAGAGCACAATACGATAAACGATGTATCTGTTTCCGGGAGGGGGGGGGGGAGTTATTGTCTATCGTTGGCCTCTATGGTAGAATCATTCGGGGGACCTGAGAGGCGGTGGTTTACCCTGAGGCAGATGTCAGTGGTTCGAGTCCGCTTATCTCCAACTCATGAACTTAGCCAAATCACTAAGGCAGAATTTCATCCCCGCTCAACGGGAAGACGCTCTGGTGGGATCTTCACAGACAGAAAAAGATTGCAATCAGTTTGATAGTGATCAAGTGATTTGCTTCTTCGGCAAGAATCGAGGAATCCCTTAAATATGATGAAAAACGGCTCTTGTTCTATCCTTGATCAAAGATTTCTCTATGAAAAATATGAATCAGAGTTTAAAGAAGGGGAGAGGCGGGTCGGATATGAGCGGGTCAAAATGGGTAACTTAACAGATAAATTATCCGACCTGACCCGTATTTGATACTGATAAAAACGAGTTTATCCTGGGGATAATATGTATATCCATATTATCCATGGCTTCTTAAATATGATTACTTATGAGAGAATTCCTAGTCTTCCAAACTCGAGAAACCACAATTTGAGGCTTTACAAATGTAAAAGTTAAACACATTAGTTAGCCCATGGGTTATCCATTTGGTTAACTATGTCTAAGTGGATAATATAACTAGGAAGACGTTTCAAATATCACACATGGGTTACTGGGCATGCGAGTTTGATATAGACCATTTGATACCTTCATATATGAGAATCAACAAATTCGACCCCGCATTGTTCATAAAATTTTGGATTTTCTTTTTTATCTCTGATTACTCGAAAATTTCTACAAGCACCAATCTGCATTTTATACGACCCAAAATTCTTTCACAAAATAATCCATCCTTTTCCGGTTTGTTAGTTTTGTAAGGAAAAGTATAGGGTTTTGTTACCTCTCCAACTATCTCTCTATTAGGCAGGATTTTAGTGGCCCAAGCACTTATTGGTTGACGAGAAGTTGATCCAATTAGGAGCTGTTGATGTTAATATCGATCGATCATAGAAGAAAAATTATTGTTGATTCTGATTAAGCTTTCTTCCTATTAATTTGGAAGTTCATCTCAGATGCAAGGAAATGATTCAGTTCCAGAGCTAAAGATCATAGTTCTCGAACGAGCAATTGAAATAATTCTGGAGCATCTTCGGGATTAGGAATTGGTCCCTCAATGATCATAGTGTCAACTACTTCTGGCGAGCTCTAATACAATCCGATTTATAAGTAAGCATCTCTTGTAAAATATGAGCAATCCCAAACCTTTCTAGAGCCCAAACCTCCATTTCTCCTACTTGTTGTCCCCCTATTTGGCTCTTCCTCTAAGGAGTTGTTTTGTAACAAGCGCATAATGTCCACTGGAACGTCCATGGAATTTATCATCAACTTGATGAATTAATTTCAAGATATAAGGCTTTCCTAGTATAACGGGTTGTTCAAAAGGATTCCCCGTCCTTCTATAAAATATTCTGATTTTTCCTGGATATTCGGGTTCAAATACCCATGGATTCGTTGTTTGCTTATTGGCTTCATATAATTCAGAGAACACAATTTTTCTCGAAACTTCTTATTCATATCTCTCATCAAAAGGTGCTATTCGATAATGTCTGTCTAGTGGATTCCCTGCTAACGCTAGTGAAAATTCAAATATTTGTCCTACATTCATTCGTGAAGGTACTCCTAATGGGTTAAAGACCATATCAGTAGATCTTCTATCTTGTAAATAAGGCATTTCTCAAGATTCTGATTCATCCACTTGAGAGTTTAAAATTAAAATAGGTTGGGTGGGCATGAAAATTCATTCAGTCTCAGTGAACAAGCAAACAATTGAATTGGTTCAATTGGCATACCTCCAACACTTAGAGAATGTTTAAGAACTGGCCAGCAAACAACGAGATCTGATGCTCGACTTCCTAAAAGAAAGAAAGCCCGGTATGCATATTCATCCCACTAGAGCAAAGGCATGAAGTGAAGGAGGATTCTAAGGTTGGGCCTTAATTATTTAAAAGAGTCATATTCAATCAACCGGAAATATCTGCATTATGGAGGGAGATCCATGCAATGACATTTCATCAACATATACCACTTCTTCTTCACTGCTTGGGGATCTGGAACTGTTAGCAGTTGAGGACGAACTTCAAGCTTTCTCTGAGTACGGTCTATTATCAACTATTTCCAGCTGTTGTTCCACTCCAAAAGGGCAGGTTCTTACACGTTACTCACCCATTTGCCACTGGAAACACTAATTCCCGTCCAACTTGCATGTGTTAAGCATGCCGCTAGCGTTCATCCTGAGCTAGGATTGAACTCTCCATGAGATTCATAGTTGCCCCTAGGACGCCTTTGGCTTCCAGGGGTCGCGGACCGATCATAGAACCCTGTTCAATAAGTGGAATGCATTAGTTGTCCGCTCTGAGGTTGGGCAGTCAAAGTCGGAAAAGGGAAATGACTCATTCTTAGTTAGAATGAGATTCCAACTCAACAACTTGTGAGTGAGATTTTGAGAAGAATTTCTCTTTGGGGAGCACATTACGATGAAAGATGTAATGTGTGTTCCGGGGGGAGGGGGGTTATTGTCTATCGTTGGCCTCTATGGTAGAATCAGTCGAGGGACCTGAGAGGCGGTGGTTTACCCTGCGGTGGATGTCAGCAGTTCGAGTTCGCTTATCTCCAACTCGTGAACTTAGCCAAATCACTAAGGCAGACTTTCGTCCCTGCTCAACAGGAAGGTGCTCTGTGGGATCTTCACATACAGAAAAAGATTGCAGTCAGTTTGATAAGGATCGAGTGACATTGCTTCTTCTGCCCGAACTGAGGAATCCCCTAGATATGGTACAAAACGGCTCTTGTTCTATCCTTGATCAGAGATTTCTCTATGAAAAATATGAATCGGAGTTTAAGGAAGGGGAGGGGGTCGGATATGAGCGGGTCAAAACGGATAATTTAACAGATAAATTATCCCACCTGACCCCTATTTGATACGGATTAAAACGGGTTTATCCTGGGGATAATATGTACATCCATATTATTCATTGCTTCTTAAATATGATTACTTATGAGAGAATTCCTAGTCTTCCAAACTTGAGGAACTCCAATTTGAGGCTTTACAAGTATAAAAGTTAAACACATTAGTTATCCATTGGTTATCCATTTGGTTAACCATTTTCTAAGTGGATAATATGGTTCTTTATCCATATTCGACCGATTTTTAAATGCTTCATTATCCAACCAATTTTTTGAAGGATAATATGGACGGATAATTGTTTTCTTTTTGAAAAGGAAGCTCCTTGGCCAAAGAGCTGAGCTAAATCAAAGTTGAGAAATACATTATCTAATAATCCTACTTAAACGGCAGAACTGGATTCTGCAATACTTCCTACAAATAATCTCATGAACATAAATTCAATATTATGTTCGCATGGGGTATCGCATCCCAAGGAATGTGATGTGATGTAAACAATCTATCTTAATGCAAGAATTAGTGACGGTTTTCATGGCTCGAACTGTAATCTATAGGTTACACGGAAATAACTTTACGTTATTCCAAGGTTTACCTTCGTTTTAATCGCTAGTGTGGTAGGTGGTTAGATTTCTAGGCTTTGGCTTGGAGCAACTAAAAATCTTGGCAACGGGCATGCATTAAAAGTACAACAACAAAAATTCAATTTGATCGCATAAATGGGTTCTGAAAAGGATAATGTAAGCTGACCTTAAAAGTAATTACGCAGTAAAAAATAGATTCCCTTTAAACCAAATGATCTCAGATATTGAGAAGAGAAAAAATCACTGCATAAAACAGAGAAAATAAACTGCATCAGTAGCTTTGAAATGCAAGTTCCTTTGCCAAACAGCTGAACTGAATCAAAGTTGAGACTACATTATTTGATAATCCTACGTAAGGGCAGAGTTTAACATTACACCATATCAATGAAACTTATGGGATGAAACATCCTTGACGAAAGCATCAATGTTAATTTCAGAGGATCCACCATTTACAGTGGAACATTGACATATTTTCTGTATTTCTTTCGCTCTTCGCCTCGTTTCCATCACTTCATCATTTTCAGAGTCCATAAACCACTTCAACAGGCTAGAGATCTCTTCCCTCGCTATCGAACATTTATCATCTTTTTTCACCCTATAACCAATCTTCCAATCTTCAACAATTTGCTTGCTGTTAGTCTGTTGATCCCAAAATATTGGATAAGTCAGCATTGGAAGACCTGAAAATGCTGCTTCTTTAGTCGAATTCCATCCACAATGCGACCAAAATCCACCAATAGACGGATGTGACAACACCTTCAATTGGTCACACCAAGGAACAACCAACCCTTCGCTACATCCATTATTCTGAAATCGAACAGTTTCATCACGTGCCACCCAAAAGAATCGAACACCACTATCGTGTACACCAGCCACGATCTCATCCAGCTCAGCAGGCGATGCAGAGAGGAAACTCCCTTGAGATATGTACAAAACAGAATCATTTGGTTGAGCATTTAACCACTTAATGTACTCTGGTTCGTCGACAGAAGTAGTCGAGGAGGAATGTTTTTCGCTAGTGAAGTAAGGTATGGCTGGACCAATTGGATAGATAGGGAAAATAAATTTTTGTTTTAGAGCATCAATAACAGAAGATTCGAGCTCATAGACTGAAGTGAACAAAAGATATTGTGCTTTAGACACTGTAGAGAAGATCTCCATTGTTACATCCAATACTTCTTGCCCCTTTCCATGGAATGGTGTAGGAAGATCTAAAACGCGAATCGAAGGAATTCCAGGAATATAATCAACCTGCTCTTGCTGTTTTCCTGTACATGAATAATGACAATCATGTAGATTTACAAATATGTATGTAGAAATGGTTAATCAATAGCTTTCTCTTGGAAGACATATTGCAATTAAGAAGGCAGATTAACCTCATTGTTGGCTAACGCCGGTGCATTGGCCATCTCATATTCACGCATGGCGGAGAAGGGCAACATCCAAAAGAGGGTGATATAAACAGTCTATTCTAATGCAAGCATTAGTAGCTACTTTCACAATTATTTAGACTAAATAACTAGTGTTGAGCAAAACACATGCTTCCTTTGTTTCACTTTATATGCCACTATTTTTTTCTTTTACTTATATTTTAAAAAGAACGATACATTTATAAATTTGAAAACTTCGATACAAGATCTAAATTAATCAGATCTATTCATAACAAATAACTGGTCGTCCAGCAAAATAATGTTTCCTTTGTTCCACTTTATACGACATTATTTTCTTTTTTCGTTATGTTTAAAAAATGATATATTTATATATTTGAAAATTTCGATACAAAATCTAAATTTATCATATCTATTCAAACCAAATAACTGGTCGTTCAATAAAATAATGCTTCCACCGTTCCACTTTATACAAAACTTTTTCTTTTTCTCGTTATGTTTAAAAAAGAATAATATATTTATATATTTAATAACATCGATAAAATATCTAAATTAATCAGATCTATTCATCGGACCAAATAACTGGTTGTTAAGCAAAATAATGCTTCCTGTATTCTATTTTATAGGATACTATTTCCCTTTTTTTTTTAACTATGTTTAAAAATGAATGATACATTTCTAGCTATATTTGAAACTTCTTGACTTTATATTTCCATTTTATTCTCAGTGACATGCTTTAATAACCAAAAAATATCTAACGCAAGCTTAAGACCACAATTTCTAAGAAAATATTTATGTGTCAAAAGACTTTCTTTCTTAAACTCTGTACTTAATCAAACATAATATTTGTTTGAAACAAAATAAAACAAAATGAAAATGAAATTAAATACCTGACAAATTGGCTTTAAGATGCCCATTTTGAGCAAGAAGATCCACGTGGTGAAAAATATCGAACACAGTCGCCGACATTGGAAAAAATGAAGCCACCGGAATATTCCTCCGATTCCCAATTCTTGTAACCCAATTCATATACGTATCGTACACTATAACACTCGATTTCAACGGCCCAAGTCCATCAATCAATTTCTCCACAGGAGCTTCTAGTTTAGTTAAAGTAGCTCTGAGAAATCCAGCAAAATCCTTAGCACGACCAATTTCGGAAGGAATAACGTTAGGTATAGTTGCATATTTAATGTTTTCTGGTAAAGGGTCGGAATTAATAAAGCTATGCCACTCTTCAGTTACAATAAAAGTAATAAAAATGTTGGGACGTTTTGTGGCTATGAGTTTGCAGAAATTCATCATTGGATTAATATGGCCTCTACCTGGATAAGGTATTGCAATAATATGACATTTGATTTGTGAAGGGAGTTCCATTTTTTGCTGAATAAAATGGAAATTAATAAAAATGAGAATTGAAGGAAGGGTTTGAATAAATATGGTGAGTTGCTTGCTTTGTGCAACCTTATATTATAAGTGTTGATGAGGGGATGGTTGTGATGAGTGATGATGGAATTATGGTCCCAAAAAATCATACACTATATAATAATTAATGGCATCTTCAAAAAGTTTGTAGTATTAAAGTTTTGAGTTTAACTTTTTATGTACTGAGGTATAAGGAGAAGAGTATTGTTTGACGCTTTTCCTTGGCCAAAAATAAAAATAAAAATGAATCTAGTTATTTGTGTTAAGCTAGCACTATAAGAATGAATCTCAAACTTTTCAAATAATTTTTTGGACAAAAAATATATTTTTACTACTAAAAAAATTAATTAAATAATTAATTCGCAATACTATCGTGCGAATTACTTTAACGAAAATTTCACCGTTAAGTAATTCGCAATATAGTCTTGCGAATTAGTAAAAAAAATTCAGAGTATTATACTGCGAATTATAATTTTTTTTCTTTTTATAAGCCACATTAGAGTACTGCGAATTGAGGCTCTCCATTTTTAGCGTCCATAAATTCGCAGTACTATACTGTTAATTACCAATTCGCAGTATAGTACTGCGAATTGTCCATAAAATATGCTTCTTCTTCATCAACACAATCGCTCCCCCCTCCCATTAAAAAACAAAAAGCTTTCTGCTGATCCCCCCACCCCCCACCCCTGCAAAAATTTTGAATTTTTTTTTGGGCCCTACCCGTCTTTTAAAAAGCAAGGAATGTAGGTCCCACACACAAGACAAGCTTTGGATTCCTTCTTTCGGGTGCAAAAATTCAATTTCAATCAAATTCAAAAAACTTAAATCGAGGTATTTCGATTTTGTTTATGTCAACACTCGTATAGTACATGCATATTTGTATTATTTAATGTGTTTTCATATTAATTTGTGTTATGCGGTATTTAAATTTGAATGTTATTTATACCTGATTAATTTATTAGCTTTGAGACAAAAAATATTAAAATTTGATAAATAAATTGTATTGTTAATGTTATGTTTTTATGTGGTTAAATAATAAATAAATATTATTTATTTAGTTTGTTGTTCATAATTATATGTTATATTTGTTGTTTTTATATTTAATAGTGACCTTTTAGTGTACTAAAAATATAGAGACTTGTAGCTTAATAAAATTCAATTGTTTAGCGTGGAGTGCAAATGTAGAGCCTTCTAGCTTACTAAAATATAAAGACTTAAGTATGCAGAGTGCAAAATATAGAGCCTTTTAGCTTAGTAAAATATAAAGCCTTAAGTATGCAGTAACTGCAAACTCTATCCAATAACAATTTACAAAATTAATTATTTAATTTATAAAATAAACTTACAAAAGTAACAAATTAATATATGTTATAAAATAACTCAAATATAGAACACGGAACTCAAAGATAATTACTCAGTCCAATTCAATAATTAATTATTTAATTTAATAAATTAACAAAATTGTAAAAATGTTGAAATTGAAACGCATAATAATTAAGGATAAGTTGGTGCTACCGTGGGTAAATTATCGAGCATGGGAACCCATACATAATCATTCAGTCCAATATAATAATTTTTAATTAATTCTTTAATCTAATAAAATTTCATCAGCAACTAAAATTCACACGCATAATAATTAAGGATAACTTTGTGCAATCGGGTCTCAAATATTGAGCTTGGAAGAACATACATAATTATTAAGTCCAATTCAAGAATTTATAATTTAATTATTAAGTAAATAAATTTTTAAAAAATATTTGAAATGACACACATAATAATTAAGTATAGCTTGGTGCTAACGGGCCTCAAATATCGAGCCTCAAAGGTTTAACGTAATTATTAAATTCAATTCAAAAAATTTTAATATAATTTATTAAACAAACAAATTTCTAAAAAATAATAAAAATGACACACATAATAATTAAGTATAACTTTGGTGCTACTAGGACTCAAATATCGGGCCTTGAAGGGCATACATAATTATTAAGTCCAATTCAAAAAAATTAAATTTAATTTATTAAACAAACAAATTTCTAAAAAAATTTGAAAATAACACACATAATAATTAAGTATAACTTGGTGTTACCGAGCTTCAAATATCGAGCCTCGAAGGGTATACGTAATTATTTAGTCCAACTCAAGAAATTTTAATTTAATGCATTAAACAAACAAATTTCTAAAAAATATTTCAAATGACATGCGTAATAATTAAGTATAACATGGTGCTATCAGGCCTCAAATATTGAGTCTCGAAGGTCATACATAATTATTTAGTCCAATTCAAGAATTTTTAATTTAATTTATTAAACAAATAAATTTCTAAAAAATATTTGAAATGACACGTATAATAATTAAGTATAGCTTGGTGCTACCGGGTCTCGAATATCGAGCTTTGAAGGCGATACATAATTATTAAGTCCAATTCAAAAAAATTTAATTTAATTTATTAAACAAACAAATTTCTAAAAAATATTGAAAATGAAATACATAATAATTAAGTACAACTTGGTGCTACCGAGCCTCAAATATCGAGCCTCGAAGGGTATACGTAATTATTAAGCCCAATTAAAAAAAATTGAATTTAATTTATTAAACAATAAATTTCTAAAAAAGTATTAAAATTGACACACATAATAATTAAGTATAACTTGGTGCTACCGGGCCTCAAATATCGAGCCTCAAAAGGCATACGTAATTATTAAGTTCAATGTAAATTTTTATAATTTAATTTATTAAACAAACAAATTTCTAAAAAATATTGAAAATAACACACATAATTAAGTATAACTTGGTGCTACCGGGCCTCAAATATCGAGTCTCGAAGGCCATATGTAATTATTTAGTCCAATTCAAGAATTTTTAGTTTAATTTATTAAACAAAATAATTTTAAAAAATGTTTGAAATAACACGCATAATAATTAAGTATAGTTTGGTGCTATCGGGCCTCAAATATCGTGATTGGAAGGCCATACATAATTTAAGTCCAATTAAAAAAATTTAATTTACTTTATTAAACAAATAAATTTTTTATAAATATTTGAAATGACACACATAATAATTAAGTATAGCTTCGTGCTACCGGGCCTCAAATATCGAGTTTGGAAGGACATACATAATTACTAAGTCCAATTCAAAAAAAATTTAATTTAATTTATTAAACAAGTAAATTTCTAAAATATGTTCAAAATGACACACATAATAATTAAGTATAACTTGGTGCTACCGGGCCTCAAATATCGAGCCTCGAATGCCATATGTAACTATTTAGTCCAATTTAAGAATTTTTAATTTTATTTATTAATCAAACAAATTTCTAAAAAATATTTGAAATGACACGCATAATAATTAAGTATAGCTTGGTGCTATCGGACCTCAAATATCGAGCCTCGAAGGGCATATGTAATTATTTAGTCCAATTCAAGAAGTTTTAATTTTATTTATTAAACAAATAAATTTATAAAAATATTAAAAATGACACACATAATAATTAAATTTAACTTGGTGCTATCGAACCTCAAATATCGAGCTTTGAAGGCCATATCCAATTCAAAATTTTTAATTTAATTTATTAAACAAATAAATTTATAAAAAATATTTGAAATGACACACATAATAATTAAGTATAGCTTGGTGCTATCGGGTCTCAAATATCGAGCTTGAAAGGCCATACATATTTATTTAGTCCAATTCAAGAATTTTTAATTTAATTTATTAAACAAAAAAATTTCTAAAAATGTTAAAAATGACATCGATAATAATTAAGTATAACTTGGTGCTACCGGACCTCAAATATCGAGCTTGGAAGACCATATGTAATTATTTAGTCCAATTTAAAAAAATTTAATTTAATTTATTAAACAAATAAATTTTAAAAAAAATATTGAAAATGCCACACATAATAATTAAGTATATCTTGGTGCTACCAAGCCTCAAATATCAAGCCTCGAAGGGCATACGTAATTATTTAGTCAAATTCAAGAATTTTTGACGTAATTTATCATACAAACAAAGTTTTAAAAAATGTTGAAAATGACACACATAATAATTAAGTATAGCTTGGTGCTACCGGCCATCAAATATCGAGCCTCGAAGGGCATACATAATTATTTAGTCCAATTCAAGAATTTTTAATTTAATTATTAAACAAACACACACAATTAATTTTGTTTAAATTATAGTAGACGGCATGACCTTTCCGCCGCCTACGCATCCTGGACCTGTCGAGGATCAGCTGTTAGTGTTGCAGGGCGACAATAGGTCCTCCTACGTATAGGAGGGACAGCTATCAAAGCAGGCTCTCTGCCCTAGGAGACCTGATGATTTATGGGAGTTCATGGCGGAGCATCCTTTCCATGCCCATGTAGTCACGCCCTTACATGCTATGGGCTTCTGTACTATTTTTGAGCTTGCAGCGGATCATGCCATTGCAGCCACCTCTACCACCATTTGCGCCCGATCAGGCTTATCTATTTCTCCCTCTAGCTTCTAGGTGGATTCTCCAGCGTGGGAACTACCGAGAGAGCGATTCTCATCATAATCTCCCCCTTGTCAGGGTGTGTTAGACATGTTGGTGGACGGACAGGTAAATATGTACCGATACTTGCGAATTAGTTATTGAGTCGTGTTGCGCATACTCACTTTCATGTTATTATTTGGTAGTTCATCTGGACGCCATACAGCGATGAGTTGCTAGCTTAGCTGCCCGATATTTTCTCAGCCGACAGACTACTTTGGAGCACCTTTATCCCAATGATCTTCTTCGACATGGTTGAGTATCATGCCACGGAGAGTGTGCTTTGCCAGTTTCACCTTCCCTAGCCTATACCGGGGGATCCTGGATGGGAGGCTAAATACTATCAGCGGAACGATAGTGCAGGGTGGACGTTATATATATGGGATGGCTAGAGCAGCAGGTCCATACTTGGGAGGAGCGAGGTCACCGTATTCCGCCAGCACCTACATTTACCCAGGAGGACACCATTCATTTGTATGCATCATGGTACCGACGTCACACCCGACGGATGATCGGGAACCCCATTCATGTGCTTGGCGATCGCTACAGACCATACGCCGGGAGGCACGAGGCAGTGGTATGTTTTTGTGGCTTATTAATATTTTATAATTGTGATATAACATTATTTAATTAATATTTTAAATGTTTCATAAGCTATTGGGCATCATAGCCTCTACCAGTTGGGCCAGAAGATGCAATAATATGATGATAATCCTGCACTCGTTGACTATGGCCGGCGGGTGGAACAACTGGCTCATCGGACCTTGCTTCAGGCAAGAGATGCCGCGAGGTTGGACCACAAAGCTTAGTATGTGGCTCCAGAGGATTACCATCAGGGTTGGGGTGTCCTACGAGGCAGGGGTAGGGCACGAAGGAGGGGTTCCCATGAGGCAGGGGTACGCCACGGGGTCGCGGGGGCATGGGGGACGACGAGGAGTTGGTCCCCAGCATGGGGGCTGTGAGGCACTTCTTGGCTCACCTGTTGAGGGACATGATGGGGATTTTGGAGATGAGGCTCTTGGAGATGATCGGCCGAGTTATGGACCTCAGGTCGATGAACCATCCAGCAGCATGCCGTCATACATCCTTCAGCTATTCTGCCAGCATTGTAGGTCACCCCTTCAAGACATTGTCGATCACGGGTACATTTACGGGGATGTAGACCAGTACTTTGCATGCCCATCTACCGCAGCCGTGGATCGATCCACCGGGGACACTGATGCCAGGCGCATGCTATGTTATACCTCATCCCCGACGGTTAATGTTGATCTACTACAGGCGCAAGTATGTTTGTATTACATTAAAATTTCAATTTGTTTTCTTTTCCTTAATAAGCTGATATTAATTAATTTTTAACTTTCCTATAAAGGTTTTGTCCCAGCCCGTCTTTGAGGCCACTTCCTTCTTTTGATGAGAACACCACAGATGCATATACTCAGGCAGCCGACGAGACCACAATGAGAAAATATTTTTTGAATCAACACGTACAATTCAAATATACTTTTTCAGTTGCTAAGATTATTACTTGTTTTGTAGGTTGCTGATGCCCAGACGACATATTCTTTCGATCTTGCCAGTTGTGATATCGATTTTGCTGCACATCCTCACATAAAGAGGCAGCATGATGACGATGATCCAGATAGCATACCCGGGCGATATGAGATGTGACTTAGGCCGCCAGCAGCACTAAAGCACACAGGCTGCGGGACTTACTGATTTACTTATGTTTTTACTTTGTGTAAATAGTGCATTGTGTAAATAATGGTAACAATTATCTTTTAACAATAATTTTATTTTAATTGCGTTTGAACAACAATTTAACCTAAATAGTGCAACACAAACCCAAACCTTGCATACGTAACATAAAAACAAGCAGTAGAACTAAAACCATCACTGTACAAAGGATAACTGAAACCATAAAATGCAGTACTATACCACGCTTTAAGTATTAAATATTTCTGCAAAAAGTAGTTTTTTCACATGGTTTCATCTACGACAATACAACTCCATAAAATGTAGTACTATACCACGCTTTAGTTATTAAATTTTTCTATAAGAAAGCAGCTTTTTCCACATGGTTTTCATCTTTTTCAGAACGACAAGATAACTCCATAAAATGTAGTACTATACCACGAATTAATTATTAAAATTTTTCTGCAAGAAGCAACTTTTTTAACATAGTTTTCATCTTTTTTAGAATGACAAGATAACTCCATAAAATGTAGTACTATACCGCGAATTAATTATTAAATTTTTATGCAAGAAGCAGCTTTTTTCACATGGTTTTCGTCTTTTTCAGAACGACAAGATAACTCCATAAAACATAGTACTATACTACGAATTAGTTATTAAATTTTTCTGCAAGAAGTAGCTTTTTCACATGGTTTTCATCTTTTTCAGAACGACAAGATAACTCCATAAAACGTAGTACTATACCGCGAATTAATTATTAATTTTTTCTGCAAGAAAGTAGCTTTTTTCACATGGTTTTCATCTTTTCAGAATGACAAGACAACTCCATAAAATGTAGTACTATACTGCAAATTAATTATTAAATTTTCTGCATGAAACAACTTTTTCCACATGGTTTCATCTTTTTTAGAACGACAAGATAACTCCATAAAACATAGTACCGTGAATGAATTATTAAATTTTTCTGCAAGAAGTAGCTTTTTTCATATGGTTTTCATCTTTTTCAGAACAACAAGATAACTCCATAAAATGTAGTACTATACTGCAAATTGATTATTAAATTTTTCTACAAGAAGCAGCTTTTTTCACATGGTTTTCATCTTTTTCAGAACGACAAGATAACTCCATAAAATGTAGTACTATACCGCGAATTAATTATTAATTTTTTCTGCAAGAAAACAGCTTTTTTCACATGTTTTTCGCCTTTTTCAGAACAACAAGACAACTCCATATAAAGTAGTACTATACTGCAAATTAATTATTAAATTTTTCTGCAAGAAGCTGTTTTTTTCACACAGTTTTCATCTTTTTCAGAACGACAAGACAACTCCATAAGGCGTAGTACTATACTGCGATTAATTATTAATTTTTTCTGCAAGAAACCAACTTTTTAAACATGATTTTCATCTTTTTCAGACCGACAAGACAACTCCATAAAACGTAGTACTATACCACGCTTTATGTATTTTGTCTCGCCTGTAAATAACGGGCTCATTGTAATTATTTTGTGTGCTCAGAAATTACTAAAAGCAAATATTTCATTACAAGTAAGGTGTTTTTTTTCACAAAAAGCACATATTTTATTAAATGGCTCAACATTTTCGTCCACCAAAGTTCAACTATGGAAAAGAATGCTCGATGCAAAATTATTGGGACGGTGGTGAAATTGGACGCCGCTACTGGTGCTGTATGAATCAGTTTACAAGGTTCCCGGAAAACCTATTTGTGATTTTGAGGAATGGGTTGATGAACCATGTAATCAGGAATTGTACAGAGATCAACTGTAATTTCTTCATAATATGTGTTTATGCCAACAGGAAAGACAAAGAGAAAGCGATAGAATTATTGCAGAAATGAGGGCGAAACTGAAGGAGGTGGGAGAAGAAAAATGGAAAGCGCAATGGAATTGTGAAGCACAAAAGGAATGTAAAAAAAATATAAACGGGAACTTGCGGAGGTGAATGAGAAACTAAAAGACGTAGAAGAAGAAAAGAACAACTGGAAGAACGATTTAAGTGGTTGGAGCGGAGAATAAATGGCAACCGGGACTAAACATTGGCATGTATGTGTTTAGTGTATTTCTCGTGCTTCATGTATTTTTATTATGTTGGCCTGCTATGTTTGTGTTTGTGGTGTAGTAATATTTTCCTTATTTGTTGTACTAAATTTTATTTTAATTGAAGTGGAAATTAAGTTATTGATTTGTCCATTGAGCTTGTAAGTATTAGTTCAGGACCAAGTATAATTCAAAGTTAAGGACCAAGTGTGCTTAACTTTTGAACTTGAAACTCAAACTTCAGGACCGAGTATTCATAACTTTTAAACTTGAAAGTCTAAGTTCATGACCATGTGTCCTCAACTTTTAAAATTGAATCCTTAACTTTTATACATGGAACTAAAACTTCAGGACCAAGTGTTCTTATTTTTTGTACTTAGAATTGTAAGTTAAGGACCAAATGTCCTTAACTTTTCAACTTGTAAGTCAAAGTTAAGGAATGTTTGTCCTTAACTTTTAAACTAGAAACTCAAAGCTAAGGACTGCGTGTCCTTAACTTTTGAACATGTAAGTCAAACTTAAGGACTGCATGTCCTTAACTTTTGAACTTGTAAGTCAAACTTAAGGATTGTTTGCCCTTAACTTTTGGACGTTGAACTAAAAAAAAAAACAAAAAGAACGAAAGCAGAAATAAATTTTGAAAATTTAGACATCTGCTCAAGTACGAATAATCTAAATAAATGCAATTTATAGCAAAAACTTAAATGGGTAAATAAACATAAATGTATATATCTACGATTCCTTATGCTTTCTTGAAATGGATGGACTGCCGAATATATACAAGTTCTTCTATTATGACAAATTTTTCTGCAACGATCACATTTGAATATTATTTTTGATAACTCGATAGCTGTAATATGCCTTTTCTTCTGCCTTCTACCTGGTGGCACTTTGAGATCTGGAGGTGTAACAATTTGTGACTTAACACTCTTTGGTACAATCCAAGAATCAGTATGTCTTGCAGGGTGTATTTATCTTTGATATGTTTTCAGCCAATATTCTTTTAAGTACTAATGCGAGCAAAAGTTGGACTTCTTGTTGTTTCTCTTCTCGATAGATGCAATTACATATATGTATGGTAATTCATCAAATTGAAACTGGAAACAATCACATGTTCTTTTGTTTAAGTCCACCAATAAATTTATTCCTTCTTCTTCAATTCTAAAACGCCATGAATCAACAGAGAAGAAATTCAATGTTTGAAAAATTATAAATTAGTACATTATGTTAAATTATATTAATAACCTAAACATAGAACATAATACTTACATTCAAAGTAAATGTTAAATCTATCTTTTTCCTCAATTCTTACTCTACCCAACAAGAAACATCATAAAAAGTTCCTTCTGCTTCATTTCTTCTTTTATAAAACCAACGTTGTAGGTTCAATTGAATGAAATCCATCATTCTTAATATAGGCAATTCCCTTGCTTCTAATAGGATAAAATTCATTGACTCAACTATGTTTGTTGTGAGCATGCCATATCTTCGTGTGACGAGACCGCAACTCAAACACGACGATCTGTCCGGCCTAGCGAACTTTCAATGCCAAAGTTAGCTAGTCAGCCTACCCGGAAGCTTAGTAGAACTTAAGAAAGACTAAGCTTGTAGAAACTTGGCGAAGGAAACTAGTAGTTGGAAGAAAGAACTCTTTTATTAAGAGAACTTTGAGAACTTTACAATGTTTTGAATGCTTACAACTTTTCTTGATTGCTTGCTTTCTTGCTTGATTCCAAATGAATGCCTTAGGTGCCTATTTATAGTTGGCTACCTAAATGTCTAGACTTTTCCTAAGTATCTAGAATCTTCCTAAATGAATATCTAAGATATTTACACAAGGTTGCTGCCCTCTAGAAGCCTCCACATGATTCTAGGCTTGTCTTCAACAATCTGCACAATTCTAGAGTCTTCTAGAGTCTTCTAGAGTCTTCTAGAGTGTTCTAGAGTGTTCTAGAGTCTTCTAGAGCCTTCTAGAGTCTTCCAGGACCTTCCGGGGTATTCCGGACTGTTCCGGAAGCATTTTGGAGCTGTTTTGAGCTTGTTTTGGGGCGAAAATAGTGCCGTCCATGACATTCTCCCCCGCTCAATCTCGCGACGACCTCGGCGCGTGCTCCTTGTAAGCCTGGATGAGGTCTTGGAGATTCCACAAAGTTAGCTCATGCTCCCAGCTCGCCTCGCTGTCAGGAGACCCTTTCCACTTGACAAAGTATTCAATGTAGCTTGGGTGAGTCCCCCGTCTTGGAATGATACGGTGCGCAAGGATCTCTTCTGCTTCTTTCTCTGGCACCGTTGTGATGGCTGTTGGTGCTCGTTTAGACTCTCCTCGGCTTAGATCTTCCTTGTCTTGATGATATGGTTTCAAAAGACTCACATGGAAGACCGGATGCATTTCTAAATGTGATGGAAGAGTCAAGCGATAGGCTAGTTTGCCAATGCGTTTCTCTACTGGAAACGGTCCCTCGTAGCGCCTTACTAGCCCTTTATGCACCTGGCCGGATCTTCGACGCTGGTGAGGAAGGAGTTTTACCATGACCAAGTCTCCTTCCTCAAACTCCAAGTGACGCCTCTTAGCATCTGCCCATTTCTTCATTTTCTGTGCCGCCTTTGCTAAGTAGGCTTTTGCCAAGTCTGCCTTTTCGTGCCAGCCTTTGGCAAACTTGTATGCTGACGGATTGGGCCCTTTGTAACCAATGGCCAAAGTTTGTGGCGTCATCGGTTGTTGTCCTGTTGCTATCTCGAACGGACTTGCCCCTGTTGACTCGCTCTTCTGCAGATTATAAGAAAATTGGGCAATGTCCAATAACTTGGCCCAATCTTTCTGGTTGGCGCTGACAAAGTGGCGAAGATATAGCTCCAGCAAAGCATTCACCCGTTCCGTTTGCCCATCAGTTTGAGGGTGAAAGGCTGTAGAGAAGTTGAGCTCGGACCCCATTATTTTAAAGAGCTCCATCCAGAACCTTCCCGTGAAGCGGGGGTCCCGGTCGCTGATAATGGTCTTTGGAATGCCCCAATACTTCACCACATACTTGAAAAATAATCGAGCAGCGTCCTCGGCAGTAAGCTTTGTTGGACCGGGAATGAATACGCCATATTTGCTGAAGCGGTCCACTACAACCATTATGTTGCTGCAGCCTTCGGACTTGGGTAAAGATGTGATGAAGTCCATGGAAATGCTTTCCCATGGCCTCTCCGCAATAGGCAAAGGCTCCAAAAGACCCGCGGGTGAGCGTTGTTCAACCTTGTCTTGCTGGCACACAAGACAAGTTTTTACGTATAGCTCTATGTCATCCCGCATTTTGGGGCCAAAAGTATGCTCGCTCGATCAGCGCCATCGTCCTTCGGACTCCGGGATGGCCCGCCCATCTGGAGTCATGACTTTCTCGGAGGATTTCCTTCCTTAAGCTTCCCCATTTCGGTACGTAAACCCTATTTCCCTTGGTGAGGAGCAGCCCGTCCTCTAGCCAAAACTGGCGTGTCTTCCCTTGACGTGCCAATCCCATCAAATTTTTGGCTTGTGGGTCATGCTCCAGCCCCTCCTTGATGCGATCAACTATAGGGAAATTTGGGCTTGTGATGGAGGCAAGTTCGGACTTTCTACTTAGTGCATCGGCCACGACATTACCCTTGCCCGGCTTGTACTCCATCACAAAATCAAACTCCGCTAAGAAAGCTTGCCACCGAATTTGTTTTGGGGTAAGCTTCTTCTGCTTAAGGAAGTAACTTGTGGCAACATTATCCGTCCTCACGATGAACTTGCTGCCCAGGAGATAATGTCTCCACGTCCGTAAACAATGCACTACAGCAGTCATCTCTTTCTCTTGGACTGTGTAGCGTTTCTCTGCATCATTCAGCTTACGACTTTCGTAAGCCACAGGGTGCCCTTCTTGCATTAGGACGCCTCCCAGGGCAAAGTCAGAGGCGTCCGTCTGCACCTCGAAAGACTTGGTATGGTCGGGCAAAACCAATACCGGCTCCTTGATCACGGCGGCCTTTAACTCCTCAAATGCTTGTTGGGCCTTATCAGTCCACTCCCAGGTCCGGTTTTTCTTCAGTAGATCTGTGAGTGGCGCGGCGATGGAAGAGTAGCCTTTGATGAACTTCCGATAGTAGTTAGCCAAACCAAGGAAAGACCGAAGTTCTGGAACTTTCTTCGGCGGCTCCCAATCCTGTATAGCCCGAATCTTGGACTCATCCATCCGTAGCTTTCCCTCACCAACAATGTGTCCTAAGAAGGAGACTTCTCGTCGAGCAAATGCGCATTTCTCCTTCTTGACATAAAGCTCGTTCGTGCGGAGTACTTTGAAGACTTGTCTTAGATGATTTACATGATCCTCCAGTGTGTTGCTATAGATGACAATGTCGTCCAAGTACACCACGACGAACTTGTCTAAGAAAGGTTGTAGGACTCGGTTCATGAGGGTGCAAAACGTTGCAGGCGCATTGGTGAGTCCGAAAGGCATCACAAGGAATTCATATGAGCCGTACCTTGTGACGCATGCTGTCTTAGGCTCGTCTTCCTCCGCAATGCGGACCTGGTAGTACCCTGATCGCAAATCCAGCTTGGTGAACCAACGAGCTTGCCCAAGCTGATCGAACAAGTCAGCAATGAGTGGTATCGGGTACTTATTCTTGACCGTGATCTTGTTAAGCGCCCGGTAGTCAATGCAAAGTCGAAGTGACCCGTCGTGCTTCTTCTGGAACAATACCGGCGCTCCATAAGGTGCTTTTGATGGACGAATATAGCCCATGTCCATCAACTCCTTCAGTTGCCTCCGTAATTCCTCAAGCTCCGGAGGCGCCATCCTATAAGGCACGGCAGCTGGCGGGGTGGCACCTGGTTCCAGCTCTATCTTATGATCCACCTCCCTTTTAGGTGGTAACCTCTTTGGTAGCTCCGGTGGCATGACGTCTTGGAACTCCTCCAAAACGTGCTGGACCTTGGGTGGCATGGACTCGGTTGTAGGAATGACAGCTTCTTCCTTTAAGGCAACAAGGTAGGTTGGCTCTTCCTTCTTGATGCCCTTTGAGAGTTGCATGGCTGAAATTTGTCTTCCTTGGAGTCGGGTTTCCCGCTCTAGTGGAACTAGATGGGTGTTGCCCTCCTCCAAGATGCATAAGGAGTTCGCAAAGGGAATTGGGACGGCCTTGACCCTGTCCATGAACTCAATACCCAAGACGAGTGGATAATCGTCCATGGTCACGATCGAGAAGTTTATGTGGCCGTGCCAATTGCCTAAGTGAACCGGCACATTGCGGGCAACTCCAAAGGTTTCTGTTGGTGCAGCATTAACGCCCTTGAGCCAACCTCGGCTTGTCTCGTACCGGATGCCCATCTTCTTAGCCTGCTGGAAAGTGAGGAAGTTGTTGTCGGCTCCCGTGTCAACTAATGCCTTCACGGTATGCTCCCCAATCTTGGCCTCGGCAAACAACCTCCCTTTTTTCTCATTCTTGGGCACCTCAACTTTTGCCTGAATTGAGCTTAGAAGCCGCATGGCCCCAATCTTTGCTTCCTCCTGTTCGCGATCCTCGATTAAAGCAGAAAGCTTACTCTTTTTGGGGCACTCCCTTGCATAGTGCGGTCCATCACAAAAGAAACATCGGATAGGTTTAGGAGGGAAATCTCTACGTCCCTTGGCCCTTTCTGACGCCTCCTTGCCCTTAGGCGGGTCTCCCCCACTCTTTCCCTTGCCGCCCTTGTCCTTGGGTTTAGGTTTTTCCACTTTCCTAAACTCAATAAGGGACTCGGCAATGGATATGGCAGTGGTCAAGTCTTGGGCACCACGGCGTTGGATTTCAAGCCTTGCCCACTGCTGTAACCCGTCCATGAAGGCAAAGAAAGCTTCTTTATCAGGGTAGTCAGGGATTTCGAGAAGTACCTCTGTGAACTCTTTGACGTACTCCCGGATGGTTCCTTTGTGCTGCAAACGTCTTAGCTTGCCACGAGCTTCCTCCTCGACGTTGCTTGGGTAGAATTGCTTCTTGAGTTCTGCCTTAAAATCTGCCCAAGTGTCGATAGAGCAGGTGCCTTTCTCTATGTCGCTTTGTCTTCTCCTCCACCAAACCATTGCGGTGTCCTCGAGGAAAAGACTACCCATGTTTACCTTTAGAGCCTCGTCTTGCATGTCGAGAGCCCTAAAGTATTGCTCCATGCTCCAAACAAAGTTGTCTAGTTCCCTCGCGCTTCTAGACCCTTTGAAGTATTTGGGTCGGGGAACATCTCTAGTGGAAGGGGTAGTCCTTACCTCGGACGTTGTGGCAGTGCCTTGTGCAAGAGCCCTTTTGCACAAGCTGAGCTCCTCCTTGGTGTTCTCCAGCTCATGTGAAAGCCTCCCTAACTCTTCCCTCATGAGCGAAATCTCGGCCTGGTGTTTCTCCTCCACCGCCTGAAGACATTGTGCCAGGACTTGATTCACGGCGGACTGCATCTCCTCCCGCAATCCGTCTAGGCCCTCCTCGACCCTTTGTTCGACCCCCTCGAACCTTTGGTCGACCTCCATGAACTTGTCCTGCCCATCGGTAATGGCCAACTCCACTTTGGCCAGCCTAGTCTCCAACCCCTCAATGGCGTCCCTGGAGCGAGACCTTTGGCCCTTAGATTTGTCTCTTCCAGCTTGGGTGATTTCACTGCCGCCTTCCGTACTCCCTTAGATGTTCCAACGAACCTGATGCTCTGATACCAATTGTGACGAGACCGCAACTCAAACACGACGATCTGTCCGGCCTAGCGAACTTTCAATGCCAAAGTTAGCTAGTCAGCCTACCTGGAAGCTTAGTAGAACTTAAGAAAGACTAAGCTTGTAGAAACTTGGCGAAGGAAACTAGTAGTTGGAAGAAAGAACTCTTTTATTAAGAGAACTTTGAGAACTTTACAATGTTTTGAATGCTTACAACTTTGCTTGATTGCTTGCTTTCTTGCTTGATTCCAAATGAATGCCTTAGGTGCCTATTTATAGTTGGCTACCTAAATGTCTAGACTTTTCCTAAGTATCTAGAATCTTCCTAAATGAATATCTAAGATATTTACACAAGGTTGCTGCCCTCTAGAAGCCTCCACATGATTCTAGGCTTGTCTTCAACAATCTGCACAATTCTAGAGTCTTCTAGAGTCTTCTAGAGTCTTCTAGAGTGTTCTAGAGTGTTCTAGAGTCTTCTAGAGTCTTCTAGAGTCTTCTAGAGTCTTCTAGAGCCTTCTAGAGTCTTCCAGGACCTTCCGGGGTATTCCGGACTGTTCCGGAAGCATTTTGGAGCTGTTTTGAGCTTGTTTTGGGGCGAAAATAGTGCCGTCCATGACATTCGTCGTGGACTACAAGAACATGCCCACTTTTTCCAATGGTTCTTCCATCAAGTAATGATAAGTATTCTTATCTACTTTTGTTATATCTAACATGTAAAGATCAAATTCTTTGCACTTGTATACTCTTGCAGCAGTTTGAAAAAGTTTGATGGCCTCACTTTTCACTTTCCTTCGCTTTAGGTTCTACTCCAAATGAGGGATACAAATCTCATGGTGGCTTTTAGGATATACCTATGCGATGGCATATGCAATAGATTGATTCCTGTCTAATAAAAAAAAAAATTTACGGCTCCCAATTGCATTGCAAAGCTCACTAAAGTACCACTCATAGAAATTGTTATTTTCAGATTCTGCTATTCCAAAGGCTAATGGAAAAATTTGGTTATTTGCATCATTTGAAACTAAAATCATTAGAACACCAAAAAAATTTTACTTCAAATAGTTTCATCAACAAAAATCACTAGTCTACAATGATTCCAAGCATATATTGATGATCCATATGCATAAAACATATAAAGAAACCAGAAAATCCAGTATATAACAAGGTTAATAGAAGTTAAGGACAAACAGTCCTTAACTTAAACTAACAAGATCAAAAGTTAAGGACAGGTAGTCCTGAACTTCATGTCACAAAGCTAGAAATTAAGGACAAGTAGTCTTGAAGTTAGACTAACAAGGTCAAAAGTTAAGGACAGTCAATCCTTAACTTAGAGTTACAAGTTATAAAGTTAAGGACATACAGTCCTTAACTTAGAGTTACAAGTTATAAAGTTACGGACATACAATCCTTAACTTTGAGCTCAAAGTTCAAAAGTTAAGCACATAGAGTCCTTAACTTAGACTAACAAGGTCAAAAGTTAGGGTCACCATGTCCTTAATTTTATAACTTGCAATTCTAAGTTAATGACCAAGTGTCCTTAACTTTTTGACTGCACACATGAAAGTTAAGGACAACACTTCCTTAACTTTTTAACTGGTTAAGGACAGCATATCCTAATGTTTATAACACAGACTAATAAATTCTTTTTTGATTGTTTCCCTGTTGTTGTTGTCGACCTTTATGTTAGTATATGTTCCCGAGTTTTTATTTATCATCATATACAAGTATGAAGACAATAATTTATAATTCTCTTCAGGAGTTCCTCTTATTAAAGCGGAAGCACATTGACTAGCACGCCACACCTTATGATACCCAATGTCTAGTTCATGCAATTTTTGCATTTCTGCCATGACAAAAGCTGGTGTAACTTCAAACCTTGAGTCTCAAAGATTGCCGATAATGTAACCACTAACCAACTTTGAACTTGCATGCCTTTGATCAGCTTTCTAGTGTTAACAGAGCAGTCATAATTTTTCTCAATCTTTACTATCTTGAACAGTGTTGAATCTTTAATTCTGAAAGCACGCACACACCACCCACATATATCACCATTGCATTTCATCGAATATCTTGTTGACCTTGATCTAACAACCTTGAATTCAAAATGTCCTTTAATTGCTATATTCGTAAAACAGTTAATTATACTCATATTTTTATAAAATATTGATCCCACTTTTATTTCATCCAACGAAGCATTTTCTCTTAATATCATACTTGGAGATTTTTTTTTCCAAATTTGACCTTTGTCTAGTTAGTTGTGTAGAGGTCTTTCAGCAACTTTTTCGATTACCAGTACACTCTCTAAGACTTGAATACCCAAAGTTTGTTTGTTGTCAATCTCTATAATGCTTTGTCCTTCTACTTGAATATAGTCAAATGTTTGAAGCACCTCTTCAGTTATTGGTTGAGCTTCAACCATCTCTATTTCCATTATCTGTTTGCATTTGTTTTGATTGTCATGTTGAGTTTCTATGTTGACATGTTCAAAGGTGCTTGTTGATCCAAAAACTCTTTCCGAAATATCAACAATGAAATGATAGCGCTTGAAGAGTGAATGACTTTTTAGTAACTCTATACATGTGTAAAAATCTAAATCTTTGTATACAAGCATTACCTTGCTTGTTCCAAGGTTGATATCAAACCATATCACTACTTCAAACTTGTCTCTATCCAATTCAATAACTTCAAAGATCTATTAATGAAATCTTCAAAACTAATTGCCTCAGGTACTAGAACAAGCTTTGTTTGATGATAAGATACTTATAGTCTTCCATCCATCTACCATTAAAAGCAACTATAATGCATATTGTTTCCATCCTGCAAGTCAAGAGATGAGAAACTCAAAACATATTTTATAGAGCAATCCTTGTATAATTAAAAACCAGTATTGTAAGTTGAAGACCAAGTTAAGGGCCAAGTATCCTTAATATTTGAACATGAAATTTAAAGTTCAGGACCAAATGTCCTTAACTTTTAAATTTGGAACTCAAAGTTCAGGACCAAGTTTTCTTAACTTATGAACTTGGAATTGTAAGTAAAGGACCAAGTGTCCTTAACTTTTGAACTTGTAAATAAAAGTTCAGGACCAAGTGTCCTTAATTTTAGAAATTGAAATTCAATGTTAAGGGACCAAATGGCCTTAACTTTTGAACTTGGAATTTAAAATTAAGGACCAAGTGTCCTTAACTTAAACCAAGCGTCCTTTACTTCAGGATCAAGTGTCCTTAACTTTTTAATTAGAAATCAAAGTTCAGGACCAATTGTCCTTAACTTATGAACATGGAACTTAAAAGTTCAAGACCAAGTGACCTTAAGTTATGAACTTGGAACTGTAAGTAAAGGACCAAATGTCATTAACATTTGAACTTGTAAATAAAAGTTCAGGACCAAGTGTCCTTAACTTTTGAACTTGGAATTCAAAGTTAAAAACCAAGTGTCCTTAACTTTTGAACTTTTAAATAAAAGTTCAAGATCAAGTGTCCTTAACTTTTGAACTTGTAACTTGAAGTTAAGGACCAACTGTCGTTAATTCAGGACCAAAGTTATGTTTAACTTTTTAACTTGGAACTCAAAGTTCAGGACCAAGTGTCCTTAACTTATGAACTTGGAACTTAAAGTTCAGGACCAAGTGTCCTTAAGTTATGAACTTAGAACTGTAAGTAAAGGACCAAGTGACCTTATCTTTTGAACTTGTAAATAAAAGTTCAGGACCAAATATCCTTAACTTTTGAACTTTGAATTCAAAGTTAAGGACCAAGTGTCCTTAATTTTTGAACTTGGAATTCAAAGTTAAGGGCCAAGTGTCCTTAACTTTTGAACTTGTAACTTGAAGTTAAGGACTGCATGTCCTTAACTTTTTAACTTGTAACTCTAAGTTAAGGACCAAGCGTCCTTAACTTTTGAACATGTAAGCCAAAATTTAGGACCAAATGTCCTTAACTTTTCAACCAGATATTCAAACTTCAGGACCATATATTCTTAACTTTTCAAAATAATTTGAAAATTATGACAGCATGCCCTTAATATTATGAAGAACATAAAAAAATTTAAGGACGTTGTGTCCTTAACTTTTTCAATTCAATTCGCAAAATCCGGACACTATGTCCTTAATATTAAACAACAATCATGTTAAGGACACCAGATCCTTAATATTATGTGCTCAATTTTTATATAATTATCACAGGACATGATGTCCTTAACCTTATCAATATAGAAATTAAAAAAAAAATCAAATTCCTAGTAACGAAATAAAAATCAATAGAAACACACAAAAGCATAACTTACTGTAAATTTATGTCGATTTTTGGATGAGAAAGTTAAATTCTAAAGTTTCAAACGGAAGAAAAGCTTATGCAATTCTAGAGTTGAAATTCGACGATCACAGTCTACTGCTGTTGCTGCTGTATATCGTCCAGTCGGGTAAAAGTTAATAAAAGCGTAGGTGTAAGTTATAGCATAAGGGCATTTTCGTTCAATCAGGTAAAAGTTTATTAAACCAATAGTTAAAGGCCAAAGACATTTAAAACATTGACTTTAAAGTAAAGACATGTGCTCTTAATGACTATTTGTGCACATCGCCCCTAATCATGTGGCTCAACTTAAAGGCCAGAAAGGTTTGTGGGCCTATATTGTTCATTTGTACTGTTTTCAATTGGTAGTAGAAAATTAAAGGGGTTTTGGCGTGGTGTGACAATTTATCTATATAATTGACAGAAAAAAGTCATAGTTATAGATATTGACACCAAATAGTCAATAAATATATATCACAATAAGAATGTGCATATCACAGTATTTTTCTTTTTTGTGTATATCAAAATATATATTAGTTTTTTCCTTCTTTCTATATCTAAAACATAGAATGATAATATAGTTGTTTAAAAGTTATTGTTGTCTTTATACCAATGTATATCACAAAAAAAATAATTGCATTGCTTGTACATCACAGTATATGACACATTAAATATGTGTATACCAAAATAGACACTACAAATTTATATTTCTTCTTTGTGTATAACAAATTGTATGTCAAAAACCTATTTTCATTCTTTATATATTATAATGTATATCAAATTTATTTATTCCTCTAATTGTATTTATTATTTTATATTTTAGAACTTGATTTAAACCTGTTATATCAACAAATAAAAAAACTTTGACAGAACAAAATTGAAATAAGTTTATTCAAAATGAATTTTTTCCTCTTAAGTTGAACTAGACGATCTGATTTTGATTTAATAGATTGCCAAATCTAATAATGTATATTACGATAAACAATATGATATATACACAAATATACATAATGATATACATAGATGTACACCACCTCAAACACACATATTTTTCTATCTATATCACATATGCAATTTTATTACTAAAAATGTGCATATTTTCATTATTACCCACCATGTTTATAGTTTTGCTACAAAATTTATACCATTCATTAAATACCCAATATTAAGAATTGATTCCTTCCAAATTAGGCGCCTACAAATTTGAAAAATTTATACCATTCATTAATGCCCAATATTAAGAATGATTCCTTCCAAATTAGGCGCCTACAAATCTGGGATAAATATTTGAATAGCTTATTTTCTACAAATCTAGGATAAATATTTGAATAGCCTATTTCTTCCAAATTAGGCGGTTAAAAAATTTGGGACTAAATATTTTTCAATATTGTTTTGATGGTATCGACAAACTACTACATTTATACTACAATCAAACTACAATCTATATTGAAAAAAAATATTGACTACAAAATTTTTTCCTAATCTACAAATTTTCTACAAAAAATCTACAAATAAATTACAAATCAGTTTACGTATGTATTAAGCAATATTGTTTTGAAGGGTATCTATAAAATTACCACATTTACACTACAATCTATGTTGAAAAAAAATGTTGACTACAAAATTTCCAAAAAAAAATACAAATAAACTACAAATCGGTTTAAGTATTGTATAAAGTTGTATTGTTTTTAAGGATATCTACAAAACTATTATATTTATACTAAAAATTAACTACAATCTTATGTGAAAAAAATGTTGACAATAAAATTTGCTCTTCGTCTACTAAAAACTACAAATAAACTAAAATTGCACCGACACTGTCACACTTACAAAAGATTCATATGGTTACCCCACAAATTTACAATTGAGAATTGTTGATTGATTGAGTGAGGAAGTCTTCTGTATCATATATCTACTCTGGATCTCGTACTTGTTAAAATTCAGAATAATATCTGACAATTACCAGAAATTACAATAACCGAAACAATGGGTTTCATATTAAATCTCTTTGGTTAAAAATCTTATTATACTCAATGGGTCTCATCTTTGTATTTTTGGAGAAGAAGAAGGAACAGAGAAGAGAAAAAAATGTGAGGGAGAAAATGACGCTGAGATTAGGAAAAAGAAATGTAGGAATTAAGGGGACAGAGAAACATGTGATATACAGATACCTTTAATTAAGGAGCAAAATCTGCCCATTAATTAAACCCTTAATTAAATATGGTATAAGATTGGTAATTTGAAATACAGGTTTGTAATTAAATCAAATCTTAAACATGAAGGGTAAAAAAGTTTCCAATATAATATAAAAATATAATTTTTTTTTTATCTTGAAATAAGACAAAAAAGAAGAAGAAGAAGAAAATTGAAATTTGCCGCTTTAAAAAGAAAGAGAAGAAAGGCAAAATTTATTAGGACGAGAATTTACACCTAAGATATGTAGATATCAATTGAAAAATATGATCTGACAACCGCACATTGAATTCTTATAATAATTAGTGCGAGAAACTTTTATGAAATGTGGCAGACTTCGGCCATATCTTTAGAATTAAAACATCCTACAAAAGAAAATCCAAAAATTCTTACCCTAACTTCATTTGAGATGCAGACCAAGATCCGCAACAAAACTTTATAATTCTGCTTTTCCTTTTTCTTCAAGACCTTATAATTCCATCAAAACTAATCCCCACACACAATATTAAAGGCCCCAAGTAAGATTATTGAAAAACGAAAAAGAAAAGAGATATTAAAGATGTTATAAAACAATAAAAGAAGAAGAGTAATATTGCAGAGAAAGAGAAAGAGAATTCTTATTGAATTTTTGGGTGATTTACAATGGGGTAAGACCCCTCTATTTATAGGAGGAAAAATAACTTAGCCTCAAAGTAAAACTCTCTACAAGATAGACATTCACTCCAAATAGAATTCTACTCTTAACACTCCCCCTTGAATGTCTACTCAATAAATACTGTGTCTCGTTAAAACCTTAACTAAAATAAAACCCAGTGAGAAAAATTCTAGAAAAGGAAAAATAGTACACATATTTAGAAATGCGCATATTGGTTGCCTCGTTAAAAACCTTGCAAGGAAAACCCAGTGGGACAAAACCTTGTAAGGGAAAAAGAGTGCAACGCGCATTAACTCCCCTGAAGAGAGCATCAATTCACATCCTTGAGCATTCGCATTCTAATCTTGTGCACCATCTTCAAGAGATCGGTGGTAGAGATTTGATAAATAAATCAGTCATATTAACTATAATGAATATTTGCACCTTGAAATCATAACTCGTGATAGATATATAATGTCTTCACAAATATCGTGGAATGGCTCTTTAATATCTCCATAAAGGTATCCTCGCTATCACATTATCATGCTTATAGTTATAGCAAGATACATTTGTGCATAAATTGCACTGAGGATGTGGTACCTCAAGATCAAGAATTGTAGATGCTTCAAGCAACTTAAATCCTTCATAGATTGTCATATAAGTTAAGTCATATAAGCCATATCATAGATTTTAGATACATATCAAGTTTTCATGTCATGCTAGACAAATAAGATATCGAAAACTGATTGCACATACCATTGACTTTATACTTTTAAGTATTTGAACTACATGTCCAAAACTACATGTCTTTCATATGGAATCAATTCTACTTGAATTGTATCTCTTCCATTTGGCCAATACTTTTGTGTCTATTTTCGATAGACTTAAGATCCTCATCAAAACTTAGCGCTATGATAGATATCGTCGACGAACATGTTATATCGATTCCAATAAATTTTCATAAAGACATAACATAGAGATCTTCATTCATATATTCAGATACCTAAATCTCTCATGAGATTTTATGAAGTGCTGTGTCATGTGATCTTCTAGATCACTTGCCATCTTTATTATGATCACTTTGATCATTTGCTCATCTTCTTTATCAAGAAGTTTATTTGAAATCATTTGTCTATACGCTTTAAGCGTACCATCGATTTTTTCCTTCTAAGACTTAATATGAGCATTTGCAATGAGAATATAGTTACTTTATTTGGGTCAGCAAAATGCGTCTAGCATACTTTGCAATATATTGCAGATGGATTATCTTTTTATGAACTTCAAGTTCATAGTATCTTATTCGAGGATCTAGATATACAAATGATAATTCATTCCACGTAACTTTTTCTCAATTGTTTATCATGTCTCCCCCTCATGTTAGAAAACTAACTTATTTCCTCAACTTTGAGGATTCATCTTTGTGCATTATGGTGTTAATGAAAATATACAACGCACATCAATAATAATAATAAGATGGAGTTATTTGGTTCCTGCCCCTGAACCACTTGTGAGGGGAGAATATGATATACTATCGTATCTAACGTTATATCATAATGATATAGATACCTTTGTTCTCATAAGCAATAGTTTAGCTATTAAGTGGAATTTTGCTAACCCAACTATGATGTAAACCAACTTATCAAGATGAACTATCTTGAAAAGAAAATATGAAAATTGTGCTCTAAATTGAATTGTTGAGCAAGTTACCTCGCAAAACACCATGTTGCGGGTTAATAATAATCGCACATGTAACCATCCCATAGATGCATCTTATGTGATATACATGGCAGGTGAATGGGCCCATATTCACCTTTGATATTTTCAGAATTCATGGAATTCAATTCCAATATTAGTTGATTTATTAATTAATGAGAACAAGCAATATAAGAGAATTCATAAAGAACTTTCTAGTTCTTTCAATATTTACCCATGTGAATTCTCTATTATTTTTTTCACATCATACTTAAATTGATATGGCTAAACCAATTATGCCAACTGAGTAAATTATCAATATTGATAAACTTAAGATTTACACCATGACGTGTGCAATTATCAATAAAATCCAAGTTTATTATAATATGGATTTTTATATCGATAAACATCCACTTTATTGTGGCATTCTTTTGTTTGTGTAGCACAAACTGGAGAATAAAGCGGGTAGCTTTTCATATACAGATTATCCCGCTACAAGTTGTTGTAATAGGATATCAAATCTTTCCTTTATCTATAGTCTCAATATAATCAACCGCTTTCGCATATACTTTGGAAACTGAATAAGTTTCTTTGAAACTTACTACAACACAATACCTTATTGGTAATCAATTGTGTTTCTCCAAAATAATATAATTGGCTCTTGCAGAGTTCTCAATTAATTTGGTACTACCACATATCCATGAACATCAATATGGTGAATATCTCTTTTAAAGAGAAAGTTATACCATTATGGTTACGGTCAAAATTATATGCAAGATATGTTTCTTACATTAATATAATTCTTTAATATCACATGTCCAAAATATTTTGGTGTACAATAGGTACGTGACCAATGACCATTCATGCCATAATAATGATATTATTTTCTTATATCATCTCAAACCTCTTTCTAGAGGTGAGTGTGGTATATTCACTACCACTAACACGTTCATATTCTTCCAAGAATGAATATATATTCATAAATTAGATGTTGTCACACTCACATCATGAATGAACCATAATTATCTATACGCGCTTTATAAAATCTCATATTGTCAAATTTATGATAAATATTACTTTCACAGAGTAAAGGATTATTTTGAGAATCGTTATTATTCTCATTATCACAATGATGACGATTATAATTTCGTCTATTGCCATGTGCACTTCCATTGATACCTTCAAGGTAATAATTTTGTCTTCTTTCAGACTTATCACATACTGCTATCACATTCTCTATAGGGAATGAGAATGGAGCAAATTCAATGGGACGAATTTTTAATTCTTTACAAATGGATAATCTTTTGCACCTCTTTTTCATAAATAGAGGTATGTGGATCAAGATGAGATAATGATGGATTTTTCCACAAAATTTTCCGTTTGGTTTCACCAACTTCTCCCCCTAATTTTGGGAAAAGTGTCTCATCGAATCGACAGTCTGCAAATCGTGCAGTGAACAAATCCCCTGTCAATGTTTCAAGGTAGCGAATAATGGAGGGCGATTCAAACCCAACATATATTCCTAACCTTCTTTGTGGACCCATTTTGGTGCGGTATGGCGGTGCTACAGGCACATATACTGCGCATCCAAAAATTCTTATATGGGATATATTAGGTTCATGACCCAAAACTAATTGCAACGGGGAATATTTGTGATAATTCGTCGGTCTGAGACGAACTAGCATTGCTGCATGCAAAATGGCGTGGCCCCAAACCGAAGTGGGCAACCTCGTTTTCATGAGTAATGGTCTTTGCAATCAACTGCAGACGTTTAATTAAAGATTCTGCAAGACCATTTTGAGTGTGAACATGAGCTATATGATGTTTCACTTTTATCCCAATTGATAAGCAATAATCATTAAATGCTTGGGATGAAAACAGCAGCATTATCTAGTCTAATAGACTTAATTGGATTATCGGGAAATTGTGCTCGTAATCAAATTATTTGTGCCATTAATTTTGCAAATGCAAGGTTGCGAGATGACAGTAGCCACACATGAGACCATCTAGAAGATGCGTCTATTAAGACCATAAAATATCTAACGACCCACTAGGTGGGTGAATAGGTCCACAAATGTCTCATTGTATACGTTCCAAAAATGCAGGTGACTCAATTCCAACCTTTGTTGGTGATGGTCTAATAATTAACTTGCCTTGATAACAAGAAGTGCAAGAAAATTCATTATTTAAAAGAATCTTAAATTCTTTAATGGATGCCCATTTGAGTTCTCTATAATTTAAATTCTTTAATGAATGCCCATTTTGTCTCATCATGATTGATTCAGGATATCTCAATCGATCATGCAAAAGTATAAAGTACGTGGAATAATGGGGAAAGTAAATATACAAAAATTCAGAAATTACTTGCAACCAAATTATGTGTGTGTGTGGAGGGGGGGGGGGGTTGAAGTACCAAAAGGTGAAATTGAAGGAAAGAAACCTCAATTAACTATATGTAATGCCAAAACCATATAGCCAACCCCAACTTGTTTAAGACTTGGGGTTTGTTGTAGTTGCACTAGTATGATGCCAAAACCACCTCAACACTATGAATAAAAACAGTAGATCTTACCTTTTTTTATAAGTAGAAAAAATGAGTTCATAAATTTAGCTGAGGGTCCTAGAAGCGGATCTTACCCTATATACTGATCACACATCCTAATTTTTCTCTCTACCTTACCAATACATACACACAAAGTAATTAGTTGTCTCCTCTAGCTCGCTCGCCTTCTTATTTTGATAATACCTTTTCTAATACAAACAAGCCAGTAAACCTATTTAAGTTGGAAGATTCTTAAACATCATCATGACCTAATCCCACCAATACAGGTAAATAAGTATGTCCACCGAAAGAAGTAATTTGGCAAAGCAGAATTGTGAACAGATACATGGCTTTCAGACAGAAAGTGCAAATTTATCTCTCTTTAATTTACCAGAAAATAGACTTCATGAATACGAGGTTAAGGGATATAAACTCACCTCATAATCATGAATCTGTTGCATGCCAATTTTAGACAGATAATCGATTGCAGCTCCAAGCCCAATTGCTTCTCCAATTGCTGGAGTCCCAGCCTCAAATCTTGAAGGAGGTTCAGCATATGTTGAATGATCCAAGTATACATCAGCTATCATTTCACCACCACCAAGGAAAAGAGGCACGGCAGAAAGACTCTTGCTTTTGCTATACAAGAATCCAACGCCTGTAGGCACACACATCTTGTGAGAGGAAGCAATAAGAAAATCAGCGTCCAGAGTCTTAACATCAACCACCATGTGTGGAACACTTTGACAAGCATCTACAAGCACTTTTGCTCCAACATCATGAGCCCAACTTATGACTTCATCCATTGGAAGAACATAAACTAACATATTTGAGACATGATGAATGACCAGAAGTTTGTCCTCCTTGAGAGAAAGACTCTTAATTGATCCACATCTGCAACTTCATCCTCTGTCAAATTTACAAACCTCAGGACAACACCAATCTTTTGAGCGACAAATTGCCAAGGAACAATTTCACTATGATGTTCAGCTATTGTAGGTATAATCTCATCTCCTGGTGAAGTATTGGAAAGTCAGACCGGGTAATATGCCTGAGCGAACCGGGTCCAATTTTTGTGTCGTTTATGAATGAAGGAGAAGACGCTACTGAAGCTGAAACATGTAACGGCCGGGACCGCCACCGGAGCGAGCTGGATCTCCGACTGGTGAAATTAGGGTTCCGGCTTACCGTTCGGAGACACGTCAGTTTCAGAATAGCGCCTTCCATCGTCGTCGACGTCGTGGTTATCATCGTCGGCTGTGTCAACTGCAAATACTTAATCTTCTCAAAAGAACTTCTTGAGACGGTAGAGTCTCGTGCTGATAACGTGTTATAAAACAATAAAAGAAGAAGAGCAATATTGCAGAGAAAGAGAGAGAGAATTCTTATTGAATTTTTGGGTGATTTACAATGGGGTAAGACCCCTCTATTTATAGGAGGAAAAATGACTTAGCCTCAAAGTAAAACTCTCTACAAGATAGACATTCACTCCAAATAGAATTCTACTCTTAACAAAAGAAGAAATATTGGAGAGAGAAGAAGAAATACGGGGGAGAGAACAAATAAGAAATTGGGTCTTTTTAATATGATTTGGCTATATAATGCCAATTGTTTTATGCTACCTTTGCCAAATTTAATATAAGACTAAAAAATTGGGGTTTTAACATAGTTATCCACATAAAATAAAACTATTTATCCTTGTCTACCCATAAACTAATTATATTTCCTATTCATAGTAATTTTGTAGGGAATGTTTTCTTTATTCTCCAATTTTTTTAATTTCTATGCTTCTTTTCCTTTTCTTTTTTCTTGTTTCTTCTTATTTTTTTCTTTTTTCCTTTTCTAATTTCATTTAACTTTTTTATTTATATTCTTTTTCTCTTCATAATCTATTTTATTTACTGTTTTTATTATTCTTTTTTCATATTATTACTAAAGAAAAATCAAATTGTGTACCGATTAAATATTGCTAATATAATCAAAAAAAATATTAACTAACATATGATACCAGTATAGTATATAGTTATACCAACAGGGTATACGATTATACGCAAAAGGTTAAATTTTTTCATTTAATTATTAAACTGAAATAATATGAGATGTCAATAAAAATTTAAAAAAATTCGAAAAGAATCTAATTGTAAGAGTATACCGTTACATTATATAACATATTATAATTTTATTTTTTTGTATTTTAATTTTCCCTTCACGCTAGGTAAAAGCATAAACAAATTAAAAGGAAAAAGGTAAGTGAATTTACGGGTAATAAGTATAAAAAAGTAAGTGAATTTATGGGTAATAAGTATACTATTATGGTATATTGTATACTATTACAGCATATTGCTATAGTATATTGCATATTATTACTATATAATATAACAATATATTGGATACTATAATAGTGTACTATTAGGTAATAGTGTTCTTCTTCGATTATTACAATATACCATTGCAGTATATTATAAATTACATTAGTATATTGTTGCAGTATAACTATATACTCCAACAACATATTGTATACCGTAGCAGTATACTATTGGATAGCTGTGTTCTTTTTCGATTTTCAGCTTAAATTTCCAACTCAATTACCTTAAATCAGATCCAAATGCTATCAAATTTCAATATGAACTTCCAGAATGTATTATAAGCAATATTTAACAGCACCCACTTTGAACCAAACAAGAAACCTTCAAAATAAAATTTTAAGCCAAGGCAAGAGTAAGAGCTAGGGAAAGAACAATCAATAAAAAGTGAAGCAGAATTTCTCTGCTTCTTTTAAAGGAACAGAGAAATTTGGGTGGACCCAAAATTAATGGAGGCTTGGTCTTAATTTTAGTAACTTCAAATCCTTAAATTATTTTTTTGTTTGCTACTTCTTGATATACTTGTAATTTGTTATGATATTCTCTGTTCCTATGAAGATTTTCCCCATCACGAGGGGACTACCAATCCCAGAGTGAATTAACCTTGTCTGCACTACCACCTTAGCTTACTAGACCTTGGGGAATTGGCTAGTTACCTTCACTCCGCGTGGCAGCCTATCTACTTTTTGTCTTTTTCCTACGAGACCTTATAGTTTCCCAGCCTTTCTCCGCCTACATGCCCCCGAAATCAGAGCTTCGGTAATTACACTTTCTGTCAGAAAGAGAGTTTAGAGCCTCTAATGGATCCCACTCTGATCCTTTCGCTGCTTACACTTCTGCTAAGGTACGACTATGTTTTTTTTTAACTTTCCCCAAGTGGATTAATTTATGTAATGGTAATCTTTATTCACAAATTTTGAAATCTTAAATTTATCTATATTTGCGTAAGGCAATTTTTCAGTTAGTTTGGTCTGCTGACATTTGAGATTCTACCTTGGGTGTCTAAATAACCGGGTAAATAGATTGGGCCTCATAGATAGGATTAATAAATAGTTTGAAACTGAACATTAAAGGATAAATAGTTTAAAATTAATAGGTATAAATTAAAATATTTTCTAAAAAATTGCCAATTCTCTTTATGGGTTGTCATACCATGCCATTTTCTCAAAATTAAAAGTGAAATAACAGAATGAGACAAGTAATTTAGCAAGAGATAATTATTACTTTTGATGGAAAGTGAAATGCTATTTGTATGATCTTTTATAATTTTGAATTTAAAAAAGTTATCTTTTTAGATCTCTTATATATAAAAGATAAATTTTTTATGTGTAAAAGTAAATTTTCCATGTATAAGAAAAAACTTTTTTTCATCGGAAGATAAAGAGAAAAAGCGAGACGACGATAGTGAAAATTAAACTCACATTTTCTGTGATAAATTCTCGCTGATATTAGATTTTATGTACGTACATCTCAATAATTAATCATTTGAAATACTTCTCCAGAATATCGTTTTTTTCTTCCTATAACTTAGGGACTCAAAATCCATGCATGTCATACTATTTAGCTATTAATTCATTCAATTAACTGAAGAAGACCTTATAATGCCGTCATGATATTCAATCAAAGTGATTTTGGACTAAAAGAAGAAATAAAGAGAGAAAGTAGCGAGCCATCGGTCTAGGCCGCTGATGGATTTGTTACCTCCTATACCAAAGATTGATATACCTTATTTATTTTAAATAAATATTATTTAAAAATGTTATGAAATCTCCTATTTAAGGTGAATATCTATAATTAGAGAGATTCTAGAGTTCTATTCTTGGTAGCTAAATCATCCCCCTCCCTATAAATAGAGGTGCCCTCTACCATTGTAAATCACTCCTAACATTCTCTAAGTATCAATAAGAAGAACTCTCTCTACTCTTCTCTCTATTACTCTTGTTCTTGAGTTATTGTTCTTGTCTTTTATATTATTTCATAACACGTTATCAGCACGAAGCTCTACTATCTAATATCTTCATTATTATCCGATCCTTCAAATCTTTCTTCATACGCTTAATATGTATGCATATACGTACAAAATTTCTATATGAGAAAGGAATCTATCTCTATTTCTGTTCAAGTACTGAAAGCCTGATTGTTTGAGTGATTTGTCCTACTGTATTATGCAAGAGATAGTCAAATAGTGCTACCGTGCTTCGGATGATGATGTCACCCGTGATTGCAATCAGTTGAAATCTTCTCTCATGCTTCACATTGACGGAACTAGTCCTGTTGCTGAAGACATTGGACGTCAGGTGAATTTCCAAGCAAAAGAGTGTAATAACGATTGCTATTGCTCCATATGAGAATTTCTTACGGAAAAATAAAAGATGGTATCATCATAAAGTAATACAACTGGATGGAAACTCAAGAGGTATATTTGATATCACAACATTTATTGGTATACCTTAAAGGCAAGTAACTTACTTTTCCTTTTTCAAATTCTTGGAATTATATAATTTGATTTTATATACAAACATAGACAACAAAGTTTGATTATAACTCTAATGGAGTTTGTAAGAAATTGTAACCACATGAAGTGGTAAAATCTCTATGTCCTGCCATGATTAAATTCATGTATGATTGTGGGCAAAGAATTCCGTCCAATTGAATTTGCTCCATTCCCTTTAGAGAATGTGGTAGCAGAATTTGATAAGTCTGAAAGAAGACAAAATTATTACCGTAAAGGTATCAATGGATGTGGACATGGCAATAGACGAAATTATAATCGTCATTATTGTGATAATGAGAATAATAAAGATTCTCAAAATAATCTTTCACTTTATGAAAGTAATATTTGACATGAGATTGTGTAAAGCACATGATTATGATCCATTCCCTGAAGTGAATGTGATAATTGTAATAGAGCCCGTAAGTATGAACACGCTCTTGATGTAAATTTGTTTTATGTCTGACATTATGAAAAGAAAGTTCGTTGCCCTTGAAATTTCGGGCAAGAACTATATGACATGGGTGTTGGATGCTGAAATCCACTTAGATGCTATGGGTCTCGGAGACACATCAAAGATAGAGAAAAAGCATCCACCCAAGAATGTGCGAAGGCCTTGATTTTCTTGCGCCATCACCTTGATGAAGGTTTGAAGATTGAATATCTCACCGTCAAGGATCCACCTATCTTGTGGAATGGCTTAAAGAAGAGATATGACAACCTGAAGTTGGTCACTCTGCTACAAGCACGATACGATAAGAATCCAAAAGCAAATAGTTTATAAACTATATATTATCGTTGCGGTAGAAACGGGCACTGGTCAAAGGCTTGCCGTATACCATGACATTTGGTTGACCTTTATCAAGCATCTCGAAAGAGTAAACGCCCTGAAACGAATTTTGTCTCTGACGACAACTTTGACATCACCCACTTGGATGTGGCAGACTTCTTTGAGCAACCCGAGGGGAAGATAGACCACCTAATCGGTGATGGTTCCGTGATGAAAGAAGATGGAGCTATTTGATTTTATTTTACTTGTTTGTATTAGTGAATGAATAAACTAATAGCCATTAATATTAGCTCGTATTAGTTAGTTCATGATATAATGTTAGTATTAGTTCTTTAGAATGTATCAATATGCTCAAATATCAATAATATTTTTACTTTCCAGTAAAGGTAATCGACTAACCTGAAAAATTAGTCGGTTATCTCATATTTCGCATAAAAACTGCAAAACAATCGATTGTCAATGATCAACAATCGATTGTCTTTAAAACAGTGTGATCTGGAATTTTTCAAAAACAGTCAACAATCGATTGTCAATGTTTAGCAATCGATTGTCGTAAGACAGTGTGATCTGGAATTTTTCAAAATAGCAAAATAATCGATTGTCAATGGTCAACAATCGATTGTCAATGTTCAACAATCGATTGTCTATGATTAACAATCGATTGTCTTAAAACAGTGAGGTCTGGAATTTTTCAAAAGTAACCAACAATCGATTGTCTATGTCTAACAATCGATTGTCTTAAGACAGTGTGTTCTGAAGTTTTTCAAAAATAGCAAATAATCGATTGTGTGTGTTTAACAATCGATTGTTTTATGAAAATGCTTAAACTGAAATTTTCAAGCTGCATAGTAATCCATATAATCGACTATCTGATTTAGTTTGTCAACTGACCGCAGCAGATTTTGAAAATATTATTTAAATGTGACACAAACGGATTGAAGTTGTTTATTCTCATGTTCGTATATTTTCTTTTATATGTCAAACCATGGGAAGTAAACTGATTGAAGGCTCCGGAAGAGCAACTGTAACTCTGCCCAAAGGCACGACGTTTATCTTAGAGAATGCAATATTCTCCTCCAAGTCTAAGAAGAACTTGTTGAGTTTTAATGATATCAATCGCAATGTTCTCCTCCAAGTCTAAAAGGAACTTGTTGAGTTTTAAAGATATCATTCAAAATGGATATCATATTGAGACAATAGATGAGAATAATCTTGAATTCTTCATGAAAACGAGGCTGCCCATTTCGGTTTGGGTTCACGCCATTTTGCATGCAGCAATACTAGTTTGTCAGCTGCCCACTTCGGTTTGGGGTCACGCCATTTTGCATGCAGCAATGCTAGTTCGTTGGCTGCCCACTTCGGTTTGGGGTCACGCCATTTTGCATGCAGCAATACTAGTTCGTCGGCTGCCCACTTTGGTTTGGGGTCACGCCATTTTGCATGCAGCAATACTAGTTCGTCTGTTGCCCACTTCGGTTTGGGGACACGCCATTTTGCATACAGCAATGCTAGTTCGTCTCTGACTGACGAATTGACACAAATATTCCCCGTTGCAATTGGTTTTGGGTCATGGACCCAATATATCCCATTTAAGAATCTTTGGATGCGCAGTATATGTGCCTGTAGCACCGCCATCCCGCACCAAAATGGGTCTGCAAAGAAGGTTAGGAATATATGTTGAGGTTGAATCGCCCTCCATTATTCGCTACCTCGAAACATTGACAGGAGATTTGTTCACTGCACGATTTGCAGACTGTCAATTTGATGAGACACTTTTCCCAAAAATTAGGGGGAGAAGTTGGTGAAACCAAACGGAAAATTTTGTGGAAAAATGCATCATTATCTCATCTTGATCCACATACCTCTATTTGTGAAAGAGGCACAAAAGATTATCCATTTGCAAAGAATAGCAAATCAAATGCCTGACGCATTTATAGATTTGAAAAGGATAACAAAATCACATATCCCCGAAGTGAATGTGACAACATCTGATTCACGAATACATATTCATTATTGGAAGAATATGAACATGAAATTGGTATTGAATATACCACACTCACCCCTAGAAGGAGGTTTGAGATGATACCACACTCACCCCTAGAAGAAGGTTTGAGATGATATATGGCATGAATGACCGTTGGTCACGTACCTATTGTACGCCAAAGTATTTTGGAAATATGACTATTAAAGGACAACGATAATGCAAGAAACATATCTTGCATATAAGTTTGACATGACCATAATGGTATAACTTTCTCTTTAAGAAAGATATTCACCACATGGATGTTGATGAATCTGTGGTAGTACAAAATTAATTGAGAGCTCTAGAAGAGCCAATTATTACTATGTTGGAGAAACACAATTGAGTATTGTGCTGTAGTAAGTCTCAAAGAAACTTATTCAGTTTCCAAAGTACACGCGAAAGCGATTGATTATATTGAGACTATAAATAAAGGAAGGCTTTGATATCTCCTATTACTACAACTTGTAGCGGGGTAATTTGCATATGAAAAGCTACCCGCTTTGTTCTCCAGTTTGTACTACACAAAAGAAAGAATGCCACAATAAAGTGGATATCTATTGGTATAAAAACCCATGTCATAATAAACCTGAAGTTTATTGATAAGTGCACATGTCATGGTGTAAATTTGAAGTTTACCAATATTGATAATTTGTTCAGTTAGCATTCGTATTAGCCATCTCATTTTAAGTATGATGTGCAAATTCACACAGGTGACTATCATAGAACTAGAAAGTTCTTTACGAATTCTCTTGTATCACTTGTTCTCATTAATGAACAGACCAACTAAAGAGTTCGGGTTGAAGCCCATAAATTCTGGAAATATCAAAGGTGAATATGGGCCCATTCACCTGCCATGTATACCACATATGATGCATCTATGATATGGTTACATGCGCAATTGTTATTAACCCGCAGCCTGGCCGGTGCTTGCGAGGTAAATTGCTCAGTAATCTAACTTCGAGCATAATTTCCAGATTTTCTACTCAAGATAGTTCATCTTGATAAGTTGGTTTATATCAAAGTTGGTTTAGCAAGATAATTATTGAGTGCTTCCACTTAATAGCTAAACTGTTTCTTATGAGAACAAAGTTATATATATATCAGTTTGATATAAGTTGTATACGAGAGTATATTCTCCCCTCACAAGTGGTTCAGGGTCAGGAACCAAATAATTTCATCTTATTATTAATGTGCTGTGTACATTGACATGATAATGCACAAAGATGATTTCCCAAAGTTGAGGAAACAAGTTAGCTTTTCTAACATGAGGGGGAGACATGATAAACACTTGAGAAAAGGTTACATGGGATGAATTATCATTTGTATATGTATATCCCCGGATATCATGATATGAACCTGAAGTTCATAAAAGGGATAATTCAATTGCAACATATTGCAAAGCATGCTATACGCATTTGCTGACCCAAAGAAAGTAACTAAATGGAAGAGATACAATTCAAGAAGAATTGATTCCATATGAAAGACATGTAGTTTTGAACCTATAGTTCAAATGCTTGAAAGTATAAAAGTCAAAGGTATGTATAGTCAGTTCTCAATATCTTATTTGTCTAGCATGACATGGAAAACTTGATATGCATCTAAAGTCTATTATATGGCTTATATGACTTAACTTGAAAGATTTAAGTTGCTTGAAGCATATGCAATTCTTGGTCCTGAAGTACCACATCCCAAGTACAATTTGTGTACATATGAATCTTGCTATAACTATAAGCATGATGGCATCGAGAATACACCTATGAAGATATTGAAGAGTTATTCCACGACATTATATGAAGATGTTCATATCTATCAAGAATGATGATTTCAAGGTGCGGAATATTTGTTCAAGTCAATATGGTTGATTTATTTATCAAACATCTACCAAAGATCGTTTTGAAGATGGTGCACAAGATTGGAATGCAAATGCTCAAGGATATAGATTGATGTTCTTATTAGGGGGAGTTAATGCGCGTTGCACTCTTTTTCCCTTACAAGGTTTTGTCCCAATTGGGTTTTCCTCGCAAGGTTTTTAACGAGGCAACCAATAGGCGCATATTCAAACATGTGTACTCTTTTTCCTTTCTTTAATTTTTCCCATTGGATTTTGGTTTTAAGGTTTTAACGAGGCACATTGTTGAATAGACATTCAAGGGGGAGTGTTATGAAATCTCCTATTTAAGGTGAATGTCTATAATTAGAGAGATTCTAGAGTTCTATTCTTGGTAGCTAAATCATCCCCCTCCCTATAAATAGAGGTGCCCTCTACCATTGTAAATCACTCCTAACATTCTCTAAGTATCAATAAGAAGAACTCTCTCTACTCTTCTCTCTATTGCTCTTGTTCTTGAGTTATTGTTCTTGTCTTTTATATTATTTCATAACAAAAAAGTTATATTCGATAATTACTTTTTGATTTTTATAATCAAATACTTATTTATGGTCACCTCTTACCCTTAAACCATAAAATACGCTGCCCTCTTTCTCATAAAATACGTTATTTCTCAAGCTTAACCTTAATGGAGGCAACGAAATCTCCATGGAGCTCCAGTATGTTTCTTCATCTTCTTCCTTTTCGATTTTGATTGTTTTCTTCTGCCCATATGTTTCTTCTTCTTCCTTTTTACGACAAGGAATTTTTTGGAACTTTAACTTTTGTTTCTTCTTTAGTGAATGCTAGCAATTTCTTCTGATTTGTTACCAGCGGGTGTTAGTCAAATTCAATCCTGGGACTTTCTTCATATGCGTTAGGATGCTAGCAATTTCTTTTTTAACGATCTTTCTCGTTTTCTTCTTCTTTCTTTCATCTTTGCTTATGTAATCATGGTCGAAATCTGATAGGTTGTCAAAAAATTATCGACTGAAATAAGTCGTCTGAAATTTGGGGTTGAGCAATTTGAAGATTCAGTTACTTTTTTTTAAGAGCATTTCAATGTATCTTGCTGTATTTCTATATATTTCATTGTATTCACTATCTTTTTATTGTAATTCAATGCATCTCATTGTATTCCATGTATCTGATTGTATTCAGTTTTTTTTCCTCATTGTATTTCATAATCCCGCTATATTTTATGTATTTCATATTATTCACTGTCTCGCTATATGCCATGACTGTATTTATATATTTTTTAATTAACATAATTTATATATTCAGATGTATTATATAATTTATCTAAAGATTCCTATATTTTTGGGGAATTTTTCAGTTGAGAATCCTTTTTATAACTGAAAAATACAAAATCTATGTGTTATAGTTGAGTTTGTTGAGTTATATTAGGAGTATATTGATTCACTTTCGGCTTTAAAAACGGTGTAATCCCCTATTTTACACCGTGAATACAGTGAAATATAATAATCTGTCCAGCTAATTCCATATTTCACTACATAAATACAGTCGGGTACACTTAAAGACAACAACAGATTAGCTGGACTTCCTTGATTCATGCCTATTTTTGTTACTATATTCATGAATACAATAACTTAAATATATCAAATACATCTTATAACCATAGAAAAATATCTATAAGCCATAATATAATAAATAATATTTATAAATAATTTATTACTACTAAAAAATAATGCTTTATAGAAAATTCTCTTGGATAAACCATGAAAATGTTAAGCCCGGCCCAGCGTATACTTCACTCTTACTCCACAGAATTCTACATGCTAGGGACCTAGAGGTTCGAGCACTTATACATAAATTAAATTAAATAAGTTATACTATCCCTCTTCATCTCTTTTATTTTATTTTATTTATTATTATTATTATTTTTTTTTTCTTTCCTGTTTGAAATCTCTAGTCTTTACGTTTCATATTTAAAATTCAGTACACCCTCTTTATCCCTCTCCGTGATTGCAAAACCCATTAATTGAAGCACCTAAAGAAGAAGAAAAAAAGATAGTTTCCACTCTCAGACATTGATGCTTAGAGTCATAAAATGTTGGCGGAATCGGAGTGATCACCTCCTTCTATAATTTTGGATAAAGAAAGAAAGACTCGCAAATTGTGCTCACTCCGTTTTATGTATGGTGGTGTTTAACTGAAAATTGAGACGTTTAAGAATGAAAGAAGATTTACACACATAAAGTACCCTTAGTCCTTAGAACTTGTAATTTTAAATATATTGTAACATTTCTATGATCCTCGAAGGGGATGACATTTAATTTAAAGAATTGTTAAACGTGAAAGTACATGTGTTTTTTTTCTAATTTTCAATACAAGCTAAAAATAAAAGAGTATTGTCATATAAAATGGAAGGAGAGAGTAATAATATTCAACAGTAGAAACGGTCGAAATGCTAGTACTTCATTACTCGAGAAGTCCAAAACATCTAGCCAGCTAAAAAACAAGATGACCAAATTAAACAAGAGCTAGCTAGCTGCCTAGTTTTTATGTCCGGAGAGACTCTCTCTTTACTGGGTCTTGCATTACATGACTAGTACTAGAGGACGTAAAGCTGAGGTAAGATTGCAGATTATTATTGAAGTTATAATTAGTAGCGTTACTTGTTGAAAATGGTGATGATTTCTCGATATGAGGTTCCATTAGACACGTTGTTGGCAAGCTGGGAACCGGCTCTTGCTGCATTTGGATGCATAATATCTCTGCTTGAGCTACAGCCAGTTGCATTTGTAATTGAGATACTTGATTCTGTAACAAGGAGATTGCACCTACACATCCATAAACTGGGTCTCTCACTCTTGCATTTGCTTCATATACCAAACTGCTTACTGCATCTGCTCTCTGTTGTACTGGAAGTTCCTGAATATAAATGTAAACCAAGAAAAAAAGACATCTTAAATGCTCGGAGTTTCTCCATGTAGAGCCGACTAAAGGGATAAGTGCTCGGAGTTTCTCCATTTGACATTTTTTAGTCATTTCAAGTTTTATTTTACTTTTAAAAGAAATGTAGATTTAAATGATTGCACAACCCTACGTGAAAGTTACTTAAATGTTGTTTTTTGGGTTGATGTATTACAGTATTACATAAGAAGAATGTATCAAGGGTGAGAGGAAGAAGGAGAAACCTGCAACATCTTGCTGACGTTGCTAGCACCAAACACCTTGTGAACAATGGCAAATTTGTGTGGATCATCAGGAGGAAAGTAAGGAGCAAAGATGCAGTCTTTGGTACAGCGACGCCTTAATAATTTGCAGGAAGCACAAGGAGAACTTCCTGATCCCATTTTGGGCCAAAAGGACAAGTTGAACTAACAGAAATTTCTCTTTAATGAGAATTAATTAAGGAAGAGAGATGTACTAGTAGTAGTATGTAGCTAGGACAAAGTGTAGTTTGGAAGAGAATGAGCTGGGAACCTATTTATAACGCTATAGGAAGAGTTATTCTAGTATAGAATGGATTGATACATAAAATATATTTTGAACACTTCCAATCAGAAAATATGAGGTCCATTAATAATTAATCATGTAAAAATGACATCATAAAGTTGGATCTTCATGGATTTAGAAAAGAAAACACACAAACAAAAAACATTTCGAGCTTCATTTACTCTTTGAGTTAGTTTAAGAAGGTAAATAAGGAAGAAATTACACATTTGGTTGCTCGACCAAAAATATTAACATCACTCAATATATATTGACTACACTAGTTATACACGACTACATACTATACATATATTATAAATCCGTCGATTATTTTTTAAGTAGATGCCTGTTTAATTAGATTAGTTACTTTAAACTTAAATCATAATGAGGAATAAAGGTTGAGAGGTTGACCACCGCCAAGATGCGTTATAGGTCGGCAACTATTTAAAGGTTGGCAACTAATTCAGTTTGATCAAATTCCACGTTATTGTTTGACTCATGTATATTTGAGATTTATATATACGTGTAGCAATATACTAATATTGACACTAACTAGTTGTAATAAATAATGAATACGGTTGCAAATGAAATATTTTTAAAGAATAGAAGAAGAAATGCTTTGAATTAAAGACTAAATAAGACAAGGGGCAATAATTTCATGGTAGAACAACTAGGGTTAGGGTTTAGCAAAATGGTGAGTAACGATGCAAAAGTCCTAGCCCCGACTCCCGAGCAAGAGAAAGATGAGCTCGACGTGAATGTTTGTTGGCGGACATTCACATGAAAACCTAAAATTTTGTTTAGGTAATATGTCTTTCTAATAACCTGTTCAACCATTGCACCACTTAATTAGGTGAAAACTGGATACAGATAAACCAGATTAACCAAATGAAGCTAAACATTAATAATGGTGTACAAGAATAATAACAGAATCATATTTATTATAACATGCTATTTTTATTCTATTTTTCAAGTTAATTACCAGATCGTACTTATTAAACGGTTATCTTTTTGCAGATAACCTAATGTGACTACTAGTGCATAAAAGAAAGCAGGAGCCACTAATAAAATTTCAGTCCTTTTGAAGGCAAAAGAAGCTCGAGCTACAGTAAGAGCAAACTACTACTTCCTTCCTCCGGTGCACAATAAGTGACCAATATACTTTAAGCATATTTATTAAAAAAAATACTAAATTCTAAACGAGAATAGTTAATGTGACTAAACTAGCCTTTATTAAATGTCGCACCATAATTTGAGGAGTAAATGACTTCTTAGGACACACATGAGGGTAATTTTGAGAAAAATATAAATTTTTCTTAATTATATTAATGGACACTTATTTTGGACCAAAATAAAAAAAACTAATTGGTACTTATTGTGGACCGAAGGGATTAGTGTCTATTAAATTTCAAAAAACTACTTAACTTAATAGTGGCACAAATCGAATTGGGCAAACCTTAAATTTTTGAGGTATTTGCATCTATACCCGCTTTTTGGGTCACATTTACGATTTGTAAAAAAAATTGTAATAGTACCCACCTTTTCATGTAACTTCAGCATACGTGGCTGAAGTAGCAAAGGCAAACCACGCAAAACTTCAGAATTCCAGTAGACGGAATTGAAGTAGCAAGTGTGCTGAAATTTTTATTTGTAATTGCTGAACTTAAGCATAGTATCTAAAATTTTGTCCTCTATTTGCTCAAATTTTTGTTTGTAATTGCTGAAATTTTTATATTTGTAACTGGCGAACTCAACTCTAGAGCTGAAGTTTCTGTTTTTTGTAAATAGCGAACTTCAGCTCTAGACATGAAGTTTCTGTTTTTGTAACTAGCGAACTTCAGCTCTAGAGCTGAAGTTTTTGTTTTATAACTGAGAAACTTCAAGTCGAAAATAATTCAAAGTTGAATAGCATCACAAATAACTTCAAGTGTCTTTTTCTCCAAATCTTTTTCATCAATCCATATAGAACTTTGCCGTCGTAGAAGGTCGTGTTTTTCTTTCTTCTTCTCTGAGAATTTCATTTCCCTCGTCCTCCAATATTCAAGCTTTTCCTGTCTTTCTTTAAGCTGCAAACTGTTGGGATTTTGCTTAAAAATGAAAATGATTATTATCTCACATTGAAAAAATGTTGAAGAGTAGCTTGGAGGCTTGCCTATATAAGGGGGCTTAAGTTATGTTTTTCAAATGTACCAAACCAAATGTATTTCTAACACTTTTTGTTAGGAGAATGTACTAAGGTTTATGTGATTGTAAGAATTTTTCACATAGTGGTCGGTTGTTGTCTTTTGACAACGGTTGTGGTTTTTCCCAGTTTTTGGGTTTCCACGTTAAATTCTTGTGTTGTTTTTATTTCTCAATTTTTCTATTTACAAGAGGGGCGGAGATCTCGGGGTTTACGGGAAAGGGTCAATTTTTTTTCCCAACAAGTGGTATCAGAGCGAGGTCGCCTAGCTTGAGGGGGGAATCTTTGTATGCTCTGTGGTCGCAGCTTTGGCTGATCTTCTACATCAGAAAAGATTTCTGGTTCAAGAAGCTTGTAGGAGGGGAAGTTGGTGCAATTGGAGTATCGAGGCTTGTGGTGAATTCTGGCGGTTAGAATCAAGTGTGGTAGTGTGGAGGTACATGTCTAGGTAAGCTCTGACTAGGAAAGACTTGGTAATTAAGTGGTCACGACCCACCTCTCTTTCCTGGGAACTTACCTGGTGTGCTGTTCACGAGCTACAAACGAGGTTCTAAGCAAGTGTTTCTCATCCAAGGATATTGGTCAGCGATACGGTTACAATGGGAAGCGTCAAGTTTGATATTGAGAAATTTTATGGAAAAATCAATTTTGGCTTGTGGCAAGTTCAAGTCAGGGATATATTGATTCAATCAGGTCTACACAAGGCCCTGAAGGGAAAACCAGAAGCAGGTTCTAGCGATGATTCATCAAGCAAGAGAAATGAAGAATGGGGTGATTTGGATTTGAGAGCTGCAAGTGCGATACGGTTATCACTGGAGAAGAATGTCCCAAATGTGCATGGAATTGCGACGGCCAAGGAGTTATGGGAAAAGTTGGAAAAGATGTATCAAACAAAGGGAGTCTCAAATCGGGTGTACCTGAAGGAACAATTTCATACATTGCGTATGGGTGAGGGTACTAGAATCTCGGATCATTTGAGTGTTCTCAATGGGATTGTCTCTGAGCTTGAAGCTATTGGGGTGAAGATAGATGAGGAGGATCAAGCCTTAAGGCTCGTCTGGTCTCTTCCTTCGTCTTTTGCGCACATGAAACCAATATTGCTCCATGGGAAGGAGCAGGTGGATCTTTCAAAAGTTATCGGCACGCTCATCTCTGAAGAAAGAAGACTCAAAGGAGATGGGAGGGATACTTCTTCTGGAAGTGTGTATATGTGCTTAGGGAAAGGAAAGGAAAAGAGGAACCCCATGAAGCAAAATGTTGTTTGCTGGAAGTGTGGAGAGCCTGGACACATGAAGAAGGATTGTCCAGCAGGTTCGGCTACAGGCTCCAAGTCAAGTGATGCTGTTAATATGGTCTTTGATAGGGACCCATATGACCTTATATGATCCAAATACATGTACATCCTTATGGCATGCCGCTATTTGCCATGGTGAAAGACGTGAGATTAATATCGGAATTACACACGGGCATTGCTTTGGCAGGAATGCAAGGTGTGTGATGAAACAGTTATGTCGATAGCTGATGGACTTCCAAGGAGAGCCAATAGTGGAGGTTGCACCATAATAATCAGCAAGGTGTTTTTCGACATGAGCCGAAGTGGAAATTTTTAGAATGGTTTATTATAAGTGGCGATACTCTTTATGATGGAGTACGACAGGTGTTCAGCAATGTGGAGTATGACGGATAGCTGCTGCTATGATCATTTTTAATCAAGGTAGAGTTTGTTGGGATTTTGCTTAAAAATAAAAATGGTCATTGTCCCACATTGGAAAAATGTTGAAGAGTAGCTTGGAGGCTTGCCTATATAAGGGGGCTTAAGTTATGTTTTTCAAATGTACCAAACCAAATGTATTTCTAACAATTTTTGTTAGGAGAATGTACTAAGGTTTATGTGATTGTAAGAATATTTCACATAGTGGTTGGTTGTTGTCTTTTGACAACGGTTGTGGTTTTTCCCGGTTTTTGGGTTTCCACGTTAAATTCTTGTGTTGTTTTTATTTCTTAATTTTTCTTTTTACAAAAGGGGCGAAGATCTCGGGATTTACGGAAAAGAGTCAATTTTTTTCCCAACACAAACATAATAATTAAACACGCAAACTACTTGATTGAGAATATAAGCAAAGCTATATGCAGTTCAAACATACTAACCACTATGGCAAACTACGCTCTTAAACCTACTTCACAATTATGAACTAAAAAGTTTCTATCTCCACAACTCATGTCAAGGAACATTTTCACAATCAACAATTTCAGAAAGGAGTGGCTTATCAGATTGAGGGCGGATACAACTTTGAGGAGGAAAAGGGGGGCTGAAGTTATTTAAAAAGTTGATATAAGTTAAAAAAATTTAAAAAACTAGATAGTTAAATGGGAACGACCAAACAGGACGCTCCGTACAAGTTTACTAAATTTTTTCCTCATTTTCCACATTTAGACCTTTTAAAGTTTAATTTGTGCCAATTGACTTGTCCACCGGCAGACGAACAATATTTTGATAGACATTAATTAAGGACTCTTATTAAAAGGAAATTATTGTTTAAAACATTAATTAAGGACTCTTATTAAAGGAAATTTTCTGTAAACCATGTGTTAAAGTTGTTTAATCCACAAAATACGTCGTGCTTAACACAAATTCCAAGTTCCAATTACCTCTATAGTAATGGCTGGAAAAGCCATCAATCACCCCTATGTACACATATACGAAATGTTTTACGTTCGAGCATATTTAGCAGATCTACTGAATTCAAATGCTTTAAACTAAAATCTTGTCTGATAAATTATTTTTCAAGCTTAAGAGTTGGGGGAGGGGGGGGGGGGGGGGGCTTAGTTGCATAGGGATCTTTATACAAATATCCAGCTTAATTCATTATTTACTCTTGCTAGCTGAGTAGCTGGTATACATAGATTATTATACATTAATTATATACGCTATACACATGTTTATACATATATTATAGATCGGCTATCTATTTTTAATTTAGTGGTTGGTGAGCAGCTATAGGTTAACTCTTCTAATTTTTTTAACTTTTTTGTTAGAGATACACTATCTACTTCCATTTAAAGGAGAAAAAAGTTTATGCTTGTAAGATGAAGACCACAAATAAATAGCCTTAGTACTTCTTTTTTCAAGAGCAAGAAAATTAATTTTGGCGGGTTACTTGTTAATTTCGTCCAAGTGTTGTCTCTTTCACATCCAAGAGTTGGAAAAGTTGGATATTAACTGGAGACGACCAAAATGAGAACAAAAGGATTGTAATTTAATAGAACATGAGTGGTAACTGGTAACATGCACAAAATTAAGTAATTTAAGCTGTTACACATCAGATTCACCAGTAAGTAGTTGGCATGAAAATGAAAAGATTCTTCTGTAGTTATGGCTTAGCACGACAACAAGAATTAAAAATCTCTATCAGCAAATTAGTGCAAAATGTATCACGAGGTTTCTGAAATGATACTCCTAAACAAATGAGAATTGAAGAAACCTAAGTTCGATTCTCACTCTTCAGCATTTAATGCTTTCCACATGATTCCAAACTTCTTATCTTCTATTCCGAGGAAAACAGCTCTCTTTCCCAGCTACTAGAACACAATTGAATATTTATCACATCCAATTTTCTATGTTCACTAGTCTACTAACCAAGTCACTGTTTCGTTTGAATTTAACTTTAATACCATGACAAAGTAAAAAGAATTTATTACAACCAGATCACCTAAAATATGGTTGGGATTTTTACACAAGAAGTCGGCTGGATTCAGGGTTTACATTTTTAGTCCGTATACATAAATTATAATCACCTAAAATATGGTTGGGATTTTTACACAAAAAGTCGGCTGGATTCAGGATTTACATTTTTAGTCCGTATACATAAATTATACTATAGTGAATTATATATAGTGTTATACACATATTATATATATATTATTCTTAATTTAAGTTATTGTATGGGCGATTATTTTGATTAATTTTTCAATATAAATATATGTACCATGCATAAAAAGTAAAATCAATAACCTAGAAATCGAAGTAAGTTACCTTTAAAATAAATATTTTACACTATTAGCGCGTATAAGTTAAATCCTTTTTCCCTTCACCTTACCTCATAAATTACGAACCTTTTCTTCTATATCAGTTTCCAATTTCAATTCTCAAATCAAGTACCCTCTTAGGAACAAGAGACGTGGTCGACAGGATGAGAACCTTGTAAATATTGTTTATGGGTTATGGCAATAATCAGTTATTTTAAGGTGATGAATAAATGAAAGGTGAAAAACAGACATCTTCAGTACCGTCTTAGAGAAAATAAAAAACATGCGAGCTTCAATGCATCCATTAATTGCACTTGGTGATATGGAAGATTCGATTATTGGGAAAATGGATGTTTTCTTCTTTCTTTTGTCTTCTTTTTTATGTTAAGACAACTAAAGATTCAAGGTAATCTAATCTTCGACAACACAGCTACTTGCCTGCTTAGAGTTTTGGGGAGTTTGAAGAGACAACTTAGCGGAGATCCACTTGCTGCTGGAAAGCGCTCTTGAGTTCCCAAAGCTTCGGGTTCTATTCGACTGAGAATTTATCTTTTTTTCATTTTTGGGTCAGTTATAATGGGAATCTTGGAGAAATAGTAAAGTTATTCTCATGTAACTTAGTACTATTATCAACCCGTGACCTGAGAATTTATCACAATTGCCCAGAGGGGACGTCTATTATTTATTATATTGTAGGAGCAAATGTTGAAGAGGAGAATGAATAGATGAAACAAGAGGTTCTCGCCACAGCACAAAAGTTGGCTCTTATCGCAGGCATACGTAAACGACCAAATTTCTTATAAGATTCAAATATATCGTAGTAACTATATCGTGCTATATCAAAGTAATCATCTGTGGGAGAGATTGTACTAACCATATGGAAGGGCAATTGACCTCTTTGTCAAATTGGTGACCTCTAATATCGTAATACTTCTAAGAAAAATCATTCCTGCACTACCAAATTGTAATAACACGATGAAATTAATATGATATTTGGCATTAAGTGGGCAGGGGAAGGGAGGATATTGGCAGAATAACCTACCAAATATTTGGCACGTCTCCAGACACTTCTTCGTTCTGTTCCAAATGTCGATGTTCATCCAATTGGCGCCTGTGTCGCCTTTTGATTCCATTTCTAAATAGAGTGCTTCCTGAGCTTTTGGCTTCCACAGAAGTGTAGGATTCTTGTGAGGTCTGCAGAATTGTTTTTTTCTTGAAGTATTCTACTGCCTGCGCCTGAACTAATGTACCACTAGAAAGCTTTAGCAATAATGAACTGATAATTGTTAACTTCCCCTTCGCCGCCCCTTCTTGTTACATGCTCTGAAGGAACATTTGATGACATTCCCACTAAATTACAGAATTCAATTCAATAATCCAATCCAATGATTCAACTATGACATGTCAAGGACATACAATGCATAAGAAGTCAAAATCAAAGATAAAAGTCCTTAGTTTTTCTTTTTAGTTTTTATTTTTCAGGCTGCTGCATCCTCTACCTATCCCTGATTTTTCCATATAATTAAGACATATCAACCTGCTCAAATTCTGCTATTCTCATCTTTCCTTGCAGTTTCTAGTTTCGTGATGATTCATAAAAAATAAGCTAATAGCTATATGTTAAACGATACTAGTTTCTGGGAGAAAAGTACTTTCTAAAGCTAAAACTAAGGAAATATAGCAATCTTTCCTACTTCCTTTTTACCCTTGAGTAATTATGAGCAGATTCTAAAGTTCTCAAGTACATCCTTATTGTCATTGTTAAATCTTTTTGCACTTGCTTTCATCAAATCCACCAAAATAGATTCTGTGATAGGAAAAATATCGATGCCATTCTTGAGGATTACAAAAGTTAATAACCAAAATACTTGTATTTGCATACAACGTGAGTGATGTATACTTTGCAACATGCTCTGGTCCAATCTTCCTCAAGAGATCAGACTACTTTCAGAGGAACTGAACATAGAGTAGTTATTTTTTCTTGGAATCACAAATAAGGCTACTCAAAATGAGTTAATTCAAACAACATTAACTGAAAAGCCATGTGAAACTTATCATCCCATAGTAAGTCTTGTACATGTGTACTCTGCTCTAGTAAATAATGGACCTTTTATGAAAGTGTTAACTGGTTACACAATTTGGTTCTAGAAATTGTGAGTGCTCTAGATAACGTGAAACATTTTTAGACAGGTAGCCATAACATCATCTAATCTGCTATTAAACAACAACAACAACAACAACAACAACAACCCAGTATAATCTCACGTGTGGGGTCCGGGGTAATCTGCTATTAAGTAAACAGGAAATGATGATAATAGAAGCAAATCATAGAGCAGAGTATACCAAAGTGGAGTACGACTGACGTTAACTATGAAGGTCAAGACATGATTGATCTTAACGAAATGGTAATACTTGAAAATACCTGATCTTGAAGAAGCCGAGATCACAGCAATATCTTTAAGCTTCTTAATTTTTTCAATTACAAAGTCATCTTTTCCTGGGTCAATCACGATGTTCATCTCAAAGCATAAAAGTGCCTTTTCACATGCCTGCAAAAGTACAATTTACAGGCGGATATTGAGATAGGCTCGCTATAAGCTGTAGGTTATCATAAAATCTCTAGATTCTGATGCATACGAGGTACGTAAAGGTAATGCTAATGCACAAAGTAGCTAGCATCGAGTGAAATACATAGTTTATTTTTGTGAGCAAGATGTTAAACATGCAATAGTTAAGTCGCTTTACTGATCTAATTCCTACCATCACAAATTGTCCATACAATTCTAGAAACAGGAGAACTCATAGCTGAGGAGAATGGGCCAATTATAAGGAGATGTTTTCAGCAGTGAAGTGTAATTCCTAGTTATGTAGCCTATGTAAAGAGATGTCCTCCAAAAAGAGGCATAGAGATAACCTGAGTTTTGGGATTTTCGCTGAATGTCAGACCAAATAAATTTAGTTATTCCAACCCAGCTAGAACCTATTAAAAAGTTCACTTCTGGTTGATTTACAAACATATTACATATCCATAAGGGAAAAACATAATGACACAATGAGAACCTTTAAGCTGTGATTTTGGAACTAGTCCTTTACATGCAGATAAATGAAGAACTAGAAACAGTACGAGCAGTACTTTAGTTTAGAATAACTATGACCTTAACATGCCAGTAGCATACAATGAATTGTAAAGTAGAGATCAAAATCTGACGAAGTGAGCTTAAATTTGCTGCGAACTGCATATACTAGAAGTTTTATTCTGTGGCCATTTCCACATGAATATGCTTACAAGTACAAAATTTTAACAGAAATTTACCTTCTTCGCGATAGAACAAAAGCCATTTTCCAGTGAGTGCTCAGCAAAAGTGAGCCACTCACTATATAAAACAAGAAGTCTTTGATCACTTGTGGCTTTTTGCTCTCTCATAAGCAATGCCTCATATCTCAAGGCCAAGCAACTCTGTGAATATCCAAATAGTCAAGAGTCACATACTTGGAACAAAAAATAAGATAATAAAAAGACAAAAAAGAAAAATGTTATAACAGAAGAAATTAAAACCATTGTCAGTTGTAACTTTTAAAAAGTTTCACGGCATAGGATATGCCTACCACTTTGGATGTCGAATAACATTTAAGATACTGTCACATCTGATAAGTTTTGTAAGCATATCTGGCAAGTTCCAAACAGATAAATTTTGAACCAAGGTGCCATATTTCTAATATCAAATAACCTTTCACGACTATGTACAATGACATTCAGTTGAAGACTACATACACTAAACTCTTAAATCTCACACAGCCAAATTGTGATCGATAATTATGGCTACGAGTCATCAAATGGATCTCCTCTCCTTTGCTTCAAAGAATTTCAGCTAAAGCCATCAGGTATATAGTAGCGCTTAGAATTATTCATTCATTACACTTATTGGAGAGTCAAATGGTTCATGTTCCTAATATCGCTTCTACTAAGTAATTCATCTTCTCTATTTTTCCCCTAAAATAGTTTGCATACATATACAAAAGGAAGGATATATTTCCTTTACCGGTACAACCTAATACCAGTTTCTCCAGCCAGCAACTAATCATTGTTCACATCTTTTGCTAGTCACCTTACCTCCTGCAACCACCACCAAAAGCACCACCACTTCTACAGCTGTATAAGTTATCCGTAGTCTACTAAGTAATACATATTAAAGTGCATTCGGACAATAAAATTCGCTAAAAAAGCAACTTCCGAAGCAAAAAATTTCCATGGCATATATAGTTCAAAGAGAATACAATTACCGAACATAAACACCAACAAAATTTCAGTAAGTCTTCTACTTATCACGAAATTGTTAAAGCTAGTTAATGATTAAAGCTAGCTAAGTTGGTGTGAATGAGAAATGGAGGGAAGAAGACAATAGAAGGAAAATGAAGTTTCAAAGCAAAGTTCCTTTGAAAAGGAGCTTTGTACCACATTGGTGGTAGAAAGGGAAAGTTATGTGCTTATATTAGAAAGCACTTCTTCTAACTCTTAAAGGGTTAAGAAGAGGGACTCCCCTCGCGCCGTCGTCGTCGCTCGGCTCGGCTTCGGCTTTGGATTTGGATTTGGTCAAATGATTTGATTGATAATCTTTTTGGACCAAATTTATTTAAAATTCAATCTTCATTTTCTGAAATTATTTTTAATTCCCGCGGGAAAAATATTAATTTGTTAACTGTAAACTTCCCAACGTTCTTATTTTTCAGAAAAAAGGCATGGCCTTTCCCGAACAGGCACCAAGCCTTTCCGAACAGTCACAATTCGAGGCTATATAAACTGAGGCAATGCCTCATTTTCGAGTACTGATAAAAAAAAATTTATTCGTGCATTAAAAATTCTGCATTCTTTTCTGCAAACTGAAACATATCGAGTCATAGTGTGATTTCGTTCCCGAATTTGAGTTCGTCGAAGTCGTACGCGTTTGAGGTACCGCCACTCCTACGACAGGTATATCCGTTATATCCTGGGAGGAAATAATCCACAACCTCGGGTACAGTGAGGGGGTTAAATTCCTTAAGGACACACAGTGAATTCTGTGGTCTCGGATTTCTTCATTTCTGTGATTTTTTTTTTTTTGTGTCTCTTCTTCTTACTGGTTTCCAGTTTCTCGTTGCTTTGAACACGGACAATCGATAACAAGCTTAAGGAATTTATATTATTATTTCCGAGTTCATCTGCTGTTGATTAAAACGTTACAGAACGATACAACAGTACAGAAAAAAAAAATTCTTACATAAAACAGTGACTACATACAGTTTTTCCTAACATAAAATTGTGACTGTCCAGAAAATAAAAGAAACTTGTAATTTTGTTGTTTGCATGTAACGAACTTGTATGTTGTTTGGAGACTAAATCTTCGGATTTTCTACTCCGGTTGAGATTAAAGTTTTCAGAACTTTCTACTCATTTGGGTACTTGATTTGAAGATATAAAAACTTCATCAAGTATACTGCATACAGTTTATTACATTCTATTTGAAGTTTGTTTTAATTCTGTTTGTGTAAATTTGATTCGGTTTGAAGAAATAAAATCTTCACCGATTATTAAAGTGTTCTGTTATTTCCTACGACAGAAATGGGAGACCAAACTCCAAATTTGAATGCTACTGCTACTGTTACTGCCACACCAGCCCCCGTGGTTGGTTCTACGAGCAATGCTGCGTCCTCCAGTCGTACTGCACCAGCACCGGCTCCGGCAGAGAAGCCCGGAAAATTCACCGGGATTGATTTCAAACGATGGCAACAAAAGATGTTCTTCTATCTAACTACTTTAAGCCTTCAAAAGTTTATTAAGGAGGATATTCCGGTTCCGCCGGAATCAACACCTGAAAATGAACGATTTGTTGTAATTGAGGCGTGGAAGCACTCAGATTTTTTGTGCAAGAATTACATTCTTAGCGGACTGGAGGATGATCTTTACAACGTCTATAGTAATGTGGGAACATCAAAAGAACTATGGGATGCGTTGGAAAAGAAATATAAAACAGAAGATGCTGGCTTAAAGAAGTTTATCGCTGCCAAGTTTTTGGACTACAAAATGGTAGATGGCAAGTCTGTTGTCACTCAAGTTCAAGAGTTGCAGGTTATCATCCATGATCTCCTCGCTGAAGGTATAAATTTAATTAATGCCTTTGTCAAAAGTATTCAGTGCCCCGTCACTTACATGTTGTTTGTTGTAGGTTTGGTGATTAGTGGGGCGTTTCAAGTTGCGGCAGTGATAGAGAAGTTGCCTCCTTCATGGAAGGACTTCAAAAATTACTTGAAACATAAGCGAAAGGAGATGACATTGGAAGATCTCATCGTCCGGTTGAGAATCGAGGAAGATAACAAGGCAGCGGAGAAAAAGGCAAATGGGAGATCAACCATAGGGGGAGCACATATAGTTGAAACTGCCCCAACTAATATGAAAAAGAGGAAAAAGGCATCGGGACCAAGGAACTATCCCAACAAGAAGAAATTCAAGGGAAACTGCCATAATTGTGGAAAAATCGGACACAAAGCTGCAGACTGTCGTGCTCCGAAAAAGGAAAAGAAGAAGGGTCAGGCTAATATGGTTGAAACAAACGAGGAGGTTGATGACTTGTGCGCTATGTTGTCCGAGTGCAACCTAGTGGGAAGTCCGAAAGAGTGGTGGATTGACTCTGGCGCCACTCGCCACATTTGTGCTGTTAGAGAAGCCTTTGCTTCATATGCTCCCGCCGGGCCCGACGAAAAAATATATATGGGAAATTCTGCAACGGCCAAGATTGAAGGTTATGGAAAGATACTGCTGAAGATGACCTCTGGCAAGGTGGTGACTCTCAACAACGTCTGTCATGTTCCTGAAATTAGGAAAAATCTTGTATCTACCGGACTTCTAGTGAAGAACGGTTTTAAATGTGTTTATGTTTCTGACAAGGTTGTAATAAGTAAGAACGAAATGTACATAGGAAAAGGCTACCTCACAGAGGGCCTTTTCAAACTGAATGTAATGGTTGTTGCTAATAATAATAAAGTTTCTGCTTCGTCTTACTTGCTTGAGTCAAATGATTTATGGCATTCACGTTTAGGACATGTCAATTATAGAACCTTGCGAAAAATGATTAGTTTGGAAGTATTGCCTAAGTTTGAATGCAATCAATCAAAATGTCAAATCTGTGTTGAATCTAAGTATGCTAAACATCCTTATAAGTCAGTTGAAAGGAATTCAAGTCCTTTAGACTTAATCCATACAGATATTTGTGACATGAAGTCAATTCCATCTCGCGGTGGAAAGAAGTATTTCATAACTTTTATTGACGATAGTACGCGGTATTGCTACGTTTATTTACTTAATAGTAAAGATGAAGCAATTGAAGCGTTCAGGCAATACAAAACTGAAGTTGAGACTCAACTTAACAAAAAGATTAAAATGATAAGGAGTGATAGGGGCGGTGAATATGAATCTCCTTTTGAACAAATATGTTTGGAATATGGCATTATTCATCAAACAACTGCTCCTTACTCGCCACAATCAAACGGAATTGCGGAAAGAAAAAATAGAACACTGAAAGAAATGATGAATGCCCTGTTAATAAGTTCTGGTTTACCCCAGAACTTGTGGGGGGAAGCCATTCTAACAGCTAGCCGAATACTCAATCGAGTGCCCCATAGCAAAACAAAATCTATTCCATACGAAAAGTGGAAAGGAAGGAAGCCCAATTTGGAATACTTCAAAGTGTGGGGGTGTTTGGCCAAGGTGCAAGTTCCTAAACCCAAAAGGGTAAAAATAGGACCTAAAACCGTTGATTGTGTTTTCATAGGATATGCCACAAATAGTAAGGCATATAGATTTCTGGTTCACAAATCAGAAAATCCCGACATTCAGGTGAATACGGTAATTGAATCAGATAATGCTGACTTCTTTGAAACCATATATCCGTATAAAAAGGAATGTGCGTCGTCTAGCAAAGAATCTAAACGACCTCGGGAAGAAATAAAGGAAAACATTCCTGATGAGGAAAATCCAAGACGTAGCAAACGTCAAAGGACGACTACTTCCTTTGGACCAGAATTTTTAACATTTTTGTTGGAAAATGAGCCTCGAACGTTCAACGAAGCTACGTCTTCATCGGAAGCTCAATTTTGGAAAGAGGCAATCAATAGTGAGATAGAATCCATATTGAACAACCATACTTGGGAATTGGTTGATCTTCCTCCAGGGAATAAACCTTTAGGTTCCAAATGGATTTTCAAGCGGAAAATGAAAGCTGATGGCACTATTGAAAAATATAAGGCAAGACTAGTTGTTAAAGGGTTTAGACAACGAGAAGGTCTTGATTACTTTGATACATACTCGCCGGTAACGAGGATTACATCTATTCGGGTGTTAGTAGCATTAGCCGCCGTGTACGGTCTTGAAATCCATCAAATGGATGTGAAAACAGCCTTCTTAAATGGAGAGTTGGAGGAAGAAATTTACATGGAACAACCCGAAGGGTTTGTAGTTCCAGGGAAAGAGAAGAAGGTATGTAGACTTGTTAAGTCTCTTTATGGACTAAAACAAGCACCAAAACAGTGGCATGCAAAATTTGACCATACGATGCTGTCAAATGGATTCAAGATAAATGAATGTGATAAATGTGTCTACATTAAGAACACTCCGAACCACGTCGTCATTGTTTGTTTATACGTGGATGATATGTTAATAATGAGTAACAACATTGCTAACATAAATGCTACTAAGCGCATGCTTGCTAGTAAGTTTGATATGAAAGACTTAGGAGTTGCCGATTTAATTCTGGGAATTAAAATCCATAAGACTCCTCAAGGTCTAGCATTGTCTCAATCTCATTATATTGAAAAAGTACTTGAAAAGTTCAAGTATTTGGACTTTAAAGTTGCAAAGACGCCAATTGATATGAACCTTGCTCTTGCAAAGAATAAAGGTGAAAGTCATTCTCAATTGGATTATGCCAGAGTGTTGGGAAGTTTGATGTATATTATGAACTGTACGCGACCTGATATTGCGTGTGCTATAAGTAAACTAAGTCGCTACACGAGTAATCCCGACCAAAATCATTGGCTGGCAATGAAACGAGTTTTGGGGTATTTGAAACATACTCAAAACTTTGTTTTGCATTATAACAGGTATCCTGCAGTTATTGAAGGATACAGTGATGCAAATTGGATCACCGGTTCAACTGAAACTAAATCCACAAGTGGATACGTTTTTACTATAGGTGGAGGAGCAGTGTCTTGGAAGTCATCCAAACAGACATGTATCGCCCGCTCTACAATGGAATCTGAGTTCATAGCTCTAGACAAAGCCGGTGAAGAAGCTGAATGGCTCCGGAATTTCTTAGAAGATATTCCATTTTGGCCCAAACCGTTGGCTCCTATATGCATACATTGCGATAGCCAAGCGGCAATAGGAAGAGCCGGGAGCGTTATGTACAACGGAAAGTCTCGTCACATACGACGAAGACATAATACCGTTAGACAACTACTCTCTAGTGGAATTATCACAATTGACTATGTTAAGTCAAGAGATAATGTGTCGGATCCACTAACTAAAGGCCTAACTAGAGAAGTGGTTGAAAGATCATCGAGGGGAATGGGACTATGGCCGAGGACAAGTCATCGTGGCGGTAACTCTACCTAGAAGACATGAGATCCCAAGATCTAGGTTCAAAGAGATCAAACAAAGTCATTGATGACGGTTCAACATTGTCACAATAACTTTTTGGTCCATTCTCGTGATGAGACAATGTTCAGTACCAGGATAAAGCATTAAGGCTTTTTAATGGTTTCTAAGTTTGATACGGGGTATATCAAATAATGTATCTACGGGATGACACATTTAGGAATCACCTATGTAAGTGTGAAGTGTAAGCCGCTTCAAGGAGAACTCTGTAAGGCCAGCTCTCTACGCACTTATGAACCAGGAAGTGTTCATGGCTGAAACGAACAAAACAATGAGAACCAAAAACGGTTAAAGGGTTAATTGTGTGACATGTGGTTGTCTAGGTATACACCAAAGCTCGCCGGTTCAAAGATATCAAATCTACCGATTGACCGAGTATATCCGACATATGCTCACTACGGAAAGTTCAAAGAGAAATCTACTTATCCAGATGCAATTAATCCTTGCTTACGAATCACACAGTTTTTTTTTGTCATGCATGTTTTTCATCATATAGCCATTCCCCATTCATGTGGGGGATTGTTAAAGCTAGTTAATGATTAAAGCTAGCTAAGTTGGTGTGAATGAGAAATGGAGGGAAGAAGACAATAGAAGGAAAATGAAGTTTCAAAGCAAAGTTCCTTTGAAAAGGAGCTTTGTACCACATTGGTGGTAGAAAGGGAAAGTTATGTGCTTATATTAGAAAGCACTTCTTCTAGCTCTTAAAGGGTTAAGAAGAGGGACTCCCCTCGCGCCGTCGTCGTCGCTCGGCTCGGCTTCGGCTTTGGATTTGGATTTGGTCAAATGATCTGATTGATTGATAATCTTTTTGGACCAAATTTATTTAAAATTCAATCTTCATTTTCTGAAATTATTTTTAATTCCCGCGGGAAAAATATTAATTTGTTAACTGTAAACTTCCCAACGTTCTTATTTTTCAGAAAAAAGGCATGGCCTTTCCCGAACAGGCACCAAGCCTTTCCGAACAGTCACAATTCGAGGCTCTATAAACTGAGGCAATGCCTCATTTTCGAGTACTGATAAAAAAAAATTTATTCGTGCATTAAAAATTCTGCATTCTTTTCTGCAAACTGAAACATATCGAGTCATAGTGTGATTTCGTTCCCGAATTTGAGTTCGTCGAAGTCGTACGCGTTTGAGGTACCGCCACTCCTACGACAGGTATATCCGTTATATCCTGGGAGGAAATAATCCACAACCTCGGGTACAGTGAGGGGGTTAAATTCCTTAAGGACACACAGTGAATTCTGTGGTCTCGGATTTCTTCATTTCTGTGATTTTTTTTTTTTTTTGTGTCTCTTCTTCTTACTGGTTTCCAGTTTCTCGTTGCTTTGAACACGGACAATCGATAACAGAAATTTTAGCAAAATACATGGTATAACGCATCATACTCTCTTTCGCTATATGTATTCGTAGTGTCATCAAAATCATCCTGCAAAAACAACTCCTATCTCGAAATAACTTTTTCTGCTAATAACTACTAATAATTTGCCAAATCAAAATAAGAAGTACAAATTTATGTATCAATTTAAACTCGATAAAGCCAAAGCTTTATACCTCAGTATCTCCAATTAGAGCAAAAACGCGTACTAGAAAATCGACGATCAGAAGCTTATGCTCCGTAGATTTTCCAGCGATTTCCTGAATAATGCAGAGAGATTCGTTCCTCATGAACTGTTTCAAAGTACGCACCACTCCATCCAAGGATTTGAAGTCGTTCAAAGCTAAAAAGGATTCGAGAACTCGAATAGTTCCTTCATTGAATCTGCACAAAAAACATGCTCAGACCAAGCGCATTTTACTGAATCAGAATGAAAATTATTGATAAATCGGAAATAGAGACAGAGAAAATGAGCACGGAACAAACCTCCGGCTTTCGATTTGGGATTGGAAAAGGGAGATCTGCGAAACGGCAATTGACATCTTCACGAGAAGGAAATGAGGAGCTGAAGATTTGAAACTGCGCTTATTTAAAGGCTTTTCGAATTTGATTTTTCGTGCTCTCGCCTAAATTTCAAATAGCTCCTCCTAAACATTTTTGTTATTAAAATCTTTTTTGTGCTTGAAATATGTAAAATAAAAATATAAATATGTACAACTTAAAAAATATTAATATTTACCTAATATAAATCATTTCTTTTATACGTCAGAACAAATTTCACAGTGATGTGTAACTTTAAGAGTCTGTTTGGAAAGCCATTATAATTGAAATTGGTGTAATTACTAAGACTGTAATTACACAACTTAGTAATTACACAGTTATATAATTATGATGACATATTTATTTTTCATCGTGTAATTATAGTATAATTACAAGTTTACTATTTGGTAGCACAAGTAAAATTATACAATAAGATTAAATTTCAAATTAAGTAATTATCAAAACTTAAAAGTTAGTATAATAAATATATGCCTCTAAATTTTTATAAGTATAACTGATATTATATTTTGTATTTAAGATGTATATTTTTTTGTGAATATACATTAATTTATTAATCATATATTTATAACTAATATTGTAAAAATAATTTATATATTTTTTAAAATTAATAATATTTAGTTTACATACTTAAAAAAATAAAATATATATACATTTTTTTAAGAACATCATGAAATTCATGTTTGATAAAATAAATTAATATTTACAAATATAATGTTATAACATTATTCAAATGTTTGACAAAATTAATCTATCAATTCTAACTAAAAAATAAACAACATGCAATGTGAGCCAATACTACTAAAACAAGTAAATTGGAACCATGAATATAACACAATTTCAAAATTTTAAAAAAAATAGTTTAGCATAAATCAAATTTAAACATAATAATAGTAAGTTCCGTGCAACTTAATAATTAGGAAACATGATAAGTTTATAACTACATTCAACAACGAAATTTCACCTTAATTGCATCACTCATTATATGATAAGTTTGTTAATGACTCATTATTTTTAATTTTAGGAGATGCAGTTTAAAAGAATAAAATAATAAAATATAGTAAGCCACATTCTAAGATAAGCTCTAAGGCATATTTCCTTTGATTCATAACAATCACTTTCTGTGATCTTGCAAACTCAATGCCAAAGAAAAATTTAAGTTCTCCGAAATCTTTCTTCTTAAAATTGCTATTTAGAGTCTTTTTGGCGTCTTGGAATAGATCATTGTGACTTCCTGAAATTAGGAGATCATCGCCATATACTAATATGATTACTATATCCATGCCACTTCTTTTGGTAAATAAGGAATAGTCCAATTTACTTTGGCTAAAACTAGGGTCTAGAAAAGCCGAAGTCAGCTTCAGGTTCCATTCCCTGCTGGCTTACTTCAGACCATACATGAACTTGAGTAGTCTACACACTCTAGTCTCCCCGGACTACCAAATCCCTAAGGCAATGATATGTAGAACTACGCTGAAAGATCACCTTGGAGGAATGAATTATAAACATCCATCTGAAATAAAGGCCAAGTATATTGAGCAGGTAAGGCAACTACACTCCTAACTGTGACCATTTTAACCACATGAGAAAATGCCTCATGATAGTCCAGACCTTCCTGTTGAGTAAATCCCTTAGCTACTAGCCTGGCCTTATACCTCTATATAGATCCATCATCTTTGTATTTAAACTTATAAACCCACTTACAACATATGGGTGACTTATCTGCATGCAAATTCACAAACTCCCATGTATTATTATCTGTAAGTTCTTGAATCTCAAGTTTTATAGCTTGAACCTAATTACTGTCAATGACAGCTTAGTAAAAAGGAAGTTAGTTCAATAAAGGATGTATAAGAAGACAAGTAGGCTTGATAAGAAGGTGATAAGGAAGAGTAATTGATGGAATATGTGATGGAATAAGGAGTAGAAGATGAGGGTTTGACTTGATGGACAAATCTATAAGCCACAAGGGTGGTTTAGATATTCTTCCAGATTTCCTTAAAAGAGCTTCAGGAGTAGGGGGGAAAATCCTGGTGTTGGTGAGTTGGAGGATCGGATAGGGTAGGAGATGAAGAAGTAGGAGAATAAATAGAAGAAGAGTAAAATGGAGAGGCTATAAAAACAGAAAAGCGAGGAGATAAAGAATGGTCAGAGGCAGTTGGAGGAATAGGATAATCTAATGTTACAATTGGTAAGGAATCCATAGAAGGTAGGAAAGAATCATTAAGAGAAAGAGGTGGAGTACTGACAGGGAATGTAGAAAGGAGCTTGAAGATAGACTATGTAGAATTGTAGATTTAGGATGCTTAAAAGAAAACATTGTTTCTTTGAAGGAAAAATCCCTATTGACAAACAGTTAGTACACATTTCCCCCATAAGTTTAATGGAACATAAGTTTAAAACCTAAGGGCTCTAGCCATTTCAAGTAAATGCCTATGTTTCATTTCTGCTACTCTATTCTGCTGTGGAGTATGTACACAAGAACTTTGATGTAAAATACCAAGTGATGAGAAAGGAGTTGAACACTGGGAATTGAAGAATTCAAGACCATTATCTGATCTTATGATCTTAATTGTGGTAGAAAACTGATTTTTGACAAGAGTAAGAAAAGATTTGAGTAAAATAAAGACATCACTCTTCATTTTCATCAAGTAGATCCAAGTCATTCTTGAGTAATCATCTACAATAGTAAGAAAATACTTGTATCCATTATGAGTACATTGTCTATAAGGACCCAAAATATCCATGTGCACAAGATCAAAAGGACATACACTTTTTTGTACTAGTAGGAAAGGAAAATCTAGTTTCCCTTGCTAAAGGACAAACAGTATAATTTAAACTGTCTTTATTCAACAAATGAGTCTTCAATGAAGGAATTGTTTGTAATACTGCTACAGGTGCATGACCAAGTCTTTGGTGCCAAATAGAAGGATGAGAACATGGCTTTGATGTGGTATTAGATGACTCTAGGATTAGAATATGAGAATCTAAGGCTGCTAAAGATATGAAGGAGTTAAGAGATGAGCTGAAGGTGTATCAGGCACTTTGACATGTTGTGGTATCTTGGCAGGTTGAAGTATATAAAGTCCATCTTTCTCCTTACCAATCACCCTCACCCTGCCATTGTAGAAATCTTGTAAAATGCAGAATTCGGGAAAGGATAGTGCATAATACTTCAGTTCTTTAGTTAGCTTTGAAACAGTTAACAAGTTGTATTTGAAGTTAGGAACATAAAGGACGTTATATAGTTCTAGGTCATTGGAAAGAGTTAATGATCCTATGTGAGTTACAGAAGTGGTGTTACCATTAGGCAAATATATTTTACTAGAGTTAGAGGCAACATAGTGGGATTCAGTTAAGATGCCCAAGGTAGAAACTATATGATTCAAAGCTCCATTTTATATAACCCAGGAATTAGCTTTAAAACCTACAGATAAGCATACATTTAGGAGATCAACCATACCTGCCATATTTGCTTTTACATCTATTATTGACGGTTCTTTGTCAATTAACTTCAGCAGTTGGTGATACTGTTTTGGGGTGAAAAATGGCATGTTGCTGGGCCCTCCTGATAAACAATCTACTGAAATAGTTCCTTCAGATTCATCAATGCAGCTCACATTATTAGTTGTAGGTCCACTGCTTCCTCCTGAATTTTCCTTGTCAAAAGTTCTCCATTTGTTAAACTTGTTGTTAGATGGATATCCTACCAGTTTATAGCAATTTTCTTTTTTGTGACCCCTCATATGACAATAGTCACATTGAAGTACACTATTTCTATTATCTTTTCTGAATCTGTTATTTTGAATAGAGGCCAATGTCTAGAATCATTCAAATCAAGATGTTGCAAGGCTGGTGCTACCTGAGATATTAGATTGCACTATTTGACTTTCATCCTGCATTATCATATTGTATGCTTGATTGAGAGTGGGAATAGATATAGTTAATAATACTTGACTCCTTGCTTGTGCATATATCTCATTTAAGCCAATTAGAAATTGTACTAGTCTTTGCTGGTCCAAGGGTTCAGCATATTCCTTATGCTTGGTACAGTCACATGGCAATGGTACCATTGACCAATACTCATCCCATACACATTTCAGTTTTCAGTTTTGAGTAATATTTTAAAACTGATAGCTTCGTTGACTGGCGGTACAAATTTCTCGGAGGAGTTGATAAACTCTATTTAGACTTTTTTTTATCAAATCTTTCCTTTAAATCTGTCCAAACACTACAAGCATTGGTTGAGTACATTATACCATTCGTCAACTTTTTAGACATTGAATTAGTTATCCAGGATAACACAAAAGTATTACATCTCTCCTATTCATGCTCTAAAATCACCACTATACTGTTCTTTCCGATATTTTTCATCTATAAACCCTAGCTTATTTTTGGCTAATAAAGCTACTCACATAGAATTGCTCCAAGCTGTATAGTTTTCTATTCCTGTTAGTTGTTGAGGAATAAGCATGCCACCTTGACTGCCTGAGGGATGCAAATACAGAGGATACTTGGGATGAATGTCCGTGAATTTTTCTTCATCGGCCTTCCCGGTCTCAGTAGTTGTGTTCGTCATGATCTAGGCTTGAATCAGTGATTCAAAGGTTGAATCTATATCAATCTTCAAGGAAAACCTTTCACTTTCTCGAAATTCACAAGTTCTGAGATCGATCGTAAACCCTAGGTAGATTCCTCAAATTTCTGACGAATACTCTTATATCTCTCACTTCTCTGACAATATTGAGTAAATTAATCTATACTAATCTTAGATTCTTCAAAGGATCGGATAAAAAAATGCCATAGATCTATGGCTCTGATACTATATTGAAAGGAGAAGAAGATCTAATCCTTGAGCTAAAATAGGAAGAACAAGGAGCAGAGAGAGAAATGGAGAGTGGAATATTTTGGAGAAAATTTTGTTATTCGCTCAGTGTCAAATGTGTAACATTTTACATTATATATATTTTCTATTCTAACTCTAACACATGTATAATTAATTATCAACATTAAGCTAATACTAATCCACTATGTACAAACATCATTGCTCACGTACAGCTTCACATACTAATTTTACAAGATCCTAGGAATTCTTCCATTCTAAACACAAATTACGTAAACAAAAGATTATGCAAAGTCAGGGACAGATACTTTGTTTGGCTATTGAAGATCTATTGGTTCAAGAGTTTGTCAAAGTTATTATCACCAACGGAATCCAGTTTGTTTTGAGTGCAGAACGTCTGCTCTGTAGTGACAGCAATAGGAGCAATATCAATAATATGGTTAAAATAAGTTTGTCATGTTGTTTCCTCTCTTTTTCTTATTGTTCAGTTTTTTTTTCCCTGTGATTTTGAATCAAATCGTTCTCTTATATTCAGAGTAATCCTTTCTTTTAGTCTTCTTTATTTATGTTACAATGAAGAATTACAATAGAGATGGAAGATATTCATCTACGGAAGAGTTAAACTTGTGATAGTGTTAGAGCAAGGAATCATGGTAGGTTTAAAATTTAGGGTCTTTTATTGCATTTAATGATTCAAAAATGCAATCAATTTATTTTTTACTCAGTAGTCTCAATAAAATAGCATAATTTTTCCGATGAAATAGTGCCTATTGACCCCCTTAATTAAATGTGGCTCCGCCACAACACTATTGTCCTAATGGAAATTTGCCATCGTATTTGGTTAAAGTTTCAAAGTAAAAATATCATTCAAGTTATTTAAGGAGTCTTTCAAGCTAGATAGATATGTTTGATAAGAATATTGCATAATAAACATTATATTTTTTGGAGAAGCAATTGAACTTTCAACATAGAATTAAATAACCACGGTCAAATAGATCTTAGGTAAGATATAATGACATTCATATTTATAAACTATAAGTACATATAATACAACTATTAAATAAGATACAATAAAATTAACTCTAAAATATAAGTACATATACTATTTTCATCATATTAAATTCGATTATTATGCTAATGTAACAACATTAATTTTCATAAATTAAACTTTTTGTTCCTACCTATATATGCATGTTTGAATATTTACGTATCATTATTATTGTGCAATGTATATTAATAGAGACTAGTGCTATATTAAAAGCACGAAAACTTTTAACGAAATATCGTTCGCCTTTTTTATCCTTTAAGAATAGGTTTTATACTATACAAAATTGTAATTTAAGTTTCTTTTATAATATTTAGAACTTTAAATCCAATTAAATTTTAGCTATTAACTATTTTCCTTATTGAACTACGCAAGAAATCATAATATTTAGGGAGGAGTTTGTGGAGGTTGCTATACATGTTATAAAAAAGAACTTTTTAATTGTTTCTAATAATAAATGTACGTTAAGTTATAATCTATTTAACTCTAAGCACATGAAATAGTAGTACATTTAATAACCTCAAAGCATTGAATTATATAACAACATGGAACACATCCAAATTCGTGATTAAATGATTTCAAGTTATTGGGTATTATCTTACCTGTTAAGCTGAGTAATTATAGGAAGGTTCAAGTTACTAATTCTCAGTTTACTTCAAAATTCTAAATAGTAGTTCATATATAATTTTAAAAAGTAACTTAATCATATTAACATTTTACTCTATATAAATCATCTGCCATTTGTACTATGTTACATTTTACTCTATATAAATCATTTACCATTTGTACTCTGTAACATAAATATTATTTTTGTAAATGAAAATAAATATTGTTATTCATCCATATATCAAAAAAGTAAAGTTGTAATATTCACTTATGCCAAAATTTCGTCTATAAACACGATAATAAAGATATCAAGAAATGGCTTGAAAATTCTATTCATGGGGTCTATAAATGCAATTGGAGCATTTGTCAACCCGAAGGACATTACTAGAGATTTATAATGTCCGTAACAAGTTCTAAAGCTTGTTTTAGATTTATCCTCCTTTCTGATTCTTAACTGGTGGTACGCCGACCTCAAGTCTATTTTTGAAAAGTACTCTGTACCCCGAAGTTGATAAAATAAATCATTAATTCTTGGTAGTGGGTATTTGTTCTTAATGAAAAATTTATTCAACCGTCGATAGTCGACGCATATTCTGAGAGACCCATCTTTCTTCTTGAAAAACAGGACCAGGATACCCCACGATGAAATACTCGGCCTGAAGAAACCGTTGTCAAGAAAGACTTTCAACTATTCTTTCAACTCATTAAATTTTGCTGGAGCCATCCTATGCGGAGATATAAATATAGGCTGAGTGCTTGGTATGAGATCAATGACAAAGTCCATGATTCTTTCGGAAGAAAGTCTGGAAAGGTCATCTGCGGTAACTTCTGGAAATTATCTAACAACTAGCACAGACTGAAGTGCTGGTGGCTCTTATTCTGGATTAATGATGCGAGCCAAATAGGCGAGACACCCTTTACTGATTATTCGTTGTGCCTTAAGGTAAGAAATAAACTTACCTACAAGTGATGCTGAACTACCTTTCCACTCTAAGACTTATTTATTTGGAAATTGGAACCTGACTATCTTGGAACGACAATCTAACATGGCATAGCAGGAAAATAACCAATCCATAACCATGATCACAACGAGATGCACCATTTCTAACTCTATGAGATCGGCCTCGGTACTACAATGACACGATCCCAGTTCACCCTCCATAAAAATATCATGATGAGGCTTAGTTCCTATGATTAGGTAAGCCTAACAATACGGAAAATAACATAGCTTGCGGAATAATTAATTAAAACTGAACAACTAAAAGAAACTGTAAATAAAGGCCACTCGGCATATACAACTCAAAATGCGAAAGTCTACAATCTCATCCCAAAACCCGGAAACTCACGGGAGCACAAGCTAGCGAAAAGTAATACATGACTCTAACTCCAGAATATCTAAAGCAAAAGTAGGAAGAAGTCTAAATACTACAGATAGAGTAAAGAAGGAAACTCCTTGGTCTGCGGACGCTGCAGAAGTACCTCAAAGTTTTTGTAGCTCTCTTGGCCTCAAGGATAGTGCGCCTAAGATGAAGTACCTGGGTCTGCACATGAAAAACATGCGCAGAAGAGGCATGAGTATACCACAGCGGTACTTAGTAAGCGCCAAGCCTAACCTCGGTTGGGTAGTGACGAGGAAGTTCAGGGCCCTACTGAGATAAAATATAATAATAAGGCTGATAGCAGTATGAAATAAGAAGAATTTATGGAGTACAACTGTGAAGTAAGTCATGTTACACAAACAACGATTAGCACATAGAGGATAATGTAGAGTAAAACAACTCAATATCAGTACCAATTACGAGGATCTCCTACGTTACCGTCCTGTAGTCTATTTCTATATCATTACCAACAACAAAGATCTCCCACGATACCGTTCTGTAGTCCATTTCCATAGCAACACCAACAACGAGGATCTCCCAAGATACCATCATGTAGTCCATTTCAATATCAATGAGCAGGGGGATCTACCGGGAATCTAACCTGTAGTACCAAAGTAAATGTGCAGGGGGATCTACCGGGAATCTAACACGTAGTCCCAAAGCAAATGTACAGGGAGATCTACCGGGAATCTAACCCGTAGTCCCAAAGTAAACAAACAGGGTGGAGGAGGAGCAATCGGAATCCCACATCCATAGTCCCAATGTAAATGCGCAACCACAATCAGAGAATATTCAGAAAGGAAGTACAACAATACAAAGCAACAGATAGCTCTAGCCCAACATGCTTCACGTAGTGAAATTAAGGTAATTTAAGCAAATAGGCAATTTTGTATCAACTAAACATGCCTTTCTAAACTAGCACATGCTATAATGGCAAGTAGAAATAAGCAAATACGAAGGAAACTCAGTTCAAATATTTTTAAGTAAAAATTTGGGTTTTTAACAGTTAGCTCAAGTACGCGCTCGTCACCTCACGTACAAGGCATTCAATTTCCAAATATCACATTCTAAGGGGAAAGGTCCCCCACACAAGGTTAGAAAAGGCTCTTACCTCGAACCAGCTCCAAATCAACTCGAGATCACACTTTTGCCACGAGTATCCGACTTCAAATGACTCAAATCTATTCAATTCAATTATATATCATAAATAACATCTCAAGCAACTGATTCTACTATCTAATTCAAGGATAAGACGCAAAATTAGGTAAAATAACCAAAATGCCCCTTAGGCCAACATCTCGAAATCAGATAATTTTTACATTTTTTAGAACCCTCGTACTCTCACGAGTCTAACCATATAAAAATCTCCCAAATTAGAGGTCAAACACCCACTCAAAACTCAATAGTTTGGTCTATGAAGTTTTGCCATTTTTCATAAAATCCGAAATTAAGGATGAATTCATTGTTAGATTAGCGGGTTTTAAGCATAAGAGAGTAGAGAATCGTTACCCAATCGTTTCTCTTGAAAAACCTTCAAAAGTTCTCCCAAATCCGAGCTTCCAAGCTTGTGTTTTGATAAAAATGGCTAACCCTCAGCTTTGAATTATTTACTACTGCCCAGGTGTTTAATGAATCGCGATCGCGAAAGTGGGAACGCGATCGCATAGAGTAAATTAAAGGCTCCAGGAAAAAGGCCTACGTGAACGCGTGAAAAGGCTTAAGATCACGGAACAGGAAAGGGCAAAGCTACGTGATCGCGAATAAATCCATGCGATATGCCAATTGCCCCCATATATAAATCTCTGCCAATTGCTCCGATGAATAAGTAGTATACACAGGGATAAAATGAGAGGACTTGGTCAGCCGGTCCACAATCATCCAAATGGCATCAAACTTCTTCGCAGTCCGAGGGAGACCAACTACAAAATCCATGGTGATCCTCTCCCATTTCCACTCCGGAATCTCTATTTGCTGAAGCAACCCACTGGTCTCTGGTGCTCATACTTCACCTGCTGACAGTTGAGGCATCTAGATACATATCCAACTATATCCTTCTTCATCCGCCTCCACCAATAGTACTGTCTCAAGTCCTGATAGATCTTCACAGCACCCGGATGGATGGAATACTGTGAACTATGAGTCTCTGCCAAAATCAACTCCCGAAGCCCATCAACATTGGGCACACAAATCAGGCCCTGCATCCTCAATACCCCGTCATCTCCAATGGTCATATCTCTGGCATCGTTGTACTGAACCGTGTCCTCGAGGACAAGTAAAGGAGGGTCATCATACTACCGCTCCCTGATGCGATCGAATAAGGAAGTCCAAGAAACCACACAAACTAGGACCCGACTGGGCTCCGAAAGATCCAATCTCACAAACTGACTGGATAAGGCCTGAACATGCATCGCCATAGGCCTCTCTGAAGCTGGTAAGTATGCCAAACTCCCCACACTCTCCGTCCGGCGACTCAAGGAATCCGCTACCACATTGGCCTTTCCGGGATGATACAGAATAGTAATATCATAATCTTTCAGCAACTCTAACCACCTCCTCTGGCGCAAATTTAGATCCTTTTTCTTGAACAAGTGCTGCAAACTCTAATGGTCAGTGTAGATCTCACAAGGCACATCGTACAAGTAATGACGCCAAATCTTCAAGGCGTGAACAATAGCAGCTAACTCAAGGTCGTGGACAGGGTAGTTCTTTTCATATATCTTCAACTGTCTGGACGCATAGGCAATCACCCTACCATCCTACATCAACCGCTCTAAGGCAAACTCTTGAGGCATCACAGTAGATAGTATAAGACTTCGACCGGTAGGCAATATCAAAATTAGGGCTATAGTCAAAGCTGTCTTGAGCTTATGAAAGCTCGCCTCACACTCCCCTGTCCACTTAAATAGGGTGCCCTTCTGGGCCAATCTAGTCATAGGGGCCGCAATTGATGAAAACCCCTCCGTGAAACGATGGTAGTAGCCCACCAAACCAAGAAAACTGCGAATTTTGGTAGCTGAGGACGGCCTGGGCCAACTCTGCACGACCTCTATCTTCCTCGGATCTACCCAAATGCCCTCGCTCGAAATCACATGGCCTAAGAATGCAACTGAATCTAACCAAAATTCACATTTTGAGAACTTCGCATACAAGTTCTTCTCTCTCAGGATCTTGAAGAACGGTCCTTAGGTGCTGCTCATGATCTTCCCGATTCCGGGAGTACACCAGAATATCATCAATAAAAACAATAACGAACGAGTCGAGATATGGCCTAAACACACTGTGTATCAAATGCATAAAAGCTGCTGGGGCATTGGTCAGCCCAAAGGACATAGCGAGAAACTCATAATCACCGTACCGAGTCCTGAAGGCAGTCTTCAGGATGTCTAGCTCCTGAATCTTCAACTAATAGTAACATGAGCACAAGTCAATCTTAGAAAACACATGTACGCCCTGAAGCTGGTCAAATAGATCATCAATATGAGGCAAAGAATAATATTTCTTCACCGTAACTTTGTTCAACTGGCGATAATTAATACACATACGCATAGAACCATCATTCTTCTTCACGAACAAAATAGGAGCACCCCACGGCAAAACACTAGGTCGAATAAAGCCCTTATTAAACAATTCCTGTAACTAATCCTTCAATTCCTTCAACTCAAGAGGAGCCATACGATAGGGAGGAATGAAAATGGGCTGAATGCATGGCAACAGGTCAATGCCAAATCAATGTCTCTATCGGGCGGCATGCCAGGGAGATCAGCTGGAAATACATCAGGATAATCCCGTACCACTGGAATTGAATCAACAGAAGGGGTGTTGACACTAATATCTCGTATAAGCTAAATACGCGGCACACCCCTTCTCAACCATACATTGAGCTTTAAGAAAAGAGATAACTCTACTGGGAGTGTGATCTAAAGTACCACTATACTCAACACGCGGAATACCTAGCATAGCCAATATCAAGGTCTTGGAGTGACAATCAAGAATATAAAAATGTGTTGACAACCAGCCCATGCCCAAAATAATGTCAAAATCAACCATACTGAGTAACAATAAATTCCCTCTGGTCTCAAAACCACGAATAGTAACCAAACAGGACCGATAAACGTGGTCTACAACAAGAGAATCCCCCACAGGTGTAGAAATATAAATGGGGGCACTCAAATAATCCCAAGGCACACCCAAATGCAGAGCAAAGTAAAAACACATAAGAATAACTAGAGCCCAGATCGAATAAAACCGATGCCTATCTGTGACAAACCAGTATAATACTTGTGATAACAAAGTTAGAGGTAACAGCCTCGGCATGAGTGGGAAGGGCATAATATTTGTCCTGGCCTCCCCCTCGAGGGCGACCTCTACCTTCCCAGCCTCCATCCCTAGCTGGCTGAGCGGGTGGGGCAGTAACTGGAGCTGTAACCATAGCCTGGGAACTCTATGTGGCATGATGTAGCTGAGTAGTCTGTGAAGACGTACCCCTACCAAGTCTGGGGCAGTCCCTAACCATATGGCATGTATTACCACACTCAAAGGAGCTCTGGGAGGATGCAGTGGTTTTGATTGACTAGGGCTAGGTCTACTGGACTGACTTCTGGAAAAACCCCGCGCATGATGCACACTAGAAATTGGAGGTGCATAGTAAGGCTCCTGAGGTAAAGGTGGAGCTGGAGCACTACTGGTTGCTAGAAGAGCTGAATGAATAGGGCAACCCATATAACCCTTACTAAAACTTGTATGGGCACCAGAGTAGTGGCCCGCCTCTCGAGGCCTCTTGGCCTCTCTCTCCACTCGCTCCCTAGCGAGCATATTCTCGATCCTCCTAGCAATGCTCATTACCTACTGATAAGGAACGTCCATCTCCAACTCTCGAGCAACGCTAGATTTGATGGGTGGGATAAGGCCCTCGATGAACCTGCAAACTCTCTCGCGGCCTGTAGAAACCAAGGTCGGTGCATGCTTGGCCAATCTCGTATAATGGATAGCGTACTCCGGAACGGTCATAGCACCCTGGCACAAATGCTCAAACTCTACGCATCGTGCGTCCCTGAGACTCCGGGGGACAAACTCTCTCATAAACATATCCAAAAACTGGGTCCAAGTCAGTGAAGCAGCCTCGATTGGACTGTCTATCTCATAAGTGCGCCACCAATCATAAGCGGCTCCCCGAAGCTGTAAAGTAGTAAATGAAAATCCGTTGGACTCTACTATGCCCATAGTGTGAAGAATACGATGGCACTCCTCTTGAAATCCCAAGGCATCATCTGATGCTAATCTACTGAACACTGGGGGATCATACTTCTTGAACCTATCAATTCTCCGTTGCTCGTCCTCTGAAGCAGCCGACGCGTCCTTGGGCTGAACTAGCGCTGCAGGCGGTTTGAGGATAATCTCGGGAGCCTATTCAATCTGCACTCCCTGCTCAGGAGTGCTGATGGTGGAAGTCTGTGCTCCTTCCCCGGCCTGGGATATGGCTGCAGCAAGGGGAAGCAGTCCTTCCTGAGCCAAGGTAGTGTACATACTCATGAACTGAGCCAAAGTCTCCTAGAGAGCTGGAGTAGTAGTGGCAGTAGTGGGCGTGCCAGGTGCCTGGACTCCGGCTGGATCTGCTGGTGGTGCCTCGGCGGCAACTAGCGCAGGTGCTCTAGATGCACCGCGTGTGCATCCTTGACCTCTACCCCTGCTCCGGACTTTGATGGTTGCAGTAGGGGGCGCGGTGCCTGATCATCCCTTGTAGTACGTGTCCTCACCATCTATGAGAGAATAGAAGACATAAGTTTAAAATTTTGTGATGTCAAAATATATTGCATGAGGAGGATCAAATGAAGTGGAAATTTTCCTAACAGTTACATAGCCTCTCGTAGATAAGTACAGATGTCTCTGTACTGATCAATAAGACTCTAATAAACCGGCCTGTGTCCCGTGACTCCTATGAACCTAGAGCTCTGATACCAACTTATCACTAGCCCAGTTTGCCCTCCGTGAACATGTCATGATGTCACCTAATTCCTATGACTAGGTAAGCCTAACAATGCGGAAAACGACATAGCTTGCGGAATAAATAACTAAAATCGAACAACTAAAAGAAACTGTAAATAAAGGCCGCCTTGGCATATTCAACTTCAAATGCGAAAGTCTACAATCTCATCCTAAAACCCGAAAACTCACGGGAACACAAGCTAACGAAAAGTAATACATGGCTCTAACTCCAGAATATCTAAAGCAAAAGTATGGAAGGAGTCTAAATACTACAAATAGAGTAAATAAGGAGACTCCTTGGTCTGCGGACGCTGCAGAAGTACCTCAAAGTCTTCGTAGCTCTCCGTCTTCAAGAATAGTGCGCTTGAGATGAAGTACCTGGGATACCACGGGGCTTCGCTTGAGGTAACTGCCAATAACTGCATCAGGAAATGTTTCTTTGATTGACTCTCCCTCAGCTACATGGCTCCGATTTTCTAATATGGACAAGTCATCAGCCACTTGATTCTTTGTCCATTTTCGATCTCAAATCTCTAAGTCAAGCTATTGGAATAGGAGAAACCAACGAATCAGGCTTGGCTTGGCATCTTTCTTTTCAAACAAATATCTAATAGCTGAATGATCTGTGTAGACGATGACTTTGGTCGTACTAGATAGGATCTGAACTTGTCAAATGCCCCGACCATTGGAAGCAACTCTTTTTCGGTAACTGTGTCACTTATATGGGCTGGATTCAGAGTTTTGCTCGCATAGTAGATGGGGTGAAAGATTTTATTTTTCCTTTGCCCTAAAACATCTCCAATAGCTATGTTACTCGCATCGCACATCAACTTAAATGACTTCTCCCAATCCGGAGCAATGATAATTGGTGTAGTCAGTAACCTTCCCTTTAGCTCCTCAAGTGCTTTTAGGTAGGCATTATCAAATTTGAAGGAGACATATTTCTCAAGCAACCTGCACAAGGGTAAGGAAATTTTCAAAAAATCTTTAATGAAACAACGATAAAAACCTGCATGGCCCAAGAAACTGCGAATGCCTTTGACGGACGTCAGTGGGGGCATTTTTTCAATTGCTTCCAGCTTGGCTTTATCCACTTGAAAACCATTTTCGGACACCTTGTGCCCCAAAACTATACCTTCTCGTACCATGAAATGGCATTTTTCTCAATTTAGCACCACGTTTGTCTCTTCACATACTAGCAAGTACTAGTACTAAAAACATTTGAGCAATTGAACAGTGATTCCAAAAATTCTCTCTCTAATTAGGAAGAAGGGTGAATAGTGATTCCGTCACTATTCATTGGTCATATTTCCGGAATCCGGCGGTGGATGGTAGCAAAGGTGGTGTCAAAATAACCCCCTTCTCATTGCGATCAATCCTCACTTGTTTTCTTATCCAAATCCTTAACCATCTATTCAAGATCTTAATTTGATTAACAATCACTGTAGCTCAAAGAAATTTTCAGATTTTCTTCAATTCTCAGTTGTATAGAACAATGGATGAGTCCTAGTTCCATATCTAGAGTTTTGTAGTTGTTTTGTGAGCTAGGCAGCCATGGCTGCATTGATCTCTCCCCAGCCTTTGGCTGTGGGGGAGGTAAGTCAAAATCACGTAAAAGCTGATCCAAAAGACACTTCAAAGCAATCGTATGCTACAACATTACAAGCAAGTCAGCCTACTCCGACAAAAATTGAACTTTGTCCAGTTAAATTTGATCATGGTGAACCAATTATTCAATTCTCAATGGAAGACGTGAACAACTTCATTAGGGAAGAAGGTTTACATCAGTCAGTTGTTTTAAAATTCTCTTATGGCAGACCTGACATATCGGAAGTGCGAAGATTATTTTCATCGCAATTCGATGTTCAAGGTCATTGTAATGTTGGACAATTGGAATTTCGTCATCTGTTAATCAGGTTTGATCTCTTCAATGATTATGTTCACTTCTTTTCAAAGTCGACTGGATATCTTAAATCCAAAGGCGACGAATATTTCTTCAGAACATTCCCATGGACTTTGGGATTCAATCCGAAAGAGGAGACGTCCAGGGAAGTCGTATGGATTTCGCTTCCATGCCTGCCACCAAATTTCTTTGCTAAGAGATCGTTAATGTCTATAGCCTCAGCTGTGGGAAAACCTCTTGCTGTTGATAAGGCGACACAGGATTGAACGAGAACTAGCGCGGCAAGAGTTAAGGTTATACTTAATCTATTGGATAAACATCCTAAAAAGGTCATGCTGCAGATTATAGATTCAGCTTCAGGTAAAACTGTCGAGTTCCATCAAGAAATAGTGTACGAAAACCTTCCTAGGTATTGTGCCTACTGCAAACACCAAGGTTATGACGACAAGATGTGTAAAATTAAAAAAGAAAAGGCTGGAGCAGAGGTGGTGGCAGAGGATAATATGGTCAGTGATCTGCTTGGATTCAATGTGGATGCTGTTGACAAACTGCAAGGTGATGCAAGGGATTTTTAAATAATAAAAGAGCTGGACAAGTTGCTAATGATTTACAAGAAAAGGATGGCTTGAAGGAGGTTGTTAGTCGAAATGATCTAGCAGTACTAAATGATTCTGTGAAGGATGTGACAAAACAGAATGCTATGTCTAAGGTTTCACATCCTACTGTGATTGATAAGGCTGAGGCAGATCAATATGTAGTGTTGAGGACTGCTGTGGTTGCTGGTGTGAATGATAGGTGCAGTGATGCAGCAGTTCAAATGGAGTCTATGGAAGAGGCTTCACAACTGGATAAAAGACCTCCCAATGTTACAAAACAGAATGCTATGTCTAAGGTTTCAGCACCTAGTGTGATTGATAAGGCTGAGGCAGATCAATATGTTGTGTTGAGGACTGTTGTGGTCGGTGGTGTGAACGATAGGTGCAGTGATGCGGCAGTTCAAATGGAGTCTATGGAAGAGGCTTCACAACTGGAGAAAGGACCTCCCAATGTTACAAAACAGAATGCTATGTCTAAGGTTTCACAACCTACTGTGATGGATAAGGCTGAGGCAGATCAATATGTATTGTACTACTGTGGTTGCTGGTGTGAATGATAGTTGCAGTAATACAGCAGTTCAAATGGAGTCCGTGGAAGAGGTTTCACAATTGGATAAAGGACCTCTCAATGTTACAAAACAGAATGCTATGACTAAGGTTTCACAACCTACTGTGATTGATAGGGCTGAGGCAGATCATCATGTAGTGACCAGGACTGCTGTGGCTGCTGGTGTGAATGATAGGTGCAGTGATGCAGCAACTCAAGTGGAGTCTATGGAAGAAGTTTCACAATTGGATAAAAGACCTCTCAACCTCCCTAGAGATGCACCTGATGCTACAAGCTATGCACGATCATTTGTGGATACTGAGGTTATAATGCTGGCTTCTGCAGATCATGTTACTACTAATGCAAAGGATGGGCATGTGGCTGATCTTGATGGGCAGCATCACAAGTGCAATGGGCATGCCTCTGCTACAAGTGTTACAACTGCAGAAACTCTAGGTCAAAGGAAGATTCTATCCAGTGTTACAAGGCCAAAGGAAGACTCTGCCCAGTCTTGTAAATTGCCAGACACTGTTACATTGAATTTGCCTAACTGTGCTGAAAAGGAAAAGATGATATCAAATGTGAAACATACAGATCCATCTACTATGCCACAAATAGACAATGCAAAAAGCAACAACCAGAAGTTGATCGAGCAGCAGCAGATAATGCAGATGAATATCAATCAAAACACTGCTATGTTTGGTCAAGCAACTGGAACAAATTTGGAGACATCGGATAATGTCACATCTGGTACACTTCATTCTGTTTTATCAGTCCAACCAAAGGAAAAATCGACAGTTACAAATGTACTGGATGCTTCAACAAAATCTGGACAACAACATTGTTTAGAACTGAATAAAGCATCAGTTTTGGTTTTTTTAGAACAAACCAAAAGAGCTGTTGTTGCAATTGATAATAACAGATCCAACATGTCGATAGACAATGAACCACATGATGCAGTTTCAATTTCAACAGAACTGGATCATAGACATCCTTTGCAATGTCCTGATGTTCGAGCTAAATCTGGGGATGACAATCATATTTCTAAGATTCAAATAACAGCAACCATTACAAAAGATGAGTTTATACAGAACACAGCTCGACAAGATATAGCTAAACAAAGCACAAAAAATAAAAATCACATCGCAGGAAACAATCCAGTTTTACCTTCAATCTCAAACTCATTTGCCACACTTGCCAATGTCAATGATGATGAAGGAAAACTCTTGAGAGAAAATCTGCAGCTTGGTGATAGTCAAAATAGCTCACAGAATACAGAGGAAAAGCTTACGACTTATGTTACTGGTACAACCAGGCAACTACAGTGCAAATTTCAAAGTTCTCCAACCATATCCACTCCCATATGTCCAAAGAGGAGGGACCTGGTCATTAAGTCGAAACTGTGGAAAGACCAATGAGATTACGATGATGAGGAGAGCTGGTTTGAAGGTTTCGCTGTTTATTCATCGGAAGAAGATGATCAAGAATCTTATCAGGATAATAGTGGAGAGGACAACGATGATCCAGTCAAGCAAAAATTTCAAAGGAAAATTGCAACTAACAACTGTCGTGCAATTTTGAAACAAACACCAACTCAAAACAGCTGCTTAAACCATAATGCTCCAGTTTTGTTCCAAGAAATAATACAAAAGTTGTTATTACAACTGAAGCGACAACAAAATTCAACAAGAATGAAGTAGCTTATAATTGTCAACTAAGCTTAGTCGAAGCATCAATGGGTGATGGAATCGCAACCGCTCTGCCATCAACTAGTCAGAATCAGAAGCAACAAAGGAATGAAAGTCACAGGCGGGGCAGCTCGTCACAACTGCTTCAGTATAACTATTGGAAGCGATGGAACTGCCAAATCCAATTCTCACAGGAAGACACATATATGAAGAAGGGGAATAAGAGGATATTTTAATCCAATGTCGAGCAGACGCTTCAACAAAAGGAGATTTGTCACCATTGCATAGTGCAAGAAAAAAGGAGTCTCATCAAAGGGAAAGAAGTTGGGACGGCAGGGCGTTTGAAGATGTAAACATAAGGAGGCCCCCAATAAGAAATGCAAAACAAAAACAAGTCGCTCAAACATTTCTTCCAAAATCCAATCGTCTGAAGAATAAAGCATGAAGTTTGAAGATTTTTTGAAAAATTGCGTGGAAAAAGACAACATTCTACAAATAAAAAATTTCACAACAAAAGAGAAAAAAGGACACCTTTATGGCTTTTTCATCTGTTTATTTTACCATCACATTAGTATCATTATATGTAATATCATCACAGAGTTGTTATAAACTCTGTGATGATCAGTCAATTCTTAGTTCTTGCGAGTTCTTTCTTTTTACATGCTTGCTAGTCCAGGAGGCTTTCATTTGCCTCAATAGGATAGCTAAGGTAAGGTCTATGCCGGCTGTGTTATATGAGTAACATTGTCGGTGTAATCCGCCTTATTTTATTTCTCCTATTTATTATAATCTTATTTTTTATTTTATTTATGAAAATTAACCCTAGGCATTTGCCTAGTGGACCCCAAAAAAAACATCTAGCAAGTACTTTATCAAGATTCATTAAATAGTTATCAAAAAAGTACCCCACCACGGAGAAAAATTATCCATGAACACTTCTACAATTATTTCAACCATGTCAGTAAAAATAGCCATCATACATCTTTGAAAAGTTGCAGGTGCATTATAGAGACGAAAGGGCATTCTCTTGAATGCATACGTGCCATACAGACACGTAAATGTGGTTTTCTCTTGGTCCTCTGGGGCTATAGAAATTTGATTATACCTCGAATATCCATCTAAAAAACAACAGTATTCCTGGTCAGCTAATCTATTAAGCATTTGATCAATAAATGGGAGAAGGAAGTGGTCCTTTCGGGTGGCATTATTCCTCTGCACATGAAAAACATGTGGAGAAGAGGCATGAGTACACCAAAGCGGTACTCAGTAAGTGTCAAGCCTAACCTCGGTTGGGTAGTGACGAGGAAGGTCAGGGCCCTACTGAGATAAAATATAATAATAAGGCTGACAACAGTATGAAATAAGCAGAATTTATAGAATACAACTGTGAAGTAAGTCAGGTTACACAAACAACGATTAACACACAGAGGATAAGATAACACAGAGAAAAACATCTCAATATCAGTACCAATTACGAGGATCTCCCAGTATACTGTCCTGTAGTCCATTTCCATATCAACACCAACAAAGAAGATCTCCCAGGCTACAGTCTTATAGTCTATTTCAATATCAATGAGTAGGGGGATCTACCATAAATCTAACCCGTAGTCCCACAGTAAATGTGCATGGGGATCTACCAGAAATCTAACTCATAGTCCCAAATTAAATGTGCAAGGGGATCTACCAGGAATCTAACCCGTAATCCCAAAGTAAACAAACAGGGGGGGAGGGGAGCTACCGAAATCCCACATCCATAGTCCCAATATAAATGCACAACCACAATCAGAGAATATTCAAAAAGCATGTACAACAATACTAAGCAACATATAGCTCTAGACTGACATGCTTCACGTAGTGCAATTAAGGCAATTTAAGCAAATAGGCAATTTGGATCAACTAAACATGCCTTTCTAAACTAGCATAGGCTATAATGGCAAGTAGAAATAAGCAAATACGAAAGAAACTCAGTTCAAATTTTTTTAAGTAAAAATTCAGGTTTTCAACAATTAGCTCAAGTACGCGCTCGTCACCTCAAATACAAGGCATTCAATTTCCAAATATCACATCCTAAGGGGAAAGGTCCCCCACAAAAGGTTAGACAAGCCACTTAGCTCGAACGACTCCAAATCAACTCGAAATCACACTTTTGCCACGAATATCCGACTCCAAATTGCCCAAATTTATTCAATTCAATTACATATCATAAATAACATCTCAAGCAACTAATTCTACTATCTAATTCAAGGATAAGACGCAAAATTAGGTAAAATAAGCAAAATTCCCCTCAGGACAATATCATGGAATCGAATATTTTTCATATTTTCAGAACCCTCGTACTCTCACGAGTCTAACCATATAAATATCACCCAAATCAGAGGTCAAACACCCACTCAAAACTCAATAATTTGGTCTATGAAATTTTACCTATTTTTTATTCAAAAATCCGAAATTAAGGATGAATTCGTGGTTAGATTGGTGAGTTTTAAGCATAAGGGAGTAGGGAATCGTTACCTAATCATTTCACTCGAAAAACCTTCGAAATTTCTCCCAAATCGTAGCTCCCAAGCTTGTGTTTTGATAAAAATATCTAACCCTTGATTTTGAATTATTTAATTAATATTGCCCAGTTATTTAATAAATTGCGATCACAAAAGTGGGGACGCGATCGTGTAGAGTAAATTAAAGGCTCTAGGAAAAAGGCCTACACGAACGCGTCAAAAGGCTTGTGATCGTGGAAGAGGAAAGGGCAGAGCTACGCGATCATGAATAAATCCATGCGATCGCATTTAAGGAATTGCCCCCCACCCCCTCCGGATTTTTTATGCGGTTGTGTTAGCCGGGACGCAATCGCGAAGAAGAAAATGGTCTGCAACAGCTGAAAATATTCTGCAAATTCTAAAATGCTTCGTTGAGCATCTGAAACACACCCGAGGTCCCTGGGACCTCAATCAAACATACAAACATATCCCATAATATCATTCAAACTTGTACCAACTCTTAATCTACCTAAAACAATGCCGGAAACTCGAATTAATCAAGGATTTGAGCCTAAGAACTTCAAATTTCATCATAACGCGCTTTCGATAAAAAACCTAACCAAAACACGTCTGAATGACCTAAAATTTTGCACACACATCCCAAAAGATATGATAGAGCTATTAAAACTTCCGTAATTCTATTTGACCTTCGGATAAAAAATTCACTATCGGACCAAAAACTTCAAAAATTCAAACTTCGATATTTCAATCCTAAATGAGCTATGGAATCCCAAAATACATTCTGAACACGCTCCCAACCCCGAAATTACCTAACAGAGCTAACAGAACCATTGGATTTCCATTCCGAGGTAGTTTTCACATTGTTCCAACTATGGGCCACTTTCCAGCACTTAAGCTCTCATTTTGGGACTAAGTGTCCCAAAACTGTCCGAAACTTAAAACTGAACATCTCGGCAATTCAAATTGGCATATATAGACTTGGGGAAAGCAGTTAATAGGGGATGGGGGTGTTAATTCTTAATACGACCGGACGGATCGTCACATACGACCTTGGATTGAAACTATACAACCTCTATAGACTCTCACTAACTGGCTAACTAAAGTAGATACTAGGAGTGACTTACTAAGTTGTTCCAGTTCTAGCCCGGGGTTAATTGCAAAGTATAGAATCACATATGAAAATATTGAACCTGGATCTATTATGGCATAAGCATTATGTAAGCAAATTTAAAGTATATCTGTAATAACTTCTGCAGATGCATCTGCACTCTGACGATCAAGTGTAGCAAACAAACATGGTTGTCCCCCTCCTTGAGTAACTCGATCTTCACTTTTGCCTGCCCCATGCCCGGTATGATTATGAGAACCACAAGCCTGAAGTGGTACAACTGCAGTAGCTGTGGAAATAGAAGGACGTGTTGATCCCCCGCGAAAATTACATCTCAACTTTGGGAAGTTGTCCTTTAATGTCTCCTCAATGATAGCAACCATGAAACCCAAGCTTGCACTGACCTGAATTTGCTGCTTACATATTCCATAAAGACTATTGTTTTGAATGTTGCTTAGCATGACTTTGGCTATATGAGGATGATGTCCTAAAATTCTGATTCTGGGGAGACTGATTTCCATAACTCTGAGTATGTCTGAAGGAAGACCCACCACCTGACTGATGAGTTGACTGAACTGGTGCTAATGACTCCTTATCAGAGGAACACCTTCCACCTTTGCTGGATGTACCATAAAACTTGCCCGTTGTCTGGGCTTTCTTGTCATGCTCTTTCTTTTTTCTCATTTATTGTCTATTTTTTATAAGTGCTTGGCAAATCTCACAACATAGGAGAACACTGTCATTTCTACTGTTGCAGCTGATGTTGTATCCTTAATGTGGTAAACCAACCGCCAACAAACTTGCTAATCTTTGTTTTTCTGTCTTAACCCTGTGAAGAGCATGCTTAACTAACCTTATGAATTCCATGTTGTACTCTTGCATAGATCAAAATGCACAATACTCACATTGTTTATACTCAAATACTGCCATAAGGCCATAGTGAGATCAAATTCAATCCTTCATAAGCTCGTGCATCACATGCCATCTAGTACTTCAAATATTCTGTAAATATCGCATTAACCCTCGTAGTAGTCAAGCCCGCTCTTTTAAGAGATCCAAATTCGAATTGCAACAAATATATTTCATTAATAAAAGAGGTATTCCAACAAACAAATCACAAACTTCGGAATACTCTGCAGGAGATAACCCACCCGATTCGCCTCAAACTAATATCTTTGTATACCCTTCCACCGTCACGAACATCATGCAATCACTTAATCTTCCTGAGTCTGAACGCATATCATAATATGAAATCTACTTCATTTCCCAGCTAGACAACATGAAAATATCCTTCAACACACACACAACTCAGGCTATACATCAAATCACGATGGAAATTAAGCACCAAATAGTTCCTACTACCCCCAAGAAGACCTTTCTTGCCTCATTCAAATCATATGAACATATCTCGCAGTCGCATCACACTCATCACGTAGCTATCCAGTCATCACTTTTCCTAAAAGGGACACTACCAAAGATATAAATATAGAAATATGTGCTCACACAATCAACGCCTCACCGCTCAAGATACAGGAAAAACCCAGCCTCAAGTCCTCCAGACTGGACCAATATCAACATACAAAAATCATATCTCGCCCCTCGATTAGGGAATCACAAGCCATCAATGCACAACTGATACTAAGCGCTCATGCGCGCATACAAATTCTTGGAAGGAATTTCAAGGGTTATTATCCAGCTGAATCAATGTCGCACGATAAGAATTTAAGAATGTGGCATTTCCTAAAGGTTTTGCAGCCTCTCAGGGATATATACAGACGTCTCTATATCAATCTGTAAGACTCTACTAAACCTGCTCATGACTCATGAGACCTATGTAACCTAGGCTCAAATACCAATGTGTCACGACCCCAAAATAAACCCGGTCGTGATGCCGACTATCATGGAACTAGGCTAGCTGACACAAATCCAAAACCAATTGTTAGGATAATATTAAATCTATTTAATAATAAACCTTTATAAAGTGTTTAGAACAAAAAAATAGTGTGGAATGAAAGGCCGAAATTGGGGTGTCACTAGTCAAGAGCATCTACTATAATTGCCAGACAATATCAAGACCAATATGGCCGGGAAAATCATAAGAATACACTAAGGGAGAATAAGGAGGGAGAAAAATAGGGTTGTGATTGCTAGGAAGCTACCTTCCTAACTCCAATGAACTTGCCACCGAGCTCAGAAATACCTAAATCTGCACACAAGGTGCAGGGGGTAATGTGAGTACGCCAACTCAGTAAGTAATAAAAGTAAATAAATACTGAGCAGTAAGAAATCACGTAACCCACGCCATAGCACCGCAGCGGGTACAATATGTTTCCAAAACAGGATACAAATCAAATCATCTCGTTAAATTCCAATTTCAGTAAAATCCTTTGAAAAAATAACTCTCTAATAGTTTCAAGGTTCAATGTAGTTTATAGCGAAAGTGATGAAAATCATAATCGGCCCCTCGGGCAAAACATAGTTTGTATACAGCCCCTCGGGCAAACAGGAAATCATAAGCATCTCATACATAAAAATCTCAGTGGAAATAACGAAGCCAAATCCGTGAGTATATTCCGAACATCTCGTAAAAACTCCAGTTTCAATGAAAGTTGTTTAAAAGCATTTGTTAAATATTTTCAACAGAGGCTCATTATCAAGAGGAGTGAAAATAGGAATTTCCTGAAAACAAGTACCTCGGGCAAGGAATTACTCAAATATATATAAATATAAATATATATATCCCCTCAGGCAAGCCTCTCAGTCACTCATGACTCAACTCTCATCAATCAGTGCTCACACTTAGCACTCACGCTCAATAGGTACCATTTAATAACCGATGCGGCGTGCAACCCGGTCCAAGTATCGCTGCGATGTGCAACCCATTCTATACACACACACACACACACACATACACACACACACACACACACACACACACACATATATATATATATATATATATATATATATATATATGTGTGTGTGTGTGTGTATGTATATCGTTGCGGCATGCAGCCCGATCTATAAATATATTATCCTCACAACCAGGCCCTAAGCCTCTCTCAGTCATCAACCTCACAATCAGGCCCTCGGACTCTCTCTCAGCCATGAACCTCACAAGCCACTCAGACTAATAGTAAAATAGGGCGTTCATCCCAAAATATCATTTATAGCATCAAAACTGAGTAAATAAGGCTAAGTTATGAAATCAGTAAAACACAACATGACTGAGTACAAATATTAAGTCAAAACAGTGAGATATAGTAGTAAAAAGCCCCATAAGGGTCCAAACAGTTGGCATGACACCCAATTTTGGCATTTCGCCCAAAACATAGCAATACTTTCCAAAACACAATGATATCAAACAGTTTTCAATCAAATATACGACTTAATAATCCTACGAGATGGACCAAGTCACAATCCCCAATGGCGCACGACCCCACACTCATCATCTAGCAGGTGTGTCACCTCAAAGTAGCACAATGATATGAAATCTGAGGTTTCATACTCTTAGGACAATATTTACAATCAATACTTACCTCAATCCGGTCCAAACTCTAGCCCGTGATTCCCTTTCATCTCGAATCGGCCTCCAAATGCTCCGAGTCTAACAAAAACCATATTCATACCATTAATATGCAATAAAGGAAAAAATCCCAAGCGAATATAATCAAATTAAACTTAAAATCCCGAAATTAGAAAATCCTGGCACCTGGGCCCATGACTCGAAATCCAATAAAAATTATATCACTAGAGTCTTCATTCTTCCCCGAGTCTATACATACCAAGAATATTAAAATCGGACATCAATTGGCTCCTCAAATCCCAATTCAACCCTCCAATTTTTTCTTCCTATTTTCATCTCAAATTCCCAAATTAAATGATAAAAAGCAAGACAAAACCATGGGATTTAACCAAATTTGAGTGAAGAACACTTACCCTAATCAATCCTTTGAAAATCCCCTTCAAAATTGCATTCTCCCGAGCTCCATAGCTCCTAAAATTCAAAAATGGCTGAAAACCTCAAAATAGAGTACTTTATAAAGCTTCCCAGGCTTCCTCTTTCGCGAATGGGGGACAACCATCGTGTCCATGATGAATAAAATATCGGCTCTTAAAAATTATCTATGCGTTCACGGCACAAGCCCCGCGAACGCGATACCTATTGGAGACATAACTACGCGAATATGACGACCAGATCGCGAATACGAAGAACACAACATCAACACATCGCGAACGCGACCCTCAAAGCGCGAACGCAAAGGACAAAATTCACCATCTCAGAGAAAACTCTTCACAAATGCGAGTCCCTGACTACGAACGTGATGAACAAACCGTGTGCAACCAAATAATAGCAAAATTTGCAACTCTCAAAACTAAGAATTGGTCCGTTAATCACCCAAAACTCACCCAAGGCCCTCGGGACCTCAACCAAGCATGTCAACACATCCCATAACATCATTCAAACTTGTTCCAAACTTTGAAACGTTCAAAACGATATCAAAATATCGAATCACCCTCGGATTCAAGCCTAAGAATTCCAAAACTTCCAAATTTTGCTTCGATCAAAGAGTCTATCAAACCTCATCCGAATGACCTGAAATTTCACACGCATCACAAATAACACAACAGACCTACTCTAATTTTGAAATTCCATTCTGACCCCGATATCAAAATTTCCACTACCGACTAGAGAATGCCAAATTTCGATTTCGCTAATTCAAGCCTAAATCTAGCACGGACCTCCAAAATACATTTCGAATGAGCTTCAAAATCTAAAATTACCTAACGGAGCTAACCAAATCATAAAAATCTTAATCCAAGATCAGATACAAAAAAGTCAGAACTTGGTCAAACCTTTCAAATTTAAAGCTTCAAATTGAGAATTGTTCTTCCAAATGTATTCCGATTATCCTGAAAACCAAAGCCGATGATTTACATAAGTAATAATACATCACGCGGGACTGGTCATGCCTGAGAACTGACGAGCAAAATGCGAAAGCTCAAAACGACCGAACAGATCGTAACACTTGTTTATTGTAACTTTTAAGATGCTAATAGAAGTAATGACTAATGAGTAGTTTCCAAACTTTCTATTTCTTTATATTTACCTCTATTATAATTAGGGTTATACAGATAATGTAGTTTAGTTTTAGTCATCTTTTTTAGAATAAACCTAGACTTGACCAACTATATAGTCTTGTTCTTATCTTTTGTCTATCCATTTTCAGTTTCTTTTTCATTTTCTTTCTCCTTTTTCTCTGCTCACTATAGTAAGTTAGTACTCCCTTCATTCTAATTTAGATAATGTAATTTGACTCGACACCTAATTTAAAAAATAAAATATGACTTTTGATACTTGTGGTCTTAAAATCTTAAGGGATGAAAATTTTGTGGACGAAGATATTTGTGTGGTTATAAAATTTTCTCATTAAGGGTAAAATAAAGTGTTTGAAGTTGAATTATTTCTAAATTTAAAAGTATGTCATTTATTTTGAAATAGACTAAAAAGGAAAGTACCTCATCTAATTTGAAATGGAGGGAGAATCTATTTTCAGTCATTTTTGCATTTACATGTGCTAGCTATAGTACTAAGCTACCATTTTCATTATATTTATTTTCAGCTTAGGCTCTTATTCTCAACCTTGACACAATTTAACGTTGCTTTTTATTACCATTTTATTTACAACTAGCTAGTTTTTAAATTCTGATAATAAACAGATCCCAATGCAACTTTTATCCTCCCATGTATTATATAGTACTATTTTTTACTTTCCTTTGCCACTACTCCCTTTCTAACGTGTCTCTCTCTCACACACTTCACATTCTACCTACCTTCTCCCCTATCCCTTTCATCAAATTTTGCCATCACCATTTTTGGTGAAGCCATTTTATAATTCATGTTAGTTGCAAACTTGCAATATTAATTTGTTAGGAAATAATCACCCACCCTATCCTGAACATAGGAGTATTTATTTTGCAGAAAAAGGGATTGCTACAAACTTCATACACGTTTTTAAATCACTTTGTCAGATTATCATACAATACATACCAACACGATATTTTGAAGTCTTTCCTTTTTTTGGCACACGTTATGAAAATTAGAAATCAGTTTTTTGTTTTCATCTTTTTTTCTTTCCATTTTCATTTTTTTGTCGTTTCTGTTAAAGTGCTAAAATGACAGTTGTGCACAATGAGAAGCAGAGAAGCTGAGACAGAGTATTTCATGACATGCAGTTACTTTAGCATAGTATTAGTTAGAGATTAGAAGTTAGTTATAACAGAATTAGTGTTAGAGTTAGTATTAATTTAAGTTAGCCAGTTTAGAGTGTATATATATACATTTGTATTTGTGAAGAAATGTTGTTGTAATTGATTTTTCTTTCTCTAATTACATAGAAAATGCAACTATCCATAAGCTTCTCTCCATAGCCTTCGTCTTCGCTCTTAGCTGAACCTAGCATCCACTCAGTAATGGTGGATTTAACATGGTATCAGAGCTTTAGATGGTCGATCAAAGGTGTGATACTCTAGTTTTGAGAGTTGTTCTGTGAAATCATTGAGAGAATTTTCTATCGTTCTTTGCCTATTCTCAAATCCCTACTTTTTGAGTAAATTGATAATAGCTGAATTGGATATTGACAATTCCATGATATCAGTTGTATCTACAACCTTCAGATGCACCAGAAAATGTAATAGTTTCAGTCCGATTGACTGGGAGGGAGAACTATTCAATCTGGACCAAATAAATGAAGATCACATTGAGATCCAAAAGAAAATTAGGATTCATAAATGGTACATGCATTAAGGATTAATTCACTAATGATCTAGGCAAGGATTGGGAACGTGTCAATGCCATAATTTTGACTTGGATAATGAACATTGTGCCACCGGAATTAGTGAATGTGGTAATATATGCTTGTAATGCTCATGAGGTTTGTATTGATTTACATGATTGTTTTGACAAATTCAATGGGTCAAGGATCTACATTCTTCATGGCAAAATAGCTACAGTTTCTTAAGGTACCTCCAGTATTTCTGCGTATCATTCTAGACTTAAACTATTGTTGGATGAATATAGTTCTCTTATTCTAACTGTGCCTGTAACTCCTGAAACAAGAGAATTTATAACACACCTAGAACAATGGAAGCTTTTTCAATTTTTGATGTGATTAAATGATAGATTTAGTGCCATTAGAAATCAAATGCTACTCTTCTCCCTATCACCAAGTGTGATTCATGCATATTCTATGCCAATACATAAGGATAAACAAAGGAAAGTCTGTATGATCAATACGCCTATGAATAAGGTAAATGATTCTACTGCTTTAATAAGCTTAAGAGATAATCCACATAAGTTCAAAAGGTATGGAAATATATACTGTGAGTACTGTAGAACTAAAGGTCACAATAAGGATACTTGTTATAAGTTGGCGGACTACCCATATGGTTTCAAAGGAAAGAAGAAGCAAGATTATGGAAAAGCCAATGCAGCCATGGGTGATGGATTTCATGCAAAAGATGATATTTTTCAAGCAGCGACAACTACATATTCTAATGCAGCAAGACAAGGAATGTAGAACTATTTCACTAATGAGCAGTACAACTAGATAATGAAGCTATTGAATCAGGACAAGGGAGAAGTGTTTGCAATAAATATGGCAGGTAACACTGATTCACAATTGACCTAAACATGTGATATTCCTTGGATCATTGATATAGGGGCAACAAATCATATGATTTTAAACAGTAACTTGCTGAGTGATATAACTAAATTACCTAACACCAAAGGAGATAATGTTCATCGACTAAATGGAAATTAGTACTAGTTGTATACCAAGGAAAATGTAACATCATAGGTGGTGAATCAATTTACAACGTTCTGTGTGTGTCTTTCTTCAAATAAAACTTACTATCAGTTTCAAAATTGACTAAGGAACTGTTTTGCTTAGTGTTTTTCTTTCCATAATTCTGTGTATTCCAGGACCTATGCACTGGGAAAGTGAAGGGGATTACTAAATAAAGGGTTGTCTTTACCTGCTATTACCAGATGGATCAAATGCAAATAAGCTCATACAAAAAATTAGGAGTTGCTTGGCAGAATATGCTACAACATACAATAATGTGTGGCACAGAAAGCTTGGACACGTAACAACCAAAGTAATGAGGCAGCTGGATTTCCTGAAGAAAAAGATGCCAATATATTATAATTTCAATAAACGCATTGTATGTCCATCAGCAAGACAAACTACGAAGCCTTTTCCCTCAGTACAACTACAGTAGGAGTAATTTTTCAATTAGTGTATATAGATATCTGAGGATCCTACAAGGAGCCTACTTCTAATGAAAATAGATATTTTTTGACACTTCTAGACGATCATTCAAAGATGATTTGGATGTTCTTAATGAAGTTGAAAAGTTATACACTTGTGCTTCTTAAAGTCTTTCATCAAGATGGTGAATGTGCAGTTTAACCATAATGTTAAATGCTTTAGAACTGATAATGGATCCGCGTTTTCCAACTCAGAATGTACAAATTTTTTTATCTTACAATGGGATACTACATTAGAGTAGTTTCACACACACTCCACAATGAAATGGAGTGGTGGAGAGGAAACATATGCATCTCTTAGAAGTGGAAAGAGCACTGAGGTTTTAAGGTGGTATACCACTACATTTCTGCAGAGATTGTGAAAGGCTTATTGTAAAAACGCAAAAAAGAGCATTAGGCCCAAGTGAAGCTTTGCTTGAGGCACCCTTACCAACTAACTACTAAAAAACAAAAGAAAACAGAGTCAAACCCTTAAGAAGGTTGTCATGACATCCATAATCGGGAAAAGCCACATGGTTCACACAAATTTCACCCTGGGAAAGAAGTGTGGCATTAAGAAAACCAAATGCTTACTGCAAAAACTCAAAATAAGAAGCTATGAACATAAAATAAGAAGCTAAGAAAGGAAAAATGAAGAAATTAAACTAAATATATACAAGAAGGGATTTAGTCGAATACACAACAGGGAGAATAAATATATATATTAGAATGTAACTTTATATACATGCCCAAGGTTAAAAGTACAAAAAGTGCAACGAAATGATAAAATTATATACATAGCAAAGATAAAAAGAAAGATAGCATAAAATATTGTCATATATAAATAAATAATTGTCATATATAAAGTTATCCAAATACCCAAATAGGATTACCCCCTCAAATGAAAGTTGGAATTGTCCTCAACGCCAAATAACCAAAATAAGCACAAAATAAAGAAGAGAAAAGAAGAAATTCCCTATGGGCCCTCCACCTGCATAGGATCCTGAGTACGGGTCCCTAGGTCCTATATTTGCTCAGGAACCTGTAACTACCTCCCTGTGATATGTGGCTCTACTGGGACCTGGGCCTGGACCTGGACTGAGTCCTGGGCCTGTGTTGGATTCTGAGGCTGGCTGGAGGAACATCTCTAAAGTCCTCCAACTCTATGACTGCATTGTTAGTACGGGAAATCACCCTATTCATCTTGGATGGCCTCTCTGACTCCTGCTATAGCTAGGGCTGCCCTGCTGGCACCAGGTCAAGCAATAACAAATCTAAAGGCAAAAGATCCATCCTCAACCTCTCAACCTCTACCCCTATCTCCTTCACCGACTCTTTTGAAGCCCTGGTCTTTTGTATTTTCTTCGCCTCCCCAGCAAGCTCATTCAATGTCTTTCCATGAGAGTCAACAGCATCTATGTGCTTTTTTTGGTTGTCCAGAATTTCCTTCAGAGTGTCCTCAACGGACTGAGAGACCTGAGGCGGAGGGGGTGCTGACTGGGCTGCCACCGTAATAGATACTACAAACATCTTAGAAGTAGTTATCTGCATCCAATTGTTAATGCTGGCAAGGGTCTGGCTCAAGCGGTAGGCAATCAATGGGTATGCAGTGGATGAGGGGATCTCTATAGTTGTAGAGGTGGCTGGTCCTGGTGCCATGTCTGCTAAGGTGAAAGGAGGCTGAGTAGGAGCTACTACCACTACTGGCTCTTCAGACTGACCAATTGAAGTAGTGGCTTTGCCATTATAGTTTTTACCTTTAGGGTTGCTATCACCCTGTAGGCTGTACAAGGAGAACGATGCCTTTGCTTTCACTTTCATATTAAATTTCCGCTTCTTACATCTAAGTTCCCTAGGTACATAGTCAGGAAGTTGGCGAAGCGATAAGATATGTAACCTTCATTCACCACCCGTGTAATTACCCGGGACATCACATTCCCGATGTTAGTCAAGTAGCCCACGATGATCGATGCCACTAATATAGCTCGGTGAATATGGAGTGAGTTTTCATGAGTGGTGGGATCTATCCTACTACACACAAATGTTTCCCACCCTTTAGCTTCAAATTTTAAAGATCTCCTCAAGATCTTCACTCCCACAGTCAACCAATCGAAAGTGGTACCTGGGATTGCCAAGTACTCTGCCAACCAAGGACGAGCAGCCTCCCCTAATGTCATTTTCTCCAAATACAGTGACTCAACCTCCTCCGAGAAGCCCATGTAATCATTTATTGTCTTGCCATCAAATGTCACCTTCAAGTTCTGCACTTTGGTCACTGTGGTGTCCTTTTTGACGTGGGAAATTTTCGTGTTAAACTCCTTCACCAAGTGCTCATTGGCATCCTCCGCGTGGCCTATGAAATACTCCCATCCATCTCTCTCTTTGAACTGCCCAACACATTGGGGTTGTGAGGTAAAAGGTCCCGTGTGATGAATTTACGCTCAGGTATTAGCTTCCTTTCGTGCCACAACTCTCTGAACTTTAGATAGGACCCCTCACTCACAAGCTGGTCCTGCCAGACCTCCGGATTTTTGGTCCTCTCTACCCCTCCTACTTGGCGATCACCCCCTTCTACTTCTTCCCCTTCTTCTTCTACGGCCCCCTCCCTGGATAGTGAAGCTGTAGGAGAGGTGGAATATTCATTGCCACTACCTGCAACTAAGCCCCCAGACAACTTAGAAAATATCTGCACTGATGCTTGGGCAGTGGGGGAGACTAGAGGTGTATCCCGCAACTTGTCCCTCTCCGACTAGTCAGGAACATACTCTGGCACAGAGTCTGATAATGCCTCCATGACAACGGTGCCAAAAAGTGATCGAGGTCAACCCTGCACTAATATAAAGTAGCAAGAGTGGTCGAAGCAGCTTTTATACGAGAAGGTCGGGATCGATTTCCACAAGGAGCTAGAGATGCGAATTAAGTTTCTATTTAAATTGGAGTTGCGTAATTGTTCCTAATTGCATTTCTAAACATATTTGGTTTTGATATTACTTCTAAATTTATACTAATAGGATGCTAAATTAATTTAAGAGTAAGATACTTGAAGGTTGTCTAAATAGTTAAAAGGCACTAGGGAAGTGACTTTCTCCTAGGTGGATACTTGACAGGTTCTCGAGTCTAAGGCTAGGTTGTGATATTTGGAGATTATGATCTAACTATTGCACGATACTTCTCACTCTATACCTCTTAGTACTTTAAGAAATTTTTCCCTAATTGACTTTCTCAAGACCAATTGAGTATGATAATTTGTGCAAGCAATTGAAGTTCAAGTAGGGTATTACTATCTTTAGGTATAACCCTTATATATGGCTATCAATCTCTTGAATATGTCTCAATTACTTGTTGGACTAATTTTTCTAGACTTAGGCTCTCTTCCTCAAGAAGAGCCCAAGTCAAATAGGCATAAACTATTGCTTGCAACCACTAATTCAATATTAAAATCATAAATTAGTCCAAATATCAAACACACATAGGCATTCAAGCCTTAAAACACAAAATCCATCAAATACCCATACTAGGATTGAGCCACAACCCTAGATAATGGGTCTAGCTACTCATAATAATAGAATAAAATAAAGAAATAAATGAAGAAAAGCCCTTAATATTTTATTATAAGATAAAACTTGAAGATTCATTGGTAAAAGTATTGTAAAATTACTCAAAATAGTAAAGGGACACTGTTCACGAGTGCAACTCTACTTAAAATTACAACTGATGACCTAAAAATGGGAAAAGAAACTATTTATACTAGGCTAAATTTTCTGGATAAAAATACCCCTGCGAGGGTAGTGCGGACCGCACAAAATCGAGTGCGGCCGCACTGAGTCTCCTGGCTTAAAACTTCCGCTCTCTGAACTTGGCCACCGCGGGCCGCACAAAATGCACCGCAACCACGATGGCTTCTATTGTGGTCCGCACAAAAAGGACCACGAACCGCATTGACAATATTTCCAAAATTAGCAACTCTCTGAACTCCAGCTTTGCAGACCTCACAAAACCGAGTGCGACCGTAATAAAGCCAATGCGGTCCACATGAAATTCTTTGTGCCCGCATTGCTTTAATGTATGAATTGAACACCTCTTTGAACCTCATATTTGCAGACCATAGAGAATGGGGTGCCGCCACATTGGTCCTGTTAAACTGTGCTTGGACTTGTTCTTGGTACTTGTGCATGTTTTACTCCTTTTTGAGCTGGTTTTGACGAATTGTCATTTTGTTGACCAAACCCTGCAATCAGGTACAACATGTATGCCTTTGGGACTATTTTATACATATTTCTAATCAAAACTTAAGTAAGAAGGAGTGTAAAATGTATTATAATCCCTAGTTATCAGTCATCACAACGCTCAATGCCGGGAAACCTTTGGTCCCCATTTGTAGCCATACTCAATTCCATATCACGAGCACGGGTGGGCAACTCTTCAAAAGTTTTAGGCTCCATTCTTTTCAAGATGTAGCAAAGGCTCTAATGCATACCTGGGATGCATAATTCGATGCTAGAAGTTTTACTTGACAGTCTTTGTAGTTTAGGCTTAAGCTCCTCCAACGATTGATAAAGTCAATTACAGGTTCCTCCTTCCTTTGGCGAGCATTTGTAAGATCAATCATGCTCATAATGTGCCTTGTGTTATAGAAACGATTAAGGAATTCTTGCTCTAGTTGCTTCCAACTATCGATTGAACCACGTTCAAAATTTGTATACCAATCAAAAGCAATTTCTTTGAGAGATAGAACAAACTGCTTGACAAGAAGATCATCATAAGTTCCAGCATCATTGCACGTCTTGACAAAGTGTGCAATATGTTGCTTGGGATTCCTTTTACTGTTGAATTGTTGAAGCTTAGGAGGTTGATATCCACTGTTCAATTTATCAATCCTTTGTATGTAAGGTTATGTGTATGTAAGGAAAGATTTAGGTGAAGGCTCAATTTTATCTTTGATGGCTCCTATACAAAAGTCCTTCAATTGCTCAACATGAATTTGTCCATCAAAAGAGACTTGGAGCTCTTTCGTCATTGTTGCTAGCTTTGTAGAGGAATCTCCTTTCTCTTGAGTTTCTGGAAGCTTATAGGTGCTTGTATTTATTCTTCCTCTATCTTACTCTCAAAATTATTCATCAATTTGGAAAGTTTATCATCTTGATATTTCATTTACTTTGTCAAGCCATCAACTGCTTTTGCCAAATTTGTAAGTTGTTCTTCAATGGTAGAAGCTTCAATCATCATCGTTTGCATGGCCACGGAAAAGGATAAAGAATGATATGGATCATCACTTGGACAAAGAGCAATTTGTGGAGTGACACGAGTAGATATTGGAGAAAATTTGTTGCTCAAGATGTCATCATTTTTCTACATAAAGGGATTGAGAGGGATGGCGATGGAATTTTTTTGAAAGGTTAAATCGCGCCAATGTTTTTTCAACCACCTCAGAGATGTTCCCTTCTTCTAGCATATATGAAGAGGATCTCATATATTTTGGAGAAGATGAACCGAAAACATGAGCTGTGGACGGCTCTTCAAGCACTTGTTGTCCTAGTATTTTAGTTTTGCTTCTTTCGATTTGGCCAACAATCTCCATGGCAACTTCAGATCCACTTTTGGAGTTAGTATCCTTAGTAATGTTGAATTTGGGATTGATTTTGATTGTGGCCATCATGGTATTCTTGAAATTTTAAGAATAGATGAGAGATAGAGATAGTCCCACTGAGCGTGCCAAAATTTGTAACAACTAAATTTTTCTCCTAAAAAATAATAATCAAGAGAAGAAATATAGAGATAAATATTATATTCAATTTCAAGTGATGGGGTTACAATCTCTAAAATATTTCTAAATCTAAAGAGATGTAGTCCTCTAATTCTTCTCCTCGCGGATGATGGTTCAAGAGCTTGAAAGCTTGATCATGCACTTGAGGGATTTCATATTTGTATTGTGTCCGAACAATTTGAAGGTAATTACGAACTAGAATTTGGTGTTAGGTTATCACGAATGGAGAATTTGAAGCTGCCCGCCTATGATTTGAGTTCGCCTTTGAAATTTTATCACATACGACAATTGCTGATATGGATGGGTCTCTTGATATTATTCTTCAGAGCTTCTTTAGCCTTTCCTTCTGCTTACTTGCATGTCTCCTTTTTTCTTACCCTATGAACCCCTTTTATATAGGTATGAGGTAGAGTAGCCTCCAGGAAAACCCTAGTGCGCCATTGGGCTTGAGGCTTATAAGCCAATCCATTTAATGGAAAAATGGGATAACCCAACTTTATTGGACTTTTATTTAAATCAATTTAATTATATTTTAATAATTAACTCAATCATACTAGTCCATAACATTTGTTTGGTCTAATATATGTCCAATTATGGTAAAATTCAAATTTCGCATGGATTTAAATTTAATAGAAATTTAATTGTCTACAAGTTTATTTGCAATAAATTTGTGAAGAAAAATAAAACTGCAATCACAAGCAACTATAAAAAAAAGATTTTATTAATAAACATTGCAAGTTATAACTCTGTTAATTCCTTGATTCCTCTTCGATTTATTATTTGTAATTCGTGGGCCTTAGCGGTGTATTTCTCGAACATAGAATGATATGCATCTCCTTGATGTATTTGATGATCAAGAAGCATGTAACAACATTTATTTTGGATCTTGAAGGCTGAACACATAAAGAAATACTTAAAATTGGCACGATCTTTCATTTAGACACCTAGACTTAAGAGAGTTCCTATTGAGCACTTATACTATCCGAAACTTATTCCAATTGAGCACTTATTTGTCAATCAGCCAAACTTACAAAGTTTATGCGATTCACTCACTGCTGACGTGGCGAAAACAAATAAAAAAATAACATATATTATTTTGAATTGAAAAAAAGAAAAAAACTACATGTTAATTCTATTTAACAAACAAATAAAAATAAAATTCTAAAAAAGAAAATAAAAGCTTAATTTACACCCATCCAAGAAAGAAAACATTTAAAAATAATGAGAATTGGTGTTCTAAAAACTAAAGACTCAGTGTTCTTCACTTTTTCATGTGTGTTCTTGTTCCAAGTACGATTTTAATCCAAATTTTAAAAAGAACTCCTCCAAATTTGTTATAACTTCATTTAAAAATTCCTCGTGACGACCCGAAGACAACCCTAATATTAATTTTCTAAACTCTCATCGAATCAAGTAACCCATTTTAAACCTTCAAGATTTTTAAAGACCCCATTAATGGTATTTGAGGTTTAATCAATGGTTCTCCAATCCGGCGACCCATCTCTTTCTTCTTCTTCTTCTTACCAGCTGGATTAGATTGTATCTTCCAAGAAAGGGACTCCTAATACAATTCAAAATCCTTAATTGTCTCAGTCGAACTGACACATTTCTGGAAATCTGCTTCAAAAATGGGAAATGACTGTAGTGAATGTGCGAGCCTCTCCAGTACTTGTCTAAAAATATTGGATTTTCAAAAGCAATGACAAGCACCTGGAAATACGTCTGCAATTGCTGACCTGATGATTCTATTGTGGTCAGTAGTTATAGAAATAGGATGGCGACCAGACATTGCAGCAAGCCAGTTTTGGAATAGCCAAATGAATGATGACTCTGATTCATTGATAAGCAGGGCAATGGTGGAAATGGTGGTGGACATAAAGAAGAAGAAGGAAATAAGAAAAACAAAAAAAAAATATGTTTTTTGGGCTTTTCATGCGCTCATATTGGGTGAAGTTCACTTTATGTGCCAACATAGCAAGAAGTATCTAATTGGAATAAAGTTCATGTAATGTACGTGCTCAATAGGAACTCTCTTAAGTTTAGGTGTCTGAATGAAAGATCATGCCAACTTTAAGTGTCTCCATATGTATTCAGCCGATCTTGAATGTTGCTAGAACTTTGAGCAAGACATATTTGACATGTCTTCAATCTCCTAACGAATATTTCAAGAGTTTTATAAAATTTCATAGATCGTATATTTGATCTCTTTGTGCATTATGGTATAGTTGAGATCGTATTTTATGACATATGTAGCTTTATTTATAGGCATAAATTAGGGTTTGAGTAAAGTAACAACCAAGTAACCCTAATAGACTCCTAATATTTCAAGAGTTATCTTGAATTTATGATTTATCTTGATATATTAATATTTCAGTGTCTATAAATACATTTAATTTATTTTTTAAATTATAAAATCATATTAATACTACTTTTTTATTATGGAAAGAGAGTGAATAAAAATCATAGAAAGAAAAACGAGTCACACCATGTATACATACTACAAGGGAGAAAATCTGTCCACGGACGAGACCAAGGAACGACGTAATAAGAGACAGCTAAAGTTACACATTTTCCTTTGGATTAAATCTTCAATTAGTAATTTAAAATTCATCAACTATTTAAATATTTTATCTGAGATTTTGAAATATATTTCATACTAGAAATGCTTCATTTTGTTTATTGTAACTTTTAAGATGCTAATGGAAGTAATGACTAATGAGTAGTTCCCAAACTTTCTATTTCTTTATATTTCCCACTAATAGAATTGTGGTTCTACAGATATTGTGGTTTAGTTTTAGTCATTTTTTTAGTATAAACCTAGACAAGACCAGCTATGTACTCTTGTTCTTATCTTTTGTCTTTCCATTTTCAGTTTCTTTTTATTTTAATTTTTCTTTTCCTCTGCTAGCTGCACTAACCTAGTATTTTCTTCGTTTTAATTTAGATAAAATAGTTTGTCTTGACATGCAGTTTAAGAAATAAAAGTTAATTTTTAAAATTTGGTCTTAAAATGTTAAGAAATAAAGGTTTTATGAGACCATAATATTTGTGTGATTATAAAATTTTCTCATTAAAAATAAGATAAATAAAATAAAGAGTTTGAAATTGAATTATTTATAACGTGTCATTTATTTTAAAATAAATTAAAAAGAAAAATACCTCATGTAATTTTAAACAGTAAAAGTATCTATTTTCAAGTCACTTTTACATTTCCCTATGCTAGCTACAGTACTAAGCTACCATTTTCACTTATCTGTTTTCAGCTTAGGCTGTCATTCTCAACCTTGACATGATTTCTGCTTTTTATCACCATTTTTATTTACAGCTAGCTAAAATTTAAATTCTGATAATAAATAAATCCCATATACTGGAATAATATTTTTGACTGTACTTTGCCACTACTCCCTTTCTAACGTCTCCTTCTCTCTCACATACTTCACAGTCAACCGACCTTCTCCCATATCCCTTTCATCAAATTTTGCCATCACCATTTTTAGTGAAGCCATTTTGCAATTCCTGCTAGTTGAAAATTTGCAACATTAATTTGTTAGGAAATAATCACATACTTTATCTTGAACATAGGAGTGTTTATTTTGCAGAAAGAAGGGAATGTTACAAACTTCATACATATTTTCAAATTACTTTGTCATATTATCATACAGTACGTATCAATACGATATGTTGAAGTATTTCCTTGTTTTGGGCACAAGTTAAGGAAATCAGAAATAAGCTTTTTGTTTTTATCTCTTTTTCTTTACATTTTCAATTTCTTTATTATTTTTGTTGAAGTGCTAAAATGACAGTTGTACACAGTGAAAAACTGAGACAGAGTATTGAGTGACAGGCAGTCACTTTAGCATAGTTTTAGTTAGAGGTTAGAAGTTAGTTATAAAAATTTGTGTTAAAGTTAGTATTAATTAAGCGAGCTGGTTTAGAGTATATATATATGTGTGTGTATGTGTGTGTGTGAAGAACAATTGTTGTAATTGATTTTCTTTCTTTCAATACACAAAATATGCAACTATCCAGAAGCTTCTCTCTATAGCCTTCATCTTCGTTCTTAGCTGAGCTCAATATCCACTCAGTAATGGTGGATTTAACATGTGATCAGAGCTTAAGAGAATCAATCGAAGCTGTGAGACTTTGGTTTTGAGAGTTATTCTGTGAAATCTTTGAGAGAATTTTCAATCGTTCTTTTCCTATTCTCAAATCCCCAATTTCTGAGTAAATTGACAATAGCTGAATTGGATATTGACAATCCACGACATCCATTGTATCTACAACCTTCAGTTGCACCAAAAAATTTAATATTTTCAGTTCGATTGACTAGAAACGAGAATTATTCAGTCTGGAGCATAGAAATGAAGATCGCATTGAGAGCTAAACAAGATTTAGGGTTCATAAATGGTACATGCACTAAGGATCAATTCACTAATGATCTAGCTGAGGATTGAAAATGTTTCAATGCCACAGTTTCGACTTGGATCATGAACATTGTGTCGCTAAAATTAGTGAATGGGGTAGTCTATGCCAGTAATGCTCATGAGGTTTGGACTGACATACATGATCGTTTTGACAAAATCAATGGATCAAGGATTTACAATCTTCATCGCGAAATTGCTACCATTTCTCAAGGTACCTCCAGTATTTCTGCTTATCATTCTAGACTTACACCGTTGTGGGATGAATATAATGTTATTATTGCAACTCTACTTGTAACTCCTGAAACAAAGAATTCATAACACACATATAATAACATAAGCTTTTTCAAATTTTTATTGGATTAAATGAGAGCTTTAGTACCATTAGAAGTCAGATGCTACTCCTGTCCCTATCACCAACTGTAAGTCATGCATATTCTTTGCTAATTCATTAGGAGAGCCAAAGGAAAATATGTATGACTCATACTCCTATGAGTGAGATGAATGATTTTACTGCTTTAATGAGTTCTAGATATAATCCAAAGAAGTTCAAAAGGTATGGAAATCTATACTGTGAGTACCGTAGAACCAAAGGTCATAATAAGGATACTTGTTACAAGTTAGCGGCCTAACTACCTGGTTTCAAAGGAAAGAAGAAACAAGAATATCGACAAGCCAATGCAATCATGGGAGATGGATTTCATGCAAAATATGATATGTTTCAAGTAGCCAGAACTGCATATTCTGATGTGGAAAGACAAAGAATGCAAAACTATTTCACCAATGAGATGTGACGACCCGGTCGGTTGTCTTTAGAATTAATGTCTCGATCCCCTATTAACTGCTTTCCCTAAGTTTATTTCTGCTAATGTGATTATCGGGATATTTGGTTTTGAGTTTTCAGAGAGTTTTGGAAACTTAGTCTCTAAACGAAAGCTTGTGTGTTAGAAAATTGGCCGTAGTCAGAACAGTGTGAAGACGGCCTCAGAATGGAAATTCGATGATTTCAGTAGCTTCATTAGGTGATTTCGAGGTTAGGAGCATGTTTTTATTACATTTTGGAGGTCCCTAGCTAATTTAGGCTTGCAATGCCAAATGTTGAATTTTGGATGTTTCCGGTTGGATAGTGAGATTTTGATCCAATGGTCGGAATGGAATCCTGAGAGTTACAGTAGTTTCGTTGTGTCATTTGGGATGTGCGTGTAAAGTTTTAGGTCATTCAGACAAGGTTTGGTAGACTTATTGATTGAAAATGTGTTTTGAGAGTTTTTGAAATTCATAAGGTTGAATCCGATGAAAAATAGGTGTTTTGATGTTGTATTGAGCATTTTGGAGATTGGAACAAGTTTAAACGATGCTATGGGATGTGTTGGTACAATTTGTTTGAATTCCCGGGGATTCGGGCGAGTTCCAGGTTGTTTTAGGCCGAAAGTCATAATAGTTGCAGGTCCAAAAGGGTTCCAGGCTTCGGACCTCACCAATGCGGTCAGTACAAAATAAAGTGCGACCGCGGAGGGGAAAATTTCACTGGTCCTACCTCGGAAGCTCATATCTTTTGATTTACAAGGAATTTTTGGATGATTCAAACTAAAGTTGTAGCTCTTCGTGTCTAGTTTCCAGAAAGGGAAAGAAATCACAATTTGGACATCTGTAGCTAAAGTTATCACCAAAATACTAAAGTTTGTTACTGCAGTCAAAACCTGTGCGGACGAAGTCATTTTTGTGCGGATCACACTAGTTTGGTACGGACCGCTGCCGTTTTTGTGCGGTCCGTAGAGGTGGAAATTCGGGGAGTGCTCTATAAATATAAGGTTTTGGGTTTTATTTGATATTTTCACCTAGAGAGCTTGGATTTTGGCAATCTTTCGAAGGTTTTTCAAGAAATTCATCGGGGTAAGTGATTCTAACTCAGATTTGGCTAGAGTACATGAATCTATCATTGAATTAATTATTTTAATTTAGAATTTGTGATGGAATTTGAGAAGAAAATTTGTACTCTTTCAAAAATATAAAATAATGATTTGAAAGACCAAATGGTATCGGAATTGGATAATTTTGGTATGGATAGACTCGTGAGGGTACGAAGATTCTGAAAATGTAAATTTTACTCGATTTCGAGATGTGATCCTAAGGGGCATTTTGGTCATTTTACCTAATTTTGCATATTAGCGTAGAATTTATTTGTGCAATCAATTAATTGAGGTGTTATTTACAATATGCAATTGAATTGAATATATTTGGGCCATTTGGAGTCAGATACTCGTGGCAAAAGCATGATTTCGGGTTGACTTGAGCTTGTTCAAGGTAGGTGGCTTGTCTAACCTTGTGTGGCGGACCTTTCCCTTAGGATCGGTATATTTGGTAATTGAATTGCTTTGTTCATGAGGTGACGAGCGCGTACTTGAGAAAAATTATTGAAAATATGATTTTATTTAAACACTTATCAGCATGTTTCTTCTCATATTTTATTACTTGTACTGTTAAGCCTATTGATAGTTAGGAAAGCATGTCTAAGGGAATTAATTGCTCAATCTGTTTACCTGAAATCTATGCAACATGCTAGGCCAGAATCATTTGTTGCCTTAAAAAGAAATTTCCCTTATCTAAATATTTTCTCGTTTTGTGTATTTACATTGGGACTACGGATGTGGGATTCTGGTTGCTCCCCCTTATCTATTTACTTTAGGACTACGGATTAGATTCCCCATAGATCCCCCTGCACATTTACTTTGGGACTGCGAGTTTGATTCCCGATAGATCCTACTGCACAGTTATATGGAACTCCAAGAATGCACCCGGTAGATTCCCCCAGTACTGGGTATTTATATTTAGGACTGCAGATCAGGATTTCGGTAGATCCCTGTGCATTGATAGTTGGACTACGGGACGGGATCCCGGGAGATCCTTTAGACACATATATATGACGGACTACAGGACGGTATCCCGGAGATCCACTGGACAGTTGTAATTGGGATTTTATGACGGTATCTTGGAAGATCCCCGCCTGGTATTATCGAAACTGAGATGTATTTTCCTTCGGTGTTTACATTATTTTTACGATGTTCTATGTAGTTTTTTTTTGTTCTTTAGATACTGTGTTACTTTTATTGTCGTTCACACATTATACCATTTTGTTCTATGCTATTGAATTATATCTTTTATTTAATCTTAGTAGGGCCCTGACCTTCCATGTTACTACTTAACCGAGGTTAGGCTTGGTACGTACTGAGTAACGTTGTGGTGTACTCATGCCTCTTTCGTGCATATTTTTCATGTGGAGATCTAGGTTCCGCTGATCAGGTCTATCATTATTCAGGGAGGCAACTGCTTAGATACTCCGAGGTACATCTGACGTGTCCGTAGCCCAAGGAGTCCCTTTCTATTCCTTCTTTAGTATTTAGCCCTTCTGTACTTTTCTGTTTGTTAGACATTTCGGAGTTAGAGCTACGTAGAATTTATCTTCGCTAGTGATTCATGGGGTTCTGGGTCTTGGATTCAGATATTGATTTTTGAGACTTAATATATACATGGTGTATACCAAGTGGCACCTTGAATACTATTATTGCTTTAATTATGTTTTTAAATCATTTTATTTCCGAAAGTATGGTTTTCTTCCGCAATTTAGGCTTACCTAGTTATAGAGACTAGGTGCTGTCACGATGGTTCACGGAGGGCAAACCGGGGTCGTGAAAAGTTGGTTCAGAGCTCTAGGTTCATGAGAGTCTTGGATCACAAGCCGGTTTACTAGAGTCTCGTTGATCAGTATGGAGACGTCTGTACTTATCTACGAGAGGCTATGTAACCGTTAGGAAAATTCTACTTCATTTCATTCCTTATCTTGCGGTATTTATTCAGTTTGAAGCCTATATCATATGTTCTTTTTGCATCCACTCATGTATTGAAATTTCGCGCTCAGAATCAATTATGTGCCAATGATTCATGATACTACAGAAGGATTATAGTGGAGCCAAGAATTGCTCAACCATTGTTATCGTGTGTCGTCCATATCGATAATTCAGGAGTATTGAGAGATCATTCAGTTGTGCACATGGGGGTGCAATAGGTTCTGACATTTGATTGATAAGTACGGTCTTGAGAAGGACCACTTAATTGCCTAATCGGATCGTGGTAGAGTCACGAGGTAGATGTAGATCTGAAGATAGTTGGCGATATTGGAGACTATATGGTTCTTATGAGATTTCTATTTAGCGAAGGGTACAACTAGCAGCCAAGATATTGGAAGATGTGATTTTAATTGTCATAAGGATGACATGCGTCAAACAAATGGCTTGAGATATCCTATGATGGCGTCGTACGAGCGATAAAGGTTAGTATTATGGATTATCGGAAGGTATCTTGTGGCTTTGCGCCAAGCGAATGGAGTCCACTATCAATGATTAAATTGTGGGTTCATGTGTCATATCAGTTTTGGCCAGAGATGTATTTATGTGGTGTTCAAAAGTCCTCTAGAACCTGTATAAGAGTAAAAGCTAAGATTTGTATGGGATGATGCACGGACATGGAAACAGTTTCATAATACTTGTAGTGCTACAGTTAATTAGGGAACTCACTTGGGGCAATCATCTTTTTAATGCACCACTGGTATTGATTCCTAAAATGGTTATTATATTTATCCGGCACTTACTCAGTATGAGCAGCCGAACTGTAGATGGGTATTATGGATGTGGTGATACTAAGAGCATCAGGAGAGACCGTCTCAGACATGGGAAGAATCTATTTCATCATAACACTCTGTCCATACATTCCATTATAGTTACTAATCTACATACGCTACAAGTTAGAGATGGAGAACAAGCGGGTAGATAGCACCTAAGAGGTGGGGGCCCGACCCATTGATATAATTGCTATCGTATGGTTGATGTCGCTACACCAGATGGTGTCATTACAAGTATGACCTCAATGTGATCATAAAGTAACAATTTCATTAAATCGACTCAGTTCAGAGTGTCGAGGCAAGTCGTCTTAATATGCTCCACTTATGAGTGATCCTCATAATCCCGAACTTTGGATATGCGAATACTCATGTTGGTTATTATATGGAGATAGATATTTCTATCATTATGAGTTGGTCACTGTGAACATGTGACTTTTGCCCCGCGTGAATTACTCCTACAAAATTCTTAGATTTAGGATTTTTCCTTTTAATTAGTTGATTTTTAGGATTAATTGCATAATTTTTGTGTTTGTTTGCATTTTTTATTTAGATAAAAAGTACAAAAAAATGTCGCACGCGCATTTTAAAGTAGATTTGAAACTTTCAAGCATAATAAGCAATGAATCATTTTATATTAAAAAAAATAAAAAATAAATATGTTCAAGTTGCTCTTTTAGTTTTATTTTTGAATTTATTCCCCTTAATTTTGTTTTGATAATAATTATATAAGATTGGTTTACATTTTATAGATAAAATTGAAATTTGCAATTAATTTAGGATTTTTATAATTTTTGAAAATAAAAATGAAAGAAAAATGAAAAAAAGAAAATAGAAGAAAGTTGAAAACTTGAAGACCCAAATTTGGGCCATTTTTAAATAAAATCTCAGCCCAAAAGACCCCAAACTCGTTTAAAATACCCAAAACCCGGCCCAAAAATTGTCCCCAACCCGATCCAATCTCGCTCAGCCCCAAAACAACATCGTTTATAGCCAATTAATTAGGTCCGTTTTCTTTGATCAATCGAACGGTCGAGAAGCCTGGATCGTTTGATATTAATGTGTCCAGATGACTCCCCCCCAGAATAACCTCGTACCATGTCTTTAAAAAACCCTAATGCCACATTTTCCGCCATACGCCGCTGGCCAGAAATCGCCGTCGCCGGCGACAGTGTTCCAAATCCCACCAAAACAATACCATCTCTTCCCCTCAAGCTCCTCTATCCAAATCCATGAGTGTTTTCCCTCGAATCCTTCCCCATCGGCTCGAACATTAGCCGGAAGTTTAACTCTGCCTCCGTACACGCGCCGCCGCCCCATTTTGACCCCATAATTATACCATTGACCCGCCTCGACCCCCTATCTCCAAATCCTTAACCCACACCTCTCGAATCCTCCCCAATCTCATCGAATCATGAATTTAGGGACTCAGTCCGATGCCCCAAGAGGTCAATGTGTCAATCTTGGCTCGCATGGCTACCTATGCATGTTCCTCTGGAGTTTGAAGCTTATTTGAGCATGAGAGTGTTGTTGTTTACTTGTTCTTATGAAGAGAAATTGAACAACATCACTCTTTGTTTAAACCAGTGTTCCAGTTAGATTTCAAATCATAATTTGGTAATTTCTACTTCTTCTGTGTATTCTCCTTCATTATTTTACCTCTCTCCTCATCCTTTTTGGGTTTGGTCAAAGTTTGTTTATTGTTAAAATTGAGTCTATCTTTTGTTAGATTGCCCTCTTCTTTTCTCCTTCATTTGATTATCTGAGGTCCCTAGTCTGATTTGTCCTGTTTGCCCAAGTCTTTACATTAATAGCATAGTTATGGTTTCATCATGAGTTTAGCCAATTAGCTATGGAAACTAGATCCTTGACTTAATTAAGTTACTGTTATGAAATGGGATTGGATGGTTTATTCATTTTGTCTATTTGACTGGTTTTAAATGGTTCCTAGCTTCTTTGTTTAGGAAAATTTTTGGTCAGTGGTTCAATTAGTCTGTGCACGATAAAAGGCCCAAATGGGGATTCAATTTGGACTTCTGCAGACCCATTAGGTTGGGTCAATTCAACCCAGTTACTTAATAGGGTAATTACCCAGTTTAAAGGGCAATGTGGGGAATACTTGGGAAAGCTTTGCATGATTAGGATATAAGGCTTCTAATAGGGGTCATTGGCTAATTTCTAGTTTTTAAACTTGGTCCACAAGTCAAAAACTAAAAGATTAATTTGAAAAGTTAAAACCTGAGGATTTCCCTACTCCTTGCCTATAAAAGGCATTCTAACATTGCCTTTCAAGGCAGGTTTTTAGGGTCCAAGCAAGGGAATTCCAGAAAATACAAAAAAAAAAATTCCCTAATGTTTTCATCAAGTTTCTTTCTCTTTCGTTTGATTTCTGAAGCCTTCAATTTTTTTGAGATAATATATGAATAGTTTGAGGATTGAAATGGACTAGGTGTGGTGTTGATTTGTGGGTTTTAGGAAGAATTTCAATTTGATGTTTGTGGAAGTTACTGTTTCATTGGGTTCTTCTTATAATCTTTTCAACTTCTAATTCCTGAAATAGATTCTAAACTAGTTGGGTTGAGATGAATTGAGTCTGGTGTTTGAAGTTTTGGTTGTGGATTTTGATTGTTTGAGCGTCAATTTTTTTGTATTGGTTTTGAAGCTACTTCCCTCGTTTCTTGCTACTGTTGGGTTCCTTTATAGCTACTGCTGAATCTTACCCATTTTTACTCTCATTTCCAGGTACATTTCTATATTTTACCCCATCTGAATGTTTGAGTTAAAGAGTGAAATGGAAAGCTTAGTTTCAAACAGGGCATTGTTTTTATTGAGTAAATTATATGCTTCAATTTTCATCCGGAATTTTATGTTGTTATCTGATTTGGTTGAGATTAGATCTACATATGTGAGATCTGCTTAGGGTACTTATATAGGGCTTATTGGTTACAAAGCCGTGTCCAATTAAATTTTGGTTTTGTATAATTGAACATTTAGCCTTGTTACTTAATTCTGAATCCTTTTAAGAGCATGGTAGGCATGTTAATTGGGTTGATTTTGTAGTTAATTGTGCCTTCCCACTGAGTGATTGTAAACTCTCTAAAGGACCAGGTTTCGAAGGTGTTTTGTGGCTAAAACTGAGTGAATTGGTTTGAAGTTTTGTGCTACACTCGATACACAACTCTAGATTGGATCTGGCTTGCATAGTTATTGGCTACTGGGTTAATCATGTAGTTTGTTTGTATGAAATTGGAACCTTGGTTTAATATTATTTGGACTGTATATAAATTGCTGCGAAACCCTTCTCTTCTCATCTTCAGGGATGTGCTCGTGGGTCGAGACTCCCTATTCTGTTAGTGTCATACCTTAAAATAAGAAAAAGGCTCGGACAAGTTACAAAGCTGGATGGCCTTTTGGTTCCCGGTACGTAGCCGCCTCCTCGAATCCAGTTGTTCGCTCGGGTACACAGTCTAGACCCTACACCAAGGTTTTAAACCTAGAATAACTTAACCACAAGCCAGAGCACTAGTAGGAGCGCTTATTTGCATTTAAGGGACTCAACACAGGGTAGGGTCCGTCTAAGATAGGTGCACCCAAGATAATGGACCATCATAATGTATTTTCCATGCTATTTGTGCATTCATTCCGGATTTGCATGCCGATCGGCTTTTTACAAGAAAAAAAAGAAGAAAAAATAGGAGAAACAAGAGAAAGGATAATCTGACAATGTGAGGGGTGAGAAAGGAATTTACCCGCGTCACAAACTGATACTGAAATACTTTCAAAATTTTGGCAAAAAGAAGGAAAATATGACAATGTGAGGGGTGAGAAAGGAATTTACCCGCGTCAAAAACTGATACTGAAATACTGTCAAAATTTTGACAAAAAGAAAAAGAAGAATAAAAAAGCAACAACCCCCCCCCCTCCCGAAAAAAAGAGGAGTCTATTTTCAAGAAAAGAGATTTTTATCTTTCAAAAACAAAACAAAAAAAGAAAAGGAAAAATAGAAGTTGGCTTTTAATTCTGTAAAACTCGCCCGAACTACGCCAATTTGATTCTCATATAGTGTGAGATACGTAGGCAACCCCCATCGGACGCAACTTCATGTTCATGAAAATAGCCAAAAAAAGACCCAGATTTTGTTTGTGATTATTAAATAAATCAGTTTTTTCCAAAATTAGCTGAGTGTCCCTATAAGGGCACCGGAAGGCTGTTTTTGCAAGAATAGCCGACTTGGATTATTTTTTAAATTTTTCCGGTCGTGGCACAACGTCAAAATCTTCCCCGAGAAGTGCCGAAAGGCCGTATTTGCTAGGCCGGAGTTTTATTTTTGAAATGAAATTTGGAGAAAAATTAAATTTTGTTTTGAGCCCGATAAATCGTGATTTTTGCTTAATGACCCTAATAAATGTGCAGAATGAGCACAAATCAAAATTTTCCAATCTTAGTCTTGAATAAGATCCCCTTTGAGGTACATATGTAGTCGAATGATCTAGGTGAATCGGGGCAATATAGGGTCAACACGCACTTGGGAGGATTTACCAGGTTGTTGAAAATTAATCTTAGAGGGGACATCACAAAAGCATTGATTACATTTTAGGACCAGGCCCACAATGTATTTTATTTCCTGGACTTTGAATTCACTCGGACCATGGAAGAAATAACCGGTAATATCGGGTATCCCACAATTCTTCAAAGACATCAGTATTTGATTGTGCCAAGGGCCGTCGCTGTACACAAATTCTTGGATTCACTGAAAATAAGCAGAGGAGTTCACAATCCAGATCTGTCAGGGGGGTTTTGTACTCCAATATTCATATACCAAAGACATGGGCATATAGGGGGGTTTAATAACCCAGAAAACAAACTTTGTAGCAAGAGAAACCGACTCAAATGGGATGAACACCAATGTTTCGCATTTATGGTATTCTTCTTAGGCCTTTTGGTGTTTCTATGGAAGGACGAAAATATTGACATACGACTAGCAGGGGTCGTCAGCACTTTACTCACTCAAGCTAAGAGCACCCTCGCACCCATGGTATTATCTAAAATTTTCCGTTCCCTCGCAGCTTGTAAAGCCGGGGGAGACTTCTTCGAAGGATGCAGTTTGTTGTTACAGATGTGGATGGTTGAGCACATGTGATGCTGACCTCAATTCATGAGTTATGGGTCATCAGGAAAGAGTCGGAGAGAGGAATTTTATACCAAAGTTTATGTGTCTAGGTTACCCGAAGGAGATACATAATCGGTATCATATCTCCGTGTCATAAGCACATGTCAAATAGAGTGGACGTTCAGGTGGCTCCTTATTGATGAAGTTATATATATGCCAACCATCAGACCTTATTTCCTTCTAATGGGTCTCCGGAGTATCCAACTTTATACTCTACAGAGTGCTATGACAGTTGGGGAGGTGCTAGATTATTCCCAGGGATGAGGACATTAGTCGCCATGTGGTTGAGATCGGTCCCAATAGTCAGTTTCCCGAAGTAGTAGTCCGTCAAATTTGGAGCGAATGTCAGTACTTGACGGTGGACACTCGAGTATACGACTTATCTAAAGGCGACGTTGCACCAGGGTACCTTTGCTTGGTATAATAAAGAAATGGAGTCGGAAGGCTAGCTAAGAGGCCATGTCTCCAGGAATTTGCCGAGGCGTGACAAGAACAATGGAATTGGTTAGCAAAGGAAAATGAATACAGGGCCATGATAGGGAAATTGGAAAAGCAAGTCAAAGACCTTCAATTTCAAAATGGTTTGCAAGCTGCGACAGACGAGGGGGAAAAGAAAAGACTAGCCAAAGAAAATGAAGCTTTGCGAGCCCAAATTAAAAAAAATGAAAATAGCCGTAGAGAATCCCTCCAGAAGTGCGAAGGATGAAAAGCTCAGGACAGTTTGAGGTGGAAAGTAGGAGAATATGGTTTTGACTTGAACAAAGCAGAGGGCGAGCTGTCCTGAGCCAGGAACAATTGGCCAAAAATGCAGAGGAACGAGTACGCATGATTGGAAAATTAACAGAAAGGTATGACAATGAGGTGGCATGGTTAAAGAAGAGGGTCATCGTGGTTGAAAACAAAATGGTCAAGCAAGAGAAAGACTTCAAGGCTGAAAAAAAGCATTGTTACACAACAATAGCATGGTTGGAGTGAGATTTGCAACAATTCCAATAACTGAATCGTGTAGCCGAATAAACTTTGGAGGCAAAGGCCCAGCAAATTGGGCGATTGTTGCAAGAAAAGGGCTCTATAAGAGAGAGGGTATGGATTATCGCTGATTATATCATCGTAAAGTGTATCCATTGTGAAGATTTGACAAGATCCATGTTCTTCGCTGATGCAATGACCTTCGTTCGTCAAGTGATGGAAGACCTCCGCTACCTCCAAGGGGATTTAGCACACAAGCCTACAGCGAGACCGACTGATATCCCGCAAGCCCCGGGAGTATTAGAGGCTTTGATGTATTCATGATATTCAAATTTATTGGTCCATTTGAAGGTCTGTATTTTCTTTTATTTGAGTTTGTAGTAGGTTGTCAAGTTAGTTGTTTTCTCTTTTTAGTCAGAGTCTGTTGTTCTCGGTTGAGTCGGAGTCTGTTGAATTCTTTTTAGTTGTTGTAATCAAATGCTTTACTTTATGAAAATTGAAAATTTCCAATTCATGTATCTATTTTCCAGAACTACGCTCGGTCTAATTCATGCGGGGTCATGATATGTAGGCAATCTGCATATGATTCGACCATAACCAAATAAGGAAAAGGAAGAAAAAGGGGAAAAAAATGAGAGAAACAATGATTAAATAAAGGAGAGAATAATGAAACGAAAGGTGTAGGCGAAACAAATTGAGTAAGAGAGGGAAGAAGAAGAAAAGAAAAAGAAAGAGAGAAAAGAAAGGTGGCATAGGATAAGAGCTAGGATGACACGAGCAATCACTTCATGTGCATAATAGAAATGGATAATTTCTTAGGTGCATTTATCCCCGAACATGTGGCTACCTATGTGTTGAAACCTAACCACTAACAAGTTTTGGTATTGTCTTTCCCAATCCAGACAGGTGGTTAGTTTTTTGCTGCATTCTGGCAACCCACTCCTACAACACTCGATCCAAAAGCAAGTTGATTATGGCCAATCAAGAAACTGATGCCAGCATCATTGATCCCTCGAAAGAGGTAGAAGAGTTGGACGTTAATGCAATGAAAGAGGAAATGTATAAACTGAAACATCATATGACTGAGATGTGGGCAGGCATGGGTGAGAGGGCATCCATCACCAACATATGCTACTAATCCAAACTTCGTCCCACCGCTAGCCCTGTCACATGACCTTCCCACCACTGATCCACCCCTAAGTTTCCCCGTCACCCAGAATACCACGGTACGACTGCTCAAGCGCCCCCAACTCCACCACCCAAACTGTTTCCTCGCCCCCCTCCACCAATTGCTCCCATTTATATGGCACCTCCCCACTCCCACACTCCACAGAACATCAGTGCGCCTTTGCTTCAAGCTCATGACAATCAGTATTACCCACCAAAACTCGCCTATAAAGCCCATGAACCCTACTCCTATGCCCCCTGTTTTGAAGTCCCGGTGGAGGCTGAAAAACCAGTTAAAAAGCCCGAGAAAGAGGAGGTGCTCAGAAAAGTAAAAAGCTTAGAACAATCATTCAGATATATGTGAGGGTTAGGTGGCCTGGTGAGTGTGGCATTCAAAGACATTCAGATATATGTGAGGGTTAGGTGGCCTGGTGAGTGTGGCATTCAAAGACCTTTGCCTTTTCCCAGATGTGCAATTACCTCCAGGCTTTTAAGATTCCCAAGTTTGACTTTTATGACAGACACGGCGATCCTGTCGCACATCTGAGGTGTTTTTGTAGCAAAATGAGAGGAGCAGGAGGAAAGGATGAACTGCTATAGCATACTTCAGTCAAAGTTTATATGGGTCAGCGTTGGAATGGTACACCCGGCAAGATCATACTCGGTGGTACACTTGGGATGATCTAGCACAAGCATTCGCCTGTAATTTTCAATATGATCTTGAAATTATCTCGGACCGTTTGTCCTTGACGAATTTGGAAAATAAGCACAATGAGAGCTTCATAGAATATGGCTTTCGTTGGAGGGAACAAGTAGTAAGGGTCGACCCCCCAATGAAGAAAAGTGCAATGGTAGATTATTTCTTGCAAGCTTTGGAACCTACATATTTTGGTCACCTTGTATCAGTGGCGGGTAAATCCTTCAATGAGGTAGTGAAAATGGGAAGTATGGTTGATGAAGGACTCAAATCCAACAAGATCATGAGTTACTCTGCAATCAAAGCAACAACTTAGGCTATCCAAAGCGGGGCCGGGGGAACATTTGGAAAGAAGAAGAAAGAAGAGGTAGCGACAGTTGATTCAGGAACTTGGTTCGGGCCCCGGATCCTATCCCATTACAACCAACCCCGACCTCATCACCAAATCTATCCACACACTCCATATGGCCCACCACAACAATACTACCCGCCTCCGGACCCATGTTTCTCAGTCTATCATGCACAAACATATACCCAACCTCCTGCCCACGCACAATGGCGTGTACCAACTCCGCAAACTAATTACCCAGCTCCACCAAATAAATACCCTCCAAGAGCCTACCAACAACCCCCCATACCATCTTTCCGGGCCAACCATGCTTTAAAAACTGTGAGGATGCAGAAGAAGAAAACTTTTACTCCGTTGGGAGAATCATATACCAGCTTATTCCACAGGTTAAGGCAGCTAGACATGTTGAGGCCGATCGAAGAAAAATTGGCAAACCCTTCCCCAAGAATTCTAGATTATTCTGTCAGTTGTGAGTATTGTTCCGATGCCCTAGGACATGACGCAGAAAAATGTTGGCATCTAAAGTGTGCTATTCAAGAACTCATCGATTCCCATCAGATTGAGGTGTAAGTCTCGTAAGCACCCAACATTAATCAAAACCTACTGCCTGCTCATCAAGAGAAAAATATGATCGAGATAGTGCACAAAGAGGGAGAGCCCAAAAAGTCTTTGCAAACTGTCATGATGATCCGAGCCAGTGAACGAAAGACAGGTGAGAATTTGACAAGCGAGATGTCGATGCCCAAGTCAAGAGCGGCAAGTAGTGAGCCTGTTGTGTTAGTCAAGAAAGAATCCCCGAAAGACGGAATGGTGAAACAAGAGAATGCAACAGTGGTTGTACCAGGGTTGACTAGTAAACATGTGGTTGTCGTAAAAGGAGCTCGTTCAGAGCCTGTCATTATCAAGCCTATTTTTCAGCTACCAGTAATCAACATCAAGGTAGTACCTTGGAATTATGATCGAGTAATAGTGACTTACGAAGGGAAGGAGGTTAGAGAAGAAGTTTGTGAGACTCATGGATTGATCCGATCGAGGAGGTGCTTTGCCCCCAGGAATTGAGAAAATCAAAACCAACTAAGGATAGTTCAGCGCTGGTAAAGAAATATATGAGTGAAGAAGAGGCAAAAGAGTTTCTAAAGAAGATAAAAATGCAAGATTATTCCATTGAGGAATAACTAAGAAAGACATCCGCTCAAATCTCGTTGTTATCATTGTTGATTCATTTAGACGAGCAGCGTTGGGCTTTCGTGAAGATCCTGAACGAGGCCCATGTTCCTGATAAAACCACAGTTAACCATTTGGAGAATATATCCAATAAGATTTTTGAGGTGAACTGAGTCATCTTTTTCGATGATTAACTAGCAATAGAAGGCACCGAGTATAATAGGGCACTTTACCTCACGGTAAAATGCGAAGATTCTGTGGTGACTCGAGTATTGGTTGATAATGGTTCAAGTATGAATATTTTCCCTCTCTCCATGTTAAACAAGTTTAAGGTGGACAATAAAAGGATCCACAAGAACAAAATTTGCGTTCGGGGGTTCGATAGTGAAGACAAAGACTCAGTGGATGATATAATACTAGAGTTGATGATAGGTCCCGTCGATTTTACCATGGAGTTCCAGGTGCTTGATGTGGATGTCTCTTATAACCTGCTATTGGGAGGAACTTGGATCCATGCTACTAGAGCAGTTCCCTCTACTTTGCATCAAATGGTAAAATTTGAATGGGATCGACAAGAAATAGTGGTGTACCGTGAAGACCATTTGTATGCTCACAACGATGCTATCGTACCATTCATCGAAGCAGATGATGATAAGGGGCCCTCGGTGTATCAATTTGATGACTCGATATCAGTGGAAAAGGTTTCAGAAGGGGAGCGGTTCCAACACCAAGATTAGCTACTACAACAGTCATGGTGGCGGTTGATATGCTAAAGAATGGGTCTGTTCCTAGAGAGGGCTTGGGGGCCTCACTTCAGGGTATCACACAGCCGGTGTCCCTCCGCACAAACATAGAAACTTTTGGTTTGGGATTTAAGCCTACAAATGCAGATATCAAGAGAGCCAGAAGGTTGAGAAACAAAGAATGGACCCTCCAAAAGCCTGTGCCTCATCTCTTCAAATCATTTGTGAAGCCTGGTGCCAAGAAGTGCCTAATAACAACAAGTGCCAATGCTGCGGTTGATCCTGATAAGGAATTACTCGAAAGGTTCGAAAGGTTGTTTGAACATGTGAACATGGTGGAGGCCGGAGAGGGATCAAACAAGATAGGTATGTAGTTTTTGAAACCCCGTGTGAAAGTCAACAACTGGGAAACTACTCCTCTTCCCACTCGTAAGGAGTCGTGGTAGTCGGCTTTGATTTTTCTTTTAGTTTAACCTGGATTATCTCCAGGGTTGTAATTCAGATGTTATGTTCCATCCATTTGGATGTGTAACCCCTGTTATCTTTCTAATTTCAATGAAATGCAATTTCCCTTTTCTTTAGTGCTAATAGATTTCATTTTCCTTTGCTTTTCTTTTCCTTCTAGTATAATTATTTTTATGCTGGCTCCAATGATCTGACATGCATAAGGACTCTTCCGCCTAGTCTTAAAAGTCAGTCTAATTCTAAAGTTATAATCCAAGAGATAGAATATGAAGATGAATAAGAATATGATGAGGAAAGGGCGTCGGATGAAATTAGTAAAGAGTTGAGCCATTTTGAGGAAAAGCCCAAGTTAGACATGAGCGATACAGAAGCAATCAATTTAGGGGACCATGATAACATTAGAGAAACCAAAATAAGTGTCCGTCTTGAGCCATAGCTTAGGGAAGAAATAATCAGAGCGCTGCTTGAATACAACTATGTTTTTGCATAGTCTTGCGATGATATGCCAGGATTGAGCACTGACTTGGTGGTTCACAAATTGCCCACCGACCCAGCCTGCCCTCCAGTTAAACAAAAGTTGAGCAAGTTTAAACTGATGTGATCGTGAAAATCAAAGAGAAAGTTACCAAGAAGTTTGAAGCCAAGGTCATCCGAGTCACATGATATCCCACATGGTAGGCTAATGTCGTGCCTGTGCCAAAGAAGGATGGTAAAAACAGAGTATGCATAGACTACCGTGACCTTAATAAAGCAAGTCGAAAAGACAACTTCTCACTGCCAAACATCCATATATTGATTGAAAATTGTGCAAAGCATGAGATTGGGTCCTTCATAGATTGCTATGCAGGCTACCACCATATTCTGATGGATGAGGAGGATGCAGAGAAGACAATATTCATCACACCATAAGGAACCTATTGCTACAGGGTCATGCCATTCGGGCTGAAGAATGCTGGGGCAACCTATATGAGGACGATAAGAACCATCTTCCATGATATGATACATAAGGAGATTGAGGTCTATGTGGATGATGTAATAATAAAATCCAGGAAGCAATCCGACCATGTCAGAGATCGGAGGAAATTCTTCTAGAGGCTCCGCAGGTATAATCTCAAACTCAATCCGGCGAAATATGCATTTGGGGTCCCCTCAGGGAAGTTGCTAGGGTTAGTAGTCAGCCGATGGGGGCATTGAACTAGATCCATCAAATATCAAAGCCATACAAGAATTTCCGCCTCCGAGGAGCAAAACGAAGGTGATGAGTCTGTTGGGGAGATTGAACTACATCAGTCGATTCATTGCTCAACTCACGACAACCTGTAAGCCCATATTTAAGCTTTTGAAAAAGGATGTTGCAGTTAAATGGATAGGAGAGTGCCAGGAGGCTTTTGATAAAATAAAAAAATACTTGTCGAACCCACCGGTATTGGTCCCACTAGAACCAGGAAGGCCCTTGATCCTATATCTAACAGTCTTGGACAACTCATTCGGATGTGAGCTGGGTTAGCACGATATCACCGGAAAGAAAGAATAGGCCATATATTACCTTACTAAGAAATTTATAGCTTATGAGGTTAAGTACAGTCATCTTGAGATGACGTGTTGTGCCCTAATTTGGGTAGCCCAGAAATTGAAACATTACTTGTCATCATATACCACTTACCTCATCTTATGCTTGGACCCTTTGAAATATATCTTCCAGAAGCCTATGCCCACGGGGAGGCTTGCAAAATGCCAAATCTTTCTCATCGAGTTCGACATTGTCTACGTGACCAGAACTGCAATGAAACCGGAGGAATTGGCTGATCATTTGGCCGAGAATCTAGTAGACGAAGAATATGAACCTTTAAAGACATACTTCCCGGACGAGGAGGTAATGCATATTGATGAAATGGAACAGGGAAAGAAGCCAGGATGGAAATTACTTTTGATGGGGCCGCCAACATGAAAGGCGTGGCGACAGGAACGGTACTTATTTCCAAAACGGGGCACCATTATCTCGTTGCAACTCAGCTCCGCCTCTATTGCACCAACAATATGGCAAAATATGAGGCATGTATATAGGATTTGAGGTTAACTACAGAATAGGTGTCCAGGAAGTATTGGTCTTGGAAGACTAGGACCTTCTGGTACACGTGATTCAAGGAGAGTGGGAAATACGAGACTTGATGCTCATACTGTACCTGCAATGTTTGCACGACCTTTATCAACGATTCCAGCTGGTAGATTTTAGGCATATCCCACAAATTCATAATGAGGTTGTTGATGCTTTGGCCACATTGGCGTCAATGTTACATCATCTAGATAAAACATGCTTACTATAATGTGGTGGAGGAAGAGCTTGACAATCAGCCTTGGTTTCACGACATCAAAGAATATATCATGATGTGTGTGTACGCAGTAAAGGGCACAAGTGACCAGAAGCGAACAATCTGTCATCTATCAAGGGGGTTTTTCCTTAGTGGAGGGGTGCTATACAAAATAACGCCGGATCTTGGGTTGTTAAGGTGCATAGATGCTGGGCAGGCCACAACCATCATGAATGAAGTATATTTTGGAGTTTGCGGACCGCACATGAGCGGATATGGTCTAGAAAAGAAGATTCTCCGGGCAGGGTATTATTGGCTTACCATTGAGCGAGATTGTATCAGCTTCGTGCGCAAATATCATCAATGTCAGGTGCATGGAGACTTGATTCACTCACCGCTATCTGAATTGCATACAATGTCTGCACCATAGCCCTTCGTTGCCTAGGGCATGGATGTTATTGGGCTTATCGAGCCAGCAGCTTCCAAATGACACAGGTTCATCCTGGTTGCTATTGATTATTTTACCAAGTGGGTCGAAGCTAAAACTTTCAAGGCGGTGACCAAGAAAGCCGTGGTCGACTTTATGCATTCAAACATCATTTGCCGGTTTGGAATCCCAAGGACACTCATCAATGATAATGGAGCGAATCACAACAGTCATTTTATGAAAGAAGTATGTCAACAGTTTAAGATTACACATCGCAATTCCACACCATACCGTCCCAAGGCAAATGGAGCAATTGAGGCAGCCAATAAGAATATAAAGAAGATACTTTGAAAAATGGTGGAAGGGTCCATGCAATAGCATGAGAAGTTAACCTTCGCACTGTTACGCTATCGCACTATTGTCCGCACTTTAGTAGGGGCAACTCCATATTCGTTAGTGTGCGGCACAGAAGTAGTAATCCCAACTAAAATTGAAATCCCATCCCTTCAGATTATCACCGAAGCAGAAATTAATAATGAAGAATGGGTCAAAGCCCGCCTGCACTAATTGAGTCTAATTGATGAGAAAATATTGGTAGCAGTATGTCACGGCCAGTTGAATCAACAGAAAATGGCCAGAGCATATAACAAGAAAGTGCGTCCAAGAAGGTTTGAGGTGGGTCATTTGGTGTTGAAACGCATCCTCCCTCACCAAGCAAAGGCAAAAGGCAAGTTTTCTCCAAATTGGAAAGGGTCGTTCGTCGTGTTAAGGGTGTTGTCGAATGGGGTGTTGTATATAACAGATGTGGAAGGCAAGTGTGTAGAAATGGCCATCAATTCAGATGTAGTCAAGAGATACTATGTATGATTCTTTGGTTTAAATCATTGTCTACACTTGGCATATTTGATTGTACTTGTTATGTTTTAGAGATTGAAATAACGAAGGTATTTTATTTGGATATCTAAACACTTTATCCTTTACCAACCTTTTTGAGCTTTAATTATTTTCTTTCATAGCCCTCTTTCGAAATCAGTAACAAAAGTCAGAAATGCAAGTGTGAGGATTCGGTGAAAGGAAAAGAAAAGGAAAGAATGAAAAACAAAGGAAAAAAAAAGAGAAGAAAAAAGAAGAAAAAAAGTAAAATAAGAAAAAGAAAGAAAAGAAAAAGAAGAAGAGAAAGACAAAAAAAAAGAGAGAAAAATAAAAATAGACAAACAAAAACATAACAACAAAACAAGGAATCAACATGAACTACGTTTGACCTGATTTCTTTTTAAGGGATACGTAGGCAGCCTCACGGCTCCCTCATATTCAAATAAAAGCTCAAAGATCTCCAAGCAAGAAAGTGGGGTAGAAGTTGTAGTTATTGTAAGAAATTTGATTTCGAAAGTTGTAATTTTGAACCCATTTAAATTATTTTGAGCCTTTAACACCCCTTTTCTTTCTAACCTTATCCAAAAGCCTGCATTACTGTCCAAAGAAAGACCTTCTGATCAGTCTTTAAGAAATGCCGAGTCAAGAAAGAAGAGGTGATCCATACCCTAGGGCAAAACTCTAGTTCAAGGAGGAAAATAATAAACATGAGAGTGTCTTATTGGTGAAAACCCTCACGGGCACCGTAAGGCGACGGGAGTTGAGAGAAATGAAAATGACAGAGTCTTACCGGTGAAAACCCTCACGGGCACCATAAGGCGAAGGCAAGGAGAGAAACAAGTGTCTGGAAAAGGGTTGTTGGTGGAAATATGTCCAGGACACCATAAGTTAAGCAAGGTCAGGTTTTGGTTAAAGGGTTTGGGTTTAAAAAAGGTCACAACAACAAAGCATACATCAGAAGGCCGATCATTTGGGCAGACTGGGTTGAATAATCCGAAGTGCATGTCATGATCATGTAAACCACCTGTTCCTCCACAGATAAGTTTCTTTTCTTTTCCCCTCAATGGTCGCCAAATTTGGAATTCTTTTATTCTAAGGCCAAAAAATTAGGAGTCATTGCATTTCATTTCCTTGCGAGTTTTCGTTCTTCTAAGTTTTCTCCAGTCATTTTGTTTAAGCAGGAAGGAGAAAAATTTCAAAGATTACTACCAGTTCCCAAATGGCAAACGATATGCCGGTAAAATATAACAAAGACAACAAAAGTGAAAAGGCGAAGGGAAAGATCAATGATGTTTCGTTAATATAACGACTTAGTAATTTCAGGAAGGATGCAAGGATTCTGGCAAAGGGTCAAGAGGGTAACACAATGGCAGGAGAGCAGGGTGAAGTCATAGGGTCAGGGGTCAGGCGAGCAACTCAAGCAGCTCATCATTAGTGCGGGAAATTAAACAAAATAGAACATGACTGCGGGGAGGCCATTTTTAGCAAGAATACCGCAAGCTAACCACCACTTTTCAAACTAACAAGATTTTCTTTGATTGTAACAGGGGCAGACACTTTCAGATGATCCCGGTGAAGTCCTCCACAGGGGAAGGGAAGCACATGGCAGGTATGATCGAGAATCTCAGGACCCTCCTAGAAAATGGGACGTAGTTTAAAATTTAACAGGAAACATAATCTAGTACAAACATCTTCCCCAATAAGAGTCGTCAGGACCCTGCTGAACAATGGGACGTAACTTTAACTAGCAAACCCAGAAGAGACACCCGAGAGCTAGAATTGGCATTTAATTTGGAATTCTTAGGACCTTTCTGGAGAATGTGACTAATTTTAAAGGTGGGAGATAATCACGAATAGCAAGAGCATAAAATGGCTTGCATGTTTAAATAGGATTCAGTAAAGATTTGTCAGGGCCCTCCTGGAAAATGGGACTCAGTTTAAAATGCAAATAGTCATAGGTAACATGGTCAAGCATAAATATTTTCCCAACAAGAGTCGTCTGGGCCTACCTAGATAATGGGATTTAATTGTAGAATCTATCAGGACCCTCCTAGACAATGGGATGTAGCTCTAGATACTAATCCCCAACAAACATGATTTGTCATCTAATTATGAGTTATCAGGACCCTCCGGGACAATGGGGTGTAGCTTTAATTACCGGTCCTCAGTAGATCCCCAGCAGACGGAACTCATGGCAATACATAGGGGAAAATAGTATCTTTGGAAAACATAGCCTGATCTTAATGGTTGTTATTATTTAAGAATTTTTAAGACCCTCCTAGATATTGGGATTTCGCTTTCAGATTTTAGAGATCTTTGGCAATGGGATTTGGTTAACACTCACAGATGCGCCTGACATCAAAAAGGGGCAGAAAAAGTTTATTTTCTTTTGTTTATTAATTGTAATCAGGTTTAAAGGCAGCAATTCATTTCAAGTTTCCATGTTTTGGTAATCAGGCGCCCACCTGAAGAACAAGGAAATACTTTTCAAGTTGTCCGGTATTGGTAGTAAGGCCACCACCTGGAGAACAAGGGAATACTCTTCAAGTTTTCAAGTTTCGACAGTCAAGCGCCCACCTGGAGAACAAGGGAATACATTTAGAGTTTTCATGATATGGTAATCAGGCGCCCACCTAGAGAAGAAGGGAATACTTTTCAAGTTTCAAGTTTTTGTTATCTGGTGCCCACCTGGAGAATAAGGGAATACTTTTAAAGTTTTCAAGTTATGGTATTTAGGCGCCCACCTAGAGAACAAGGGAATACTTTTCAAGTTTCAAGTTTTGGTCATTAGGCGCCCATCTGGAGAACAAAGAAATATTTTTCAAGTTTCAAGTTTTAATAATCATGTGCCCACCTGGAGAACAAGGGAATACATTTTAAGTTTCAAGTTTTGGTAATTAGGCACCCACCTGGAGAACAAGGGAATACTTTTCAAGTTTAAAGTTATGGTAATCAAGCGCCCACCAGGAGAATAAGGGAATACTTTTCAAGTTTCAAGTATTGGTAATCAGGCACCTACCTGAGAACAAAGAATATATTTCAAGTTTCATGTATTAGTAATCAGGCGCCCACCAGGAGAACAAGGGAAGACATTTCAAGTTTTGTAATTAGGCGCCTACCTGGAGAACAAGGGAATACTTTTCAAGTTTCAAGTTTTGGTAATCAGGCGCCCACTTGGAGAACAAGGGAATACATTTCAAATTTTGAGCTTTGGTAATCAGGCCCCCACTTGGTAACTAGGCGCGCACCAGGAGAATAAGAGAATACTTTTCAAGTTTCAAATTTTTGTAATCAGGCGCCCGCTAGGAGAACAAGGAAATACTTTTCAAGTTTCAAGCTTTGGTAACCAGGCGCCCACAATGAGAAAAAGGGAATTCTTTTCAAGTTTAAAGTTATGGTAATCAGGCGCCCTTCTGGAGAATAAGGGAATACTTTTCAAGTTTCAAGTATTGGTATTCAGGCGCCCACCTGAGAACAAGGGAACACATTTCAAGTTTCATGTATTAGTAATCTGGCACCCACCTGGAAAACAAGGGAAGAAATTTCAAGTTTCAAGTTTTGGTAATCAGGCGCCCACCTGGAGAACAAGGGAATACTTTTCAAGTTTCAAGTATTGGTAACCAGGCACCCACTTGGAGAACAAGGGAATACATTTCAAATTTCGAGCTTTGGTAATCAGGCACCCACTTGGAAAATAAGGGAATATATATTAAATTTCAAGTTTAGGAAATGAGGCTCCCACTTGGACAACAAGGGAATACTTTTCAAGTTTCAAGTATTGGTAATCAGGCACCCACCTGGAGAAAAACGGAATACTTTTCAAGTTTTAGGTTTTCGTAACCAGGTGTCCACCTAGAGAACAAGGGAATACTTTTCAAGTTTAAAAATATTGTAATTAGGTGCCAACATGGAGAACAAGGGAATACTTTTAAGTTTCAAATTTTTGTAACCAGGCCCCCACCAGGAGAATAAGTGAATACTTTTCAAGTTTTAAATTTTGGTAGTCAGGCGCCCACTTGGAGAACAAGGGAATGCTTTTCAAGTTTTGGTAACCAGGCGCCCACCAGGAGAACAAGGGAATACTTTTCAAGTTTCAAGTTTTGGTAATCAGGCGCCCACCCGGAGAACAAGGGAACACTTTTCAAGTTTTCAAGTTTTGGTAGTCAGACGCCCACAAGGAGAACAAAGGAATAGTTTTCAAGTTTCAAGAATAGGTAATCAGGCGCCAACTTGGAGAATTAGAATACTTTTCAAGTTTTCAAGTTTTGGCAATCAGGCGATTTTCGAGTTTTCAAATTGGGGTAATCAGGCGCCCACCGAGAGAACAAGGGAATACATTTCAAGTTTTAATATTTTGGTAATCAGGCGCCCATCTGTAGAACAAGGGAATACTTTTAAAGTTTTCAAGTTTTGGTAATAGGGCGCCCAGCTGGAGAACAAGGGAATACTTTTCAAGTTTAAGGTTTAAGGAATCATGCGCCAAGCTGGAAAAAAAGGGAATACTTTTCAAGTTTCAAGTTTCGGTAATCAGGCGCCAACTGGAGAACAAGGAAATACTTTTCAAGTTTCAAGTTATGGACATCAGCTACCTACCTTGAGAATAACAGAATACTTTTCAAGTTTCAAGCATTGGTAATCAGACGCCCACCTGGAGAACGAGGGAATACATTGCAAGTTTCAAGTATTGGTAGTCAGGCGCCCACATTGGTTATCACGCGCCCACCTGGAGAACAAGGGAATACATTTCAAGTTTAAAATTTTGGTTATCAGGCGGCCACCTAGAGAACAAGGGGATACTTTTCAAGTTTTAAGTATTGGTAATCAGGGGTCCAGTTGGAGAACAAGGAAATACTTTTCAAGTTTTCAAATTTTGCTAATCAGACGTTCACCTGGAGAACAAGGGAACTCTTCTTAAGTTTTCAAATTTGGGTAATCAAGCGCCCACCTGGAGAATAAGGGAATACATTTCAAGTTCTCATATTTTGGAAATCAAGAGCCCACCTAGAGAACAAGGGAATACTTTTCAAGTTTGAAGTTTTGGAAATCAGGCTCTCACCTAGAGAACAAGGGAATACTTTTAAAGTTTTCAACTTTTGGTAATCAGGCGCACACCTGGAGAACAAGGGAATATTTTTCTAGTTTCAAGTTTTGGTCACCGGGCGCCCATATGGAGAACAAGGAAATATTTATTAAGTTTCAAGTTTTGGTAATCATGTGACCACCTGAAGAATAAGTGAATACTTTTCAAGTTTAAAGTTTTGGTAATTAGGCGCACACCTGGAGAACAAGAAAATAATCAGGTGCCCACCTGGAAAATAAGGGAATACTTTTCAAGTTTCAAGTATTGGTAATCAGGTGCCCACCTGAGAACAAGGGAATACATTTCAAGTTTCATGTATTAGTATTCACGCGCCCACTAGGACAACAAGGGAAGACATTTCAAGTTTCAAGTTTTGGTATTCAGGCGCCGACCTGGAGAATAAGGGAATACTTTTCAAGTTTCAAGTATTGGTAATCAGGCGCCCACTTGGAGAACAAAGGAATACTTTCCAAGTTTCAAGTTTTGGTAATCATGTGCCCACCTGGAGAATAAGGGAATACTTTTCAAGTTTCAAGTTTTGGTAATCAGGCGCCCACCAGGAGAACAAGAAAATAATCAGGTGCCCACCTGGAAAATAAGGGAATACTTTTCAAGTTTCAAGTATTGGTAATCAGGCTCCCACCTGAGAACAAGGGAATAGATTTCAAGTTTTATGTATTAGTATTCACGCGCCCACCAGGAGAATAAGGGAAGAAATTTCAAGTTTCAAGTTTTGGTAATCAGGCGCCCACCTGGAGAATAAGGGAATACTTTTCAAGTTTCAAGTTATGGACATTAGGTACCCACCTAGAGAATAAGGGAATACTTTTCAAATTTCAAGTATTGGTAATCAGATGCCCACCTGGAGAACAAGGGAATACATTTCAAGTTTCAAGTATTGGTAATCAGGTGCCCACATTGGTAATCAGGCACCCACCTGGAGAACAAGGGAATACATTTCAAGTTTAAAATTTTGGTTATCAGGCGCCCACCTGGAGAACAAGGGGATACTTTTCAAGTTTCAAGTTTTGGTAATCATGCGCCCACCTGAAGAACAAGGGAATACCTTTCAAGTTTTGGTAATCAGGCGCCCACCTGGACAACAAGGGAATACTTTTCAAGTTTAAAGTTATGGTAATCAGGCGCCCATCAGGAGAATAAGGGAATACTTTTCAAGTTTCAAGTATTGGTAATCGGTCGCCCATCTGAGAACAAGGGAATAAATTTCAAGTTTCATGTATTAGTAATCAGGAGCCCACCTGGAGAACAAGGGAAGACATTTCAAGTTTCAAGTATTGGTAATTAGGCGCTCACTTGGAGAACAAGAGCATACTTTTCAAGTTTAAAGTTTTGGTAATCATGCGCCCAACCTGAATACAAGGGAATACTTTTCAAGTTTCAAGTTTCAAGTTAAGGTCATTGTAACCGGTATGGATAATCTTCTATCAGAGATAATGTTTATCCATAATGGAGTATCGAAAGGATAAGCTTATTATACCCGATATTGATAATCTTCTACCGGAGTAATGTTTATCCATAACGGAGTATCATAAGGATAAGCTTATTATACCCAGTATGGATAATCTTCTACCGGGGATAATATTTATCCATAATGGAGTATCGAAAGGATAAGCTTATTATACCCGATATGGATAATCGTCAACCGGGGATAATATTTATCCATAATCGGTACCGAAGTTATAAGCTTATTTCCAATAGAGTACCAAATAGATATATATATATATATATATATATATATATATATATATATATATATATATATATATATATATATATATATATATATATATATATATATATATATATATATATATATATATATATATATATATATATATATATATATTTACGACGAAGTCCCATATGAAGAAGTTTTTTCAAAAAACTTATTTATAATATAGTACTAAATAAATATTCATAATATATAACACGAAAAAAATTATGCCGCACTTGTTCTTTTTGATTTATATACTCTCTCTCGGACAGGAACAACACGCTAACATATAAGGAGATCGGTAACGAACAATAGTTGAGCATTGAATAAAAAGATATAGAGAACTTGTAATCTTGCATATATCCTATACTAATAACTGAAAAAGAGGGCGCACAATAACTTCGCAAAATCAAATTGTTTAATAGCAAAGCATCTTTAATGGTCTACAAACACCCATAAAACTGAGAAGTGAAGCAATAGCAATTTTAAGTGGGTTATTTAAAATATATTTATAATTTTTAATACATTTAAAGATTAATTAATTTATTCAAACTTCAAGACCAAGTATTATGAATTTGGAAATCGAGGATTTAGTGTTCTGAATTTTTAATCTGCCAATTTGAAATTTAGAACTAAATGTCTTAAATTTTTGAACTACTAATTAATATTCAGGACATAAAATTTGAATTTCAAGATACAATGTTTGAACTTTAGGACACGATATCCGGATGCTTGAAAATTTTAAAGTCTAAACTCTAGGACACGATGCCTTGAAATTTATACGAAATTAGCTAGTCTTTAATTATATTGAATACTGTAAATAAATTTTAAACACATACCTAAAAGCTTGATGTCCTTTTCACTAAATCTTCCACGTTTAAACAGGGCTGGCTCAATGGTAAAGCCACTCAAGCAACTGCTTGAGACCCCGTATCTACGGGGGGCCCCAAATGTTTTTTGTATTAACACATTTTAGATTTTTTTTTTACATTAATAAAAAGAGTTATCAGTATTTGATGAACTTTTAAAAAAATATTTAATATATAAAAAAGTGACAGATATGGATAATTTGGGAATAGAAATAGTAACTTAGGTGTGAATATATTTTTTGCTTCTTTTATATATTATCGTTATTATTACAGGGCCCACATTACTTCTATTTCTTTCTCATTAAACTGGTTTTTATTTAATATTTTATCTTTCTGTTAACCTATCCAGACTTATAAGTTCACAGTCTCATAAAATATTCTATCAAATATGATAGCAGAAAGTAAATTGTGAACTCTTTTTTTGTCAAGCTTTCCTCGCATTGCACCAAAAATATTGAAACAACAAAAGTAATATCAAGTTATCTATGACTATTTATTAAACCGGGTTCAATTATCTATACTTTTCTTATTACTTTGCATCTAAAATCTATTATCTTTTGATATTTTTTATTTGTAAGTGTATGTATTATCTTTTTTAATTTATTAGAATCTTAATATGTCAGCAAGAAAATATGAATTTGCATATTAAAAATGCCAGAAAAATAGAGATGAATAGAAACTTTATTACAATCCCCAAAACTAGAAAGAATTTATGGTAGATAAACAAATTACTAATAAAATTGAGCTAGAAGAGAATGGAATCCAAGAAGAAGAAGAAAAAGTTAGTGAGAGTTTAAAATAGATCTTTTAGAAAATCAGGAAATTCTAAATATATATATATATATATATATATATATATATAGTAGATAAACAAATTACTAATAAAATTGAGCTAGAAGAGAATGGAATCCAAGAAGAAGAAGAAAAAGTTGGTGAGGGTTTAAAATACATCTTTTAGAAAATCAGGAAATTCTAAAAAAAATTGAATATATATAAAATCCTAGTTAAGAAATCGATTATAAATAAACTATTAAAAATTTTACATCTCAAAAGCTAGAAAGATAATCTTTAAAATAAATTTTATTAAATATTACAAAACTTAGCTCAAAGTAATAAACAAAAAGATAGACAACAAAGTAGAGAGAAAGAGAGAAGAGAATATATTTCTTCCATGTATCCAAGTGTATTACAAAATGAGTTTTCATCCTCTATTTATAGTACAACATATAGGTATACCAAAAGAATTTCATAAGTATGTCATTAAGTATTTGAGATCATGGAGGAAGATCATGGGTAAATTATGAAGGTATGGGAGTTACAACAATAATGGTGAGAAGTAGTGGGATTATCTACATAATGGAGAAGAGTAGCGGGAGTAACTTCTTTAGGAGTTATAGACATCCACTATAAAGTATAATATTTCATAACATTAAATGAGTTTTTAAATATGAAAAAACTTAAGACCGCTCGTTGAAGTTTGGCATTAGGCTCCGGATAGCATTTAAAAGAAGCCTGATCAACCGTATAATACATGCCTTCTACATCTTCCGATTATCCCATTAGAATTCTAAAGATCTTCAGTTGCTACATTTTCACACCAAATGGAACAATCAAGTAAGAACCAACCAAACAACTTTATTTATTTAGTGATGTACTGAATTGAACTATAAACAACTGAATATGCAAAGGGGCATAAATACTGAAAGATTGTAGAGAGAAGATGAGAGGAGAAACGCAGAGGAATAAAGGAGAAAAGAAAATACATCGCAGCATTAGCCTAAAACTGTTATGCCTAGCAACAGTGACTTATAACAGATACCTTATGCTCCAGACGTCGCATAGCACACACTCCCTCAGCCCATTCTATTAGCCTGGACCCACTACAAAATCAATTAATCTTCTAGATGGAATTTTCACACGAGTACTCTTTCTAGGCTGAGTATATTTATTCTTATCCAACGTGTCATCCATGTTGTGTCCTATGTGTCGCAATAGTGTTGTTAAATAACCTTGTCCTCAAGGTTCTTGGACGGCTCAATCCCAGGCTCAGCAAAATCCAACAATCGTAATGGGGTAATCTGTTGAGCTGGTCCCCCAATGCAATACTTAGACTGAAACATGGAAAACAAGATGGATGCGAACCGCTTCGGGTAAGTCTAACTTGTAAGCTACTTGGCCAATGCGTTTAAGGACTTGGAAAGGCACAAAGTAATGCCTGCCCAGCTTTGGGTGTTGTTGCAGACGCACATTGTTCTTACGGTAGGGATTAACCTTGACAAACACCCAATCCTTCACGACAAACTCAAGGTCAATACAATGCTTGCCAGCTAGCTTCTTCCTGTGAGTCTATGACTTGATCAGATTGAGGTTCAGTAATGCCAACATTCCCTGTCCACGAAATAATTCTCCACCAACTCGCGAGGACTACTACCCCTAATGTAACGAGCTATATTAGGAGGTTCTCTCCCATAAAGAGCTTGAAAGGGAGACATACTAGCAAAAGTCTGGTACGAAGTGTTGTACTAGTACTCTGCCCAAGGCAACATCGAAATGCACTTATGTAGTGAATCGGCAATATAGCATCAAAGATATTGTTCTACGCATTTATTGAGGGCGTGCAGACTGCCAGTTGGATTACGGATGGTAAGTAGTACTCATGGCCAAAAAATTTCCCTGCAATCAATTGATCTCCTATCAGAAGGCATGCAAGAATCGAGCATCACGATCAGTAACTATGGTCCTTGGAGGCCTATGAAGACGAATAATTACCACCACAAGCTTCAGCAACTAATTGTGTGGAAAAAGTTGAAGGCAAAGTAATGAAGTGACCATACTTTGTTAATCGATCAACCACCGTCATGATAGTAGATGTTCCCTTTGAGCTCGGTAGGCAACTGATAAAATCCATTAAAATATCTTCGAATACCAAATCAGGAATTAGCAATGGTTGCAATAACCCCGCCGGATGGTGATGCACATCCTTCAGCTGTTATCATGTTTGACAGGAGACGACAAAATTATGGACATCGCGCCTCATTTGCTTCCAATAAAAATTGGAAGCAAGCCTATGATACATACGAGCTACTCTAGTGTATCCTCCAATAGCAGTGTCATGAAAGTCATATAGCAAGTGCTAACAAAGTGGCAAATCAAAGGGAATGACCAATCATCCCTTGAGAAATAAGAGTCCGTCACGAAACACATAGCCCGAGCATGTGTTTGGTTGTTTCTCTAATTGCTTATGCATAGTAAGCAGCTCAGGATGTGTTTGATTGAGAGACTTTAGTGAAGGATTGCGTATAGGTGTTCGTAACACGCAGCGGAAGACAATAACAATCCTAGGTAGATTTTTCGTGTTTTCAAATTTATTTACGTGTCAAAGATCGGGTCTAAGACGTACCCGGTGAAGAGAGTTTCTTTTTCAGAATTTCTTCGATAGTGCGAAGACTCTATGCGTATCCACACCGAGACCGATCCTTGCTATCAACTCTTTGATCAATGAAACCAACGAACAAATTGAACGAAGAATATTGTGTTGAAATTTTTCTCAAAAATCTCAACTCAAATTAGAAGAACAAGAAACACTTTTCTTGTAATTGTATTTTTCTCTCTTGAATTTGTACTGCACTCTCACTTTCACAAAGTAAGGTTTTTCTTCTCAAGAGAATTATAGACTAAAAACCGAAAAATTAAAAAAAAACTTTTTCAAATTTTCTCCATCACCCTTTATATAGCATCACCTACAAATCCTTTTCCTATTTGGTTGAGGTAATAATTCTCCTAGTGTAAAAATTTATTCCAAAAATAAACTTTAAGGAATTTTGTATGAAAATTCCAAATTTCCATACTTGGATGCCGCCGATATTAGGACTTTCACATAAAGTCCTTGATAACTTTCGGTTAATCCAACTAAAAGTTGGTTTTTGGACTTTGAGTGAAAATTCAATTCTAAATTGGATTAGAATTTGTAAACTTTTATATTAATATAATATTTTCCTATTGAAAATATTAATCCCATTCTAAATAGGATAAAACTTCAATTAATAATCCGATTCAAAATTAGATTTATTAACAAGCCCTTATTAATATTATGTTTTATATACATCTATTATATAAAATAGTATTAATTATATATATCACATATATTTCAACCAAGAGATATTATATAATTTCTATTCCAAATAGAAATTTCAATTTATTCACAATATTAATTATAATCTCTGTGCTAGCAAAGAATATAATAATATTTCATTTGGATTAATAACTAAATTTATTTGACTAATTAAATTCTTTAATTTAATTATCAAATAATAAGTTAATTAATCCTTTAGCAAAGATCAGAACACTTGTTAGTGTGCGACCCCATAGGTTCAATACTAAACCGGTAGTAAATTTATCATATCAATATACTAATCAAGGGTGGCGTCTAGCAACACTCCTTAAAGACCGGACAGCATGAAGTATACAATTTACTCTCAAGAACCAGTAGAAGAATACTGTAGTAATTCCTTCTGTCCTTATGGATCACCCTAGGATATGGTTCAACTGTCAAATCCTAACAGGCGATCAACTATGTGTTCACGTCAAATATAATCGACCATTGAATGACCTAAGAAACTCATTTCTTCCTTCATTCAATTGCCCTGGCCAAGGTCTTAGTTTGGTCGTTTATAATTCATGACAACATGGAGCTTAAAACCATTACCAAGAGTTGACAGATTCCGTCTTGATCAATCACTAATTCTACAAGTATTTAATCGTACCCAATATCCTTTCAACTATCGCCCTAGGGCCATAGGTGTCTAGTATCAAAGCACAATAAATAACTTATCAATTACTATGACGATCTCAAGTCAAAGGAAACAGTTACATCACATTCTTCAAGAAAATATCCTATTCAGTTTATGGTAATTCTAACCATTAGGAATTATCCAATGAGTCGGTTCAATGATCATATATTTATATGCATCATCTATCTATGTGATTTAGTTAATGAGATCAACTAATCTTTATCCGATAAAGACGATCACATAAATATTGATCTAACCGGATTACTAATGTCCAAATTAATAATCCTACGATCAAGAACAAACTTAGATTAAATTGTAAAAGACTTTGCTCTCATTATCATGATCTCTATCACGATGACAAATCTCAAAATTTAATCAAGGACCTTATCAAAATAATCAAACAATTGATAATAATGATAAAAGAATATCAAATGCCATATATTTTATATCAAATGACATTCACAAAAATATGTTCAAGTTATCAAATATGATATTGAATTTAGGGCATATCTACTATGTCCCTAACATTTAGTTCTTGCTCAAGCTCGTAACTTCCGAAAGAAATGGCTAGTAAGATAACCTCATAAGGGCGGGAGAGCGCATCAGCAACTTGATTCAATTTTCCTGGGCGGTAGATAATCTGAAAGTCGTACCTCACTAACTTGCTAAGCCACTTTTGTTGTTCAAACACTTGTATAGTTTGATTGGTCAAGTTTTTAAGTGACTGTTGGTCGGTGTATATAGTGAACTTTCACCCCAATAAGTATTGTCGCCATTTACTCACAGCTAGAATAATGGCAAACACCTTCGTAAGATAGGTGGATGCCCCCTGCATTCTTGTTCTCAACTTCTGGATACAATACGCTATTGGGTGCCCTCTGTGAGATAAGATAGCCCTTATATCACGCCTAGATGCGTCAGTTTCCAGTTGAAACTCTTGGGAGATGTCCGAAAATGCAAGAACAAGAGTTGTGCTAAGCTTAGCCTTTAAAGTCTCAAAGGAAGATTGGGCAGAAGAACCCCACACAAATAAATCCTTGCACAGAAAATTAGTAAGAGGTCCTGCAATGGTTTCATAATGATGAATGAAGCGACGATAATAACCTACGAGACCTAGAAAGTTGTGCACTTCCTTAATATTTTTAGGCGGAGGTCATTGCTGGATAGTTGTGATTTTTCTTGTATCTCCACTGAGGGCATGTGCCGATACACATGTCCCAAAAACTCTATTGAAGGTTGACCGAATACGCATTTGGTTTCCTTCGCCACCAACTGATGTTTTCGCGGTACCCCTAACACTGATCATAAATGGACAAGGTGATCCAACCAAGTGGGCCTATAGATCAAGATATCATCGAAGAAAACCAACACGAAGCGCTGAAGATAAGGCCTAAAGATCTCATTCGTTGTGGCCCGAAATGTTGATGGAGCATTAGACAAACCAAACGGTATAACTAAAAATTTATAGCGTCCATCGCGTGTTCTAAACTTTGTTTTGGCTATATCTTCAGTTCGGACCCTGATCTGATGGTTTCTGGATAATAATTCAAGCTTCGAAAAATAATCAACACCATGTAACTCGTCGAATAACTCATCAATAGTGGGAATTAGGAACCTGTCCCTCACAGTAATGGCATTTAGGGACCTACAATCCACACAAAATCTCCATGTATCATCCTTCTTCGGACCAATAACACGAAGAGGAGAAGGGATTTGTGTTAGGCCTGATAATTTCATCCTTGGGCATGTCGGCAACTAACTGTTCCATGACCTATTTTTGGAAGTAAAGGATAGCGGCAAGGCTTAACATTAACTGCTTCAGCCCCAAGGTTTAAATAAACTCATGGTCTTGGGACCGGGAAGGTGGTAACCCCTGTTGTTTCAGGAAAACATCGGAAAATTCCTCTAGAATAGAAACTACGTGTGGATTAGTGCACTCATCGACTGAGACCCATCGACTGAGACCTCATTTTGCATCAATTGTAGCCAGTAATATGAAGATACTGCATCAGTAGCGGCGTACCTACAAAGGCTATGCAATTGTACTGGCAATGTAGTATTCGGAATATCCCTTTTCCAACTGATAGTTTTTCCTTGTAAAGTGAACTCAAATAGACGCTCAGCATAATCTTGTACCACCCTTCCTAGAGTAGAGAGCCACGCAACCCCACTCAGCACCATGCACAAGGAACACATATATATATCAAGTATTAGATTACACCCCTGAATCGTGGGAGGTACTTACCTACCACGCCTTCGCAACAGAGTCATTAACCACTGCCTAGCATAACAGAGAAGTTGGGAGTTGATTCCACCTTAAGTTGCAAGAACTTACACACTCGCGCCTGAACAAAAAATGATTGTTCCCTCCATCCAGCAAAACTTGGACTGGAGACCCGTTTACATGGCCGAGAAATCGTAATGTGGAGGAGGAATTTCCACCAGTAAAAGCATGATATGAAATAGCAAACTGCTCTTGGACCTCCAAAATTTGCAGCTCCTCAGCCAAAAGATTGTCAGAGACGAAAGGCTCCGGCAAAGAAGGTTCAATATCAGACCCATCTGCAAGAAAAAGAAGCTGAGATGGAGATTTACACTTGTGGCCTGCAACAGTAGTAGCATAAGCCATGCTCACGTCGGCTCTGGATCTTGGCATGATTAAGACGTTTGCGGGGTGGTCGATTTGTCGATATGGTTGGAATGAACGAGGATGAGAAATTTTGATTTGGCTAGGCAAAAGAAGCGCTCGTTTGTTAGCAAAAGCAGGTCGAACTGGACCCTTTTCTGCCTGGATCCTATGCTCTTGGATATAGGCCCACTTAAGTGTGTCTTCATATGTATTGGAACGTGGTTGAGCTTATCCTTTTTCTTCATGCTGCTTGACGCTGATTACGTGTCTTCTCCTTCTATTTGGCTTCACTTCCTTGATTAGTATCATAATCTATTTTATCAATTAAAAAAATAGATGAATTGATGTTAGAAGATATATTAAGAGCAAGAAGATAAAGAACATAAACTATTACCATGGGCTTTTCCATCGATTATCTTTTCTTCATCCTCTTTGTTTCCTCCATATATGCCTCAAAAACCTTCTTCATCCGATCTCGTTGCATATCCATCTCCAAAGCTGTTCGACATTGTGTTCCTTCAATCCAATAAATACGAATCACACTCATGGTAATGTTCAAACACTCAAAAGTTAATGACATTTGGTCCTGAACTTCAAATTCAAAGTTCAAAAGTAAAGGACACTTGGTCCTGAACTGAGAATTACAAGTTCAAAAATTAAGGAAACTTGGTCTTGAACTTAGACAAACAACCTCAAAAGTTAAGGGCAATAGGTCCTGAACTTAGGCTAAGAAGCCCAAAAGTTAAGGACAATAAGTCCTGAATTTGCAGTTACAAGTTTAAGAGTTAAAGACAATAGGTTCTGACGTCCTGAAAGTTAAACTAACAGGGTCAAAAGTTAAGGATAATAGATCCTGAAATTAGGCTAAGAAGTCCAAAAGTTAAAGACAATAGGCCCTGAACTTAGACTAATAAGCTCAAAATTTAAGGACACTTGGTCCCGAACTTACAGTTACAAGTTCAAAAGTTAAGGACATGTAGTCTTGAAGTCCTGAAGTTAAGTTCAAAAGTTAAGGACATGTAGTCATGAAGTCCCGATGTTAAGTTCAAAAGTTAACGACATGCAGTCCTGAAGTCCTCAACTTGGAGTTCCAAGTTCAAAAGTTTAAAATATGTAGTCATGAAGTTAAGTTAAAAAAAGTAAGGACATGAGCAGAAAAGTATTTTCGTTCGGGAAATTAAAGTTTACGAAAGCAATGGCTAGACTAAAAACATTTTAAACAGTGACTTAAAAGTAAATACGTTTGTTATTAATGGCTAACAGTGCACGTCCCCCTGTTTGTGCTTGGTCGAGTTTATGCGCTTTAAGCTAGCAGTGTAAAATGTGTATATTATCATGTCAACAACAATAACCCAGTGGAATCCCACAAGTGGGATTAGGGGTGACAAACGGGCGGGTCGGATCGAGTCGGGCTGGATATGAATGGATCAAAATATGTAATTTAGAAGATGAATAAACTATCCGACCAGACTTATATGTGAGGCGTACAAAAACGGGTTTATCCGGCGGATAATATGCATATCCATATTATCCATAACTTCTTAAATGTGTTCACTTATGAGAGAATTCTTAGCCTTCCAAACTTGAGGAACCCCAATTTGAGGCTTTACGAATGTAAAAGTTAAACACATTAGTTATCCATCGGTTAACCATTTTCTAAGTGGGTAATATGGTTCTTTATCCATATTCGACCCGTTTTTAAATGGTTCATTATCAAACACATTTTTTGATGGATAATATGCGTGAATTACTATTTTCTTTTAACCATTTTGCATCTCTAAGTGAGATATAAGGAAGTTAATGTGTACGAAGATCTTACCCCTACCTTGAAAGATAGAAAAGTTATTTCCGAATATATTGCCAGGTCAAGATATCCTAAAACAAAATATAACTCTTCATTTCAAGCATCTGATATGATAACTTGAATAAATAGAATTATAATCTACTAAAGCGATTAAATTGCATTGTTAGTGTTAAAGCAATTTACATTATCAATATATGTAATAAAATGCGATTGAAGTACCCATTGCCAAATTATTGTATTGTATGGCCATTTTATGGTCAGTCTTTAAAATATGCCTTTGTACTCCAATAACAACTATGTCTCAATCACAACTAATTTGGAATCAATTATATGAGTCTTTTGGTCTTACTCCATTTAATCTCATTTGATACCAGTCTTTGGCAAATACAAATAGAGAGTATTAGAAGTTCGGTATATGCTGTTTTTTGCTGACAGTTTAGCCTGTTACATTAAAAGGGAACATAATTTAAATAGTGATCTTAAAAAGGGCCATTTGTGCAAATTCTCCCGTAACCACCAGAATCGATTTTTCTATTGGGCCGGTCTACCACTTAAGCCCACACGTTTGTTCCACACCAATAAATCCACAACCCACATTGTAGTCCCTCTCTTGAAGTCTAACCTCTTCGAATTTTCTTGCGCACATTCACAAAATCACAAAAACAGCTGGAGGTGATACAGCTAGAGCAAACTACTCCAGTAATGATGCTGACAGGGGATATACCACCGAATCAAACTATTTACATTAAGAACTTAAATGAGAAAGTCAAGAAAGAAGGTAACTTTTTCCTTTTCTCTCACTATTTCAAGATTTAAGCTAGGGTTTAGCAAAATTATACATTTGTTAAGAAATCAGTAATTGTTAGAGCTGCAAAATTCAGCTGTTTATCCGCTGGAATTTTGTACCCTAGTATGTTAGCGGCGGGGATATGTGTGAGGTTTACCGAATCCCTATTTTGCCTTTAAAACACAAATTTCTGCAGTATTGGAATAGAATGTGTTAAGAGGACACACACTATAGATGTGAACTACTTGAACTCGGTAATATAAGAATTATGTAGACTCTAAACTAAGACTTGCTATTTGATAGTTTTACGGTGAATGCAATATAAACTGCCACTGACTTCTGGTTATTACAATGTCAATATATTAGTTTAGTGGTTGTATCAGTTGAAGGACAATGTATTTTGATCAAATTATACTCAATGAATTTGCCGTCTCTTGACTACAAGATTAAAAACTTGGGGTTCTCCAAATTGTAATGTGTTCTATTATCAAAGGATGATATAAACGCATTTAGTTATGGTTTGTTTCGATACTCTAGCATGTGCTTTGCTGAAAAAGTTTGGCCGTAAATGCAAAGTGTTTTTGTTAGGAGGGAATCACACTGACTGTTGTTATTTGATTATGCATACTTAGAGGCTGTTAGATTGAATTTTTTGGTATTTATTTGATTATGCATACTTAGAGGTTGTTAGATTGAATTTTTTGGTATTTACAGGTTCTTTTGGCTTTAACATGTGTGTTAAGTAGTTACTTTTATTTTTTTTGTTTTTCTACTTGATTTACGACATTCACGAATCCTGCATGATATTCTCTTTTTTTTTCTCCCCAAAGTCCTTTCATGAACATGAGGGCAAAATACTCTTAGATGTTGATCCAGCTTTTTGGTGATCATTTTTTTTGGTTTTTTTACGTATTCATCAAAAAGCCTATATTATAATCTCCCCATTGAGGGTTAAACTTGGCAAGAAACGATATGTAATTATCAAGGAGAAAGCTTCACGATTTGCTCTGTTAGTGCTCTATCGAGTAATGAAACATGTAACTCTTATGTAATGCTGCATCAAGAAATGGTCTTCTAATTACATCAGATTGATTGTCTATTTTTCTTTTTCTCGTTATGCTTTCAAATGCTATTTTCTGTTTGTTTATGGTGTGCCTGAAGTTTGTTATGTATACTGATGGTGGAACCATTTTGAATGGATTCTCTTTTCTAATTACTGAAAATGCGAAACATCCTCTGGCTTGTCTTTTGTATATTAGAAATTAATAAAGAATACAATTGTTAGTTCTTATGTTTACCTCCTTCCATCAATTTTCCTTTAAAAGAAAATATATATTTGTTCTAACATTGTTTTTTTAGTGGGTATTACTACAGCTGTTTCCAGAAGGGTGGGTGTATGACTTTGCTTTATGGTAATGATATCTTCTTGTTTTGCAGAGCTAAAGAGGTCTCTTTATTGTTTGTTCTCTCAGTATGGGAGGATTGCGGATATAGTGGCTCTGAAGACTCCCAAACTTAGAGGACAAGCATGGGTTGTGTTTAGTGAAGTAACTGCTGCCAGTAATGCTGTGCGGCAAATGCAAAACTTCCCTTTTTATGACAAACCTATGGTGAGAGTAATGACAGTTGGGACTGTAGTATGTTTTCTTTTGTGTGTTTTCAGCACTCACATGGCTGTTGTGGCATAACAGTTCAGATATGCATGCTTCGTTCTTTCTTTATTTTCTCTAGCTATCTGCTGAAGTATCTGATGAGCCGGAATGATTAATCTCCTTGAGAAGCATATGCTAATGTTATATTTATATGATCCTTATCAACTTATTTCTTGAGACATCCTTTGTCCTATCAGAAAAAGCTACTACTCTGTGTACTATATTATAATCTTCTAAAATATGTCTTTTCAGCTTAGACTGCCCTTTCTGGTTTTATAATGTGTCCCTAAATAATGTAATCTATCAAAATATGGAATTTGGAAACATATTTCTGAATCCACTTTATTCTTAGAGATTAAAGCATTTCAGTTTCTTGCTAAATACGTGTGCATCATCAAAAAGGTATACCAAGTTGGAATGGAGGAGCTATATTACTTTAAAAAAAAGGTGTGCCAATTTTGTTAAAAGATTATAGTAATCTCCTCCTCCTCTTCCCCCCCCCCCCCCCCCCCCGGACTAGCCTACCCAGGAGCCAAAGCTTTTTGCACCTTGTTTCGATGGTGGCTCGTATTCCCAATTGCATGGTTGGAGGTGGAGAGCCCTACCCACTAGGCCATCCCTCCCTTTTCTATTAACTACAGATTATTTGATTGATCTTTTAATTTATTTCTCCTGATTATTGTTGTGGTGGCATAACTAAGTGAACATATAGCTGCTTGCCTAAATATCAATGGACTTTGGCTGTAGATCTTTCATGAATTATGTCTCTAATTAAGGACCATGGAGACATGAACTTAAACCCAAAATGACACCATTAGAAAAATCAGATATATGTATGCTTGTGTTTTATGTGGAGGGGATTTACCTTCCAGTTAGAATGAGAAAGTGTGCTATTGATATTTTGGACATTAAGTTTGATTTTCTCAGGAGTCTAGACATCTATATGCTCTACATAGATAGGAAAATGAAAATATGGACTAAGTTCCATAACAATATGCTTAACCTCACAGGCAAAAGAAGACATGGGAACTGTTTAATAGGGTGATAAAAGAATATCAGATTAATTAGGTGTAACCTGAGGTTTATCAGCAATCGTTAAAATGGAAAAGGTCGGTGGAGGTTGTGAAATAATTAAACAGAGTAAAGCTCTATACCTGTTCCTCATTTTTGTGTAAATCCTTATGACCATATGCGTGATTGGTAGGAAATTTACTAAATTTTGTAAAAAATTAGAAGTCTCAAATATGTATCCCTTTAGAATAGTTTATCTGGAAAGCTGTCTCAACTAATTGCTTGGTTTTAATATTCAACATTTTGGAGCAACCCTCAGGGGGTTGGCCTGGTGACAATTGACTTGAGCCTTGGGGTTTGCTCCCTTTCAAGGTCTCAAGTTCAAAACCAATTAGGTGCAAACAATTTCTGAGGGCCATCGGACTGGGTAAACCTAAAATAACCGTGATGAACTTGCGGGAAACTCCTGGCCGAGGACGTGTGCACCCCCGAGATTAGTCAAGGCTTAAAGAGACTCGGACTCCCGGTGCAAATAAAAAAAAATTCAACATTTTGGAGCATGTCCTAACTGTCTCTGTGCTTGATGCTTGTACGGCCACAAAGTGTGTCCTCTAGTTGCCTCTCAAAAACCTGTATACAAGTGCACATGAGACGCTTTATGGACTACTGTCTTTTGAAAGATACATATTTTGTTGTGCAATTTTCTCCGGGATTATATGTTTGTATAATATTCTTTAGGTTTGCTGTTGATAACTTTATATGGTGTATAGCAGTAGAAGGATGTCAGTGACTAAGCTTTTGATATAATGCAGCGGTTACAATATGCTAAAACAAAGTCAGATTGTATTGCTAAGGCAGAGGGGACCTATGACAAGAAAAAGAAACAAGAGGAAAAAGGTGAAATCATTCTATTGTACATTATTCATCTGCTCCATCTTCTGTTAAGCTTCTCATTGGTCCCAAACTGCATGTTATGGCAATTCATCTTTGGAAATGTCAAAAATTGAACCCTGTATTCCAAGAAGAGCACTCTTTGCTGAAGCTAAGATCAGTCATACAAGCTAAATAGATTTTAATTGATATTTTTCTATTCCTTTAAGATTTGCTTTCTTGCATAATTCTTTTGTTATAATTCAGCTAGACTGAATATTTTGTAGTTCAACAGAAGGATTTTAACAGAATAGTAATAGATGCATAATCATTGAGTAGCACCTGTCAAATTGCATATGATCTTGTCAACATCCGCTTACTATTTCCTATCATTTAGGGTGCCATTTTTTATGATAGCAGAGAGGCTTCGAGTCTAAAAACTTTGAGTAGTGATGTAAAACTTTATTATGAGTACTTTTATAACCACTTGCATGATCTTCATTTTGTCACAATCTTCAACTCAGTTTTCGAGCCTGATAGTGTTGCAGTTCTGATGAATCACATGTGTATTTGCCTTGCATGCATAGCTTGTTAAGATGCAGTTGGTAGTTAATTTTATTGACTTCTGGTGATCTGGACTAAATTGACATATAATTGTTTAGTGGAAAAAAGGAAACGTACTGAAGAAACTCCGCAAACTGGTGCAGCTAATGGTCCTAGAGCTGACAGTAATGGAGGCCCAGCTGTAAGTTCGTTGCAACATTATTATTTCTTTCAAATATTGCTTCCTTTCTTTGGCTTAGATGTACCTAAAGACTGCCTTCCCTTTGTCCACGCCTATGCGGAACATCATCGGTATGAAACTTTAAAACAGTGTGACTGCATTTGTGATGACCCCAAAATACTGTGTATGACAAATTGTTATATGTTACAATTAATCTCTTTTTGTTCAATACTAGTTTCTGATAGTGTTCATTAGAGTTATCTCAGTAATTGCATATTGTTGAACAACTTTTGCAGGCTGCTCCTCGCCAAGGAAGGCCAAGTGCACAAGAAACAGTTGCAGAACCAAATAATATTCTCTTTATACAGAATCTGCCCCATGAGACAACAAGTATGATGCTTGAAGTGCTCTTCAAACAATATCCAGGTTTTAGGGAAGTTCGAATGATTGAAGCGAAGCCAGGTATTGCATTCGTGGAATTTGACGATGATGTCCAGTCTTCGGTCGCCATGCAGGCCCTTCAAGGCTTCAAAATCACCCCCCAAAATCCCATGGCTATCACCTATGCCAAGAAATGAGAAATCTTAATTCCAGGACACAGCTATGGTGAGAAAATGCAGCAACTGAAGATCTTTAGAATTTTAGTGAGATTATCGGAGGATGTAGAAGGCATGTATTATATGCTTGAGCGGGCTTCTTTTAAACGTCGAAGTTCTATGGGTGTTTGCCAGCCCATTAAAGATGCTTTGCTATTCATATTTTTAAACAATTTGATTTTGTGTACTAGTGCTGCTGAATCCTGAGAAGAGGTGTATGATTGGATCAGTGTTGTAAAAAGCGTGCGCTTCTCGCTTAAAGCGCTGAAGTAAGGCGAGGCTAGCTCGCTTTTCTGCCATAAAAGCGATTCACATGAAAAAAGCGCACGCTTTACCCTGTTAAGCGAGAAGCGCAGCGATCCAAAAAGCGCAAAAAAGCGCGCTTAAACGAGGTTAAGCATCTTTTAGGGTTTTCTTTTTAAAAACATGGCAAAAACTTAACGCAAACAAACATTTCTTCTCCAAGCGACTTCAACGACTGCTGTGCTTCTTCTCTGTAAGTTTCTTCTTCTCTCCTTCTCTTCTCCTCCTTTTTCTTCTTCTTCTCTTCTCCTCCATTGATTTTCTTCAGTTCCTGTTTGACTCCTTTTCTCTTCTTTTTCTCTATTTTTTTCACTTTTTATTGCTCTGTTCGTGTGAGGTTATGCCCTAATCTCTACTATATTTTTTCTATGCTCTGTTTTTCTATTCTTCTTTCTATTTTTTTTAAAAAACTTTTTATTGCTCTGTTTTTGTGCCCTAATCTATGCTCTGTTTTTCTGGTTTGTATTTCTTTGTTTTTCTGTTCAGACTTTTCTAGTTCGAAAAAAAAAAGTTAATTGTTCTATTCTGTTCTGTTCTTTTTGTGGATGTTAATTGTAGTAAATTCAATCTTATTCACTATCTAGTTTTAGTATCTATTATTTGCTTCTTGATTCAAGAATTGAAACATTTGCTTAATTCTTAGCCATTTATCTATGCCTAATTTTTTAAATTTTATTTATGTGTTAAATTGCGCTTCACATGAAAAAAGCGCGTGCTTCGCTTCTCGCTTCATTGTCGCTTTTTAACGCTTTCCAAAACACTGGATGGGATCTGCTCGGATGAGGTTCTTCGAAATTGAACCAACTTTAGGTTGGGTTTAACTGTACTCGTAGTGTAAACGTTTTTTTTTTACCATCAGATTATGTTGATCTATTAAAACACCGTGTAACTTTACATAGCGAAAGTGATGTGGTAGTTTGGAAAATATAGTAATAAACGCTGTAATCGGTTGGATTGTGCTTTAAAGATGTCTATAACATAAATCCATTTAGATTTTCTTTACAACTGGAGTCTGCAAAAACACACAGAGAGTGCAGAATTAATGGTATTGCAGGCGACCATATAATGTAGGATCCTTAGAATGAGTCATATTACTTTTAAAATCAATCTTTCTACTTCACGTGTGAATATGGGACTTATATATAATTTTTACAAAATATCTTTTTGAATATGAAAATCTCTCGACTATATAAACCTAGCTTTGTTTAGCTTTTTGCAAATAATTTTCGCATATTAATTATTTACCCTTTTATCCGCTTCTGGTTTATGAAGTTGTAATTTCTGATTTTAAGTACTAGTAGAAGAAAATTATAATATTCCTATGCATCTAGATTACAATTCTTTTGTTTGAACTCATATTTACTTCTCATTCTCTTTTATCTTAACTATGTCGGGATATCGTGTATGTGTTACCATAAGTTTTCGATGATGGTAGTTTAAGAAGAATCTGTAAACCTTATTACATGATTAAAGTATCTCTTTATTCATTACTAGATAAAGTATGATACTTTTAGTTGCTCAATCTCCGTTTGTCACAAAATCACGATAGTACCTAAAAAAAATATTTGCAATTAACTTCTAGTGTTCTTTTCAAAAGCATGTGAATTTTTGTCTGATTTTTTTTTTTTAAAAAAAAAAAAACCAAACATCATTAAATAAATGTTTTTCCATGTTTGTAAAAGCTCAATCTTACACTGGATCTTTGCACAACACAGGTTTTTCTAGTTATCTTGGGGAAAAGATCTATCAGAATAATTAGTTTAGATGCACTCTTATCATCTTATTCGTCTATCATCTATCTTGTAATTCGCATAAAGAAATGATCTTCTATAACCAATTATAATTTAAAGTCCATTTTAATATTAATATTATCGCTTAGGCGCCATCACTATCCTTTCGATCAATAATTAATTAACGAGAGTTCAAATTCCAATAATAACTCCGCTGTTGAACTATCAGCAATTAATCCTGCAATGGAGGTGCAGTTACCAACAATGGATCTGCAGCTTTCAACAACTACTACTCCACCAATGAAGGTCCAGCTACCAACAACCACTGTTATTCCACAAGTATCGCCACCAATTTTGCAATAGTCTATCTGGTCCCACGCTTCAGACAATTGGCAAACAACACATGATTCATGAAATGTATCACTATAGGAGGCAGAGTTATTTTGATAAAGCATGTCCTCCAAGCTCAAGCTTCACACACTCTTGCAGCAATATCTCCTCCCAAAATTGTCTTGAAACAGTTATAGAAAGTGTTTGCTAATATTTTCTGGGGCAAATCTGATAACAAGAAGAAATATCATTGAAGCTCTTGGGCAAACTTATGTTATCCATATGAGGAGGGAGGTGTAGGCCTCAAATCGATGGAGGATTAGTATGACCTTTAGCTACAAAAGATGGTGGAGACAACAGACAAGTCTACAGACCACTGACAATTTTTGGTCTAATTTCATCAAAATCTAAATACTGTCAGAGAAGTCTTCCAGTGGTTAAGACATGGGATAAGTCTCAATCTAGTGCTTGGTGTGATTTAAAGGAAGTTGAACCTCATATACTTTGGAAGATTAATGAAGCTTCAATTGATTTTTGGTGGGACAGTTGAATAGGATTGTTGGAATAAATCCGACTATAAAATTGTAGCCTTCATATCGAATTATTTGGAACTATAACATAAGCGGAAGCGTACCTGAATCCATAAGTGGAAGCTCCTTGATCCGGCTTGGAGATCGTCCGGGGTTAGGTTTTCCACTTGATATACAAGCTAGTATTACTCTCTCTAGCAATGGGAACTCAAGAGGCTTGGCTTGCATACAAATGGGAACCATAACCCTATTTATAGGCATGTAACCTTAGTTAGCCCATCATTAACTAAGGTTACACTTTATGGGTATCTACAAATTAGACTCTACACTTTATATGACGATGTATTGGCCTACTTAATAATAATATCCGAAAGACCACTAATTTAGGCCAAACCGAAAGATAGCACATAACATATAATTAATCCACATATCGTCCATATGTATGTAGTATAAGTCCATATATCTAACAATCTCCCACTTGGACGATATACTCATGCATATGTACAAACCTTAGTATTATATGTTACATTATAACTTTGTGAGCTCAGTATTGCTATCAAAATAAAATCGTCATGATCAATCCGGTCCATCAATCATATCAACATAGGATCTAAGAGATCTTAGTTACTCTTGTGCAACTAGATCCAACATTGATCACGTATATCAATATAACCAACGACAAGGATCAAGTATAGGTGTGTAGCTTGGAAATAACATAAAGCGTGGTCTGAAATAGAATGTCTATTTCCAGCTGGTTCACCTTATTGAGATCAATCATAAACCGTAAGAGTACATAAAACTTTAAGACTGAATATCTGCAGATAAAACCTTAAAGACCGAATTACCGAATGTACTGGACAATACATAATTGTATAACACAAACTCCCACTAAAACTCATAATCCTCAACTGATTTGACACCCATGCGAGCAACATGCTCATGAAATACTTTGGGTGGCAATTGTAGAAAATCACTCTATCTATGATATGTGCGCTTTGGTTGTATGAGCATGATTTTCAGGTATAGGTTTTGATGAATGACAAACAATGAAGCCAAGTGTCAAACAACGATATCATATGACAAACAATCAAGCTTGAATGCCGAGAACCATATTGATGAACATATTGCAATGGAAAAGCCAAAGACGAGCTCAAATGTTCAAGACCGAAGACCCAAGGCGTAGGTCGTTAGGTAGAACAAATGTAAGAGCAACGCTTAAGTTATCTCGTCTTTTGGCTCAACATAGGTCATCATAAATATGCATAAAATCATTTTATTAAATTATATTTATCATAAACATATTTTATTAAATCATATTTATCATAAACATATTTTAAATACTTCAAACAAAATGATGTTAAAGTTTTCATCTTAACCAAAATGGTTTTTGAAGTAAGTTTTCAATTCTGCCTCAGAATAATCGATTATCAGTATATGCATAATCGATTATGCTGTAGACCGTTGCCAGTGTTTGAACTTTGCCTCAGAATAATCGATTATGCAGTATCAGATAATCGATTATTCAGCAGAAAATCAGCTTCTGATTTTCTGAACGTTGGAGAATAATCGATTATCAGATACTGAATAATCGATTATCTGGGCACAAAATCAGCATAATTGATTGCTAATTAAGCAACGGGCATACACCATTTTTCACCTATAAAAAGAGGTCTTTTGAGCTGATTTTAAATAGACAACACCTCCCAATATTGATATACATATTGACATTATTTGAGCATCATTTTAGAGCTTTTGTTGAGCCATTTGAGAGACAATTTTGAGTTTTTCATAGAGCTAAATTTGTATCTCTTTATCTACTCTTTTGAGAGAGTTCTTGTTGTAAAATAGAAAGGTGTTTGAGAAGAACATATCTTCTCATTGATTGTCGGGTTCGCTAAGTACCCTAAGTCTTAGTGTGTGAAGTCTTGTGGTGCGGTATCCACGAGCAAGTTGAAGTCTTGGGGTGAGGTATCCTCGAGCAAGTTGAAGTCTTGTAGAGTGTACATCTACGAGCAAGTGTAACGGTTTGTTAAGCACCCGTAAGCTTAACGGAGTTAGTGGAATCTCGAGAGAGTCTCTCGGGGACTGGACTAGCCACAAGTTGTGGTGAACCAGGATAAATTCGGTGCGTTCTTTCCTTGTTATTTTAATTACCGAATTTATTTTATTCCTGCAATTTTAATTTCGCAATATTTATCAATATTCCTGTGCCACACTATTCACCCCCCCTCTAGTGACGGGCATAAATACTAACAATTGGTATCAGAGCCTAACTCTCTGAAAGCCTTACCCGGTTGAGAGCGATATATATTTTTTTTGTTGAGAATATTGAACATAGGAATAATGAGCGAAGGACACTCCACCGAGAGGCCTCCATTTTTTGATGGAAGAAATTATACATACTGGAAAGAGCGGATGAGAATATTCATCCAATCACACAACTTTCGATTATGGCAAATCATCAAGAAAGGTGAACAAATGCCAACAAAGAAAGTTGGGGAAATCATGGTTCCAAAGGAGGAAAATGAATATGATGCCGAGGACATCAAGAAAATTGAAAGAAACGCAACGGCCGTCAACTTACTATTTTGTGCGGTGAAGCCGGACGACTATCGGCAAAATCTCTTGTTGCACAACCGCAAAGGAAATGTGGGATAAACTCGAGATTACTTATGAAGGTACGTCTCAAGTCCGAGAATCTAAAATTGATTTTCTAACACATGAATATGAACTTTTTAGAATGAGGGAAGATGAAAACATCGATAATATGTTCGAACGATTCTCAATAAACGTCAATGATCTTCATGCTCTCGGAAAAATATACTCGAACAAAGATCTAGTTCGAAAAATCCTACGGAGTCTCACTCCCAAATGGCGCTCCAAAGCAAATGCTATCCAAGAGTCGATAGGAATCACGGACGTCACAATTGATGGACTACGAGGTAATCTTAGAGCTTATGAAAGCACAATCCTTAATCCGTATCTTAGAAGTAAGTCGAATATTGCCTTCAAAGCCTCATCTTCTAAAAGAGTAGAGGTAAGTGATGCGGAAAGCGGTGATGATATTATTTCCAATGATATAATTGAAAAGTTTTGTAAGTTTATGAAGAAGGAAATAAAGAAGGAAGAACCAAGTCCTTCATGTCAAAAGTGTGGAAAACTTGGCCACACCAAATCACATTGTCCAAAATCAAAGGACAAGAAAAAGAAACACCATAGGCGAGTAACATGGGATTCGGACAGCTCGGGCGATGAAACTGCCGCATTATGCCTCATGGCCAACGAAGAAGAAGAGGTAAGTATTTCTAACTCTTACTCGTTAGAAGAATTGCAAAATGCTTATGATGAATTATATGGTGAATTTGTTAAAGCTTCCAAAACCATAAAAGAATTGAAGAAAACACTTTCTTTGCAAGAAAAAGATTTTGAGAAAACACTTTCTTTGTAAGAAAAAGATTTTGAGAAAACACTTTCTTTGCAAGAAAAAGATTTTGAAAAATAACCTTCTTTTAAAAGAAAAAGATTTTGAAAAATTGACTTGTGAAGAAAATGATCTTTTAGAAAATGACATTACTTTTCTTAAAAATAAAATCAAGGTTTTAGAAGAAGAAAATAGATTTTTGGAAAATGACAATGTCGATCTCAAAAATAAAATCAAGGAGATGAATGAAGCCTCTTTAATTGTTCAAAGTTCAAATTGTTCTTCTTGTAGTTCTTTAAAAATGGAGAACGTAGAACTTAGAAATACACTAGAAAAATATAGTGTAAATGATTCTAGAACAAGTGAGGTAATTAAAAAGGACGATAGAAATAAGGTTAAACCGCCTCGAAACGACTCTAGGATTTTTGTTAATAAGTCTAAAACTAATCATTTTAGACCACCTAGACACAATTCTAGGAATTTTATTAATGAGTCTAGAATGAATAACTTTAGACCACCTAGAAATGACTCTAGGAATTTCAACGCTTCTAGGAATAACAACTTTAGATCACCTAGAACGCATTTGGCTCAACCTAGACATATGCACAATCCTAATGTCATATGTCATTATTGTAACCGGATAAGACACATTGCACCCGTATGTTTTGCTAAACATAGAGATTCATACTTTGATTATGACTATTATTTGCCTAACCCCCAAGGACCCAAAAGAAGTTGGGTACCGAAAACCTATTTTTAGGTACTTTTGCAGGTGTGCTTGAAGACTACAATATTGTAGTAGATGCACCAAGCACGAAACCTTACTGCATCAAGGGGGAACGCCGGTTAGTTATTGTATTTTTGATAAAAACGTAATAGTTGATATGTGCTAACAATTGACATTAATTATTGATTCATGTTTTGATAAGTTTTATTTTGAATAAAAATTAGTATCAATATTTTGTTTTGTTAAATGATCGATTCATGTTTTGATGAATATTTTTATAACAGTTGGTGTATAATGAAAAAACCGTCATTATGATTGGTATGGTTTTACGAACACTTGGTAGTATTTGATGTTGATATGATTATTTTTCTAACAATTGGTATCGTCAATAATTTCAATAAACAATTGGTATAATCTTTTTGCTAATGCCAAAAGGGGGAAGAAATTAGGCGATATGCATCGAATAAGGGGAAATGTCTTCACATTCTAGTATGCTTTAATTGAGGGGGAATATTCAATTAAGGGGGAATTATATTGTATTGTTTGCATGAATTGTATGAGATATAGCATGAAGTTAGGGGGAACTCGATATGCATATCTCCTGTTGTTTGTCATTATCAAAAAGGGGGAAATTGTAGAAAATCACCTATCTATGATATGTGCGCTTTGGTTGTATGAGCATGATTTTCAGGTATAGATTTTGATGAATGACAAACAATAAAGTCAAGTGTCAAACAACAATATCATATGACAAACAATCAAGCTTGAATGCCGAGAAGCATATTGATGAACAGATTGCAATGGAAAAGCCAAAGACGAGCTCAAATGTTCAAGACCGAAGACCCAAGGCGTAGGTCGTTAGGTAGAACAAATGTAAGAGCAACGCTTAAGTTATCTCGTCTTTTGGCTCAACATAGGTCATCATAAATATGCATAAAATCATTTTATTAAATTACATTTATTCATAAACATATTTTATTAAATCATATTTATCATAAACATATTTTAAATACTTCAAACAAAATGATGTTAAAGTTTTCATCTTAACCAAAATGGTTTTTGAAGTAAGTTTTCAATTCTGCCTCAGAATAATCGATTATCAGTATATGCATAATCGATTATGCTGTAGACCGTTGCCAGTGTTTGAACTTTGCCTCAGAATAATCGATTATGCAGTATCAGATAATCGATTATTCAGCAGAAAATCAGCTTCTGATTTTCTGAACGTTGGAGAATAATCGATTATCAGATACTGAATAATCGATTATCTGGGCACAAAATCAGCATAATTGATTGCTAATTAAGCAACGGGCATACACCATTTTTCACCTATAAAAAGAGGTCTTTTGAGCTGATTTTAAATAGACAACACCTCCCAATATTGATATACATATTGACATTATTTGAGCATCATTTTAGAGCTTTTGTTGAGCCATTTGAGAGACAATTTTGAGTTTTTCATAGAGCTAAATTTGTATCTCTTTATCTACTCTTTTGAGAGAGTTCTTGTTGTAAAATAGAAAGGTGTTTGAGAAGAACATATCTTCTCATTGATTGTCGGGTTCGCTAAGTACCCTAAGTCTTAGTGTGTGAAGTCTTGTGGTGCGGTATCCACGAGCAAGTTGAAGTCTTGGGGTGAGGTATCCTCGAGCAAGTTGAAGTCTTGTAGAGTGTACATCTACGAGCAAGTGTAACGGTTTGTTAAGCACCCGTAAGCTTAACGGAGTTAGTGGAATCTCGAGAGAGTCTCTCGGGGACTGGACTAGCCAGAAGTTGTGGTGAACCAGGATAAATTCGGTGCGTTCTTTCCTTGTTAGTTTAATTACCGTATTTATTTTATTCCTGCAATTTTAATTCCGCAATATTTATCAATATTCCTGTGCCGCACTATTCACCCTCCCTCTAGTGACGGGCATAAATACTAACAATCCCTTAGTAAGAGGATCCGCAATCTCATGGAGTTTGTATTGATGTGCTCTATGCACAATTGTCCATTTTGTACTCTATCTTTAACAACTCGAAACTTGACGTCCATATGCTTTGCCTTCGTCAAACTACTATTATTATTAGCATAAAGGACTGCTGATCTGTTGTCGCACAATAGCCTGAGTGGCCTATTAATACTGTCTACTATGTGCAGTCCACTAACAAAATTTCGCAACCATAATCCCTCATTGGATGCCTCATAACATGCCATGAATTCCGCTTCCATGGTGGAAGTCGCCGTAAGAGTTTGCTTGATGCTTTTCCAAGAGATAGCACCGCCAGCAAGCATGTAGATATAGCCTGATGTAGACTTCAGACTATCTTGACATCCAGCATAATCGGAGTCGGTGTACCCGATGATCTCAAGCTGGTCCAATCTCCGATATGTGAGCATGTAATCCTTTGTTATCTGTAAGTACCGCATGACCCTTTTGGCTGCCTTCCAATGGTCCATTCCTGGATTGCTGAGATATCTGCCCAGCATCCAACAATATATGCAATATCAGGTCGTGTGCATACCTGAGTATACATCAGACTCCCTACAGCCGAATCATAAGGTGTCTTCTCCATTTCCATGGTTTCAAAACTATTCTTTGGGCACTGTTAAAGACTAAACTTGTCTCCCTTAGCAACAGGTGTGTCGCCTGGTTTACAATCCTGCATGCCAAATCTTTTAAGAACCTTATCGATATAGCCCTTTTGTGACAGACCGAGAACACCTTTGGAGCGATCTCGATGTATCTGAATTCCTAATACAAAAGAGGAATTACCAAGATCTTTCATTTCAAATTTCTTTGAAAGAAATTTCTTAGTTTCGCGCAATAATCCTATATCGTTACTAGCAAGCAGTATGTCATCGACATATAAAACCAGAAAAATATGTTTGCTCCCACTTAACTTATGGTATATACAGTCATCAGCAATATTTGGTTCAAAACCAAAAGATGTAATGACTTCATGAAACTTGTGATACCATTGACGGGAAGCTTGCTTGAGCCCATAGATAGATTTCTTTAATTTACAAACCCTTTTCTTTGAGTCTCCCGAAACAAAGTTTTCAGGTTGCACCATATAAATTGATTCCTCAATATCACCATTGAGAAACGTTGTCTTAACATCCATCTGATGAAGTTCAAGATCAAAATGTGCTACTAGTGCCATTATTGTCCTGAAAGAATCTTTCGATGAAACTGGAGAGAAAGTCTCTTTATAATCAATGCCTTCCTTTTGAGTGTAGCCCTTTTCAACAAGGCGAGCTTTAAACCTAATGATATTGCCCTCTGAGTCCCTCTTGGTTTTAAATATCCATTTGCAACCAATTGGTTTAACACCTTCGGGCAATGAATCAAGCTCCCAAACGCCGTTATCGCTCATAGACTTCATCTCATCATTCATTGCATCAATCCACTTTTGAGAGTTAGAACCTTTCATGGCTTGACGGAAGTTGATTGGATCATCTTCCTCAAGTCCAATCTCATTTTCTTATTCTTGGAGGAGGACAAGAATATCTTCCACCATTTCCAAGTTTGCCTCATGTTCTTGAAGAAATACAACATAATCGTCCGGAATTGCACTTCTCCTCTCTCTAGTGGATCTCCTTAATGGCACTTCAGGTTCTTGAGGTTGTTGAGTTTGATTTTCATCAATAATATCAGGAACTTGATCAGGGAGATTATCAAGATTGTCTTGAACTGGAGTTGTGTGATCCCTGTCAGGAATGAGAACATCCTGATCAAGATCAACAACTGAAGGAAGAGACACGTGTTCTTCCTCAAAGACAAAATCTCTAACTTTATCTCCCCACCACCCAAACTCAGTATCCTCAAAGAACCGAGCATTACCCGTCTCAAAAATAGTTCTAGAAGTGGGATCATAGAACTTATAACCCTTGGATCTTTCAGAGTATCCAACAAAATAGCTACCAACTATTTTAGAATCCAGTTTCTTTTCATTTGGCATGTAAGGCCTTGCCTCAGCTGGACAACCCCAAATGTGTAAGTGCTTTATGCTGGGCTTTTTTCCAGTCCAAAGTTCATATGGGGTTTTGATTGTAGCTTTAGTTGGAACCCTATTAAGTATATATGTTGCGGTTTTCAATGCTTCTCCCCAGAGTGAGTCTGGCAAAGTAGTATGACAAATCATACTTCTCACCATGTCCTTTAGTGTCCGATTACGTCTCTCAGCTACACCATTCATAGTAGGACTACCTGGCATAGTGTACTGAGGAACAATCTCACACTCATCTAGGAATTTGGCAAATGGCCCTGGACGTTGTTCACCTGAACCATCATATCTACCATAGTATTCACCACCACGGTCAGATCTAACGGTCTTAATCCTTTTGCCTAGTTGATTTTCAACTTCGGTCTTATATGATTTGAACACGTCTATAGATTGGGACTTCTCATGGATGAGATATAGGTATCCATAACGAGAGTAATCGTCTATAAATGTGATAAAGTATTGTTGACCATTTCTACAAGGTGTAGGAAATGGCCCACAAATATCCGTATGTATCAATTCTAAGACATCTGAAGCTCTCTGGGCACCTAATCTCGTCTTGTTTGTTTGTTTACCCTTGATACACTCAATGCAAATATCCGAATTTGAGGAATCAAGGGAATCAAGAATTCCATCCGACACGAGTTTCTGAATTCTTTGTTTGGATATGTGACCCAAACGCTTGTGCCAGAGTGATAAAGAATTCTCATTGGATAATTTTCTTTTGGTACCACACGAACTTGTATGCAAAGTTTCATTATGTGAGGTTATTATGTCAAACAAATATAGGCTATCATATGCTGATAAAAGACCAGTACCGATAAGATCTGAACTTTGAAAAAGACTCACTTTATTATTACCAAATGAACAAGAATAACTGGATTTGTCCAATTTGGAAACAAAATTAAATTCCGTCTAAAAGACGGTACAATAAAAGTCTCATTTAAATCCAAATAAAAACCAGTCTTAAATAATAGCCTAAAATTTCCAATAGCCTCAACTTCGATCCTTTTGCCGTCACCAACGTAGATGTATCTTTCACCATCACTTGGTTTTCGGCTGTTCAGGCAACCCTGCATAGATATACTTATGTGAGTAGTAGCACCAGAATCTACCCACCAAGTATCTTTAGGTACCGAAATTAAATTAACTTCAGAACAAACAAGAGCAAGAGATATAGCCTTTTTCGCATGCCAAGCGTGGTATTTGGTACAATCCTTCTTCTTGTGATTAGTCCCCTTACAGAAAAAGCAACCTGATTCTGTAGTTTCAACCTTATTTTCCTTGTGTTGCTTCTTCTGGGGCATTGAGACCGCAACTTCCTTATTTTTCCTTTTCTTGTTGTCTCTAGAAAATGATGTCAAATGAGCACTTTCTGTCTTATCTTGCTTTATTCTCTCTTCCTCTTGCACACGGTGTGAAATGAGTTCATTAAGAGTCCATTTCTCCTTTAGACAGTTGTAACTGACCTTAAACTGATTAAATTGTGCAGGGAGAGAGATAAAAACTAAGTACACAAGCAGTTCCTCAGGTAATTGCAACTTGAGTGACTTTAGTTTTGAAGCAATATGAGACATTTCAAAAATGTACTCCCTTATGTTTCCTTTGCCTTTATACCTCATGAAACAAGTTTACTCAAAAGAGTACTAGTTTCCACCTTTTCGTTTTGTGCAAAATACTTTTCAAGGTCCTCAAGGAAAACTTTGGCATTATTTACAGTCATAGTGCCCCTAAAAGATTCTGGAATTGCACGTTTCATGATCATAAGACTCATGCGATTTGAGCGTTCCTACTTCTCCATCTCCTTCTTGTCATCAGAAGAAGATGTATCCTTAAGAGCAGTAGGTTCCAAAGTGCAAGGTCTAGATCCATGCAACCGAGAACTATCATAATGTTTTCTTTCCATTCCTTAAAATTTGTGCCGTTAAGCACAGGGATGCTGTTAATGTTCGCAGATATTGTAGCAGCTGAAGAATTCACTGAAAATAGAACAAGGACAACTTAAAACATGCTTACAATTATTTGAATTTTAACTTTAATATACAGATTCAAAATAGGCAAATCCCATTACAAGATACCTAGCACAACATTGATTTTAGTCTTTGGACAGAAAATCAACTTGTAATTGGTACTCTTGGTGTAGTAATCAAATATTGACAATGAACTCCTGTCACATATCAAGCCTTCCTTTGGGCCGACTTAATATTCACATGGAAAACTTAATAATTGTCACATATTCATCACCACAAGCATGCTCGAATTCCTGCCAAATAACAACCTTCCTTTGGGCCGGTGTTAAACGCATGGAATACGAACATACACAGTCATCTTATATCTTAAAACCAATCAATCTTCACAAAAGAGGTTACTTTGGTAACACAATGTTTTAATTGACTAATCTAAAATATTAAATGCAAAATTAATTAGTTCTTTAAGCCATATATTGAATCTTAATTGAAAATTACATATGAGCTATTTATGGATTTTCAACCTAAATATACATGTTTATAAGGTAAAAGCTGAATCTTAATAAAATAATGATAGGCAAAACACCACTTTAATCATTATGTCTAAACTTTTGTTAAAGTAAAATGGAGTTTTTTCGGATGAATAAGTGCATGAGTTTTCAAAATATGGTTTACTTTAATAATGGTCATCATTTAGCTTTAACAATAGTGTGGCCATATGTACTCAAGTGCTTTAATTGTGGACCAAAACAAAAACTTTTCTTTAATAATGGATAAAATATTAATGTTATAATATTAATCTTGCAACTAGTATTAACAATTTTATATAAGTGCAATTATGTCTCCATCAGATTGACAGATAATCGATTATCCCTTCCTGATAATCGATCATCTTGGCCTTCTGGAATTTCCAATTTTGCTGGAAATTCCAAGATAATCGAGTATCACTTCCTGATAATCGATTATCTTGGCCTTCTGGAATTTTCAATTTTGCTGGAAATTCCAGGATAATCGATTATCACTTCCTGATAATCGATTATCTTGGCCTTCTGGAATTTCTAATTTTGCTGGAAATTCCAGGATAATCGATTATCCCTTTAGGATAATCGATTATCTTGGCCTTCTGTCCATCAACTTAATGGGGCTTTCAACAAAAGGCTTAATCTAAGGAATCATATTCAACAATCGAAATTATGCAAATAATTTCAACATTTTAATCCATCTGGTGATAGCAAGGTATTGAAATACTGAAGTTTTTCATCAACAAATCATTCACCAAAGCATGCAATATCAAGATACTGGAACTTCAGAATTAAAATTCTATTTGAATTTAATCACAAAGCATTATAACATTGAATCCATGAAAAAAAATATAGATTCGATATTTTCAAAAAAATTCCTTACAAAATTATATATCAACAGCAAGATTCAATCTAAATTCATAATAGCATATTTGCCACAATATTGTACTAGACAAAACAGTAGCACACGAAATTCTTGAATTGCAGTTTTGAATCACGTAGCTATAAAATTTCCAAATGACCCAATACGAAGGAGGCTCTGATACCAATTGTTGGAATAAATCCGACTATAAAACTGTAGCCTTCATATCGAATTATTTGGAACTATAACATAAGCGGAAGCGTACCTGAATCCATAAGTGGAAGCTCCTTGATCCACCTTGGAGATCGTCCGGGGTTAGGTTTTCCACTTGATATGCAAGCTAGTATTACTCTCTCTAGCAATGGGAACTCAAGAGGCTTGGCTTGCATACAAATGGGAACCATAACCCTATTTATAGGCATGTAACCTTAGTTAGCCCATCATTAACTAAGGTTACTCTTTATGGGTATCTACACAAAAATTTAGACTCTACACTTTATATGACGATGTATTGGCCTACTTAATAATAATATCCGAAAGACCACAAATTTAGGCCAAACCAAAAGATAGCACATAACATATAATTAATCCACATATTATCCATATGTATGTAGTATAAGTCCATATATCTAACAAGGATCAGATCCTATTGCTAATGTCATTTAAATAATAGGCAAGGCTATGAAGGTGAAGGTCTGTTTATTGGAAAGATAATGGAACACTCATATGATTTCTAACTTAGTCAATGTTAATATTTCGAGAAACATTGCAAACACAAGAATTGGAAATAGAAATATTAAGGATCAACCTATTTGGAAAGCCGCTACTAGTGGAATTTTCACTTGGTCATTTGCATTTGATCTGCTTAGACAAAGAAGACGCAAGCATGAGTTGTTACGATGGTAAACAACTTCCACATTCGAGTCTTCCCAATAATAAGGTGGGAAGTTCTTAAAGGAAAGGATGCCGAGGGTTTATTTAAAAACAAACCTCTCTACCTTAGGGTAGGGGTAAGGTCCAGGGACGGAGCTAGTCTATTGTGTACGGGTTCGCTCGAACCCAGTCATTTTGGTGTAATCTATGTATTTGTATTAAAAACGTATTAAATCTGTACAAATTATTAATTAAGAACCCAGTAACTTAAAAGTATTAGAATCCAAGACCCATAATCTTCAAATTCTGACTCCGCCTCTGATAAGGCCTGCGTACACACTACTCTCCCCGGAGAGGAAAATGCAGTCGCCGATGCATTATCTAAAATTGGAGCAGAATCTCAACATGAAAATGCTATACTATACGTAACCGTGAAAGACTTGCCAAGAGAAGCGAGGGGTCCATTTAGAATGGATATAATGTAGCTCCCCACATTCAGGATTAGAACAGAAAAGAAGAAGCAATGACTAATTCGTTATGCTTCATATACAGTTGATGTGGAGGGTCTATCCTCATGGTGCTTTTATTTTAGATTACTAGTTACTAGGAGAAAACTAGGATCAATTAATAGCATTACACCCATATTGTTGGAAAACTATTTTTTGTTTAATTGTACAGAATTAGGAGTGTCCAATTCTAATTTCGAAGACAGGATTTGAGGAGGTTAGGCTTCATATCCCCCTTCTCCATGTATTTATATTTTGGATTCTATTTTACAGGTAGAGGACTTGCCAAACCCCCCACACCAAGGGCTGCATAGGCTAAGTGATGGATTCTGTTAAAAAAAAAGTGTCTCCCCCTTCTAATTGGTTTAAAAAAGAGTTGACTTCAGTAGCCCAACAAAAATTGCTTCTTATTACTAATAAAAAATTAGTGATTGTTGAGAAGGAAAGACACCAGACGTTGTTCTTAAGGTCTTCCTTTTTCGTGGAACCTCAATGTCGGTGATTTTGCGTAATAAGAAACTACCTTGACTTCTAATTTTTGGTGTCCACAGCTTGCTACATCATCCATGAAGACAGAGTTCTGGAGTATTTCTTACTTGGCCAGCCTTGAGAATTTTTTTTAAACTCCCTATAACTGTCACATGGTCTTACATGTGGAAAAGTTTTGGGGAGAAATATATGCTTCTTATGGGGATAGTGTATGGGTGTTAAACGGGTGAGCCGGATATTTATTTTTTAGACCCGTGAGGTTACGATCCGTGCCGGTTTCAGGTTAGTTCTTAAGGGGTTTAACGGGTTCGGGTTCATCCAGGTAAAAATTAAATCGTACGAGTTACGAGTTGAGGGGGCGGGAATGGGTCGGGTTTAGTGTCTTTTTAATTTTTTTTTTTTGAAATTTTGTATAACTATTGTAAGTTATATTAATATAAAGAATTAACATAAATAATACAAAGAAGATGGAAAAAAGTTGCACTTATTGCAAGAGCTACATTTATTTCATAATTCAAAGTTTCAAAGTTTCAAACTTACAAACTAAAAGGTTTAAACAACAAGTAAATTCAAAGGTTTTGCATTGCCCTTGCAAGTTCTTCATAATCAATATGAACTGATTGACCTTCTTCTGGAGTGTTAAATTCGGATGAGTTATCATGTGTTAATATATCTCCAAGTTCCTCGTCTTCTAGGCTATCAACATCTTCACGTCCTTGATTTCTTCATTCCGATCTAATCCAATCTCTGAAACATATTAAAACTTCCAAAGCATTGTTTCCCAATGAGTGACGGGTGTCTTCAAGTTGTTGTCTTGCTTGGCTAAATGCACTCTCCCATGCAACAGTAGAAATTGACACATTTAGCACGTCCCGAGCCATGGCAAAAAGAATAGGAAATTGCTTTTCATTTTCATGCCACCATCCCAGCGGTGAAAATTCCCTTGTGCGATGCTCTTTTTGCTTCTGCAAGTAGAATTGCAGTTCATCAACGTTCTTGCTACTGGTTTGAGTGTTAGAAAATGTAGAAAAAATATCAAATCTATCAAGGCCTTCATCATCATCCACAGTAGCAGAAGTGGTACGGTGCATAGTGGGATTAATATTGCCTACAGCATGATCGGCATCATCAGTTACATTTGAATAATAATTATATAATTGTTGTAAATAATCATTTAGCTTGTTCATAGAAACATATAAATCTAGGGTTTCAGTTGGTCCAATCTCTATATAAGTATATAAAGCATTCATTAATTTGTGACAATCAGACATCTTAATAGAAGGATTTAAAACAACACCAATTAAGTAAATCAGAGGAATTGGAAAGAAATACTTTTTGAATTTTGCTTGGATCTTTTCAACAACATCGTTATATTTTTTTTCTTCTTAAATTCAAAGAGTAAAAGAAATTTTAGCTATATGTACTAACGCATAGTAACAGTAGGGTAATATGCTCAAGAAAACTCAACAGTAGCTTTATAAAATTTATGTAAAAATTTACCAAAATCATTAATAACCTCCCAAGTACTAGTTGTTAATATACGATTTGGATCAGTACAATGCGCATTAGCAACTTCAGTTATTGGGAATCTATATTTGTAGCAACATTCTAAAAATATATATGTATAATTTCATCTAGTAACAATTTTGTCTGGCATGGATCTGGATTTAAGGTTATACTGCACACACTTATTCTTAAATTCCTTTATTCTAAATTGTTTATTATTTCCTTGAATAACACAAACTGCTTTTCTAACATGAGTAATCTCAGCTAAAAATAAATCAAGGCCACTTTTAACAATTAAATTATAAGCATGACATGCACACCTAACATAAAAAATGTCATCAAGAGGTGGTTGCAAATGCAATTTTAATATTGAAATTGCGGCATTATTGTTAGAAGCATTATCAAAAGACATACACAATACCTTTTCCTTTAGATTATAAAATTCAACAACTTCACAAATAGTGCTACTTATAAACACAACAGTATGACTCTGATCTTCATCATATCTAAAATCGATAATACGTTTTTGCATACAAGTAGTATCATTTATCCAATGGCATGTAATTGTCAAATAATCATTTTCATTAACGGCATGTCCAATATCATAAGTTAGAGAAACTCTACAAGGAAGGTGGCTAAACAAATAACGTATGTATGTTTGATATTGTCCATGAAATCTAAAGATATTAGCTCTACAAGTGCTTCTAGGGATACCTTCCTTTGAATATACATAATAATATATGACGAAGAAGCAAAAGAAAAAGGTAGACATCCCAAAGGAATCATTTCTGCTAACTCCTTACGATCTTTCATTTTATTATATTTCACTAGACCTCCAGTAGTAGGATTAAGAGTTGTTTGATTTCCATCACCATCAGCACCCCATTCTATGGGATGCTCAGTTCTCATATGTCTACTAAGCGTCCTAGTTCCTCCTAAATTTCCTCCATTCAAATGTTTAAAATCACTGGTACAAATTTTGCATTTAACTCTATCAGTACCCTCTATTATTTTAAAAAAAAATTCAAACTTTACTTCTTTTTCTATGATTAGTATTCGGAGACCCAGGTGGCCTACTTTTAGTGTTATGAGCACCACCCCTTGTAGCAACTCCAACACTACCAGTTCTAGCATTAGTAGGTGTAGCTGGTATCTCATCTTCTATTCCTATTTCATTATCTTCTATTCCAAAATGTTTTTGTAATTGTTCATAATCTATATCTATGTTATCATCAGGCGATGTTTCAGAAAGATGTGCAAATGATAATGAGTTATTACTATTACTAGATGCTGAAGGACTACCTCTATTTTTATTTTCCCTACCAGTAACTTATTTATAGGCTCTTCTAGCAGCACTAAACATATTGTAAAAATTAAAGTATAAGCTAAAATTAAATATGCAATTAAAATAGTAAATAAGAGAAAGAATTGGAGGGAGTGCATCGAATTCGACAATGAATTGAGCACTTGATTATGCAATTCCGATGTTACCATGAACAAACGTCAAGCAAAAATTTCAAATTTGAACTTCAATTGTAACTTCAAATTCCGAATTATAAAACACGATAAAATAAATTCAAGAAAATAGAGCCAAATAAAATTAGTATATGAAATAATGAATTGAAGACTTGAAGTCTTGCAAATTGGAGAATGAGAGAATGAAAGAATGAGAGAAATTGAGATTGAGAAATGAGTATTGACTATTGAGTGAAGAAATGAAGAAGGGGGAGAGGGATATTTATAGTTTTAGAGAAGGTTAGTTTTGTTAATTGAAAAAGAGTTAAAAATTAAAAGAAAAAGGCTATTTATGCAATATTTCTATTGGCCAACGGACCAAAATGTGGTCTGACCGTTGCCAATAGTCTGTGGGGCCCACAAGCTCAAAAATTATTTTAAAAAAATTATTACCGTGTGAACCGGGCCGGTCCGGTAAGAGGAACTATTCACTCTACCGGGTTCAACGTGTTTCGGTTACCTGTTTGGATTAAGTAAACTGAGCCAATCCCCCAAATCTCCTAACCAGCCCAGCCCCTTATTATTGATACGGGCCAGTTTCGGGTTCTACCGGTCTAGGCCGGTCCGGAACCGGTCCAACCCGACCTGTTAAAACCCGTAGGAGAGTGTCACAATCCAAATCGATGAACCGTGATGAGCATTCGATACTTTACTTAACTGAATACCAACATAACATATCTTTTCTATTAGAGCAAAAAACTTAAGTAGGCAAAATTTCAGGAAATATTCCACTTGGGTAGGCAGATAAATGTATTGTACACATTAGGCCATATTTATATTTCTAGCAAAAAATCTTTAAAAAATTACCCCTAAAATCAAGTATCAAAATCTTTCATTTCCTTTATAGTTTCATTGGCAGAGACTGGAAATTAGGTTATACATAACAGTAGTAACCTCTTCCATTTTATAAATTGCATATATTATACGAAAAACAAACTAGCAGAAAGAAAAAGACTAAATATTTGATTTATTTGTTCTGCCTTGGATAACAGAATTATTATTTTAGTTCAACATAGCGAGGAATAGGATAAACAACACATGTTTAAAAATTTCAGTTGATGGGTTGTTGATCAATATAGATTGGAATTTTAAATCTTTTTGTTTGGAGTTATCGAAGATAATATCATTATACTAGTTTTATAATGTTATACCTTAATACTATTTTAAAGAAAATATTACACACACACACACATATATATATATATTATAACTCAATAAAATTATACCATGTATATTAATAACGAAGAACTAACTGAATATTTATATTTAAATCGATAAGAGATTTATGACTTAATTTGTATGATATTATGTTACGATTCCATATCAAAATTATCGCCGCCATAAAGAAAATTGATCGCAATACACGCAAACCCGCGTGACAATTATCGGAAGCGTGAATTAGTGAATGATAAATAGGAGAAGAAGAAATATCCAAGAGTATATGAAGGCTCCATCAGCAAGATACGTTGATGGAGATACGGAACTAAAAAATACAGGGAGAGAGAAAGTAAGAAAAAAAGGTACTTCCTTGATTAGTGCAATCCGTTAATTTATCAAATATTGAGACCAATTTTATAATCTGCTACAAATTTAAAAAAATGCTTTTTATAAAATAACTGAGAAATGCTATTATTTATTTAAATAATAGTTAAAAAGGGATCAAGCATGTAAAAAGCTCAACTCAAGAATAACAGATCAAATACTTAAAGTATTATGTGAGTACAAAAGAGATTATTTCACATGTACTAAAAAAGATTTTGAAAGTTATGGCTTGATAAAAATTTTCATTTGAAAGTTAGTTAAAGTACAATATTTAATACACTCAAACAATTAGCTGAGTATATTTCGGCTAATTTAGAAAAAGTAAGAGATATCAAGCGGCACAAGCCAACAAAATTTTTAGACATAGAGAAGGTTATTTATAAGTGGTTTCTCAAATACCAAGACTGTATAAATATAACCGGAGAGTTAATTTTGGAGAAGGTGAGAGATACAATGAAACTTTTATATCCTCAACAAGATTTTGAGCACAACTTTTCGCAAGGTTGGCTCAAAAAATTCAAGCTAAGACATGGAATCAAGTCATTTCGTCATTTCGGAGAGAGTAGTTCGGTTGATATACAAGACATGGAGGCGAAATTAGAATCCATAAGGGAAAAAATAGACCGGTTCTCTATTAAAGATGTTTTTAATATGGATGAAACTGGTTTATTTTATAGGTTACAAGTTGATCATTTTCATGCTACAAAACAACTTGAAGAAAGAAGACAGGACAAAGAAAGGCTCACGGTTGTTATTTGTTGCAATGAGGATGGATCTGAAAACATTCCTTTATGGATTATTGACAATATACAAAGCCAGATTGTTTCAAGAATGTCAACAGAAAAATCTTGAATTGTTACTATTGTGCAAGCAAAAGAGCATGAATGACAGGTGTGCTTTTTGATGAATATATTTGTTTGTCTGACCACAAAATGCATGGAAGATGAATTTTGCTTGTTGTAAAAACTTGTCCAGCATATCCAAAAAAATATTGAAGGACTACAAAATATTGAATTACTTTCTTGCCACCCAACATGACATTAAAAATTCAACCTTGTGATGCTTGGATGATGATAGCTTTCAAGATGCATTATTGGCTATCATAGAAAATTTTACTGTAGAATATTAGAAGGCTATAAGCTGGGACAAGCTGATCTAAGTGTCACACCTCCTTCTTTATACGGCTACCTTGAAAGATGACACGTATAATGAAATTTTTTCAATTAAAGTGATATTATTCGAAATGAGATTATTTATTTATAGAGTCACCACTTGGAATAGGTTTGGCTTTCGATGTCCCAAGTCACCGATTTATTTAAGATCCCAAATCGAGAAAATTTTTTCGACTACCCAATTGGAGTCTACGAACCAGAAATTCTTGAGTAAGGAATTCTGTTAATCCGAGGGAAGTTGTTAGGCATCGTCGGATTCCGTGGTTCTAGCATGGTCGCTGACTGGCTAATTTCCTGATTTTATATGTTCCTCCTACAATGCAATTTTAAAATTATTAACCGCTTTATGTCATTTTTTTTAGGAATATTTACAACGTTATTAAAATATGTCTCGAACCACGTCACATAAATGCACCCGAATTATTGACACATTTTAACATCGTTGAGATTTGGATTTGGGTCACATAAATGCGCACCTGAATTTAGGAAGATACATTATTGAAAATACGCGCCTATAGCAACTATGCATTTTAAAATTCGTGGAAGAGCTGTGAAATTCGCTAAACGGCACCTTCGGATTTTTATGAATTTTATTACAATCAGAGGGCCACATAGTGCATGATTTTGTTTAGTGTGGCACGCCCGTTTTATTTTTAAAGAAAAGGAAAACCTAAAGAAACTATTGTTTTCTATTATACGCGCCTCTACAATAAAGGAGAAGTCCTAACTATTTCATATATTAATGACTTATTCAAATGAAGCAATCAATATGCATATTTTCAGTGTTTGTATAACATATTTCTGCAATTGGGCTTTATCCACTAAATTAGACAGCCCAGCAGTGGGTTTCCTCATGTTTCACAATCCACAATAATCTGGGCCTTCGATTGAGCCCAGAAATATTGGACTACAAATTAATCACAAAGAATAAGGACAACATTTTAAGATTGCTACACTGTTACAATTCTTGGTATTATATAATTGATCATTTTAACACATTAAAAAAATTTGACAAAAGAAAATCCTGGTAATGATTTTTTACTGAATCAATATGTTATATCAGACTTAAGATCGACACATACAAACTGATAGGCTTAGTAACTAGAATATGTATACACATGGGGACTTTCTATTACTGATCATAATACAAAATTCAGGCAGGTTATTGATTATCCTATTTTAGTCTACTGAAATTTAAATATATTGAGATCAACAGTCCAAATATAGTCCACCATAGTTTACATATTTATTACAGCACCAAAGATAAATTGCATGTCTTAAATACTACTAAATTGGTAACATTTGTACTATGAAATTAACATGAAAATTTAAATGTCTTCATAATCACGCATATACACCTGTTGCCTTCCCATATTTTTTGAATGAGAATAGTGCCTGGGATTACAGCAAAGAGGAATCCTATGAGTAAAGTAAACGAGAAGCAAGTAACAAACAACAGCTAAATCTACTAGTCAGCCCAGGAATGGTAACAGGAATGCAGGAAGTTTTGGAAAGCAAATAACAGCACATGTTTCGATCCCAAATTCAAACAAAGTAAACAAGCCTAAGAGCAATGCTAAAAATTGCTTCTGAAAATTCTAGCACCTCAAAATGCATATGACTCAATTCACCTTCAACTCATAATGAACATAGTTTTGATTATTATAGAAGAATTTGCCAGGAAAACTTAAGATTTTCTGGGAATTGGTTTTCAGGTGGATGTTCTCGATCTTTTTTTTTTCCTCTAAAATGTGTCTATATTTCTCTGAATGTATATATCTCAATGTATCTGTCTCTTTTTTAAACCATCAGATGACTCTTTTATAGCCAAAGCCTTAGGGCAACAAAAATCTTTTTGTTTTCTTTTTAGTCCTTTACCTATTTTTCAAATTTGCTTAATTGATCCCTTATTTTCTAACTTGTGCCTCAAGTTTTGAGGAAGAATTAATAGAAATTGCATTTTGACCCTTCACTAGAATGTTCCAGGAGTTTGTTACAAGATTCTTATGCTCAAATACCCCAATACCTCTGTCTTCCCTTCTTAATTACTAACCTAGATGTGTTATACCCTGGTGCCTATCCATTTGGTCAGAAATTGACCCTAGTTAACTACTTAAGGTCATAAAACAAGGTTATTTTATCAGCTGGGATCAAATTCCGAGAAAGCTAGCCATGACCAACTACTTAATTGGAAACTATACTATACTATGTAAAAACAAACAACATAAGTAACGAATCGATGCAACACATATATATAGGCGGATTTAAACAAGTATCAGAATATGGAACCAAATTACTCAGAAGAAAATAAAGTTAAACATCACACTTCAGAAACAAGATTTATCACAAATGGACACTGATCAATTTTGAAACAAAAATAACGGAAAGTTAAACTATAGATGACCAATTCTGAGCTTAGCATGATAATCCAAAGGAGTCGAAAGAGACAAATATGACTTCAAAAGAGAAGGGGATCATTCAGAAGCATATTATCAAAACTTAAAACAAATAGCATGTGATGGAAATAAAGTAACTGATCAGATTTTTTTTTACAAATGAGTAGATGGAAACAAAGTAACTAATCGAAATTTTTACAGATGAGCAAATGGAAACTAAATAACTAATCAGAAGTTTCTTTACAGATGAGAAAATAGAAACAAAGTAACTACTCAAAAATTCTACAGACGAGCAAATAGAAACAAAGCAACTACTCAGAAATTCTACAGACGAGCAAATGGAAACAAAGTAATTAATTAGACAGGCAAATGGACATTCATGCACTTACACAAACGAAAAAAGATAAATTAAAAGGCAATCAACAGAATTCAGGGCACTTAGCTTAATTACTGCTATCCTAGAAATTGGACCTTTCAAGTCCAACGGTTTTCAAGCATTCTTGGGAAGGCTTGTTAACCTTTGAGACCCTTGTACCATCGTTTGAGGGGGTAGGAGAGCATAAAGTGTAGGGTTAGCCAGTTTGGGGGTGGGTCTGCGTTTCAGATATGATTTTTGGCCAAATCTAGTTACATTCGAAGGTTGATGGTCGTGGATTTGCATAAAGGAAGACGAGGAGGCCACCTGGGACCATTTTTGAAGGATTCTAGTGAGGTTGGGGTTTGGGTCAGAGTCTTGATTCAATATTCGAGAAAATTGGTGAGGGTTTGAGGGACGGGATTTGGAGGGTTGGAAAGAGGAGAACGAGGCGGTTCAGGGGTGTTAAATTGGACATGTTAGGGGTTGGTGGCGACCATTAGTTTGGATATTCGACGGGCTGGAGGAATGTTTGAGGGAATATGATAGTAGGAGTGGAAAGGGGAGGCTGCGAAGGTCCTACGGTGTATATTTGGGGCCATTTGGTGGTCGCCGTAAAGCGATTTTTGGGTGTGGTTTCAGGGTGGTGGATGGCGGCGTTACAGGCCTCTTATGAGTTGAAGGAGACGAGAGGGTGAGGGGGTCTGAGGGCGATATGGTAGCGTTAGGACATATTTATATTAAAATCTCATCAGTTCTCGACTGTTGATCTGGCAAACCTCGACGGCATGGATCAAACGAGACTAAACGTCGTTGTTTTGGAGGGGGGCTGGATAGGGTAATTATGCGGGTTTGGGCTGGGAACCGGATTAATTCAGGGGGTTTCGTTTGGGCTGGTTGGCCCAAATTTTTTTGTTTTTGTTTTTCATTCCTTTTCTTTTCTTAATTCCTTTATTCCAAAAAAAAAATTAAACTAAACCCTAAGTTAATTTTAAAAATAATTTATACTACCAAGTCAAATTAATTAAGACTAACAATTATTACAAACTTAATCAAATATCATATCACCAAGAAAACTACCAAATATTCACAAATTCAAAACTTTAAACATAGTAAACTACTTTTAGTGATTTTTTTTATATTTTATAAAATTACTAATTTTCTTATTTAATGCAAAGATGTCAAATTAAATCCTAAATGAAAAGGCACATATTTTTTAGTATTTTTTATGACTCACCATGCACGCACCAGTAAAATATACACAAACATGCACGATTAAATCCTAAAGATTGAATAATACAAGGAGAAATCCTAACTCTAGGAATCATGTTGGAGTAATTTTGAGGAGGCAACCTGCCCGGACATAAAAACAAACAAACGAACGAAATTTTGTGCCCCAGCTTTCACCGGGAAAATTTTGTGAGTTATCTGCAACACAAATCAAAGCTATTTCTTTATTGAGAACAACAAAAATCAGGATTGCGTATCCTTTGGACTGATTGCCAGGTTATGTTGGGAAGGAGAAAGGGTCCCTGCGAGGGATAAGAGGAGGATCCACGGGTTATGTCGGGATAGGAATGAAGGGTCCCTGCTGGGGATGAAAGGAAAAGCCATGGGTTATGCCAAGATGAACTGAAAAAACTTCCTGGGTTATGTCGAATAGATCCGTGGGTTATGCCGAGATTGAATGGAAAATTCCTTGGTTATGCCAGGTGGAATCCGCGGGATATGCCGGGATTGCAAGAAAAATTCCTAGGTTATGCTAGGGAGATCCACGTGTTATGCCGGGATTGAATGGAAAATTCCTAGGTTATGCTAGGGGAATCCACGGGTTATGCCGGGATTGAGAGGAAAACTCCTAGGTTATGCTAGGATGAATGAAAAATTCCTAGGTTACGCTAGGAAAGATCCACAGGTTATGTCGAGATTGAATGGAAAATTCCTGGGTTATGCAAGGATGAACAAAAAATTCCTAGGTTATGCTAGGGAGATCCGCGAGTTATGCCAGGATGAATGGAAGATTCCTGGGTTATGCCAGGGAGATCCGCGGGTTATGCTGGGATGAATGGAAAAACTCCTAGTTTATGCTAGGGAAGATCCATGGGTTATGCCGGGATTGAAAAAAAAATTCCTGGGTTATGCTAGGGGATTGGAAGGAAGTGGAGGGCCACAGAGATCCTTTTGAATATGTTGGGGATAGAGCAAGGAAGGAAAAACCCTTAGGTTATGCTAAGGCCAGAAGAGCATAACTCTCAGACTATGCTGGGGAATAAAGGTGGAAAAGGGGGTCCTCAGGTTATGCTGGGGATATAAAGAGAAGCCCCGGGTTAAGCTGGAAAGCGAGAGAAGGAAATTTCTCGGTATGTACTGGAGGGAGGGGAGTGCGATCCTTGGGTTATGCCTAGGAGATCTGCAAGTTGCGCAGGGGAAGGCTAGGTATATGGCCCTAAGTCTGGGGAAGGAGTCAGGGATTGGAGTCCCATGCTATCATATTTATTTATGAAATTTCAGGAAAAGAATGTAAAGAAAACTTCCCTTTTTGCTGGTTATTGATGCAACACTATTCTTAGTCCCTGTGCCATTCCTTTGATTGTGTTTGTCATGTGTTCCCTTTGTTTTTAGATTACACATGTGTCACGTTTTAGTTCAAAAAACAACTTGTTAGTTTGAATAGTGATTGGTTTGCGTCCTTGTTTTGCTTGATTTCAGCCTCATTTCTGTCGGAGGAAAACCCTTAACTTCCAATCTTTGCCTCGTAGGTTGTTCGGGGGGTCCTCATCTTTCAGATTGGTGTTTTGTTTTACAAGCCCTTGGTTATGATTTTTGTCCCGATTTCCACTTCGGGGCTTGCTCTTTGGGATCTTTTGTAGGGACCATTAACCTGCTTGGGCTTAACCTTTCCGATCTTGATTCGCCTTCGTGGGCTCTCAACTTTGAATTTCTTTCTCTCTATTTTCCTGCTTTTGAAGCTTTCGCTGTCATGATCAGCCAGGGTTGGCTAAATACGTATGCTGATACCGGATATTCCTTTTAGTTCTTTCCAGGAGAAAACCTGTGAGGCCGGTCCTGCTACCTTCTCTTGTGGAATGGTCAGGACATCAAAGTTAAAGAGAAAAGGAGTGGGAGAAGCAACAAAACAAACACATGGATTTAGAGAGGTATGTATCTTTTTGGGGAAAAGGGGAGGACTTATCTGGAAGTGCGTGCTGACTTTAAATGGAAACGACATGCTTCTTGGACTAGATGCGTGGCCCAGATCCATTTCTGCTTTCTGATTTCAATCTTTCAAAACCAAGGAAACTTGTTCAGGCTTGGGGTGGTGATATTTCCTCTTTTCAGCTGACGACACCCTTTGCGGGTTTTTACCAATCAGCCTCTCTCATTTCTCTTCTCCCGTCGCCCGATAGCGCTCTTTGTGAGTTTTTACTAAACAGACTATCTCATTTCGTTTTTCCCTGCTCACCGTCGCCTTATAGTGCCCGAAGATTTTCACCGATAAGACTCTCTCATTTATTTCTCTCAAATTGTGTTGTGTTGAATCCCAACAATGATGTTTGTCACGTCCTTGTTCTGGCCAATTGATTGGAAGGACTTGGACCAGGATCTTGAGTGAAGGAAATTGGATGGAAATTTACAACTTTGGAATCATTTAGGCGGGTTTACGACCGAAACAATACATCTCTGCCCCAGTTTTATTTCTTGGGGAACTGAGGGTTTTATTTTTATATGACTGAACCTCAGGGAGAGACTGCCAACGTATCCTTTCGGAATCAAGTCAGACGTAGTTCAGGAAGTGTTTCTTCTTCTTTTTTTCCTTTATGTTTTTTTCTTCTTTTTTTTTCTCTTCTCTTTTTTTATATATTTTGAATAGAAATTCTGGGTTCCAAAGAGGGTGAACAAAGAAACGCGATCGGCTCAAAGGGTCTGCGAAGGATTGGTCGTGTTTAGGGTAGTGGGAAAGAAAGCCTTTGTCATTTCCACCAGCCATAGTCATTGCAATAGGGAGTTCAAACGTAATGTCTTTTTACTACATCTGTGTTTACTGCCATCTCGGGCTCGTCTCCTTCAATGTCACCTAGGTACAATGCTCCTTTGGGCAGTATCTTTCTGATAATGTATGGACCTTTCCAATTTGGAGCAAATTTTCCTTTATCTTCCTGATGGTGAGGGAGAATATGCCTCAATACCAGTTCTCCGACTTCAAAATTCCTAGGGTGCACTTTCTTGTTGTAAGCGCAGGCCATTCCTTGTCAATATAACTACCCGTGACAAACCGCGACCATCCATTTTTCATCAATTAACGACAACTGCTCCAACCGAGTTTTAACCCACTCGCTATCCTCGATTTCTGCTTCAACAATTACTCGGAGCGAAGGGATTTCTACCTCTGTGGGTATGACAGCTTCAGTCTTATAGACCAGTAAATACGGGGTTGCCTTTACCGATGTGCGCATTGTGGTGCGATATCCTAGCAATGCAAAAGGCAGCTTTTCATGCCATTGTCTTGAGATTTGAATCATTTTTCTCAAGATCTTGATGTTCTTGTTAGCTGCTTCGACAGCACCATTATCTTTGGTCCGGTAAGGGGTGGAGTTTCTATGTGTTATCTTAAATTGCTCACATACTTCTCCCATTAGATGAATATTTAGATTGGCTGCGTTGTCTGTAAGGATGGTTGTGAGGATACCGAAACGACAGATGATGTTTGGAATGCACAAAATCTACCCCAGCTTTCTTGGTGGCAGATTTAAGTGTGATAGGCTCAACCCATTTTTTGAAGTAATCAATAGCAACCACTATGAATCTATGTCCATTTGAGGCTTTTGGCTCAATCGGCCCAATGACATCTATTCCCCAGGCAGCGAATGGCCAGGGTGCTGACATAGGATGAAATTCGGTTGGCGGTGCATGAATAAAATCACCGTGCGCCTGACATTGATGACATTTTCGAACGAAGCTGAAGCAATCTTTCTCCATGGTCATCCAATAATACCCTGCTCGAAGTATTTTCTTTTCTAGGACATATCTGTTCATATGAGGTCCGCACACCCCTGAGTGTACTTAATGCATAATTCTTCCGGCTTCCTCGGTGTCAACACATCTCAGCAAATTGAGATTGGGGTCCTTTTGTATAAAGTATCACCACTTAAGAAGAAATTGCCCGCGTGCCGTTGGATGGTTTTCTTTTGCTACCTGGTAGTTTGCTCGGGATACTCTTTTGTTTTCAGGAATCTCTTGATGTCATAATACCGGTGCTGTGTACTGGACTCTGCTTCGGTCACATTACAATACCCATGCCTTTCTTTGATTTGGATTTCCAGAGGATCAACGTAGGTGTTTTCGATGTAAGGCAACATGGAAGCAAGGGTTGCGAGTGCGTATGCTAGCTCATTGTGACAACGATGAATGTACCTGAATTGTACCGACTTGAACCGTTTGCTGAGGTCATCTACATGTTGTCTATAGGGGATGAGTTTAACGTCTCTTGTTTCCACTCTCCTTGAGCCTGTTGGATGATCAAATCTGAATCCCCCATGATTAACAATTCCTCAACATCTTGATTAATGGCCATGTTCATGCCCATGAAGCAAGCCTCGCATTTAGCTGTATTATTAGTGCAGAAACACCGGAGCCTAGCTGTAGCCGGGTAATGCTGACCCGTGGGTGAGATTAAAATTTCCCCAATCCTTACGCCCTTTTGCATTTACAGCTCCGTCGAAGAACATATTCCAAGTGGGGATGTCTTCAGATGTTATTTCCACCGAATTCACTTCTTTATTAGGGAAATAAGTATTCAAAGGCTGATATTCATCGTCAACTGGATTCTTGGACAGATGATCTGCTAATGCTTGAGCCTTCATTGCGGTACGAGTGACATAAACTATGTCAAACTCGGTGAGCATGATCTGCCATATTGCCAATCGCCCTGTGGGCATCGATTTTTGGAATATATACCTCAGTGGATCCAACCTGGTTATGAGGTAGGTGGTATGAGCTTGCAGGTAATGCCTCAACTTCTGGGCGACCCCGCGAAGGGTGTTGAAGGGAGTTTTTTCAATTTAAGGACAATCAAAATGGGATTTATTTTATTTTAGAGATTTTAGACTTGCCACTTGCGATAATTAATGGTATCCCAAGTCACCGGCTTAAATCCATAATCGAGAAAAGTTTGACTCTGTTTAGCAATCAGCGAACCAGAAATCCGGGTAAGGAATTCTGTTAACCCGGGAGAAGGTGTTAGGCACTCCCGAGTTCCATAGTTCTAGCACGGTTGCTTTGACCATACTTGACTTATAAAATTATTTAATTACTGATTTTAGAACCTATGTTCTTTTGCTTCTTTCACCGCTTTTAATTAAGAAAATTATCTTGAAACGGGTCATGCTTACGTGTATCCGTTTGTTTGGCGCGTCAAAAATCATGTCACGCAAACGTGTCCACAATTAATAACGCCTTGTAATTATTAAGAAAGTTTGGCCGAAGTTGCGCGAACACATACTCCTGTTTTATATTTAGAAATCGTAATCATGTCACGCGAACGTGTCCACAATCACAATGATATATTAAATCGACCTAGAGCAACTAGGAGCATTTTTTATTTTTATATCTAGGTTTTGAAGTTAATAAAAGGTCCATAGATGATTAAATGAAAGATGGCACTCCTCGGACTATATAAACTAAAATTAATTTAGAGGCCTATTAAGACAATTTTAGTATTAAGCAAGTTTGTGAAAGTTGCACAAACACATACTCTGAATTGATTTTTAGAATTGTAATCATATTTCGCAAATGTATACACAATCACAAGGGATTAATTAAGAGGATACCTAAAGCTTCTAATGTGTTTATGAATATTATTAGATCTAAATACTAATTGCAAATAAGTTGTATCCTATAGATTGTGCCTCTCCATTTTTCTTGTCAGGTCACCGAAATTTCGTTCTCCATTTTTCTTGTCAGGTCACCGAAATTTCGTAAAGTACATTTACTCCACAATGTTTAATTGCACGGCACCACTATGTGACAGTCTTTACGCTATATATATTTTAAGGACTAAAATTAGCAAATATACCTCAGTAACTAAATAAGTTAGAATTGGCTATCACCAACATATACCACTACTAATGAAATGGTGTGCATGATCAAGTTTGTAAGTCTGACATCAAATACGCATATTAGGCTTAGACTAATCGTTCTTTGCTTAGCCACTCAGCCAGCCTCCGAAAACTGAGTAGTAAACTAATTTTTGATTCGGTTTTGACAATGTCTAGCCTCTCGCTATCTCTTTATCTAGCAAAATTAGGTGGTAATTGTTACTAACTATTACTGTTTAGATACAGGCAACACTAAATGAAAATAAGACTACTACAATTAACATGCTTTCAACCAAAAATGAAAAAAAAAACATGTACTAACAAAATATACAAAGAATAAAATAGTGAAGAGGGAGAACTAGACCTTCATTACTGTAAAACCATCTTCAATGTAATAGAGGAACTCCATAGAAGTTTGAACAACAGCTATAAACCGCGACAGACTCCCGACCAGAAACATCATCAGCGAACTCAAACTCGACGCTAATAGGCATGAAAGAGGGCTGTTTTCGTGGGGTTTCTCAAGCTAATTTTGTATGCGTTTCTGGCTGAAAATTTGGACTGTTTCAAGGTGTGACGCATCTGCATTTTTTGGGAATTGTTTCAAGTGTTTTCGCTTATTCTGCAGCTGCTTTTCAGTTGGCTTTGTGGGCTAGTTGCAGCTAGTTTTTGCTGCGTTTTTAGGAGGTTGCGGGTATAGTGTTTGAGCTGGAATCTTAGCTAGTTTTCATGGAGTTTTCAGGTTACTCTGTTGGACAGAAATGGAGTTTTATCGGTGGTTTGAAGGTGATGAAGCTGCTGTGTTTTTTGGAACTTTGAAAGGGAAGGTTGCTGCAGAAGTTTTATGAAGGAGGCCGTTGGTGTTGATTTCAAAATGAGGTTTATTGGTTGCTCGTTCAGAGAGGGCCTCTTCTGTTTTTCGATCTCCCTCCCTTTTTCATTTCCTGTGCCCCCAAAAAATCCCCCTCTTCTCTTTTTGGGTGCGTTAATATGGTGAGATGAATAGGGGAGCAAGCAAAGACCGGCCAAGCGAGGTGGGGGGAATCCTATGCATGTATGGAGTGAATGAGAAGATATTTCATGGAAAAGGTGTATGTGGATCAGAATACCAAAAATATGGGACAAAAAGAATTAATATATGCAAGGAATATTCCTATTCTGGTAACTGCATTTGTATACGAAAAAGATAGGAAATCTTTTGCCCATATGAATTTTGTTTTGCAAGTCTGACCATATTTTATGATTATGTGCACATATGATTTTTTTTTTCTTTACAATTTGGTAAAATGCAAGAAAAATTCATAACGGAAGAGAATACTAGCAAGACAACAAAAAAGATCTCAATTTACAAGAAAAACTAAACAGGAGAGTATTAATGAATCCTACTACAAAATAAGGAGAAATCAAGATAAAAATTATTCCTATTTTGAGATCCTAACGAGAACGGGACTATTTTTGTGATTTTATTTTAAAAGATAAAAAACTACAAAATAAACTACTACTCCTATCGAGTGAAAATGGTGAGGCAAAATACTAATTACGTGAACATACTATGTTATCAAGATTAGGAGAAAAGATATATTTTTGTTCAATTCTTTCTTTTTGGAAAATAAAATACCAAGACTATTTTTGTATTTTCTTCAAAAATAAAATTAACTAGACAAACTATCAACTAGTTAAAATAAGGAAAAATATTTTTGTAATTTTTTTTAGATAAAATAAAGTAAAGAGAGTGATACTAAACTTAAACTAAATAGTTACGCTAACATATAAAAGATCTTGGGGAGGGTCAAAAATCACATGTCTACAGATGTTTTTTCTTTCTTCTTGCCCTTTGTTACTCCTCCAGACCCGCCCTGAATGTCTTGGGAGGTTGCTCTTATAGCGGATTGGCTTAGAATTATGTCTGTTTTTAATCCATTTTCCACCATTCCCCGATTTTGATAGCTTCCGCAAATGGTTTACCCATAGCCGACATCATATTCTGGAAGTAGTCCGCTTCCTGAGCCTGGAGCAACACTGTGACCATTTTGATCTCATCCTTCGAAGGCTTTACTCTAGATGCCTGCTCACGCCATTTGATTGTGTATTCCCGAAAGCTCTTCGAGGACTTCTTTTTCAAGTTGGCCAATGAGTTTCTGTCTGGAGCAATGTCATATTGTACTGGAATTGTCTGACAAAGTCTCTAGCAAGGTCGTCCCAAATGTGCCACCTAGATATGTCTTGATCCATGTACCACTCGGAGGCAATACCCACCAAACTTTCCCCAAAATAGGCCATGAGTTATTCTTCTTTTCCTCCAGCCCCTCGCAGCTGATTCCAGTATTTCTTGAGATGAGCAATAGGATCACCGTGCCCATCGTACTTCTCAAATTTTGGAGTTTTGAATCCTAAGGGCAAGTGTATATGGGGAAACTTACATAGATCAGCATACGACACACTCTTCTGCCCACTTAAACCTTAGATGTTCTTGAGGCTTTGCTCTATACTCCTCATCTTTCTTGCGATGTCTTCCTGCTTAGGAGTTTTGGGAGTCCTTTCTTGTCTCGGAGTAAACTCAAATTGAGGCGGCTGAGGGTAGGTATAAGTTGCAAATTGAGGAGGCTCCATTTGTAGGGTAGGTGTTTGGAATGTAAAGGCTGAAGGATCAAAAGTGGGCCTAGGCAGTGCAGGCTGTGTTGTGGTCGAGCATGGGGAGCGGTGAAGATGTTTGGGGCCACGCTGAGTATGAACATCTGGGGGCAAACCTCAGAGGATGTTCCAACAAAATGGGCCGAGATGGTTGGGTGTCCTATTGGGATATTGGGGTGACTAATTGGGGCAGTGGAAGTTCCATCCATTCTAGGGAAAAGCTCAGGAAATCCACTAGGCAGCTCCTTTCCACTTGACTAGGCATCCCACATTTCTATCATGCGGAGACGCAATAACCTGTTTTCCTCGGTTGTTGCTTATTCTAAAAGGGATGCCCAAGATTGGGATCTCGTCCGTGATAGGAATTGCTGGCAGAGTGATTTTTGAAGACATTTCAATACTACCCTTTGATCTCGTGAAGTATGGATGTGATGCCAGACTACCACAAAAACTAACCACCGTTATATAAATCCCTGGACTAATTGGATAGACAGCAGGAAACGGTTAGTTTTGTGACAAATAACAGATAGGTATTCGTACGTTGGGGTGTGATGCACCTTTGCAGTTAAATGGGTTTTTATATGTTTTGCAACGGTTGCATACTTCATCCTGCCTTTTCTTTGTTCTTTCCCATTTTCTCTCCTTTTGATTGCACTCTCTCTTTTTCATTCTTTTCTTTTGCTCTATACTTTTCTCATTTTTCCATTTTCTTTATTGGAGTTACTTACAAGATTATGACCGGATCCGATGAGGATTGCCTACGTATCATGATGTCGCGTGAATCAGATCATGCATAGTTCGGGAAAATAAATACGAAAAGTAAAGAAACAATTTTTGAGAATTTTTATTTTTCATTAATAAACCTTCTACTACAAAATATGTTAGCTACTCTTTTTCTTGGAAATAAAACTACAGACTCAAAATAAAATAAAACTACAGACTCAATGGTTAAAAACTCAAGAATACATTAATGCTTCAACTACTGGGGGCCACGGGGTATCATTCGGCCTCGCCTCAGGCTGATGTGCGAGACCCCTTATAATTGCTCCAAATCACTCATAACTTGACGGACAAAAGTCAGTACCATGGCAAAGAAGGTGGTACGAGTCATGTCCTCGCATGTTTGGCACTTTATGGTAATGTAGTCAGTGATAATCCTGATCCTTTCTCTAATTCTACCTTTCTCTTGAAGTAAACGGCTTATCTGATGGTTTCGGGCTTCTAACACTTAGGAGTCGTGAAAGTATTGATCTTGTATTTGCTGTATTTCTTCCTCCATTTAGCTATCAGATTATAACAGTGCTCCCTATTAGCCTTGAAATCTTTAGCTCGTTTGGTTACCTCATCCTCAAGAATGGCTATCTTTCTTCTTAGGCTGATAATGGTCCCTTCATAATTTCTCTTCATTTGTTGCACAAACGTGCCCGTTCTTCTGCTTTCTTTGTCCATCGTGCCCGAATTTTTGCTAGGCTATCTTCAAACTTTTCCAAGTTTTCTTGACATTCAAGGACTTTCTTTTATATTCCACTTATAAGTTTCTCATCAACCCGACTTCTTTCGGGGCTATTGGCAGATATTTTCATCTTTATGATCTGAGCTTTAAAGGCCTCATTTTCTTGGGTCAGTTTCTTCTTTTCTCCCTCATCGGCTGGGGTTTGAACACCATTTTCAGATTGAAGCTCCGTGGCCTTTCTAATTTGCTTATTTTTGCCTTGTATTCATTCTCTTTGATCAGCTAGTACCGTGGCGGTGGTGTCTCAACTGTGAATTGTTGGACATGTGGTCTCTTTGCAGGCCTTTCAGGAATCTTGAATTTCTTGCCGAACCATTCAATGTATTTAGGGTCCACTTCACCTCTAGCTCGGTCTCGCACTATGGTCTTAGGTTCAATAAACCTACACCCATTCCACATTAAGCAAATTTTCCCTTCTGGAAATGCGGCTTTTGGACCAAATTCAATGGCATGTTTACTCAAATCTTCATCATTGTAAATGGTTTGAAATCTTTCTAACTGGCGCAACACTCTGTTGAGAGCATAAGTTTGGATGCCCTGAATGCCCATTAGGAGATATAAAATACCCGACATGTGCACCGCTTCGGTGATGGGAAGCCATCAAAATGCCCACTCAATTTTATCAGCGGTCAAGGATCTCAAATGTTCAAGCCAAGCTTCAATACCCATAGGGAACTCAATACCTGCTACCCGGCTTTCAAACTCTTCAATGCAGCTCAGACCTGTCAAACCATAACTCATGTCTCAGCCGTTGGATCAAAGATCCTCGACGGTTGAGATTAATTTAAGCAAAACGACGTTGTTTTGATTTATTAAGGGGCTGGACCGGGTCTAGGACGGATATGGACCAGGTTTGGGGGTTTGGATTTGGGCTTTAGACGAATTTGGCCCAAATGTGGGCATTTCTAATTAAACTTGATTTAGTTTTCTTTTCTTTTCTTTCTTCTTTTTTCTTTTTTTTTTAAATTAAAATATAAATTAAAAATAAAACTGAATTTAATCCTAAAAAATCTTATAAAGTAATTTTAAATAAACTAACACCATTAATTAATGACAATTTTAAGTAAACTAACAAAAGTTCAAATTAAACAAAGCAATAATAAATCCAAATTTTGATTTTTTTCATATTTTTATAGAATCTTAATTACCAATTAAATCAAAAATATGTAAAATCAAATTATAAATGCAAATGCAATATTTTTATATTTTTTATGAATTATCTAAATTAAAAATACACATAAAAATGCAAACAAACACGAAAATTATGTAATTAATCCTGAAAAATCAAATAATTAAAAGGAAAAGAATTCAAAATCTAAGAAATTTGTAGGAGTAATTTACGCGAGGCAAAATTCACATGCTCACACTTAGTATTCCTTTTCTTCACAAAGTAGTTCTGATATGTAAGTGAGTTTAACTAGAAAATGGAGAAGACTTGAAAGGTTTATGCAGCATGTTCAGGTGTAGAAATCAAGGAATGGCAATAATTATTTGGCCTTCATGATTTTCAATAGTTGTAAATTTTTATGGTTTATTTATTTAGCATCTGAATGTATTTTAAATAAAAAATAGTTTAAAAGGGGTCTAGTTAGTTTTAGTTAGTTCTCTAAGGCCCAGCAATCGTTAATTTAGTTTGACGGCTTTGCAATGTCAAATTTACAAAGATAATGATGCCTAATATCTTTTGTTGTCATTTCTCAAACCTGATGGATTATGCTGTTGTACGGGTTCGATGTCGAAACCCAGAACATTAAGCTTGAGTGTTGTGGAGACTCAATGTTGAGTCTTTCACTCAGAAGCAACGAGTTTATGAGTTTGGGCTCACTCTTGGGCCCAAGTGGGACAGTCTCTTTCAAATGGGACCTGGGTCGTTCCTTTCTCGTTGGGCTACTGGTTCGCTTGTGCTGGGTCAAGCTTGCTTAAAATAATTGACTCTTTCTCATGTAAACCTTTAATTAGTTTGAGTAAAACCTTTAAATGTGCTTAGCATTCAGCAAATTAAGGCCATTAAGTAGATTGGAGGCGCCCCATATTAGGTAATACAAATAGTTTATGGCCCTCCGGAGTTGAGTTTAAATTCCCTTTTACTAAATGAACTTGAGGTGCGCCACGCCAAATAAAATCTCCAATGCACGGCCCTTATTTAATTATTTCTTTTAAAAATTCTTAGAACTTGAGGCGTACTATTTAGCGGATTTTCCATAACCCTCGCAAAGTTAAAACGCATAGTAGCTTTAGGCGCATTATTTTAGTAATATTACCTTCCTAAACTCGGGTATGCATTTCATGTGATCCAAATCCAAATCTCAATAACGTTAGATAAAATGTGTCGTGGTCCGTGGGTGCATTTCATGTGGTGTGGTTCAAAGACGCGCTTTTGATAATGTTGAATCTTTTCTTAGAAATAGATAAAAAACGGTTTAATAAGTTAAAAGATACCATAGGCTAAAACATATATTAAAATCAGATAATAGGCCAATTATGATAGTTTAAGCGACGGTGTTAGAACCATGAAATCCGGGGGTGCCTAACGCCTTCCCTCAGGCTAACAGAATTCCTTATTCATAATTTCTGGTTCGTAGACTTCAAAAGGAAAGTCGAATTTTCCTCGATTTGGGATTTTAAAATAAACCGGTGACTTGGGACATCAAATAAACTATCCCAAGTGGCAACTCTGGATAAAATTGAATAAACAATCTCATTTCAAATAGTGTCACTTAAATTGGAAAAACTCACTTGTACTACCCTCAGGTGTGTAAAAAGGAGGTGTGACAGCTCTAACGACTCCGCTGGGGACCCAAACCCAGAACTTCGGTTCAGGGTTCAAGAATTTGAGCTTAGAATAGCAGTTATGATTGGCTTTATCTATTATCTGATTTTACTATATTTTTCATCCTAATGTGCTAAATTCTTTACCGCTTTGATATTTGGTGAATTGTATATAAACTGATATTAAACCTCTCCTATCTCTCTGAGTCTTCAAAATCATGGAGAAGGGTGAACTTCGTGTGACTTGTCTTCTGTCTAGAGTCTTATCCCATTTTAGAACAAGGTTCAGACAAGTTTCTAAGCTGGTGAAGCTTCTGTATTCCCGGTACCCCGCCCCCCAGCTCGAGTTGTCCACTCGGGTAAGCCAAGTCTAGAACAATAAACCCGGGTTTTAAACCGAGTATAATAAAGCTTCATACCGGATCCCTAGTAGCAACGCTTGTTTTTATCATGTGCATTTGACTTAGGAGACTCAACACAAGGGTTGGGTCTGTCTAGGACAGGTGTACCTGAAATAAAAAGATCATCCAGATGCATTGTACCTGCTACTTGTACATTTATTTGCTTTGAATTTGCATGTTGACCGGCTTGTGAATAATAGAAGAAATTGGAAAAGAAAACAGCAATGTGAGGGCTCAAAGAGTTAGTTACTTGTTTTGAAAAATCACTTTCCAAAATATGCTGAAACTCTGCCAAAATTCTGATAAAAATTTTCTGTTTGAAAAAAAACTGGTTTTTGTTTTTGTCAAATATGCCCGAACTACGCAAGTTTGATTCTCATCGGAATCAAAACATTAATTTTTTGTCACAAATAAGCCGCGTGATACCACTTTTGTTTCAATAAGCCGAATGTCCCCAGAAGGGCGTCGGAAGGTTGTTTTTGCAAGAATAGCCACATTAGGTCATTTTTAACGGTTAGTAGGCACAACCTTAAAATCTTCTTCCTCGAAGCGCTGAAAGATTGTATCTGCAAAACGGGGTTTTATTTTTTGAAGTAAAAATTTTAAAAAATGTTGTTACTCTTTTGGGTCAAAATGAGTTGTTAAATTGCCTTAATAAATGTGCATGAGTCCTTAAAGAGATCCCCTTAAAGCTCCACATGTGGTTGAATAATCTAGGAAAAGGCAGTAGAGAAACAGTGGTAAAGGTTTTGGGAGGCCTCGTCAGACTATTGAACGTCAAGCCGAGATTGGACGTAATTGAAGCTTCAATACCTTTTTGGGACCCGACTTGCAATGTGTTCTGTTTCTCTGACTTAGAGCTCACACCTACACTGGAGGAAGTTACGGGTTATGCAGGCCTTAACGGAAACCTTAGAAGTCAATATCCATTTTCACCAAGACCGGTATCTACCAACAAATTTTTGGATTTGTTGAGTATTAGTCGGGATATTCAGGATGGAAATTTATCTAAAGGGTATTGCACTCTCCAATTCTTGTATCAATGATATGGTAACCCCCAAGGTTTTGAAGAGCCGAACACTGGTCTAACCCATGCCAGAAATAAAGACAAATGGGAGGCAAGGTAGGGTTTAGCTTTTATGGTAGCATTCTTGGGTGTTGTAGTTTTCCGCAAAAAAGATGGTAATATAGAGATAGGTCTTGTAGGAATAATCGATGTTGCAATCAAGAAAGCCAACAACACTATGGTTCCTCTAATCTTATCTGAAATCTACCGAGCCTTGACTATCTGTCGAGAAGGGGGAAAGTTCTTCCAAGGCTGCAATTTGTTACTGCAATTATGGATGCAGAAACATCTCTGCCACCGGGTTGGGTATATGAACTATGGTATGACAGGTTTGAGATGTATTGAAAAATTTGAAAGTCGAGTGGTGGGTATTGAATTCCCCAAGGGTACTGAAGCTTCGGCTGCACATTTGAGCTCCTTGACAGCTAATAAAATTGAGCGGCCATTTGGATGGTCTTCCTGTCACTGAAGCAGTATACATGTCGGCTGAAGTGCGTTATCTCCCCCTGATGGGCATCCGGATTATCCAGCCTTATGCTCCCCACAGGGTTTTGCGCCAATTAGGAAGATTTAAAATCGTTCCCCATGATGAAGATTTGAGTAAACATGTCATTAAATTGGGCCCAAAAGCCGTATTTACATAAGGGAAAATTCGCCAAGTGTGGAATGAATGTAGATTTCTTGAACCTAAGACCATGGTGCGAGATCTAGCTAGAGGTGAAATAGACCCTAAGTACATTGTCTGGTTCAGTAAAAGATTCCGGATTCCTGAAAGGCCCTCAAAGAGACTCGATGTCCAACAATTCACCGATGGAGCACAGGTTCAATGGGACTGGTTGACCAAAGAAAACGAGTACAGGGCTACTATAAGCAAGTTATAAAGGCAAGTCATGGAGCTTCAGTTTGAAAATGGTGTGCAAGCCGCCACAGATAAGAGAGAAAATAAAAAACTAAGGAACATGAAGCCCTCAAAGCTCATATCCAGAAGATGAAAATAGCTACTAGAAATGCAGAAAGAAGACGGATAAAAGGCTTATAAGCGGTCTGAAAAAGAAAACCCTCGAGTGTCTAGAGGACGGGGAAAAAGTCTGAGGCCAGTTTAGCGAAAATCCGGGCACAATGGGCAAAGAAGGCATAGGAGCGGGCACAGTTTGTGCAACAAATGAAGAGGAACTATGAAGGGACAATCACCAGTTTAAGAAAAAAGGTATCCAATCTTGAGAATGAGGCAGCCAAGCAGGCTAAAGATATAAAATCTGATAGGGGGCATTGTTATGATTTGATGGCCAAAATGGAGGAAGGAATATAACAGTTACAGAATCAACACCTTCATGACTCTCAAGTATTGGAAGCCATGAATCAACAGATAGGGCGATTTCTTCAGGAGAAAGGCAGAATCCGAGAAAGGATCATAGCCATTGCGGACTACATTACCGTGAAATGTCAAGCGTGCGAGGACATGACTTGCATCACTTTTTTCGCTGCAGTGATGACTTTCGTCCGCCAGATTATGAGTGATTTGGATCGGCTGCAAGAGGATCTCATATATAGGCCCGCAGCGAGACCAAATGAGGTCCCGCGGGCACCAGGAGCATTAATATATTCCTAATTTTCACTTGAGTCTGTATCTTTATTTTTGTTGGGGTCTGTCAGTTTATTTTTGATTCTGTATTTTTCTTTCTATCAGAGTCTATTAGTCAGTTCTTGAGTCTGTATTGTCATTTTGATGTTTCAGTCTGTTGTTTTCCTTTTTGAGTCTTTTACTTTTGAGTCGTTGTAATCCAAAATATTTCCTTTTTATGAGTAAAATTGAAAATCCCAGAATATTTGTTATTTATTTTTATATTTTATTGCCACTAGAACTATGCTTGGTCTGATTCATGTGGGATCATGATAGTAGGCAATCTACATAGAATTCGATCGTAACCCAAAAGAGTAAAGAAAAGAAAAAAAACAAAATAAAAAAAGCGGTGATGAAAGGAAAAAAAGAAGAGACGAAAAAAAAGAGAGTGGGAGTAGAAAGAAGAAAAATAGGAAGAATAAGTAAGCCTGGATGAAGCAGTCAACCGTTGCAAAACATGTAGAAACACATTTAACTGTATAGCCGCATCCTACCCCAACGTGAGAGTACCTATCTGTTATTTTTTTTATACTAACCATTTATTGCTGTCAATATTCAGTACAGGTTTTATAGACCGGTGGTTGGTTTTTGTGGTAATCTGGCTTCGCAATACTTTATTAGATCAAAGGGAAGCATCGAAATGTCTTCAAAAATGACTCTGCCAACAATTCCCATCGTGGAGGATAGTCCAATCCCAGGCATCCCGACCTTAGAATCGGCGGCTACCGAAGAAAACAGAATCATGCATCTTCGGGTTATGGAAATGTAGGACGCTTTGGAAAATGGAAGGAAGCCACCAAGCGCAATCCCGGGATTCCTCGAACTTTTTCCTAGAGTAGGTGGTACCTCCGATGTTCCAATCAGTCGCCCAAATACCCCACTAGGACATCCAACTATCACAACTTATTTTGTGGGATCACCTTCTGAGATTCGCCCCAGGTGTTCATGTCCGGGGCAGCTTCAAATATCTTTACCGCTCCACCCTGCTCGGCCACAGCACAGCCTACCCTGCCCATGCCTAGTTTTGACCCCTCAGCTTTCACCTTCCAAACACCTACATTCCTAGTGGAACCTCCTCAGTTCCCCATTTATACTTATCCTCAGCCACCCCAATTTGAGTTCACTGCGGGGCAAGAGAAGATCACCAAAACTTCTGAGCAAGAAGAGATTGTGAGGAAAATGAGGAGTATGGAATAAAGTCTCAAAAGCATACGAGGCTTGAGTGGACACAAAAGTATATCGTATGTCGACTTATGCATGTTCCCTCATGTGCACCTACCATTGGGATTCAAAACCCTAAAATTTGAGAAGTATGATGGACACGATGGTCCTATTTTTCACCTCAAGAGATATTGCAATCGACTGCAAGGAGCCGGTGGAAAGGAAGAACCACTCATGGCCTATTTCGGAGAAAGTCTAGTTGGTATCGCATCTGAGTGGTACATGGACCAGGATATATCCCGCTGGCATATCTGGGATGATCTTGCTAGAGATTTCATCATGCAGTTCCAGTACAACATTGATATTGCTCTAGATAGGAACTCATTGACAAACTTGAAAAAAAAAGTCCTTGGAAAGCTTCTGAGAGTACGCAGTTAAATGGCGTGAGCAGGCATCCAGCATAAAGCCTCCGATGGATGTGGTAGAAATGGTCACAATTTTCCTCCAAGCTCAGGAAGCTGACTACTTCCAAAATATGATGTCCGCAATGGGTAAAGCGTTCGCTGAAGCCATCAAGATTGGCAAAATGGTTGAAAATGGGTTAATACGGGTCGAATTCTAAGTCACCCCGGTATCAGAGCTACTTCCCAAGCCATTCAAGGCGGGTCTGGAGAAGTAGCAAAGGGAAAAAAATGGAAGAAACATCCATGGCGGCGTCGAGTGAAAGAAAACACCATACTCCCAGATCCCGTTTCTCATAAAGAACCCAACAGCACTATTACCCCCACCAAGACGTGGCCTATGCTCTTTAGCCATACCCGGTCATGAATGCTCAACCTTATGTCCGGCCACAACAACAAGCCAACCGGAACCAAGCTCTAATTCCTAGAAACTAGCCTCCTTACCAAGCCCACTAGAATCCCCGACCTCCGCAAAACAACTTTCGTGCTCGGGACCCGCCAAGGAAAACAAACTTCACACCAATTGGCGAGTCCTATTCTAGACTCTTCCCAAAATTAGTCCAAATAGGTTTTTTGCAACTCGTATCCCAGAATAGGCTAAACCTAGAATCACCCTCTCACCAACGTGGCATCCGATGCGTTTATCACACAGAGGCTGAGGGGCATGATACAGAAAATTGTTGGACTTTGAAAAGAGCTATGGAAGACTTGAGAGAACAAAGGAAGATAGTGCCAAGGGATGAAGATATTCCCAATGTGACTAACAACCCACTGTCGGCCCACAACAACGGGCCAGTAATCTGAATGATTTGTGAGGATAAGGAATTTGACCCAGCGGGAAGGCCATCATTGCTATCACTGATGTAGAGAAGAAACCAAAAGCTTCCCGAAGCAAGAAAAAGCGAAGGAAAATAACAAAACCATTCCTCCAAAGTCGGAGAAGAAAATTGAAGTTAGAATTAGGGTAACGCCTCCCAAAGATGTTGTTCTCTATGTCCCTCGAGGCCGTAAAGAAAAGCAGATAATATTGAGTCCACCCAGGAGATTTGAGCTGAATAAGACAACCCAAATGTATGTGCCAAGGGAGATTTTGTGATGCGAGGGCCAATTATTCCACCAAGGCTGAGTGAGCCCATGGTTATTAGTCGCGCGCCACAGAAGCCTATGACAAATCTTGCCGTTGTGCCTTGGAATTACAACAAATTAGTGGTAACCTATAAGGGCAAAGAAATCTCGGGAGAAGTTCAAGAAAATAACCCTGTTGAAAATTATTCCAATTTAGAAGAGGTAAACAATGCCACTGGAAAGCGCTTCCCATCCGTGAGTGTTGAAGAAGTGGAGGCCTTCTTTCAAAAGATGAAAATGGTGAATTATGAAGTGATCGACCAGCTTCTAAAATCTCTCAAACAAGTCTCCTTGTTGTCTTTGTTAATGAACCCTGCTAAACATCAGAAGGTATTGATCAAGACCCTTAATGAAGCATATGTGCCTGTTGAGACTTGTGTAGAGCAGTTGGAGAGAATGGCAAGAAAGATTTTTCACAATCAACCACATCTCCTTCACCAATATTGACTTTTCCCCAAAAGAGGCCGCATAACAAAGCCTTGCACCTAACAGTCAAATGCGATGGGTACTACATGAAAAGGGTTATGTTGGACGGAGGCTCTGGTGTAGACATCTGCCCATTTTCAACTCTACAGCGCATGGAAATTGGGACTAAAAGAATTCGACCCAACAATGTCTATGTACGGTCCTTCGATGGTATAAAAAGGGACATAATTGAAGAGATCGATCTGATTCTGACCATCGGCCCGGTATGCTTTAAAGTAACTTCCAAGTTCTAGACGTGGACACATCCTACAACTTTCTTTTTGGGAGGCCATAGATTCATGCAGCGGGGGCTGTACCCTCCACTCTTCATCAGATGGTAAAGTTCGAGCATGAGGATCAAGAGATCGTGGTCCACGGGGAAGACGAGCAATCAATTTATCGGGACCCGTAAGTCCCATGTATTGAATCAAGAGAGGGAAGTGAGCACATAGTTTATCATGCCTTTGAAATTGTTGTTGCAAACTAGTACAAAAAGGGAAACCCTTGCCCCCAACCCTTCCTTTCTAATGCATCAATCATGGTGGCCAAAGAAATGATCTGATTGGATTCAAATCGGGGAAGGGGCTTGGGAAATCATTGCAAGGTATAACTGAACACATCACCCTGCCTGCTAGTGAAAAGTTCTTCGAGGTAGGTTGTCGACCCACTCCAGCTGATGTAAGATGGGTAGGTGATAGAAAGAATGATGGTTGGGTCTTGCCTTAACCGGTGCTGCATCTATACAGAACATTTGTCAAGCCAAAATACAATGAAAAAGAGGAGGATGAGGCCTTTACGACCGGAGAGATTGAACATATCGGTGGGGCAATGAGGAAGATATTATATGAAACTCACATGGTCCAACCAGGGGAGGGCTCAAGCACCGCTGAGGTGCTGCATATGGAACCTAATGCCAAGCTTTAGAATTGGAAGGCTACGATATTCCCAATCAGGCGGGAGTCCTGGTAGACCTATCCTACCACTTTTTCTGCATCATGAGTTATTCTAGGGTGTAGCTCGGATGTTTTCTTTAGTTTCTTGTCTTTTAATTTCCAATGTAAACCTTGTTATCTTCAAATTCCAAGAAATGAAGTCAATATTTGATTGTTCATCATTCTTTATTATTTCTGATTTTGTTATTTTCCCTCTTTTATTTTCTTTCAGTTCTAATAATGCAGCTTTAAATAATATTACATGCTTGTAGACTTCATACCCAGATCCCAATGCACTATCTAACTATGAAATAATCAACCAAGAACTGAAATACGATGAAGAAGCGGCTTTTAGAGAAATAAATCGAGAATTGGAACAATTTGAGAATAAACCTAAGACTTACTTAAATGATATTGAGCCGATTAATTTGGATAGTTTTGAAGAAATTAGGGAAACCAAGATAAGCATTCACACCAGCAAAAAAACCCATGACGCATTAATCCAACTCCTATGCCAGGGCTAAGTGTTTATTTGGTGGTTCATAAGTTTCCAACTTACCCTGATTGCCATTCGGTCCAGCAAAAGCAAAGAAATTTTAAAACTGATATCAGTGAAAAGATCAAAGAAGAGGCCACGAAACAGTTGAAAGTGGGGGTGATCCGAGTGGTTTGGTACACTACATGGCTAGCTAATGTAGTCCCAGTGCCAAAGAAAGGCGGGAAGACCCGGGTGTGTGTGGATTACGGAGATTGTTATCCAGGATATCACCAAGTATTGATGGATGAAGAAGATGCTGAAAAGATAGCTTTTACCACACCTTGGGGTACATACTGTTACAAAGTCATGCTATTTGGACTAAAGAACGCCGGGGTAACCTACATGAGGGCCATGGCTACCATTTTTCACGATATGATGCACCAAGAGATAGAGGTGTACATGGACGATGTAATCATCAAATCCAAAACCCAGGATGACCACGTATAGGACTTGAGAAAATTCTTTGAGCGGTTGCACAAATATGATTTGAAGTTGAACCCATCCAAGTGTGCATTTGGGGTACCATCCAGCAAACTCTTGGGATTCATAATTAGTCGGAGGGGCATCGAGTTGTACCCAATAACGATAACTTCTATTCGAGATTTACCTCCCCCGAAAACCAAGAAGGATGTTATGAGTTTGTTGGGTAGATTGAACTACATCAGCCGGTTCATTGCCCAGTTCACATTCATATGTGAACCCATATTCAAATTGCTGAAAAAAGATGCGGCAGTCAAGTGGACAGATGAATCTCAGGAAGCTTTTGATAAAATTAAGGAATATCTGTAAAATCCGCCAGTCTTGGTCCCACCTGAGCCAAGGAGGCTTTTGTTCTTATACCTCACAATCTTGAAAAATTATTTTGGTACTGTCCTCAGGCAACATGATATGACCGGAAAGAGAGAGCAGGCCATTTACTATCTGAGCAAGAAATTTACCAGTTAGGAAGCCAAGTACACTTTGTTGGAAAGAACTTGTAACGCTTTGGCTTGGGTCGCTCAAAAGCTGAGGCATTATTTGCAAGCCTACACCACTTACCTCAAAACCAGGTTGGATCCTTTAAAATGCATATTCCAGAAGCTAATTCCACTAAGAGGCTAGCAAAGTGGCAGATCCTTCTTACGGAAATCGACATAGTATATGTCACTCGCACGGCAATAAAAGACAAGGCATTAGCAGATCATTTGGCTAAAAATCTGGTCGATGATCAATACCAACCTTTGAATACTTACTTCCCGGACGAAGAGGTGAACTCAGTTGAGGCAATCTCTGAAGACACTAATGCTTGGAAAATGTTCTTCGATGGAGCGGTAAATCCAAATGGTATTGGAATTGGGGAAATTTTGATCTCTCCCACTGGTCAGCATTATCCGGCCACAACCAGGCTTTGGTTTTTCTACACAAACAACACTGCCGAGTATAAATCCTGCATTATGGGTATGAACATGGCAATCGACCAAGATGTCGAAGAGTTATTGATTATGGGAGACTCAAATCTAATTATCCGGCAAGCCTAGGGAGAATGGGAAACCCGAGATGTTAAACTTATTCCTTACAAGAAGCATGTGGAAAACCTTAGCAAGTGATTCAAGTCAATAGAGTTCAGGTACATCCCTTGCTGTCACAATGAATTGGCCGATGCACTTGCTACTTTGGCCTCAATGTTACCGTATCCAGGCATTACTCACATAGATCCCTTGGAAATTCAAATTCAGGAAAGGCATGGTTATTGTATTATGATTGAAGTAGCACCAAATACCCAACCATGGTACCATGACATCAAAAGGTTTCTGAAAATGCAAGAATACCCCGAGTAAGCCAGTGGGGACCAAAAGAGAACCATCAGACGGCACGCAAGTGGTTTCTTTTTCAGTGGGGATGTCTTGTACAAGAGAACTCTGGACCTCAATTTGTTAAGATGTGTTGATGCAGAAGAGGCTGGAAGAATCATGCATGAGGTACACGCGGGAGTATGCGGACCCCACATGAACTAGTATGTTCTAGCAAAGAAAATTCTCCGAGCAGGCTATTACTGGATAGCCATGGAAAAGGATTGTTTCAGCTTTTTCTGGAAGTGTCATCAGTGTCAGGTGCACGGTGATTTGATTCATGCGCCTCCGACAGAAATACATCCCATGTCAACGCCTTGGCCATTATCGCTTGGGGCATGGACGTCATTGGGCCGATTAGGCCGAAATCCTCAAATGGGCACAAATTCATACCGGTTGCCATTGACTACTTCATGAAGTGGGTTGAAGCCATCACTCTCAAATATGTCACCAAGAAAGTTGTGTGATTTTGTGTAATCCAATCTTATCTACCATTTTGGCATCCCTGTAACTATTATCACAGACAATGCTGTAAACTTGAATAGTCATTTGATGGGGGGATATGCGAACAATTTAAAATAACGCATAGGAACTCTACTCCCTATCAGCCCAAAGCCAATGACATCGCCGAAGCAGCAAACAAGAATATCAAGAAGATTTTAAGAAAGATGATTCAGAGCTCCAGGCAATGGCATGAAAAGTTGCCTTTTGCATTACTTTGGATATCTCACAATAGAGTGCACATTGGTAGGAGCAACCCCATACCTCTTGGTTTATGGCACTGAGGCTTTAATACCCCCCGGAGGTTGAAATCCCTTCTCTCCAGATCATTGTTGAAGCCAAAATTGAGGACAGTGAGTGGTTCAAGACTCGTTTGGAATAGCTGACCCTGATTGATGAAAAGCGAATGGCAACAGTTTGTCACGGCCAGTTGCAGCAACAAAGAATGGCCCGTGCTTATTACAAGAAAGTGTGGCCCAGGAATTTCGAAGTGGGACAACTCGTGTTAAGGCGTGTTCTTTCCCATCATCAGGAAGCGAAAGGAAAATTCGCTACTAATTGGAAAGGCCCATACATCATTAGAAAGATACTGCCAAGAGGAGCATTATATCTGAGCGATATCAAAGGAAATGATCCAGAAGCAGCAGTAAATGCAGATGCAGTCCAAAAGGTACTATGTTTAGTCTGTCTCCAGTGACAACATTGTTCGATTGGGATGACGAAGGCTTTCATTCTCGCTATCCAAACATTGTATACCCTTTTCAAATCTATTTGAGTCGCTTACTATTCTTCGATTACCCTCTTTCGAACCTAAATATTAAAAAATAAAATGAAGAAAAAGAAAAAAAAGGAAAAAAGAGAGAGAAAAAGAGAAACAAAAGAAAAAAAGGAAAGGAAAAAAATAAAATAATAAAAAAAGAAACAAAAAGAAGAAAACAAAAACAACAAAATAAATGTTTCACTAAACTATGTTCGACTTAATTCTGAAAAGATATGTAGGCAGCCTCTCTCTGGGGTTCAGTCACACCAAAGCAAAAATTCAGTTTCGCCTAAAGTGAAATTGGGGCAGATATTATAATGATTCAACGATGATCCCGCCCGAACGGTTCCAAAGTTGTAGTTCGATCCAAGTTCTTTTACCCAAACCTGGTTTAAGTCCTTTCGATCAATCGGCAAAAAGTTTTTCAAAATTGAAGAATGCAGTTGTTTGGATCCGATGCAATCAAGATGAGAAAAATAGAATGAGAGAGTCTTATGGGTGAAAACCCACGAGCACCGTAAGGCGATGGTGAGCAGAGAAATCGAAAATAAGAGAGTCTTGTTAGTGAAAACTCGTAAAGAGAACTATAAGTTAACTCTAAGAAGAGAAATGAGAGAGGTCGATTGGAAAATGTCCACAAAGGGCGCCATCGGTCAAAAAGAAGAAACCATTCACCACCATTGGTACTGAAAGAGTCCTGGCAAGGTTTCCCAGTTTTGAAACGCGGGTCGTAGTGGGTTTATGAGAAGTTGAGATAGTTGGTGTAGATCAGGAATCAAGTCCAAGGAGCATGTCATATATATTGGAAGTCTGCATGCACCTCAGATAAGTCCTTCATTCCTTCCCGAAAAGGACACTTCTCTTTAAATTCATTTTCTTTCCTTTCATTGAATCCCTTTCGATCTGATTCTATTCCGAAACTAATACAAAAAAAAGAGGTAGCAAGATTGGTTTTACGGGGTTTTTGCTTGATAAAAGCCAAGTCCAATGGAAAGTACCCAGCCTCAGCTGGTGCAACAATTCAATCCCGACTGGACATGATAGCCGGTGCTCTGAAACTAGAGTTATCAAAAATGAAAAGAAATCTAGGGTCAAAATCCCTAGAGGCAAGATAAAGTGAAAGTTCCAAAGCCCCACACGATTGAACCGTCGTCTGGAAAGTTTGAAAAAGTTGAGTTCCTAGATTGTAGGAGAGATATCAATCATCATCAAGCCAGCACCCAGTAGAGGTTCTCACCACAAGTGTTGGGCCGAGATCAAGTGATCAAAACGGAACAATTGAAACAGGTGCAATCCAAAGCAACCGCGCAAAAATCAGGTGCAACCTAAGAGGAAATGCGCAAGGGCTAGAAATAGCTCTGCAGCAATAATCAATCCAAAAAGGAAGTCTCCTTTAATGTCTTTCCTGCATTTTTATTCATTTTCTGAAACTAAAAAAGAAATGGAAAAAGAAATGATGAAAAAAAAGAAAAAAGAAGAAGAGGAAGAAAATTCAAAATCATGGTAGCATAAGGCCTCTAATCTCTAGATGGATCCTTTCCAACATAGGATCTCATTCTCTAGTTACCACCAGCATAACCTGGTAGCCTTTTCCATTATAGGGCTCCACTCCCTAGTTGATCCCGGCATAACCTGTTGACCTCCTGGGCATAACCCTAGGACTTTTTTTTCTTTTATCCCGGCATAACCCGTGGACTTCCCTGGCATAACCTAAGGACCTTTTTTCTTTTATCCTGGCATAACCCGTGGACCTTCTTGGCATAACCCAAGGACCCTTTTTTTTCATCCCGGCATAATCCATGGACCTCTCTGGCATAACCCAAGGATTATTTTTCTTTTATCCCGGGATAACCCGTGGACCCCTCGGCATAACCCAGGGACCTTTTTGTTTTATCCCGGCATAACCCGTAGACCTCTCTGGCATAACCCAAGGACCTTTTTTCTTTTGTCCCGACATAACCCGTGGACCTCCTTGGAATAACCCAAGGACCTTTTTTCTTTTATCCCGGCATAACACGTGGACCTCCCTAGCATAACCCAAGGACCTTTTTCTTTTATCCCGGCATAACCCGTGGACCTACCTGGCATAACCTTAGGGCCTTTTTCTTTTGTACAGCATAACCCGTGGACCTCCCTACCATAACCCAAGGACCTTTTTTCTTTTATCCCAGCATAACCCTCGGATATCCCTAGCATAACCCAAGGACCTTTTTTTTTATCCCGGCATAACCCAAAGACCTTTTCTTTTATGCCGGCATAACCCTTAGATCTCTCTTGCATAACTCGAGGACCCTTTTCCCTTTTCTGGCATAACCCGATCAGCTTTCCAGCATAACCTGGTAATTTAAGGCTTCATTCCCTAGTCCCAAGGAAACACAATCCCAAATTTATTGCTTCCAATAACGAGATAGCTTAGATTTGTGTTGCAAATAACTCACAAAAATTTCCTAGTGAAAACTAGGGAAGAAAAATTTTGTTCATTTATTTGTTTTTTGGCATCTGAGCAGGTTCGACCTTGAGGCACAAGATCTGAGGTGGTCGAAAGAATGAGTCTCAATCCAAAATAAAGAAAAGAAGAAAAAGAACAAAAAAAGTGAATTCAAAATGGTTAAGCAAACAAAGATACAGACTGCTCATGATATGATATAAGTCACAAGCTTCGCATGTCCCGTTTTCATCCAAAAGCTGAAGAAAGAACCGCCACATGCAGCTGACGAGCATCAAGTTTCAGATCAGAGTCAACAACAAGAACCAGTTAAGACTCAAGATCAAGCTTCAAGAGATTTATAGATAGGAATCTTATAACTCGTAGTTGATAGGCTTAGCTAGGTTAGCTTTTGATTTTTCATTATTGGTGTAATAAGGAGTTCAACAACAACAACAACAGTAAAATCACAGCTTCTCGGTAGTCCCAGCTACCAAAACATCCAGAACTACACTGACATGATTCCTTTATAGCCGAGGATATGTAGGCAATCTCTGAAGCAAGGTTTGGTCAGATATTTTTCAAAAATGCTTCTCATGGAGTGCCAAGGAGGCAAAAATCTCTCATAATTGCTCATTTTATCTTTGCCTAGAAACCTTTCGTGTCTCCGAGCAAAGATGGGTAGCACTGAGCACGTAACTTGTTCCTAGCATGAATTACTCATACAGAGTTCCCAAAATTAGGATTTTTCTTTTAATTATTTAATTTTTAGGAATTATTGCATGATTTTTGTGTTTGTTTACATTTTTGTATGCATATTTAATCTATGTAAATCAAAAATACAAAATACATTGCATTTGCATTTAGGTTCTCATTTTCTATTTTAGGATAATTAGTCAATTAATGTTACAAAAAATGAAAGAAAACAACAAAAATAGTTCATATTTGCATTTTTACTCTTTAATTTTTGAGATGTTACAGTTTTATTTTAATTTAGGACTTAATTAATATATATAAATACTATGAGGGATAATTAGCTTGTTTTGGCAAATTAATTTAGTTTTAAGAGTTAATTTTGGTTTGAAAAGGAAAAGAAAAGAAGAAATTACAAAAAGACATAAAGAAAAAGTAAATAAGCAAAGTTAGCTTTGGGCTCTTTCTTTTTAAAATTTCCCCAGCACAATTAAACCTCTCCATACTCGTTTACAACAATTAAAACCCGGCCTAAAATCCAGTCCACTTTCGCCAGTCCAAATGACCCTGTTTCACTTAAAACGAATATGAGTCGTCGAGATTTGTTGATCTAACGGCTTAAAAGTGGGGAGGTTTTGCTTTAATACTATCCTAACGTCGTTACAGCCCCCCCCCCCCCAATTTCTCATCTCCCTTACACAAATCCCTTTCAGAGATCCCTCAAAGAAACCCTAGCCGCCCTCTTCTCCACCACCCAAAACCATGGCGGCGCCGACCCCAAACCTCACCAAAATAACAACATATAGTCACCACAATCCTCCCAAATCTATGGTCGGTGACTCTCGAATCAGCTTCAAACTCTTCGAATTTTGAATCCGAGCTTGGCTTCTAAAGTTCGAAATCATTTCGTTAAGCATGTTAACATGCATGACCTTGGGGGTTCGTTTTCATTTTTGAGCTTTGAAGTCCGGACTTGGAGAAACACATATTGTTCATATATTCTTGACACATAACGAGGTATCAATATTAGTTTGGTCACGTCCCTGGTCTCCACTGGTTTCAGTCCATATCGGTAAGTTTTTATTTACCTTTTCTGTTTATTTTCATGGTTTTACCATCTGGTCCCATTCTCTTTCTTCTACCCCTCTCCAATTAGTTTTCTTCTGATGAATTTAGGAAAAGCTCAAGTTCTGAATTTAGGTTTTCTTTTTTTTCTTTCATTAGTTATTTGATATTCATGATGTGACGTGCTTTCTAGTTTTCTCTTTTGATTGATTTTGGGCTGCTCGTGTTTGTTTTTATTTAAGTCATTTTAAGTTTCAGATTTTCTTTTAGTTCTCTTGATTAATTTTAAATCTCTTTTTTCCCTTGTTATGGTTTCACTTTGAATTTGTTTAATTTGTAACCATTTTTGGGTTTGAATTTTCTTTGGGCTTTGATGGATTGGAAATGGTTTCTGACTGAATCAAAGACCAGAGAAAATTCTAATGGGCCAGCCCAAGGTCAACTTGACTCATAACCTATCTGAGACTCAAGGGTAAATTTCATGGTTAACTAAGGGTGGTTTGGGTAAAGTACTGAGGGAATCTCTCAAGTAACCACTTAAGAAGCTTCCTAGAAGCTAAGATATAGACTTGCTTGGCTAGAAAGTCAGAAAGTGAGGGATTTCTAAGCAAAAACCAAAACTCCAAAAGGGCTCAATTGCAAAATCTGAATCCTTAAGGCTGCCTTAGTAGTTGCCTATAGAGGCATTGTGACTTGAAGCTCAAATCAGATTTTAGAAAGCTAAGAAACTCAGAAAAAATAAAACGGCTAAAAATTGAAGAAAAGTCACTATTTCATTGAAACTCTTTGGTGATTTCTTAAGTTCTTACTCCCTGAAAAGATTTTCTGGTTCATATAGTTCAAAATGAATTGAGATTGGGTGTTTGAGGTTTGGTTTTTGAAGCTCACTTTGGTATTTGCTCGAGTGAGGCTATATTTATTGCTTCCATACTCCTTCTGGATTAAGTTGATCCTGCTGATTCTGCTTACTACTGTTGCCTGCTGATATCGCATTCTCTTGTGGCTTTGTTTTTCAGTATTCAGGTATGCACTCCTGAAACCCGCAGTGTGATGTCCAAATTGGAGACTTGGAAATGAAAAAATGGGATTCTTGATGCTTGAATATTAGACTTTTAATTTCTAGTTAATTTTATTTCTTGTTTCTCTGTATTTTGCTCTTCTTTAGTTATATGTGTTCAATTGAGGATTTTGATTTGATTTTGTTGAAGTAAGAATGGTTCTGAACATGCTAAACACTATGTTAGAGTTTGTAAAGGGATTCAATACTTAGACCATACGTTTTATTGTGTAAATTAAGTAATAAAGAGACTGTGTCAAATGTTATTCTTGCTTGCTTAGTATTCCTTTTCTTCACAAAGAAGTTCTGATATATGAGTGAGTTTAACTAGAAAAATGGTAGATATTTGAAAGGTTTATGCAGCATGTCCAGGTGTAGAAATCAAGGAATGAGCATAATTATTTGGCCTTCATTGTTTTCAATAGTTGTATTTTTTTATGGTTGATTTACTTAGCATCTGAATGTGTTTTAAATAAAAAATGGTTAAAATAGGGTCCAGTTAGTTTTAATCAGTTCACTGAGGCCCAACAAATCGTTAATTTAGTTTGATGGCTTTGCAATATCAAATTTACAAAGATAATGATGCCTAAAATCTTTTATTGTCATTTCTCAAATCTGATGGATTATGTTGTTGTACGGGTTCGATGTGGAACCTCGGAACATTGAGCTTGAGTGTTGTGGATACTCGATGCTAAGTGTTTCACTCAGAAGCAGCGAGTATATGAGTTTGGGCTCACTCTTGAGCCCAAGTGGGATAGTCTCTTTCAATTGGGACCTGGGTCATTCCTTTCTCGTTGGGTTACTAGTTCATTTGTGCTGGGTCGAGTCCCTTTGCTTAAAATAATTAACTCTTTCCCATGTAAACCTTTAATTAGTTTAATTAAAACCTTTAATTGCGCTTAGCATTTAGCAAATTAAGCCTATTAAGCAGATTAGAGGCGTGCCATATTAGGTAATACAAATAGTTTATGGCCATCCGGAGTTGAGTTTAAATTCCCTTTTAAGAAATGGACTTGAGGTGCACCGCACTAAATAAAATCTCAAATGTGCGGCCCTCATTTAATTATTTCTTTTAAAAGTTCTTAGAACTTGAGACGCGCCATTTAGCGAATTTTTCATGGCCCTCGTAATTTTAATAATACCTTACTAAACTCGGGTGTGCATTTCATGTGACCTAAATCCAAATCTCAACAACGTTAGATAAAATGTGTCGCGGACAGCAGGTGCATTTCATGTGGCATAGTTCAAAGACGCATTTTTTATAACGTTGAATCTTTTCTTAAAAATAATTAAAAAGTGGTTTAATAATTTATAATATACTATAGGCTAACATATGTATTAAAATCATATAATAGGCCAATTATGATATTTTAAGCGACCATGCTAGAACCATGAAATCCGTGGGTGCCTAACACATTACCTCGGGTTAACAGAATTCCTTATTCAGAATATTTGGTTCGAATACTTTAAAAGGAAAGTCGAATTTTCCTCGATTTGGGATTATAAACTAAACCGGTGACTTGGGACACCAAATAAACTATCTCAAGTGGCGACTTTGGATAAAATTGAATAAATAATCCCATTTTCGAATAATGTCACTTAAATTGGAAAAACTCCTTTGTACTACCCTCGGGTGTGTAAAAAGGAAGTGTGACACTGAGTAGAAATAAGTATGCTCTGGTCTCAAAACCACGAAGAGTAACCAAACATGACCGATAAACGCGATCCACAACAAGGGAATCCCCCCCAGGAGTAGAAACATAAACAAGAGAACTCAAAGAATTCCGAGATACACCCAAATGCGGAGCAAAATAAGAGGAAAAATAAGAGTAAGCAGAGCCTGGATTAAATAGAATTGATGCATCTTTGTGGCAAACCAATATAATACATGTGATGATAGAGTCAGAAGCAACAGCCTTGGTACGGGCAGGTATGGCATAGTATCTGGCATGGCCTCCCCATCAAGGGTGACCTCTACCTCCCCGACCTCCACCTCTAGCTGGCTGAGCAGGTGGGGTAGCAACTGGAGTTGGAATCATGGCCTGAAAACTCTGTGGGGCACGCGGTGGATGAGAAGTCTGTGGAGGTGCACCCTTCCCAAGTCTAGGGCAATCCCTCACCATGTGGCATGTGTCACCACACTCAAAACAATCTCTGGGAGGACATGGTGGCTGTGACTGGCTAGGGCCAAATCTGCTGGACTGACCTCGAAAAACACCCTGCAGAGGAGGCGCGCTAGAAACCGAAGCTGCATAATAAGGCTCCTGAGGCCTCGGAGGATCTGGAGCACTGCTGGCTGCTGGAAGAGCTGAATGAACTGGGCGACTCATGTAACCCCTGCCATGATGATCTGCAGTTAGGGTGCGGGCACCAGAATAATGACCTGACCCTCGAAACCTCTTGGCCTCTTTCTCCACCCTCCCCCTAGCATGCATACCCTCAATGCTCCTAGCAATGCTCACCACATGCTGATAAGAAACATCCATCTCCAACTCACGAGCCATGCTACATCTGATGCTGGGAATAAGCCCCTCAATGAACCGGCGAACCCTCTCACATACAGTAGAAACCAAGGTTGGTGCATGCCTAGCCAAACTAGTGTAACAGATAGCATACTCTGAAACGGTCATAGCACCCTGACACAAATGCTCAAACTCTGTGCACCATGCATCACTGATGCTATGAGGGACATACTCTCTCAGGAACAGATCCGAAAATTGAGCCCAAGTCAGTGAAGTAGCCTTATCTGGTCTGTCTAACTCATAGGTGCGACATCACTCATAGGCGGCCCCTCGAATCTAGAAGGTACTGAAACAAACCTTGCTAGATCCTGAGATACCCAAGGTACGGAGAATGCGGTGACACTGATCCAGAAATCCCATAGCATCCACTGATGATAGACCACTAAATACAGGAGGCTTGTACTTCTTGAACCTCTCAAGCCTCAGCTGCTCATCCTCCGAAGTCGCTACCCTATCCTCAGGTTGAACTGGCACTACAGGCGATACAGGAATAACCTCGGGAGCCTGCTCCACATGCACTCACTGCTCAGGAGTGTGGGCAGTAGGAGTCTGTGCTCCTCCCCTGGCCTAGGATATACCTCAAAGTCTCTGCTAGATCTCTGCGTCTCAATGGTGATACACTTGGGTGAAAGTACCTTGATTTGTACATGAAAAACATGCGCAGAAGGGGCATGAGTACACCACATCGGTACTCAGTAAGTGCCAAGCCTAACCTCGATCGGGTAGTGACGAGGAAGGTCAGGGCTCTACTGAGGTTAAACATAATAATATGTTTCAACAGTATGAAATAAACAATATAAAATGAGAACAACAATGAAATAAGGCAGGTTATACCAAATGATTATACAAAAGAACAGTGTAAACTCGAAAATCAGAACAACTCAATACCAATAGTAACACGAGGATCTCCTAGGATACTGTCCTATAATCCCTTTCATCAACTGTCCAGTGGATCTCCCGGGATACCGTCCTATAGTTCAATTATCAATGTGCGGGGATCTACCGAAACCCCGATCCGTAGTCCCAAATTTAAATACCCAGTACTAGGGGGAATCTACTGGGTGCATTCATGCAGTTCCATATAACTGTGCAGGGGGGATCTATCAGGAATCTAACCTGCAGCCCCCAAAGTAAATGGCCGGGGGATCTACTGGAAATCTAACCCGTAGTCCCAAAGTAAACATACAAGGGGGAGATACCGAAATTCCACATCTATAGTCCCAATGTAAATATGCAGCAACATCAAGAAGATATTCAGAAAATGAAATTTCAGAGCAAGACAACAAGTAGTCCTAGCCTAACATGCTTCACATAATGCAATCAAGGCAATTTGAGCAAATAGACAATTTAAGTCAACTAAACATGCTCTTCTAACTAGCAATGTGCTAAAATTTGCAAGTGTAATAAAGTAGAAAGGGAAACATGCTAATAAGTACTTCACGAAAATCGGATTTCCAAAAATTTGTACAAGTACGCGCTTATCACCTCACACATAAGGCAATTCAATTACCAAATATCATATCTTAAGGGGGAAAATCCCCCACACAAGGTTAGACAAGACACTTACCTCGAACTAGCTCAAAATTAACTAGAAATCACGCTTTTGCCACGAGTATCCGAATCTAAGTGGCCCAAATCTATTCAATTCAATTGCATATTGTAAATAATACCTCAAGTAACTGATTCTATAATTAAACTCTAAGCTAATACGCGAAATTGTATAAAATAACCAAAATGCCTCTTAGGCCAATGTCTCGGAATTGGGTGAAATTTATATTTTCAAAAACCCCATACTCTCACAAGTCTATGCATAATAAGAATAAAAGAATCAGAGTCCAGATGACCCCTCAAATCCTCATTTAAAGACCTCTTAAATTCAAGCCCTAATTACCCCTTTTCCCAAGTTTCTCGCCATTAATTAAGTATTTAATCACATAAAAACGAGTTATGAAGTCAAAAATGTTACCTCCAAGTGATTCCCCTTGAATCCTTCTTTCACTCACTTCAAAAAGCTCTCAAAATGCTCAGCTATGGAGGAAAAATGACTCAAAATCGCGGATGAAATAACTCATAAACTTGCTGCCCAGTTATGATCTCCCTTCATCGCAAACGTGGTCAAATACTCGCGTTCGCGAAGAACACCTTACTTTGAGCAGATTTTTCCCCTATGCAAACGTGACATGACCCATATGAACGCAATGCCTCCTCGACCTTACACTTCGCGAACACGATGAACAACAGACTTGAAACCTATCTGACCCCACTTACTGTACGCGATCGTGAACATATTCTCGCGTACGCGATGCATAGCTTCGCAGACCTTCGCGAACGCGACACCCTTTTTGCGAACGCGTAGTCAAAACTTCTACCTCCCTCAGCAGGCTCGTCGCGAACGCGATGGTCCTCTCGCGAACGCGAAGACCAAAATATCTGCAACTGCTGGAACTCCAAATCTGCAATTTTATGAACTCTCAAATGATCCGGTTGGCCACTCGAAACTCACCCGAGGGTCCCGGGACCTCAACCAAAAAAACCAACATATCCTAAATCCTTATTCACACTTGCATCAATCCTTAACACACCTAAAACAACATCGGAAACTAGAATTAATCACGGATTTAAGTCTAAGAACTTCAAATTTCCTCAAAATTTGCTTTCGATAAAAAACCTAACCAAACCACGTCTGAATGACCTGAAACATTGCACACACATCCCAAATGACATGACGGAACTACTAAAACTTTCGAAATTCTACTCCGACCCTCGGATCAAAATCTTACTATCAGACCGGAAACTTTCAAAATTCAAACTTCGGCATTTCAAGCCTAAATTAGCTACGGACCTCCAAAACACAATTCGAACACACTCTCAACCTTGAAATCACCTAGCGAAGCTAACAGAATCATCAGATTTCCATTCCGATGCCGTCTTCCACACTGTTCTGATTATGGTCAATTTTTCAGTACTTAAGCTCTCATTTGGGAACTAAGTGTCCCAAAACTCTCCGAAACTCAAAATCAAACATCCCGACAAATCAAATTAGCAGAAATAGACTTGAAAAAAGTAATTACTAAGGAATCAAACCTTAGTTCTTAAGACGATCAGCCGGATCGTCACATTTATAATATGGTAAGATGGTATATAAAGCAAGACAAGGTGATGTGACTCTCTATCGAAGTCAAATGTGTTTTTCTTTTTCTTTTTTTCAAATTTTTTGCTTTTCTATCATTTTCCTTTTCTGTGTCTATTTAAAAAAACCCAACAATCACTTTTCAAAATTGTAACAGTTAGCACATTAATTAAAACAGAAATGTCACGCCTTTAATTCTATTAACTACTCAATTCCTCTCTTTCCTAACTGTTTCTACAAGAAATGCTTGCACATTTCATTATCTGTCTAATTTATTATTTTCAAAATGTTAATTTACTATTTTGTAAAATATTTTAATTGAAATTATTCACTTGTATATGAACTCTGTAGGAACTAGATTGAATTTAAAGGGTAAAATGGCCGTTTAGTTTTTGATGGTTATTTTAATAATTTAATTCTCAACGTTAAGCTTCACACTTACAATATAGTATAATATGATAATTACTTATTTTGAAATTTAAGCTTGATTGAACAAATAATATTTTAGTTTGGTTAGAAAAATGGTTATACTTTTGGTTTAGTTAGAAATATTACTTAAACTTTTTGTTTTAGGTAGAACTTAATTTACAAAGTAAATTCACCCGCCCATTCTCTGAATATATTGAACTTTTTACAACTCATCTATTTTTGTTGGTTGTAGCAAACAATTTACTTTATTTTTTACATCGTAAATTCCATTTTTTTTTATGAAAGCATATATCTTTGTGACTTGATAGATTATAAATTTATCTAGAACTATATTATAAATCTCATTTTTTATGAAAATAAAAATATTTTGAGAATCAAGAGCATACAAGTTTTATTTATTAGTTTTTATATATTAATATTAAAGGTAAAAAAGATTTCATATCAATAGTATAATATTAAATTCAAGTAATGAGGTCATAGATTCAATTCCATAAAAATAAAAGACTGCTATTTCATTATTCCAATTCTATTGCATGAATAGGGCTCGAAATCAAAACAACCATTATTTGATTAGTTAAGCTTTCAATCTGTAGAGAGTTTTGGGAGAAGTAATTTTCTCGTATTGCTCACAAAAGTATATATAGAGTACAGAGGTATCAAATCCTACCAACTATAGGACCGTACTATTGAAGGAAATCAAATCCTACCAACTATATGACTGTACAATAATGAGAGAATATTCTACCAATAATAAAAAGATACACACAATTATATTCTAATACGCCCCCTCAAGATGGAGGGCCGGAGGACACGCCAATCTTGGACATCAGCAGAAGAAGCTGAGGACGAGATAAGTGCTTGGTGAGAGCATCAGCAAGCTGATCAGCAGAGGATACGTGAGCAACACGAAGAGACCCATTCTGAACCAATTGACGAACAAAGTGATAATCAATGGAGATGTGTTTCATGCGCGAATGAAACACAGGGTTGGCACAGAGGTAAGTGGCGCCAATGTTGTCGCTGTAAATGACAGGAGCATCCGGAAGAGGGACATGAAGCTCGCGCAGCAGGGAATAAAGCCAACGTACTTCAGCGGCAGCAGAGGCAATGGCACGATACTCAGCCTCAGTAGAAGATCGTGCAACGGAACGCTGCTTTTTGGAGCTCCAGGAAATAGGATTAGGCCCTAGAAAGACAACATATGCACCAGTTGAGGAGCGGTCATCACAGTTTCCACCCCAATCAGCATCAGAGAAACAATACAGAGGTATAGCAGATGAAGGACGCAGCCAGACTCCAAAGTCACGCGTCCCATTTAGACACCGGAAGAGGCGCTTAACTGCACCCCAATGAGTGACAGTAGGAGCGTGCATGAATTGTGAGAGTTTATTCACAGCAAAGAAGATATCAGGACGGGTGAAGGAGAGATACTGGAGGCCCCCAAGGGCCTGTCGATATGCGGATGCGTCGGCAGGAGCCGAGCCGTCGGCCAGATGAAGGCGGGTTGACGCCGCTGTTGGCGTCTGAACAGGGTTGGATTCCAGCATATTATGACGAGTCAAAGATCAACAACATATTTACGCTGAGAAAGAAAACACCCCTTGGAGCTGCGCAGAACTTCAACACCAAGAAAGTAGCTTAGATCACCCATGTCTTTAAGAGAAAACTGAGTCCCAAGAGAGTCAATCACACTGTTCAAGAAAGCAGAATCATTACCAGTCAATATGAGATCATCAACATATACCAAAAAATAGGGCGTAATACCAGAGTGCTGAAAGACGAAGAGCGAAGTGTCAGAGGTAGTGTTGACGAAACCCATGGTCAGAAGGCATTGGCGTAGCGCACTGTACCATGCCCGGGGTGCCTGTTTGAGACCATAAATAGCTTTCTATAACTTACAGACGTAAGATGGATAGGCTTTGTCAACAAAACCCGGTGGTTGTGCCATATAAACATCCTCTGTAAGCCTCCTGTGGAGAAAGGCATTGTTCACATCCATTTGACGAAGAGGCCAGCCCTTGGATACAGCTAGACTGAGCACCAAACACACAGTTGTCGGCTTAATAACTGGACTGAAAGTCACCTGGAAGTCTACACCTGGACGCTGATGAAAGCCCTTCGCAACAAGCCGGGCTTTGAACTTATCCACAGTACCGTCAGGCTTTCATTTGATACGATAAACCCACTTGCAACCCACAACATTTTGTGAAGAATCAGGCGGAACAAGATCCCAGGTGCCATTCCGTAGCAGAGCATCAAACTCTGATGACATAGCAGTGTGCCAGCGCTCATCAGACATAGCACTAGACAAAGTCTGAGGTTCAGTAACAGCAGGAGAGGTGACAACAGACATACCAAACTTCTTGTTGGGCGTAAAGATGTTATTTTTGCTGCGAGTTTGCATATGATTACCACCCTGAGAGGATGTAGGTGGCGGCATAATGGGTGTAGCGGCGGCAGGGGCCGCTGGCGGTGTCGGAAGGGGCGCTGGTGGCGGGGGCGATGGCTCCGGCAATGCGTCCGGTGAAGGATCGCCAGTGGAAGCGGCGGCAGGTTCTGGTGGTGGCAGCGGAAGGACTTCTAGGGAGACCGGAATGGGTACAGGGGGAGACTCGGGGTTAGACAATTTGGAGAAAGGGAAGACATCTTCATGGAAGGTGACATGACGCGAGACGAAGATTTTAGATGTTGAGGGATCAAAGCATAGATAGGCGCTTTGAGTAGTAGAGTAGCTGAAGAGGACAGAGGCACGAGATCTGGGTTCCATTTTGTGTGAGGTGTAGGGCCGAAGCCAGGGGAAGCATTGACAGCCGAAGACACGTAGTTTGGCAAGGTTGGGGCACTTATGGAAGAGAGACTCAAAGGAGGAGAGCATCGAGAGATTTGTCTTGGAAAGACGATTAATGAGATGTCTGCTGTAGCAAAGGCATAAGGCCAGTAAATGAGAGGTACAGAGGCATGATGGAGGAGAGTGAGACCAGTATCGACAATATGATGGTGACGGCGTTCAGCGTAGCCATTGTGCTGATGTGTATGAGGAGGTGAAGTGAGATGTGAGATGCCATTGGAGGCAAGAAAAGAGCGTAAAGCGAGGAATTCACCCCCATTGTCAGTATACAGAGTTATGATTTTAGTAGAGAAATATTTTTCTACAATGGATTTAAAAATGGGGAAGGTTTGTAAGACATCAGATTTACGGCGTAAAGGAAAAAACCAAACATACTTGGAAAAATGATCAACAAAGATGACATAATATTTAAATCCTTCATTAGAAATAATAGGAGAGGTCCATACATCGGAGAAAATAAGCTCCAGTGGAGCAGTAGAAGATAAACTTGACTCAGAAAAAGGTAACTTATGACACTTATGAAGCTTGCAAGAGACACAAGCAAGATCAGACACATTACTGGACGCTATACTGCTAGAAGACACTAAATTACGCAGGATTTTAGCGGACGGGTGACCAAACCGAGAATGCCACAATGAAGCAGAGAGCTTTTGTGCCGTGAGGGCGGAGGGGAGACTGGGAACCGCCGCCCAGTAGTAGGTGTTGCCCCTAAGTGGGCCGCGAACGAGCGTTGCCCACGTGCGACGATCCTTCACCTGAAAATCAGTATCAGAAAGAATAACATTAACATTATTATGACGACATAATTGGGCAACAGAGATCAAATTTTTACGCATATGCGGAACACATAGAGCCTCAGGTAATAAAAGAGAGGAATGACTGTTAAGTTGGCCAGTATGTGAAATTGTCAAACCTTCACCGTTACCAATAATCACATTGTCGAAGCCAGTGTAAGGACTGTGAAGAGACATGTTGGCAAGATCAGAGGTGATGTGATGGGAGGCACCAGAGTCCAGGATCCAATCGGATGCAGAGGGAATCGTCGGAGAGTGATGGGCTGTGTGAGAAGCCGGATAATGTGGCGAAGCATAAGCTGGCTGCTGCAGTGGTCCACCGTAAGGGGGCTGATTTGCGCCGGAGATGGGATAGGACGGACAGCGACGCGCGGAGCGGCCAAATTCACTGCAGAGCTGGCACTTCCCATTGTACCCGCGAGATTGGCCATTGCTGGAGTAACCACCGCGACCGGAGGCTGAACCGCGGCTGCTACGGCCGCGCCCGCGGCTACCGAAGCGGTGACGGCCTGATTGCTGTCTGGCGACGAAGGCAGCCGACGGAGCCAAATCAGATGCGGTGGAGGTGGCCGGCACACGAGCAGTAATCTGAGCCTCCATGCTTAGCAACTTGTCATGTAATTCAGCAAAAGAGGTAGGAGATTCGCGGGCTTGGATGGCATGAGAGAGTTCCATATACAGATCATCAAGACCATTTAGAACCTTAATGACAAGATCCTCAGAATCAACAGTAACACCCATGAGAGATAATTCATCCACAATCACGCGAATACCGTGCATAAAATCAGTAACAGATTTAGAACCTTTTACTGGATTATGGAGCTGTTGTTTGAGAGCCATGATACGACCACGAGAAGCAGTGGCGTATGTGCGCGCGAGTATGTCCCAGGCCTCTTTAGAGGTTTACGCAGCGGCAATAAAGGAGATGATCGTCGGTGAAAGCGACGAGATGATGGCACTGAGAATAAGATTGTCCTGGCGAATCTAGTAAGGATATGCTGGATTGGGGGAAGTCACCTCCTTGTCGACGATGGTGGCTGGTGGGCACGGCTTCGATCCGTCCAAGAAGCCGAGGAGGTCGTAACCCGTAAGAAGGGTTCGAAATTGGAATTTCCACGCCAGGTAATTAGTGGAATCCAATTTGAGTGGGATCTGAGCCGATGCATTGATGACAATCTGCTGGAGAAGCTCATTTGACGTCGTAGCGGCCATGAAGCGCAAGGCAAAGGAGAGGAAGCGCGGATCGACGTCGAAACAGAGAGCGCTGCCGATTAGTGCAGCGGCGGCGTCGGCGGCGACGGGATGCCGATAAGAGCAGCATCGGCGGCGGCGGCGCGGGTAGGGTAGAATTAGGGTTTCTTTGGCGATAAGCCACTGGCGTCTGATACCATGTAGAGAGTTTTGGGAGAAGTAATTTTCTCGTATTGCTCACAAAAGTATATATAGAGTACAGAAGTATCAAATCCTACCAACTATAGGACTGTACAATAATGAACAAAATCAAATCCTACCAACTATAGGACTGTACAATAATAAGAGAATATTCTATCAATAATAAATAGATACACACAATTATATTCTAATACAATCTCTTATTCTTCGGGTAGAGAGGCGTGTTTTACACATTATCCAAAAATTTCACTTATAAATTTAAAGTATAAAAATATAAAATTCAAAATATAAAGAACCAGCGATGAGAAAAATTTGATCTATTTACAAAGTGCAATTTTTAAAGGAATGAGGGTTAATTAATTAATTTTGGACGAGAATAGCTCTGGTATTACATGTTTTTCTCACCTTCTTACTTCTACTCCTTCTGTTCTAAAAAGAATATTGAATTAATAGTAATTTACGGTGCAAGGAATATATTTTATAACCTTATTGTGTATTATAATTTAAATTTATCATCGAATTAAAGCTCCTTTATGGTTGAAGATTAAAAAAAAGAATTTTTCCTAGCCATTGTATAACATTACATAAAAACTTTTGAAGGTAAAAACAAAACTCTTAATAGTATATAATATTAGACCAAAAATTAATCTGAAATTATTTAACTTCGAATTGTAAATTTAACCCTTTTTTCATATAAAGAAATTCCTCACTCCGCGTATTTCCTTTCCATAGCCGCTGACTTTCTTTCCGACAATGGCTGCAGTCGCCGAGAGTTCTTCAGTTCCGTCGAAGGAAGACAAGCCCGTCATTGTTAGGGTTAAGAGAAAAGCTTTCCAATCTCGCGTCGACGCTTTCTGTGAGTTTCTAGGGTTTTAATTGTCAACTTTTTTTTGTTGCTATTTTCACTCTATTTGGATGCTTAAATTTTCAATAATTCTAAATGTTTTGCACTGACAGGGCTCGAAATCAACGAGAGGCCATTGAAACGACCGTTGCTTGACTTTGAGAAGCTTTCAATTTCTGATTCTTCAAGTAGAGGTGAGTTATGATGATGTCCATCTCATTGAGTAAGTATTAGACATGTGCCTAATAAAAGTTTCTTTGGTTTGGTAGTCAACATTGTTGACTTGGTTTGGTTAGGTAGCCAACTTTGTTGAATTAGTTTGGTTTGGTAGCCAACCTTGTTGAATTTCTTTGGGTTGGTAGCCAACTTTGTTGAATTTGTGAAAAGTGTGTGTAAATTGTCAAATATTGTAGGCTTTAGAGAGTGAAGCTTTGGCTATAAAAGGAGAGCTTCAACTCTCATTTCTACACACCAACAAAGAGAGAAACAAAGAGTGAGGTTTCACAGGCAATAGTTTGTGAGAAAAATAGAGAGTGAGCGATATTGTAGTAAGGTGAGAATATCAAAAGAGGGTTATTTCTTTTGAGTGTTGTAGTGGTCTTTGAAGTATTTTACTCGGAACTACAAAGTGTAAAATTCCTTACTATAGTGATATCAGTTGCTCCTCTCAGGGCCGTGGTTTTTCCCTTATTCAGAAGGGTTTTCCACGTAAAAATCTTGGTGTCATTGTTACTCTTTTATTCTTGTTAATTACCGTATCTTGGTGCTACATTATTATTCCGCTGTTATTACCGTGAATATTATTTTGGTAGGAGATTTATTCCCAACAACTGGTATCAAAGCACAGGTTCTGCTCGTTCACTAAAATACTATTCACTGTTGGTAGTACTATACTCGGTGAAAAATAAAAATGTCAGGAGTAAAGTACGAGGTAGCTAAATTCAACGGAGATAACGGTTTTTCAACATGGCAAAGAAGGATGAGGGATCTGCTCATCCAACAAGGATTACACAAGGTACTAGTTGCTGATGCCAAAAAGCCTGATACCATGAAAGCTGAGGATTGGGCTGACTTGGATGAAAGAGCTGTCGGATGATGTGGTAAATAACATCATTGATGAAGACACTGCACATGGAATTTGGACAAGGTTGGAAAGCCTATACATGTCCAAAACGCTGACAAATAAATTGTACCTGAAGAAGCAGTTATACGCCCTACACATGGGTGAAGGTATGAATTTTTTGTCGCATTTAAATGTGTTTAACGGACTAATCACACAGCTTGCGGACCTCGGAGTAAAAATTGAGGAGGAAGATAAAGCCATCTTGCTATTGAACTCGTTGCCATCTTCATACGATAATTTGGCAACAACCATCCTGCACGGTAAGACTACTATTGAGTTGGAAGATGTCACATCGGCTCTTTTACTCAATGAGAAGATGAGAAAGAAGCCTGAAAATCAAGGACATGCTCTTATCATAGAAGGCAGAGGCAGGAGTTATCAAAGGAGTTCGAGCAACTATGGTAGATCCGGAGCTCGTGGAAAGTCAAAGAATCGATCCAAATCAAAAGCCAGAAATTGCTACAACTGTGATCAACCAGGTCACTTCAAAAGAGATTGCCCAAATCCGAGGAAGGGCAAAGGTGAAACTAGTGGCCAGAAGAATGACGACAACACAGCTGCCATGGTGCAAAACAATGACAATGTTGTCCTCCTTATAAATGATAAAGAGGAATGCATGCACTTGTCAGGTCCAGAGTCGGAATGGGTGGTTGACACAGCGGCATCTTACCATGTCACACCGGTAAGAGATCTTTTTTGTATATGTAGCAGGTGATTTCGGCACCGTGAAAACGGGTAATACAAGTTACTCAAAGATTGCGGGGATTGGCGACATTTGTATCAAGACAAATGTCGGATGCACATTGGTTCTAAAGGATGTGCGGCATGTACCTGATTTGCGGATGAACTTGATCTCGGGAATTGCTTTGGACCGAGATGGATACGAGAACTACTTTGCAAATCAAAAGTGGAGACTACCAAGGGATCATTGGTGATTGCAAAGGGAGTTGCTCGTGGCACGTTGTACAGGACAAATGCAGAAATATGCCAAGGAGAATTGAATGCGGCACAAGATGAGATTTCTGCAGATTTGTGGCATAAAAGAATGGGCCATATGAGCGAGAAGGGATTGCAGATTCTTGCCAAGAAATCGCTCATTTCTTATGCCAAAGGTACAACGACAAAACCTTGTGACTATTATTTATTTGGTAAACAACATATGGTGTCATTTCAAACATCGTCTGAAAGAAAGTTGAATATACTTGATTTAGTATATTCTGATGTTTGTGGCCCAATGGAAATTGAATCAATGGGCGGTAACAAATACTTTGTTACTTTTATTGATGATGCTTCACGAAAATTGTGGTTTTATCTTTTGAAAACCAAAGATCAGGTGTTTCAAGTTTTCCAGAAGTTTCATGCTCTAGTAGAAAGGGAGACAGGTCAAAAGCTAAAACGTCTCCGAAGTGACAATGGAGGTGAGTACACTTCAAGGGAATTTGAAGAGTACTGTTCAAGTCATGGGATCAGACATGAAAAGACAGTTCCTGGAACCCCACAGCACAATGGTGAGCAGAGAGGATGAACCGCACTATCGTGGAGAAGGTGAGAAGCATGCTCAGAATGGCTAATCTACCAAAGTTATTTTGGGGTGAAGTAGTTCAAACAACATGTTACCTGATCAATAGGAGTCCATCAGTTCCATTGGCGTTTGACATCCCAGAAAGAGTTTGGACCAATAAGGAGGTCCTACTCGCATCTAAAGGTGTTCGGTTGCAGAGCTTTTGCACATGTACCGAAAGAGCAGAGAACAAAGCTGGATGATAAATCTGTTCCCTGCATATTTATTGGATACGGAGATGAAGAGTTCCAGTACAGATTGTGGGATCCTGTAAAGAAGAAGGTCATCAGAAGCAGAGATGTAGTCTTCCGAGAAAGTGAAGTTGGAACTGCTGCTGATATGTTAGAAAAGGCGAAGAATGGTATAATTCCTAACCTTGTTACTATTCCTTCTATTTCTAACAATCCCACAAGTGAAGAAAGTACGACCGACGAGGTTGCCGAGCAGGGGGGGCAACCTGGTGAGGTTATTGAGCAGGGGGAGCAACTTGATGAAGGTGTCGAGGAAGTGGAGCACCCCACTCAGGAAGAAGAACAACCTCAATCACTGAGGAGATCGGAGAGGCCAAGGGTAGAGTCATGCAGGTACCCTTCCACAGAGTATGTCCTCATCAGTGATGAGGGGGAGCCAGAAAGTCTTAAGGAGGTGCTGTCCCATCCAGAAAAGAACCAGTGGATGAAAGCCATGGAAGAAGAGATGGAATCTCTACAGAAAAATGGCACGTACAAGCTGGTTGAACTTCCAAAGGGGAAAAGACCACTCAAATGCAAATGGGTCTTTAAACTCAAGAAAGATGGAAATGGCAAGCTGGTCAGATATAAAGCTCGATTGGTGGTTAAAGGCTTCGAACAGAAGAAAGGTATTGATTTTGACGAAATTAGCTAAGGACCAAGGCCCATTTTGCAAATTGAATAAGAAAGGTATTGATCAGAAAGGTCTTTAAGTTTGACTCATTCATGAAAAGTCAAACATACATAAAGACCTATTCTGATCCATGTGTATACTTCAAAAGATTTTCTGAGAATAATTTTATTATATTATTGTTGTATGTGGATGACATGTTAATTGTAGGAAAAGACAAGGGGTTGATAGCAAAGTTGAAGGGAGATCTGTCCAAGTCATTTGATATGAAGGACTTGGGCCCAGCACAACAAATTCTAGGGATGAAGATAGTTCGAGAGAGAACAAGTAGAAAGTTGTGGTTATCTCAGGAGAAGTACATTGAACGTGTACTAGAACGCTTCAACATGAAAAATGCTAAGCAAGTCAGCACACCTCTTGCTAGTCATCTAAAATTGAGCAAAAGGACGTGTCCTACAACAGAGGAGGAGAAAAAGAACATGGCTAGAGTTCCTTATTCTTCAGCAGTCGGAAGCTTGATGTATGCAATGGTATGTACTAGACCTGATATTGCTCATGCAGTTGGTGTTGTCAGCAGGTTCCTTGAAAATCCTGGAAAGGAACATTGGGAAGCAGTCAAGTGGTTACTTAGGTACCTGAGAGGTACCACGGGAGATTGCTTATGCTTTGGAGTAACGGATCCAATCTTGAAGGGCTATTCGGATGCTGATATGGCAGGTGACATTGACAACAGAAAATCCACTACTGGATATTTGTTTACATTTTCAGGGGGAGCTATATCATGGCAGTCGAGGTTGCAGAAGTGTGTCGCACTCTCTACAACTGAAGCAGAATACATTGCTGCTACAGAAACTGGCAAGGAGATGATATGGCTCAAACGGTTCCTTCAAGAGCTTGGATTACATCAAAAAGAGTATATCGTCTATTGTGATAGTCAAAGTGCAATAGACCTTAGGAAGAACTCTATGTACCATGCAAGGACCAAACATATTGACGTGAGATATCATTGGATTGGAGAAATGGTAGATGATGAATCTTTAAAAGTCTTGAAGATTTCTACAAGTGAGAATCCCGCCGATATGCTGAAGAAGGTTGTACCAAGGAACAAGTTCGAGCTATACAAAGAACTTGTCTGCATACACTCAAACTAGAAGCTGCGGTGTTATCTCCTCTAGATGAATGAGACTGGAGGGGGAGATTGATGATGTCCATCTCATTGAGTAAGTATTAGGCATGTGCCTAATAAAAGTTTCTTTGGTTTGGTAGCCAACATTGTTGACTTGGTTTGGTTAGGTAGCCAACTTTGTTGAATTAGTTTGGTTTGGTAGCCAACCTTGTTGAATTTCTTTGGGTTGGTAGCCAACTTTGTTGAATTTGTGAAAAGTGTGTGTAAATTGTCAAATATTGTAGGCTTTAGAGAGTGAAGCTTTGGCTATAAAAGGAGAGCTTCAACTCTCATTTCTACACACCAACAAAGAGAGAAACAAAGAGTGAGGTTTCACAGGCAATAGTCTGTGAGAAAAATAGAGAGTGAGCGATATTGTAGTAAGGTGAGAATATCAAAAGAGGGTTATTTCTTTTGAGTGTTGTAGTGGTCTTTGGAGTATTTTACTCGGAACTACAAAGTGTAAAATTCCTTACTATAGTGATATCAGTTGCTCCTCTCAGGGCCGTGGTTTTTTCCCTTATTCAGAAGGGTTTTCCACGTAAAAATCTTGGTGTCATTGTTACTCTTTTATTCTTGTTAATTACCGTATCTTGGTGCTACATTATTATTCCGCTGTTATTACCGTGAATATTATTTTGGTAGGGGATTTATTCCCAACAAGTTAAATCTTTTGACGGTTAACACTTTTAATTTTTAGTATGATAATTCGTACATTGATTTTCTTAGTTAAGAAAATAATAGAATTTATGTATCTAAAAGCTACTTCTATATTAAAAAAAAGGTTTAGTTTTTGATGTGCTTAGGCCCATGTTGCGGGTTGAAACCATAACTGAGATAAAAGCTTAGTATTTAAGCGGAGAAGGGTAGAGGACTAACGGACAGGGGCATTATCACTGGGTTTCAAACGTCACTAGCCTTTGGGGATTTCTTGGTTATCAGGCAAAAATTATGTGAGATATGTTTTATCCACCTATCTGTGTATCTATAATGTTAATTGGCTACTATGTAGATCCTTGATGTCAATTGTAGTTTAGAATGCAACAAATACAGTTTGTATGGATGTGACAGAACAGGTCTTTTCTTTTTTGGGTACTACTATGTACTAACAATTATTTTCAGTGGAGGAATTGAAGAGCAGAAAGGTTCTTGTGCGGCATGTGGAGACAGTAACTAGCTCAGAGGTTACTGTTGATATCCTGAAGTCGTTTGTGGTTAGTGTAATATATTCCATATTTTGAACTCTCTTTTACACATCGTATTTTTGAGTAATATGCTTTAAGTATGAGAATTTGTGACACTCGCATTTTCGAGACATAACTTTTAGAAGGGTCTAATAGATGCTTTTTAGCAGTTGGCTCCAGCAGATGCTTCGGAAGTCAAAGAGAGAGCTGAGATAAGGCGATGTTTTAGGGCAGAAAATGTAAGCTCTTTCTTGATTTGCTTACAGACACGTGACCAAAAGAAATCCGCGTCAACCTGACCTTCCTATGTGATTAATGTGGTCTGTGCAGAAACAAGATCAACTACTTGCCAAGGCTAAGCAAAAGCAAGAGGTAAAGTCAGAGTTTGATTACCATCATGGAATTTTTGTTTCACTGTTATTGCAGAAGATGAGTATACATAACTTTCAGTTATGCAGAATTGTTTATTCTAGGTACATTTTACGGATGGAATCTTTCCTTTTGTACTAGCTAATAACATTTTTTTGCCATGCACGATGTAACTTGCTATTCTATGCTTTATCTGTGGAAAGCTTTATTCTTTTTTCCCTTTTTTTCTTTTGTATTTATTTCTAGTGGGGGAAGTGATTATGTCAATGGAAAACTATCATATTGGAATATAAAAGAACTAATTGAAGTGGTTTAGTCTAACCCCTGTAAATAATGTAGTTCCTCTTCTAGATTTCATTGGATCTCTGACTCTGGCTTAGCCCAGTTATATTCTTGCTTTTGTTTTTTGAGTCCCTAAGCAGATTAAGTTGTTTGTTGTAATGGAGCTAACTCAATTCCTTCTTGTAACTTTGCATCTTCTGGATGCCTGCAATGAAGAATCTTATTTCATCAGGAAAAAAAAACTAACTTGCATTCTTAAATACTATTTAATTCTAGCATTCAGAATGAGAATTTGGAAACCAAGAGGGGTGAAAGATGATTATAAATTACCCAAGATGTTGAGAGGTACTTGAACTGATCTGGTTATATTAAGTAAGGAAATAAAATCCTTTGTTAGAACAATTTGCATGTATTTTGGATGTATGCCTGAACAAAATAAGCAAGTGAACCTAATATTATTCTTTTCTCTCTGATATATTTGGATTGACTAAGGAGAACAGAAAATATTGTGCATGCGGAAAAGTTGAGGAAGATTTTTTTTTCCGTTCAAACACCTATGTGGAAAAGGATTTAAACATCTTTTAGTATATTATAGTGCATCATAAATTTGAATGCCTACTATCAAATGAATCTTTTAAATTTTGATCTTTGCATCTGGCTTGATTGCTAAATCTAGCTTATGAAGGTGTATTGTTAGTTAAATAAAGTCCACATCTAAGTCGCTATTGGTATTGCATTCTATAAGTTTGTAATTGAATTCAACGATTCGTATTGGCTTATGTTGTTTGTGCCTGAAGCATCACTCTTGCCTTGGCTATTAATCTTTTGGTTTCAAGTTTTGAATACTTTAATAGTAGATCTTGTTATACTAGAGTTACTTTTATTTTCTACTAATTAGATGTTTCAAGGTTTTTAGCAATTTAATGTGTCATGTTCTTTCCTCTTTTAGGATTTGTCAAAGAATGCCCGGTTTGAGCAAATATGGAAAAGCAGAAAAGAAAAGAAAAAACTAATGCATGACGAAGAGCTGAATGAGATGTGTCGACTATATGATGTTATTCGTGTTGATACAGAAGAAACAAAGCATGAAGTGCAAGAGGGGTGAGTTTCATTGTCGTTAAGCTAGGATTGGAACTCCAATTGTTAGTGTCACGCGATGTTACCTTTCCCTTCACAAATGGAAAGAATCTGGTTTTATGATGTCAATGCAGGACTACCGAGTTAGAAGATCATAGGATGATGTCCCAATATTTGCCTCTCTTACGAGAAGTCATGCCAAGTGCTGCTGAAAAAATTCAGTCAGAGATCCATAATTACAAGGCCAAACAAGGTTCTATATTGCTGTCGTCCTTTTCCAGGAATTCCTTTTCAAATTCAATCGTGTGATTTGCTTCCTCTGGGAAGGGAATCTCTATAGGTTGCTCTATGAAGTTTCATCAGTTCGAGAAATTTCTTGAACTTGTTTATATTCTGAAACAAAATGAGGTTGTAGAAGTTCTAGCTCATCGATTTTTATTTTTTTGGTTAAATGGGCAATAGAGCATATTGTCTATGTTCCATGTTTGCTGTCTGCTGTGAGGTTATTGAACGTTAAGCTAATTGCTGTGCAGCATCTTCAGATGGTTATGTATATGATTACTATGCTGTTGAGGGTGATACCAACACTGGCGAAGATATTGCTAGTCCTTTTCCATTGTAAGGATTCATACAGCAATTTTTTTCTTCAGCTGGTATCTTTTCCTTTTAATTCTTACTAAAATAGTTGACACGGTTGTTTTAGGGTACTGGTTGATGATGATGATGACTACTATGATGGTCCTGATTATTCAGACAACGAATCTGAAGATTCCAATGGTCATCTCCCTTGCCTTTCACATCCCTCTTTGTATATTATTTGTTATTTATGGTGCTTTTGGTTAAACATGGTTTAATATTCGAACTTTTTGGTTTTCAGCTGAACACAATCCCTGGAATGATTATCCAGATGAAGAGGAATCTGAAGATGAGGATGAAGATGAAACCCAGTCATCAGAAGTTTTAAGCAGCACTTCTCAGGACCAATATGAAGAGGAATCTGAAGATGAGGATGAAGATGAAACCCAGTCATCAGAAGTTTTAAGCAGCACTTCTCAGGACCAATATGGATCTGAAACTGTAGGTGTAATTTCTTTTCAAAATGAGGATGTGGGCCGCGAGGACTGGTCAGATTATGCAGATCCATTTGTTGATGGTGAGTCCGATAGTGAAGCTTACGATGATGATGATGAAGACATATGGTGACCATAACTACGTGCCCTGTATAACTTCTCATCAAGTACCTAATTCGTGCTTACCTCCTGTATATGTTTCTCCATATCATAGTTAATCTTGTGAATGGCATGTGGTTCTTTTAAGCTATTACTGCTGTCTGGTCTGCAGGCTATCAAATCTAGTGAGATTTGGCCTGGAAATATTTCCATAGCGTTGTAAAACAAATCTCGCCAGTATTATCAATCTCAATCAGGTTTCCAATCTTAAGTACCCTTCTAACTGTAGTTATCTAGAGTAAAGAATTTATGACTGCATTATTGTTGTTTGGTTTCAAATTATTGTTGTCCAGTTTGTTCTGGTTGAATGGTTTGGACTCGTATCAAATTCAGAACAGCTTGGTGGTAGAGATAGAAATGAGGAGTCTAGAACCAAAATGTGGCCCTTTTTGACTCAAAGTACAAAAATATGTGGAGAAAAAACTTAGTAACCAAAATATGTAGTGTTTTTTTTTTTGAAAAACACTATACTTTAGTGGCCATTGGCCAGTCAAATGTAGTGTTTTTTAGAGAACGCTATACATATAGCGTTCTTCAGTAAAACGCTATATTTATATAGCGTGTAGCGTTTTTTTTAGAGAACGTCTCCAGTAAAACACTATACTTATATAGCATTTCTTACTAAAGCGCCATACATATTTAAGTCACAAATAATTCTTGTGTACATTTTTTAAAAGATGCTATACCTCAATAATTGACCCTCGGATTGGTTTTTGCCATATTTAAAGAGGCAAGGATTTTGTAAAAATCTATTCACAAACATTTCAAGCCTTCTGAAAATTTGTCTTATCATAAGTTCTTCATTTTATCATAAGAATTATGGTTTCATTATATTTAGAGGGGGGGGGGGGGGGGGTGGTGTTTGTAAGATTGTGGTGGCGAATAACTCAGTAAACTATAATTTATCTCTACAGTCTCATGTTAAGTTGTCATGTACGATGAAGTATGATAAATTAGCATCATAAAAAAAAAAGTGTGTGAGCAAACGTTCAGTGAATCTAAAAAATAATCAAAAGATACTTGTATTTTGTGATTCCGCAAGTGGTTGCTTGTTATGCTAAGTTAACATCGAAGATGATGAAACTCTGAAAGATTTTTTGGGGACTCCGGATGAATATAAAGAATTTATTGTGATAAAACTGTTGGAAATGTACGTCAAGGTTGAAGACGTTCACAATAATGAGGTCGCGTAAAGTAGGAAAATCCCTCAATCATCGGGTGGTTATTTTGGAGCAGCTTTAGCCGAACAGGTTTCAGCTGAAAGAGTTTGGCCGGATCCAAATTTATCTCCGTCGGGGAATGAGGAGCGAGGAAATAATTTCCCCATAGTATACATAATCCGCAAGCCGAGTGGCAAACTTCTATTTTCCTTTGTGTTACGATGTATATTTTTGTATATTGTATTTGTATTAACACCTATATATTTCATAGGGAGTATCGGTCAGATATGAATTTACAAGTTATGAATCGACGGCTAGTTGGAATATGCCTAATTTTGGTGTGTTGGATCATAGTGGTACATCCAGTAGTCAGCTTTTACATGATAATGTGTATCATGAGATATCAACATATTATGATTTTTAAGTGAATATTTAAGTTATATGCATTGTTTGGACCAATTTCAGTAACTCATTATTTCTTTGGTTTTATAGTGAAAACAAGCAACTTGATGGTCCTGACCTAACTAATTGCCCGAAGACGATTTATTTACTCAGGATTTGGCAGATGGGCAGAGCCAGGAAGAGAATAATGATTATGACAACAATGACGATAAGTCTGGAGATGACACGTCCTTCCCCGACGAGGGTGATGATGGGAAGAAAGAGAATGCTGACCTAATTTAACAAGGGAGCATACTCCACCTCTCACTAGATCAAGAGTGTACGGGTCTTACGTGCCATTTCATTTAAGAAATATTTCCTACCTTGATAATTTGCCAAATACTCCGGGTGTGGATGCCCTCACAAGGGATATTGACGAACTTTGGACAATAATGTTGGATGCCCTCACAAGGGATATTAACAAACTACAACATTAAGCATGAATTATTTTAATAATTTTAAAATAACATAAATTATCTCAAATCAACTTAAATATGAATTTCTGGAGGACGCTCAAGACAACTCTTGATATGCCTCCTTAAACAGTCGGTCCACACATTTTGGACAAAGATTTAAGACTTAACCATAGTTCTTGCACTTTTTGTGAACTTCTTCATTTTCTTCTATACCTCAAAGTACTCCCAAACATATGAGCTTACTCTAGAAGTACGGGATATGATTTAACTTGCACTATAAGAAATTAGATTTTTTGTGGCGACTCAAAAACTTGCCACAATATATTGACATGTTTAGTGGCGACTGTTTTACCCGTCAATTATATTTTAGTGGTGACTAAAAATATATGGCCACAAATATGCCATTATTCTCTCTTTCTCATCAAACACATTTTTGGCTGATAGTGTACTTGTGGCGATCATTTAGACGTCGCCACTAAATGATATTTAGAGGCGACTATGTCGCCCAATAAGTAAAGTTCTTGTGGAGATATTTTAATTATTGCTAAGGGCCCGTTTGGATATAATTTTTTTCTTTACTTTTTTCTAAAAAAAAAATATTTTTTGAAATCAATATTTGTTCAAAAAATTCCCAATTTTCACTTGAAGATGGAAATTTTCGAAAATTTAAAAAACTCCAAAAAGCCGTTTTTTAAAATTTTCACTCAAATCACCACAAAAGTTCAAAAATAACCTAACCTAAAATTTGTATCCAAACACAACTCTAAATTTTAAATACCATTTTCACTTGAAATTTTTTTCACCATTTTTGGAATTTACAATTCTTATGTCCAAATGCCTACTAAATCTTTATCTTAAAATTTTAGAAAAAAAAGAAGTTAACACCAAGCCCAAGAAAGTAAAAACTCTTTAGTTTCTTTTCTTTTCTACTAATTTCCCCACTCGTACATTGCACGTAATGCTATATTGTGGCCCGGTACCGGACCGGGACCGCGATCCTGGCGGGCCTGCCGGTCCTGCTGGGCTGGTCCTAGCTGTTCGGTCTTTACCGGTCCCAAAAAATTGTGACGGGCCGGTCTTCTTTGTTGAACCGTCAGGCCCGGGACCGCCTGGCAAGCCCAACGGCTATTTAAATTTTTTTTTTTTTGAAAAATCAGTAACGGCTCTTTGCAAAAAGTAGCAGTTTGGAATTGAAAAATAGCCATTTGGCCCCCAAACTTTATATAATTACACTTTTTTCCATTTCTTAACTATAAATACCCCCTCATTCTTTCATTTTTATTCACCAATTCATCAATATCTCTCAATCTCTCCCAAGCTCTCTTTCAATCTTTCTGGTACAATTTATCCAGTAAACTCGTTTCAACTCTTACGTGCTAATAATATATTTTTGTGTTGTTTAGTTTGCATAATTCTAATTAGTATGGCATTTTCTTTGAAAAAAATATTCGGTAAAGGAAAAGGTAAAACCGGTGAAAGTAGTAGGCATAATACTACCCTTCTCCCGGCTCCCCGACCTACAAAAGATAAGCAAGTTGAAAGTAGTCGCCAACCTAGACGTCCTAATCCGCCTCCCGTAATGCTTGATAGTGATCACCATTGTTTTCAATTTACCGATAGTGAATTTCTACATGATGTTGCAGTAGGTGATAGATTAGATGATGAAATTATGAATGCTCTTTATCCTAATGAACCTATCTTAGAGGAAAATGAGGATGATAATGATGATGATGAAACCCAAGCACCAGATTTAGATGATACAACTACTAGTCCTGCTCATAACTCACGTAATGCACCGGCACACCCACGTGTAGAAACTCCCACATTTAGTAGACAACCTGCTAAACGTCAAGAAACATCATTAGTTTGGCATTTTTTTACCCAAGTAAGAGAACACAACAAGGCTAAGTGTAAACTTGTAGATAATTACTTGTTCATAAATTTACTGGCGACCGTAGCGGCACATGTAGTTTGGTTAGACACATAAAATTACACCCTAGAGATAGGGCTAGATTTTTTCAAATGCAAGCGCAACAAGATGGGACAAGTGTAGATTCTCAAGTTAACCCTAGTACAAGTTCTAATCTAGTTCAACCAGGAATTAACACTGTCACCGGAGGTATTTTATATTACGATCCAAATAAGGATCGTGAAGAATTAGCAAAAATAATTACGGTCAATAAATATGCTCTTTATCATATCCTTGAATAACTTTTTTCTCAATATTTCTTTGTCTTTACTTCGATATCAATCCTTGAATATTTATATAACATACAATATATAACATACAACACAATATACTAATTACAACAACACAATATATACATTATATACAATATATACTAATTATTACAACACAATATATACATAATATATATCCATATATACATAATATACAATATATACTACTTACTACAACACACTATGTACATAATATACAATATATACTAATTACTATAACACAATATATACATAACATATATCGATATATACATAACATACAATATATACTACTTACTACATCACACTATATACATAATATACAATATATACTAATTATTACAACACATTATATACATAACATATATCCATATATACATAACATACAATATATACTAATTACTACAACACAATATATATATATATATAATATACAATATATACATAATATACAATATATACTATACTAATAACTTAGTACACCATATAAAATATATTCTACACTATACTAATGACCACTATACAAGATATTGACTTAGAAAAAAAAACCCCCGTCAGGCCCGGCTCGCCAGGCCCAGGACCGCAGTGGGCTTAGGCCCGTAACAGGCCGGTCTCTACCGTTAGGACCGCCAGGCCTGGGACTGCCAGGACCGCCAGGCCCGGGACTGCCAGGCCCGCCAGGTCCGGCACACCAGGCCCGGGACCTCGAAGCCCGGCCCGTCAGGCCCGTTTAGGCTCGGGCCACAATACACCATTAATTGCACGTGAATATCGAACTCGAGTCAAACATATGTTTTTATAAAATCATATTATCAAAATAATGCTTTGAGTAAATAAGTATAGATGAATAAAATACATATAAGGTTTTATGAATGATCAATGTAGATCATTCTATCAAGGTCAAGATGGTTGGATACAACTAATGGTGTACTGTGGCCCTGGCCCGGGCCTACACGGGCGTGACGGGCCGGGATTTGCGGTCCCGAGCTTGGTGTGTCGGGCCTGGCGGTCCTCACGGTAGAGACCGGCCCATTACGGGCCTAAGTCCACTGCGGTCTTGGGCCTGGCGCATCGGGCCTGGCGGGCCTAACGGGCCTGACCGGGGGTGTTTAAGTCAATATCTTGTATAGTGGTCATTATTATAGTGTAGAATATATTTTATATGGTGTACTAAGTTATTAGTATAGTATATATTGTGTTGTAGTAATTAGTATATATTGTATATTATGTATATATTGTGTTGTAGTAATTAGTATATATTGTATATTATGTATATATTGTGTTGTAATAATTAGTATATATTGTATGTTATGTATATAGTGTGTTGTAGTAAGTAGTATATATTGTATGTTATGTATATATGGATATGTGTATATTGTGTTGTAATAATTAGTATATATTGTATATAATGTATATATTGTGTTATTGTAATTAGTATATGTGTTGTATGTTATATATTGTATGTTATATAAATATTCAAGGATTGATATCGAAGTAATGACAAAGAAATATTGAGAAAAAAGATATTCAAGGATATGATAAAGAGCATATTTATTGACCAAAATGGCATATCTTTCTTAGTCTTTCTTCCCCCAATGGAATGAGCACAACATGGTACTAATACCACCATTAAAACGAAAAAAACTAAAAGAAGACGTGCCAATGCACAAGTTACATCATAATTTATGTTGTATTTCTAACAAATCTCATAAATCCGTCAAGGTTGGGAGGTGGTTGTGTTGGCGGTGGTGGAAATGAAGCTTGTTCATCACCACTTCCGGGTGAAGTCGCTTCCTCAGCAAGTTCTGCTATCATTTCTTCATATGCTTCATCTATTGCCGGTTGTGATTCTGCAATGCCAAAGTTTCTTCTTTCCACGCGGATCCAATCTCTAAAAAGCACTGATTTTTTCAAGCTCTCCCGCATCGACGCTCTATGATCATCGATTTGTAGTCTTGCTTGACTGAAAGCGCTCTCCGATTCAACAGTTGAAGCTTGAATTAACAAAACATCCCGAGCCATCCTTGCAAGAACGGGAAAATGTTTTCCCCTTGACTTCCACCATTCCAAAAGATTGAAAGAGCAGTCTGGATTCTCCTATTCTAGTCCCTGTGACAAGTAAACTTGAAACTCATTTAGATGGAAAATTTCATCAAAATTATCACCTTGAGAACCCCGGAACTCCGTCCACGATTTAAGAGCTGTTAAGCCAGCAACTCTTTTAGACGATTGTGATGTAGACGAAATAGAGGTTGGAATATTTGGCCTAGCATGCTCTAACGCCTGTTTATAAGCATTATAAAAAGTTTGAGCATTAATTTTAATTGATGCTTTTGCATCAGCAAGTGTAGCAATTTCTTCTTCTGAAAGATCTAAAGCTTTCTAAATATTAGAATACCAAAAATGAGGACCTCCTAATTTCATTGTTGGATTTAACATTGCAGCTACACCAAAAATAGGAGGGATAGGAAAAAAATATTTTTTAAACTGTTGTTTCATTTCATTTATAGCAAGTTCATAAATATTTCCATCCTCGCTAAATTCAATAAACAAATCAGCTAGTGCGGCAATATAAACTAAACAGTTAGAAATAGTATGATAATATTGCCCAAAAAATGCATTTGTAGCAACTTGAAAATATTCTAAAAATCTAAAAGAATTTTAACATTAGTCCAATCTTGGGTAGTTAGCATTTCATCATCATCCTCACCACTACCCGAGAACTAAACGGAGCATTAATTGGGTTTCTATATTCATACGCTACTACTAAACTTTCGTACATGCAATTCCACCTAGTCGGGCAAGGTTTAGGAACCTTTCTTTCTCTAAGGCCATATTCGTCACATTTTTTAAAATATTCTCTAAGTCTAGTTCTACGGTTTGAATTAAGAGCTATTCTCACATTTTCAATTTCTATGTTTAATATTCGCATACCATCGCCAACAATTAAATGATAAATATGACAAATACATCTAACATGGAAAATATTACTAAATGCAGGATTAAGGGGTTGTGTTAACATGCCTATTGCACTAGTGTTACTAGAAGCATTATCCATAGAAATTGCCATTATTTTATCACTAAAGCAAAAATATCTACATATATCTGAAACAGTGTTAGCTATAAACCTACCCGTGTGACGTGAATTAATTCTTCTATATGCAATTGTGCGTTTTTGCATTGTCCAATCCTCATCTATCTAATGACTTGTAACAGTTAGATAATCACAGTCATTATTACTTCTACCAATATCAGTTGTAATAGAAATACGATTAGGTATATGAGTAAATAAATAGCGCAAATATTGTTCACATTCATGCTTGAATTTATAAATATCGGCCTTAACTATTGCGCAAGGCCAACCTTTATAAGTAGGATTAAAATATTTTCTAATATAATGAACCCAATTAGGATTAGAAGCAAAAGTATAAGGCAAGCACATAACAGTAATCATTTTTTCTAATTCTTCGCGATCCTTATTTGGATCGTAATATAAAATACCTCCGGTGACAGTGTTAATTCCTGGTTGAACTAGATTAGAACCTGTACTAGGGTTAACTTGAGAATCTACACTTGTCCCATCTTGCTGCAATTGTTAAAAAAATCTAGCACTATCTCTAGGGTGTAATTTTATGTATCTAACCAAACTACCTGTGCCGCTACGGTCTCCAGTAAATTTATGAACAAGTAATTTCCCACAAGTTTTACACTTAGCCTTGTTGTGTTCTCTTACTTGAGTAAAAAAATGTCAAACTAATGATGTTTCTTGACGTTTAGCAGGTTGTCTACTAAATGTGGGAGTTTCTACAGGTGGGTGGGCCGGTGCATTACGTGAGTTATGAGCAGGACTAGTAGGTGTATCATCTAAATCTGGTGCTTGGGTTTCATCATCATCATTATCATCCTCATTTTCCTCTAAGATAGGTCCATTAGGATAAAGAGCATTCATTATTTCATCATCTAATCTATCACCTACTGCAACATCATGTAGAAATTCACTATCGGTAAATTGAAAACAAGGGTGATCACTATCAAGCATTACGATAGGCGGATTAGGACGTCTAGGTTGGCGACTACTTTCAACTTGCTTATCTTTTGTAGGTGGGGGAGCTAGGGGAAGGGTACTTTCACCGATTTTACCTTTTCCTTTACCGAACATTTTTTTCAAAGAAAATGCCATACTAATAAGAATTATTCAAACTAAACAACACAAAAATATATTATTAGCACGTAAGAGTTGAAACGAGTTTACCGGATTGCCGAACAACTTCTTGAAAATTGAAAATCGTTGAACACTTGAAAACTTCAATTCAACAACTTCACAATTTTTCACGAATTTTCAACAATAAATTAAGCACTTATACTAGAAAGATTGAAAGAGAGCTTGAGAGAGATTGAGAGATATTGATTAATTGGTGAATAAAAATGAAGTATTTATAGTTAAGAAATGGGAAAAAGTATAATTATATAAAGTTTGGGGTTAAATTAAAGTTTGGGGCCAAATGACTATTTTTCAAAGTTTCAAACGGCTACTTTTTGCAAAGAGCCGTAACCGATTTTTCAAACTTTTTTTTAAAAAAAAATAGCCGTTGGGCCCGTCAAGACCGGCCCACGCCCGCTAGGACCGGCCCACGCCCGCCAGGCGGTCACGAGCCTGACGGTTCAACGAAAAAGACCGGGCCGTCACGGTTTTTTGGGACCGGTAAAAACCGGACCGCTAGGACCAGCCCATCAGGACCAGCAGGCCCGCCAGAATCGCGGTCCCGGTCCGGTCCCGGTCTTGAAGCGGGCAACAATACAGCATTAGATACAACCTACCAAGATGAAAAATCAAACTTTAATTAGATAATGTGATTTTTTTTTTTACTTTTTTTTTTAAATTTTATGATGTACAAACATGTAATGTAATTAAGCATATTTTACCTGTTACTTCCTTATAAAACGATATTTTTGTTGTATGTCCAATCGAATTCACCTATCTAAATGAATTTTTCTCTTCCGAAATCCTTCTTCGACCATCACTAGTTGTACCAAATTTTGCCCCAGGTTTTGAATTCTGATACACACAAGACGCTTCTCTACACCTTCAGATACAAGTTACTCAGTATAAGGATTTGAGGTCAATTAACTTTAGTTACTTTACTAGCCAGGATTATACTAAAAATTTTAAGCAAAAGAATAATAGGAACTTAAGATCATTAAACAAAAGTTGCACGAATCCACAAGCATATTCGATAAATTTGCAATCCCAGAGAGATTAGCAAAAAATGTGTATAATCCAAGCACAATAGTAAATGTTTGACTGCATAAGACTATATAATTTCAGCTCACATGTCACCGATGACAAATCCGATGTCCAACTAATAACTCGTGTTAAGAAACTTTATTATTCTCTGTTGGCTAATTAATAACATTTAAGAATGTAAAGGAAATAAAACGCCGAGTAAAGTCTGCATCATCATTTATGTTTCTGTCGAAACCAAATAAAACATAGTTGTTCTCAATTTGAGTTTAAATTATAATTGGCAAATATAAAAATATTTACTTTGAGTTCTCATTATTACTTATTATATATGGACAAATGGAATTGGACTAAACACTTCTTACTTAAGTTGCTACAACATAGTCTCAGAATTGAAGCATTATCACCAAGTATCATGCCTACAACCGCCGTATGAGAATATTACAAAGTACAATTAGGCAAACCACACTTAAAAAAAAAATTATGGGTAAAGAGTTATGCCTCCAATCTCAAGATTATCAAATATATTGTCATTAATAATAAAAAAAAACACTACAAACAAACAGTCAGTGGTGAAGCCGTAATTGTTTTTCCAGCTACTCATGGTGGCAATTGAAATCCAGGAATTGGACCAATGCTTCAGTCGTAAATGAGACGTATAGACAGTAATAACACAAAGCGTAAAGTATTTTAGGTTTAGGCAGATTGTACATACGAAAAGTTTGACATTTTTCATTCAACATACCACTATTTATATATTCTTGCCCCTATTTGATCTTCAATATCTACAATTAAAATTGCTGGTGAGTCATTAAATTTATCTCCCAAATCTGCAACCATTTTTCCAAATTAAAGGAAAAATCAAACACATCATAACGAAAGAAAACTACATTAATCAATCTTTCTGCGAATCCATGTTGTGCTAAAAAATTAATAAAATACTAAACAAACAAATTAAGTTGCGGTTATTATGACAGTGGACCATCAGATATCCAAAAAATAGTTACAATGGTTGAACCATTAGAGACCTAATTGGATAGTCGCACTCAGGATATATTATATATACTCACGCATGTACATATATTAAACTTCTAAAAAATAGAATTCAAACTGAGAACAAAAAAAATATAATCACTTACCAAAAACAGTGACTTAGTGAGAAGAAAAGAAGAATCCATAAGAAGCATGTCAATTTTTTCAAACCGGGAGATTCTCTACCTTTCGTTCAGTGTTCCCCCCAATTTATCAATCTAATTAACATGTTGTATGAGTCCTTCAAGTCCCTTTTTGTACTTTGCTTCGTTATTTCTTATCCCTCAATTTTGTTTTATCACTGGTTGGTAACAATCCTTGGTGGACTTTTGGTTTTTAGCATCACTTTTATATCCATAGAGTTAGTTGCTGAAGTTTGCTTCTCCACCCTACTAAATTATATATTTTTTAATGAAGGACCTACTTTTCAAGTTTGCTCTGTAACTTATGATCAAAATTTGGGTGATCTGATTTATATGTTTGTTGAGTTGTTGTCTATTATGGTCTTGAGATTGTGAATTAAAATTTCGTATGGTAATTTAGACATATAAAATAGTTGCTTGTGTTATAGGTACATTAATTTGTGATTCTGATTCTTCTCCATGTGTCAAAGTGGGTTGTTTGAGAGATGCTTCCTATTCAATTCTGGAGGAGTTAAAAACCCAATATGGAGGCATTCTTTACCCCTCCAGTTTTAGTTCCTAAACAAATAACCAAGTGTCCCTTTTCTCTTTATTATAATATTTTTGCCCTCAATTTAACTATCAAATTGATTGATGCTGCTTGATGTGGAACTCTGCATTGATGTCGCTGCATTCAGAATCAAACATAACATTTTATATTTGCTATTTTGCCCTCTTCTTTTTATTAGTCAGTGTGGAACAAATCATGCACCCATAAATTTTTAACTCAGTATCAGTTTTGTACGGAATCTTGAGATGTGACACTTGTTTTGTCGCTGCTAAAGCCTTATTTTCAGCGGTGATCGCTATTGTGTAATTTTTTGTCGCGTCTTTTTTACTTTCCGTAGAGGATTTGTACGCCACAAATATGTAGTTATTCTAGCGGCCATCAAGGGTTGTCACAAAAATCATTTAGTAACAGTTGTACTAGCAGCAACCCTAAGGTCTGCTGCTACAAACAAGTAGCGGCGATAGTGTTGTCTTTTGAATCGACTTTTGCCGCCACCAAAAGTCACATTTCTTGTAGTGTTGAATTAAAAATTTGAGTTTGAGAAATAAGATTGAGGGAAAAAATCGACTTGCATGTGTTAAGCATATAACCTTTCATCACATTCAGTTAACTTTCAATAATTTTTTAAAGGGCTAAATTAGTAATTACACAAAGTGTTAAATTTTAAAAAATAATTGGCCCAAAAAGGGGCTAAATGTGCAAAACAGCTTTTGGCCCAACGGTTAGAAAGTAGAAACATTAAAAAGAAAATTGAAAGTAGCCGTTATATCAGTCTGGGTCGGTTAACCGATTCTATAGTTAATCGTGTTGACCAGTTCGATTAATTTGTTGGATGAAGGTGAATGGACCAACCCCTTTTCCCCATTAACCTAGTTCACCTAGCCCCCTTTGTACCGGGCCGATTTCGGTTTCCACCACTCTGGATCGGTTCGGAAACGGGTTGACTCAGTCGGCTAGAACTTACATAATCCAAATTTTACTCCCCTACTACCAGACAAAACAAATATTGCCTCCTCAAGCATTTTATACTCTAAGGGGGAAACCCTAATCTATAACACCTTTATTGATTTCCACCGGATGTTTGAGTCTTTTTTAGCCTCGACTAATTTGGGGAATGCACAGACCCTGGGTAAGGAATTTCCCGCAAGCGCATCGCAATTAATTAGGTTTTACTCAGTTAGATTACTAAAATACCCTTCTTAAAATTTAAGATTTAATAGAATAAAAGCTAATTAAATTATAAGTGTCTTTAATGAAAGGTCATGTCCTTTTAACATGCAACTACATATCCAATTTGAACTCTGTTCATTCATTACTTTTACTGGAGAACAAAATACAACCTTTAGAGGAATAATCGTAACTAATAAATAACCAAGCCAACGTTTCATGTTTTCTGGGAACAGTCACAACTGTTCCTTTTTGTATTCCAATAACAAAATGGAGATTAAACAAAAAGCCAAAAAACGTATGCAATGGCATTGAAATCATTTTGAAAAACTAAAACGAAATGACAAGCCCTTAGCCATGTAGCTCTTCTCTTTCCGGGTTCATAATCGGTGCTATTGAATCTGCAGTTAAGGAAATGTTGCCAGTTCTTTGAAAAAGAGTTCTGCTCACTTCAAATCTGTCGTCTGGGCATCGTCTCTTCTCTTGATCTACTTCCCTTCGAAGGAAGAAGCTTCCGACCTATCCTCGATCTCTTTCTCGATGGGGAAAATTAGTTTGTAAAAGGTCATTAATTCTGTGCCCAAAAAATGGAAGTTTAAGATGATATCTTCACACACTCCTCGACGAATAATTTCGTGAAACATTTTAAGATGGAGTTTCAACGTTTTTAAGGTAAAGAAGATATCATTGGTTTTCAATTTTTTTATATATATATCAGTATAAATAGAAGTTTTAACTTTTTTCATCATTTATAATAATATTTTGGTTGTTTCATTCGCAAATCATCCTTGTAGTTTTAATTAACTTTCTGTGATGAAAAGGGATTTTTGCTATATCTACATTTTCTTTTACTTAAAAAGTATCTGTTATGAATTTTATTCCTTTTTTTCACATACTACTTTGTTCACATTCTTTTTAGCTTGACAGAGAATCAAAGATTTAATTTCCAATTTAGTTGAAATGAAAACTTTTCCAAAATATTCCCTGTTTGATAAATAATTTACAGTGATTTGTCTTAAATTTTGCAGAACTGGTAAATTATATAATATGCTTTCATCATATTGTTGAGTTGTCCCACATCGGAGGGATTTGAGGTCCTTGGTCTCCTTATATGGCTTGGACAATCCTCACCGCTAGCTTTTGGTCTCCTTATATGGCTTGACAATCCTCACCTCATAAGCTAGCTTTTGAGGTTGAGTTAGGTCCAAGGTCCATTCTTTTCATGGTATCAGAGCCAGACCTATCCCAATTATTATTACCGATGTTGGACCCCCATTTATGTTGTCCACGCTCCAGAGATCTGGGCGTGAGAAGAGGTGTTGAGTTGTCCCACATCGGAGGACAACTCAACACATATTAATAAAAATATTATGAAATAATAATATTAAGCATTAAGTTGTCAAATTAAAAAATTGAATATGTGTACTTTGTCATGCTACTACCAAAAAGATTTTCAATAGTGCATAAGTTTGAGATACATAAATATCATTTTGTAACAGAAGAATTGTTTTTAAAATGATTTAGTAATTCTTTATATTTCTATCGTTGAGAAACTACAGGTGCAAGAATTCTATCGACCTTGCAATCTTTGAGAACTTAATTAATTTTGAATTTGAGATTTTAAGTTTTACTCAATCATGGCTTTAATAAAAAAATTATTTATATTTTAGTTTCTCTTGTACCACTTAGTGATATAGTTTGTACATCAGAAAATATAAATTAGTAAATAAAGTATATGTATTTAATTAAACTTTGATCATTCATCTTCATTGGCTTAGACGATATTCAATCATTTTAATTTCAATAAATACACTACTATACAACGCTTCATATTGATACATATTCGAAAAGCTTGTATTTTATTTTTTTTCATGCATAATTATTTATTCAAAGCTTTGTATGACAATATTGATATTATTTAACCATGAATTTGGTTGTCGAGAAACTATTATATTAAACCCTAAAACCTAAAAGTTAAATTACCAAACTATAATCCTAATATTTTGTTTAAAAAACAATTCTTATGCAATGTGTCTGTACGTAACTCTTGAAATGAATGGTTGCCACTTTTGTATGTTTGCTTCCAATTAGTAACTTTCACTTGCAAAAGGTGGCTATGAATCGCCATCGAGAGACAATTTAGATAATTGACTATGATTTTAAAAGGTGTCAAACAATTTGAATTCGAAGTTTCGCCACTTATAATTTTATTGGAGCAGTCTGCTAGCTTGGCAATATCGTGAAATTTGCTTTTAAGAGCCCATAACAGATGGCCATAACTAAATGAAGTATCACATGGATCCTCCCTTCCATTATAGATTTTACATTGTGATACAAACCAATCAGTAGGACTATTGAGAAGATCTGCAAAGAAAAAAGAATTAGCACGACTTTAGATTTTTGTTTTTCTTTAGCAATTTTTTTCAAAAATTTCTTGCATATTTTTTTCGAAAAAATGTCAAGTGAGCAACAAGTCTTTTGCAGCCATTCAGTTGTTGAGGTAGACATAAAAACTTTCTTTGCCGCACACAATGTGATGTATTTTGATTTGACATCAAACAGTTTCACATGAAGATGTCAATTTTAAGGCGACGATTAAAATAAAAAGTGACTAAAAATCGGGTTCTACTTACTTTATATTATTTAATTAGTATGTTCTTTGTATTTTTAAAATCTGATTTCTATAAATATTAGGGTAGATGTTTATTGCATGTTCTTCAAGCTCTGCTCAAGACTTTTCATCCTTTTTGCTATCTCATCTTGTTCAGGCATTTTAGGAGTTTTATCCTGCACCGGTGTAAGTTCATATGCTGGTTGAGGATAAGTGTATGTGGGGTATGAGGGAGACTCAGTTTGGTAATTGGGGGTTTGAACTGTGAAAGCCGTCGGATCAAACATGGGTCTCAGCACTGCAGGCTGTGTCATGGCTGCACATGGGGGCACCGTAAAAATATTACGATCTGAGCTAGAGGTGAATACCTGAGGACAGGCTTCAGAAGGTGCTCCGACAAAGTTGGCTGGTATGATAGGCTGTACCAAGAGGATATTTGGGTGGCTAATGGGGACAGTGGAAGTACCCCCCGACCATGGGAAGAGCTCAGGAAATCCAGGAATGGCACTCGGAGGCTCTTTTCCATTCGTCCATGCATCCCACATCTCCATGACCCTAAGTCGTAGGATCCTATTTTCTTTGGCTACAGCAGATTTTGAGGCTGGGATACCTGCAATCGGGTTATCCTCCGAGATGGAAACTGCCGGCAAAGTCATTTCAAATGACATTTCTGTGCTTCCTTTTGATCTGGTGAAATATCGATGTGATGCCAGTTTACCACAAAACAACCGCTGCTTCAAAAACCTGAGACTGGAATTTGTGACATCAAACAAACAGTTAGTTTGAAATAGATGACCGACAGAGAATCGCACATTGGGTGTGATACACCTATACGGTTAACGGATGTCTAGCTGCTTGCAATGGTCGCATGTGTCATCCCGGCGTTTATTCCAAATTTCCTTTTTGATTTCCACTCTTTGTTTTCTTGCTTTCCCTTTTGTGTTTTTCTACCTCTCTAGTTTTCCTTTTGTTTTGGTTTTTCTCTTTTCTTTATTTCTCTCCCTTTTCTTTTTGTGGCTTTGGTTTCCCCCTTTTTTTTAGAATACGGTCGAATTTGATGAAGACTGCCTACATATTATGTCCCGCATAAATCAGAACGAGCGTAGTTCATGATAAGTAAAATGAAAGTAACAAGATATTTTTGGAATTTTCAGTTTTCATAATGACAAACTTCGGTTACAAAGGCTGACAAATTTAAACAGGCAACTAGTAGAAGAAGACTACAGTCTCGAAGAACAATAATGCGTAAAAGAATATACGACTTTAAGACAAATTGACAGACTCTTTTAAAGAAAAATACATTTTTTAAGAAATCATGAATACATTAAGACTTCAACTGCTCCTGGAGCCCGCGAGGCATCATTCAGCCTTATCGTGAGTCGGCTAGCTAAATCCCCTTGGAGGTGGTGCAGATCTTCCATTACTCGGCGAGCAAAAAAGCATAACGGTGGCAAAAAACATAGATCTAGGCATGTCCTCATAGCTGTTGCATTTCATTGTGATATAATGAGCGATTCCTTTGATTCTTTCTCGTATGACACCTTTCTCCTGTAGTAACTACCCAATCTGTTCAGTTCTATTTCCCAAAATTTGTTCGGCTGCTTGATTCTGCTTTTGAACTTGTTGTAAATCCGATTTTAACTGTGCCAATGCTGCGTAATATTGCTCCCTTTCAATTTTGAACTCTTTTGCTTGTTTGAGCATTTTGTTTTCCACGGCAATGACCCTTTTATTCAACCCTGACACCTCACCGTCGAACTCTTAATTGCCTAATCAGACGTGCTCGTACTGCCGCATTTTCAACAAAGTGTTTCGATCCATGGCTAATTCTTTTTTTTCTTTTTTCAGATCAAAACTATATTCATCTACCTTCTATCTCGAACCATCTATAAGTTTGGCATCCATGGCGCTCCGAACGGGGTTTTCCGCTGCGACCTTCATCTTTTGAATGTGGGCCCTAAGGGTTTCATTTTCCTTGGCAAGTTCCTTCTTTTCACCCTCATCTACCGCGGCCTGCAAATCGTTTTCAAATTGCAAATTCATGATCTGCTTTTCCAGCTTGCTTATTGTAGCCTTGTACTCACGTTCTTTAGCCAACAAATCTTACTGCTCTGGCAATGCTTCAACGAATTCCTGGAGATGGGGCCTTTTGGCTAGCCTTTCGAACTCAACTTCTCTCCTATACCAAGAAAGATATCATGGCGACACTTCGCCTTTGGAACGATCCCGTACACAAGTGTTTGCCGTTAAATATTGGCATTCATTCCAAATTTTGCGAATTGTTGCCTAGGGGAACTGACCATCTGGTCCAATCTTGACTACTCGGGTGTTGAGATCTTCGTCTTTTGGCACTACTTGACACATTCCAAGTTGTCTCAAAACCCGATGTGGAGCATGAGGCTGGATACTCCGAAGACCCATCAGAAGGAAATGAGGTTCTATTGCTGGCATGTATATAATCTCATCCACAGGTAGCCACCCCAGCGTCCATTCTATTTGACCGGCAGTGATGGAATAAAGGTAGGATGTCTATTTTGCTACTCCTTCGGGCAAACTGAGCCCTTCAACTTTCGTGTAAAACTCTTTTATGCAAGTTTTCTATGCGGACCCATAACTCATAAACTGGGTACGGCGGCACAGATGCTTGGTCATCCACATTTGCAATAACAGATCGCACCCCTCAAAGAAATCTTTCTCGGCCTTGCAAGCTGTAAGAGCGCGAAAGACCTCATCTACTGTCATAAGTATGATTTTACGCTTCTCTTGGGTGCGCAAAGTGCTGACAACCCATGCTATCTTTATATCGATGTTCCCGTCTTTCCTTGGAAACAACAGAAGCTCTAGGAAAGCCACCATGAAGGCGAAGCGTCTGTGTTCTTCCCATTTGACACGGTTTCCTTTGCTGCAGGTTTTGTTTTCTGGATTGTTGACCCCCCCAATGTGACCATATCTAGTATACAGGAATGAAAAGGTGCAAAACCCTTTTGCCTGATTTGAGTCGTGTACCACTCTGCTTAATTTAAAGGTGTCTAAGAATTTGTGCACCGCCACCGCTCTTGGAGCAACCAAATACTTGTGTCTCAAAGGGAGATCAACATTTCCAATGTACCCAACTATTTCTTCTAACGTTGGGGTAAGCTCAAAATCTGAGAAATGGAACACATTATGCACCAGGTCCCAGCACGTGACCAACGCTCTCATGATGCTCCTCGGGGTACAACCTCCAATAGTCCGGGAAGACCCCCCAAATACGTTTTTATCTCATCTTTCCCTTATCTCCCGAGATCATTCCACCATAATCGCAAATCCAAAGGGATTCGACTTACAAATGAAAAAGGTTCGGTTTGAATTGTCTCATCCTGCACATTTATTAAGGTGAATTAGTGGCTCATGACTTTATTCCTGTTTGAGTTCAAAAATCAAAAGGTTTTCTTTTATGAAATTTATTTTCTAAAACCAAAAGCCCAGCTTTGCGAATACGACCTTTTAGCATTTTCGGAGAAATTTTTTTAAAGCTGTGCCCGCTAGTCGAACAAAATACAATAAAGACCAAAAGGTGGCCATTCGTGAAAAATCAGCCTTCCGGCGTCCATTTCGGGAACATTTGGCTATTCTTGACAATAACAGCGTCACCTGATTTATTTAGGATAATAAATAAAATTTGAAAATTATTTTTCTTTGTTTTGGCTATTTTTGCAAAAAGGAGGTTGGACCCGATGGCGGTTGCCTACGTATCCCACACTTGGTGAGAATCAAACCGGCGTAGTTCGGGCAAAAAATTTTGTCAAAACCAAAACTTTAGTTGAAAAGCCCCTTTTTTCTTTGTTTTTCCCTTTTTCTTTCTCTTTTTTGTTAAAGAAACAAGCCGGCAGCATTTCGGTTCTATTTGAGCATTGGTTTTACAAACGGTTAATCTCAATAGCTCTACTACCATTTATTCTCTCAATTTTCTCTTTATTCACAAGCCGATCAATATGCGAATCCAAAGTAAATAAATGCGAAAGTAGCATGTAATATGCATCAGGATGGTCTTTTATTTCGGGTCACCTGTCCTAGACGAACCCAACCCCTGTGTTGAGTCCCCTAAGTCAAATGCACGTGATGCAAACAAACATTCCTACTAGGGATTCGGCATGAGGTTTTGTTATACTAAGTTCAGAACCTGGGTATTTGTTCTAGACTGTGCACCCGACTCGAGTCGATGAGGGGGCTACGTACCGGGGACCCGCAAGATCGCTAGGCTTAGTAACTTGTCTGAGCCTCTTTCTTATTTTAGGGAATGACACTAACAGAATAGGGAATCTCGACCAGCGAGCACATCCTGAAGATAAAGAGAGAAGGGTTTCGTACCATTTTATATATACAATTCAATCAATATCAAAGCGGTAAAGCATTTAGCACATAACATAGAACATGTAGGAAAATCAAAAGAAGCCAAATATAACAGTTATTCTAAGCTCGAATTCTTGAACCCTGAACCAAAGATTCTGGGTTCGATCCCCAGCAGAGTCGCCAGAGCTGTCACATCTCCTTTTTACATTGCTAACCCGAAGGATGACATGTATAAGGAAGTTTTTCCAATTAAAGTGACATTATTCGAAATGAGATTATTTGTTTAATTAAGAGTCTCCACTTGGGATAGGTTTGGCTTTTGGTGTCCCAAGTCACTGGTTTATTTAGAATCCCAAATCGAGGAAAATTTCGACTGCCCAATTGGAGTTTGCGAACCAGAAATTCTAAGTAAGAAATTCTGTTGACCCGAAGGAAGGTGTTAGGCACCCCTGGATCCTGTGGTTCTAGCACGATCTCTTAAACTATTATAAATAGCTAAAATTCTGATTTTTACACATGTTCATCCTAAAATGAAAATTTTATTATTTATACCGCTTTTAATATTTTTTTTAGGGAATTTGCGATGTCGCTAAAACATATTGCGAAGCACGTCACATAAATGCGCACGTAGTTTGTGACATATTTTAACTTCATCGAGATTTGGATTTGGGTCACATAAATATGCACCCGTAATTAAGGCGATAAAATTATTATACACGCGCCTAAAAGCGACTAACACGTTATTATCTTTGTGGGAACACCGTAAAATCCGCTAAACGGCGTGTTCCGAATCTCTAAGTATTTTAATATAAACATTAGGAGGGCCACACAATTCATGGATTTTATTTGGCGTGGCACACCTTGTTTCATTATTTTAAAAGGCCAACCTAAAGAGCTATAACTTTTTATTTAGGCATTGTGAATTGCTATTATTTAAAAATGAGCAAAGTAGTTCGGCCTTTGGTATACAACTTCTTGGCCCAGATCTAATTCAAGCACAAGGCTGCCGGTTTTGGCTTATATGAGCCCACAGTCAACGATTGACTTCCATATGGACTTCCAACGATTGTGTGTCTTAAACGAGCAATTAAACTATTTCAGTATTTGAACTATAAAGCAAATTTGATTTAATACTAACACGAGCAAGCAATTTATTTTCTTTTTGAGTCCAGTTTCAAATTAGTGACTCCTTCTGAGTTTAACTTTTACATGGATATGTTAGCTACACATGAATTAAACATACTAAAATTAATGTTCCTGCTAAAGTCCCATGACAGCTTGAATATTCAATTATCAGCCACAGATACACGTTTATGATTTTAAAATCAGTCTCAGGCTCTTGACAGTTTCTAGTGAAACAAATTAAACATACACATGATTATCCAGCTATGCAACACTAAGGCTAACAATAGATGAACAATGCTCAAAACTGCAAACAGTCCAGTCCATTTTACAGGTAGATCCGCAGTTATACTAGTAGAAGCAAAGGAATGTGGTTTCAGTTATGCTAAAATAAAACTCTAAACTACGTGACACAATGATATATTCAGGTAATAAGCAGTAATTTCATTATCCATTCCTTGAATCTGCATTTCCAGTTATCATACACCTCTTGAGCTTAAGTAATACCTGTAATCAAGGCAAAATGAAAGAAGGTGGCAGGGTCAGCAAGTTTAGCAGTAACATAGTACAGAGATCTACAACTCAAAGCTATTGTGAACCCAGAAATAGCATCAAACGACCCGGGAAAGATTTAACACAAAACACATCAATAACCACCCAAAACAGCGTGCATAAACCAAAACCAACTTGAATCAGACTCAATACAATTTTTGAAGGTTCAGTACCTCAAACACACATATTTCAGGTTGTTTTCATCTCATTTACACTAGAATTCACACTGATAACTGGATATGGAGATTAATATGAAGGAAAGCTCAAACCAAACATCACTTTTTTTTGAAGATTTAAGACCTAAGAGAAACTTCTAACTTTAAATTCAGATTTGGCTCTTGGAATTTAAATAAAAATTTAAGAGACTGGGATTTTTAGGGATTTTTTTTAGGATTTTCCAGATTACAAACCTTGGAAATTTTTTCAGGGATTTCTGACTGCAAAAAAAACTTGTAAATGAAGGCATTAACATGCCTATTTATAGCCAAAACTTAGCGCAACCCTTTTTTCCTGTGTTTACCCATTATTCCCCCTTTTATTTTTTCAGATTTACTCAATTAGCCCCTCTTTTTATGACTTGTGCCTCAAGTCTTAACATCAAATTACCAAAATTCTATTTTGAACCTCCAACTAGAAGGTTCCAGGGGTTTACTGTAGGATTCCCATAATTCAAATACATATACTACCCTTTTATTTACTCTGAATTATCAACCTAAGCAGACCAACCCCTCCCCAACCTTATTACCTTAGTCAGAAGATAACCATAGTTATTGAACTAGAGACCCCAACTACTGAACTAATCACTCTAAGCTGGAAATAGACTCTCACTAATATCCTAGGGTTAACCTAAATTGGACTGATGACCTATAGCAACACAAATAGGTTCGAAGCTATCAATCAAATTAATTTCATATAACAAAGCAACAATCATTGATTGAGAACTAATAGGGGTTGAACAAAGCATGAAATCCTCAGCATGCAAGTCAAACCAAACAAAATAGAGCTAGTCATAACAGAAATCAATTAAAGCCCTGAGTTTCTAAATTAATTGACATGAAGAAGAATTAATTTAATAAGGGAAACCTTGCTGATTTAGAACTGAAAATCTCAGAACCTAAACTAAGCCCAGAATCAAAATTAAGTGGCCAAATTCTTGCTATCTATTAATGGAACTCATAACCAACTAAGTGAACAAATAAATAGAAAAAGAAAAAAAAAGAACGACCTTGGACACCGAACCTAATGAATTGGTATGTAAAAACAATGAAAGAACAAACAACTCAATTGACTCACGAAATCAGAAGAAGTCATTAGAAGGAATTAACACAAAACAACAAACAAACATACAAAAACAAAAAAGGCAGGGAAACTCACTGGTGTTTTTTTATAATTCTACCGTTCTTTTGATTTGAGATTTGAGCGTTTCCGGCGGGATATGAGGACTGCGGGTGGTGAGTCTGGGATGAGGAAAGTGAGGAGGTTGTAAAGTATCGATTTCATTGAATTATGGGAGATTAAGGATTTGGCCAGAACTTCAAATGAATATTCGAGGGGATTGGCTAAAGTTTGAAAAAAATAAAGGCTGGATCTGTTATGGGGATGAGATGAGGAGCATAGGGTGTTATTTTGAAGTGCTTTGGCGGTGGAGCCACCGTAGGCGGCGTCCACAATTTTGAAGACTCGAGGAGTTGGGCTTAGGTTTGAAGGCTGGTTTTTGGGGGGTTAGAAAGAGGAGGAGGAAAGGAGAAACTGGTGTATTTTTGGGCGGGTTTGGAGCTACGCTAGCGGCAGCGGTGATTTCTGGCCGGCGGCGACGAGGCGGAGGGTGGAGGTACGAAGAAGATGGAAAATGTCTCTAGGGTTTCTGAGAATTTCAGACATTTTTAATTAAGATGCGAGATTGAAGATGGACCATTTGATTAGAGTAGATGGATAGCCCAGATTAATTGGACAACAAACGGTGTCGTTTTGAAACGTTACAGGCTGGACCGGGTATGGGGTTATGGTTTGGGTTTTGGAACGGGTTTGGGCTTCAAAAATTTAGCCCAAATCGTGGGTCTCTTATAAAGGAGACCCAATTTTAGACTTCTTCTCTTTTTTTTATTTAAAAAAAAATAATATATATTTTTTCTCTTTTGCATTTTTTAGAATTTAATAAGTAAAAATAAAAAGAGACAAAATTTGAATTTAAATTCTACAAACAAAACTGATTAACTTCTAAAATAGTCTAAATCCCAAATTTAAAAAGAAAACTAAATAAATGTAAAAATGATCATTTTTGTTATTTTTTTCTTATTTTCAATATTAATTAACTAATAAACATAAAAAAATATAAAAACTAAGTCCTAAATACAAATACTATATTTTTTATATTTTATGAATTATATCAATTTAAAATGTATAAAAATGCAAATAACATGTAATCACGCAACTAATTCTTAAAAATGTAAATAATAAAAGATTTCCTAGTTTTAAGAATTCTATTGGAATATTTCAAGCGAGGCAAAAATCACGTGCTCACATTCAATATAACGGTGTACCATAAGATATCTTGTGATGTTTTCTTCTATATCTGCGCTAAAAGATAAACTTATTAAAGTAAAAAATTTATTTATTGTGACACATTAATATGGGTATAAAATGTTTAATCGGCGTTAATCAAAATAAGGTAGCAAATATAAATCAGGTGAAAAAAATGCAAAATCATTAAGTATAAGATTGTAGTCCATAAAAATCTAAATTTACAAAACTATAAGATACAAAATCATTCAATATTAATAAACTATAAGATAAAAAATTTATCTTATATTTTTGTGAATTTAGATTTTTATGGATCAAAAAGTATAAGATTGTAGTTAATAAATTTATGAAATAAAAAAAAGTCTCATACAATTAATATCAATTATATAAAACACAAAATAAAACTTCTCATGATCTAGTATGTTGGTGACTCCCTTCCATAGGCAGATTTAGTATTTTTGAAAAAGAGGAAAAAATTATTAAGTGGGAATCAATTCTTATTTCTTTGGATAGATGACTCATTATTTAATCAAGTGCTTTATTAAATAATCTATAAATCCCCCCTACTCCCTTCACACTATCAACGACTTTTTGTCTTTTCATCTGAAGTTGGGTATGGGCTTGATCAATCCGGATTCCTGCGAAAATTTTTATTTTGGGAGTAAAACTTTCTCTATCAGATGAGATTTCATATATAAGACTCAAACTCAAAATTACTGATTTAAAATGTAAAAGAAATTTCACTTAAAATTTTCGAAAATTAAAAGAAATAACTATGACGAAACAAATATCATGCAATTTAAGAGTCTCACATGTTAAAGTGCTATATAAATGTAAACAAAATTAATTTTTAAATCTACTCGAACTAACTATTCTCCAAAAACAGAAGTCAATAAATCAATAATCATGAGGTGTTGTTCCCATAACTCAAAACCTTTTTGAGATGAGAAAAAGGAAGAGAAGAATGCATCCATAAATATCCAAAATTAAAAGAACTATAACTATGACTATCATACAATTGCTTATAATTAAGAGTCTCACATGCCAGACTCAGATTCATTAATGTAAAAAAAATTTAATTTTACCGCTACTAGAACTAAATATTATCCAGAAACAAATTAAAAGTCAATATTATGAGAATTTATGTTAACAAAAAATGAGGGACAACGTATTCAAAGTAATTTCTGTTCTTTGTCAATTAGGAGTGATATGCTAAGGTTGACATGGTCACAAAGTATAAAGTTTTATTGCGTAAATTCTGGTATAATTTCTAATTAATGAACTAAACTATAAATGAAAGATCTATGTATAGGGACTAGGGTTATGATTGATCTTAAATTAAATATGCTTGACTATTAAGAGTTAGGGTAGAGTGATAAGTACTTCTTTAATTTTAATTAGGGGTTTCGAATTCAAACTTTGGGTATATAGTCGTTTTTGTTAGGGAGTGCTTTACCCTTCAATATGAGATTTTCTAACACGATTTTGAATTAGTTGGGCTCAAATATAAGTACTGAATATCAGATGAGAAATCAAAAAAAGAAAAACCAGACATGCTTGTTATATCTCATCATTAAAAAGGAAAAAGCTATTTCATCTAATTCATATATCCTGATTCCTGTCAGAGTATCTCTGGTTGTTGTATGGGTAGAACTGATTTGTAATAAAGGATCGAATGATAGAAATAGATAATAGGCGAGTTAAGTAATGATCAGTACCAAAAGCAACAATCGCAATCGATATCTAGTAAATCCCGAAGGAAACATGATCAACAGGGGTAGATCAAATATTTGTTATCGGGTAGTATTAGACCTGTCAACCGGGTCGGGTTGACACTGGACCGGCCGGGACTGGACCGGTAAAACCTGGGACCGGACCGGACCGGTTAGCAGGGGCCGGGCTGGGCTGGGTTCAAAGTGGGTAGGGGGTTGGTCCGTTAAGATTTTTTTGTTTCGGAACCGAACCGGTCCGGTATAGTGAACAATACCGTGAACCGGTGCGGGTCGGCCCGGTTCAACGGTAACATTTTTTTTAAAATTTTTTTTTGATTTTTGAATATGTGGGGCCCACATTACCGTTGGCAACGGTACAGATCCGTTGGCCAACGGACAATTTTGCAAAAATGACCATTTTATCATTATTTTTTTCTATTTATTAAATTACAAAATTAACCCTTCTTAAAATCTATAAATACCCTCATCTCTTCTTCATTTCTTCACTCAAAATTCTTATCTCAATCTCAATTCTCAAATTATCAATCTATCTCTTCCCTTCAATTTGCAAGATTTCATATTTATTTGTCACTCTTTTTCCGAATTTAATTTATCGCAATTTGTCATTTGGAATTTGAAGCTTGAAGTTCAAAATTGAAATACTTGCTTGACGACTTGACGTTTGTTCGTGGTAACACCGGATTTGCTTAATCAAGTGCTCAATTTATTGTCGAATTCGGTGCATTCCCTCCAACTCTTTCTCTTATTTAATATTTTAATTGCATATTTAATTTTAGCTTATATTTTAATTTTTACAATATGTTTAATGCTGCTAAAAGAGCGTGTAGAAAAGTTACTGGTAGGGGTGGAAATAAAAAAAAAGGTAGTCCTGTAGCTTCTGGTAGTAATAGTAATGACCCAATAACACATATTTCTGAATCATCGCCTAATTTGCAAGATGTAGAGATTGATTATGAACAATTACAAGAAGATTTTGTAATAGAAGATAATGAAATTGGAATAGAAGATGAGATACCACCTACACCTAGTAGTGGAAATGTTGGTAGTATTGGAGTTGGAGTTGCTAGTGCTACAAGGGGTAGAAGACCACCAATGGCTCCAACTTCTACTCGTAAAAGAAGAAGTCCCGTATGGAAATTTTTTGAAATAATAGAAGGTACTAATAGAGTTAAGTGCAAACTTTGTAATGAAACTTTTAAACATTTGACCGGAGGTAATTTAGGGGGGGACTGAGACACTTACTAGACATATGATGGCTATCCATCCCATAGAATGGGGAAATAATAGGGATGGAAGTCAAACAACTATTAACCCTACTACTGGAGGTCTATTAAAATATGATAAAATGAGGGATCGGGAGGAACTAGCAAAAATAATTACTTTGGGTTGTTTACCTTTTTCTTTTGCTTCTTCATCGTATCTTATTATGTATATTCAAAGGATTTACAATCCTTTATTTAAATGTCATTGGATAGATGATAATACTTGTATGCAAAAACGTATTATCGCTTTTAAATATGATGAAGATCAGAGTCATACTGCTACGTTTATAAGTAGTACAATTGTTGACGTTGTTGAATTTTGTAATCTAAACCAAAAAGTTGTGTATGTCTTTTGATAATGCTTCAAACAATAATGCTGCAGTTTCAATTTTAAAATTGCATTTGCAACCACCTCTTGATGATATTTTTCATGTTAGGTGTGCATGTCATGTTTATAATTTAATTGTTAAAAGTGGCCTTGATTTATTTTCAGTTGAGATTACTCATGTAAGAAGAGCAGTTGGTGTTATTCAGGGAAATAATAGACAATCTAGAATAAAAGAATTTAAGACTAAGTGTATCCAGTATAACCTTACACCTAGATTCATGCCAGACGAAATTGTTACTAGATAGAATTATACATATATTTTTAAAATGTTGCTACAAATATAGATTTCCTATAACTGAAGTTGCTAATTCACATTGTACTGATCCTAGGCGTATGTTAACAAGTGATACTTGGGATGTCATTAATGATGTTGTTAAATTTTTACATAAATTTTATACTGCTACTCTTGTGTTTTATGGCACATATTACCCCACTGTTACTATGACTTTAGTACATATAGCTAAAATTTCTTTGCTACTATATGAGTTTAAGAAGAAAGAAAAATATATGGATGTGTTGAAAAAATGCAAGCGAAATTCAAAAAATATTTCTTTCCAATTCCTCCAATTTACTTAATTGGTGCAGTTTTAAATCCTTCTATTAAAATGTCTGATTGTCACCAATTAATGAATGCTTTATATACTTATATGGAGATTGGAGAATCTGAAACCCCAAATTTATATGATTCTATGAACAAACTAAATGAATATTTACAACAACTATATAATTATTATGCAAATGAATGTGATAATACTACTCTTGCTTCTGGCAATGTTAATCCCGCTATGCAATGTAGCAGTTCTGCTAATGTGGATGATGAAGGCCTTGATAGTTTTAATATTTTTTCTACATTTTCTAACACTCAAACCAGTAGCAGGAATATTGATGAGCTTCAATTCTACTTGCAGAAACAAAAGGAGTCTCGCACAAAGAACTTTTCACCGTTGGGATGGTGGCATGAAAATGCAAAGCAATTTCCTGTTCTTTTCGCTATGGCTCGTGACGTGCTGAATGTGCCAATTTCTACTGTTGCATCGGAGAGTGCATTTAGCCAAGCAAGACAACAACTTGGAGACACCCGCCACTCATTGGGAGGCAATGCTTTGGAAGTTTTAGTATATTTCAGAGATTGGATTAGATCGGAACGAAGAAATCAAGGAAAGGAAGATGTTGATAGCCTAGAAGACGAAGAACTTGGAGATATATTAACCCATGGAAACCCATCGAAATTTAACTCCCCAGAAGAAGGCCACTCGGTTCATATTGATTATGATGAACTTGCTAAGGCGATGCAAAACATTTGAAATTACTACTTCACTAGTTTTCTTGTTAGAAAAAATGTAAACATTTCATTTTCTACTTATTAATTTGAAATTGAGAAATAAAGTAGCACTTGCAATAAGTGCAATTTTTTCCCATCTCACTTGGATTCATTCAATTATTACAAAGTATTAATATAATTATAACTTAATGACTTAATTTCAAAAAAAATTGAAAATATACTAAACCCGGCCCAGCCCGGCCCCATTCAACCGTAACCCGTATGCTTTAATTTTAACCCGACCAAACCCGGCCCATATAAAACCCGGTTCTGCCCAACCTGGCCTGGAACTCGGACGGATCGAAAAAATCACGACCCGGACCGGACCGGTAGACCCGTCTGTCACCTTTAGGTAGTATTCAATAAGGAATATTCTCTAATATTAAATAGGCAACCCTTATAAAGAATATTTGTAATCATAGCTTGCAATTACATATTAATCAATGAATCTTTTATTATTATTTAAGTGAGGCATGATCTTAGGATTTTGTTTCCCTAAGTATAGCTATAAATAGTAGGCTCAACAACCATTGTAAGATAGGAAATTCTTGGGAAAAACATATGCTATATTTCATTTTTTACTCTCAATTAAACTACTTTATTTGCTCTTTTATATTATTTTCTTTTTTGTTCTCTGTGACATTGTGCTCGGATTCAGGCTTGTCATTTTGTTCAATTTCTACTGCTAAGTCTTACTTTTAATCTTATTTCATTATTATTTTTGGATCAAATCAATTCGTATGATTATAAACTACACAAATTTAACTGTACCATTTTACGTGTAAACACTTATAGGGTCCACAGTAACATGAGTAATCACTTGACTTGATAAGATGGTACCAAATACAAGCATCGCTGCGGCGTGCAACTCGATTCACTAATTGTAATAATATCGCTGCAGCGTGCAATCCAATGACACATACTACTATTATAGCGTGCAACTAAATTCACACATAATACCATTACAACATACAACCAAATTCACACATTAGGGTTGTACAAAGAAAACCGACAAACCGCACCAACCCGATAATCCGAGTCAAACCGAGAAAAAAAACCCGACTATGATTTGGTTTGACTTGATTTGGTGTTGGAAAAAAAAAATCCGAGCATAATTGGTTTGGCTTGGTTTTAACTAAAGAAAGTCAAACCTAAACCAAACTAACCCGACATTAGATATATAAATTTTTTAGATATGTTTAATATATAAATATACTTATTGTATAATTTATAAATATTTCTTAAAAAATTTCATAATTTTATCTTTTAAGGTATTATTACAAGGTTGGACTTAGAACTTTTGAATGCTCCAATAAGTTTTATAGCCATTAATATTAGTAAATTAAATTATGCTAACAATTAATACTAATGCTAACAAAAGACATTCAATTCAAAATTACGAACGGGAAATCATTGGATATCTATTTTTATTTTGCTATAATTTAGATAAAAATGCATAACCTATTTTTATTTTGCTTTAGCTTTTAGTCATGTAATTAATACTTCCTTATTAGTCTACTTATTTTAGCATGACTTAGTGCTTTTAGATTATGTTTATTTTTATTATGACTTTTTAATTTAGCAATATTTACATTACATAATTTTATTATCTTTATTGTTGAATATTTTAGGATAATGTCATGACACATCTCATATTTTGTATTATTTTCTTGAAAAATACTTTATATAGTTGTATCTTACTAGGATTAATGAAATATTTTGAGCATACGTTATATGTTTTGTTCTACGAAGATTTTATCGGAAAAAAGTTCAAAAAAAAAAAAACCAAATAACCCGAGAACCCGAGAAAAATCGATATTGAAAAACCCGAGTTTTATTGATTTGATTTGGTCTTTAAATTTAATAATCCGACACAATTGATTTGGTTTGATAATTGTAAAATCCGAACCAATCCGACCCATATATACCCCTATCACACATAATATACCGTCACAACGTACATCCTATCCCTATGACATCATTAATAATCATTATCCCTCGTAATGTCCATGCTACCAAAATTTTCATCTTTTTACGATATTCGACTTTCCAACTCATATCACAACTATTTCTTTTTCATCAAATTTATGGATTCAGGTACAATTTCGAATTTAACTTACTGTTTTGACAACTTGATTAATGATGAAACCAATATCACCCAATCTAAGAGTTTCACATGCGAGATTGCCATATTAAAATAAGCAAAATTATTTTATCTCTACTAGAACTAACAAATAACCAAAAACAGAAGTCAATATCCCAAAGGAGATAATTAAGCTGGTGGGAATTAAAGTAAAATGATAGTAAACCGAACAAAGTTAAAAGAGTCCAAGGGTTTTAGTTCACTTAATTAGTTACATAACCAAACAGCAAACCTGACTGTTCCCTCAATGATGTTTACGTCGTCCAACAAATTTTATTCTCCTAGTATTCTGTTTGGCATTTAAGAGTATTTCACAGCCGCAACATTTGTAAACTTTTCATACTAATATATTATATACACGCAATTGTAATCAGCCTTAAATGACCTTAACTGATGGCTCCCAACTCTACACATCATTTCTTCTGCGTTCTCGTTGCAACAATTTTTTTAATTACTGGCGTATTCGGATCAGTTTATTCGTACCTTAATTATTTAATATTTTTATTATCACAATAAACGAGTAACGTTGCTTATAATAATGTAAAAATTGATCCAGAATTTAAAATTAATAAATTTCTACAACGATCTCAAATTAATATACTATTGTTTATAAGTTTATAATATAATATTTAATAAATCTTTTAATATAAATATACGACTTTTAATTAATCGGGCTTCATGCTCTAGATTCACCCCAGCAATGGTCAAGGTAGTTTAGAAATGTAGCATGTTTTTGTTACCTCTGAGCTACCCTAATCTCTAGGGGTGTACATAGACCGGATTGGTTCGGATTTTACAATTATCAAATCAAACCAATTGTGTCGGGTTATTAAATCTAAAGACTAAACCAAACCAATAAATTCGGGTTTTTCAATATCGGTTTTTCTCGGGTTTTTTCGGGTTTTTTCGAATTTTTTCCGGTAAAATCTTCGTAGAACAAAATATATAATGTATGCTCAAAATATTTCTTTAATCCTAGTAATACAACTATATAAAGTATTTTTCAAGAAAATAATACAAAATATGAGATATGTCATGACTCATGACATTATCCTAAAATATTCAATAATAAAAAATAATAAAATTATGTGCTATAAATTTTGCTAATTAAAAAGTCATAATAAAAATAAACATAATCTAACAACACTAATTCATGCTAAACTAGATAGACTAATGATGGAGTATTAATTATATGCCTAAAAGCTAAAGAAAAATAAAAATAGGTTATGTATTTTTATCTAAATTATTGTAAAATAAAAAATAGACATTTAATATATTCTCGTTCGTAATATTGAATTGAGTGTCTTTTATTAGCATTAGTATTGATTTCTAGCATTATTTAATTTACTAATATTAATGGCTATAAAACTTATTGGAGCATTCAAAAGTTCTAAATCAAACCTTGAAATAATACTTAAAAGATAAAATTATAAACTTTTTAAAGAAATATTTATAAATTACATTACAATAAGTATATTTATATATTAAATATATCTGAGATTGCTATATATGTAATGTCGGGTTGGTTTGGTTTCGGTTTGACTTTCTTTCGTTAAAACCAAACCAAACCAATTATTGTCGGGTTTTTTTTTCCAACACCAAACCAAGTCAAACCAAATCATAGTCGGGTTTTTTTTTTCCGGTTTGATTCGAATTATTGGGTTGGTACGGTTTATCGATTTTCTTTGTACACCTCTACTAATCTCTATAGTTTTCATTCACTTTTATTGACCTTTAACAAACTCCCTTGGAAGTCTCATGACATGGGCAGAATCAGAAATTCTAACAAATGGTTTAAAAAGGGAACATATGTGATATGAATATACGGCTTAAAATATTTTTTGAGTCTGTTATAAAATTTAGCTTAAAATAATATTATAAAATAAGAAGAAAGATAATAATGGAAAGAGAAAGATAGAAGAAAATCTATTTCTTTTATATATTCAAGTATATCTAATGTGATGTCCAAACTCTCTGTTTATAGGATGACATTGAGGTATACAAAGTGATATTATAAATATGGTATTAACTATTTATGAGATCATGGAAAAAAATCATGGGGAGGTTATGGAGGTGTGGGAGTTACAACTATAATGGTAAAAAGTAGTGGAAGTTATCCACTTAATGGAGAAGAGTAGCGGGAGTAACTTCTTTAGGAGTTATAGACATCCACTACAAAATAATATTTCATAATACTCCCCCTTGGATATCTATAGATAATGTACCTCATTAAACTTTACTAAAAAAAAAACAATGTGGAAAAAAATCTTAGTGAAGGGAAAAAGAGTACAACCCGTATGTTACTCCCCTTCATGAAAACATCACTTTATTCTTCAGAGACGACGAATTCCAAGCTTGTATACCAACTTCTATAATATTGAGATCCACAATATCTTGACAAAAAGTTTGTCAAATTATCACTTAAACAAATTTGTTGAAGAACTTTGGTGAATGTGCTTTATTTTGTCTCCTTCGATAGTCCTTCTTTCAATTGATATAAGCAAACAACATTATCTTCAGTATTATTGGAATCTTCTCTTCAAAATCAAGTCACACGTCTGTTGTATGTTGAGCCCCTTGCTTTATCAGTTGCTTATCTTGGCATGACTTGAATAAGTATCAACAATTAACTGCCTTGTAAAATGATAATATGGTAGTACTCTCACATGCAAATAGATTGTTTGAAGGACTAACTTCAAGAAAATACCTGCATTTGCATAACCAACAAAATCTTGGCAATATTTATTAGAATAAACAAATCTACATCAAGTATTCCTTTTGAAATATTATATTAATCATATTTCAATATCTCCATGTAGTCTTTATACTTTTAGTTGTTGGGATTATTCGTCCAACTTCATAGCTTTCAAATGAAGTCAATTTTTATTGTATATTTTTCATTTGGAAAATCATATATCTGTCCAAATTTCATGACAGATTTTAGCTCAATATCCTCGTCAATATTAATAATATTGAGCGCTACATTATTTTAACAACATTGTCGATGATCATTTTACGCTGGTTCCATCATCAATTAATAAAGACACAACTAATCGAGATCTTATTATTTTCAGTATTTTCAGGTACCTGAGCCTCTCTCATGAGGTCTTATGAAGTGTTATGTCATGGTGCTCTTATAAAGAACTTGCCTCCTTATTATGACCATCTTGAACATTTGCTCACTCCTTCTTCAAGGAGTTTTATCTTTGGAACCGATTTATCTATTACGCTTCATGCGTGCTAGAAACTCTATCCATCATGGACGTTATTCTATTTGGGATATTAGCAGCTGAAATATGACATTTAGCTTTGGGCCAATAATGTGCTTGGAGATATTCTAGAAATCAATTATCACTTGAACTTCAAGTTCACATTTTCTTGTACGAGGATCTAGAAGTATTATTAATAATTCATTTTACATATCACTTTTTCAGTAGCCAATTTTCTCCCCCTAATGTCGGGATTACCAACATATTTTCCAACCTTCTTTGGGAACTCATCTTTATGCATTATGGCAGCACAATTAAATCATATATCACATACATATTTCTAGATGGAATTTTTTGGTTCTTGACCATGAAGCAATTATGATGGAGAGAATTTTTCATAACTTGTTGGCTAGATGCGTATAAGTGCTATTGTATATTAAATAATATAACTCATACCAAATTTCTATTTGCAAATTTTGTTCTCATAACCAATGGTTTAACTATAATTGGAGGCATACAATTTCTGCTAAATCAACATGAATTTAAACTAGCATTATAAAAATAAATTATCATAATATATATTCTGGAATTGTGCTATAATAATTTGAACAACCTTTCTTGCAAAAATCAAAGTGCAAGTTAATAACAAACGCACATGTGAGCATATAATAGATGCATCCATTAAAATTATATAACAGTAAAGTAAACGGTCCACATGGCAGGTGATTGAGCCCATATATATATCACCTTTTATATGTTCCAAAAATTAGGGAATACAATCCCAAATCTAGCTGGTATAGTAATCAATTTATCATGAGACCAATTCGTACATGAGAATTCTTGAAGAATCTCCGAATTCTTCAATATATGCCAATGTAAATTCTCAATTATTTTTCGCGTCATAATTGAACCGGGATAGCCAACCGGTTTAGTAAATATTTAATTTACCATGGCATGTGATTCCATCACCATGCTTATATATTTGTAGTACAAAGAGAAGAAAAATTGGATAACATTTCATATTGCGGTATGATTATAGTAATATGAAGATATTTAATCTTCCTTTCATCTATAGTCTCAATATGCCAACCTTTTTGGCTAATATATTTGAAACTCAAAAAATTTCTTTCTGAGACTTACTACTACCAATGCCGTGAATAATTTTATTTATTCGAGTAGTAACAAATTTGCTCTTCCGGAGCTCTAAATGATTTTGTACTACAAGATCTTTTGTCACACAATTCATATGGTGTATGTCTTCTTCACGGAGAAAATTATATTATAATAATTATCATGGTCAAAATCATCATAAGAAAAATTATTTCTTGCTTTAATTTTTCCTTAATAATCTTTTATAAGAAATGGCAAAATATTTTTTTTGGCGTATCACATGTACGCGACCAATGACATATGTAACCACATTGTGATATTCAATATTTTTATCTCTCGCAAACTTCCCTTAAAGGTGAATTGTAGTATTTACCCAATCTTGCATAAGCACATTCTTATGCATAGTTTGAATCACACATATATTTGCACATTCACTTTCAAGAATGAGTTTGCATTACAGTGCATATCACAGGTAACATTCTCTTCAAAGAATGGAACATAATTACCGCGACGTGCTTTATAAATTTTCCATACCAATTTGATGGTAAAATTTTCTTTACCTTTTGAAGGACTATTTTGAGAAACCTTATTGTTCTCCTTTTTACAATTACTATAATGATGGCTATTATTTGTTTGGTCTTTGGCACATCCACTTTTATTGAACAACCATTGTCTTCATTTACACTTATTATGCACCGCTGTCACATTCACTTTGAGAATGGAGCAAATCAACCGGGACATTTCATGAAAAATATACAAATTTTCTGTAGTCATCTTTATATCATCAATATGGTGCACTAGGACTCAAACCCAATGTCTTACCCATATAAATGCATGTTAGGCCAAGATGAGTTGGGATTCAAACCCAACTCTTAACATCATGGAGCATCAAGACTCAAAATCTGATGTCTTGCCCTCATGGTGCATAACCCACCGTATAATATTTGTCATAATTTGCCTATTCACTTCAAAAATAGAACATAATTTTACATAGCCATAAATTTAAATTTTGATAAATTCGACATAGTAAAATTATTATTAAAACTCCAAATAAGTAGTAGCAACAAAATTACATAACAGAAACTTATAACTTCTAAGATTTTCACTAAAACTTTGATTTTGGTTTAGAAGTGATAGATATGAGTGAAAATTTGCCCATAAAAACTTCATATGAGGTTTAATTTCTTAAGATTAAAGAACAAAAACTATATATTTTTTGCATTAGTATTAATGTATAAACTCTTACCATTAAAATCATGAGTAAAGTTACCTGCGCGGCAAAATGGTATGACCAGAGTCGAAGTTAAAGAGCACCTACCACGACATCTTCACATAGAAGAATATGAAATGAGTAATTCGTGTTGATAACGTGTTGTAAAACTTAGCTCAAAGTAACTATAAAACAAGAAGATAAATAACAACGCAGAGAAAAAGAGAGAAGAAGAGTAGTGGGAGTAATTTCTGTAGGAGTTATAGGCATTCAATACAAAATAATATTTCATAACAGAGTCATATTTTTGCTATTTTGCACTAAAAACTTCTCCTATGGTAAGGATATATTTAGAGTTATATATGACAAAAAGGATTTTTTAATTAGGTTCGAAAAATCAAGTGTCATGCAGAAGTTAGTAAAATAAGTCTTGAACTATGATAAATTATATAACAAAAGAGAAATATACCAAAGAGATACAAACATTTAATGTGGTTCGGTTAATTTATCTACATCCACAGATGGAGATAAAAAATTCACTATATAAAAAATAGTATAAAATATCGAGAGAACAACATCACAAAGAGACAAACACAAGTGGTAGGTTAACCTTGTCCCGAATAAGACTCTCAAACTCCATATGACTACGTGGTAAATACTACTTAATAAGAAGAAAGTATACTCAATTTATATAAGTCTAAAATTTTTTCTTTAAAAAAAAAATCTGGCTATGGAAAAATTATATTTTCTTTTAAATAAAAGAAAAATCAAATAATATTGTCATTTATTTAAAGAATAAAAAACTTAAATATAATCAGAAAATCTAAACAAACATTTTCCCCAATATCTATCGAATAATTTGGTCAATAAAAGGGCCTCAATTGCACTCCTTAAATACACGTACCTCAGCCTGCCTCCTGCCAACCACATTTCCATATAAACAACTTTTACCTTTCATATTCAAGATATTTTCCATCTATAAAACTTCTACAAAATCTTCATTATATTATTCAAATATTTCAACATCTTTAGCTCTTTCAATATACTAAAATACTTCAATGTCTCGTCAATGGATGAGCCTAGTAGGAGCATTATGGCTGCAATCCATCGCTGGAACAAACACTAATTTCCCAGGTTATTCTACTCAAATCAAGAAACTTTTGTCCATATCTCAAATTCAACTCAATAACCTTGCATTTGCTTCTGATGCTGGAAAATTACTTGGTTGGTTTTCTGGAATTGCAGCTACTTATTTACCACTTTGGCTAGTTCTTTTAATTGGTTCAACACTTGGATTAATTGGCTATGGGGTGCAATATCTTTTCCTAACAAATCATATCCATTCTTTATCATATTGGCATGTTTTTTCACTCACTTTTTTAGCTGGTAACAGTATTTGTTGGATCAACACTGTTTGTTACATAGTAGCAATACAAAATTTTCCATTAGATCGTCAAGTTGCTGTTGGATTATCAACAAGTTACTTAAGTTTAAGTGCCAAGATTATTACAGATATAGTCAATGTTATTAATTTTTCATCTCCAAGTGAAAGGGCTAAGATTTATCTTCTTTTGAATTCTGTTTTACCCCTCTTTGTTTCAATTGTTACTGCACCAGTAATTCGTGAAACAAAAGTTGGAAAATCAAGAAAATTATCAGATGGTTTTAGAGTAATGTTTATTATAACATTAGCTACAGGGACTTATGCGGTTGTTACTAGTATGGAATCTGCTGTGAATAAATTATTGCCAAGATTGTTATGTTTATTTGGAATGGGGGTATTTTTGGTACTTCCAATATTGGTACCATTGACTGAAAAAATTAAAGAACATTGGCATAGACAATGTTGGATAAGAAGAGACCCAAGAATTTGTGATTTAAGTAATTTGGAGGAAGCTGAAAGGAGAATATCACAAGAGGAGAATAATAATTTTGAGGTGAAAGAAGATAATGATATTGGATTTGCTGTAATGGAGGAAATTGGAGCAAAGAAAATGTTGATGACATTGGATTTTTGGTTATATTTCTTTGTTTATTTATTTGGTGCAACACTTGGTTTGGTTTATTTAAATAACTTGGGACAAATTGCTGACACTCGTGGATATACTGGGACTTCAGCTCTGGTTTCATTATCATCTTCTTTTGGTTTCTTTGGTCGTCTTCTTCCTTCACTCTTCGACTATCTCTCTTCCAGGTAAAAATTCTCTCTCTCCATGTTCTTTTCTCAAAATTATATGATGTTCCAAAATTTACTGGCATGACTAATTCAGATTTAAGCCACCTCTTAATATCCATTAAGCGGGAAGCATTTCTTATCGGGAATTTCTTCATTTTTAAAACTTGACATCTGATTAAGAATAGAATGATCGATTTACTATTTCATTACACTTGTTAGTTGTTACTTTCTCCTGCGGATTGTTTGGTACGAGAGAAAATAATTCATGTATTAGCTTTTGGTATTATCAGAGGAAGAGCTAGAGCTTCAGAGGTAGGTTCGGTCGAATATAGTAACTTTGGTCCAAATTTTATATTTACCTTTAAAAATTTATTGAATATGTATAAATTATAATTTACAACACAGTAACTTAGAAGGAATAAAGTTCCGAACCCATTAGCTTCAAATTCCGGTTCCATCTCTCGGTATATACATACCTATTCCATAGGTATGTATATACCTATGGAAGTATTAGTTTACAACATATTTGGTATTATCCTATATATAATTAATACATAGCAAACCATGATAATAATAATACCAAAATTATTAGTGCATGCATTAGCATGATTAAAGACAAAATTATCTTCAAAGTCTCTTACAGCTAAAGAATTTAGAGGTCATTTTGTAAACAACTACTTTTTAAAAAAAATTATATAATATATTTTAATTTTTAATACATCATATCAAATAATAGATAAAAATTAATCTTTGTACCAATACTTGCATTACTATAACATCTTATTGAACATTATTGGTATATATCATACCAAATGAGCACCTAGTGTTTTTAATGCAAAATTGTGACTAGAAAGAATGTAGTTGGTAAAATATAAGGCGCCGCTTATTATGGTGGAAAACATGCAATATATTTATTTGTGCGTTAATGTGGGAAGCCCAAGGATAATCGTCGCCATTCATTTTCCTCTAGTTTTGGACCAAGTATTTCTTCATGCATTAAACACTAAAAACCAGCACGAGTATTACCTAGTCTATTAAGCTAAAGAGGTACGTACGTCGTGTTCTTATATTAAACACTTGTCTGGTTTTAAGCAACACAAATTTCAAATCAAATAGAATTTGACTCAAGATTTTTATTTGGATATATATTCACAATGATAAATGTGTTACTTTAAGTAAATCCTTAGATGGTTAAATTTTACTATATGTCTAGGACACGATTCGTTCAAATTTATGTGTTACTAATATCTACAAGAACTATATACTCGTGCCACTCTTAAGAGATTGAGCTATAACCAGGTCTCTAACCCAATTTAGGGAAGAGTTTAAATTGTTATAACCACTGTTAGTGTAAATAGTTGTTATACTTTTGTTTAAACAATTCATTAATATATCAGATTGATATGAATTATATGTTTTTGTCGTTTAACATAATCTGATAGTATAAAAATACATTTTTTCATTATACTATGAGTACGTAGAACATAAACTCTTTAGAAATAAAAAATAACACAATATGTGGGATCACCAGTGGCGGACGCACGTGGTGGCAAGCGGATTAAGTTGAATCCGCTTCATCAAAAAATAATATTGTGTATATATACAAATTATGATTAAAGTTGTGTAAATTTTATATAAATATTTTATTTGAACCTACTTGCCAGCTACTATTAAAGTAATGTACTTTTAAGGTTGAACCCACTTACACAAAATTTTGGATCCGCCGCCGGTGATCATCGTGGACGATGGAGGCTAAACCTATGAATTTGTTGTTGACGATGGAGGCTAAACCTATGAATTTGTTGTTTATTTGAGGAGTGTAACCAATTCTAGACAGCTTAGTTATAATTATACTTCAGATGATATGATAATGTAAAAGTTCTTTTATACTATTCGTGAATAAATATTAAACTCGTTTTTTATTTATTTCAGGAGTAAATATGCAATTTCAAGACCAGCAACCATAGCAGTAACACTAGCTCCAATGACAGGAGCTTTCTTTTTGCTACTACACAAAAGTCACATTGCTCTCTATATCAGCACCGCTATAATTGGAATTTGTACTGGAGCCATTACTTCAATTTCTGTTGCACAAACCACTGAGCTATTTGGAACCAAGAATTTTGGGGTCAATCATAATATTGTTGTTGCAAATATTCCAATAGGTTCCTTTTTATTTGGGGACTTAGCAGCTATGATCTACAGAAGACAAGGAAATTCAAGTGATGGAATTTGTTTAGGCACGAAATGTTTTCAGACAACATTTGCTATTTGGGGTTGTCTTTGTTTCCTAGGAACTTGTCTAGCTTTCATTCTTCATACAAGAACTCAAAAATTCTATAGCCATTTACGTGGAAGAAAATAATATTATTAACTATAGTAATATAATACAAAGTTAATAACATTAGTGATTATTATTAGACAGCAGTACAAACTGATAATTATGTAATAATTTTTTAACTATGTTTTTGTTACTTTGTTTAGTTGTCTGTAGCATCCATGTACCTACTAAAAAGTCGAATATAAGGTTTTAAAAAAATGATTTTGTTAAGGACATATTCGGTATTTTGCCGAAGGAATTGTAGTGATGATTCTCATTCTGATTATTGGCGGACACGCCATTAATTTACTGAAAGGTATCATTTAATATATATATATATATATATATATATATATATATATATATATATATATATATATATATATATATATATATATAACACGTAAATAGTGTAATAATATGTATATATGCAATAAGCCAACACTACTTAAAAATGATACAAGAAATGAAGCCTTAAATTAAACTAACACAATCTAGACACATGAAAATGGAGTTATTCTTCGGAAACAATGAATCAAGAATAGACAAAGAATAGTAATGGTGGAGACAATAAGTAGGGACCAGACGTGACATAAAGAGAGATGTATGTAGAAAACGTGGACGACTAAATGGAATCTCTCCACAAGCCATGTGAAGATGGGCCCCAATGAAGTATCCTACAAGGCTAGAAGACAAAGATTTTTAAAAATATTTGAAGTCTATATTTCAAATCCGCTTCAAAGTTCAGCTATAAAAGCAGGACAAAGTAGAAGAAAGGATCATCGAGAAAAAAGAAGAAAAAGAAAAAACACTCTGAAAAAAGCCTACCAACCTTTCCAAAACCCAAAAAATCTTTCCAAACCTCTTTTGTAAATATTTCCTTTATGAATATCCTAGTAGTCCTTCCTCTAAGCTTGTAAAATAAATAAAGATTGTATGCTTATATGTGATCGTTTTTAAATCCCGAAGTTCAGCAAAACTCTTTTCGTGTTTCGTGAAAAGGAAATCCCATCTCTTGTAAATATGTAAGTTACTTATGTTTATCTAAGTTATGTTCTAAGATTACCCATGTTGTTTTTTACATGCTTATGATATTTATTATGCATAGTTTTTGTCATTCTGTAAATAATGAAATATCACCCTCAGTATATGGTTATCTTTCCAATTTCTTAACAATTTTGATGGATTAACCTGTAAATTCCTAGGAAACAACTGGTTAAGATAAATCAAGTGGTATGTGTGCTTAACCATGGCCAGGGTGAGGTTAAAGAAAAAAGAGTTAAGAATGGATTTAAATCTATAAAGAATTGGAGAGAAGAGATGAACAACGTAAAAAAATATGGAAGGGGTAATCTTAGTACATAATTATGATTACAGTGTAACGTTATAAGTTTACAGAAACAGAGAGGGAGAGTACCGAGTAGGATTTTACAACATAAAGTTTAAAATATTTTTACTACACTGTTAATGTCTGGTAATCGTAATAACTATACCCACCCAGAAAGTTTTGCATAGAAACCTTACTTCAAGTCTAGGAGAGTTTATTTTAGACGTAGATACCGGATTTTACTCAATTGTAAACTACGCTATACATTTTATTCATATAACATAAAATCATAGAATCTGCGTATATATATATAATAAAAAATTATTTCTTATAATCAGAGTACTAGAAATTCATTTATCTAGTATTTCTAGATATTACTACTTAGACGTAGAAAGAAGACAATAATTTTATTTTTACTCAGACTAATAAATATTCGAGTTTTTAATTTTATTTTAATTTTATTTTTGGTCTTAGACTTATAAAGAAGACAATAAGTTTATTTTTTACTCAGACTTATAAATATTTGAGTTTTTAATTTTATTTTAATTGTATTTTAATTTTATTTTGGTATCAGAGCTAGAAGATTTACCTCCGCGTTTATGAAACAATATTATTTTGCAGAATATATAAGCTGTTATCATCATATAATCTATATTACTATAGAAAATATAAAAAATCACATAGAATGTAAAAAGATATTGGAACTACAACAAAGTGTTTTAGTAAACCAGAACTAAGTGATCTAAACACTGATAATTTTAATACTTTTCTTCTTTTTGAAATACAAAGAATTAATTCAGAAATAGAACAAGAAAAGAACTATCTTAGAATATTAACCTCGAGTATATAATCGGAAAATTTTTCTCTCTATTCCATCTTTCCTCTCGGCGCACGTTAGTAAACGTACGCCGAGCTGGTTTCATGGCGAGAGGAAGAGGCCGCGGTAGGGGTAGACCTCGTAAACTACCGATTACAACTATAGATCGCATCATCCCAACAATAAATCACACACCAAGTGTTTCTAGTGTAGAAGGATCAAGCTCTGCTACTGTTCCATTGAATATTGTTCCATTGATGCAATCGGAGGAGATTTCTGAACAAGTAGAAGTTGCGGAGCTTCCCCAACCTCAGACGGTACAAGGTGATGGAGGTAATGACCACATGCAGAAACCAGAACAACAACCTATATCAGAAACAGAGAAGGCGACCACTGAAGTGACCAAAGGGTGGGCAAATCTCTTCCAAAAGAACAGATTTGCCTCAAATGGTATGGCATTGGAATATATCCCACCTACTATGCTTGATGGAAAACCTGTAGGCCAATTACTGAAAGAGGAGGTGGAGGAGGAAGAGCAGAAATGGAAATGTGCCCTAGTGATTTTTGTTTTGGGAGCTGGACCAGGATATAATGCTATGAAGCGTTTCATCAGTCTCCACTGGTCTCATGTTCCAGAGCCTGAATTATACTACCATGAGGAGGGTTATTATGTAGCTAAATTTCGATCCATGGAAGATGCTAAAGAGGTCATTGTGCTGGGCCATATTCCATTGCTAACAGACCTATGGTATTGAAACAATGGACTGCTGACTTTGATTTCACAGCTGCTTTCCCTAATGACATTCCTCTGTGGATAAAGTTCCCTAGACTTCCTTGTCATGTTGGGGTAGTAGATCATTGAGTAGGATTGCCAGTGTCCTTGGCAAGCCTATATTTGTTGATGAATGCACTACTAAACAGACTAGGATTTCTTTTGCACGCATGCTCATTGAGGTAAATGTAGCCAAGGATCTGCCAAGTGAGATTGAGCTCATTGATCCTAATGGTAAGAAATTTGTGCAGGAAGTGATATATGACTGGAAACCAACATATTGTGAGAAGTGCCTTATGGTAGGACATAATTGCTTGGCTATTCCCAAACCTCCTCAACCTACAAAAAAGCCCAAAGCTGTTCAGGAATGGAGAGTTAAATTGCCAAGTCAAAATGGTACACAGCCTGAGGAGAATCCAAATCAACAGTTAGTACCAAAGCAGACTATAGTACCTCCTAAGGATGCAGATCCTTTAGGTAATACAGAAGGGTTCACACTGGTGGATAAAGGCAAGCAGGTGCAATCTCCACTTTTCAATCTTGCAAACTTTCCCCCATTATCCCCTGTGATGTTGAGTAATAGGTTCCAAGTTGTGTCAGCTAGTAGACCAGGACATCCCCCTGATGAAGGGGGTCCTAGTCATTCCCAATGAAGCTGTTAGTTTGGAATATTAGAGGTGTCAATAAGAGATATAAACAGAAGGAAGCTAAAGAATACTTTAGACAGAATAAATTTACTCTTGTTAGTCTGGTAGAAACAAAGGTAAATGAGAACAATGCAGTGAGAATAGCTAATCTGGTGGTTCCAGGCTGGAGTATGCTAGCTAATTATAGGGATTCTCCAAGGGGTAGAATCTGGATTCTATAGGATCCTCATAAGATTAGTGTCATTGGTATTCAGGAGGAGGCTCAATTCCTGTATTGCAGTGTCCACAATCCTACAGGGGAACTAATCTGCCTCCTCACTGTGGTGTATGGTTTCAATGGATTGGATCAAAGAAGAACAATGTGGCAACACATACAAAATCTTGCTACTGGTATTACTGATCCTTGGCTGGTTGCAGGTGATTTCAATGCTGTGATGTCTATTAATGACAGACAATCATGTAATCAAGTCAAACAAGCTGAAATTCTGGACTTCAATCAATGTATTCAACTGGCTGAATTATCAGAGCTTCCTTGGAAAGGAGATTTCTTCACATGGACCAACAAAAAAAATTGGCACTGATAGAGTTTTTAGTAGATTGGACAGAATATTTGGTAATTATGACTGGATGATTAAATGGAGTCATGTACAAACTGTGTATGAACCCCAATTAATCTCTGATCATAATCCAATGGTGCTTACTATGAAGGGAGATGTTATTATCAGGAAGGCCCCCTTCAGATTATACAATGCATGGGCTAATCACAAGGATTTCCAACACATTATGAAGGCAAATTGGAGGAATACTGACCAGGGCACTCTTAAGGTGATATGGAACAATCTCAAGGCACTCAAACTTGTCCTAAAATCTCTAAATGTTAGAGAGTTTAAGAACATTACACAAAAAATTGAGTATAGTAGAGCTAAAGGACATTCAGAACCAGTTGAGGCTGAACTATACTGATGACTTGCAGTCTAAAGAAAAGGAACTGGTATTGGAGCTGGAGAAGTGGTCAATGATTGAAGAGAGTATCCTTCATTAGAAATCCAGAGCCAAACGGATACAACTGGGAGACTCAAATAATAAGTATTTCAATGCTGTGCTGAAAGAAAGAAACCAGTACAAATGCATAACTGAACTGGTTACAGCAGGTGGTACCAGACTTACCAACGCAAATGACATTAGGGATGAGATCAAGAACTTCTATAAGTCTTTGATGGGATCAGCAGCTGTTTCTATACCAGCAATTAATAGGTCATATATGGATAATGGTCCAAAGCTCACACACAGCCAGCAGCAGCAGCTAGTTGCTGATATAACTACTGATGAGATTCTAGATAGCCTAAAAGCCATTGGTGATCACAAAGCACCAGGTATTGATGGTTACAATGCTACTTTTTTTAAACAGACCTGGTGGCTCACTGGCACTCAGATCACCAGGGCAGTTCTGGATTTCTTCCACTCTGCCAGAATGTATAAACCAATTAATTGTGCCTCCCTTACATTGTTACCTAAAGTTGCTAACCCACAGTCAGTCAAGGAATTTCGTCCAATTGCTTGTTGTTCAGTCTTATATAAAATAATATCTAAGATATTGGCCAACAGATTACAGAAATGCATGGCCAGTATCATCTGTGATTCCCAGGCAGGTTTCATTCCAGGAAGGAGGATTGCTGATAATGTTATCTTAGCACATGAGATGATCAAACACTATGCCAGAGCCCATGTGTCCCCTAGATACATGATTAAAATAGATTTACAGAAGGCATATGATTCTGTTGAATGGATCTTCTTACAACAAGTGATGGAGTCCTTAAATTTCCCAGGCAGGTTTATGAGGTGGATTATGGAATGTGTCCAAACAGTGAGCTATACAGTCATGGTGAATGGGGAAACTACAGAACCCTTCCAAGCAGCTAAAGGTTTGAGGCAAGGTGACCCAGTCTCCCCCTTCCTATTTGCTATTGTGATGGAATACCTTAGCAGAGCCCTTGTTGAACTAAAGAAGGATCCAGGCTTCTTATTCCACCCTGGCTGCAAAAGATTAAGTATTGCTCATCTTAGCTTTGCAGATGACCTTCTGTTATTTGTCAGAGGAGACCGTAAGGCTGTAACAACCATGTTCAAATACTTTTCTCAATTCACTGAGGCTTCTGGTATGACAACTAATCTGAGTAAAAGTTCTGTCTACTTTGGTGGTGTTTCTCCTGATATACAGCAGCAAATTGTAATCATCTTGGCTATGTATATGGGGAGCTACCTTTCAAATATTTGGGAGTTCCTCTATCTACCAAGAAAATGTCCTTGCTACAATGGCAACCATTGGTGGATAAGGTTACTGCCAGGATCACATCCTGGACTGCTAGGAAACTATCTTATGCAGGTAGAGTGCAACTGGTGCAGTCAGTCATTTTTGGTATACAAGCATACTGGGCTCAGCTTTTCCTTTTCCCTTCAAAAATTCTAAAGATGCTTGATGCAGTCTATAGATCTTTTGTCTGGACAGGATCAGCCAACATATCAAAGAAATCATATATAGCCTGGGATAAGGTATGTCTACCTAAGTCTGCTGGGGGTTTAAATGTTATGAACCTGCTAATATGGAACAGAGCTGCAATCACCAAGCTTGGGTGGGATTTGGCCCACAAGAAAGATGTACCATGGGTAAAATGGATTCATTCTGTATACATAAAACAACAACAATTACAGTCCTTAATCATTCCTAACCAAGCCAGTTGGATGGTCAGGAAGATCATTGAAGCTACTGTTACATTGCAGCAATCCCAGTTGATGCACCAATTAGTATGTTCTATAAAGATGCTGTACCTACAACAGATTGGACAATTGCCTAGAGTGGGGTAGAAGAATCTAACCATCCAAAACTATGCCAGACCTAAGGGAGTCTTTAACCTATGGCTGATATTACAGGATAGGCTACCTACTAAGGATAGATTGGAGCAGTGGAATCTCAGTGTGGACAACACATGTGCATTATGTCAACAAGACAGGGGACTAGAGATCATCTCTTCTTCTCATGTCCATTCTCTATCTTACTGAGACACCAAACATTGCAATGGATTGGAGTAACACAGGCCAATTATCAAAACTGGGAGCAATACATTCAGTGGATCATAGCCAAGACTAAAGGGAAGACTGGTCGAGCTCAAATCATCAAACTGATCTTTGCTGAAATGTGCTATAACATATGGTTAGAGAGGAATTCAAGGCTGTTCAAGAACATCTCTTGTTCCAGTGGACAACTGCTTAGAAATATTGCATATACATGTCATGTTAGGAGTCCCCCTAAAGTTAGCCTACAGCTTCCGCATTCTCTTCTGTAATTAGAAATATAGGTATAGTAAATGTAGATGTTAGATAGGTCTCTTTTTGGTGATAGTCAGCTGTGTATAGCTGAACTATGGTTTTGTAAAGAATATCCTTTGGTGATTAATACAACAAGATTTAATTACTAAAAGAAAAAAATAAAATAAAATATATTCCATTAGGGTGATACATATGTTAAAACAACATCCGTTAACTAAAGAAATCACATTTCACTATTGGATTTTAATAAGGGATATAAAGAGAAAGCGGAATTAAAGAAAGTATTAAAAAAGACTAATACTCTATTAACATCAATTTTAGAATTAGCTAAACAAACAGAAGAATTAGAATTAAAAATAGATAGAGAACCAAGTTGCAAAGTAAAGTGTATTATTAGTCCAGAAACTGTATCACCTATAGACTGGGAAATACAATATACGGAAGGACAAATATATTTCGAAAATCAAAGAATAAAGTTTTATAAGAATAAAAAAATTTGGATACCCTTAGGATAAAACAAAATAGCTAATTTAAAAAACTTAGAATATTTAGACTTGAAAATCCATTCAGAAAAGAAATACAGAATATTAAAAAATAATACGTTAATAAAGTGTAATTTTAGTACTGGAGAACATATATTACATACTGAAGATAAACAATACAATACTTTAATTGATTTAATAATAAATTTTGGAGAAAAAAACCCAAGACAACAATAAAAACATAATAAGAACATAGAGTTAGTAGAGGCTGGACACATTAAACCAAGAAGGATTTCAGAAAAATTAGAACAAAATTTAGACTTGATAAAATCACAAGAACTAGAAATAGACAGAAAAATACATCTCTTGAATAATAACTTTAATATAGAAAAAAAATACCTACTAAAAACGAAATAAAAAAGCTAATCAAGACCATTACAGAAAAGCCTAAAGAGTTAGAAATACAAACAAAGATTAGTAGAAAAAATAGATGAACAGGTAGAAGTATTAAAAGGTAAAATAAGCACACTTAAAGAAAAGATAGATACAATAAAAGAAATCGCTCTTCCATGAGTGATATACAAGTAGAATTAGATCCAATATATGAAGAAGTATTAAAATTAACAGCAAAAATTCAACCCAATCCAAAAGGACTAAGTAACTATATTCCTCAAGGAAAAGCTGATCAAAAAATTAAAAAAACAAAATAATACATTAATAATATTATTATTAGAGGTAATAAAAAGCTAGATAAAATTATTAAAGAAAAAGAAATAAAGACTGAGATCCCAAAGGTAGACGATTTAATAGAACAATTAAAAAGAGTTGAAATAACACCACAAAAGGAAAACAGGAAAAATTAAAAATAAGAAAGCCACAAAAATGGAATTTTTTCCAAGTGGGTCTAGAAGAACAAATCAAGAAAGATCAAGGATAAGTTTTTTCAGAAAATAGAATAGTAAACAATATGTTAACCAGAATTCTAACTATAAAAAGACAAGAGGAAGATACAAAATTAGATGAAATAATAGATATAGATAAAGATATACAAATTTTTCAGCAAAATCAGTTAAGATTATTAGATCCAAAAATACTATATAATACATGATATTTCTCAACCAATTCTCAACTATATAGGCATTATAGAGAAGAACAATTGTCAGCTATAGGAAATAAAGTTGTGACATTAAACTTAATCAATCCAGAATCAATAAAATAAATAAATAATTATAAAAAAAATTTAATGCATATGGGATTAATAGTAATTGGATTGAAAGGATTAACAAGAAAAAGTTTAGGAACTAAAGTATTAATAGTAGTATATGATGACAGATGGTCATATCAAAAGAAATCTATAGTAGGTCTAACAGAAGTAGACATGACAAATAATGGAGGAATATTTTATATTAGCCCAGATTTTATGATAAATCTAGTAGAATTTGGAAAAAATATAAAAATAGGAATACAAACTAAAGGATATGAAGAAATGAATAATGGAAATAATCTATTAATACGTGTGTGTTTTATAGGAACAATGGCAACAAATAGCAATACAAAATTCAAAATTAAAGTAGACGATATAGTTGAAGTAATAGGAAATAAAGGGATAAAGCTATTAAAACCTATTTAGATAGACCCGGAAGAATATGCATGATTAGAATGGAATTTAGAAGATTTTTCAAAACCAAAAATATTTAAACCAGAATCTCATTTGATGTATACAAATTCTAAAGGAGAAATGTCAATTAGGTTTACTGATTATAATTATTCTACTCATAAAGAAACAGACGATGAAGATGAAAATAAGGTGGAAGAAAATGAATGTATGAATATTGAAATAATACAAGAAGAATTCAAAGCAGGTATAGCGTTAGAAGAAGCAAGAAAATTAGATAAAGAAAACAAAAATAGGACTTTCCAATGCAAGGATGTAAACTAGGAAAATTAACTTTAAGAAATGTAGAAGAACATTTTAGAAAATGCGAATTAAGAACAGATAATTTGTGATATAGAAAAGAAAATAGGTTACAAGAAAAATCGGATAAATTCGATCAAATTTTCGAAGAAATACAAGATAGCTATGAAACAGAAACATATTCAGTAATAAGCTTAAAAGAATTAATGGAATCAGTTAGTTCTAGCCCAAGCCCATTTCAGAGAACAACATATCAAATTACAGTAGATACTAGTACGAGAAATGTACCTAGAAGAAGAGTATACAGAATAGACCAGGAAATAGAAATAGAAAATGTAAGACCATCAGGAAAAAGGATGCCAATAGAAGAACCTATTAGATTACTAGAGGGAGGAAGTAAAGGTAAAATATTAAATATAGCAGCCCATGATCCACAAATATGGTTCTTTGTAATAGACCTATGGAAAGAAATAGTGGTAGCAGACTTCATAAAAACCTATAATGACACAGATGTAGAAACAATGTATAAATATATGGAAACTTTCCTAGGAGAATCAACAAAGGGTTTATGGGAAACCTATAAATCAGAATTTCCTTAAGATTATCAAAATTTAATAGCAATGGGTGCAAATCCTTACAAATTTAAAAATAAAATACATAGCCTGATCACAGGAGAAGATCCAAATAGTGGATTAGTAGAACTACAAAAGAATACTTTAATAAAATTAGAACCATTAAGTATAAGTAGTTGGTTCCATATAAAAAAGTTTTAAAGCTTACTTTTATTATTGTACTATTTGCGGAAATGCTTTTGATCAAGATTTAGGTAAAAATTATTCAATAAACTATCAGGAGTCTCAGGAAGAGAAATAGAAGAACAATGGTATAAAAGAGACGGTGTAATACAAAATCCAAATACAAAATGGTCTATAGGGCATAAAGTCAACATATTATGGAAATATTACAAGAAAAATGTACAAACTTACAAATACAAAAATAACTAAAACAGAACAATATGTGTTTTTGTAAATCAGCACTATATATAAAACAAAGTTATGATAAAAATGAATACAAAAACAAGAAATATAAAAGATATAAACCCCAATACAATAAAGAATATAATAAGAAAAATTATTATCTTAGAAAGTCATCAGCTAGAAAACCCTATTTAGATAGAAATAGGCATGTTAGAAAATATAGAACAAATAGAAACTATAAAAACAAACTAAAAATATTTTACTTGTGTGAGTGTAGAGCATTTAGCCAATACCTGCCCAAAAAGAACCAATAATAAAACAAGAAATTCACAGTTAATAGAAGATTTTCAAGTAACTCTAATAAGTGTAGATGAATACATGTTAGACAACGAAAGTATATATTCTATAGTAAGTGTAGGTATAGACGAGACCCAAATAGAAACCTCAGAGTCAGAAGAAGAAGAAGAGTTAATAAATGAGATAGGACTAGAAAAACAAGACCTAGAAGAAAATAACTTTGTAAATATATTAGAAGAATGTACACATGAGTTTGAAATAAATAAAGGATTAGATAGCAACCAACATTTCAAATGTAAATTGTATCCCAGTAGAAATAAAAGAGCTAAATGTAAATTATGCTATCTAGAAGGATGTATTTCATGTATAGAAAAAGATTTTAAAACAAAAATAAATAAAGAAGAAATCTATCAAGAGACAAATAATTCTATTATAAATCTAAGAATAATTACATTAGAAAATAGAATAAATGAATTAGAAAAAAGAATACAAAAAATGGAAAAGGGAAAAAAAATTAGAAGATATAAGAGGAAATATAGCAACTGAAGAAGATAAAAAACTAATGAGTATAGAAAATTATGACGCCTTAATATGTAATGAAGATAAAAAATTAACTACGATAAATTTTTTAGCAAGAATTAGAATAGAAGACTACGAAATAGAAACACTAGGTCTAGTAGATTCAGGATGCACAAGATGTATAATAAATAAGATGATAGTTCCACCTAATTTAATAAAAACATTAGAGAAGCCAGTAGCAGCCATGCAAATGGATGGAACCCATAACATTTATAAACATTATATAGATAAATCACAGATTACTTTTGTAAATACATGCTTAGATTTTTACAAACCTAGCTATAAGGTAGATAAAATTTGGGTAAGAGATTTAAATATAAATGTAGATTTTGTATTAGGATTGAGCTTTATATTACACAATAATGGTAGTTGTTTGCTTAGTAGAGATGGGGTAATATTCTTTATAAATATTACACAAACACCAGTACAAACAATAGAAGCCGCAACTAGGATAAGGACAAGATTGAATGAAAACCAGAAAAACCTGCAAGAAAGCGAGAAAGAATGTTGTAAAAATAAAAATAACAAAACCTGCTGTAGGAATTAAGAAAAATATTAATATTAGAAGAAAACGAAGATAGTGATATAATAGAAAAGGACTATACATTAATAGATATCGAAACAGAATTATACAATTTCAAAACAGGATTACAAAGAATAGGAATAACAAAGAATGAAAAAGATCTAGAGAATATAATTTTTTTTTAGATGAGATAGAAATAATTGGAGAAAAACCTTTAAAGCACTGGGAAATAATAAAGTGATGTGTAAACTAGACACAATAAACGCACAATATATAATTAAAACGGCTTCAATAGAAGCTACAAATGAAGACCTTGAAGATTTTAAAACTCAAATTAAAGAACTTATGGACTTAGGTGTAATAAGGGGATCTACTTCTAAACATAGGTCAACAGCTTTTATGGTTAGAAATCATAGTGAAATAATAAGAGGAAAAGCTAGAAAAGTAATAAATTATAAAAGACTTAATGATAACACCAGAACAGATGGATATAAGCTACTTGATAAAACAGAACTAATAAATAGAATACAAGGAAAAAAGATATTTAGTAAATTTGATTGTAAATCAGGATATTGGCAAGTAATAATGCATGAAGAAAGTATCGAATGGACAACATTTACTTGTCCAGAAGGGCATTTCGAATGGTTAGTAATGCCGTTTGGATTAAAAATAGCTCCACCAATTTTCAAAAGAAAAATGGATAATATATTTGGAGAATGTAAAAGTTTGTTTTAGTATATGTAGATGACATATTAGTATTCAGTAAATATATTAAAGAACATTTAGGACATCTACAGACCATATTTAGATTATTTGTAGATAATGGAATAATCATTAGTAAAAAGAAAATGGAATTATGTAAAAATTATATAAACTTTTTGGGAGTAGTTTTAGGGGATGAGAAGATTAAGCTATAACCCCATATAGCTAAAAAAGTTTTAGAAATGCCAGATAAACTAGAAAATATTAAAGAACTACAAAAGTTTCTAGGAATAGTAAATTATGCAAGAAATTTTATAAAAGACTTGGGAAAAATGACAGGACCATTATATGCTAAGACAGGATCTACAAGACAAAAATATTTTAATACAGAAGATATTAAATTAGTACAAAAAATTAAAGAATATTCCTGATCTAACTATGCCATTAGAAACTGACTATTTAATTATAGAAACAGATAGAAGTTTTGAGGGATATAGAGCAGTTTTAAAAGCAAAACCAAATAAATATAGTGATAAGAATACAGAAAAATATGTGCGTACCAAAGTGGAAAATATAAAGAGAAAGGAAATATGAGCAGTATAGACGCAGAAATTCTAACAGTAATGTATGGATTAAATAGTTTTAAATATATATATATATATATATATATATATATATATATATATATATATATATATTAAACAAACAAGGAGTAATAATTAGAACTGATTGTGAAGCTATTATCAAATTTCACCGAAAGATAAATTCAAAAAATAGTAGTAGAAGGAGATGGTTAAATTTTATTGATACAATATCAATATATAATTTAGTTTTTGAACATATTAAAGGAAAAAATGATAATTTATAAGACACTTTAGGTAGGTTAAAAATTATTGTCAATTAATAAGAATATTTTACATGTACAGAATGAGAGCAACAGTTCCCAAGACTGAAGACAAGGGAAAAGGCGTTCAAGATACGCACTCAGACAAATACTTGCAGACATATTAGGTAAACTTTATTTTAAGCCACAACCCATTACAGAACAAAATAATATTGAAAGAATAAATTTTGGGAAGCATAATTTAATATTTTTTCCACAATCGAATATGTCATTTAGAGTTTTACCAGAATGTGTTATAGATAGACCCCAGAGATGTTTAATTGATAACCTATGGATAGCATACAATAAGAAAGACACTAAATATTTTATAGCAGCTGTTAATGTCTTGGGGCAGTATTTTACAGACAAAAATCAAGAAAAAAGATTTAAATACTATGTGGTTGTACATGGTAAGACAAATGGTATTTTTCAAATATGGATAGAAGTATTAGACTCTATTAAAGACATACAAAAACCATTTTTTAAAGGTTTTAATGATTTTACCGAAGCACTAGATTACGCAAGAGGAATACTAGGACCAAATTACTATATTTCCCGAGCACTCAGACAAAATCCAGAAAAGATCCAATACAACATCCAAAAAGACACAGATAAAATAATATTTACGACCACCGCTCATCAATGATTGAAGCTTTCAGAAGGTTAAACCAGAAGAATGAAATCTTAGAGAAAGAAAAAACCAGACTTATGGTGCAGGTAAAGGTTTTAGAACAACATGTGCATGCTTTAAAATTTGAAATAACACAATATCAGACACAAGTTGTTCTTCAACAAAATACGAGTTCTCCATCTCAAGAAAAAATGGATGAGAATGGTGTGCATTCCCCAATGAATGCAGAAAAATCCACTGTATCGGATGATGATACAGCTAGTCCGGTTCAATTGGTGACCGGTAAAGACAAATCAAATCCGTTTATGGTTGTCACTTTGCCAAAAAGTGAATACGAAGGCTCATTAAGGCGAAGGCTACCCAGAACATTAACACACGGAGAAATATTAAGAAAAAAAAGTATAATTGTTAAGAAGGAAAAAAAAGAGAAAATAGAAGATGTAATTAAATATACACTAGAGAATTTCTTTCAAGAAAAGAAAAAACAAGACAAACATATGATAAAAAATTCTAGTCCTAGTCCCGAGAGGTCAAGGTCCAGTTCAGAAAAATCTCAAAGTTTAGGAGGAGACGATAATGAAGACCACCTGAATTATCAGGATGCTCTAGATCCATATGAAAACTACGATTCAGGGATGAGTTTTGATTCAATAGAACTACATAATCTAGACACATTAAAGAGAGTTATTCTTCAGAAACAATGTATCAAGAAAAGACAAAGAATAATAATGGTGGAGACAATAAGTAGGGACCAGACGTGACATAAAGAGAGATGTATGTAGAAAACGTGGACGACTAAATGGAATCTATGCACAAGCCATGTGAAGATGGGGCCCAATGAAGTACCCTACAAGGCTAGAAAACAAAGATTTCTAAAAATATTTGAAGTCCTTATTTCAAATCCGCTTCAAAGTTCAGCTATAAAAGCTGGACAAAGTAGAAGAAAGGATCATCGAGAAAAAAGAAGAAAAAGAAAAAACACTCTTGAAAAAGCCTACCAACATTTCCAAAAACCCAAAAAATCTTTCCAAACCTCTTTTGTAAAATATTTCTTTTATGAATATCCTAATAGTCCTTCCTCTAAGCTTGTAAAATAAATAAAGATTGTATGCTTACGTTTGATCGTTTTTAAATCCCGAAGTTCAGCAAAACTCTTTTCGGTTTCCCGAAAGGGAAATCCCATTTCTTGTAAACATGTAAGTTACTTACGTTTATCTAAGTTATATTCTAAGATATTACCCTTGTTGTTTTTTACATGCTTATAATATTTATTATGCATAGTTTTTGTCATTCTGTAAATAATTAAATATCACTCTCAGTATATGGTTATCTTTCCAATTTCTTAACAATTTTGATGGATTAACTTGTAAATTCACAGGAAACAACTGGTTAAGATAAATCAAGTGGTATGTGTGCTTACCCATGGCCAGGGTGAGGTTAAAGAAAAAAGAGTTAAGAATGGATTTAAATCTATAAAAAATTGGAGAGAAGAGATGAACAGAGTTAAAAAAAAGTATGTAAGAGGTAATCTTAGTACATAATTATGATTACAGTGTAATGTTATAAGTTTACAGAAAAAGAGAGGGAGAGTACCGAGTAGGATTTTACAACATAAAGTTTAAAACATTTTTACTACACTGTTAATGTCCGGTAACCGAATTAACTACACCCACCCAGAAAGTTTTGTTAGAAGCCTTACTTCAAGTCTAGGAGAGTTTATTTTAGACGTAGATTCCGGATTTTACTTAATAGTAGACTATGCTATACATTTTATTTATATAACAGAAAACCATAGAATCTACGTTGATATATATAATAAACAATTATTTCTTATAATAAGAATACTAGAAATTCATTTATCTAGTCTTTCTAGATATTACTACTTAGACTTAGAAAGAAGACAATAAGTTTATTTTTTACTCAGTCTTATAAATATTTGAGTTTATTATTTTATTTTAATTTTATTTTTGGTCTTAGACTTAGAAAGAAGACAATAAGTTTATTTTTTACTCAGACTTATAAATATTTGAGTTTTAATTTTATTTTAATTGTGTTTTTAATTTTATCAAATAATGAAATAGAGATCTCATCAGTTTTGACGTATTAGAATCTGAAGTAGATATGAACCTTAAATAAATTGTCCCAATTCAGTGCCAACTGCATTTTTCATGAAAGCAGCTTAGGGACCCAATCTTACAAGTTAAAATAATAACACATTAAATTTCACTGTCCATCTTTGGAAATAATGAAGGGTACGTGAGAGGCTAATTATGTTTTTACGGATCATCAATAAATGACCAGTACTATGAGAAGAACATTAGAAGAGGATTATCCCTTTTGCATTTAGGGCATACAAGTGGATAGATCAGGTATTAGGTGTTTGGATGCTATTTGAGTTGCAAATTGATCAACCACATAATCTCTCGAACCGGCCACAAGAATCTATGATACACAATTGTTGATTTAAGCAATTTTGATTTTGATGTTTAACAATGGAACACATGAATGAACCAGGTCCATACATGCAAACATAGACACGGGAAAATTCGAGTACAAGACATGTACATGGAGGAGATAAGTTTAAGTGATTATATCTGATATCTCCTGAACGAAAAGTTTGCATAAGTGATAATGAGAAAGATTCATTACTCGAGAGAACTCTATCCTAGATAAGGGAGGAATTAGAAGCTGAAGATAACTAGAATTCTTCCACCAATGAAGAATATAGCATTGGAACTCTAGTTATTTCCTACTAACTATATATCTATTTCATTATGTTCTCATTTTACAGGTATTCGCAAACGCTGAAGATAAATGCGATTTGAGAGAAAAAATTTCAAGGCATTTTGCAAGCAATTCGTATGTAATTCAAGTGTGCAAACTTGAAGCTACACGAACCAGATAGAAGAACCAGTTCTAAGTGTCTTTCTTTTATTCTAGTTTTATTATAGTAGGATTTCAAATTGTACCTTCAAACTTTATCTAGAACCAATTGTACTTGATATTATGAGTCTTATATTCAAGTTAGAGTTAACATGAAGTTGTCGTAACAGTTAGAGGCTGGTTTCCACAAAAGGAATAAAGGTAATCCTTAAGTTTACAAAGAGTTCTGCAAATACTGTTTTGGCTAAGTGATTTAGTGAAGTGTTGGGAAAAATTCTACTGAGAAGTAGGTTGTAATTTTTTTACCTATTTAATCCAGGTGTTTTTCACGTAAAAATACATGTGTTCTTTACTTATCGCATTTACTATATCTGCAAGAGTAGAATAAGGAACACATACAAGAACCATGTTCTTCTATGATCTGTGCACGTGAAAAATTAGACACCACAAAAATTAACCTCTCCCCTCCCCCTCTTGTATGAAATTGAAGTTTAAAATATCAATTGGTATAAGAGCGGGTTATCCTTGAAGAGGCTAACACCTTAAGATAAGATCAAAATGAGTGCACCACCTGGAAACATGAAAGGGCAATCCATTGCTAGGCCACCACTCTTTAATGGCCAGTACTACTCTTATGGAAAAACAGGATGAGAGATGACATTATAGGAGAGGACTATAATCTATGAGACAATGTTATCGATGGTCTACTGGCTACCTTGAAGAAAAATGCTGAAAGAGTAAATATGCCAAAGACAAGAGCAGCTGTACTGCTGAGGACTTGAAGAAGTGGGAGAGGAATGCTAAAGCCAAGAAATGACTTGTTTGTGGACTTGGTCTAGATGAGTACATCAGAATCCAAAGTTATACCAATGCTAAGCAAATTTGGGACACACTGCAAGTGGATTACGAAGGATCACCTCAGGTGAAGAGATCCAAAATAACTCTATTATACTCTCAGTATGAGAACTTTGCTCCAAAGGAAGAAGAAACCATTCAAGAAATGTACACAAGGTTCACTATGCTAACAAATGAGCTAAATCTCTTGGTAGGATTATTCCTCAAGAAGATAGACTCGAGAAGATACTGACTAGGGTTTTGCCTATCACTTGGGAGAGCAAAATCATGAAGATTGATGTACCTAACAAGGAAATGAGCTTGACACCCAGAATCACTGAAGGTTCTGATTTGGAAGATGAAGAAATGACCATGATCACCAAGGACTTCAAGAAGTACTTGAGGAGAGGAAATGGTTCTTCAATAAGTGGACGCTATAGTAAGTCAATAGCTCTTAAGAAACAAACGAATGATGGTTGCTACTAGTGTGGAAGGACTGATCACCATATCAAGAACTATCCTTTGTGGGAACTTGAATGGAAGAAAGAAAGAGCTGAATAAAGGAACAACCCAACAAAATAAACAACAAAGGATAACCTAAGGCTATGGTCGTTGCGTAGGGAGGAAGCTCAGATGATGATGACGAGAATGAACAAGCACTCATGGCCATTGGAGAATCTTATGAAGTAATTGAGAAAAGTATAACTCATCTCAAAGACAAGACTAAATTGTTATATAAAGAAACGTTATCTGAGTTACTACTCGAACTAATTGATGAATCTGGGGATGTAAACAATGAAAAGGAACAATTGTCTAAAGAGTGTGTGATTTTGAAGGCTTAAGTGCAATATCTGGAACTTAAGGTTAGTGAAACTGTAAGTGAAAATACTGTGTTGAAGAACCAGGTTCATGCACTTGACTCAAGTGCCGTAGAGCTTAGATCTGAAAATCTATAACTAAAATTAGGAACAGGCAAAAAGACAAATGATCACACACAACTCAGTTTAAAAGAAAATGTAGGATAAATAAAATATGTGTTGTACAAATGGGATGGGCAGATAAGAATGCTAAAGGAAATCTTAGCAAAGTCAAGCATGAGCTAGATATAACTTGTAATTGGAACAGGTCCTCCGATGCATTTTCATTGATACAAAAACACCATAGTAGCAACAGAAGAAGACTTGGCTTTAGGGACTCGACACCTAAGTGGCTTCCCAAAAGCAAGTACCTCACACTTCCTGAAAACAAGATTTGTACACACTGCGGTAAAATAGGTCATTATAAATGTGAATGCACTGCAAAATAAAAGGCAAGTTAAAAGAATAAAGAATTTGTTCAAGGAAAGACTACACTACCAAGTTGGGATAAAAAGAATTTGATTCATGCTTTTGCCTACAGTTTAGGTCTCTAAGACTAACCTCTGGTATTCTTTTGCAGGTCCACGTGAAGGGGAATAACCAAATATGGTACATGGATAGTGGTTGCTCAAAGCATATGACAGGAAGCAAGAACCAGTTCCTTTCACTTGAGGATCTTACATGAGGTAATGTCTCCTTTTAAAATGTGGAGAAAGGTGAGATCAATGGGGTTGGAAAGGTAGGTAAGACTGATTCTCACAGTATTGAGAATGTCTACTTGATAGATGGGCTGAAGTACAATCTAATAAGTGTATCACAATTGTGATAAAGGTAACATGGTAGCATTCACTTCTAGGAAATGCTTTATGATTATTCTTATTATTGTTAAGATAGTTTTGCAGAGAAAAATATTGATCAACATATATGTTATGGAGCCGTCCATACTTAAGTGTGTTGGATAGTGATCCCCTCCTTTGGAATAAGTTACTTGGAAATGCCAGTCTAAGTCAACTCAACAAACTATGTCTCCAAGGACTTGGTGATAGGGCTGCCTAAATTAAGTTTAAGGAAGATAAAGTTTTTGAGTCTTGTGCAAGGTCGAAGCAGTTAAGATCCTCATTCAAAAGCAAGAAAAAGGTAAGTCCAACCATGACGATAGAACTGGTCCATATAAATATTGGTGGACCAATGAGAACATTGAGCAGAGGTGGTAAGAAATGTTTTATGGTGCTTGTTGATGATTACTTTAGGTTTACTTGAATACTGTTATTAACCTCTACAGATGAAGTATTTGAAATGTTCACTTCTTTTGTTAGAAAAACTCAAAAATAACTAGGTAATCAACTTGCATCAATTAGGTCTGATCACGGCACTGAATTTGAGAATGCTATTTTTGCTGAATTCTGTGATGATCATGGAATAAATCATAAGTTTTCTGTTCCTAGGACGCCACAACAAAATAGAGTAGTTGAAAGAAAGAATAGGACACTAGAAGAAATGGGTAGGACTGTGATAAGTAGAGATTGTGACTACTTATTTGCACTCTTTTACTTTCATTTTAGCTCTAAATGTCTTAAAGATATTCCTGAAAACTAATAAAATGTGCTTTCTTGCAAGAGTGTAGGAATATAAGTTAAAGAGATGAAAACCAACTCAAGAAGGAGTAATTTTTGATAGGAACCAAAATAAGGATAAAAGGGAAAAATGCAGACCACATAATATTGAGTGTGGCTACAGAACATAAGGATACCTTTGACAGAATTCCCGTGAAAAATGCGGAATTCTGGTGTGGCCGCAAAAGAAGAGTTTCAGGGAGATAGATTTTTGGTGCATGAAGAAATATGGACTATATCATTATTGTGCGGTCACAGAATCAAGAGCTCGGCCGCACTTAGAATTGTGTGGTCCGTAGAAGTCCCCTATTGCCAAAGACCAAGGTCAAGAAGTGTGGACCATACCATTTTGTGCAGTCGCAGGTTCCAAAGTGCAGCCGCAGTAAAAAATGTGCAGTACACAGAAGTTGAAGAATTGCGGCCGCAACACAGAATTATGTGGCCATAGAAGTCCAACCTATCAAGCCAAGTCTCAAAATGCGAACCACACACATAATTGTGCGGCCGCACAACCTTCACAGGGGAAATTTTATTCGACAATTTAAGCTGGGTATAAATAGATTTTTTTGTCATTTTTAGGTTAAGTTTGGTGCAGCTGATAATAAATGGTCATTTTTCTTTACCGTAATTGTAATTTTTAACATTCTAACATAAGATTTTCAAATCTTACTCCTCTACTAAGGATTTTATCTCAGTTTCTTCTTTAATTTCTTCATTTTCTATGAGTAGCTAAATTTCTAGCTAGGATTGTCACCCGACCCTAGTGTGGGTACTTAATGGGTTTTGATTTAGGGCTTCTTTGTGATTGGGTTAGTGATATTTAGCCTAGGTTTTGCTTGAATTTGAGACTTAATGGTTGAAAATATTGATTCATGACTAATTGACTTAGTCTCTACTTGAGAAATAGAGACTAAGTCTAGAAAGATTTGGCTAACAAGGAATTGGGGTGAACTAAAGAAATTGATAGCCCCAATTAAAAGGTTGAATCTAGAGATAGTAAGACGAGACTTGAGCATTTATCCCCTATTTTATGCAATACACATTTGGACTTGAGAAATCCAAATAGGGAAAAATCACTCTAACTGCCAAGAGGTATTAAGTGGGTAATTATGTGTGATTGATATAGTACAACCCCGACCAATCAAACATTCCCTAGAGTTTACGATCCATTAGGTAGCCACCTAGGTGGAAGTCACGATACAAATTAGAAGTAGAAAAGAAACAATTGTATATGTTGAAATGCAATCTTGGGCACGTCATACACTAGACTAGGTATATACCTAATCCGATATAAAGCTCTCTATGGAATCGACCCTGACTCGCATTCGGTATTAATAATTGCACAATAGGCTCACAATCCCAATTAGTGGTGTGAGTTTGAGCGACATCAACTTTAGGCATCGTAGTCGGGGAGCTTAAAACGAATTAAGCTATATATTTGGTTTTGTATGTGATTTATCTTTTTTTCCTCCCGAGTTACTAATCTTTTGTGAATTAATTGTAGGTGATACAATGGCTCTCAACAACAATGATTCTCTTGAAACTGTTCCATTGGAGGATGATGGGGATGATGATCAAGTTGATGAGGTTCCTCTTTAACCTTAAGGAAATAGATGAGGCTGCCTACTTTAAGACAACATTTCCGCTCCTCCCCGACCTCCTCCATGAGTGGCAGCACACCGGGTGTTGACGAATGAAGGATACACAAGTGCCATAGTCCCTCACCACATTAGGGCGGGAAACTTTCAAGTCACAAATATCATGCTTACACTGTTGGAACAACAAGGATTCTTCATCGGTGATCCGAATCAAAATGCATACAAGCACTTAAAAGGGTTTGTTGACACTTGATGGAGGAGCAAACAATCCAACGTCTCTGAGGATGCTTTGCGGTTGAGGCTATTCCCTTTCTTTCTTTAGGGGAAGGCCTTGTACTGGTTGGACAGGTTGCCAACTAATTCTATCCATACATGGGATGAATTGCCCGAGAAATTCATTTCCAAGTTCTTTTCGCCCGAGCATATGGGAACTCTTAGGGATGAGATTCTAGCTTTCAAACAAGAACCTAATGAGTCTTTGCATGAGATATGGGAAAGGTATCGTACTATGGTGAATGAGTGCCCGAATAATGACGTGACGAAGGCTATGATTCAACAAACTTTTTGTAGGGGGATCAATAATACCAATCAATGCATGGTCAACCAACTTGCAAGTAGAAATTTCATGACAATGCCGTATGCATAAGCTTGTAAAATTCTTCATGAAATGGCAGATACTTCATCGCATGGCAAAGTAGAGAAAATGTTCCTCAAGGCGACCTAAGTGTGATTCACTTGAACAAGGAATTACATGATCACGGGCAAACAATTGCCGAGTTGACCACCACAATAAATTAACTAGCCAAAGCTCAACTTCAACAAGTGCAAGGTCCCAAGCAAGTAAATGCAATGGAAGGATGAGTATGTTGGTAAACAAGCAAAGACAAAAGGGTCAATAAGTGCAAAATTGGGTTGAAACTTTTGAATAAGATGATAGTGGATTTAATCAAGATGGACAATGCAATGAGCAAGAAGAGGAAGTAAATACGTGAACAACTTGCAAGGGCAAAGAAACAACAGTCAAAGACCTAGTCAACAACAATGGCGACCATAAGGAAATCAAGGAAATTGGCATTCAAACAATCAAAGTGGTTGGAACAATCAAAACAACCAAGGGAATTGGAACAATCAAGGCAATCAAGGAAATTGGAATAGTCAAAATAACCAAGACAATTGGAATTGCAACAATCAAGGCTATTGGGGAGGTAATAATCAAGGATGATAGAACAACAACAACAATCAGGGGTCAGGTTTTCAAAGGCCTCCAATGTTTCAACAACAAAAGCAATCCAACTCCCTATCATTCTCAAGGTCCGCGCTCTTCCAACAATGAGATGGGTAGAATTTTGAACATGGTTCAACAAATGATGAATAAGAATGCTGACTCATCTGCTCAATTAGCCACTCACAGCACTTCTATTCGCAATTTGGAAGTTCAATTGGGCCAAATCTCACAAGCTTTGAACACTCATCCTAAGGGGGCACTACCAAGTGATATGGTGGTATCGCAAAGTGTGGGAATAATACGGGACATGCTATGGACATGACTAGAAGAAACGGAAAAGGTGGAGATGCAACCACCTCAAATTAAAGAAAAATTGTGGATGATAATGTAGTGGTTCAAGAAGATGAAATTCCAAGCAATGTGGTATATGAAATATTTAATAAGAATTGATATTGATAAAAATTTGGAGGAGGCAAGAAGAAGCGAACTTGTCTAGGGAACATGTAATTGACAAGTTAGAGCCGGTAGTGCCAAAGGCTAAGGCACCAATGCCAAGGCCTCCTCCTCTATACCCTCAAAGGCTTGAAAAGCAAAATAGTGAAAACCAATTCAAAAATTTTATTGACATGATGAAGACTTTGTCTATCAATGTACTGTTGGTTGATGCTTCAGAGCAAATGCCAGGTTATGCAAAGTTCATAAAGGATTTGGTGACAAAGAAAAGATCAATGAATTGTGAGACCATCAAGATGACACATCAAGTGAATTCTACCGTGCACTCAATGGCTCCAAAAATAGAAGATCAGGGAACTTTCACAATCCCATGTACAATTGGAAGTGTCGACTTTGCCAAAGCTTCATGTGATCTTGGGGCGAGTGTCAACTTGAAGCCCTACTCGGTGTTCAAAAATTTTGGGTATTGGAAAACCAAGACCCACATCCATGAGGTTACAAATGGTGGATTGTACAATGAAGAGTCCTTTGGGTATTATTGATGATGTGTTTGTTAATGTGACCAAGTTCATCCTCCCGGCAGACTTTTTGATTCTTGATTTTGAAGTGGACTATGATGTGCCTATTATTTTGGGTAGACCTCTCCTTGCTACGGGGAAGGTTCTTGTTTAATTGGAATCCGGTGAACTCACTTTTTGGTGGGTGAGGAAAATGTGTTCTTCTATGTGTGCAAATCTATGAGGCAACCGAATAGTAATAAAGTGTATTGGTTCGTGGATTTGGTGACTGATGTGATTATTGATGATTCTAGTGACACAATGAATGTTGAGGATTATTTGGAAGCCATTTTGCTCAACCTTGATGATAATGAGAATAAAGAAGGATATGTGGAGTGCATGAATATATTTCAAGGAATGGGGTTGTACACTTATTATCTCTGCAAGCTATCCTTGGATCTTGAAAATCGGAAGACTCCTCCAACAAAGCCCTCAATCGAGGAGCCTCCCACTATGAAGTTAAAGACATTGCCTCCATATCTAAGGCATGAATACTTTGGCCCTTAAACTACTTTACCATTTATTCTTTCTTCTTGTTTGACTAAAATGTTGTTAGTTTGTATGGGTCCACAAAATCGTAGAGTACCTGGTCCTCTACAAGTATCTACTGAGAGTACTTAATAAAGCAATAAGTAAATGAGGCAGAGGATTTTTACATGAAAAATACCTCACAAGGGGATAAAAAAACCACGGCCTGCCCTATTGGATTTTAACTTCACTAACTTGTAACCTTACTTATTACAAGCCACTTTACAATACTCTTAATTGCAAAGACTTCAAACTAACTTGTGATACCTTTACCACAAGCCACTTTGTGGCTATCCTAGTTACAAAGGCTTTTTCTAACTTATGATGCTGTCACCACAAGCCACTTTATAACCCTACGAATACAAAGACTTTTCTTTATGACTAAATCTAGCCACAACCTAAACTCAACCAGTCTAAGGATTTACAAGAGGATTACTAATCGATAAACTTCTAAGTAAGTGATTTAGGAGATATTTTAAGTGCAATAACAAGGTTACAATTAACTGGGACAACAACAATCAATCGTTTAGGAACTGGTCCGTAGCAGCATTCAACCTGATTCTTCAAACTTGAGAGAATGATCTTTTCTGTTTTTGCTGAAAGCTTGAGTGAATGAAACTGAAACCCTTTAGTGATGTTTTTTATAAAATCCCCTTTTGTACATATTGATCACATCATTTGAAATGATGTGAGTACTTTGTTTGGTTAGAGAATGAGTGTACTGAGTGTGGTGCAGTGCGGTAGAAATAGTGCCGCCAGTCACTTCAGTTCCAGCTATGTCCAACTGACTTTGTGCTGCTACATAGGAACCAGAAGAGCATCAATTTCTTGTTTGGTTCCTAGCTCCTGTATTTGTAGCAATTCAACTTTTACTGGAGTCCGTTGGAGTTTGCAACACTCCAAAGTAGGTCAGGTTCCCTATCTGGTTCTTATCAAAAAGTTTGTTAGATCATCAAAACATAAGGCAAGAGTATTTAAGATCTTTTAGTTTTCCCCTTTTTGATGATGATAAACTTAAATGTTTATAAGTTCAGAACTAAGGCATTAGAGAGTATGTCAAAAAGTTCCCCTGAGACAATGCCTTAAGTTACGAGTTCAGAATTAAGAACCAATTCCCAAATGTGATTCCACATGTGTCCTTTCCCCCTTTTGGCATCATTAAGAAGAATAAAAGTGCAAAAAAGTCCAGCCAAGTTAATTCATGCCACATATGTGCATACTATCATGAGGAAAACATAAGACAAAGATAAAGTTCTAGACAAAATAAAAGAGGAGTTATATTAATAATTTTAATAGGCATCTTCTATTGAAAATGGAAAGGCAACATTAGACTTGAATCGACGGGAGCAGTAACAGTACATCCCAACAATACATAAAAAAACAAAAACAACCACCATCATCAAGATAAACAAAAAAAAGTCATATCCAGCACTGTTCACTGAAAGGAAGCTTATGGGGGCACTAGGAGAAAAAGGCTTGGACGTTGCAACAAGTGTTTGGAGAACAAGGTCTATTCGAGCGTTGCTTCAATTTTGCTCGTTGAGCAGTTCAGCTTTCAGGTACTTAACTTGTGCCCTAAGGTCAGCATTTTCTTGGGTCAAAGGGATCACCTTATCGTTTGAAGGGGGAACAACTCGAGCTTGCTAGCCTTCCAGGATAGTATTCCTGGCCATAAATTGACGTATCACATCAACTACACTGTTTTGGGCATTGATGAGCTGAGACACAGTTGAAGTGCTTCCTACACCCCCGTACTTTTTAATACATTCACACTCTTCCAGGGTGGTCTGTGAGAATGTTTTCTTACGGATCCCTACTTTACCTGTTCCCAGTGGAACCTCAAAGTGTTTGAATATGTGTGTGAGCAAGAACCCATAGGGAAGCCCATGATTGCCATCCTTGAAATCTGCCACTTTCTGCATATGCTCAATCATTATCGCAGGCAAATTCACAGGGTAAAAATCATCCAATTTCTCTATTAAAAATAAATCATTTTTGGATGTGACAGATCGGAGCTTTGCTCAAGGAAAAAGGACTTTGTTAACCAGCTCAAACAACAACTGGTAGACATGAAGTAGTGCTTTCTAATGGATTTGTTCCCCTTTGTAACTGGAATTATCTTTCACCATTACACTGCGGAAGTTGTACTGGCAAACATCTTGAACACTCTTCACTCCAACTGTAGGAACTTGCAAAATTGCCCCAAGTACTTTCACATCAAATACAATGTTCATACCATTGACCAAGGCACAAACATGGTCAGTATCTGGAAACAAACTAGCAAAGAACCTCTGGACCTCCTCATGATAGACTTTGGGAGCATCCATGTAGAAAAGATGCATCCACTGTTGAAACTCCACTATTTCCAGGATTTGACGCATCCCGGCCACTTATGAGATTGTGGGGCCAAACGTACGCCCTAGCAGAACTTTATGGTGCCTCAATCACTCAGAGCCCAGGCATACCTCGCTTCGTGCTTTCTTTCCAGAACTAGGTTTTCAACTGTTTCATACTTGCATTTCCTATGCTTTTCTCCATTGACCTTACTTTTCCCTTAGGTTCTGGAAAGAATATCCTCATCACTCACTACCTTCGCCATTTTGGACTTGGAAGTAGACCCCTTCTCCGGAGAAATAGACTCCTTCTCCAGAGAAATAGACTCTACTCTTTTTGATGACCGCCTTACAAGGGAACCCGGTTCCTCAGGAGTTCCCTCCACCTCAACACCAGGGATAGCTTCATCCCCTACAAGTACACCATTTTTCACCAGCTTTCTTTTCTTCTTCTTTTTGCTTTTCTTGCTTTTTTTGAGTGTAGAGTTGTAGTCTACTTTGAGTTGAAGCCTTGTGATGGAGCGCTTGGTTTCAGACTTAGGAGTCAAATCAGTTCTACGCTTATTGATGAATGCGCCAAGGGCCATATTGTCAAGGTCTTCTTCATCACTAGAGTGCATCTCTGGGCCTTGAATTTCCAAGGGCACTGATTCAAAATAAGGCACACTACTGTGCTGAGGATGATACTCCTTACTTGGGTTCTCCTGAGAGGGATCGGGTTCTCCATGTGAATCCCCAGTAGTGTGTGCTACTGCATCTCCCATAGGGGTCCCTTCTTCCCTGACACTTTATGATGCGTGCTTTTGGGAAATGACCTCATGCAATATCCCTTCAGCGGATACCATAAACACTATCTTCTCTTCAACAACAAGTGTTTCCACGATCATGGGGTTGAATGTAATAGTGGCGGAGTCTCTTGTGTTCTTAGTAATTAGACCGTAATTGCCATTTGAGGTTTGACTGGTATAAGAAATAGGAGAAAGGGAGAGTGGTACAGTAATTTCTGAGTTGGAAAAAGGTTGAGAAACCAGGGAATGGAGGACTGTTGTGATAGGATTTATAGAGGGTGACACTAACTCAGAGATGCCGAGATGTTCCATAGACAGTTTGGAGGGGGTTACCGATGATGCAGAAGGATCTGAATTTTTCTCGGCCATTGAGAGAGGTTGTGTGATGATCCTTTCCCAGTTTGAGTGAAATTAGAAGAGGGATTATGGCCGAGAGGTGAAGAAGAGAGGATTTTTTAAACAAAGAAGATAATTATGAGGGGAGAAGAATAGGCATCGGTTCTGATACGACAGTTGGGTGTAGAAAATTGTGATATTTCAGAGGGGATGGAACATTTTAATTGAAGAGACATGACAGCCGGATCTGAAAAGTTAATAAGATGGCAGTTGTATTTTGTACCTTTTAAGAAGTGAATTAAGAGATGCTCAGAACTACTAACCTTTTGTACAAGAACTTGATCATTGAGGTGCATTTCTGTTTTCAGGCTACCTTTTTAAAAAAAATCAATCCTCTTTTATTTGTCATGTACGGTATCTACTGCTTCTATTCTCATCATGTGTGTTTACCTACAAGGGTATTAAAGTGAGTTCACCTTGAACCCATTATTTCTTAATAACATAAGCCAAACCAAAAGGAATATGGTCCTTAGTTTGGCCTCAACAGTCCTAGATTTACTTTGTTTCTTTCAATTGTTCCCTACTTAGTGCCTTGGTGAAAATGTCTGCAATTTGATTTTCTGTGCTGCAGACTTCGTGCATATCAATATTTTCTCCACATTGTCTCTTTGAAAGTGATGCCTCACGTCAATATATTTAGTCATTTTGTGTTGAACTGGATTCTTTTCCATGTTAAGTGCGCTGGTGTTGTCACATAGAAGGGGCACACTCTCAGTGAAAACTCCAAAATCCTCTAGTTATTGCTTGATCCACATAAGCTAAGCACAACAGGATGCTGTAGCTACATATTCAGCCTTAGCTGTTAAAAGAGCCACTGAATTTATCTTTCTTATACCCAAGAGATAAGACATGATCCCAAGAAGTAATCCATCTGAGAAGTGCTTTTTCTATCCAGAAGATAACCTGTATAGTCTGCATCAGCATACCCAATTAGATCAAAATATCACCTGACACCAAGTCCGTAAGTACCTTTGAGATATCTCAATATTCTTTTGGTAGCCTTTAAGTGAGATTCCATGGGATTTGATTGAAACCTCGCACATAATCCCCCGCTGAACAAAATATCAAGACAACTGGCAGTAAGATAAAGAAGCGACCTAATGATGCCTTTATACATTGTTTTATTCATAGGAGATCTAGATTCATCCATGTCTAGTTGGGTGGCAGTTGCAATGTGAGTGTCTATTACATTTGATGTTTCCATATCGAACCTCTTCAAGAGTTACCTGATATATTTTTGCTGACAAATGGATGTGCCCTTTGGGAATTGTTTCTCTGGAAGACCCAGGACGAAGTTTAATTCACCCATCATGCTCATTTCAAATTCACTTCCCATAAGTTTTGCGAATTCTGCGCATAGAGAGTGAGCCGTTGCTCCAAAAATGATATCATCAACATAGACCTGAACAATGAATAGGTTCCTTCCTCGTTTCTTTAAGAAAAAAGTGTTGTAAATTTTCCCTCTCGTAAAGCCATTTTCTATGAGAAATTTTGATAACCTTTCATATCATGCTCGAGGAGCCTGCTTTATGCCCATACAAGGATTTCTCCAATTTTAACACATATTCAGGATGCTCATTATATTCAACCCGAGGAGGTTGTTTCACATATACTTCTTCCTTAAGTAATCCATTCAAGAATGCACTTTTTACATCCATTTGGAATAGAGTGAATTCCATATAAGAAGCAAAGGAGATCAGACTTCTAATGGCTTCTATGCGAGCCACTGGAGCAAAAGTTCATCATAGTCAATCCCTTCCTCCTGATTGTAACCTTGAACTACCAATTTGGCCTTATTCCTTATGGTAATTCCATGCTCACCGAGCTTGTTTCTGAAAACCCACCTGGTTTCTATAATGGTTCTATCTGGGTGTTTGGGTACCAGGTGCCAAACATTATTTCTCTCAAACTGATACAGCTCTTCTTGCATGGCTATAATCCAATATGCATCTTTTAAGGCTTCCTTGATGTTCTTGGGTTTATCTGGGAGAGAAAGGCTGAGAAAGCAAGTGAATTTCTAGCTTTTGACCTGGTTTGAACTCCAGAATCTAGAGGAGTGATATGTTATCCATAGGGTGAGAACTTTGATGTCTCCGGTTAGATGTCTGGGGTTCATTCTGAGAGGAAGACTGTATGTTTGGCTGATTCTCCTCTATCGTTCTCTCAGATGCCAGTAGAGTTCCTTAAACTGCATCAACCACTCTTTCTTCAGCTTCAATGATTCTAATTGAAGTGCTTGGTTCTGTTGATGATGAAGCCGCATTATCTTCCTTTGCCTCCTTCACTTGACTCATCAAGTCCGTCTTTCCATTTGTCATGTCAATGCCTTCACCAGGGACAAGAAAGGGTTCTCCGTCTTGATCTTCCTTGTCACTCTTCTCAAATGATGGATGAGATTCATCAAAGATAACATGGACACTTTCTTCAACACATTGAGTCCGCTTGTCATAAATTTTTTAAGCCTTTCTTTGAGAAGAGCCCAAGAAACATCCCTTCGTCACTTTTAGCATCGAGCTTACTAAGCTGATCCTCTCCATTGTTGAGAACATATAATTTTCATCCAAATGCTCTTAGATAGGCTAGCTTGGGTTTTCTTCCATTAACAGTTCATAAGGGGTCTTGTTTAGAATTTATTTGATCATGCACCTGTTCACTAAGTAGCAGTCAGTATTGATAACTTCAGCCCAAAAGTTCTTTGCAAGTCTGGTGTCAATCAACATTGTTCTTGCGATTTCTTCCAGAGTCCTATTCTTTCTTCTAGAAGTTGTGAGTGATGCCGTTTTCATTGCTAAATTCTTCACATTTGACATTGTCAAATTCTATCCCATGATCTGATCTAATGCATACAACTCAAGACTCCATTTTTACCTGATTTTTCTTCACAAAGGACACAAATACTGCAACAGTTTCATCTTTTATTTTGAGAAACATAGTCCATGTGAATCTGGAATAGTCATCCATGATCACAAAAATGTATCTTTTTCCTTCTCTGCTTTGCACCCTTATAGGTCCACATAGATCCATATGCAGGAGCTCAAGGCGTTTTGAGGTGCTCACATCTCTTTTTGACTTAAAGGAGGACTTTACATGTTTTCCTCTGGCACAAGAATCACAAACCTTTCGAGTTTTTAATTGTGACATAGGTAGACCATGGACCAAGGCCTTCTGAATTAGTTATTAGAAGGGAAAAGTTTGCATGGTCCAGTCTTCTGTGCCATAATTCTGCATCATCGTTAACGGCCTTCAGGCAACTCATATCATCACTCTATAAGGATTCAAAGTCAGCTACATAGATGCTCTTGTATCTTTTGGCCACCAAAACTATATTGCCGGTCACAAGGTCAGTGACTATACATATTTTGGACAAGAACTTCACCTCGTTTCCTTTATCGCAAATTTGAGAAACACTTAGGAGACTGTACTTAAGTCCATTGACATACTACACATTTTCAATAGAGTGACTTCCCAACTTTTCCAACTCCATGAATGTATCCCTTTTTGCCATTGCCAAAAGATACATTCCCTCCCTGCAGGGCTTTTAGTGAAAGAAAGTCTGTGGTGTTCCTAGTCATGTGTTTCCAACACCCATTATCCATGAACCATTGTTGACCACTTCCCTTCACTGTCCCCTGCGAGTTAGTTTTAGGAACCCAAACAACTTTGGGTCCCTTGTAGTAACCAAGAGGATGAATAAGAGCTCTCTTAGTGCATGTAGGTAATGTGAATTTTCTGTGAATGGAACCTGGTCTCTCTTTTGTGGTCACAGTTTCAGTAGCCACTTTTTCATTTGAAACTGACTGATTCTTGGCCAGGACACCATCCAAGAAGTGTCTAATGTTCCCACATTGGTATGAGGCCAGTTATCAAATGCGGTGGCACTCTTACTGTGAGGGTTGTAAGGATCTTTCTTCCTTGGGAACCCTACTCCCCACCCTTCTTCACTACATTAATGAACAAGGTTGTGTTAGCTTCTACGGACCAGGTCCACTTTAAAGAATTTTCAAGATTATTTATTACTTTTTCTAGATTGGCTTGGAGAAGCTCGTTTTTCTCAATTTCAACACTCGGCCTACATCTCAAATCCTTCACCTCATTCTCAAGCCTAAAGTATTCCTCACTAACTATCTCCTTTCTTCTTTCAGAACTTTCAGGTTTTGGCTCAGTCAAGGGCTTTACTATTCATTCCCTTAGGTCAGCAGTTTCAGCTAGGAGATCACTGTATTTCTTTCTAAGAATTTCAATAATTTTCTTTTGATCAGTACTTTCCATAACTAAGTCTTTTCTAATGTGTTTAGATTTTTCTAGTTCTAAGAACAAGGAATCCCTATCCTCCACAAGACTACAAAAGGCAGTAATTAAAACATAGGTTAAACACATGAGTTTTTTTTCGAGAATAGGATTTCAGATTTTTCTAAACATCCCTGAAGTTTACCTCTTCATTGACATTGTCTAATTGAGCCATCAAGGCAAGCGTGGAGTCATGTTTAATCCCTTCGCCTTCAGTTGCCATCATGGAAATACCATCAGTCTTAGATTTATCTAGTTTTTCTTGTGTAGTTCCCTCATAAGCTATTTGCAAGGCCTCCCATATTTCCTTGGCAGTGTCGTATGTAGAGATTTTGTAATACTCTTTAGGTCTCAAACCATATACAAGAATTTTCTTGGCACGAGAATTTTTCGCTACTGCTTTCTTGTCTGCTTCAGTGTATTCTCTGCAGGTCCTTTTTATTGAAAATGAATTTTCATTTTGTACTTTGATTGGAACAAACAGACCATCACATATAGCATCCCAAAGCTCACAATCCTCAGCTATGATGAAATCATACATTCTAGCTTTCTACCACTAATAGTGTTTTCCGTCAAACTTGGGTGGGTGGTAAATTGATTCACCTTCTTCAAAATTTTGTGGAGCCATCATTAGGATCCTTCCTAGGTGTTAACTTGATAGGAGGAACCCGCTTTGATACCAATTGTTAGTTTGTATGGGTCCACAATATCGTAGAGTACGTTGTCCTCCACAAGTTTCTACTGCGAGTACTTAATAAAACAGTAAGTAAATGAGGCAGAGGAGTTTTACATGGAAAATCCCTCGCAAGGGGATCAAAAAACCACGACCTACCCTGTAGTCTTTTAACTTCACTAACTTGTAACCTTACTTATTACAAGCCACTTTACAATACTCTTGATTGCAAAGACTTCAAACTAACTTGTGATACCTTTACCACAAGCCACTTTGTTGCTATCCTAGTTAAAAAGGATTTTTCTAACTTTTGGTGTTGTCACCACAAGCCACATTATAACCCTACGGTTACAAAGACTATTCTTTATGACTAAATCTAGCCACAACCTAAACTCAACGAGTCTGAGGATATACAAGAGGATTACTAGTCAGTAAACTTCTAAGTAAGTGATTTAGGAGATATTGTAAGTGCAATAACAAGGTTACAACTCAACTAGGACAACAACAATCAATCGTTTAGGAACTGGTTTGTAGTAGCATTCAACCTTATTCTTCAAGCTTGAGAGAATGATCTTTTCTATTTTTGCTGAAAGCTTGAGTGAATGAAACTGAAACCTTTTAGTGATGTTTTGTGTAAAATCCCCTTTGGTACATCTTGATCACATCACTTGAAATGATGTGAGTACTTTGTTTGGTTAGAGAATGAGTGGGCTGACAGTGTGGTGCAACGCGGCAGAAATAGTGCCGCAAGTCATTTCAGTTCTAGCTGTGTCCAACTGACTTTGTGCTGCAATACAGGAACCACAAGAGCATCAGGTTCTTGTTTGGTTCCTAGCTCCTGTATCTGTTGCAGTTTAGCTTTTACTGGAGTCCGTTGGAGTTTGCAGCACTCCAAAGTAGGTCAGGTTCCCTAACTGGTTCTTATCAGAAAGTTTGTTAGATCATCAAAACATAAGGCAAGAGTATTTAAGATCTATCACATACAGGTAAAGTCCACATTCGAGGTGCTACAAAGGAGGAAAAGAGCAATCAGATGGACATTGGCAGATATCCAAGGCATAAGCCCTGCCTTTTGCATGCACAAGATTATTTTGGATGAGGGTTCCAAACCCTATGTTGAACACCAAAGGAGGCTAAATAAATAAATGCAAGAGGTAGTCAAGAAGGAAATCATAAAGTGGTTGGCTGCCGAGGATGTTTACCCCATTTCTAATAGTTCATGGACTTCTACGGTGTAATGTGTCCCAAATAAAAGGGGGCATAATTGTGGTTGGCAATGACAATAACGAGTTGATTCTTACAAGAACGATGACCAACTGGAGGGTGTTTATGGATTATCATAAGCTCAAAAAGATTACAAGAAAAGATAATTTTCCACTTTATTTTCTTGATCAAATGATTGATAGGTTAGCCGATCGGGCGTTCTATTATTTCCTCGATGGGTATTCCGTCTAAAATCAAATTCTCATTGCTCCAAAGGATCAAGAAAAGACTATTTTCAGTTGTCCCTATAGTACACTCACATTCTCGCGGATACCTTTTGGTTTGTGTAATGCACCGATAACGTTTCAACAGTATGATGGCTATTTTCACCGATATGGTGGAGGATATTCTTGAGGACTTCATGGATGATTTTCCATGGTTTGGAATTCATTTGATGATTACTTGAACAATTTATATAAGGTCTTGGTAAGATGTAAGGAGATAAATTTGGTGTTGAATTGGGAGAAATGTCACTTTATGGTCGAGGAATTCATAGTCCTCAGCCACAAGATTTCAAATCATGGTATGAGGTCGACAAGGCCAAAATTGAGGTGATCTCCAAACTCCCTCCCCCTATATTTGTGAAGTGAGTGAGGAGCTTCTTGGGTCATGTGAGGTTCTATCGCTGATTTATCAAGGACTTTTTCAAGGTTGTAAACCCTTTGTGTAATCTTTTGGAGAAGGATTCCAAGTACTATTTCATCGAAGATTGTATGAAGGTATTTGAATTTCTAAAGTTCAAGTTGACTACTACTCATATTATAACCGCACTGGATTGGAGCGTACATTTCGGGCTCATATGTAATGCAAGTAATGTGGAGGTTGGAGCGCTGTTGGGTCAACATATCAACAAAATCTTCCATCCATTATACTATGCTGGCATGACCATGAAAGATGCCCAAGTCAACTACATAGTGATCGAAAAAAGAGATACTTGCTATTGTCTTTGCAATGGAGAAGTTTTGCCCGTATTTGATGGGTACAAAGGTGATTGTACACACCGACCATGCAGCACTTTGATATTTGATGAGCAAGAAAGATTCTAAGACAAAGTTAATATGGTGGGTGCTTATATTGCAAGATTTTGATCTAGAAATCCTAGACCGAAATGGTAGTGAAAATCAAGTGGTGGACCACGTGTCTCGATTGGAGGATGAGAGGAGGCCACATAATGACCTAGATATCAATGATTCTTTCCTGATGAATAGCTTCTAGCTATTTCAATGATCGATATACCATGGTTCACCGACTTAGCAAACTATCTTGTTAGTGATATTGGGTCGAATGAGTTCTCTTCAAATCAAAGGAAAAATCTCAAACGGGATTTCCTTGAATATTATTGGGATGAACCATATCTTTTCTAGATATTTATTGACGGTGTGATCCAACATTGTGTGCCAGAGGAAGTACAAGTGGAAATTCTTGAGACTTTCCACTCTTCACCATATGGTGATCACTATGGTGGAGCTAGAATGACAACAAAAGTGTTGAGTTGGGGATTATATTGGCCTACTCTCTACAAGAACGCTAGTGATCTAGTCAAGCATTGTGATGAATGTCAAAAGGCCGGTGGTATTTCTAAGAAGAATGAGATGCCCCTCACTACCATCTTGGAAATTGACATCTTTGATGTGCGGGGTACTGATTTCATGCGACCGTACTTGAGCTATTGTGGGAATAATTACATTTTTGTAGCTGTGGACTATATGTTGAAATGGGTTGAGGCCACTGCTTTGCCCAACAATGAAGCGAGGAGTGTGGTGGCATTCTTGAAAAAGAACATCTTTACAAGATATGGTACTCCAAGGACCATAATAAGTGATGGGGGTTCGCATTTTTGCACCAAAGCTTTTGATACCTTACTCACAAAGTATGTTGTCACTAACAAAGTGTCGACCCCCTACCATCCTCAAGAAAACGGGCAAGTTGAAGTCTCCAAGAGGAAGATCAAGAGTATTCTGTCAAAGACCGTGAATGCCAACCAGACAGATTGGTCAAGAAAACATGATGATGGTATGTAGGCTAATAGGATAGCCTACAAAACAGCGATTGGGATGTCCCCATATCGTTTGGTGTTTGCGAATGCATGTCATCTTCCGGTGCAACTTGAGCATAAGGCCATGTGGGCCTTGAAAAAGTTGAACCTTGAGTGGGATGTCGCTGCAAACTTAAGGGTTGCACAGTTGAATGAGCTTGATGAATTCAAGTACCATGCCTAAGCAAGTTCGTCCCCATACAAGGAGAAGATGAAGTACCTCCATGACAAGTACATCTATAACAAGGAGTTTAAAGAAGGTGATCGCGTGCTATTGTTCAATTCCCGGTTACACATGTTTCTGGGCAAGTTGAAGTCTAGATGGAGTGGTCCATTTGAAGTGGTGAATGCAACCCCCTTCATTGCTTTGGACTTGAAAATTATAATGATGAGGTATTTAGAGTCAATGGGCAGTGGGTAAAATGCTATCATGGCAAGGATGATGATGGACACATCGTTGCAGTTCTCATTTCAAATGATTGGCAATCTACATCGTGCCGAAACATTAAATCAGGCACTTCTTGGGAGGCAAACCATGTGTCTTTTTTCTTTTTCTTTTTTATTTTCTTATTCATTAGATAGGCTTTGTTTTGTGCTAACTAGTTTTGAAGTGTATACATGAATGGGTGTGCATAGCAAGGACTGTGCATGAAAATTTTGGCTAAGTATAGTAACTGTGTGGATCGCATGCTAATTATGCGAACCGCACAATCACTCTGCGGCCACACAAATCTGTGTATGGTCGTACAACTAGAAGACCAAAATTGCAAGCTCTTTAAGTTGGTCTATCAAATTTTCAAGTCAATCTGCTGCCACACACAAACAATTGTGCGGTCCGCACAAATTCTACAACCGCACTCACTTTTGTATGGACCTCAGAGTTCCTTCGACGGTCAAGGTAAAGAGTGTGGACCGTACTAAAAGTTGTGTGGCCGCACTCAGCTCAACTCTTGAATAGGTGGGTCAGCCCATAAATAGAACTTTGGTGCACTATTCAACACTTTACACACTCTGATGTCTTGAAGCCTAAGCAAGCACAGTGCATATCCAATTGTTTCACACTTCACATTCATTTCATCAATCTAGATCCTTCTTTGCATCGTTCATCACTAGTATGTTCATTACATCTTTAGATTTTTAATTTTTTCTTAGTTTTATTCTTTTGTTGTACGGTTATTGTTAGGCCTAAATTGTCAATTGATTAGTCATGTGTGCTTAGAATCAGTTGGGTATCATCCTATATGATTATTTGGGCCTAGGTAGATCATTAATCATGTTTATTCCCAAATACTATGCCTCAATTGTATAAAATTTGCAAACACAGAGATATTGCTCCGTAATTTGAAATTATGCATCCGCACACATTTGTGCGGTATGCAGTCTTATAGTTCAAGGCAAAAGTGTGCATGAGAAATGCGGACCACACTCAAAATTTTGCGGTGCGCAAAAAGGTATGCTGTCTGCAGAAATATTTGTGTGACCATACTTTTGGAAGTTTAGAGACCTAGTAGTATGAACTGGAGTTGTGCGGCCACACTCAAAATTTTGCTGCCTGGACTTTTGGACATGCAGCCACACTTTAAAATTATACAGTCTGCACTTGGCAGTCTGTGATAACACTCACTTTTGTGCGCTCCACACTGCCTCTTTTAAGTTTGTTTTTCCTTTAACTGTCATGCATGAATCTGTGTACATTGTGACCTTTAACTAACTTATTCCTATTGGTATGTGTTACAGACAATAATGATCATGTGGAAGAGGCAATACGTCTAAAGGGGGGCTGAACACTCTTGAGGCCGAGGTCTAGGCAAGAACTAACCTACCACTCACCATAAAGAGAGCAATAAATAAGAATGCTACTACCAACAAAGTTCCAAAATCTTCAGACACCGATGAATATGCCCTATCTATGGAAACTTCAGAGGGTAACTCTGTGCAAGCATAACCAGAAGCCCAATGACAACAAGTTCAAGGAAAATACCAAGCGCGTGACGAATCCTCTACCTCAGCAAGTTCTTCTAAGGGTTCAGATGCTGGTAGCCAAGGTTCAGATCCCTCTTCTACACACACTCTTTATGTAACAATTTATTTAGATAAGGATGATGATGTCATGATGGTAAAGTACGTGTCACTAGAGTGGACGACTTTAAGAGGTCAAAGAAGAAAGAAATATGGGGGGATCGATTTGTGAGTTTGACGGTCTTCATACGATTCAAAGAGTGGCGGCCCTAGAGATATTTCACATTTGAGAAATAGTTCTTAATTAAGGATTTAGATATTCACAATACAAATGTCCTTAGACAGTTTGGGGAGTAAAAAGGATGAAAGTGGTTCACCCAAAATGCCATTGATGCAAATGAGAACTTGGTTAAAGAACCTTATGCCAATGTGGCTCACCTAAAGAAGGGGACAAAGATAAAAAAGGTGGGAAATCAAAAAGTTAGATTTGACTCATGCTTTTTGAACACTTATGCAGGCTTTGAAAATGTAGAGGCAGTCTAATATTTGGAAAAACTTGCTATGGTTGAGGCAACTCCCCATAGCTAGCTGAGATTTTGGCTGCTCAAGGACCACCACCCTCGTGGATCACAACAGGGGTTCACGTCCTCCGGGCCACCCTAAATTTTGAAGCTAAATGGTGGTAGAACTTCGTGTGCAACCATATTGATCCGTGTTTGAATGAGAACAATCTTCCTCTTCCCCAAGCAATTTGGGTGGCTTCTATTATGGCTGGGTACCCGATCAATGTGGGTGACATAATGTCAACCAACATCACATTAGCTGTCCAAAAAGGTGAAAGTTCCTACCCATACCAAATACCCTCATACATTATTTCAACGATATAAAGGTGGAGCCGAGGACATTTGATACAAAAGTAAAGGCCAAGAAGCCTTCTCATGGTACCACCTGCAAGGTGCTGACAACCCAAATTTCAAGGGTAAGGAAACTACCTCCGCTAGCCAGACTGAGGAGCCAACTATAGTCGTTTTAGATTTAGCTGCCGAGCCTTCCACAGTTCCTATGACTTCCACAACAGGCGAGCCTTCCACCAAAATAGATGACATACCACCCTTATTCTTCTTAACCATCAGCTTCATCATCACTGCGAGGCTCATCCACTTATCCACAGACTGTGCTGCGAGTCTCCCAGGCATTGGCAAGTCTCAACAACTAGATGCAGGTAGCTACTTCAAAGTTGTCTGACATATCCAGTGCTATTGCAGCATAGTCTCTTGCCCCAGCAGCACCACAAGTACCTCCAACAGTGGAATAAACATTGTCAAAAATCTTAGAAAATCATAAAACCATTATAGAGACACTGGTGACACATGGGGAAGACACTGAAAAGTTGGGCAAACAGGTGAAGAAAATGCAGAAGTCTTGGGTTTTGAAAAAGTCATGGATAGTTAATAAAAGAAGTTGCCAAGATTGCATCTGCTGGAGATATACCATTAGATTTACTGATAGAGTCTACCCTAGCAGCACTAGCAGCACCATCAGTACTTGAGGCATCACATGCATTAACTGGCCAATCTGAAGAGCAAGGCCTTACTGCCCACACCGCTGATGAGATGCTCCAGATGCTCAGCAACTCTACTGTTGCTAAACCAGGTGATGATGAGATGGAGTTGGAGGAGACCGAGTGTGCTGAGGATGCCATGCACACTGAGACCAAATTGGGAGTTCTCTTAACTCTCTACCCTTTCTTATTCTTATTTTTTGTAAAGCATTGAGGACAATGCTTATTTTTATTGGGGGGGGGGGGGGGTGTGGTCTATTTTGGTTGATTCATTATTACATTGACATTTGGCCTGTAACTACTCTAACCTCTTTTTCTTCTCTCTTTATTTTCTCTTTGGTTATGTGTATATTCCCCCTTTTTCTTTAGGGTATATATTCTTTTTCCCTCGTTTGTATATTCATTTGTCTTACTTTCCGTAGTTCATTCCTAAGCCTTTTTAGTTTATTTTTCTTAGTAGTATAACTTTTTATTTACTTTAGTAGATTCTATTTGATTTGTTAGATTCTTTTTATGTTTATGTGAGCAATAAGCCTTTGGTTTTATTAATGTCACGGTTCTTTCCAAAGGAGGGTTTTGTGTAAACGGGGTGGCTCTTCCCAATGATGGATAGCGTGACAATCTTCTTAAGGGATTAAGTCCATTTTTTCTTTTATGTTTAAGTAAAAAACAGTAGTAATGAATAGAAGGGTCTCAAGCATGCTTCACGTGGTACCAACACATTTACTGGCGGCCTTATGGTTAAACACAAAGTGTTGGTAGAAAATAGATCTAGTTGTGACCTTTTGAATCGTGTGTTGACTTAAGCAGTTATCAAGTGGTTCTTTTAAGCCATTTATGATTTTCAATCTCAACTAAGGTTGTTGTGAGCCTTCAACTCCATTCTCTTTAGCAATCCAACAACATGAGATGTGAGATATTAGTTGCAAGTCCAAGTGCTCGTGCTAATAGTCATGACTTGCCCTGAATGTTTTTCTAGGAGAAATTCTAAGTGCAACTTGGCCTGAGAAATGATTGTAGGATCTCCTTGATCCATTTTGAAATCTGCCATAGCCTACTAGTGTGATATCCCTAGTCAACTTGTTTGAGCCTAAGCCCTTTTTTCATTCAATAACCACATTACATGCCTTTATCAATTTTGTAATAACCCTCTCTTGGTACTCGATCTTTGCTTAGCATTCCTGAAACAATTAGCTAAAGCATAAGTTTGGGGGAGAGGCGAGGAGTTTGAAAGTGATATAAAGGTACAAAGAAGTGGAATGAAGTGAAGAAAAGGGAAGGCAAAGAAAAGAAAGAAAGAACAAAAAAAAGAACAGGAAAAATACAAAAAAGAAAGTGTATAAAGTACAAAGTTGAAGGGATTCAAATAAAAACAAGAATGAAAGGCATGGCGTAAATAGAAAAGTAGAAAAAAATGAATATCATGACCAAGAAAGAGTGATGTTATGTCTCTAGTTCTCCTGAGGAAAAAGAAAATGACTCAAAGAGTCGATAAAGTATGAGCCAAAAAGGGAAAATGGAGTGTTTAAGGAAAGATACCTATAATATTCAAAACGGTCCTACCTTGGTCCAAAAGCCTTCATTACATCCCATAAATCCCTACATGATTTCAAGTTGAGTGAGCATACATTAGTGGTGATTTACATGAGGGGCAAGCATATAGTACTTAAAGTCGTACTTGTGATATTCTTTTTAGAGAGATGAGCGAACTTTTCACAAATCCTTGAATTGAGTGGTACATTCTAAAGTGAGGTATGCTGACGGAGAGTAGAAGAGAAGGAGTTTGGGATCCACAAAAACCTACATGATAGAGTGAGCTTCCTTGATGAATAAAGTCAACTCTTGATACTCTGGTGTCACATTAGAACTATTGTACTTAAAAATTCAAAATCATTGCATTGTTGATAATTCATATGTAATGTGGGTAATTCTTGGTCCCAGTTGATGTGTTATTGATTCACCTTAGGCAAACTGTTCATCTTGTAGAGGTGGGAATTACTTTATTTTCTTGAGGACAGGAAAAAGCTTAAGTTTGGGGGAGTTGATAAGTAGAGATTTTCACTACTTACCTGCACTCTTTTACCTTTGTTTTAGCTTAAAATTGCCTAAAGGTATTCCCGGAAACTAGTGTGCTTTCTTGCAGGAGTTTCGAAATATGAGCTAAAAACACTTCTATTTGCAATAGAGTATTGGAATGCCGACTCTCATGCTCAACTAGCCTCTAACAACACTTCTATTCGCAATTTGGAAGTTATATGGGCTAAATCTCACAAGATTTGAACACTCGTCCTAAGGGGGAACTACCAAGTGATACGGTGGTGAACCCGAAGGGTGGGAATAATACGGGTCATGCTATGACCGTGACTACAAGAAGTGGAAAATGTGAAGATGCAACCACCTAAAATCAAAGAAGAATTGTGTACGATGATGTAGTGGTTACAAAAATGAAATTCCAAGCAATGTGGTTAAGCTATCTAAAGGAGGAAGAGCTTGTCAAACAATTTTTGGGCTTTGAAAGTAAGGAATGTCCTGATCATGTGTACAATCTTGATAAGTCACTTTATGGGTTCAAGGAGGCTCTAAGAGCATGGTATGAAAGATTATTAAATTCTTGCTTGAGCATGGATACAAGAGAGGTGAAATCAACAATACTTTATTCTTAAAAGAAAAAGGTAAAGATCTCTTGGTAGTTTAGAATCCTATTGATGATATAATCTTTGGAGAAACTATTGATAAGTTAAGTAAAGCATTTTTAAACAAATGGGGAGTGAATCTGAAATGAGTATGATACGTGAGATTAATTTTGTTAGGCTTAAAAATTAAATAAAATTTAAATGGAACTATGATCTATCAGTAGAAGCATGTAAAAGAGTTGCTTAAAAGGTTTAAAATGGAAGATCCCAAAGAAATTGACACTCTTATAGCAACAACCACAAAAGTAGATGTAGATGAACCTGATTCATTTGTTGATCATAAGTTGTATATGGAAATTATTGGCTGTGACCAGACATTATTTTTAGTGTATGCCATGTGCTAGGTTTTAGGCGAATCCAAAGGAGTCTCACTTGACTGTTATCAAGAGGATCTTGAGATTCCTAAAAGGCACCACTGAGATCTATTTATGGTATCCAAAAGGTAGTAATATTAACTTAGTGAGATATGTTTGTGCTTATTATGTAGGTTTTCGTATCGATAGGAAAAGCACGTCAGGTATGACATATTTACTTAGCTCATGTCTTGTGTCTTGGGCCACCAAAAAGCCAAATTGTGGCCTTATCTACTGCTAAAGCTAAGTATGTGGTTGCTGCTTTATGTTATGTTCAATTGTTGTGGATCAAACAACAATTAATGGATATTGAAATTGATTTAGATTGTATCCATGTCTTTTGTGATAATACTAGTGAAATCAGTATGACCAAGAACTTGTTCTATTACAAAAGAACTAAGTATATAGATATTAAGCATCATATTTTATGGGATAACTTTGAAAAGGGTATGATCACTATTGAATTTTGTGCTACTAATAAGCAAATAGTTGACATCTTCACAAAAGCTTTGAGTAAAAATCACTTCGAAAGGAACAAGTTAGAATTATGTATGACTAAGATCACTTACAAGAAACCGGTTCTAACTCAATGATTGGTTAGATAATTTTTGAATTTTGTAAATAATCAGATTCTATATTGCTCAGTCTCATACTTTTATTAGTACATTCTTGTGCCATGTTCTAAAATTTCCAATGATATTACTCTTATTTTCTTGAAAAATAACAGTCTTACACAAGAGAACTTTCAGTGAAGAACCTGGTTCATCGAGCTTATAAGGTATGTATTCTATACTCTGCATAATTTGAAAGAACTACATATGGATCATAAACTTAAAAGAGTCTTAGTTTGTACTAAACTACTTTTTAACCAATTAGTTACAAATGAACTAGTTTCACCAAGAGTCCCCATATGCTATAATTGTGTAAATATTTGGAGAAGAATCTAACGTCTTTTCAAACTGAAACTTTTAATGGGATTAGAGTTATAGACTTCAAAAGGGTTTCATATATACTCAACATTTCCCTCTGAAAACCCTTCCTCACCATTCAAAGAACCTTCACTAACACTTTCAACCACCCAAACCCCTAAGAAAAAAAGCATATCAAAACGATTGCATAAAAAAATAGTAGCAAGCAAAGAACAAGCAAAGAAATTGAATGGGACGCTACAAGCCAGTCAAGCAAAAGAACCACAAATTCGGATGATCAGGTTTTCGACTGAGGGGGAAGAATTAGTTTCTTTTGAAATTGAACAGGTAACCTCTAGGTTTTCCCCCACTAAGTTTGGTTATTAAATTTATAAAAATCTTGAGAATTAGTTTGTTTTGGTTGGGTCTATGGTTGGTATTGAAAATGGAAATGTGCTTATTGAATACATTGGTGGAAAAAATGAAAAATAAAAATAAAAAGAGAGCGAGGGATTGAAAAGATGTGAGGGGAAAGGGAGAATAAAGAGAGGTTGGATCTCCTTCACCCACTCTTTTTGGTTTGACCAAGATGCTAGAACAATGATTTTCTGAAATGAAGATACTAGAGATAATGAAGAGACAATAGATAAAAGTATTGGGATAGAATCACAAATGATCGATGATTTTTCTTGTGATAGATGTGCAGTAAAGGGGTGTGATAGGTTAAAGAAACATCTTCATGATCCTTTTCTTGCTAAAAATAGACAGGAGCCCCTTCATCGTCTGCTACAAGAAGTATCAGGAAGTTACAATCCGAAGAAGAAGCGCAAAGTTAGAAAGATCCAGGAAAAGGCATAGGTAGCACTAAGAGAAAGTCTGCTCATTCTATCCCTGTAGCAACTCCTCCCACAAGAGGAAGAACTACAAGGATCTATAAGAAGCAGAGTAAGGCCAATATATAAAGGCCTTAGCTGAGAGTGCCAAAAAAAGCCTCTTCAAAAGGAAAAACTGGTAAGCCAAGTGGAGTAGTCTAAATTAAGGAGATGAACCTGGTTCATGAGGATGAAGATAAAGATGTTGAAGTACCCACACCTAGTGTCAAAAAGAGAAAGATTTATCAAAAGAATTCTAAAAAAATAAAGGTATTGGCGAGGTTTCAGTTGTGACTAAAACAACCGTGTTTAATAAAAGGAGCAAGAAGGCTCAAATAATAAAATAAAATAGTTAAGGATGTTGAGATTGAACAATTTAAGACTAAGTTGGCTAAAATATAAGCTGAGAGAGACTATCTCAAGTGTGAGCTTGCAAAGTAAAAGGAGAAGAATGTTGGTATTCTTCAAGATATCTTGAAATTAGGGGTGGAAAATGGTTAAACGAAAACAGTTAACCACCTATATTATCCACTAAAAATGAGTTAGATAATAAAATTTTTAAAATGGGTCAAATATAGATAAAAATCATATTATACATTTAGAAAATGAATAATCAATAGGTAACCAATGGATAACCAATGTGTTTAACTTTTACATTTGTAAAGACCCAAATTGAGGGTTCCTCAAGTTAGGGAGACTAATAATTCTCTCAAAAGTGATCATATGCAAGAAGTCATGAATAATATGATTACCCATCTTATCCGTCGGTTAATCTATTTTTTATCCGTATTAAATATGGGTCAGGTTGGATAATTTACTCAATTTTTCATTATCCATTTTCGACTCGAACCATATCTGACCCGATCCGCCCATTTGCCACTCCTAGCTGAAACTGATACGAGCCAAGAACCAACAACCCGGTCCTTCTCAGTTCTAAAATTCTTCCTAGCTAAGTTTTAACTAGTGACCCAAGTGAGAATCCTCAGTTTTTTGTTCATGGTTCTATATTTTATTTCTTCTCATGCTTTGTTTTAGGATCTTATCAATCAATGAGATTCATTATTTTTGCTCTAATTATTTGTTGATATTCTCAGATGGCTAATATCCTTAGATTGATAAAGAGAAAATTGAATCCATGATTGCATTTGAAGTAGCCTAGTGTCCATAAGTGATATCTACTAAAATCTGGCTACTTAACTTTATTACGCAATTTTTTGATGATGCCAAAAGTGAGAAGATACGATGTGCTTTTGCATTGGGTTGTAATGTTTATAATCTAATGAACATGGTCCTTAATGATTTGTGACTTTAAATGAAAAGCTTTCTAATAATATGATTGATGCTGGCCTGAGCTAAAATAGGTTCCATGCTTTTGAAAAGCATAGAGTTTGTCATTATGAAAAAGGGAAAATTTGTTGACCTGATTAGTTTTGTTTTGATGATTGACAAAGGAACACAAACATGAACCAGGTCATACACATTGAACAGAGACACAAATATAATTCGAACACAAGACATGCACGTGAAATAAATAAGCTTAAGTGGTTATATCTAATATCTCCTAAACGAAAAAATATTGCATAAGTAATAAGGAGAAGGATTCCTTACGCGAGATAACTCTATCCTAGATAAAGAAGGAGTTAGAAGTTGAAGATAACTAGAACTCTTCCACCAAGGAAGAGTATATCATTGGAACTCTAGTTATTTCGTATTCTATTAATTCTATATATTTCAGGATATTTTCTTTTTACATGTATGCATAAACGCTAAAGTTAAATGTGAGTGAGAGAAAAATAGCAAGGCATTTTACAAGCAATTCGTGTGTGATTCAAGTATGTTGATGTTTGGCTATAATTATATATTTTTATTGCATTATTTACCTTACATTTAGGTGCTTTAATGCTAAATTATATTGTATTGTGTTTAAGTGAGCTTATATGTACATAAGTTAAAAGACGAAATTGAGATCAAAGTAGAGATTTTATATATATTTTATACACTACGAGAATGGTACGAGAATGGTTCATGATCATTTATTGATTGTCAATATTAAAATGATTTTATAGAGCAATAAGTGAAGAGAAAAATCAAAAGAAGATGAAAAGAACAATTGAAAAAAGAAACAAAAAAATGTGAAACTGAAAGATAATGAAACACAAGGAAAACTGAAGCAAAGCAAATCAACATTTGAAGCGAAGTAGAAACAGAGTAGGAGACGGGAGCCAATTTCCTCTCGTCAAAGGCAGCGACCGGTCTTCCAGCGCGAGTTTCATTTTTCGAGCCTATTTTGTCTTCTTTTCTGTTTTGGACTTAATTATTTTATTTAGGTTTTTTCTTATATTTATAAATGGTTCTTAAACACAATTTTTATAGAACTTTTGACGAAGAGAGAGCACAGAGTCGCCGTGGAGGTCGGAATTCATCGGGTTTCATCTTTTCTTCCACTAAACATAGTAATTTTTATGTTTCTTTGTATGATTTGTTGTTTTGCTATCATGTCTATGTGGAGCTAAACTTCACGTTCTAGGTCTGTGGTTCTTTCATTACTATTGTTATTCGCATATTGATTTTGATTTCTTAGTTTATCATATTGGTTTATTTATTCAATCCTGCACTTAATTGTTTGATTGTTTGATCACCAATTGAATACTATCTACGAATCTTAAATTGAACTCGAAAGTGGGAATTCTAAATTGCATATAAAATTGAGTAGAGCAAGTTCTTGAACCTGGGCATCGGGGAATGTATTAGCGGTTATGATAGACATATACTTAATTGCCTTGCTTGGTTGATTTATAGGAATTATAAATGCGTTCTTGTTGATTCTAACTCCATACACATATAGGCATTAGGTTAGCTTGAATAGGAGAGTAATAACTCGACAGATTCTTATGAGCAATATTAACACTGTTAACCAATAAACTAGATAAATTAGTTAGTCAATTCAATTGAAGAATACAACAGGAATGTTAGATAGCCCATAACCCTAGATCGTTTTTATTACATTAATATCATAAAAATCTAATCTTCCTCTGTTCAAATTTCATTATTTATTTTTATTATTTTAATCAGTTTAGAATCAAGTACTTCTAGGTTTAATTCTTGTATAGATAATTAGGATAGTCTAATTTAGTCAATAGTTAATCACAAGTCCTCGTGGGTTCGACATCTGACTTTTAGTCACTTTATTACTTGACGACCGCACATACTTGCGTGTGCGTTTGGCCGCAACATGTGCAAACCTGAAGCTACATGAACTAGATAGAAGAACCAGTTCCAGCTGTCTGTCTTTTATTCTAGTTTCAATATAGTAGAGATTTTAGATTGTATCTTTCAGCTTAATCTAGAAGCAATTCTACTAGGTACTCTGAGCACTGTATTCAAGTTAGAGAAAACTTGAAGTTTTCGTAACAATTAGAGATTGGTTGCCACAAAGAGATTAGATGCAATCTTTAGATTTACGAAGAATATTATTTTGGCTCAGTGGTTTAGTGAAGTGTTGGGGAAAATCCTATTGAGCCGGGTTTAACGTGATTTTTTCACCTGTTGAGCCGGGTGTTTTTCATGTAAAAATATTTATGTTTCTTACTTTCCGCATTTATTATTTCCACAAGAATAGTATGACGAACACATAGAAAAATCAGGTCATTGTTTAATCTGTGCACGCAAAAAATTAGATACCACATAAATTATCACCTTTTGTGTGAAATTAAAATATAAAACATCAACAACCTTATTCTATATATATGCAAAAGGCTTATTTTATGAATCGAACTCGTAATCTCCTAATCACCTATTCCCTTGTAAAAATAACAAATTCATTATTGTCTCAAAAGACTGATTGTCTGTCTATAAGAGTAGCAGACAACGGTCTTCTGGGATACAACAAGCTTGTTACCGGTCGAACTAAAAGTTGAAGTAAAAAAATGTTTGATATGGGATAATAAATGTCTCTATTTTTTGAAAACACAATAAGTTAAAACAGATTTAAATTACACTTGTTCGAAAATATTTCAAACCTTTTACAGAACAGATACGTTCTTAAATTTTCCATCTCTGATACCTTTTCACCGTAAAATAATTCTGGTACTTTTTCACCGTAAAATAATTCTTTAAATACTTCAATGTTACAAGTTATATTACAAGGTGGCAAACTAAGCTGTAAGTAGATATTGCTTTATAAACAATATGTATCAAATCGACGAATTAGTTAAACTATAAAGACTATATATCTCTACATGCAAATTGGTCACTTCAGTAGTCATAGAAAGACCCTAATGCTATTGAGTTAATTTTATTTTCTTGACTCTGTTCACAATTAGTAGCAGCTAGCTAACTAATCTAATACGGAAACTACTAGTGTAGCATAAGTTATAGTAAAGTGTATAAAGTGTATTAAAAGCAAGTAATATTTTAAGCAACTTGAGATAATTTTTAGTTATGTGAATAATTAGGTAACTATTGATTAATGAGGGATCAACCAATTAATTAAGGAACTAAGCGAATAATTATGGAATAAGAATAAACTCACTAACGTGGCAGCCGACAAATCCAAAAAATTTGACTCTTTCACATATAGATGGCCTAATTAGGGGCCTTTAGGAAAGGATTAGGGATGAAATTCAAAAATAGCCAGATTTACAACTGGTCGTTCAAAAATAGCTCAATTTTAAAAGTAATTAAAATTTAGTCACTTTTTATGTAAAGATAAATTTAAGCGAAAATGTTGTTCAAAACCCGAAAAATATTCCAGTATATAAGCTGGAGTTCCAGCATAAGTATACTTGAACTCCGACATATTATACTGGAGTTCAAAGATAAGTATGTTGGAATTCCAGCATAATATGATGGAGTTCCAGCATAAGCACACTAGAACTCCAGCATAATATACTGAAGTTCCAGCAAGTATACTGGTTCAGTATAATATACTGGCATTTGGAGCATTGGTGCTCCAGTCTCCAGTATATTATACTGGAGCCAGCAAAGTATATCGGTCCAGCATAATATGCTGAATTTCATACATAGGTGCACCGAACTCCAGTATATTATGTTGGGACCAGTATCTATTATGACAAAATAGTGACTATTTTTCATTGACTTGGTAAACACTAGATATTTTTCAATGACCAGTTTGAAAACCCTATATACTATGCTATTTTTATAAGGATTATTCATTCTAGTGGGGCCTAGACCTAAAGGGTTAAAGATAACCTTTCAAATTCACAAAATCAATTTTTCTCATCAACTAAATGAAGAAGGAAGGCTTCGGCAAAGATTATGGTGTGCATTAGCAATGTAGTTGCTTCAAACATTTCATAAGAAGACCATTTAATACTATAGCAACGTGAGATTTGCGATTCTAAGGGAGTACAGTGCAACTTTTCTCAAAAATATTATACGGAATTTCCCTACCTCGATCCGCCATTATATATTTTCACAAAAGACATGTGTTAGAGGGATTGTCAAGAGAATCGGTTCAAGTATGTTAAGGCTATCCTTTCTTTCTTTTGACATAATCTATACGATACAAATGAAACGAGCAAATGCACAACTTTTAAATGACTCTATTCGTAGAAATGCTAGGATGCTTATGTTCTTGTTTCTCTATGTGTCCTATTATTTTGATCATCTGTTCATGGGTCTAGAAAAATACGTATGTTGATAAAGTTTACTTCATGACATTAATCAAAGTTATAATGGTCGTATGGCGTTCTCAGAGATTTTATTGACGTACTTCTCATGCACTGCATTCATTCATCCATGCACATTGATCCATGACCAGATGATGTTATATATGCATATATATGTATATGTATATACGTATCTGAGATATCGGAAAAAGTTACGGCATTATATACGCACCACCACCTGATCAGCTAGTATACATTGATAATTTTGCCCGTAGTGACCGAGATGATATGATGGGATGGCCTCAGAGGCTTGATGATGTTATGGAAATATGCACCTATGCATGAGATGACATTCATATACATATGAATGACACTATAATTATTTCATGATTTACAGAGTTATCCAAACTTATAGAGTCATTTAATCTATATTGCTTCCATGTCTTTTGTGTATTTATTTATGTGCCTTACATACTCAGTACATTATTCGTACCGACGTCCCTTTTGTCTGGGGATGATCCATTTCATGCCCGCAGATCACGATAGACAGGTCGAGAGTCCTTCAAGCAGGCTATCAGCTCAGTGGATAATGTTGGTGCGCTATATTTGTTCCAGAGTTTCTTGTTTTGCCAGTATGATTTAGTCGTGTATTGTTTGGTATGGCAGGACACTATCCCTACCTTTATATTAAGTGTGTACTCTTAGAGGCTTGTAGACAGATGTCATGTATACGAATTCTTGTATGGCCTTGCATGTCTATGTTTTGAGTTTCCAAATGATTATATTGGCCTTATAGGCCCGTATGTCACATGTGTAAGTTTTTATATCAGGTTGGTCATCCTATATTGAGTATTCCCCTATGTTTAATCTAGTTAGCCATGATGGCCCGTTTGGCCTATTTGCCAATAAAAGTACGATAAGAATGATATGTTATGTTGGTACTCGGTTGAGTAAGGTACCAAGTTCCCGTCGCAGCCCATAGGTTTGAGTCGAGACAAAAGTGGTATCAGAGCAGTTTAGTCCTAAGGAGTCTATAAGCCGTATCAAATAGTCTCATTGATAGGTATGTTGTGCAATATACTTCTAAGCAGGAGGCTACAGAGCATTTAAGACTATCACTTTTTCTTCTTACTCTAGATGGTGTGGTAAATATCAGTTGTAGGGATTCAAATTCCTAAATTCTATTTGTAATAAGACGATACTTACATCCAGAAACACAGTTGGTAAGAGACTGCATGTGGATGTGGAAGAGTTGAGGCATCGGAACTCGATTTTTCTTCATGCTTATGATGAGTAAATGTGAGGTCTCCAGCAGATTATGTGTGTACTATGACATGTAAGCTTCTTAATAAGGAGCCTTAAGGCAATGAGAGATTCAGAAAATAGATACAAGTTTCAATAAGTTAAAGAAGCAAGTGAAGAAGTGTACAAGACACCCAGATGGTGCACTCTAAAATAGTACAAATAGATATGAGTAATATAAAGACATGCACTGGAAGCCTTGAAAGGATATATATTACCTTAGTTTGGCTCCCGTCCCTAGTAGAGAAAATGGGATAAAAACAAACGAATGTCTTGTTGAAGTTTTCAGAATAAGGTGATAGACAAAAATATTACCAGGAAAATAAGAAGAGAGATAATGAAGTATTATGAGTAAGATGTGATACATGGATGACAACGGTAGGTCAAAAAGATTATAATATCACAGAGTCTATAGCCAAGTACAGGAAAGATGAGAGGTTAGCGCTGAAAATAAAAGAGGATAGGCCATATAGCTATATCCTTATTTTGAGAAATAAGTTCGTGACTCCAATACGACTACCAGAAGGAAATGCTAGACCTTAGAATAATAGAAATCAGTTTGGATTGGTGAACAAGATAAACTAAATATGAATTAGGGACTGAGTGATTGACAATGGTCGAGATCATGGGAATTACATATTTCGTTTCGGCGATAATAGAATGGACAACAAAAGAATAACCCTTAAAGTTTATTCAAGAAGACGATTTCCTAAACCAAGCACTATGAGCAAAGTTAAGCTTAAGGGATTGTATGTGCCAGTTACACTAAGTGTCTCCCTCGTGAGAAAGGAATTTTATCATCCTTGGTACAGAAGGATTATCGCAAGGCGAGTAAGGGTTATCAATGATGTGAAAAAATTCCAAAGATAAAGATGTAAAACATTTATACGTAGATCATCGTAAAACTAAATATTAGTACTCCCCTAAAGGGCAGAATATGGAGTGATATGGCATTAAGTTATAATTAAGTAGTTCTAGTAATTATGGAATGGTAAAGGAATAATACGATAAAATGAAAAAGTAATGAGATTAAACTTATTCAAAGCCTACAGATAGGCTACGATACCAAAGAGTTATGCAAACACGACGTCAAGGAGAGGAAGTAAGGGTTCTTGTTCGAGATGTTATTGATTAATAAGTAGCCAGTACGAGAGGTAAGTTAAGACAAAGGAAATAATCCAAGAAAGATCATGCAGAATATTGATAGGGGGCCAACAAGTAGTTAGCAGTTAACTCAAGAATAGCCTAACTATGGCTAGACAAGAGGATACAGACAAATCAACAGATTATGTAAGATAAACATAGGGAATCCCAATATGGGGAATTTAGCCTCGTGGTTATGACATCGTGATCCTTGAGAAACATTCATTTGGGAGTTTGGTTAGATAAAGATAATGTATAAGTTTTACGAAAATAAAAGAGAGTACCACTAGGAAATCAGTCGAAATATTAGTTCAGATGTAACCTTACAAGCACAAGGGCGTGGAAATAAGTAACTACGAGTAACTATAGGCGAGGAAGAACATCAAAATTTACGTCAGGCATATGATATGATAAACTTGCAGCCTTACAAGAGTTAGAGGACCCCCCCCACCCCCAAATACTACAGTGAAAGACTAACTGAGGAAATAAGGAAGAAGGCTTCAGCCAAAGCACAGTGACATAAAGAGGAAATGGTTGTGTAACAACAGTCTCACTACAAAATTGTATGCACTCCAAAAGAAAGTGGCACCTACTATGGCTAATAAGCGGGAAGTAAAACCAAAATGAATATTCGAGACCATATGCATTGAAAAAAAAAATTCGGCATGTGTGAGAACTCAAATAAGCTAAGTATGCACGCAAGAAGGGTGCAAAAAGGTCAGGAAAAGCAATTGCTTACATTTGAAGAAAGCTGAAAGGGTACGAAAGGAACTATTCGATTAATGATCAGCCGTAGAAGACTTCGGTATAAGTTGAAAGAAGGAATTGGGTTCTAGTCATAGATAAATGATTGAATCATTAGTTGATTTTATCATGGTTTTTTATAGCGTGTATGAAATATTAAATTAATAACTAAATGCTATGAGCCATAGATCGGAAACTAGCTTAAGCATATATAAAGGCTAATCAGGAGGAAGAGGAAACTAAAGAGTTACAATCAACTAAGTAAATTAGGAGTTTACTTATTAGACCTGAAGAGTTATAGAAATTATTGTTAGTTATATGAGTCCACCAAACATTAGAGTACCTGGTCCTCTATAAGGTTATGCTGTGAATGCTAATAAAACTATAACTAAATGATACACAGGATTTTTACATGGAAAAATCCCACACAGGGGTACAAAAACCACGACCGACACTTGTAGGCTTTCAACTTCACTAACTTGTAATCTCAATATTACAAGCCACTTTATATTACCTCTACTACAAAGGATTCAACTTAACTAACTTGTGATACTCTTACCACAAGCCACTTTGTGACTCTATAATTACAAAGGCTTTAAAATTATGACTAAACCTAGTCACAACATAAACTCAAAAAGTTTACCAATTTTGGGTTTTCTAAAACAAAGCTTCTAAGAAATTAAGATAGGAGTTAAGATATTGAACAAATAACTAGATTACAACTCAACTATGCATACACATAGACTTATTGTGAAACTGATCATTTAGTGGAGTTATCTTCTTGTTTTTGACACAGCAGTGACTTCAATACCGGATGAACACTTTAATAATTGAGAGAATATCATAGAATTCTCAAGTGAAAGTATTGTTCCTTGCACCAGGTTGTTATACTACAAAAAATATTATAATGATGATGTCAAATCTTTGTGCAGGATCTTCCCAATGAGAAGTGACTGCTGCACTATTTGCTGCACTCTTGCGTGTACAGTTGTGGACAGTCACTTTCTACAGTTGCGTTCCAGTTGTATAGTTGACTTGTACTTCTATCAAAGAACTCTGAGGGACCAGGTCCCTGTTGTGTTCCTCTTTGTAACAATTGCGGATAGTCACTATCCGCTGTTACGTTCCAAATGTACAGTTGACTTGTACTTCTGTTGGAGAACCCTAAGGGAAAAGACCCCTGTTGTGTTCTTCCTTATGGTTGTTCACTCACTTGCTGGAGATCAGACTGAACATTGCTCATTTAAAAAGTACACCAGGTGGTAAGGCTCTTTATCTGCTTCTTGGCAATAAGTTTGTTAAATCATCAAAATATAAGAGGCATAAGGCAAAGATATTGAAAACCCAGGAATTTCCTCTTTTTTGATGGTGAAAAACATAGGCAGCGATGGTGTTTGGTTCGAGCAGAGATAACTAGATAAGCTACCATAAACTACACAAGTTAACCCCTTAATCAGATCCCTTATATTCGCATGAACGTTTCTACACAAGTTCCCCCTAACTCCCTGACCCCTGACCATACTCCCTGACCGTATTCCCTTGACCTTGCTCCCTAACCTTTTTCCCCTTTTTCGCATTATTAAAAAGATACACAAGTAGACAATCATCATAAAGAAGTCTATCATAGCCAACTCATGCCACATATGTACACACATAATGAAAGAAAAGATAAGCCAAAGGAAAATAACATTGTACAGGTAAAAAGAGGAGCTGTTTCATTAATATTAATAATGGACTGAGCAAACCAGGAGCAGTAGTGGTGAAATCCAGCATGCTTATCATAAAAATACAAACAAAAGGAAAACAACATCCATAGAACATTAGAGCAAAAGATAGTTAGCCAGAGAGTCCTAGGGGGCACTAGACGAGGGAGGCTTGGAAGAGGAAGCAGCAATGGTTTTGAGAACCAGGTCAAGTCGGGCATTTGCAGACAGTTGTTCTTCAAGTAGTTTTGCGCGAAGCTTATCATTTTCTTTTATCATGCAGGCAACTTCTTCATTAATGGAATTGGGTCATTTAACTGCTTGACTGAGCTAAGTTTCCAGTGTGGCATTTTGAGCCCTCAACCTTCTAATCTCTTCAAAAGCTGCGTTTTGAGCATTGATCAACTGAGAAATGGTTGAGATGCTTCCACCAACTCTTTCTACGCACTAACATTCTTCCAGAGTGGTTTTAGATAAGGTTTTCTTGCATGTGCCCACCCTTGTATTACCCAAGGGGCCTAGTAAAATCTGAACACTTGAGTGAGGATAAAACCATATGGTAGCCCATGATTCCCACCTTAAAAATTTGCCACCTTTTCATATGATCTATTATGATTGCTGGCAGATTGATTGGGACAAACTCATCAAGATCCTCCATTAAGACAATATTCGATTTTGTTGTAATAGATCGTCTCTCAAAATGGGGTAAGAGAACCTTATTGACCAGTTTTAAAAGAAGCTGATACTCAGGAAGTAATACTTTCTAGTGCACTTGTTCCCCTTCTGAATAGCTAGGTCTCATAAAGTTGATACCATAGACACATTTGACTGAGGACATTCCTTAGCATGAGATTTTGAGAACCTTTCCCAATGTTGAAACATCGAGTACAATGTCTACTTTATTTACCAGCGCACAAATGTGATCACCCTCAATAGTTAAGAGAAATGCATAGAAATTTTGTACCACATCTTCATACACCAGAGGCATGCTCCCCTGAAACAAGTGCTCACATTGTTGAAATACCACTATCTCTAGAATTTGTATCATAACGACCATCTGTGAAATTGTTGAGTCAAATGTATGACCCTACAAGACTTTCTGAGTTCTTAATCTCTCCTGCCAAAGACTACTGTCACTGGGCATGGTTCTCAGAGTACTAGGTTCCCTAATAGTTTCTCGTTTTCCTTTACTAGATACATCAACTGACTTTCCTTTCCAGCTTACTAGCCCTACAGTATCATCTTCAGACATGGCTTGTTCAGCTGGACTCTTTTTAGACTTGTTGCTGCCCTTCAAGGATGCACCATTTTGTTTCTCAATAGTTTTATCGGAAGCTTTATCCATAAACTTTTGAGCTTTTATAAATTGTTTCACTAAGGAAATAGGTTCCCTTGGACCATTTTTGTCAATCCCACTTACTGGAAAACTCTTGTCTGTAACAAATTTCCTTTGATTCATCAACCTCTTTTTCCTTGTCATGACACTCCTCCTACTTTTTTGAAATGTACACTCAAAACCCTCTTTCTGATGTGACCTAATAGTGGGTAACTTGGAGGAATATTCTAAGAGCTTAGGATGATTAGGAGGTGCAGAAGTGGTTTTTCCTGTAAGAGAATTAAGTTTTTCATTGGGAACATCTCATGAACTATGGTTCTTTTATCGCCTAGGAATGGAGTTTCTTTCCCCTGATACTCAGACGAGAGATATGCTCCTTCATTCATCATATTCTCAACAAAGATAGCTATGTTGTTTTGTGTTGCTTCATTTTCTGGTGACTCTGTGAGAGTCACTAAGTCCAAAATAAAGGAGTTCAGATACTGATCAGGATCATCCTCAGAGACCTCTGACACTTGAGAGGTAAAACCCTCTAAGTGTTCTTTGATGAGATTAGAGGAATGACGAGATTTAGAGTTTTCAATACATGGGAGGAAAATAGGTTTGTTAGAAAAGGAAAAACTATAGGAACAGTAGTATTGGAAGCAGTGGAATAGTGAATCTCTGGGGATGATTTTAAGGATGATAGAGAAGTACGAGTGGTGTTAATGGTGGGAGAAGGAAGCAATCGTTTGATTGCCATTATAGGTGTATTTGGTAGACAAGTGGAGAGAGAGAGAGAGATGAAAAGAGGATCACAGATATACAGAATAGATGAGGGTTTATGACTTGTTTTGAGGGAGAGAAAGTTTTACTGAAAAGGGACTAATAATAAGGAGAGAGATAAACAAGTTCTGAATAGTTTTAAAAATGGCGGTAGGTCTGTGAGAAAATATTATCGCATAGAGGGGATGAAGGAATTTTGAAAGACAAGACATGACATGCAGACTTTGAAAAGTCAGATGATGTGGCAGTTTAGTTAGTTTTGTTAACAATTTTGAGAACGCATGCAGAACAAGAACATTACTACTAACATGTGGTACAGGAACGTGATGTCCAAACAATTTTAAAAAAATGATTTTAGCCGCTCTTCTTTCGCAGTTCATAATTTTACCTTTAGCTTCTATGATCGTCATGCATGTTTATCTGCAACGGTATTGATGTGAGTTAGGCTTGGCCAGAAAACACTTTAGCTAATTTTACCTGAAGTTGTTTTACATAGGCAACTAATGGGGAATCAAGTTCTCCTTTAGATTTTAATAACCCCAGCTTCACCTTGTTTCTTCCAAAATGTCCCTTACTCAAGGCTTTGGTGAAGATATCTGGAATTTGGTCTTCTGTGATGCAGGACTTTCCATAGATCAACCCTTTCTCCATATTGACCCTCAGAAGATAATGCTACCCATCAATGTGCTTGGTCCTCTTATTGTGAATTGGATAGAGAAGGTATACAATCATAAGATACCCCAAAATCTTCTAGTTGTTGCTTAATTTATAGGGTTTGAGCACAACAGGATGCTCCCGCTACATATTCTGCTTCAGTTGTTGACGAAGCCATTGAGTTTTTCTTCCTTGTGCCCCAAGAGATGAGACATGATCATGGAAAGTGAACCATTTCATAAGTGTTTTTCTTGTCAACAAGATAAACTGCACAGTTAACGTCAGCAAACCCAATAAAATTAAAATTTTCACTTGAGGGGTAATACAGGACCAGGTCCTGAGTTCCCTTAAGGTATCTCAAACTTCTTTTGTCAGCCTTTAAGTAGGATTACTTGGTACGTGACTTTTTATTCTATTCTAGAGTGAAAATACAGAAGGGGCTAGGGAAATGTTTGTAAAAAGTTTTAATTCTTATCTAACTCTAGAATGAAGGAGAGTGATTATGTTATTAGATAGATGGGAACTTTTGTGTCTCCGGCTTGTCACTGAGGTTTGATTGGTAGAGGTACCTGGGAGGTTAATTTGATTTCCATGCACTCCTTGTTCTGTTAGTTGTGGAATGTTATGAACTGCACCTCCACTCGTTCTTCAGCTCCAGTGGTAGTAAGAGAAGTACCACGTTCCTTGTGAGAAGTGAAAATGATGTTGCATTGTCTTTCACCTTTCTCCTTCATCCTACTCATCATATCAGCCTACCTATTTGAAACCTCATATATTTCCCAGGGACCAGAGATGGTTCATTATATTGATCATAGTTGTTTCCTCATTGGTTGGATGAAAGTTTCTTGAACATTGCACTTCCTTCAACTCAGTGTGCCCTATTGTTGCAGACTTTGTGGAATTTGCTTTGTGGGAAGTATACCATAAGGATTCCTTCATTGCCTTTGCATTAAACTTCCCAACCTGGTCCTTCCCATTGTCAAGAACATGGAATTTTTATTTAAAAAGGTTCTTAGATGAGTTATCTTTAGCTTTCTTCCATTTGGCAATTCAAAGTGGGATTAGTTAATAAAGGACTTGATCATACACCTGTTCTTCAAGTAGAAAGCAGTATTTTTTCTTTTGCCTAGAAATTTTTGGCGATTCCATTGTCGATGAGCATTGTCCATGCCATGTCTTCCAGAGTTCTTCTCTTTCTTTCAGCAACACTATTTTTCAGTGGAGTCCTTGGTGCTGCGAAGTTGTGTGTGATTCCGTTTTTGTTACAAGCTCATCAAATTCGGGGTAGTCACATTCTGTCTCGTGTTGATCCGATACATACTACCTTCAATTTTATCTTCACTTGAATTTTCTTGAAAAATTCCATAAACACCTCGAAGGTCGCATCCTTTATTCTTAGAACCAGTGTCCTGGTGAATCTTGAATTTGACAGACCACGAACCAGATCCTTCTGAATCAATTTAATCAGAAGTGAGAAGCTTGCATGCCCCAATCTTCCATGCGAAAGTTCTGCATCATTATCAACTGACTTCAAGCATCTCATATCACCATCTTGTAAAGATTCAAAGTCAGCAACGTCGATGTTCTTGTTTCTTTTGGCCACAAAAACCACTTTGCCAGTTACCAGAGTGATAACTATGCACACTTTTGATAAGAACTCTACCTTGTTTATCACAGATTTGAGAGACACTCAGGAGACTGTACTTCAGGCAATCCATATAGTACACATTCTCAACTAAGTGACAAAGAGATTTTCCAACTTTTCCAGCACAGAGAATGTACCCTTTCCCTTTTCAAGGATGCATTCCCTTCCTACAAGGCTTTTAGTGAGAAGAAATTTACGGTGCTTCCAGTCATGTACTTTGAGCATCTACCGTCCATGGTTCATTGCAGTCTGTTTCCTCTCACTATTTTCTGCACATGCAAATTATGTGTTAGATTTAGGAACCCAAGTTTGGGTCCTTTGTTATGATAAAAGGGATGGATAAGAGCTTTTCTAGTCCATGCAGGCAATATTTATTTTTTGTGACCAGTACGTGGTTCTTTGTCAGTAGTTACTTTTTCAATAAACATTTTTTTTGAAAAAATTGAACCCTAGCGTGTCAATTTTCTTTGAAGTGCCCATTATTCCCACAATGGGTACACAACCAGTTATCAGGAACGGTGACGTACTTGTTGTGAGGGTTGTAAGGATTGTTCTCCCTTTAGAACTTGATTCCTTACATGTTTCTACTATTATTTAAATACATGGTAGTGACAGCATCTGAGGATTAGGTCCACTTCAGATATTTCTCAAGATCAATTTTTACTTTCTCCAATTCATCTTGAAGTTTCCGATTTTTCTCAAGTTCACCACATAGACTAGTTTTCACATCATTTAATTCATTTTCGAGCTTGATGTGTGTCTCACTAGCTACTTCCTTCCCTTTTCCAAGACTCAGAGTCCTATGTTATCTATTGAGTCCCTGAATAGTTTCTTCTAGAGTGTGTTTCTCATTACTGAGACCTTCTATTGTTTCCTTCAAGTTAACAACAACTTCTATTAGGTCATCTCTCTCATTTCTATGCTAGTTATCTTTTCATTTAGAGCTTCCTTTTCTTTTTCAAGATTAGCTATGGTTTAATTTAAGTCTACTACACGGACCACCAGTCATCTCTAGATTTTTCAGCTTCTCCTAGTTCAATGGTCAGGATCTCCATATCATTATCAAAGCTATAATAAGAATCAATTAGAGCATTTGCTAATGAACTTAACTTCTTATAAGAGTAGGATTTCAGATTTCTCTGAACATCCCTGAAATTTACCTCATCATCTTCATCCTCATCAGAGTGAGCCATCAGCGCGAATAGTGAGTCATAATTCATCGCATTAGTTTCCACTACCATCATGTAACTATTTTCTGCATCTGGTTCTCTTTTTTGATTCACTGGAAGAGTCTCCTTAAGCAGCAAGAGCCTGCTTCACAATATTGTCAGCCGCACTTTTTTGATTGAATTGTTTGTCTGGAACCAAGTTCCTTTTTGCTACTTTGTCAGGATTTTGTTTGTATTGCTCCTATTTTACGAGTGGACAGTCTTTGATGAAATGCCCTGACTTTTTGTACCTGTGACACAGATCATTGTTCCTTGCATTACTTGAACTGCCCCTCTTTGGCATACCACTATTTCTTTGAACCATCTTTTGAAATCTTTTAGTAAGAAAGGCCATATCACTATCTTCATCACTTGAGTCAATGCTTTCAGCCTTGAGTACCAGTTCTTTTCCCTCTTTGACTCTCTACTTTCACTATTTTCTTTCTTTTCATCTCATATGTCTTCAGATTACCAATCAACTCATCCATGGTTAGAGTTTGTAGATTTTTAGCTTCAGTGATGGCATTTACCTTTACTTTCCCTAGAACTGGGTAGAACACTGAGGATTTTCCTTACAAGTTTGTTTCTAGGAATAACATCTCCAAGTGAATGAAGCTCTTTTATGATAGAGGTGAATCTGGTGTGCATATCCTATATAGATTCTTCCTCCTTCAGTCTAAAGAGCTCGTACTCTCTGGTGAGCATGTTAATCCTGGACTGTTTAACCTGAGTAGTTCCTTCGTGTGCAGTTTGAAATACTTCCCATATTTCTTTGGTAGTATCACAAGTTGAGACCCTGTTTTATTTAGGGGTGTGCTTTCGATTTATCGATTCCATTTTGACTCTTATCGTAATTACTTATCCATTATCGATTTGTACATATGCTTATTTGTATCATTTCAATAAGGTTTCAATTTTTTCGATTTTGATTTATTGATTTTGGGGGTTTATCGATTCAGTTATCGATTACACTACTAAAAAATTTACAGGATTCCATGGAAAGTATATCGCTATAAACGCGCCTAACTAATATGGACAAAAAGAAGCTAAAATAAGACGAATACCGTTTATAATATAAAACTTATGTCAACAATCACATGCAACAAAACTAAAATAAGGGATCAAATGTATACCACCAACACTCCAATGGTATTAAAAAAACAAAAACAAAACAAAACACATCATCATGGCTAATTCTGATTTCTATTAATTTGAACTTTATTCCCTTGATCTTTAAATATGATCATTCCTTAAATGTAGTAGAGGAAACAATAGGGTAAGTGACTTAGGGTAAAGGAAAGGGTATATATTAGGGAAAATAATATTGTATAGCCGCTTTCAAAATAGTAGCGGAATATATATATATATATATATATATATATATATATATATATATATATATATATATATATATATATATATATATATATATATATATATATATATATATATATATATATATATATATATATATATATATATATATATATATATATATATATATATATATATATATATATATATATATTCTGTATGTTATATTAATCTACACAAATAGGTAATTACTCATTTAACAAGTGTTTACAGTCTAGGGGTGTGTATTCGATTTATCGATTCAATTTTGACCCTTATCAATAATTACTTATCGATTATCGATTTGTACATATGCTTATCATTATCGTTTCAATAAGATTTTTATTTTTCTGATTTCGATAACAAACAATCGATTCGATTTATTGATAGATTAAACCGTTTCGAATGCACACCCCTAGTTGTACTCATCGGGTCCTATGCCACATACCAAGATTTTCTTGGTGCGATAGTTCTTTGCTACGGCTTTTCTGTCATTGTCGATGTACTCTTTTCTGTCTTTCAATACTATTGGTCTAGTTTCTTCAAGGTTCTTCGTAAGAACATGTGGACTATCATAGATGATGTCCCACAGTTCTGAATCTTCGGCCATTATAAAATGATACATGCGAGTCTTCCACCAGCTGTAGTATTGACCATTGGATATAGGAGGTCTGTAGGTTGATTGTCCTTCCTCAATGTTTGGTGGAGCAGCCATTGAGATACTATCTAGGTGTAACCTTTTAGAAAGAAACTGTTTTAATACCAATTGTTAGTTTATATGAGTCAACCCAATAGTAGAGTACATGTTCCTCTATAAGGTTATGCTAAGAAAACTAGTAAAACTGTAAGTAAATGAGACACAAGATTTTTACGTGGACAAAATTCCACACAAGGGGACAAAAACCACGACCTACACTTGTAGGCTTTCAACTTCACTACCTTGTAATCTCAATATTACAAGCCGCTTTGTAATACCTCTACGACAAAGGATTAAACTTAACTAACTTGTGATACTCATACCACAAGTCACTTTGTGACTCTAGTTATAAAGGCTTTAAACTTATGACTAAACCTAGTCACAGCATAAACTCAGAAAGTTTACGGATCTTAGGTTTCGTAAAACAAAGCTTCTAAGAAAGCAAGATAGAAGTTACAATGAATAAAAAATAACAATATTACAACTCAACTATGGATACACATAGACTCATTGTTAAGTTGATCCTTTAGTGGAGTTGTCTTCTTGTTCTTGACACACCAGTGACACTAATGCTGGATGAACACTTTAATGCTTGAGAGAATATCACTGAATGATCAAGTGAAAGTATTATGCCGAGCACCAATAGTTATACTACAAAAGACATAACAATTGTGATGTATAATCTTGGTATACGCTTCTTCCCAATGAGAAGTGACTGCTGCATTGTTTATTGCACTATCGCGTGTACAATTGCGGGTAGTCACTTTCTGTAGTTGTGTTCTAGTTGTATAGTTGACTTGTACTTTTGTTAGAAAACCCTAAGGGACAAGGTCTCTGCTGTGTTCCTCTTTGTAACAGTTGCAGATAGTCACTATCTACTGTTTTGTTCCAGTTGTATAGTTGACTTGTACTTCTGTCGAAGAACCGTAAGGGACCAAGTACCTACTGTGTTCTTCCTTGTGGTTGTTCACTCATTGTCTAGAGATCAGACTTAACATTGTTCATTTGAAAAGTACACGAGGTGGGTAAGGTTCTTTATCTGGTTCTTGATAATAAGTTTGTTAGATCATTAAAACATAAGAGGCATAAGGCAAAGATATTGAAAAACCCATCAATTACGATTGAGAACATTGCAGAATCACTCTTAATAATAGAGGTACATGAGAGATAGAACAATAGTCATATTCTATAACGGTTCTATGATAAATCCATTTTGAAGTGTCCCAACCTCATAAGAAGTAGAAGTGCAAGACGTGGATGTGAATTATACTTATGTGGATGGGAGGTGATGAAAGAGATAGAAGATGTGATGTGAGAATTTAAAGTAAGTATGATAAAGGTGAACAATTTACAAGATACTCAAAGGCAGAAGGCTGAGAATAGTCCATACTTCGGATCGAAGTCTAGAAGCGCGGGGATACAATATCCAGGAATGATAGCGGCATTGTCGGTGGCATATATTCCAGCCTATGGTTTCTAGGTACCGAGAGATCTAGCCAAGAGTGTAAATAAGAGTTAGAAGGATGTGATGTCTCGCTTGCTGTTCTAGAATAACCTGAGGGAATATTGGGGAAAGCAAGTTGAAGGAAGGTTGCAAATAGTATAAATAGATATGTAGAGGTCGCAAGCTAAAGAATAGTAAAGCGACGAGATTTTATGAGAGGAGTAAGGATGAGAAAGGGAGAGTATGAAGGTGACGAGAATGGATAAGTCCTCGAGATTAAGCTCATGAAAATAAGAGAGTTGATGGTTTCTCTAAGTTATACAAAGCTCACTATAGCCTGAATTAGGTCAAATGAGTCTAAAACTAATAGCATCTAGAGTGGAATGAAGGTGTGACTGTGATAGATAAAGGATGATGTTTGGGCCTTTGATGGAGTAATAACTTGAAGAGGATTTCATGAATTGTACAGGATTAAAATATCAATGTAAGGTAAGTCATATTGGGATATAAAATACGATTATGGAAGTATAATATCACCCATAGGTGGATCAATCTAATTATCCTAGAGCTCCCTGGTGAGACATGAGCCGTAGAGGAAGTGTTATATAATAGATCAAGTTATCAGTGGTAGATGATACATCAATATTAAGGTGAATCAATAGTAGATAGACAAAAGTCACAAAGTATGAGGTGAGTTAGGTTGTCATTAATGAGGAAGTATTAAAGGAATTTTATTTATACCTATGGGATAAGTAACGAAAGTAACATGTAGTTCGATAGCAGACCTCAGTAAAAATAAATTGAAGTAAGAGATATGATATAATATGACCTACCTAGATGCAGCAAAGTCATATTAATTGATTAGCGGATCTACGAAATAAGATATAACAATATTCGTTAGTTTGAGAAAGTACAAAACTAAGAACTTCCGTATACCTACAAATTCCCAGAGGGACATTTTATAAGCTCTGTATATGTTTGCGAAATGAGGCCTAGAAATTGAATAAGAGCAGGAGGAAAGAGAAGAAAAGAGTTATATAGGAGCACATACAAGGAAAAAGTCATACATGATGCGTGATCGAAGGTAGCAATAGTTACAAGATTGGAAGGACTACGACCACAAGTCGTGGTGTGAGAAAGAGGCCTAAAGAGGGAATGCCCTAGCCTTTGGAATAATTTACAGCACAGTTGCCTAAATGGCAAGAACAATATTAAAGTATTCCCAAGAGCTAGGGGTTATGAGAATGATAAATGCATCAGTCAACAGTCGAGGACGAATTTTCTAAAGAGAAAAATGATGTTACACCCCTTATTTTCGTACGTGAAAGTACGCCATAAGTAAATTGATAAAAACTCGAAAATGAGATATTACATCCCGCATTTTCATACGTTAAAGTTTTGTTTTATGTTAATTGACATAAACTCGGGAATGAGATTATTTTGAGGTTATAACTATTACGCCATTTCAAACAAGTGATAAGTTAATTCGTGAAGGTGAAAGGGTAAGCGAATCAAAGAAAATGAGTTTCATCGAAGTTTGGCAATTTGGGTATAAAATACGGTCAAAGCTATAATACCCCTTATTCATGGACTAGTGCCATACAAGGTACAACATGACCATGATAACAAGGTGTATAAACTGTGTTAAAAGCTAGTAGTATTTTAAGCAACTTGAGATGATTCTTAATTATGAAAATAATTAGATAATTATTGGTTTATGGGGGATTGACAAATTAATTAAGTAACTAAGTGGATAATTATGGGATAAAATTAACTCCCTACCGTGGCATCCAATAGATCCAAATAACTCTATTTGTAGAAATCCCAGAGATACATGTGTTCTTGATTCTCCATGTGTCCTATTATTTTATCATACGTTCATGGGTCTCAGAAAATACGTAAATTGATAAATTTTACTTCATGAAATTAATCAAAGGTATAATGGTTGTAAAACGTTCTGAGAGATTTGATTGACGTACTTCTCATGCACTGCATGTACATTGACCCATGACCAGATGGCATTATGCATATATGTGTATGTATGTGTGTGTGTGTGTGTGGATATATATATATATATGTGTGTGTGTGTGGGGGGGGGGGGATATGATAAAAGGTTATGGCGTTACATACGCTCCACCACCAGATAAGATGGTATACGTTGATGATTTTTCCCAAAGTGGTCGAGATGATATGATGGGATACCCTCATAGGCTTGATGATGATATGAATACATGTACCTATGCAGGACATGATATTCATATGCATATGCATGACACTATAAGTATTTCATAATTTCTAGAGTTATCCAAACTTACATATTGAGTCATTTACTCAATATTTCTTCCATATCTTTTGTGTACTTATTTATGTGCCTTACATACTCGGTACATTATTCGTACTGAAATCTCTTTTTCATGGGGATGTTTCATTTCATGCTCGCAAGTCCCGATAGATCGTTCGAGAGTCCTCTAAGTAGGCTATCAACGGAAAATATTTGGGCGCTCTATTTGCTTCGGAGTTACTTGTTTGGCCAGTATGATTTAGACACGTATTGTTTGGTATGGCGGGGCCCTGTCCCAACCTTTATGTTAAGTGTGTACTCTTAGAGTCTTGTAGACAGATGTTATATATACAAATGCGTGTATGGCCTTTCCGGCCTATGTTTTGAGTTTACAAATGATCATTTTGGCCTTATAGGTCCGTATGTCACATGTGTAAGTTTTAATATCAGGTTGGATCGTCCTATATTGAGTATTCCCCTATATTTATTTTTCGTTAGTCCATGATAGCCCTTTCGGCCCATTTGCAACCGGAAGTAGGATAAGGATGATATGTTATGTTGGTGCTCGGTTGAGTAAGGTACCGGGTACCTCTCGTGGCCTGTAGGTTTGGATCGTGACACTCAGAACATGAAGGATTGAAGATCGACCCCAAGTCCTATCGGACTAGAACTTGGGGTTAGAATGCATGTCTTCGAGATATTGAGTCCGCAATCCCGGATTCAATCCTAACCCGGAACGAGCTCGAAAAACATTGTTAGCATAACCAATAGAAGACTAAAATATCCGTGATCGGCCGTATATTACGGCGAGAATCTTGGCACATATCAATAAGAAACTTGAAATCATCAAATCAAGAGATTTTTGCCTTTTATAGAATTGTACCTAAAGTAGGACTCTCCCACTATATAAAAGAGGGTCTGATAATTTTTTTAACACGCTATAACACGCGTTCCATTATTTATCTCTTTAGCTCTTATTTTATGGTATCTTGATACTAATTGAAGAGCAACTAGTTTCAGGGTGGCTGACCTTCCGAGACTGAAATTATCCCATTCATGTAGTTTGAATATAAATGTATCATTATTTATTTCAATTACAACTTTATATATTGCTTTGTGTCAATTTAATCCACGTATAGTTAAAACCACTTACAAATTCAATTATTATCCGAGAGTAAACAGTTTGACGCCCACCGTGGTGCGAAGAATAATGGTGGTTATTTGATACAAATTTTCATAACTCACACTACTTTACACTTGTTGTTTGAAATGCCTCTAATTTTAGGTAAAAACTCAAAAATGTCAAATTCTCAATCAGCACCTCTAGATGTTGATGATGATCTTGTTCATCACGGTGAAAAAAAAACAACATAGAGCCTAGTAACGAGGTACCACTAGTTGATCCAATTAGAATCCAGTCGTGGACCCATTTGATGCTAACTCAAATGTGGCCATCGGTACAAATCTGCCTACCGACCCCGAGAATAGCATCTGTGGTGGAGCCTGATCGGCCACACAAAGTACTCAAAATAATGGAAGAGACAAGATCAATTTACAAACAATCTTCAAAATGTTACAGGCTCAACAGGTGGCGATAGCTCAATTACAGAACCAAAATCGAGCGTTGAGAAGAATTAAACCCGATCCATCCTGGGAAGTCACCCGAAAGGAAGAACCAGTCATAGAGAGGTCGAGTAGAAATGAATCAGGGACTAACCCCGATATTATAAAAATGCTTGAGGATCTGAAAAACGAGTAGAATTAGGGGAGAAGAAAATCGAAACAAATGACAAAAAGGAGAAACCTACAACTTCAGAGTTGACCAAATCCGACAGCACCACTGATACTGAAAGGCCTGGATTTCGAGAAGTTCGTGCAAACAATTTTCCCACAGATCACGGCTCCAAAGTCAATCCTTAATAAATTATATATGCTTGATATTCCTAGATACAATGGAATGACCGACCCAAACGAGCATTTTCCTCCTACACATGCGCCATTAAAGGGAATGACTAGGAGGATGATGAGATCGAGTCTATCATGTTGAAGAAACTCATAGAGACCCTGTCAAAGGGAGCTATGACATAGTATCTCAACTTACCTTCTAATTTTGTTAACTCATTTGCTATGTTTGCATACGCTTTCATGAAAGCACATGCTGAGGCTATCAAGGTCAAAACTAGGAAGTAGGACTAAGACAAAGGATAATGAGATGCTCAGAGAGTTCAGATCCCGGTTTCAAATTGAATGGATGGACCTGCCACTGTCATTGATTACTTGTCCGTTCAAGCTTTCACCTAGGGATTCAATGTCCGAAGATCGGTGGCATTGCAGTAGTTGAAGTAATCAAAACTCAAAGTCGAATATGATCAACTTGGGGCCCTTTTGGGGTCTATTTATCCCGTTCAGAACCACTGACAGAGTCAAGAGAGATATCAACTATGAACCTAGGTCAAAAACGGATCAATATCAACCGTACAATAGAGATCAAAGAGGCAGTGGGTTCGGGCAGAATTCTATGCGAAATGAAAGGAGAAATAATCAAAGTTACAGCAATCGGGGACTCATGAGCAAGGGCAGTTTCGATAGGACTATCGTTCCTAATGAAACATCGAGGTTATCAGAATACAACTTTAACGTCGATGTTACCGCCCTATTGTATCAGTTATTGGATGCATCAAGGACACCAAATGGACTCAACCTCTACAATTTGATCCAGCCCAAAAGGATCTTAAACAAATGTGCAAATATTATTGCACTCACGGCCATAGAATAGAGGATTTTCGACAATTAAGAGGAAGTAGCCGAATTATTAAACAATAGGCATCTTCGAGAATTCCTCAGTGATCGAGCCAAGAACCATTTCAGGAATAGGGATTCTAATAAACAGACCAAAAAATAAGAACCCAACACCTCATTAACATGATGATCGGTAGGGTCGATGTCCCTCAAGGGCCAATGTTGAAATGCACCAGAGTGTATATCACACAGAAAAAATAGACTCGAGATTACATACTAGAAGGAACCTTGTCTTTCAATGACGATGACACATATGGTATCATCCAACCCCACAATAATGCACTGGTAATATCTGTATGCCTAAATAAACCTCAACTTAACCGTGTGCTAATTCATCCAGGTAGCTCGGCATACATCATCCAATCGAGGGTTGTAGAATAGCTCGGTCTATAAGATGAAATCATGCCTGCAGTCCAAGTTCTAAACGGATTCCAACATGGCATGTGAAACCACTAAGGAGGAGATAACATTACCAGTGAATCTCGTTGGGATCATCCAGAAAACTAAGTTTTATATGATCGAAGGAGATATGAGGTACAACACTCTACTTGGGAGCCATAGATCCACAATATGAGGGCAACACCCTCGACTCTACACTAGGTGTTGAAATTCCCAACACCAGGAGAGATTAAAACAATTTACGGAGAGCAACCAACCGTACAGGTAATATTTGCTGTCAAAGAGGCAATTCAAATATCCTCACTTACAATGACAAAGGGGCCAAGTTTGGCCACAAAGCAAGAAACTAAATAGCAATTACTGAAACTAGTCTCGACCCAACCAGAGAAGCATGGGAATGAAGAAGACGATGACTACGGGGCTCCCAAGTCTTTTATATCCCCCGATGATTCCAACGCCACTAAATTGATGGTCAAAGAGCTGGAACAAATCATATTAACCAAGCAACTACCCAAGGTTTACCTAGGCACGGGGTTAAGTCAGCAGCTCAAGAAAAAACTCATTTAATTCGTATACCTAACACAGATTATTTCGCGTGGTCCCACCTTGATATGACATGGATCCCACTAGATATAACCACCTACAAGCTAAGCCTAGACCCAAAATTACACCCGATCAAGCAGAAGAAGAGACCTCAGATTGGACGAGGTATCTAAACTCCTTAAAAAGGTCCATATGGGAGGTTAAATACCTGAATTGGTTAGAATAGTGGTAGTCCTTATAAAAGGGAATATATTGAGGATGTGTGTAGACTATAAAAATTAGAAAAACTCATGTCTCAAGGACTCCTTCCTTTTTCCCAACATCGATCTCATAATCGGTGCCACAACCGGCGATGAGATTATTAGTTTTCTTGAAGCCTACTTTAGGTACAACCAAATACAGATGAACTCAGGTGATTAGGAGAAAATCTCCTTCATCACTAAGTATGGGACATACTGCTATAACATAATGCCATTCGGATTAAAAAACACCGGTGCCATTTATTAATTCCTAGTAAACCAAATGTTCGAGGAACAAATAGGAAAATCAATTGAGGTTTACATTGACGATATATTGGTTAAGTACTTTCGAGCATAGGACTATTTAAAGCATTTGAAGGAAACTTTCAGCATATTGAAGAAATATAGTGTGAAGTTGAACCTGGAGAAATGTGCATTCAGAGTCGGATTAGGTAAATTCCTCGGATTCATGGTACCCAATCGGGGAATCGAGATCAACCCCGAAAATATCAAAGCCATCAAAGATATCATGATTTTTTGACAATGTAAAAGTCATGCAAAGGTTAACCAGACGCATAGCCGCCTTGGTACGATTCATCTCGAGGTCGTCTAATAAGAGCCATCGATTCTTCTCGCTATTGAAGAAGAAGAATAACTTCTCATGGACCACCGAGTTCCAAAGAGCCTTGGAGGAACTCAATCCATGCTTCACATGCCGAAGACATATGAACAACCATACATGTACTTGGCAGTATCGGCGATAGCGGTAAGTGGATACCTTGTCCGGGAAAAAGTAAGGTACATAATTTTCAATTTACTATGTAAGGTGTACGATAAAGTTTTGATGGAGGTTTTGTGGAGATGTTTGGAGGTTAGAGGTGTACATTTTTCCTAGGTTAGATTGATTAAGGACATATATGATGAAGTAAATATCCAAGTGAGAGCGTTGGGAGGGGACTCGGATAATTTTTCGGTTATTATGGGCTTGCATCAAAGGTCGGCACTCAACCCTTTTTTGTTTGCTCTTGCAATGGACGTATTAATGTGCCACATCCAAGGGGAGATGTCGTGGTGCATGCTATTTGCAGATGATATTGTATTGACTGATGAGACGCGAGACGGAGTGAACACCTAATTAGAGGTGTGGAGGAAGATCTTGGAATACAAAGGTTTCAAGTTTAGCAGGGCCAATATAGAATACTTGGAGTGTAAGCACGGCGGTGAGACTCAAGGAGGGGAAAGGGAGGTGAGGTTGGAATCGCAGGTCATCCCTTGGATAGAGAGTTTTAAGTACTTTGTGTCTATTATTCGGGGCGAAGGGTGGGGAGATTGATAAAGATGTCACACATCGTATTAGGACGGGATGTATGAAATGGAGACTCGGTTCCGGTGTTTTGTGTGACAAGAATGTGCCACCGAAACTTAAGGGTAAGTTCTACAGAGTGGTGGTTAGACTAATGATGTTGTATGGCGCTAAGTGTTGGCCAATCAAGATCGCTCATGTCTAGAAGATGAATGTAGTAGAGATGAGAATATTGAGATAAATGTGGGGGCATACCAGGTAAGGATCAGAAAAAAAGTTATTCGCGACAAGGTGGCGATGGCCCCTATTAAGGACAAGATGCGGAAAGTGCGACTTAGGTTGGTTGGTAACGTGAGAAGGATGAGCGCAGACGCGCTGGTAAGGAGGTGTGAGAGGTTGATATTGGAGGTGCCTACATAGAGGTAGAGGTAGGCCAAAAAGAGGTGGGAATATGGGATTAGACAAGACATAGAGAAACTTCAGCTGACCGAGGACATAACCCTTGATAAAAAGGTATGAAGGTTGAGTATTAGAGTAGTAAAGTAGGTACTCTAGTGTTTTCTTAATAGTAGTATTGGCACGCGGTCTCTTTTTTTGTTGGTGGTAGGTTTTTATGACTAACCGCTTTTTTCATTGTTGATCATCTTACTATCTTGTTTTTATTCTAAGTTTAAATGGCTTTTTGGTATAATTTCATTAATTTGGCGCTTATGATTTCCTGATTTGAGGGTCTAAAGGAACAACCTCTCTATCCTCATAAAGTAGGAGTAAGGTCTACGTACATACTAGCTTTCCCAGACCCCACGTAGTGGGATAATTGTTGTTGATGTTGTTGTTGTTGTTTTATGTTAGTAGGACTCTAGGTGAGGCAAAAACTGGGTACCCTCACCTAGAAAAATTGGCTCGCTTTTCTAAGCGCCTCTAGAAAGTTGAACCCATATCTTCAATGTCATTCTATATGTGTTGTGCTACTTACCCATTGCAAAATATAATGCACAAACCTGAGCTCTCGGGATGATAGACCAAATGCGTCGTGGAGATCAGTGGGTAAGATATTGAATACTGAACCTGGACCGCCATTAAATCTTAAATTTTTGTAGACTTTGTAGCCTACTTTACGTCGGCCTTGATACCCGAGGTCGAAAGAGAGTTGTTAGTGAAATCAGGGACGTCTTCAGGGATCTGGACCCTCTTTACCAACGGAGCCTCGAATGCAAAAGGGTTCGAACTTGGCATCCTATTGAAGCAGCTAACAAGAAATGTAGTTAGGCATTCTGTTAAAACTGTGTAATTGACTATCAATGAGGACGAATATGAGTCCATGATTGCAGGCCTCGAACTAGCCAAAACTTGGGGGCAGAGGTGATTGAAGCTAAATGAGACTCCTTTCTCATGGTGAACCAAGTTAATTGGACGTTCGAGGTCATAGAAGAACGAATACAAAGGTACCTGGATAAGTCGCAAGTAACATTACATCGATTCAAGGAGTGGACTTTGAACCACGTACCTTAGGACCTAAATATTGAGGTCGATACCCTTGCAAACTTAGGATCGTCGGTCGAGGACGACGAGCTCAACTCGGGGGAAGTCGTGCAACATATGAGATCGGTAGTGGAAGAGACCCATGCCAAGATAAATTCAACGAGCCTAACTTGGGACTGGAGAAACAAATATGTAGAATATCTGAAGACTGGAAAACTGACCTCGGATCCAAAAGAATCGAGGACCCTTCATTAAAGGCAACCCAATTTAGTTTGTCCAAAGATGGAACCCTATTCAAAAGAATATTTGATGGCCTGCTCACGATATGCCTAAGACCAGTAGATACCGAGTCTATTCTGAGATAAATCCACGTAGGCACCAGTAGAAATAATTCAGGCACCGAGTCATTGGTTCGAAAATTAGAGCATGCTACTACTAGATCATTATGGAAAAGGACGCAAAGGAGCTTGTACAAAAATGGATGAATGTCAAAGAAATGCTCCGATAATTCGTCAACCGAGGGAGCTGCTGCATTCAGTTTGGTCACCATGTCCATTCATGAAGTGGGAATGGACATTGTTGGCCCCCTTATGTAGGCACCCGGTAAGACTCAATTTATATTATTTATGACTGACTATTTTTCTAAGTTGGTGGAAGCCCAGGCATACGAGAAAGTCAAGGAGAAAGAAGTTATCGATTTCATTTGCGACCATATTGTATGCCAGTTCAGAATGCCATCTAACATGGTAAGCGACAACGGGAAACAATTCATCGGCAACAATGTAAGCAAGTTTCTCAAAAACCACAAGATCAAAAGGATCCTAACAGTACCCGATCACCCTAGTGGGAACGGACAGGTAGAATCGGCCAACAAAACTGTCACGACCCAAACTCCTATGTCATGATGGCGCCTATTGTGGAACTAGGCAAGTCGACTATTTACCAAAAACAACACGATATCTCATTTGCATAGACAAATTAACTCTATTTGATATTTAAACTTCATAAAAAAAATCTGAATAACGAAAGTGCGGAAAGAAAAGCCCGACATCGGGGTGTCACTGTTCATGAGCACCTACTAATCATTATCCAAAGATACTGAGACTAACATAGTCTGGAAAGTAACCACAAAATAAACGACCTAAAGATAGGAGGGAGAAGAACAGGGTTGCGATCAGCCAGCAGCTACCTTGCCAAATCCGAGAAGAACCTACAGCTGCACTAGTCAATAGTCACTACCTGGTCCTAATGTGCCTGGATCTGCACACAAGGTACAGGGAGTAATGTGAGTACGCCAACTCAATAAGTAACCAAAGTAAATAAAGATTGAGAAGCAGTGACGGGTAATAAAGCATAGTAAGTTCATATTTGGAAAACTCAGTAAAAATATAATAGGCTTTTAAAAGCAGAGTTTGACTCACATCATTTTATTTAAACTCAGTTTCAGTAAAATTATTTGAAGATATTATTCAATAGTTCTCAAACAGAGGCTCAGTGCAATAATAAGAAAAATGATGGAACCATAAACAGCCCCTCAGGCAAAACATCACTCATAAGCAACCCCTCGAGCAGAAGATCACTCATATACTGCCCCTCTGGCAAACCTCGCAGTCACTCGTATATAGCCCCTCGGGTATATCTCATATCACTCACTCAGGGTAACTGCGCTCACTAGGGGTGTGAAGACTCCAGAGGGGCTCCTTCAGCCCAAGCGCTAAAACAAGCTACCTTGTGGCATAAATCAATCAATCCCTCGACCTTACTCAATCATGAATCAGTAACAACATGTTGCGGTGTGCAGCTCGATCCCATAGATATCCTCACAAATCAGGCCCTCCGCCTCACTCAATCATACACCTCTCAAGCCACTCGAGCTATTAGTAAAAACAGGGTACTCAACCCAAAACAACATTTCTTTTATAAGCATCAAAATATAGTAATAAAGACTGAGTTATGAAAAATCAATAAGTGTAACGTGATTAAGTGTATATTTTCAACCAAAAACAGTGAGAGGATAATAAGAAAAAGGCCTCTAAGGGTCCAAACAGCTCTGGAACAAGACCCAAATATGCATTCACCCTAATCTACAGAAATTATTTCTAAAACACGTATGTATCATATAGTTTCAACTAAATATGCAACTTATAGTTACAATAGGACGTACCCAGTCACAATCCCAAAAAGTGCACGAGCACACCCCCGTCACCTAACTGCGCAATATCTCAAAATAGTAAAACGATATGAAATTCGAGGTTTCATACTCTCAGGACTAGACTGACAATCATTAATTACATAAAATCGGTCGAAATCCTACTCCGAGATGCCCTTTCCTCTCGAACCAGCCTCCAAATGCCTCGAATCTAACCACAAACAATTCAATACAATCAACACGAGCTAAAGAAATCAATTCCATAAGAAAATGTTGAACTTTTGTCAAAAAGTCAGCTCAAAGGTCGGGCCCACATCTCGAAACCCGACTAAAGTCGCAAGATCCAACAACTCATTGGTTATAAGACTAACCCTACTAGTTTCACTCAAATCCGACTAAACCTCGCTTATATAGTGTTCTCTAACCCTCCTTACCGCGGTCCGCATAATTCTATCGCAATCGCAGACCCTGAGCCATACCTTCTACGGTCCGTATAAAATCTGCCACATCCGTGTTCCCTCTTTTGTGGCCCGTATAATTTCCACCGCGGCAGCATAATACCTCCACGGTCTGCACCAATTTTGTGCGGTCCGCACTTCGTACACCAGAGACCATAGATCTACTAACTTCCAAAGCCAACAAATGATCTGATAACCACCAAAAACTCACCCGAGGCCTTCGGGATATCAACAAAATATACCAACATATCCCAGAATATCGTTCAAACTTACTCGAACCTTTGAATCACTCAAGACAATACCAAAACACCAAAATACCCTCGGATTTCAAGCCTAAGGACTTATAAACTTCAAAATTCCACAACTGATGCCGAAACTAATCAAATCATGCCTGAGTGACCCCAAGTTTTACATACAATTCAAATATGAGATCATGAACCTAATCCAACTTCTCGAATTCCATTCCAACCCCAACATCAATTTTTCCACTACCAATCAAAATTTCTAAATTTTCAACTTTTGCCAATTCAAGCCTAATTCTACCACAGACCTCTAAATCACATTTTGAACATGCTCCCAATTCCAAAATACCTAACAGAGCTAAACGAATCATCCAAATTCACATACGAGATTGTTTACACATAACTCAACATCCAATGATTTTTCTAACTTAAACTTCTAAATAGGAGACTAAGTGTCTCATTCCACACCAAAACTGCTCTAGACCTGAACCAAAAAACACATACGATAAAATACCGCTGAAGAATACATAAAAAACAAAAACAGGGAAACAAACTATAAATCACGAAACAACCGCCCGAGTAGTTACAAAAACCATACTCCAAAACCTCAAAAAGAGGTTACCCGACCCTAAAGAAAAATGGAAGGAAATCCTACCCAAAGTCCGATGGGCATACCATAAGTCCATTATCGGGGCCACCCTGTTCTCACTAGTTTATGGCACTAAAGCTCTAATATCATCCGAAGTCAGAGAACCAAGTATCAGATTCTGATATGCAACCAAGGAATCGAACTACGAGGTCATGAGTACCTGCATGGAGCTATTAGATGAAAGGTGTGAAGTTTCCCTTATCTGATAGTCCTCCCAAATGTAGCGAATCGAGATATATTACAACCGAAGATCCAACCTTTGACTTTCAATATCGGGGACTTGATGATAAGGAAGGTTACGCTAAGCACCCGGAACCAAACAAAAGTAATTTGGGACCAAACTGGGAAGGTCCTTATCAAACTACCAAAATCACCAGTAAGGGATCGTACAAACTCATAACAATGAAAGTCGAGCAACTACCAAACAACTGGAACATAACTTGCTTGAAATGATATTACTATTAAGGTACGACCCCATTCATTCTTCTTACTTAATTACATTTTGAACTAACACTTGCAGGTAACCAACAAGGAACAGTACAATTTTTAGGTTTGAAAGCATGTGTTGCACTCTTTTTTCGCATGAACTGTTATTAACGAGGCAATATTGGATCGTGCCAACTTAGAATCGAAGACCGGTTACGAAGCGGTATCGAAGATCACGACAATAATATTCAAGGCTTCTCTACGATTGGCCCCAAACACTGGGGGCATTAACCTCAGGTAAAGACTTTAGCAATGAATGAAACTTTATGATTAAATGGTCTTGGCTCGATCGATAGGATTTACTGTAAGGGCCAAATAGTCAAATGAACCATGCCCGCGTAAGCCGCTGGAGTCCTAGCACAAAGCTTTTATACATATGTAACCATTACTCACAAGAATAAAAAGAAGTCTCTACCTTATGCATAAAAATCTTGTCCTTTAAAACTTTTTCTTTTTTCCTAAGGATTTTCCTACATCTAATCCCCTAAAGGTATAGAGCCCAAGGGCCACCTTACTCCAAATTAGATCAATCAATCACATTCGGGTAATTCCGTCCAAAGACAAACTCGGATGGCCCCAGCTATCCGAACTCAGGGGCACAAGACCTATTAGGCAGCGCCGAACCTTAAAGATTATGGTCATCCCCATTCGAGGACTGCTATCTTAGGCAGGCCCAAATAACTCAGAGTAACAATCTCACTGGGCAACACAAGGCTACGGCTATATCAAAATGGCTTAGAGACATCCGAGACCCGTAACCAAAAAATAGGCCTTCAAAATTTTTGAACTGGTTATAAAGGCTACCCTCGGCAAAATTATAAGTACTTTAGGGAAGAATTTCTGTCATACCAAACCCCTACGATGCCTTAAATAAAATAATGTCAAAGGAAAAGCATGTTCGAACACCCGTACATGACCTAAATATTTCAATGCTAAGGCATTTCAGCCTTTGAAAAAATAAATAATAAAGCAAAATGAAAATAAAACTCAGAGATTGTCGAAGGAAAAAACAAGCCTTGTATTATATATAGTCTTTACAAAGTCCAAACAACCTTGACAAAAAGTACGCAAGTATAAAAATACAAAAAAAGAAAACGAAAAAATATACATGGCATTTAAACGGCATGGTCTTCACCGAAGCCCACCTCGTCGCCAAGAGCTTCGAGGTCTCCTCCACCCTCGGATTCGCTCAAACCTTGGAGCCTTTATCATCCTTGGGATTAGCCAATTCTTGGCCTCAGCTTCGAGCCCCTTAGCAATCTCAATTTCAGCTGGCAAATCGAAACCTCGAGCATGAATTTCCTCAAGGGCCTTCCTTCGGGAGCCTCGCATGCTCGCTCATGTCCTTTGCTCAATCTTGGGTTGCCTCAGCGTCAGCCTTACATTGGGCCACCATCTTCTCAGCATTTACTTTAACCACCACAACCACCGACTTAGCTGTTTCAAGCTCCTTGGCCAGAGATTCTCGATCAAAGATGGCCGAAATTAGCTGAGACTGGAGATCCTCAATCTTTTGGCTTGTACCACGACCTTTTCCTTTGCCGCCTAAAGTTGGACCTCAACAGAAGCCGATTTCACCTGGGCAGATTCTTTTTCCGAGGCCAAGCGGTCCATTTTTCTTTTCATTCCTCAGCGTCGATTTTAATCATATCCATCTCAACTGAAGATAGTCGATCCGATCAAGCTTCTATTGGACCCGCAGGTTCAGAGCGTTATCCATCGAATCTAGCTCATCGTCACTAATCTCAAAGACCTTTATATTTTCCACCAGATCGGCATGCTCCTTCCGAGGCACCTCTAGCTCAGCTCGGAGGTTCTTAGCCTCCCCTTAATGTTGCTCACTGAGAAGTTTGTAAGCATCTCTTTTCTTCGTGAGCCCTCAAATCTAAACCTCAAACTGGTTTAGCTCATCCCGATATTGGAGAAAAGTCTCATGATGACGCACTGAGGCCTACAGACACAAAGAAAAATGTTATGATTATCAATAAATTAATCTAAGTACAAATAAAAAAATCATCAAGAGGTATCTAAAGTTACCCGGTGTAATGCTTGTTGTGCTTTGTTGAACAGGCAGCGCACGTCTACTTCATCCATCTTGGCATTGATCTTCCTCTCTCAGTAGACTCCAAAGATAACTGACCACCCCTACGGGGGCAGAGAGGACCCGTGCTTCCTCCGGAATGGAGATGATGATTGATCATTTTCGATCAGGATCCACACCCGGAGGTGGGAAACGGTCGATTAGTTTCGGACTTGAGGAATTCCATTTCTTCCCAAAGATGGACTTTTCCTCGGCACCTCTAAATCACCCAATCTGATGACTTCCTTTGTGGCCATAGAATCCATGATGTCAAAAACGCCACGGGAGGGATCTTCCATACCCTGGGCCCCTTTGTTGGAATATTCTTTCACCATCTGAGCCTCGATATACATGGACTTAATGAACAAATGTGACTTGGAGTTGTTTATCACACCGAGTGCAGCCTTTGGTTCATTGCCCGCAACATGGAAAGCCTCGGCCATGAACCCCTTGTCAGCCTCCCTAACTTGAGGTAAATCAACCTCGCCCCTCTGTAGTTTGGAAGCCTCAGCCACGGCCACCTCATAGGCCTCCTAAATTGGGGCATTTCAGCATCGCCTCTCTCTATCTCGTTTGGAGGCCATTTCCCTTTGAGATGTGACAGCTCGCGGGCTACCAGATCAAATTTTCTTCTTCTTCGAACTCATCCCCCAGCCAGTAGAGTGAGTCTTATAATGGTGCTTGGGTTCTCAGGTGCTTTCTTTGGATTTGCTCACCAAACTTCTCTTTGGTTTCTTCTTTTTCGAGTTCAGAGAACTTGAATCTCTTTTCTTTTTCTTCTTATAACCATGTCTCAGAGTAGGGGACTCGGTGGGGAAGTCCTCGCCACTGGATAGAGGCCTCGGTATGACGTCCTTGGACAAACCTACAAAAGGAAACAAAACTAGTGAGAACTTAGCAACACAAAAGGAACCCAAGTATTAATCAGACAGACAAAACGATCTAGCTAGCCATAATCCCGATCTTCATGGATACTCGAGAACAGGGCTTTACTAGCCCGACACACGAGCTTGATCAGTCCACCCCAAAAATTTCGGGTACTATATAGGCGCATGAGGTGGTCGTCGGTGAAGGAGCATCCATCCATATTGCTCATAAAGAACTAAAGAAGGATCACAATCCTCCAGAATGAAGGATGAATTTGATTGAGGCATATCTCGTATATTTTGCAGAAGTCGATGATGATCGGATCCAATTGGCTAACCATAAAGGGATAAGTGTAAACACTTACGTATCACTTGGCATGGGTGGTGATATCTTCATCGAGTCCTGGAACTACCATGTGCTTGTCAACTTAAATGCAATCTTTTTTACTGTAAGGAGATTTCTTAAGTGATCAAGCTTACGTATCTCAAGACCTCCCCACATCGACCTGATGCGGAGGAAGGTTTTTCAAACTTGAAATTGGCAGTTACCAAGCATCCACCAGCGATGAACATTGTCAATGAGGGTTCCGCTAATGATTCCTCAAAAGCAGTACACGGAACAGTCTCTTCGGTAGCTGGCCGCAAGATAGAAGAAGTTTCTTTTTAAGGAATGATTTTTGCGGTCTTCGTCATTTCTATTAAGATAGAAGGAAAATATAGGAAAAGAGGAATTTTTGGAGTACACTGGATGGTTTAGGATGAAGACGAATAAAAGCGAATAAAAGATCTCAAAAAACTAGGATATAAGCGCCAGAAAGTATAGATATTTCTAAGGAACAAGTGTAGTGGGTTTAGATGTAATGTTTGAATGAACAAAGAAGGGGGTGTTTATAGTTTTCAAACGACGGTTCGCATCCAGGAGGGGCTGACACGAAACTGACAAGCATTTAATGACATTAACACTTGACTAACGAGATATTTTGTTGCTTTTGTCGTTTCTCTCATGGGGTATCAAAGTAAGAATTGGAAGCTAATGTCGTTTCTCGTTGTTTACTCTATCGGGCTCATCTACAACATGCTAGATCAGGCTCGGAATATAAAAGACTAAATATCGACCCCAAGTACCATCAGACTAGAACCCAGATCAAAAATCCATCTTCAAGAACATTGAATCAGTGATCTTGGAGTCGACCCTAACCCCGAACGAGCTTAAAGAAACATTGCTAACATAACCAATAGTAGACTGAAATATCGTGAACAGTCGGATACTATGACGGGAATCTCGGCGCGTATCAATAAGGAACCGGCAATTAGAAAATCAAGAGATTTTACATTTTATAGATTTATACCAAAAGTAGGACTCTCCCACTATATAAAAAGGGTCTGATAATTTATTTAACACACTGTAACACGTATTCCAAAGCAATACATTAACGCATTCTAAAGCAATACATTATTATTCTATCATTAAGCTCTTATTTTATTGTATTTTGATACTGATTGAAGGGCATCTAATTCGAGGGTGGCTGACCTTCCGAGACTGAAATTATCCCATTCTTGCAGTTTGAATTTATTATATCATTGCTTATTTCAGTTGCAATTTTAATTTATCGCTTTGTTTTAATTTAATCCATGTATCCTTAATATCTCTTACAAATTTAATTATTATCTGATTTTGAGAGTAAACAACTATTAATCCTTGGATAAGTTATTCTAGGATTAAAAATATCAGGCTAACTTATACCTGCCAGCATGGGCGGATTTATAGCCTAATATATGAAGTATGTAAACCAATGGTCTCTCCGCCAAATTATATTTTATATGTACATATTTTCTAGAATTTATCTAATATTATTTGATGTCATTCTTGCTCAAACATGCTAAATAGGGATTTGGTTGGATGTTAAATTATTTACCTAAAGGAGTAGGGATCACTTCTCACTTAATGCTCTCTTTCTTATCTTTTCTTTTTTAATGGTCACCCATATTATATAAATTATAGTTTTGTCTTTATTAATACGATACACCAAATAGATAAGAAGTAATATCAACACCACTAATTTCAGCATAACTTATTTTCAAGTCAAACAACTCTAAGGCTTTGAAATTACTATATACCATGCCACGTCTTCTTTTGTCAAATGATCAATAAAAAAACGGATTATATTATGATATATAAGCTTATTATTATTGTACCAGAACTTAAGTGACCTTTTTCTCGTACATACTAGGGGTAACTAATATACTTATTATTATTCTACAAAATATAAACAAAAAAGAACTTAAAATTTTCTTATACCGTATATACTATGCTATTGCAATGTGATTGCCAATTACTTCGATCATCTATTCATCTACAGCAAATTGCAGTATTACATTTAATACGATCTTCAAAATCAATTAGTTGAGTAAACACATAATTGCAGCAAATATAACCCTACCTTACTTGTGACGACCCAAAGGATCATCACCTATATTCTTATCTATTTCGTGCTTTCGAGCCCTTGAAAACTTCATATATAGTCGCCTCAATTCGTGTGCTCATGCCGGGCGCGTAGCCGGAAAGTTTAAACATGAAATTTTGTGAAACAAGCTAAGCTTTGATATTAAAATGAATAAATATGACTTCGCTTAATATTTTGGGTAAACAAACCCGGGCCCGTGATATGACGGTCCCGGATGGTCCGTAGGAAAATAAAGGACTTGGGCGTATGCCCGGAATTGAATTCTGAGGTCCCAAGCCTGAGAAATAAAATTTTGAGTAAAATTATTTTTTGCAAATAATCAAGGAAATTGGAAATGAAAATTGATTAGAACGTGTTGGTATCGTATCCGTGTTTTGGTTTCTGATGCTTGATACATGTCTTATATGTAATTTAAGGTATTTTTGTAAAGTTTGGTTGAAATTGGACGTCATTTGACATGTTCCAGGCTTAAAGTTCTAAATTTTAAAGTTTATGAAGTTTGAAGAAAAACTCTTGATTTTGAGGCTTGATTCAGTGTTTTTGATATTATTATGGCGATTTGATCGGACGGTTAAGTTCGTAGGATGTTGTTGAGTTAGTGCATTTATTTGGTTAGGAGCCTCGAGAGCTCGGGAGTGTTTCGGATGTGTTTCTGGGTGGTTTCAAACTTAGAAAAAATTACAGATTTTGGCTTCAGCAGTTGCTAGTCCATTTGTTCTTCGCGTTCGCGGAGCTCTAAGTTTTTCCTTCATTGTGTTTGCACCCTTGCCCTCACGTTCACATAGAGTTATTTGAGCCTGAGGGCTCAGTCTTCTTTTCCTCTTTGCGTTCGCATAGCCTTGCATTGTTTCCTCATCGTGTTTGCGTGGCAACCTATGCGTTCGCGTAAAATAAATTTCTGGGCCCCAGCCTTTTACTCTACGCGTTCGCATTCCCCTGCTTGCGAACACGATGGCCAGTAACTGCTACCTCTTGTGAACGTGACCATCCTGTCAAGAACGAGAAGGGCAATTTCACCCAGTTATATTTTTAATTCCAGAACAGTGTTATTGCGGGATTTTCACAAGTTTTCACAAGCTCTAATTTCTCCAGGTCCTTAGACATCCATTGAAGCTTTCTTTCACCAAAACTTCGTGGTTTAGTAATTCTTAGCTCGTTTTCTTCATTTTTCATCAACATCTAATGAATTCCTAAGCCTAAAACATGTAATTTATGGTACAAAATTGGGGGTTTGGGTAGAGTTAGAGCTTTTTTAATTTTCTTGATTTAGACCTCGTTTTGGGGTCAAATTTGAAAAAAAACAAATATATTTTGGCTCGTGGGTGACTGGGGGATTTGATTTTTGTCTGAACCTCATGTTTTGACCAAGCAAGACCGGGGTCGATTTTTGGGATTTTGGAAAGAATGATCGGAAATTTGTAATTGAACATAGGAATTGGTTTGTTTAGCTCTTATTGATGGTATTGAGTCATTTATGCATAGATTCCATTGGGTTGGAGCCAGATTCGAGAGGAAAAGTGGTTATTGTGCATTGATTTGGTCGTGGAAGTTGAGGTAAGTGTTTGGTCTAACTTTAGCTTGAGTGAATAGGTGCTGAGTCTTACTTGCTACTTGCTAATTGTCGAGTACGGTGTATAGGCATGGTGACGAGTATCTATACATTAGTGTCTAGCATGACTGTGGGTCGTTATATTGCGAATTTTTTTATCTTTGTTGTAACTCTCATGCTTAATTGAGGATTTCTATATGTTGTAAAGAGTATGTGAAAGAAATTGTGATCTTTAAACTTCGAGGAGCGTTGGCTCGAGCTAAAATACAAGTTGTGAAAGTATATGAGATAATTAAATCCTTGGAGCATTGGCTCATGTGATCATGTGAACTATGAAATGAAAATGAAAGAAAGAGAAAGACTTACTGGTTTGTTCACTTGCCGAGATGTATATACTTGCACTGTTAAATTCCTTTGCCGGGATAGTATAGGTTATGGTTAATCCCTTGCCGGGACTGTTGTCACGATCATTATAAGCTGTATATTTAGATATTTATATTGGAATGGGTTGCACGCTGCAATAAATATATTATATTTATTGGGTCGGGTTGCACGCCGCAACAGATATTATATTGGGTCGGGTTGCACACCACAACAGATTTTATATTGGATCGGTTTGCACACCGTAACAGATATCATATTTGGATTGGGTTGCACACCGTAATAGGTATTATATTGAATCAGGTTGCACGCTGCAAACAGATATTATATTGGATCGGGTTGTACGTCGCTACAGATATTATATTTGGATTGGGTTGTACGTTGCAAGACTATATATATATATATATATATATATATATATATATATATATAAATATATATATATATATATATATATATATATATATATATATATATATATATATATATATATATATGGACCGTCTTACAAGCCACAACAGAGTTAACTTATAAGGGATCAGGTTGCGCGCCGCATTAGTAGTATGATTATGTTGCTCTTTATGTTATTTTACTAATTTTCTGTTGTTACTTAACTTTATGGTGATGTTATTGATTCTCTTACCCTAATTGCTTTGTAATTATTGCTTGGGTGAGGAAGACTATGAAGCACAAAGGGTGATGTCATGTATTGTTTTGGTGAGAGAGTGCCAAAGCACGAAGGGTGATGTCGTGCACTTATTGCTGTTTGTTAAAATTCCTTATCAGTTTGAGTGCAATAATTGTCTTATTCCACAATTACTGTGATTGTTTATGCTGGTATTTTCCTATATCATGTGACTAGTTATTATTAAATTTATGTTATAATTGCTACGTGTTTATGTGACTTAATTGCCACTTGCCATTTAGCATACAAAATATTAAATTACTTGTTTACCCCTTAAAGTCCATAATTAATAGCTACTTGACATTATTTATTTTCCTCAGTGAATCGTAATTATTGTGTAATTTGTTGTCTTATGAATTTGCATTAGTAATTGCGGTTGTTGGAGAAATTTCATTTGCAAGAACTATTAATGTATGAAAATGGGAGCGGGTGGTACGCCTACCATGAGATATGAGAAGTGGGACCCGTTTGCACGCCTGCAACAAGATGAAATTGAAAGTGAAAGTTGCTTTTATTTCTCCTTACCTGTGTTAGAAGTTAAATTTACAGTTTCCTTATTGTTCTTTAATATTATGATCATCTGCCATTCCCACAGCATGTTCCCCTCCCCCAGCTCTAATTGCTTATTATATGTTTTCTTTCACCATATATATTATATAACTACATAAGTTTATCTAGAGTCTGGTCCTAGCCTCGTCACTACTTTGTCGAGGTTAGGCTAGATACTTATCAGCACATAGGGTCGATTGTGCTGATACTACACTCCGCACTCTTTTATGCAGACCCCAGTGTTGTAGATTTCGGATCATAGTGAGATTGTTGGATCTTGTTCATCAGGGGTCCCGAGGTATCCCTGCAGGCGTTCGTAGGCCTTGGCGCCTCCTTCTATATACTTTCTGTTCCTTACATGTATTTCCAGAGACGGTGTTATGTTTAATTCTTTTGGACCTTTATTTGTAGAATTTTTAGACCTACTGTGAAATTGCGACACCGAGTCTGGGTAGTCGAGACTCAAACTGTTGTTCTAGGTGTTTATGTTCAGATAATTATTGTTCTTCTTCCGCTTATATTAAATTTCATGTTTAAATGTTATATCTTCGTAATTGTTAAAGAATATAAAATAGGTGAAAAGTTAATTTGTTCAAACAATTTGCTTGCCTAACTCACATTATTAGGTGCCTTCACAACTCCCGAGGGTGGTAAATCCGGGTCGTGAGATGATGGTATCACAGCTCTAAGTTATATAGGTCTCACAGTTCAGGGAAAATCTTAGTAGAGTTTGAGGGATCGGTACAGAGACGTCTGTGTTTATCCCCCAGAGGCAACAGAGCTAGGAAATTCCATGTTTGTTCTTTCTTGTCATGCAGATTTGTTTCTCAATGCTAATTGGATTTCTACTCTGTTCTATCGCGAATGGTGAGGTAATGTACCACTTTTTCAGCCAGCAGTAGCATAGATTGGTGATATATAGGCTACGTCTTCGGAGGCTTGCGCGGGTTGGATAGCTGCCACCAAGCTCTTCAGTACTACTTCCTACGGTGCATCATTTGAGGATCCCCAAGATTTTCTAGACGATTGTCATGAGGTTCTCAGGAACATGGGTATTGTAGAGACCAATGGGGTCGATTTTGCCATATTTCGCTCATCTGGATCCACCAAGACTTGGTGGAGGGATTATTGTTTAGCTAGACCAGCCGGATCGCTAGCTTTGACTAGAGGACGGTTCGCGCAGCTATTTCTTGAGAAGTTTCTTACCATCACTCAGAGGGAGGTTTATCAAGGCAGTTTGACCGTCCCTAGCAGGGTTCTCTGACTGTTACTCAGTACGAGATTAGATTTATTGACTTGGCTTGTAATGCTCTTATCATACTTCCCATTGCGATAGAGAGTGAGGAGGCTTATTGAGGATTTGTCCAGCCTACTCAGTCAGCTAGACGTGGAGGTAGAGGTATTAGAGATGGAGGTAGAGATGTGAGAAGTGGAGGTAAAGTATTAGAGATGGAGGTGTAGGTACTATTTAGGGGTATGGTAGACAAGTTTCAATTTTATCTTGCGCCATATCTTGTCATGCCTAGTGATTCTTTGAGTGCCCCTGTTTATGTGTCTATGCTTGTGGGTGATTCTATTGTGGTGGATCGTGTTCATTGATAATGTATAGTAGAGATTGGAGGTCTTGAGACTCGTGTAGATTTGCTTCTTCAGTACATGGTTGATTTTGACATTATATTGGGGATAGACTAGTTATCACCTTATCACATTATCTTGGACTGTTGTGTCAAGACTGTGAGCTTAGATTTACCGGGTATTCCTCGTTTAGAGTGGAGAGGGACTCCTAGTCATTCTACCCCTAGTGTTATCTCGTATGTGAAGGCTCGACGTATGGTCGAGAAGGGGAGTTGAGCCTAACTGGAATATGTGCGTGATTCTGGTGTCGATGTTTCTTCTACTGATTATGTGCCCGTTCTTTGTGAGTTCCCTGGGGAATAGTCAGTTATATGCTAAATTTTTCGAAGTGTGAGTTCTGGCTGAGTTCAGTTGCATTCCTGGGTCAAATTGTATCAGCGGAGGGGATTCAGGTTGATCTGAAGAAGATTTAGGCAGTCAAGAAATGGCCTAGACCAACACTAACTACAGAGTTCAGAGTTTCTTGTGATTGGCAGGTTACTATCATCGATTCGTGGAGGGGGTTTCATTTATTGCAGCCCCAATGACGAGATTGACTAGAAGAGTTCCCAGATCAGATGGTCGGATGAGTGTGAGGCGAGCTTTAAGAAGCTCGGGACAGTCTGACTACGGCACCGCTGTTGGTTTTGCCCACGGGTTCAGGGCCTTATACAGTTTATTGTGATGCTTCACGTATTCGACTTGGTGCAGTGTTGATGCAGGATGGAAAGGTCATTGCCTATGCTTCGAGGCAGTTAAAGATTCATGAAAAGAATTATCTAGTTCACGATTTGGAGTTGGTAGCCATTGTTCACGCATTGAAGATTTGGAGGCACTATTTTGTATGGCATGGAATGTAAGGTGTTCACTTTCCACAAGAGTCTTCAGTATATGTTCAAGAAAAAGGAGTTGAATTTGAGACAGAGGAGGTGTTAGAGTTGTCGAAGGATTATGATGTCACCATTCTATATCATTCGGGGAAGGACAATGTGATAATCGATGCTTTGAGTAGGAAATCAGCCAGTATGGGCAGTCTTGCTTATATTCCGGTCAGTCAGAGGACGCTTGCTTTGGATGTTCAGGATTTCGCCAATCAATTTGTGAGGTTGGATATTTCTGAGTGTAGTCGTGTGTTAGATTGCACGGTTTCCCATTCTTCGTTACAGGAGGGTATTCGTGATATGCAGTATAATGATCCCCATATATGTGTCCTTAGAGACACAGTGCAGCACGGAGGTGCCAGGCATGTTACCTTAGATGATGATGGAGTTTCGAGATTGTAGGGTTGAGTATGTGTGCCTAATGTGGATGGGCTCTGAGAGTTGATTTTGTAGGAGGCCCATAGTTCCTGGCACTCTATTCATCCGGGCACCGCGAAGATGTACCAGGATTTGCGGCAACATTATTGGTAGCGTAGAATGAAGATGGATGTTGTGACATATGTGGGAAATTGTTCGCCTTCATGGTATGCCAGCATCTATCATTTCAGAACGAGGTACGCAGTTTCCCTCGTGTTTCTGGAGAGCAGTTCAGCAAGAGTTAGACACCCAGGTTGAGTTGATTACAGCATTTCATCCTCAAACAGATGGGCAGTCTGAGCGGACTATTCATATTTTAGAGGATATGCTCCGAGCTTGTGTTATTGAATTTGGAGGTTCGTGGGATCAGTTTTTTCCCTTAGCGGAGTTTGCCTACAACAACAGCTACCAATTGAGTATTCAAATGGCTCATTATGTGTCTTTATATGGTAGACAGTGTCGATCTCTGATTTGATGGTTTGAGCGGGGAGAGGCTCGGTTGTTAGGTACAGATTTGGTTTAGAAGGCCTTGGACAAGGTCAGGATCATTCAGGATAGGCTTCATTCAGCTCAGTCAAGGAAAAAGTGCTATGCAGATCGCAATGTTAGGGATGTGGCTTTTATGGTTAGCGAGCGGGTATTGCTCCAAGTGTCGCATATGAAGGGGCGTGGCGAGATTTGGGAAGAAGGGCAAGCTTAGCCCTAGGTTCATTGGTCTGTTTGAGATTCTCAATCGAGTGAGATAGGTGGCTTATAGACTTACCTTTTTTTCACTCAATAGTTATTTTTATATTAATAGAAGAAAAGAAAATACCACAAATAGGTGAATTACAATAAGGGAGTCATATCGCCGGAGTTGTTACCCATATAACAACCGGTCTAACCTTACCTTATAGACTTACCTTACCGCCGAGCTTATTAGTCGTGCATCCAGTATTTCATGTGTCCATGCTTCGGAGGTATCACGACGATTCATCCCATGTGTTAGATTTCAGCACTATCCAGTTGGACAAGGACTTGTCATAGGAGGAGCCAGTAGCTATTCTAGACCGGCAGGTTCGTCAATTTAGATCCAAGAGTTTCCCTTCTGTTCGTGTTCAGTGGAGAGGTCAGCCTCCTGAGGCATCGACCTGGGAGTCCGAGTCCGATATGCGCGGCTGTTATCCTCATCTATTCACCGACTCAGGTACTTCCTTCTTTTGTCTAATCAAGGACGAACAGTTATTTTAGAGGTGGAGAATATGACGACCTAAAGGGTCGTCACCGGTATTCTTATCCATTTCATGCTTCCAAGGACATGAAAACCTCATTCATAGTTGCTTCGATTTGCGTGCGTATTTTGGGCGGGTAGCTAGAAAGTTTATACATGAAATTTTGTGAAAAATGCTAAGCTTTGATATTAAAATGAATAAATTTGGCTTCGGTCAATATTTTATAGAAACGAACCCGGACCACGGATTTGACCGTCCCGCAAAGTCCGTAGGAAAATATGGGACTTGGGCGTATGCCCAGAATCGAATTTCAAGGTCCCAAGCCCGAGAAATAATTTTTTTAGTAAAATTTCTTTTTGAAAATAATCAGGGAAATTTAAAATGAAAATTGATTAGAATGTGTTGGTATCGGGCCCGTGTTTTGGTTCCGGTGCCCGATACAGGTCTCATATGTAATATAAGATATTTCTATAAAGTTTGGTTCAAATCAGACGTCATTTGACGTATTCCCAGCTTAAAGTTCTAAATTTAAAAGTTTTTGAAGTTTGAAGAAAAACTCTTGATTTTGAGGCTTGATTCAGTGTTTTTGATGTTATTACGGCGATTTGACCGTACGATTAAGTTCATACGATGTTTTTGAGTTGGTGCATGTGTTTGGTTAGGAGCCCCGAGGGCTCGGGAGTGTTTCGGAGGTGTTTCGGTGTGGTTTCGAACTTAGGAAAAATTGCAAATTTTTGCTTCAGCCGTTGCAGGTCCATTTGTTCTTCGCGTTCGCGACGCCTCTTCGGCGTTTGCGAAGCTCTAATTTTTTCCTTCATCGCGTTTGCACCGTTGCCCTCACGTTCGCATAGAGTTATTTGACCCTGAGAGCTCAGTCTTCTTTTCCTCTTCGCATTCGCATGCATATGACCGTGTATGCATTGCCTTGCATTGTGTCCTCATCACTATCGCGTGGCATACTACGCGTTCGCATAGAAAAAATTTCTGGACCCCAGCCTTTTACTCTATGCATTTACATTCCCCAACTCGTGAATGCGATGGTCAGTAAGTGCTACCCTTCGCGAACGCAACCACCCTATCGCGAATGCGAAGGGCAATTTCGCCCTGTTATATTTTTAATTCCAGAACAGTGTTATTACGGGATTTTCACAAGTTTCAACGAGCTCGTTGTTCTCCAAGGTTCTTAGGCGTCCATTGAAGCTTTCTTTCACCAAAACTTCATGGGTTAGTAATCCTTAGCTCATTTTCTTCTTTTTTATCAGCATCTAATGAATTCCTAAGCCTAAACCATTTAATTTAGGGTAGAAAATTGGAGGTTTGGGTAGAGTTAGGGCTTTTTTAATTTTCTTGATTTAGACCTTATTTTGTGGTCGAATTTAAAAACAAATTACATATTCGGGCTCGTGGGTGAATGGGGGATTTGATTTTGATCCGAACCTCGTGTTTTGACCAAGCGGTCCCGGTGTCGATTTTTGGAATTTTAGAAAGAATGATCGGAAAGTTATAATTGAACATAGGAATTGGTTTGTTTAGCTCCTATTGATGGTATTAAGTCATTTATGCATATATTCGATTGGATTGGAGCCGAATTCGAGTGGAAACGCGGTGATTGTCGATTGATTTGGCCGTGGAAGTTGAGGTAAGTATTTGGTTTATCTTTAGCTTGAGAGAATAGGTGTTGAGTCTTACTTTCTACTTGCTAATTGTCGAGTACGATGTATAGGCATGGTGACGAGTATCTATACATTGGTTTCTAGCATGACTCTGAGTTGTTATATTGCGAATATTTTGATATTTGTTGTAACTCCCATGCTTAATTGATGATTTCTATATGTTGTAAAGAGCATGTGAATGGAATTGTGATCTTTAAACTTCGTGGAGCGTTGGCTCGAGGTTGAAATAAAAGTTGAGAAGGTATATGAGATAATTAAATTATTTGAGCATTGGCTCACATGATAATGTGAACTATGAGATGAAAATGAAAGAAAGGGTTACTGGTTTGTTTACTTGCCGGGACGTATATACTTGCACTGTTGAATTCCCTTGCCAGGATAATATAGGTTATGGTTAATCCCTTGCCGGACTGTTGCAATGATCATTTTAAGCTGTATATTTAGATATTATATTGGAATGGGTTGCACGCCGCAATAGATATATTGTATTTATTAGGTCAGGTTGCACGCCAGAACAGATATTATATTGGATCGGGTTGTGCATGGCAACAGATATTATATTGGATCGAGTTGTGCATGGAAACAGATATTATATTGGATCGGGTTGCATGCCACAACAGATATTATATTTCGATCGGGTTGCACGCCGCAACAGCTATATGTATATGGACCGCGTTGCACGCCGCAATTGAGTTAATTAATAAGGGATTTGGTTGCACACCGCAATAGTAGTATGATTATGTTGTTCTTTACATTATTTTACTGATTTTCTATTATTACTTGATTTTATGGTGATGCCATTGATTCCCTCGCCCTAATTGATTTGTAATTGTTACTTGGGTGAAGAAGATTATAAAGCACGAAGGGTCATGCCGTGTATTATTTTGGTAAGAGAGTGTTAAAGCACGAAAGGTGATGTCGTGCACTTATTGTTGTTTGTTATGATTCCTTATTATCAGTTTGGGTGCATTAATTGTCTTCTTTCACAATTATTATGGTTCTTTATGTTGGCATTTTCCTTTATTTTGTCACTAGTTATTATTGAATTCATGCTATAATTGCTACGTGTTTACGTGATTTAATTGCTACTTGCCATTTAGCATACTAAATATTAAATAGTTTGTTTGCCCCTTAATGTCTATAATTAATTGGTACTTGTCATTATTTATTTTCCTCAATGAATCATAATTATTGTGTACTTTGGTGTCTTATGGATTTGCATTAATTGTTGCGATTGTTGGAGAAATTTCATTTGCAAGAACTATTAATATGTGAAATTGGGAGCAGGTAGTACGCCTACCACAAGATATGAGAAATGGGATCGGGTTGCACGCCTGTAACAAGATGAAATTAAAAGTGACAGTTGTCTTTATTTCTCATTACCTGTGTTAGAAGTTAAATTTACAGTTTCCTTATTGTTCTTTGATATTCTGATAATCTGCCACTCCCGCAGCATGTTCCCCTCCCCCAGCTCTAATTTCTTATTTTCTGTTTACTTTTTCGATGTATATATTATAAAACTGCATAGGTTTATCTAGGTTCTGGTCCTAGACTTGTCACTACCATCACATTGGGTCGGTTACACTGATACTACACTCTGCACTCTTTTGTACAGACCCCAGTGTTTCGGACCATAGTGAGATTGCTGGATCTTGTTCATCAGGTGTCCCGAGGTAGCGCTGCAGGCGTTTGCAGGCCCTGGCATCTCCTTCTATCTGCTTTCATGTTCCTTACATGTATTTCCAGAGACGGTGTTATATTTAATTCTTTTGAACATTTATTTGTAGAATTCTTAGACCGTATGCGAAACTCTGACACCAGGTCTAGGTAGTCGAGACTCATACAGTTGTTCTAGGTGTTTATCTTCAGATAATTATTGTTCTTCATCCGCATATGTTAAATTCCGTTGTCTAAATGTTATATCTTCGTAATTGTTAAAGAATATAAAATAGGTGAAAAGTTAAATTGTTCAAATAATTGGCTTGCCTAGCTCACATTAATAGGCGCCATCACGACTCCCGGGGGTGGGAAATTCGGGTCGTGACATGACTGGTCATCAAAATTGTGACTTTTTCCCCATCAATTATGGCGTGCAGTTGTATCTGTGTGATCTATAGGTTATCGGTTCGAGCCGCAGAATCAACCACTAATACTTGAATCAGGATAGATAGCATATATCACACTTTAAGAGGGTGTGACTCTTCCACGAATCCTTCGTCAACACATAGATAAGAAAGTATATCCTTTGTCACCCCCTTGTCACTTAAAAATAAAGAAGAGATACACACTTTGGAACCAAAATTTGATGGGATTTAGGATGGAATCGAATAGCGAATGCACTTGCGGTTAAGATAGGTCCAACACGAAATGCTTTATGTACCGAACTGATCAAATCAATTATTACGAATATCCCACGACGCCACATCAGCCTAATTAGTTTCTTTCAAGGAAAATATTTATATATCCACATCTAGTGTTCCTACAAAAACTATAAGAGTCGCAAGTTATGTTCACTTTTATTTATCCAGTATTTTAAAAATAGATTTTCACTTTTAGTATATCAAGACAATTTATTATTATGTCTACAGTATTAATTACTCATTTCAAATAATTTTCTGAAATTCATTCAAAATGTGCATTAATTAATATTGGTATCATGATAAATTATGCATTTTATTTATGATTTCTTAAGCAGTGTACAAAGTCTATAGTAGACAAATAAAAATAAACGGAAGGAGTACTCCATATATATAACCATTGTTAATGGATTGAAAACATATCGTACAAGATATTCTATTTTAATTTGATTTATTTCCGATTTTCACTTTAACGTTTCTAATGCAGGCCTTGTAATGTGTTGCGATATTATCACTTTTAGCCCCTTAAGAAATTATTTGTATTTGATGATCGAAAAAGTAATTAAAATTTTGTATAATTTTTGTATAAAATATAAAGAATATAATTTTTGTATATAACATAAAGAATATATAAATTTTGTATATATATAATTAACAAATATATATTTTTCGGCTATTATTTGTACAGCAGCTATATAATATTATTTTTTCTTATTTATTTATTTGTTAGGATAGGATTTTTTTTTAATAAAAAATGAACTTTTTAGCATCTTAGAATTGAATGGTTGAATTAAATGTTTTAATCTCAGTTAGACCGTCTATGATAAACCAGCTGACAATTTTTAGGCTTCATTTTTATAAAAGTCACCTTCATATAGTCATGTATTCGGTGATCAAAGGAAGCACGATTTTTGTGGTGGGTGCGAATGATTGATATAGAGAAGTTCCAATATACTATATATTTTTTGTTTTGGGCTGATGAAATACATTTTATTGAAACCTATAGGGGTGGTGGAGACATATACTAATAAAACCTGAAAGTTTTCAACCATAATTCGGTACAATAACAAACATTGTAATTTGTTCTCATCTAAAGTCTAAATAGTGTTGCAAATAATAAATTAATTTAAAAGATACACCGGACGTTTGAAATTTAGGATTAAACGAACCCCAAAAGTGAAGTGGGCTACAAAGTTTGTTAGGAGTTAGGCATTTATGTTTAGACTTTAGAGCTTACTACCTCATGGACTCTACGTTACTTAGCTTTTTTTATGTATATGTTCTTCTTTCATTTACTTTTTGGAAAATTACCACTTATATCTATTTATAAGTAGTTTATTACAAAAATTAATTATTGATAAAGTATTATTAATATTAGTCAAATTAAAAAATTAGCTATTTGGAGCAAAAAATATTAAATTTTTATTTTGTTTTGAGTGAGTGTTATTAGAATAAATTGGGCACGGCTTAAGGAGCTTGAATCTCAATTTTGGGATGATTTGGTGAAGTTTTGAGGTGGTTTGATTTGAAAATTCAAAGTAAAAGCTGAACATGAAGAAAAATGATGTGTATCACATATGTATCATATTTTTTATCAATTGTTTATCACATGTATATCCATCTATACATGTGTGTGAGGTACATGTGCCGCAGAATACTTTTTTGAACTTGATTTAATTACGAATGTTGATGCAAAATCAGTCTAAATCACCTCTAATCTTCATCAAATTTTGTATATTGACGTATCTATATATTTTCTATGAATTTCAACTATACATATTAAAAAGGTTCCTTTTTTGTTTCGATTTTTTTATTATTGTATAGATTGTTGTATTTCATTACCTTATTTGCTATCCCGTTCATAAAATTTTATTTTCGTCTAGTATCTAATGTTGCTAATCACGCTTAAAAATATAGAAGGTGACTTTTGCATGTGATTCCTTGATAGAAAGAACCCTATTATTTGATTTTTCAATTTTTGTTGGCTAGCTTTGATAAATCTATGACTAATAATCAGAGGTTGATAAGTTGATATTTATGTGAAACATTTGTGTAAGTTTCCCTTACTTTTTTCTCGTTACATTTCCTTTTTTCAAGCCCACTAGAAGGGCAAAAAGACCAGCACCAAGTTTGTACTTCACATTTAGATATTTTTCATCACATCTGTAATTTTGGCGTAATTTGTAAAGCTGCTCTCATGTAACAATAGGTCCTGTATTCGAGCCGTAGAAAGAGTCTTTTATAAAAATACAAAGTAAAATTGCGCATAATATATCTTTATGGTCTGAATCTTTTTTGGACTTCGTACATAACGAAAACTTAATGCACCGAACTGTATTTACGTCTTGAATCGTTAGTGTTGTAAAATTAATAAAGGCAGCACAGCATACTCCTAATATAGGCAGACATTTAAGGCAGACACAAAAGTAGGTTAGCTTTAAGAAGATGCCGCTGCTTGAACTGAATCTTCTAAGTTGTCACCTTTTGCCCTAAAAGATTCTGTTTGGATTTTAAGTAGTAGCACACACTTGCATTATAAAAGATTTTAGTGCTATGATTAAGTCACTTAAAAGGATAATTGCAAGTAATCGGCTGTAGAGTAGGAAGGGGAAGTGCAAAAAAAGTAATCTAATTTTCTGTGTGAATTCGAATTAATTTTTTTGAAATAAGATTGACTCTCTAAATAGACATATTTGAATACTATTACAGTATTACTATAAAACTAAAAAAAAATTGTAAATGTTAAAAGAATGTGTTACAAGAATCATATTTAAGGTCTTTACTTCTCCTATAGTAATATTGTTATGAAATGGAATAGAGGACAACAACAACAACAACTACCCAGTATATTCTCATTAGGTGGGGTCTGGGGAGGGTAATATGTAGACGAGCCTTACTCCTGCCCGAAAGGGCAGAGAGGCTGTTTCCAGTCGACCCTCGGCGTATAGGATAAAAAAGGGAAAGCTGCATTAAGAAACAAAGGTAAAATTAGAAACACAAGCAAGACAAAACAAAATAATAAAGCACAAGTACTCCCGCAGAAATAACGTAAATAATTATGGAAACATAAGCAACATAAATACAGTCGCATGCAATAATAACAAGCAGTAACTACCATACTAACAACCCTCTGGGGACATAAGCTAAAATACTAATCACCTATGGGTAACCCTACTATCCCATACCCAACCCCGGAAAAGGCGTACGGAGAACTCTATGAGCCCCTAGCTTACAATCCTGATTCTAGACCTCCAGACTCCCCTATCAAGGGTCATGTCCTCGGTAACCTGCATTCTGGTCATGTCCTGTCTAATCACCTCTCCCCAATGCTTCTTAGGCCTCCCTCTCCCTCGCCGACCACCAACAATCTCCAGCCGCTCGCAGCTCCTCACCAGGGCATCGGGGCCCCTCCTCTGAACATGCCCGAACCACCTCAGCCTCGCTTCCCGCATCTTCTCGTCCACCGGGGCCACCCCTACCTTCTGTCGAATAACTTCATTCTTGATCTTATCCAGCCTGGTTTGCCCACACATCCACCTAAGCATCCTCATCTCCGCAACCTTCATTCTCTGAACATGCGAGTTCTTCACGGGCCAGCACTCCGCCCCATACAACATCGCAGGTCTAACCACGGCTCTGAAGAATTTCCCCTTGAGTTTGTGTGGAATTTTCTTATCACACAGGACCCCTGAAGCGAGCCTCCACTTTGACCACCCCGCTCCTATCCGATGGGTGACGTCCCCGTCAATCTCTCCGTCCCCCTGAATCACAGACCCCAGATATCTTACACTGTCCCTCTTGGCGATGGCCTGAGAACCAAGCATCACTTCCCTGCCTACCCCACTCGGCTCGTCGCCAAACTTGCACTCCAGATATTCTGTCTTAGATCTGTTTATTTTGAAACCCTTAGACTCGAGGGTCTGTCTCCATATCTCTAACCTTTCACTAACACCGGCCCTAGTCTCGTCTATCAATATTATATTATCAGCAAAGAGCATACACCAAGGCACATCCCCTTGATATGTTGGGTTAGAGCATCCATCACTAAGGTGAACAACAGGGGGCTCAGTGCCGATCCTTGGTGGAGCCCCATTACCACAGGAAAATGGTCTGATTCGCCCCCCACCGTCCTAACCCTAGTCTTAGCTCCATTGTACATGTCCTTGATTACTCTGATGTAGGCTTCTGGCACACCCTTCGCCTCCAAGCACCTCCATAGCACCTCCCTCGGGACCTTATCATACGCCTTTTCCAAGTCGATAAGCACCATATGAAGGTCCTTCTTCTTATCCCTGAATTGTTCCGCCTTCCGCCTGACTAGGTGAATAACCTCTGTGGTGGAGCGTCCCGGCATGAAATGGAATAGAGGAATGGTATATAAAGGTGACTAATTAAAAAAGATGGTCTGGTACACTAAGCTCTCGTTATGCGCGGGACTCGGGAAAGGGGTAGATTATAAGGGGTCAATTATACGTATCTTTACCCTATATTTATGTAAAATGTTATTCACGATTTGAACTATAATTTCCTGATCACATGACAGCAACTTTATCAGTTACATCAAGGACGTATTGACGTAACTAAGAGAAACTAAGACGGATAGATTCATTCTTGAGTTATTAGCAACTTTCAATTCCAATATCTCTGTACCCTTTTTCTCGAGTGGTAAAAACATTTGCTCTATTACTTTCAATATAGACTTGTATATATCCTTATAATACCTTTAATTGGAATCCTGGTGTATTAAAATGCTATAGAAATTGAGGGCAGAAAACATAGTTATCTCTAAACTTGGGCATGGTTTATTTAGCGCAATCCTTGTAAGGATCGAAATAATAAGGTGTTGTGCGTAAGTTAGTAAAATAAATATTGATTTACGATAATGTAGACAATAAAAGAGAAATATAATAAAAGAGACATAAGCATTTAACGTATTTCGGTCACTACGTCCACAAGCGAAGATTAAGTAATCCAATATATAAAAAAGAATACAAAATATCGAGAGAACAACCTCACAAAGAGACACACACAAATGACAGACTAACAATTGTCTCAAAAAGATTCTCTCGTTAAACAAGATTCTCAAATCCCTAGTAACTATAGTGTGGATGCTACTGAATGAGAATGAATGATCTTTAATTTATAGAAGTCAAAAAAATCTCCTAAAAAAGGACCAGCCAAATATTGAAAAATGGTAGTATTTTTCTTTTCGTAAAAGATAAGATCAATTATGTTAAATATGTGACCCTTCCTTGTAGTGATAAAAAAAATCAAATATAATAAGAAAATCAGGACAAACACTTAACACTCCTAATATTATAACATAACCGATATATTATATCTGCACTACATATATTTTATTTATATGGTGGGTCGTTAATCTGACATAGAGAAAAACTTTGTACTAATTATGAGATTCTTCAGCTAATACTTGTTCACACTAGTGACCTAATTTGTTATCCATAATAGTAGTTCTTTATTTGAGTGGAAATTAACCCAACCCATCAATCTATCTACTTCTTGGCTCATATCAAATGTTAAACACGAACAGCCCAACTATATAGCTTTAGACTTTATTTGTTTAATTCTTTTATCTTTTAGAAGTTACTTTTGGTGAATAGTCAATATGGTGAATGGTGGAGTGAGCCTTGGATTGAAATAAAACTTTACACCAATATGGTGAATGCTGGAGTTACAACGTTTCTTTTTTTTTTTGGGAATTTTATGTTAAAAATTTATTGCTCCGATTAATTCAAATTCATGCCTACTAAAGAAAAAGAGCTAAAGTTTCTTTAATTTATTTACAAGACTTGAATCCAAAAGCTCTGGAACTATAACCTTTTGATCTACCTATATACGTTGTTAGTCCTATAATATTTGGGATCCTAAAATAAGTTTTACTTCGTAAGTCAATCTTTAAATATGATATCTTGTCCTTCTAGAGAATCTTCACTTTTTTGACCCCCAACAATTATTTTAAAAAACGAAAAGATGATCATCACCAATTTAGAGTGAACTTCGACCTACTGCATAAGTGGATATGTCAAACAAGTTAGCCAGAAATTAGCATCTATAAAATGCCGCAAATTAATTTGCTAATCAACAATCTCACTCTAAAGTCCTGTTTTTTCTTTTTAAGATGGCCTTCTATTCGCGATTCCCTTGTAGTTTCTACTTGTCGTCTCTGTTAATGTTTTCACTAATTAGACTCTCTTCGGCACAATTGTCTTCCGACTACTATGAGAAATCTTGTCCAAAAGCTATTTATACAATTAAAAATGCAGTGATAAATGTTGTGGCGAAAGATCATCGAATGGGGGCCTCTTTGCTCCGTCTTCATTTCCACGATTGCTATGTTAATGCAATTTTCTCTCTAAGTTTTTGACTTTTGGTTTGCTTTTGTATATATTTTGTGCGAGTTATTTTGTGCTGTTTTTAACACTCGATCTAATATATATAAATTAAACTAGTATGTGCAAGCAATAAAACTAGTTGAGCCTGAATTAACGAATTATTTCAGAATAAAAAAATGTCGCAAAATCAAAGAAAGTCTAATTTGCTCTTGAACATAGTTGGCATGCTGATAAGAATTATGTCCGATTTATGTGTGAATTGCACTTATTGATTTTTCCATTAAATTCTATTGTCATATTACTTTACTACTTATTAATAAGAGGGAATAGCAAGCACCTCAAGGTCAACATGTGTGCTTCTTGAAATTAAAAGCCAATCTGAGGTTATATTAGTACTTATTCAGTTCATCATTATCTGTCTATATAGCTCAACACATGGGATTTAGCTTAACCTAATTTTAATATGTGGCAGAGATATCTGGTTTTTCATCTCAATCTAACATTTCTGCAAGAGTTAACACCCTCTGTCTCCAACACTATCTCCAAATCATCTGTTGTCTATCTCCTCTTGCTGTTAAGTTCGGATTGTGTCTTCTTCGATCGATCCTATTTTCTAGTGAATATCACGTCTAAAAATTTATAATCTCTACCTTACCTAAACTTCAATAGAACAACCAAAGCTTTGAAAAGTTTTAGAACTTTGGTTAGACCGGGACAAAGCCCCGACAAACCTAACTAGTTATAGAAAAAGAAGGAATTACCAAGGGTTGTCACATGATTAAAAAATTAATAATTGATACTAATGCCCTGGATGTACACGAAGTACGAACTAGTTTCCATCTTGCCCAAGTAGGGATACTGTTTCGTATGTTATTTATTTATTTATTTATTTATTTAGAAAGAAATATTGCGGTCGTTTTGATTCTTATCATATCATATTCTTGTTTAACAAAAAAAAAAAATTTGAGGGCGTTTGAACATAATAATTATGTAATTTCGAAAAAAAATAAAAATGTTATTTGAAAATTTAAGTTGTGTTTGGACGTGAATATAATTTTGGGTTATTTTTAAATTTTTGTAAGTGATTTGAAGTGAAAATTTTGAAAAAGTAGCTTTTATAGTTTTTCAAATTTTCTAAAACTCTAAAATTCATCTTTCAGTGAAAATCGAAAATGTCACAATCAAACATTAATTTGGAAAATATATATAAAAAAAAAAAAGGGTCTAGCCAAACGGACCCTTTACGTAAAAGTAGATAATTAGTAAGACTTTATGAGTGAGCTGGCCTGTTGCAGCAATATTTTTTGTAATATCATATTAATTATTTATGATTGAAGATTTACCAAGTTAAAAAGGGTTAAGAATTAGAAAGAACTAAATATTTGTTTTTGACAGGGATGTGATGGATCGATACTATTGGATGATACTTCGGATTTCACTGGAGAGAAGACAGCAAAACCAAATTCGAATTCATTGAGAGGTTTTGATCTGATTGATACTATAAAGTCTCAAGTAGAGAAATTATGTCCTAGAATTGTTTCTTGTGCAGATATTTTAGCTATTGCAGCACGAGACTCTGTTGAAATAGTAACTACTTTAATCTTTATCTTCCCTCTCTTAAACAAGTTTATAATTTCTTCTATTCAATTTCAACATCCACAGTTTATGATTTCTTCTATTTAATTTCTACATCCTTAAGGATTTGGGACCGTATATAATTTATGTAAATCGGTTAAGAAAAAATATACCGTAAATCCAACTGTTATTTGTGTGAAGATCCTTCGAACTTTTTTTCACATTTAGATCACGCTAAAAGCTATTTGTATTTGATAGCTGAAATATATATATATATAAACTTTGTATAATATTTATAATTTTACACAAAAAAAATTTATTTTTGCTATTGTTTTGAGAGCAACTGTACATTATTATTTTTCCTATATAAACAGGGTGAAATTCAAAAATAGCCAAATTTACAAGTGGTAATTGAAAAATAGCCACGATTTTAAAAGTAACCAAAATTTAGCCACTTTACATGCAAAGATAAATTTGAAAAAAATATTATTCAAAACCCGAAAAATGTTCCAGCAATAAACCGGAGTTCGAATTTTTTACATGTAAACTTTCAGCATAATATATTGGAGTTCCAGCATAATATGCTGAAAGTTCGTACACATACATGTGCACCATTCTCTAGTATATTGTGTTGGAACTTTTCATATTATAGTAAAATAATAATTATTTTTTAATGACTTTACAAATACTGATTATTTTTAAAATATCAAACCAAAAACTGACTAGCCCGTATTATATTCGCATATTTATAGCTCAATGAAGTTCCTTTGGGCTTGGTGCAGCTAGGTGGGCCTACGTGGACTGTCCAATTAGGTAGAAGAGATTCTACAACAGCAAGTTTAAGTTCAGCAAATAGTGATATCCCTTCTCCTTTGATGGATCTTAGTGACCTTATTACTAATTTTGCGAATAAAGGCTTCACTGCTAAAGAAATGGTTGCCCTTGCAGGTAATTAATAACTCTTCTATTTTCCAGTTTTAAAATCATTTTGTGTAATTTATTATCGTTTTAGAAATAATTTGGAATGCATACTTGGGCTTGAATAGAACAGATATAAGCTGGTTTAAGCATTTTTCCCGCTTATTTATTCGTTTGGTAAATACCAAACTTATATACCAAATACTCTCAACTTATGACTTTTCCACTTGTAAATACTTTTTACTTTAATCACAATTTTTATCTAATATTTATAATTTTCAAAACTCACTATCCATTCTACTTATTTCGTTCTTCTTTTCCCTTATAAAAGTATAATTTCGAAAGATATCTTGATCATTCTAAGAGAAAAATATTTATCAGCATATTTTTACCAGATATATCAATTGCTTATTATTAAGAAAACATAATTGCTTACTTATACAATTAGATTCAGCACTATGCTCATAAACTATTTTTAATCAACTAAGACAAACATATTCTAAATACAAAAATTTGAAAAGTAAGAAATCTTGGTCATTCAGAAAAATATTTATCAGCATACTTTTACCAAATATATCAATTGTTTATTATCTCTTCAATAATTCAGAATACATCATTGCTTATTCATACAATTAGTTTCAGCACAATGCTTATGAACTATATCTAATTAGCTAAGCCACTCATATTCTAAAATCTGTATATTCGAATTCCCAACTATATTGGAGATGAAGTATAGTTTGATTAATTGATTTATCTCGAAAAATTTCCAGGTGCTCACACCATAGGTCAAGCACAATGTACAACATTTAGGGAACGTGTATACAACGAAACAACCATCGATTCATCGTTGGCTACAACGTTGAAATCAAACTGTCCGAGTACAGGTGGAGATGACAGCCTTTCAGCACTTGATGCAGCCACCCCTGCAATATTTGATAACCATTATTTCAAAAACTTGGTTAAAAATAAAGGGATTCTTCACTCAGACCAACAGTTATTTAGCGGTGGTTCTACGGACTCTCAGGTTACTACTTACAGTACTCGTCCTATAACATTTGCAGCAGATTTTGCAAAGGCTATTGTCAAAATGGGAAACTTAACCCCACTTACTGGAACCAATGGCCAAATTCGTACCAATTGCAGGAAAATCAACTAAATTAAAAGGGCGTATAAATGCATAAGAACTCTTGAAAGAAAAGAGACGTAAATCCAGTTTCTTCAGAATCAGTAGTCAATCCTATTTTCAATAGGGACAATTGAGTCTGATTTTATTTTGTCGTAGTAATAATATATATGTTCTTGTGAATGAACTCAAGTTTGTAACGTGTTTGTATTTTCTTTTAATTTAAGATCAACTGTTTGTGAGAATAAATAATTTACAATTGTGTTGAAAATAGTACTTCCATTATTGGCCATCACTTTTTTTTCCTTGTAGTAAAATTCTAAAGCTGACTGAAAAATATTGTTCAAGGGGCTACCAGAGAGTATTACTTTTCAACTATGAACAGATAAGGGGTTAAAGTAGAATTAATATATTCTTTATCCTTCATTTCTTTTCAGCAACTAATAAGCTTCAAATTGATGCTATTAAAATTGTTTGTTTTACAAACTAATAAAAAGTCAGATTAGTTTTCAGTTGACAATTCCAATATCTTGAGATTGAAGAACAATAAGAATAATATTGACAAAGAAAGGAGAAATAAAATAAAGATTACTCGACCCCTGATTTAGCACATACTCTATAATTAATACCATCTCCGTCTAAGCTGTTCTTCTGCCATTCAGCTAAGTTGACTCACAATATGCAATTATTCTAAAATATGGCCATATTTTAAAAGTTGCCTATTTCCAAGACAAAATGCGAATCTTACTTAATGACTGCATTGAAACTAATTAATGACCCATGTTATGACTTGATAAGATGAATAGTAACGGCCTAATTTTACATCTAATTTCTTAAATTAAAAATTGCCCGTGAGTATGAATTTATGTATAACGGCTAGAAAAAGTAAATACTGAATCTAGCGGGTTATGTTTGTACACATACATACTAAGATCATTCTTAAAAGAGTAATTTTCATAAAGCACTATCTTTTGATAGTAAATCGCCATCTATAGATATCATTTGTTATATTGCGGATTATAGATACATTTAATGTGGTTATAAGATGTATTTGATGTATTTAAACTATTGTATTCATGAATACGGCAGCAAAAATAGGCGTAAATCAGGGAAGTCCGGCTAATCAGTTGTTGTATTCGAATGTATTCGACTGTATTAATGGAGTGAAACATGGGATTACAGCTTGACAGATTATTGTATTCAATTGTATCCGACTGTGTTCACGGCGTGAGTTAGGGGTTTACAATATGTTTAAAAGAAAAAGTGAATCAGTTAACATAATAAACTCCTAATATAACTCAACAAACTCAATTATAACACACAAATTTTATATTTTTAGTTATAAAAAAGAATCTCAATCGAAAAAATACCTCAAAAACATAGCAATCTTCAAGAAATTATATAATATATCTGAATACATAAATTATATTAATTTAAAAAAATTATGAATACATTCATGGCATATAGTGAGACAGTGAATACAATGAAATACATAGAATACAGCATGATACCTTGAAATATAATAAGAAAAAATAATAGTAAATACAATGAAATACATGGAATACAACGAGATATATTGAATTACAATGGGAAAAAATCTTATAGCATATTTTTGAATAATATAAGAAAGAAAATGATGAATAAGAAATGAATTTTTAATAGATAACAATCTGGTGAAGGGGATGAGTCTTGCGTTTCAAATGCTTCAAATTCATGATGAGCATCTGCATATCTTCTTTAGGGTTATAATCCTGCCGCCACTATCGCATCGTGCTGCCTAAGTAGAGCAACGGTCTTCCCGTACATATCACGTATGAGCTCTTCTGTCTTTTTAGCAACATCATCGTCCAAATCATAGTTGGTTGGAGGCTCAATTAAGTCATAGTCATCATCTAGTGATCCTTCAAAGTCAAGCTGTAGGCCCAAAAACTTAATTTTTTTTTTGTCCAGGGAGAGGTTCTTCGTGTATGGACATTGGGTTCATCATATTCCATCTATCAAAATTTTTATTTACTCCTCTTGGTCTTCGAATATTTCGTAAGAATTTTGGTTGTTTTATGAAAGGGAAAGCGTCGTTGGCTAGACAGAGAAGAGAAAGAGAATCGAAAATTTTAATGGAATAGGAGAAGAGAATGAGATGTATCATAGTAGAGAGAAAAAAATTGTTATTGATTAGCGTATTTAGTGACTTAGGGCTAGTAGGTAATCAAAATTAAATATTTTATTATAAACCTTAAAAGGTATCTAAAAAATATAAATTATTTAAATGATATTTATTTAAAATAAATAAAATATTAACCTTTGCTATAGAGGTAAAAATCTCTTTCTTGAAATACAGTTATAGCATTTCTGGCTGATCCAAATTAAACCCTCTTTACTTTGATGAACTTATATAGTAGAGTCGTACTAAATTCTACATCATGTTCATTTTACAAGAATAAAATCTCGTAAGTTAGAAATAAAAAATATATTTGTGTTTCTTCCTTTTATTGCCAATAAAGTTTATTAATTAGAAAGACAAATTATTAAATACTAATGTAAAAGAGATCCAAATTGGGGGAGTCAATTATATTTAGAATTCATATTCAATAGTTTGACATTAAAGGGTATTACTAATGCTAACATTTTACTGTATAGATGACAAAAAATTCAGGTTTTTTTTTAATTAGCAGAATTTCTTTCTTTCTTGTTTTGTACTTGCAAATTTAGAAAATTGGAGCAGAATACTCAGTCTATCATCATCATCCTACTATATTGAAGAGTTCCACACGCCAAGAAAATGCCACCACGTAGATTAAAAATTTAATACAACACTAAGGAAATAAAAGATAATTACTTCGATTTTAATTGATACCATATAAAACTAACTGGTGCTGAACACTAGGTAATTTTCCAAGCTGAGGAAATTCTGATTTTGAGATTCTTTTCATCGTTTACTTCCTTCAATATGCAACCATCAAATCAAAACTCAAATATGGGAAATCTAACATTATAAGATACTAATAGGGTTTTAGCTGCCTAAAGTTTATTTATGGTTACTAGTTTAATTTGTTGTCTTGACATCAAAAAGAAATTTCATTTGCTTAAGGAATCTCTCGAGAGCTGCAAAATCTTTATGATACAATTTAGCGAATCTTCTATATTCTTTCTTTTAATTCTTTATCATTGTTCGTTAGAAACAAGATTATTAAATCAATTATTAGACTCCGTTGAAAATTTTGCTAACATATTCTAAAGTTACACGCGTATATATATTTGAAACTTTTGAGAAACACTTTTTTCTCAGATATGTCAATGTTATTCGAAATAGTTTATGCATCCCGATTAATTCACCAAATATATGTTATCTCTAACTAGCACTTTTTTCCTGGCCCCTTACGTTTCAAATTACTTCATTTGGAATTTCTTCAACTTTTGTCTCACAATGGAAAATTAGTAAAAGGAGAAACGTTATGATATATTACCAATGAAAGCTAGTGATTACAAATTTAACCAAATTAAGCTACAAAATAAAATGTACATACATATATATATATATATGTGGATGATGTTATAAATTAGGCATCAAATAAAGCAAAAGGGACTTTCTTAATTAATAGTTACGAAAATGCTGCCATTACGCAACTGAGATAATCAAATTTCTTTATAGCTTCATAGCTTGCACGAGAACACTTACACATGCATGTATTAGTAATACATGTTGAGATATGTAAATAGGCAATGATGATACTACTCACATGTAGACCATTTTGGTCATTGAAGGAAAGAGTCATATCTGAGCCAAATAGGCTACTTCTACAATTAGGCTATTTTTGTAATTTGTTTGTCTATGTCTGTAATTAGATTAGTTGTGTAAATAGGCTATACTTGCAATTAGACCAGTCATGTAAATAGGCTATATCTGTAAAAGTGGTTATTTTGATATAAGGGGTCAGAGGTCGTTTGTAATGACCGAGGCGTCATTTTTCAGAAATAATATCTGAGTCTTCTTCGAGACTCTTCGATGCTCTCCCTTCTCTCTACTTTCTCTCTCTAAGTTTCTTCGATATTGTGCATGTTTTCATGGTATCAGAGCCTTGTATAGTGATCCGATGATGCTCTTGTGTGAATCAATGATTCATTTGAACCATTCTCTGATAAAAATTCGAGGTTTTTCTGAGATCGAAAGATCGATGATATTTTTTGGTTCTGATAGGGTTCCTTCGAGCCTCTATCTTCACGATTTGTGACCGTTCCTTCTCTATTGAACGGTTCAATCGTTTATTGTGAAATTTTCGGAGATTTTCCGGTGAGTTTTCAACCTCTAGGGTTTTCTGGTGGTCAAAACGGTTGTTTGATTGCCATCCGGTGGTTTGATACTCATTTTGCTGAGGTTTTGGTTGTCGTCACTACTGTTGCGACATCATTGACGGTATTTGCGGTAAAGTTTTGACGGTTACTTCTAGGGTTCATACCTAGGGTTTCATTTGTTGTTAAAGGCCGATCTTCTCCGGATGCGAAGAAGGACGGTAACATCGTTCCTATTCTTTGGTTGTGATTCTTTGACTGCTTGTGCGATTATTTGATTCTATCTGTGAATAACCTGTTTGAGTTGTGAGTACTGGTTGTTTAGATTGTGAATATTGATTTTTGGTAATATTTGTAAAAGATTTCATTCATTTGAACATGGCTGGTAACACGAGTGGTAATGGTTCTGGTGGTAACTCTGGTCCTATCGATCCTTCCAATCCTTTGTTTGTACATTCTTCTGATGTGCCTGGTGCATGCCTTGTTCCCACTCCTTTTTCAGGTAGTGGTTATGGAGGGTGGAAACGTAAGATGACAATGGCTTTATCTGCTAAAAATAAAATTTGTTTCATTGATGGTTCTTTTTCCCGACCTAGTAATAATGTGAGCTTACAGAGGTTGTGGGATAGATCTAACATGCTCGTTATGTCATGGTTAACTTCTTCTGTGTCATCTCAAATAGCTGATAGTGTACAATATTCTGACACTGCTCAAAGCATGTGGTCTCAACTTGAGAAGAGATATGGTACCCCCAATAAAACAAAAATCTTAGAGCTTAAACGGGAACTCTCTCAGACATCCCAAGGCTCCCTTGATGTAGCCTCATACTTTAATAAACTCAAGAGTTTATGGGATGAATTGGGGACAATGGTCCCAAACCATGGACAGAAGTGCACTTGTGCTGCTAAGAATGGTATTATCGAGGAAGATGATGAAAACAAGATTTATCAGTTCCTTATGGGACTGAATGAGACATATTTGGGTGTAAGGAGTAATTTGTTAATGATGCAGCAATTTTCTTCCCTTGACAGTGTTTATAATATTGTACTCAATGATGAAAAACAAAGAGAAGTCAAGTCTGTCTCCCATATGAGCCCAGACTCTATGTCTTTTAATGTTCACACTGACAGGCCCTCTGCTGGGTTCAACCAGGGTAAATTGTCTGGTTCTAACTTCAGACCTAAAGTCAATTTTGAACAAAATAGAGGAAACTTGTTTTGCAGATATTGCAAGAAGTCTGGACACTTAATTGATAAGTGTTTCAAGCTGCATGATTTTCCTCAAAGCAATTCTTACACCAAGGGAAGGAAATCTGCTGCTCATCTTTCCACTAGTACTGATTGTGTGTCTGCTGATACAGGAAATTCAGGTCTGTCTGTTCCTCTAGGGGATCCTATTGCCAGTCAACCTGTGATACCAGGGTTGAGCAGACAGCAATGTGATCAGATTATGAGTTTAATTCGACAGACTCTTTCTACTAGTGATCAAGCTCCTACTCCCATGAGTTCTGCTAATTTTGCTGGTACTTTGATGTCTGAGAGTCTTGTTTCTGATTCCAAGTTGTGCATGCTTATAAACATAAATTCTGCTACCTGGATCATTGATTCAGGGGCTTCCAATCACATGACTTATGATAAAAATCTACTTTTTGATATTATACCCTTAACTATCCCTTACCTTGTTTCCCTTCCTAATGGTTATAAAGTAAAGGTCACTTGTACAGGATCATTTGCATTGACTCCTTCTCTTACTCTTCACAATGTACTCTTGGTTCCTTCTTTCAAACACAATTTGATTTCTGTTCATAAAGTAATGAAACAATTGAATTGTTTAGTTTTGTTTACACCAACCTCATGTCTTCTTTACCTGTTACAGGACCTTTCTCTGAAGAGGCTTCTGGATCTTGGTAAAGAGGAGGCTGGTCTGTACAAGTACTCTTGGTCACCTCCTTCCTCTTTTGCCTCTTCCAAGTCTTCTTCTACTCCTGAGCATAGTGTTTCACATGTTTGTAATGATGATGTTGTTTCTGATGGCAAACATTTTAGCTCAATTGTACAATCTCCCAGTTGTAATAATGCTGCTACTGCTGATATGAACTATATTTGGCATTTGAGATTAGCACACACTTCCTTTGCTAATATGAAACATGTTTCTGGCTTACCTTTTTCTTTTGCTGCTAAACAACCTTTTCCTTGCTCTATTTGTCCTATGGCTAAACAAACCAGACTGCCTTTCCCTGATAGTACCATTAGTACTACTAAACCATTCCAACTTATACATGTAGATACTTGGGGCCCTTACCATACCCCTACTTCCCTTGGTAGTAAATACTTTCTCACCATAGTTGATGACTTTTCTAGGGCCACCTGGACACATTTGATGGGTTCTAAAAGTAATGCCTTCCCTCTATTAAAATCTTTCATTTCCTATGTTCAGACTCAGTTCAATTCCATGGTCCAGGTTGTCAGGAGTGATAATGCCCTGGAACTGGGTTCCAGTGCAGAAGGGATTTCCTTTTTCAGTAAACTTGGGATTGTGCATCAAACAACTTGCCCTCATTCTCCTCAACAGAATGGGGTTGTTGAGAGAAAACACAGATCCTTACTTGAAACTTGTAGGGCTCTTCTTTTTCAGTCTGGTTTGCCTATATCATTTTGGGGTGATTGTTTGTTAACTGCAACATACATCATTAATAGATTGCCATCCAGAGTACTTCATTACAAATCACCTCATGAATTATTGCATGGTTCTCCCCCTTCCTACTCTCACCTAAGAACTTTTGGTTGTTTGGCTTATGCTGCTGTCCCTATCCCTCAAAGGGATAAACTGAAGTCCAGAGCTCATTCTTGTGTTTTTATTGGTTACCCTTTTGGTAAGAAAGGCTACAAATTGTATAATTTGAATTCTAAGAAATGTTTTGTTTCTAGAGATGTTGTCTTTCATGAAACTCACTTTCCCTTTAAAACTGCACCTCCATCTTCCTCTCCTCCTCCTCCTGTTCCCTTTTCTGATGACATTCTTGACCATTCTTTACTACTACCAACTTCCAGTGATTCTTCCCCTTCTTCTCCTCTTAGTTCTTCTCCTGCCTCTCCTGTATCCATTCCTTCTCCCCTTTTCAATCATGATACTTCTCCTCCTGCTTTACCTGTCTCTCAGCCTGCTTCCTTGCCCAGAAAATCCACCAGACAACATATTCCCCCTCCTTACCTCAAAGACTATGTTTGCCAACATCCAGCCTTCTCTGGTTCCTCTTCCTCCAACTTGGAATCTGAACTTATGTTTTACTCTCAAGCTGCCTCTGTACCAGCTTGGCAGGATGCCATGAGGAAGGAATTTGATGCATTGGATGCTAACCATACTTGGGACATTGTGCATCTTCCTCCAGGCAAGAAACCTATTGGCTGCAAGTGGGTTTACAAGATCAAATATAAATCTGATGGCTCTATTGAAAGATATAAGGCAAGGTTGGTTATTAGAGGTGATACACAGGTTGAGGGTGTGGACTTTACAGACACATTTTCTCCTGTTGTTAAGATGACTTCAATGAAATGCATTATTGCAGTGGCTGTTAAAAACCACTGGCCATTGTTTCAGCTTGATGTTAACAATGCCTTCCTCCATGGTGATTTGGATGAGAAAGTGTATATGAAACTTCCTCCAGGTTTGGTGGTATCTGATTCTGCTTCTCCTTCTTCTTCTTCTACCTCTTCTTCTTCTTCTCTTCCTTTGGTCTGTAAACTAAAGAAATCTTTATATGGGCTCAGGCAGGCCTCCAGGCAGTGGTATGCTAAGCTGTCATCTGCTCTTCATTCAAGAGGTTACAGGCACTCTTTGAATGATTATTCCTTGTTTTTAAAAGGTACCCCTGATTCCCTTGTTCTGGTGGCTGTGTATGTTGATGACATTATAGTAACTGGGCATGACTGTGATGAGATTGCTGGCATAAAAGCCTTCTTGGATGATACTTTCAAAATCAAGGATTTGGGGTCATTGCATTATTTTCTGGGTCTTGAGGTTAAACATGTCCCTGGTGGGATACATCTGAATCAGCATAAGTATGTTAATGACTTGTTGCATGCTTTTGACTGTGTATCTGTTTCTCCTGTTGTTTCCCCTCTGGACACTTCTTTCAAACTGAATGCTGATTCTGGTGACCTTTTGCCCGCTCCTGACCAGTTCAGGAGTCTTGTTGGCAAATTGTTGTTCTTAACCCATACTCGCCCTGATATATGCTTTGCCGTGCAACATCTGAGTCAATATCTTAAATGCCCAAGGGTTCCCCATATGTCTGCTGCTATGCATATTTTGAGGTATCTTAAAGGCACTTCTTCTTTGGGTCTATTTTACTCTAATGTTCCTGATTACTCTGTGACTGGGTACTCTGATAGTGACTGGGCAGCCTGTCCTGACACTAGAAGATCTGTTACTGGTTTTTGTGTATTGTTGGGTGGCAGTCTTATAAGTTGGAAATCGAAAAAGCAACCAGTTGTCTCTCTTTCTTCTGCTGAAGCTGAGTACAGGGCTTTGAGCAAGGTTACTGCTGAACTAACTTGGCTCTCTCGTTTACTTGCTGATCTTGGGGTATCTGTTCCTTCTCCTATTTCTGTATTTTGTGATAGTAGGCTGCTGTCCACATTGCTAATAATCCAGTTTTCCATGAACGTACTAAGCATATTGAGGTGGATTGTCATTATGTTCGCACTTTGCTACACAATGGTTTCCTAAAGCTTTCCTATGTTTCCACTTCTCAGCAGCTGGCTGATCCGTTGACCAAAGCATTATCTGGGACTGCTCTTTCTCCTATATTGTCCAAGTTAAAGGTGGTTTCCCCCCTTAAACTTGAGGGGGGGTGTTGAGATATGTAAATAGGCAATGATGATACTACTCACATGTAGACCATTTTGGTCATTGAAGGAAAGAGTCATATCTGAGCCAAATAGGCTACTTACAATTAGGCTATTTTTGTAATTTGTTTGTCTATGTCTGTAATTAGATTAGTTGTGTAAATAGGCTATACTTGCAATTAGGCCAGTCATGTAAATAGGCTATATCTGTAAAAGTGGTTATTTTGATATAAGGGGTCAGAGGTCGTTTGTAATGACCGAGGCGTCATTTTTCAGAAATAATATCTGAGTCTTCTTCGAGACTCTTCGATGCTCTCCCTTCTCTCTACTTTCTCTCTCTAAGTTTCTTCGATATTGTGCATGTTTTCAATACATGAATTAAAACGTTACAAAAAACACAAATTTAAATTATAATATGTATACTAATTAATTTTTAATACTATTAGAGCTCATCCCAACTTTCCACTAATTTTTCCTCTGCTAACTTTTAAGATTTCTAAACTACACTAAAATACTTTTGGCAAAACCCTAAAGAAACAAAGGGTAATTTTGTTATATATGCATGTATGTCAAAACTTTGCAAGAAATGTCTCTTCTAGATACAAAAACAAAGACAAATCATACATCAACATAATAAAAAATCAGTCCATGTCATTGACAACAGACGAACATGTAACAATAATGGTTGAATTAATTGTATATATAATGCTCTAATTTGTGACATGAAAATTGTGAACTAAAATTTCCAAATGTCTTTGCTTCATTTCTTCCCCTCTCACCACTAAAAACAATATTTTCTTTCTGTTCCATTTCATGTGACACATTAAATTACGGAAAAATTTTATTTTGTATCTTATACAATTGACGATAGTTGTATGGGGTAATTTTTTTGTCTCACAATTTTATGGACCCAAATTTCTGTGGACCCAGAAATATAAGATTGGAGTTCACAAATTGAAACAAAAAGAAATCTCATATAATTAATGTCAGTTATATAAGATACAAAATAAAATTTCTCGTTAATTACTGGTCAAAATACGATATGCTATTATTATGAATGGTGGCACTAAAGTTTGCCGCCACACTAGAAGGGGGCGTATACAAAGATGAAATGGAGGAAGTGGAAGAAGAAGAGGAGACGACCACCACAGATGGCAGCGGAGGTGGCGGTGGTGGCGGAGTAGGCGGAGCTTGAGGCAGCTGATCAGCGACAGACGTGGAAATAGATGCTATAAGACTATTGGCGGCTTCTCTATATTTGTATCTGAGAATCTCAGACCTAATTGCATTAAGCTCAGCTTGTAAAGTTTGAAGCTGTTGTTGTAAAGTTGAAATTGCACCCATGCATCCGTACACTGGATCCCTTAGCCTCACATTTGCTTCATATACCAAACTATTTGCTGCATCTGCTCTTTGACCCACTGGTACCTCCTAATTAATCAATATTTTTAAATATAAAAAAAAACACAGAAGAAAAGGAAAGAAGATCACCCAACACTTTAAAGTAAGGTTTATTTTTCAAAAAAAAAAAATCCAAAATCATCATTCGGTAAAGAAAGGGGTTAAACTGTGCAAAGATAAAAGAACTTTTGCACTATTAGGTCACCTAAAGATAACAATAAGTAAATTATATTTAGTGTGATTAGTTACCTGAAAAGAGTTTAACTTTTATATTCTAGAAAATGTAAATCTTTTATACCGTCATATATATTAAAGTAACATGATATACAGTAGGTTAGACAAGAGAGGTCGCTTTGATGGTAAGCAATCTCCACTTCCAACCGAGAGGTTGTGAGTTCGAGTCTTCCCAAGAGCAAGGTGGGAAGTTTTTGGAGGGAAGAATAGTGGGGGTCTATTTGGAAACGGCCTCTTTACCCTAGGGTAGGGATAAGGTCTGCGTACACACTACCCTTCCCAGACCCCACTAAATGAGATTATACTGGATTGTTGTTGTTGTTGTTGATATACAGTAGGTTATATATAATTATCGTATAGAAAGCCTCATTTGCTAATCTTGAAAAATAAAACAAATGACCTGTTATAACTAGTTAGAATACATTGGAGGTGTAAATAAATTTCATACTATTGGTGCATATAATTGAAATCCGCCTAAAAAATAAGACAAGTAGCATTTCTATTAGAAGTTAAACTACGTACTATAAAATCTGAAGTTCTTTACATTATCAGTGCACATAAGCTAAATCGTAAAGATAAAATAGAAGGAAAAAAAAGTTAAATTGTAAATTTGAGTTACAATTTGTTTATGGTTGGGATTATTACACAAATAGATGGTCAAATTGACTATTTACTTTTTCTAGCCGTTATACATATATTATATACGTATTATACATGAATTATACATATATTATATATATGCCAGCTATTTTTAGTTTGAGAGATTATTATGTGGGTCACTATTTTGGGTTAATTATTTTATTTGTGGAAATGGTCACGTACCAGGAGCAACTTGGAAACATTGCTAGCACCAAAGACTTTATGAACAGCAGCAAATTTGTGGGGTTCATGTGGGGAAAAATAAGGAGAAAATGGGCATTCCTCAGCACATCTTCTTCTTAAAAGTTTACAAGCAGCACAAGGTGTAATTGTGTTTAAGGTTGTTACTGCTGCAGGCCCCAATATGTGTCTTCTCCCCATTTGTTGTTGCATATGTAGCTGTGAAGATGCATCAATCTCTGTCTTTAACTTCTTCCCTATCTCATCCAATCTCTCCCTATTCACAATCAGTAAGAGACACACAACTTTCACTAAGGCTATCAAAATACAAAAAAATAAGTATTCGACGGAAACAAAATGATTCAACATATATATATATATCCTAATTATCTACACCGTATAATTCTGGTGAAGCGATATCAATACTTATTAGACCTAACTGATCTAGTTTCTTAAAGGTACAAAGAAAAAAGAAGTAATTATATTTTACCATGTAAACAACAACAACAACAACAATAATAATAATCCAGTATAAGTGCGGGGTCTGGGAAGGGTATGTAGTGCATACGCAGACTTTACCACCCTCATGGAGTAGAGAAATTGTTTCCAATAAACCTCGGCTCAAAAAAATAAAAAAGAGGAAAAGAGATAATATATCATTACAATATAAATATTAAGTTTAATTACCTTTCTCTTGACATTCAAGAACACCTCAAGGCAGCTCTTTTGATGGAAGATAAATTGGAAATATGAAGATTGAGTAATAAGAGGGGAGAGAGGAAAGGATCAAGAAAGAAGAGAAGGGGTGCTTATATTAGAAGGCAAGATAATTAAGGTTACAGAGATAATTAATGTTCTCAGAATAACTAAAAAAATATAGCTTTCTCTATATTAAAGACGATGAATAATTAATTTATTTAGAGAAGTTTCTGATGAAGACAATTAATTAAAAAAATGAAAGAGAGAGAAGTGCCAGCCGAGTCAAAGCTATCCCACGTGTGACTAATTGCACCTATTGACTTTTGAAGATAACCAAATGTGGTTTGCTTGATTGCTTCACACACGTTGCTTCACTTCATTTTCTTATTTACCAACTTTTTCAAAACTTGTAGAAGAATTAATATAAATAGACGTTTATTCAATAATTTAAATAAAAAATAACTGATGAATATATATATAAAATTATATAGTAATTAATATATAATTTATATATATTGGCTAAAAAATCAAGACGATGAATCCGACCTACTACTTTTAGGAAAATCCCCTATAGTTAAAAGCAAAAAAAGTGATGATTAAGCGATAAGCAAAAGTTAACCTCGGTCGTCCATAAAAGGAATTCATTTTTTTCAAAAATATATTTGTCCGTAGGTTTTTTGAAGTTTTTCGATAATGAGTTTTCCAAAAAAATCACTTTTTCAGAATTTTTAGAGTTTTCCTCACTTACAAAACTGGAATACTTATTCAAACTAGTGAAATGTATATTTAAATATAATTTTAAATTTTAAATAGTATTTTTTAAATTAACTTTAAATAGTTCTTTTTTTTTCTAAAATTACAATTTTTATGTCCAAACTTAATGTGAAGGGTGATTCTCTTTTCTTGCCAATATACGAGCTGAAGTTAGACAGGTATGCTAAATAAGGTAGTCTAGTTTCTTGTCAGTATCCTCTACTTATTTTGCATTCTTTTTCCTACAGAAAGAAAAATTAAGTGTCAACGTTAATAACCCAACTCCTCTACTAGTTGAAAAAGAGGCTAAAATGTCGTCTAGCTCAAAACACTTTCGAGACAATAACAAATAGGCAAGTTTTAAATTTCTTAAATATACTTGAAATAAAGAGACCTAGAGCAACATAGAGACCTTGGGGCATTCAGAGCAATATAGAGACCTTGGGTACTGCAGGCGCATTAGGGTGGAGGAGGTCATGGGGGCTTTGCGAAGAATGAGTAGGGGTCGAGCGACCGGGCCTGACGAGATCCCGGTGAAGTTCTGGAAGTGCATGGGTAAGTCAGTAGGGGAGTGGCTCTCTAGGTTGTTCAATGCGATCTTCAGGACCAAAAGGATGCCGGATGAGTGAAGGTGGAGCACAGTGGTGCCCTTGTACAAGAACAAAGGGAACATCCAGTGCTGCAACAACTATAGGGGTATCAAATTAATAAGTCACACGATGAAGGTTTCGGAGAGAGTGATTGAGGCGCGGGTGAGGGAGGCGACATCTATATCTGGGAACCAGTTCGGTTTCATGCCGGGCCGCTCCACCACAGAGGCCATCCACCGAGTCAGGCGGTTGGCGGAGCAATTCAGGGATAAGAAGAAGGACCTTCACATGGTGCTTATCGACTTGGAGAAGGCGTATGACAAGGTCCCAAGGGAGTATCAGCCACTTCCTCACGTAATTCTTCTTTCTCTTGGCTTACCAAGGCCATTTCTTCCAAATTTGTCTCATGTCTCGCTGCATAATCTGCCTCCAAACGTGCCAGAACAGAAGAATCACTACCACTTTAAAGAGCTTGCCCAACTAGTGCTTCCAACTACTCAACTCTTTGACGGAGTTTCGTGTTTGTGCCACCAACCATGATCTCAAAACTCCCCACATATTCTGCCACTGATTGTCTCGCCACTACCACGAACCTGCTCAGCTCTGATACCAGTTGTCACGAGGGTGTTTTTGATCAATTCCAAGACCACACCCGCGTGGCAGTCAAGTCCCCCGCTTAGCATTGAAATCGCGATAAAACAACAAATAGCTTGGTTCCGGAAGCAAGGATTCCGAGTGTAGCAATAAGAATAACATTAGATAGAAAATACATATTTTTCATCTTGGAATAGTGCGCAGCATAAGGTTGTCAGAATTTGTGTATGTTACAATGGTTGAGGAAGTCATTATTTATAGCTATACCTAGGGAACAAGGTCGTAAGATCAAACCCCTCTTGAACAATAATGGTGTCATTAATGAAGATATAACGGGGGGTCATCAATGCCAAAATTCTATGTAACGGCTACATATTTAATATTGAATAATATTCTTCGTTAAATGTCATCTTATGACAAATATTAGTTTGCTATCATTAATAAAGTTCCGTTCGGGGTCCACCAAATGCCAACCAAAGTTGTCCTCCTCAGTTGTGGTTTTCACTCGTTTCATCTTCTGTCTGCCCTCTCCCTGTGAGGCACCGTAAGAATTTTCACTCAAAACTTAAAAAGCTCGTAGTGCTAAACTATGAATATATGTTAGGAATATGTAAATGGTTCGGACCCTTTTGTACTGATCTATGCATTTAAAAATCAAGAACTAAAGTTTTCCAGAAAAATACAATTATACGGTCCAGAATGCAATCGTATATCAAGTATGTTGCAGAATGAGTTTTGTTGGCCAAATTAAAGTAAACTGTGCGGTCAATTATGCGATCGCATAATCAAAATGCGGACTACATAGTCGTCGCTTAACTTCCTTTAGGATTTTGTGAAGGTCAGTTCTGGTGTGCACTTTTCAATCGCAGAACGTGAATGCCGACTGCATTTCTGCCGCAAACTCAGCTAGTGTGTCCAGTTTTGGGAAAGCATTTTATGGTCCATTATGCGGACCACATGGTACATTATTAAATGAATATAGGTGGCTCCGTAGTGGATAGTGCCGATCGTGTGTAGCGGAGCATCCTTCTTCTCAAAGATCTTGGTGAACCCCTTTCTCCTCCAAGGGGCTATATTGCACATCTTCTATTGAGGACTCTCACTTTTGAGGTATAGTCGGGGCGTTGTTGCCAGTATTGTTATACTTATGGAGGTGCTTGGAGGCGAAGAGCGTGCCGGAAGCCTATATCAGAGTAATCAAGGATATGTACAATGGAGCTAAGACTAGGGTTAGGACGGTGGGTGGCGAATCAGACCATTTTCCTGTGGTTATGGGGCTCCATCAAGGATCGGCGCTGAGCCCCCTCTTGTTTGCCTTAGTGATAGATGCTCTAACCCGACATATTCAAGGGGATGTGCCTTGGTATATGCTTTCTGCTGATGATATAGTATTGATAGACGAGACGAGGGTCGGTGTTAGTGAAAGGTTAGAGGTATGGAGACAGACTCTCGAGTCTAAAGGTTTCAAAATAAGCAGATCTAAGACAGAATACCTGGAGTGCAAGTTTAGCGACGAGCCGAGCGAGGTAGGCAGGGTCGTGATGATTGGTTCTCAGGCCATCGCCAAGAGGGACAATGTCCGATATCTTGGGTCTGTGATTCAGGGGGACAGAGAAATTGACGTGGACGTCACCCATCGTATAGGAGCGGGGTGGTCAAAGTGGAGGCTTGCATCAGGGGTCCTGTGTGACAAGAAAATTCCACACAAACTCAAGGGGAAATTATATAGAGCCGTGGTTAGACCTGCGATGTTGTATGGGGCGGAGTGCTGGCCCGTGAAGAACTCTCATGTTCAGAGAATGAAGGTTGCGGAGATGAGGATGTTTAGGTGGATGTGCGGGCTCACCAGGCTAGATAAGATTAAGAATGAAGTCATTCGAGAGAAGGTAGGGGTGGCCCCGGTGGATGAGAAGATGCGAGAAGCGAGGCTGAGGTGGTTCGGGCATGTACGGAGGAGGGGTCCCGATGCCCCGGTGAGGAGCTGCGAGCGACTGGAGATTGTTGGCGGTCGGCGAGGCAGAGGGAGGCCTAAGAAGCATTGGGGAGAGGTGATTAGGCAGGACATGACTAGAATGCAGGTTTCCGAGGACATGACCCTTGATAGGAGAGTCTGGAGGTCTAGAATCAGGGTTGTAGGTTAGGGGCTCCTAGAGTTCTTCGTACGCCTCATCCGGGGTTGGGTGTGGGTAAGCAGGGTACCCATAGATGATTTTTGTTTTAGCTTATATCCCCCCTATGGTTGTTAGTTATGGTAGTTACTGTATGATATTATTGCATGCGATTGTATTTATGTTTCTTATGTTTAGATAATTATTTACGCTATTTCTGCGGGAGTTACTAATGCTCTATTGTTTTTGTTTTTGTTTTTGTTTTTGTTTTTGTCTTTGTTTTTGTTTTACTATTGTTTTTCCTTTTATCCTATGCGCCGAGGGTCGATTGGAAACAGCCTCTCTGCCCTTTCGGGTAGGGGTAAGGCTCGTCTACATATTACCCTCCCCAGACCCCACCTGGTGAGAGTATACTGGGTAGTTGTTGTTGTTGTTGTTATACTTGAAATAAAGCCCTTTTAGATTTTCAGGCTTCACACATAATACTGTTCCAAGATTAAAGCTTACTATATACCGTTAAATTTCTCTATACTAGTCGTGTTTGCTCCAGTAATTTTTTTATTATTATAATGAAGTGTGCTATTATAAAAGACATATATTACAGTCAGACATCTCTATAATAATCTCTATAACAACACTTCACTATTAAAGTTAAGTTTTTTCTGGAACCAATTTTCATGTTATGTTATAATATATGTTCTATATAACAACACTTCACTATAACATAAAAAAAATTTGGAACAAACGAAGCTGTTATAGAAAGGTTTGACTGTATAACATAACATAAAATATCGATTCCGAGAAAACTTGACTTTTATAGTAAATAGCTATTATATAATATAAAGATGTATTTATAGAAAGGTTTGACTATAATATATAGCTAGAGCCCTATGATCCAAACCAAACCAAAATGTTACTCCCTCCGGTCCAAAATAAGTGAATTTTAGTATTTTTCTTGTGGTTCAAAATAAGTGATTTTTTCAGATTTCAAGAATGAATTAATTATTTTTTTTAATATTGTTCTTCGAGTAAATAGTGTTGGAATATGTGTTAGGAGTATTTATGTGAGATGGTAAATATTAGTATGGTCAATTCAATTATTAATTAATGCTAAAAGGTGAATTTTTTAATTTGAATAAAACTATCTAAATAATCAATTATTTTGAACCGGAGAAAGTATAGGTCTGCATTATTTGATGTGATAGTGTAAAATTTATTTTATACCAGTGACAGAAGTTAAACTGGGGAAATATATGACGTGGGAATATAAAAGCAGTGGGAAGATAAAAGACTTGAAATTTTATAGTAAAAGGGTGTAATGGTGATAAAGGCCTGCTTTAAATGCAAGGCAAATGCATAGATCAGATTTAGTTTGACCCGTAATTTTAGGCTAAGAAGTCGCGCTCATGTTCATACTCTTATAAACCCAACAATTAACCTTCACCCATTACTGTCACTCATATATTAGAGTAACTTTTTTTTATGGTCTTTAGTTTTAGTTCCTATATAGTGTATTTTATTTCTATCGCTCAGCTTCACCATACAATGCAGTTAATGGGTGAAGAAATTCAAATTTTGGTATGTGGAGCATGTGCACATGCATGTGTACTGTTAACCTAATAATATGAATAATCTAACAAAGACTCGTTGTAATGATCAACGGCTTGTTGGTGATGATACAAAATTTGGAACTGTAGAAATGAAGATGTATCGATGGAGGAACAACAGTTCATTGATAGAGATTCTCATATGTTTGTGTCTGAAAGAGATATTTTAGGTTTTAACGTTAATAGACGGAGGAGATGCAATTGTATATAATGATGAGGCGGCTACAAAGAAGTGAACTTAACGGAACATCAGATATTTGGGCTTAAGCATCTTTTCTCACCTTTTCTGTCTTAATAGCCATTGGGCCCAAATTGAAAAAACATTGTTTGGGCTTACTGGAAGGAAGTAGAAGAAAACAGAAACTACACCTGTTAATTTTTGTATATACAAATTAATTTATTCTTTAGTTTGTTACAAGACACCTAATAAGAAATGTACAACTGGCTAGGTAGTTAGAGAATAGATTCCTTTCTCTGTGTATTTATACAATCACTTGTACAAACGTTTAATAACCAGCAAATATACAAAAAAAATTCTTAATTTCTCTTTTACTTTATCATGGTATTAGAGCAGGTTTGAAGTACTTGAAATCCAATTTTTCTTTAAAATCCTTTTAGATACCTTTTCTCCAACTCTTCTCTACAATGGCTACTGAATCTCAGAGAAGTTCTTCAGTTGTTTCCTCAACTCCTGTTGGACCTGGATCTCTTCCAGTAGGTTCCATGGCTAGTTGGTGATGTTGATTCAGCCCAACGTTACTATCTTCACCCTTCATATTACCAGGAATGAACCTGGTTTCTTCAGTACTTGATGGCATGAGTTATGGTAGTCGGAGAAGAGTTATGGTGATAGCCTTGTCAGCAAAGAACAAGCTAGGGTTCATTAATTGATCCCTAACTGTTTGATATGTGGCTATACTTTCATAGTTTCGTACATTATGTCTATTGTATTTTATATATTTTAATGATAAGTTACACTTTATTTGTGCGTAATAGAATCTATTTTATGTGCAGGTGAATTGGAGATGAAAGTAGAGCAAAAAGGATATTTAAACGTAGAAAGTGTGCTAGAGAGCAGCAAAAAGGAGAGGCCATGCAAATGCCAGCACAACCAGGCTTTAGCCTGGCAAGGCCAGCCAAAAGCCAGGCTGAACAAGGTATTAGCCTAGCGAGGCCAGCCAAAGGCCAGACTGAGGCTGGCGTAGGCTGGAGACGCCAGGCCTGGGGCCAAGTCTATTCCGAGTTTTGAAGGCTTATTTCATCTCCTTGTTTGACTAGGACTTGTCCTACACTTTTAGGTCTTTCCTACACATATAAATAGACCTAAAAACGTCACTTTTGATGAGAGATGGAGAAGAGATCGAGTTTGGACACAATTTTAGACATAGGAAGAGCACTGTGCCGTCGTGGAGATCGTAGATTCGACCTAAGGAGGCAAGAACACACTAGGAGCAAAGAGGAGAATTCTTCTATGACTTTTTCACTTCATTCTTCTTATTTGCATTATTGGATATGACTTATGGTATTGTAGTTTTGCATACTATTATGAATAACTAAGTTGTTATCTAGGGTTTTGATGGAACATATTGGAGGATGATTTTCCTGTTACATTAATTTGTTTTGTTTGTATTGCTCGGGAAAGAATGCATGTTTAAGTAGTTGTTGAATAACATCACTCCTAACGTATATGAGGGATCAATACTGAGGATTTAAATGTAGGATTAGGAATAACGAAACCTCGATGTGATCCGAGTGAGTCATACTTAATGCCAGATAGCGTAACTCGGGAGAATATATCTAGTAAATTATGATAATTACTAGGGAGAGAGTTATGATAGTCAGAGTGTTCATGATCAGTAGAGAAGACTTAGGCAAATTTATAGAAGACGTAACGGAAAGGATTCCTACAATAGGAAAAATCATAACTCTAGATCTCCGTAATATTCCCTCAAATCCTTATCCTTGTTAATTGATAGTTTTACTGCCTTCTAGTATTTGTTAGTTAATTAGATAAAGATAAACATTATACTCTTTTTAATTAGGAAATTGTTTGGACTTATGTTTCTTAGAGATATTGAACAACTATAGCTATGCCTTAGTTCTCTGTAGGATTTGACTCCGGATATATAAATTGGATTATATTTCCAATGACCACTTAATCCTTTTTATAATTCATAGTTAGGCGTGATCAATTTGGTGCCGTTGCCGGAGAACGTTGTAGATGTACATATTTCTAGGTTTCAAGTTTCAACTTTTATTTTTATTTTTATTTTTCTTTTGTTGTTTTACTTGTCGATTTGAGAACATGGCATCTTGGAATTATGAGAATTTTGATGTTGGTAATTCTACTTTTAATTCTCCTTATGCATATTATGAAGAAAATCACCCATTGTAAAATTATTAAAATATTTTCGAGAGCGAGTTATGTGCACATCTCAATCTCATGTGTGGAATGTGTGCGATACATGTGGTGGTCAAGATGGTCATTTTCATGATTGTGCTTATATGTTTTATCTCCCCCTAACCCTTTACTGTGATAGTTCTACTTTTTCTGGTGAAGTTAATAAGAACAAAGAACTTTGGGAAGCTGACCTGAAGGAGATCAAAGATATGTTAAAGTGTTTCATGGAACTATATGATAAGAAACAACTGCAGATTAAAATGCAAGAGGTAACTATTCACAATTTTGAGGCTCAAGCTAATAAATTTATTGAACCTTGTAAAGTGCAAAAAGTTGACATTGTGAATAGTAGCCAATATGAATTGGCTGTAGAAATTGCCATTATAATGGAGGATTTTTAAAAATATGAGGAGGAGCTAGTGGAAGAGGTCAGAGTAGAACATAAAAATCTATCCAACTAATAGTTCAGGATGCCGGTGTTGAAGAAATAATACTATAGTCAACTAGGGACGTTGAAGATACAAATTCAGTTGACTATGGTGTGACCGATGTAGAGGAGGTTAAAAATCTTGAAGTTTATGTATTTGAGCGCGTTGGACCTCATTCCAAACACTTATCTACATTATGTTCAGATAGTGAAATGGAAACTGATCTGTATGAGCCAATGCAAGAGTCAAAGGAAGAGGTAGATGAGCCCTGTACTACGAAATTTTCACGGTCGTCTGGGAAAAGTGACACTCCTCGGTTGAAAGACAAAAAGTTCATAAAGTATCATTTAATTTTTGGCTCACAATAATTTGTATCGACCCAAGAGCATGATCATAGAGCAGAATCAAAACTTGGAATCCAATTCATAAGTTCAAAGTGGAGGCAGAAAGTGATTTGCGTTGTACCGCGACATTAAATCGAACGCTTGTTGGGAGACAATCTAGCTTTACTGATTTTTTTTATATTTTTTTCTATTTTTTAATTGTATAATTTTTGTGGTGTCGATTCTTGATTTTATAGGAGCATGGAAAGCAAAGCTATTGGAGGAATCTAACGGCAAACCAAATGGTTGGAACTAAGTGTGAGGTACCCGCACGAATTACCAAGCCTGGGAGAAGTCTGAATACCGCATGAGCTGATAGTGCTTTGGCCTTTGGCCTAATAAGTAGTTTTTTTTACCCTCTTATTAGTATGGTGTTCATTGGGGACAATGCACAATTTTAAGTGTGATGTAAGGAGATTGTCTGGGTGACTTTCTATGCAATTTTAGTTGTGTTAGTTTCATTGAATATTTTTTTTTTATTTTTTTAGAAAAATGAAAATAAAAACGGTTGGACTTTTCCCCATGATGGATATCCTAGACAATTTTCTTTAGGGATTTAAGTCTAAAGAAAAAAGAACAAAAAGATTTTCTTTGTGGGTAGTGTAGTAATTCCCCCTTGGTTTTTCTTTGTACCGCAGTTCTTTTTCAAGGGGTTTTGTTTGAACCGGGTGTAGTTAGTTTTTTAGGGAGTAGGAGCTAGTGTGAGATGAATTGAATTGCAGCGATATCTCTTAACTTTTTATGGCTTGAGAATAGTTAGTTCTCTAGTTGTAAAGTTTAGGCTCAGTTTATGACTCTAGTATAAGTACCTTAAATCGTAGATTCTTAATTTTGCTTAACTACTTTGAATGGAGTGTCGTGATAAAATCAACTCTGAGTGAGTTATGTACCATATGTGTGTAAGATTTTATGTTATTTTGTGTGTTGCATTTGATGTCTAAAACTTGCCCCGTGTGTTTTCAAAGCTAAATAGTACTTTTGTTCAGTATTGGAAGTGATATAAGCATTTCTTTGTTCTGCCAGATATGTATATTTTACCCGCCTAATTGTTATGTATCGTAGTTAATCTCTTTGAGCATGCAATCTTGTTTCTTTGGCAATCACATTACAAGCCTTACCCAATTGTTTGAATTAACAATCTATTTGAACCTTTTCACCTCTCATGAGTACTTGAATTGTTATGAACTTTATAAAAGTTAATGTGTGAGGTGGTTGGTTTGGCTTTTGAGTGGAACTAATGAAATAAGGAGAAAGGTGCACTGTGTTGAAAAATAAAACCCACTTGAATTGAAAAAAAATAGTTATATTGTGGTGAAGAATATTCCTTGTGTTGGTGGCTTTTGATATAACTGTGCTTAACGAAGTATGGGGTAATATAAATTAAAGTGAAGGTGGAGTTTTGGTTTGACATAATTATTGGCTTGAATGTTAAAGTATATGTATTAAAGTACTTATGGAGGTGTAATCACTCTCATATCCAAATGTATCCTACCCGACTCACAACCTACATTACAACCAATTAAAGTCCTGCTTGATCCTAGACTGAATGAGAACGATTAGTAGAGTAGTATATTACGGGCAAGCCTATGGTGCATTTTTTGTAGCATACGAATGTTATTTCTGAGAATGAGTGAATTCTTTCTATCTTGAGTTCCTATTTGTTCTTAAATTTTATTGTGTGTGGAACTATTCATTTTTGTTGTGTGAGAGCATGTGATTCATGAAGCAAAAGTAATATCATTGACCTCCATGTTAGAGTAAGTGAGTGAGTTGTGAATAATGCATGGTACTTGAGAGTCAAATCTTGAGGTGAAGATGTTACACCTTGGTTCTTAGACTATTTTAAACATTCTTGGGGTAATGAGTTAAGGGAGTTGCTTAAAAAAAGGCTGTATCTATAAGTGTAGTTGGATTTCTCGAGGACGAGCAATGTTTAAGTACATGGTAATGATGTGCGGCTATAATTCTATAGTTTCAAATATTATGTGCAATGCATTTTACATGCTTTAATGATAAATTACACTTTATTTGTGCGTAATAGAGTCTATTTATATGTAGGTGAATTGGAGATGAAAGTAGAGCAAAAGGAATACTTAAATGTTGAAAGTATGCCCAAGAGCATTAAAAATGAGTGGCCATGCAAAGGCCAGCTCAACCACGCTTTACCCTAGCGCCAAAGGCCAAGCTGAGGCTGGCGACACCAGGCCTAGGGCCAGGTCTACCCCGAGTTTTGAAGGCTTATTTCGTCTCCTGGTTTGAATAGGACTTGGCCTACATGTTTAGGTCTTCCTACACATATAAACACACCTAAAAATGCCACTTTTAAAGACAAACGAAGAAAAGATTAAGTTTGGACGCAATTTTAGACCTAGGAAGAGCATGGAGCCGCCGTGGAGACCGGATATTCGGTCTAAGGAGGCAAGAACACACTAGAAGCAAGGAGGAGAATTCTTCTACGAGTTTTTCACATCCTTCTTATTTTTATTATTGGTTATAAATTCCAGTATTGTAATTTTGCCTACTATTATGAATAACTAATTTGTTATCTAGGTTTTGATGGAACCTATTGGAGGATGATTTTCCTATTATGTTAATATAGGTTTGCCATAGTAATTTCTGTAATTGTTCGACTACATTTATATTGTGATTCGTTGAAGAGCTCTTAATTGACTATGCCTATTTAGTGTGTATTACTCGGAAAAGAGTGCATATTTAGGTAGTTGTGGAACAACATCACTCCTAACGTATATGAGGGATCAATACAAAGGGTTTAAAGGTGGTACTATAAATAACGAAACCTTGGTGCGATCTGAGTGAGCCGTACTTAATGCCAGCTAATGTAATTTAGGAGAATATGTCTAGTAAATTGTGATAATTACTCGGGAGAGAGTTACGACAGTCAGAGTGCTCATGATTAGTAGAGAAGACTTAAGCAAATTTATAGAAGATGTAGCGGAAAGGATTTCAACAATAGGGGAACTCATAACTCTAGACCTCTGTAATCTTCCTTCAAATCCATATCCTTGTTAATTGATAGTTTTACTGCTTCTAGTATTTGTTAGTTAATTAGATAAAAATAAACATTATACTCTTTATAATTATGAAATTGTTTGGAATTATGTTTCTTAGCGATATTGAACAACTGTAGTTGCGCCTTAGTTCTCTATGGGATTCGACTCCGGACTTGTAAATCGGATTATATTTTCTTAGTCATTTTTATAAGGCATAGTTGGGCGTAATCACGGTTCCAACTGTACACTTGGGTCTTCAAAAGGCTTGGTCTAGATCAAATGACATGGTGTTTTCATGTCTCTTTAACTTTCTTTTAAAGAAAATAACATAGAGTGTGTTATACTCCCAGAGTGCGAAAGATCTTTGGAGTGACCTGGAAGATAGATTTGGTCGAACAAATGGAGCTACGCTCTTCCAACAACAAAAGGAACTAAGTGTTGTGGTACAGGGGAGTTCAAGTGTGTCTACTTACTTCACTAAAATAAAGAGTTTATGGGATGAGCTAGATGCTCAACACATTCTCTGCATATGTGTGTGTGAATGTGATTATGGAGCCAAGGCAAAGAACAAGGAGGCTCATTAGGATGAAAGTCTCTTGGAATTCCACATAGGATTGAAATAGACCTTCATAGGAGTTAGGAGCAACATATTGCTGTCCTCTCTACTCCTTTCAATTGGACAGGCATATGCATTGTGATGTAAGATGGAAAACAAAGGGAAATCCAAGCTAGCCATTCTTACTCAAGAGAAGGGAAATCCAAGCTATCCCTGCTTACTCAAGAGACTCCGCCTCCTTCATTGCTTGCAATCAAGTAGGGGGTAAGAAATCCAATGAACAAAGAGACGACAAAGGAGGTCTTGATGCAAAAAGAAACTCATTGATATGTGCTTATTGTAAGAAACTAGGACACAATATTGAAAAATACTACAGGACTCATGGGTTTTTCACAAATTTTAACTTAACAAAATAAAAGAAGTTTTAGGGAGGTGTGTAGGCAAATGTTGCATTCAACTCAACTGAAACAGCAAATCAAGGAACATCACACAATGCAGGAATTCAGATACTTACATAGGAGAATGTAACTCAGCTTCGACAACTTCTCCATCATGCAAATAAGGGACAACAGGTAGCTTCCACTTATGAAGCTTCTACAAACCTCAGTTGTGCTGGTATAGCCAATTTTTTAACTCACATGCAAGTTTCATTCAAATTGATAATGACTCTCAGATATTAGATAGTGGAGCAACTAAGAATATGACTTTCAACAAACATTTATTCATAGAATATAAGGCTTTACCTAAACCCCTTATGGTTAAACTTCCTAAGTCATATAGAGTTAGAGTTACACACGCAGGTTGAGTGTCAATTTTACCTAATGTGATACTACAAGATGTCTTGTATGTGTCCTCTTTCAGGTTCAATTTGTTATATATACACAAGTTGTGTAGACACCTACATAAGTATGTTCTTTTTACCTTTTTTTCTTGTTTTCTGCTGCAGGGCCCTTCAGTGAAAAGCCCTAGGGAGATTGGTAAAGATAAGGGAAGTCTCTACATCCTCAAATCAAGAGTTTCAGCTACATTTTCTGAGAGTTTACCTAAGTCTAGAAATACTTTTGTATCTAGAAAAAAATCTACTTCTGTTCCCTTTTAAAATTCCTATTTTAGTTTTTATGATTCCAATGTAAAGGAAAAGTTGTGGCACTATAGGAAAGGCAACATGCCTTTGAGTAATATGAGAAATAATCATTCAGTTTCAATGTCTTAATGTTCCAAATTTTCTACTCCATGTGTTATTTGTCCTATGGAAAAGCAATCTAGACTCCATTTTCCTTCAAGTTCTATTTCAACAAAATCAATATTTGAGTTAACTCATGTGGATACCTGGGGACCCTATAGTAGTCCTATATGATGGTTATTTGCATTTTCTCACTATTGTTGATGACTTTAACAGAGGTACCTGGACTTATTTATTACTCCCTCCAGTCCACAATAACTGACCAATTTGCTTTTGGCACACCCATTAAAAAAATATAAAATTCTAGGCAAAAGTAGTTAGTATGACTAAGCTACCCTTAATTAAATGTTGCAACATAGTTAATGTGATGAGTAAAAGACTTTTTAGAGATACATACATAAGGGTAATTTTGGAAAATAAATTGAATTTTTTCTTGGTTATATAAATGGACACTTATTTTGTACCAAAATGAAAAAGTAAATTGGTCACTTATTATGGACCGGAGGGAGTAAGTACTAAGTCTAGTGCCTTCACAGTTTTGAAATCCTTCTTAAACATGGTAAATAGACAGTTTCACACCAAATTCAAAATTATAAGGTCAGACAATGCCTTTGAATTGGGTAGTGGGAACCTTCGTCACATTATGTTTACTCATAAGGGATCATATATCAAACTTCATGTGTTTATAAACTACAACAAAATGGAGTTGTGGATAGAAAACATAGACAATTACTAGAAACATCTAGAGCCTTAATATACATGTCATAACCCATATTTTTCGCCTTCAGTAGTCGTGATGGCGCCTACTCGCAGAAATCTTAACTATTTCATTTTAGTCCTTTTCAACAACTTATAATAACAGGTGATCAACAATTAAATAATAATTTAAGTTTAAATTTAACGGAAGACTTATACTAATATAATCACGAAATATTATGAAAATACCGACATGCGTCTCTATCCCGAAATAGGTGTCACAATATTCACGGACTTTCTATGAATACTACATACAGATGTCTGAATAAAAGAAATACAGTCTGTCTCAAATACAAATGAAAACAGAATATAATAACTGATAGAAGAGACGTCGGGCCAATAAATGCCTCCAGGACTACCTCGGAATCTCGGTAGACTGAAGGCTGGCTCCCCTGCTACTGCTGACCCAGTGCTGCTCTAGTATCTGCACAGAGTGCAGAGTGTAGCATCAGTATAACAGACCCCATATGCTTATAAGTATCTGGCCTAACTCCGACGAGGCTAGGACCAGACTCCAGATAAACCTGTACAATTATATAATATATGGCGGAAAATAAATAGGAATAAGCTGTTCAAATTGGATGGGGTATATACTTCGGGGGACATATCAAATCCAGCAGAAACTTAAAAGAAATATGAGAGGATAGTCCAAAATCTTAAACAAAGCAATAATAATACTGTTATGGAATGCAACCCGATCTCTTATCATTTAATATTGTTGGGGCGTGCTACCCGTTCCACATATAAAACGGTTATAGCGTGCAACTCGATTTAATATAATATTTATTTCGGCTTGCAACCAGATCCAATATAATATTTATTGCAGCACACAACCCGATCCACATATATAACACTTGCAGCGTCCAACCTGATCCAACATATCATTATTGCGGCGTGCAACCCGATCTATATATAATAGTAATAATGTTGCTGCGTGCAACCAGTTCCAAATATACAATCAACATAATCATAATAAATGTCCCAGCAAGGGATCAACAATAAACAACACTATCCCGCTAAGGGAATTCAACAATACAGGTATATACGTCCCGGCAAGAGAGAATCAGCTATAACCAATCTTAGCTCAACTCCTACTCATCTCAGTTATCACCATTTCTCAATCATAAATAAATTCCATGAAAATAAACTAAGTCTTTCCTCAATATCAAGGATTTACCCTCTAAAGCATCCATAATATCATTTAAGAATACAACAAATATCAATTTAAGACACACGGTCATGTTCGACACTAACATATAGATACTCGTCACCATTCCTATACGTCGTACTCAATAAGAAATAATAAGCAAATAAGACTCAACTTCTAATCCCTCAATCTAAGGTTAGACTGAATACTTACCTCAAACTTCCACGACCACTCAAGCCTCAAACACCGCTTTTTCTTTCGAATTCAACTCCAAATCGATCATATCTATATATAATCAACTTCATAGCATCAATAAATGCTAAACAATTAAATTCTAATGCCAAATTATAGCTTTGTAATCATTCTCCCAAAAAACCCAAAAGTCAACCCTAGGCTCGCTTGGTCAAAACACAAGGTTCGAACAAAAATCTGAACCTCCATTCACCCCTGAGCCCAAATATATAATTAGTTTCAGAATTCGACCACAAAATAAGGTCTAAATCACAATTAATCAAATATCCCTAACTCTACCCAATCCCTAATCTTTTACCCTTAATTTCATGTTTTAGGCCTAGAAATCTAGTGGGTGTTGATAGAAATGAAAGATAACAAGTTAAAAATTACGTACACAAAAGATTGTGGTGAGAAAATGCTTCAAAGATTGCCTAAGAACTTTGGAGAAGAAGGGATTTATAAATATTTATAAGAATACCATAATTCTACTGTTTCGGGTCTTTTTAAATAAATGGGAAAAAATACTCATCGCGTTCGCAAAAAGCCCATCGCATTCGCGATGAGTCAGGCCTGTTAGGCCTTCGCGTTCCCGGAATACGGCTCGCATTAGCGGATCTTGGGCTCTTTAAGCCTATGCATTTGCGGGCCAGTGGCCACATTCACGATGAACAGAAATGGTGGCCCCTCCCCAGAACCCTACGCGTTCGCGAGTGGAGGGAAGCGTTCGCGAAGGGTTTCCCCCCTGAGCTTCGCGTTCGCGTCTCAACCTTCACGTTCGCAAAGAAGAAATTGGGCACCTGGGAAGAAATTGGGCACCTGGGATATTTTCCGAATGCGTTCACGAGAGGGACCACACGAACGTGAAATGTAAAATCCCTGGGCACTGAACAACCAAAAACCTGCAACTTTTTGAATTCCAAAAGCCTCCCGAAACACTTCCGAAACACACCCGAGCCCTCGGGGCTCCTAACCAAATATACGTACTAACTTAATATTATCCTACAAACTTATCCGTGCGATCAAGTTGCTAAAATAACCTCAATAACAACAAATTAAACCTCAAAATCAAAGGATTTTTCTCAAACTTCATAAACCATCAACTTTAGCAATTTAGGTATGAATCACGTCAAACGACATCCATTTTTCACCAAATTTTACAGAAATATCTTAAACCATGTATAAGACCTGTGCCGGGCACTAGAACCAAAATCAGGGCCTGATACCACCATGTTTTAATCAATTTTTATTTCAAATTTCCTTAAATTTCAGAAAATAATTTCCTTTAAAAATTCATTTCTCGTGCTTGGGACCTCGGAACTCGTTTTCGGGCATACACCCAAGTCCCGTATTTTCCTACAGACTCTCCGGGACCGTAATTATGGGTCCGGGTCCGTTTACCCAAAATGTTAATCGAAGTCAAATTAATTCATTTTTAGCCAAATTTTGCCATTTTCACAAATTTTTATATTTAAGCTTTCCACCTGTGCACCCGGACTGTGCATGCAAATCAAGGTGAATCTAAATGAGGTTTTCAAGGCCTCAAATTTACAAAATTTAATTTAAAAATAAATGATGACCTTTTTGGTTCTGTTTGTCCTCGAACGGATGGGAAGAAGGAAGTACCTGAGTCGGGGAAAAGATGGGGATAACAGCTCTGCATATTGGACTTGGACTCCCAGGTCAATGCCTTAGTGGGCTGACCTCTCCACTGAACAAAAATAGAAGGAAAACTCTTTGACCTCAACCGACGAACCTGCTGATCTAGAATAGCCATCGGCTCCTCCTCGTAAGACAGGTCCTTGTCTAACATGACAGTTCTAAAATCTAACAAGTGGGATGGATCGCCGTGATACTTTGAAGCATAGACACATGAAACACTTGATGCACGACTGATAAGCTCGACGGCAATGCAAGTCTATAAGCCACCTCTCCCACTCGATCAAGAATCTCAAATGGACCAATGAACCTAGGGCTAAGCTTTCCCTTCTTCCCAAATATCATCACGCGCTTCATAGGCGACACCCAAAGCAATACCCGTCCACCGACCATGAAGGCCAAAATGTGAACCTTGCAGTCAGCATAACTCTTTTGCCTGGACTGAGCTGTACGAAGTCTATCCTGAACGATCCTGACCTTGTCCAAGGCCTCCTGAAATAGATCCGTACCGAATAGCCGAGCCTCTCCCGGCTCAAACCATCCAACTAGAGAATGATACCGTCTACCATATAAAGCCTCATAAGGAGCCATTTGGATACTCGACTGGTAACAGTTTTTGTAGGCAAACTCTACAAAAATAAAAAACTGATCCCACGAGCCTCTAAAGTCAATGACACAAGCTCAAAGCATGTCCTCTAAAATCTGAATAGTCCACTCGGACTGCCCGTCCATCTGGGGATGAGATATTGTACTCAACTCAACCTGCATGCCCAACTCTCGCTGAATTGCTCTCCAAAAACACGAGGTAAATTGTGTACCTCGGTCCAAAATGATAGACTCGGGTACACCATAAAGGCGAACAATCTCCCGAATGTATATCTCAGCTACCCTCTCAGAAGAATAGGAGACTGCCACATGAATGAAATGTTCTGACTTGGTCATCCTATCACAATGACCCATATTATGTCGAACTTCTTCCGAGTCTGCAGGAGTCGAGTAAAAAAAGTCCATAGTAATTCACTCCTACTTCCACTCGGGAAGCTCGATCCTCTAAAATGAGCCACCGGGATTCTGATGCTCTTACTTGACTTATTGATAATTCAAACACCAAGTCACATATGCAATCCTTCTTCATTCTTCTCCACCAATAATGCTACCGCAAATCCTGATACATCTTTGCGGCGCCTGGATAAATAGAGTACCGAGAGCTATGGGCCTCCTCTAAAATCAACTCTCGGAGCCCATCCACATTAGGAACACAAACTCGAACCTGCAATCTCAAAACTCCATCATCATCTAAGGTAACCTTCTTGGCACCTCCTCGCTATACCTTGTCTCTAAGGACATACAAATGGGGATCATCATACTATCACGGATACGTTCCAATAATGAAGAAAGAGCGAACGTGTAAGCTAACACACGACTAGGCTTAGAAACATCCAATCTTATGAATTGATTGGCTAAAGCCTAAACATTCAAAGCAAGTGGTCTCTCACCGACCGGAATATAAGCAAGACTGCCCATACTGGCTAACTTCCTACTCAAAGCATTGACCACCACTTTGGCCTTTCCCGGATGATATAAAATGGTGATATCATAATCTTTCAATAACTCCAACCACCTCCTATGCCTCAAATTCAACTCCTTTTGCTTGAACAAATACCGAAGACTCTTGTGATTCGTGAATACTTCACATGCCATGCCATATAGATAATGCCTCCAAATCTTCAATGCGTGAACTATGCCTGCCAACTCCAAATCGTGAACCGGATAGTTCTTCTCATGAATCTTCAACTGCCCCGAAGCATAGGCTATGACCTTGCCATCCTGAATCAATACTACCCCAAGTCCAACACGATAAGCATCACAATATACAGTGTAAGGCCCTGAATATATGGGCAAAACCAACACCGGTGCCATAGTCAGAGCTGTCTTGAGCTTTTAAAAGCTCGCCTCACACTCATCCGACCATCTGAATTGGGCACCCTTATAGGTCAACCTGGTCATCGGGGCTGCAATAGATGAAAATCCCTCCACGAATCGACGATAGTAGCCTATCAATCCCAAGAAACTCCGTATCTCTGTAGCTGATGCTGGTCTAGGCCAGTTCTTGAATGCCTCATTCTTCTTTAGATCAACCTGAATACCCTATTCTAACACCATATGACCTAGAAATGCAACTGAACTCAACCAGAACTAACACTTCGAGAACTTCGCATATACCTGACTATCCCTCAAGGTCTGAAGAACCACTCTAAGGTGTTGCCCATGCTCCTCCTGTCTGCAGGAATATATCACTCTATCATCAATAAAGACTTTTACAAATGAATCTAAATAAGTCCTGAACACTCGGTTCATCAAATCCATAAAAGCTGCTAGCGCATTTGTCAACCCGAATGACATAACCAAGGACTTATAATGCTCGTACCGAGTGCGGAAAGCTATTTTAAGGACATTAGATGCCTTAATCCTCAATTGATGGTAGCCAGATCTCAAATTAATCTTTGAAAATACTGAAGCTGATCGAACAAATCATCAATCCTCGGCAGCAGATACTTATTCTTGGTTGTAACCTTATTCAATTGCTTAGTAATCTATACACATTCTCATTTACCCATCCTTCTTTTTAACAAATAACACTGGCACACCCCAAGGCAAAACACTGGGTCTAATATAACCCTTCTCAAGCAAATCTTGCTACCGTTCCTTTAACTCTTTCAACTCAGGCAGGGCCATACAATACGGCAGGATAGAAATGGGCTGAGTACCCGGAGCCAAATCAATGCAAAAGTCAATATCCCTAGCATACCCGGCAAGTCTAAAGGAAATACCTCAGGAAACTCCCGAACAACAGCCAGATAATCAATAGAAGAGACCTCAGCATTAAAATCGCGAACATAAGTCAAATAGGCCAAACACCGTTTCTCAACCATACACCGAGCCTTCATATAAGAGATAACACTATGGGTAAAGTGACAGAAGTCCCTCTCCAATCTAAATGACGCAAACCCGGTAAGGCCAAAGTCACAGTCTTGGCATGGCAGTCCAAGATACCACAGTAAGGTGATAACTAGTCCATCCCCAATATACATCGAAATCGACCATGCTAGAAGCAACAAATCTACACGAGTCTCAAGACCCCCAATCACCACAATACAAGAACGATGGACTCGATCTACCATGATAGAATTACCCACTGGTGTAGACACATATACAGGGACACTCAGAGAATCACTAGGCATAACCAGATACAGTGCAAAATAACATGACATATGCGAGTATGTAGACCCTATGTCAAATAACACTGAAGCATCTCTATCATAAACCAAAATAAAACCTGTGATAATCACATCTGAAGCCTCAGCCTCAGGCCTTGCTGGAAAAGCATAACATCGGGGCTGGGCCCCACCACTCTGGACTACATCTATGGGAAGACCTACAACTGGCTAGCCTCCACCTCTAGAGATCTGAGCTCTACCTCAAAATCCTCTACCTCCACCTCTAGCACCTCTACCCTTACCTCTAGCTAGCTGGGGGGGGGGGGTCTGTGGAACACTTGGTGCCGAAACCATAATACGGGAACCATACTGCTACTACTGAGTATCTACCAACCTCGGGCATACCCTCTGAATATAACAATACTCACCACACTTATAACATCCACCTGAATGCTGGGGCTGAGGAAACTGAGACTGACCCTAATGACTTGAATGACTGCCCTGAAAACTCTGGATCGGTGATGCACTAATATAAGCTGGTGGTGCACTATAGGGCTGCTGATCAGAATATTACATATGAGGACCACGACCACCTGAAGCACCGTGACAAACCTGAAGAGTTGACTGAAAGGCCCTGGGAGGATGGCCTCTACCATATGAATCTCTACCTCTAGATGAGGTACCACTAAATCTGCCTGAATGACGGGGTCTCTTGTCTGCCCCATGACCTCCCCCTTGTGATAGTACTATATCATCTCTTCGGGCCATATTTGCCGCCTCCTGGAAGGATATTTCACTCCCAGTCTCTCTATCCATCTAGAGGCAAATCGGTTGAATGTGCCTATCAATAAACCGTCTCACTCTCTCCATCTTACTGGGAAGTATAATAAAGGCACGGCTAGCCAAATCTATGAATCCGGTCTCATGCTAGGTGACACTCATGGATCCCTGCTAGAGGCGCTCGAATTGTCTCCGATAGGCCTCTTGCTGTATAACAGGGAGAAACTTCTCTAGAAATAGCTATGTGAACTGCTCTCATGTCAAGGCTGGTGATGTTGCTGGTCTAGTTAAGCAATAATCCCACCACCAAGTCTTGGCGTATCCAGACAGCGAAATATGGCAAAATCGACCTCGTTAGTCTCAATAATACCCATGTTCCCGAGGAACCTTGTGACAGCTGTCCAAATAATCATAGGGTTCCTCAGAAGATGCATCGCTGAAAGTGGTAGTGAAGAGCTTGGTGAACCTCTCCAATCTCCACAAAGCATCAGCAGATGTGGCTGCACCATCACCTGTCTGAGCTACGACACCAGCTAAACTGCTCCAACTGGGTGAGCCGTTGGAGTCTGAAACTGGGGAGCTACCTTCTCCGGAGTGCGAGTAGCAGGAGTTTGGGCTCCTCCTCCAGCCTGAGAGATGGCTGGTACTACAGGAAGTAAATAAAACCTGGTGACACTCTCCATAAGGCCCACTAAACAGACCAAAGCATCCTGAAGAACTGGGGTAGAAATAAACCCCTCTAGGACCTGAGTTGGGCCTACCGGAACTGCTGGGGCTGTAACCTCATCACCAAAATCAACCTGAGGCTCCACTACGAGTGTTGCTGCCCTGGGCTGAGCTCTGCCATTGTCTTGGCCTCTAACACGGCCTCGCCCTTTGCCCCTCGTGGGAGATGCTGCCGGGGGCTCGGGCTGCTGATCAGTAGATGAGGAAGCGCATGTTCTCTCCATCGGAAAGAACATGGAAGAAATTCAATGAGCATTGGAAAACCAAACCGCACGACAAGAAAGAGCAAATGTGAAGTTTTCCTAACATTGTAGCCTCTGGGGGATAAATACATATGTCTCTGTACCAATTTCTCAGACTTTACTAAGCTTGTCCATGAATTGTGAGACTTATGTAACTTAATTTCTGATACCAACTTGTCACAATCCAAATTTTTCACCCTCGAGAGTCATGATGGAGCCTACTCGTAAAAGCTAGGAAAGTGACGAAATTTAGATCTTAAATCTTTCATTTTAGTCCTTTTCAATAATTTATAATAAAAGGTGATCAATATTTAAACAATAGCGGAAGTTAATATTTAGCAGAAGACATATACTAATATAATCCCAAAATACTATGAAAATACCGACATGCGTCTCTACCAAGAAACTGGTGTCACAATATTCATGAACTGTTTATGAATACTACATACAGATGTCTGAAGAAAAAAAAATACAGTCTGTCTCGAATACAAATGAAAACAGAACATAAAATTGATAGAAGAGACTTTGGGCCTGCGAATACATGCAGGACTATCTCGGAATCTCGGTGGACTGAAGGCTGGCTTCCCTACTGTTGCTGACCCATTGCTGCTTCGATATCTGCACAGAGTGCAGAGTGTAGCATCAGCACAACCGACTCAATGTGTTGGTAAGTGTCTGGTCTAACCCCAACGAGGTAGTGACAAGGCTAGGACTAGACTCGAGACGAACCTATGCAATTATATATTATATAATGGAAAATAAACAGGAATAAGAAGTTCAAATGGGAGGGGGTACATACTTTAGGGCATATCAAATCCAGCAGAAACTTAAAAGAAATATGAGAGGACAGTCCAAAATCTACAATAAAGCAATAATAATATTGTTATGGCACGCAACTTGATTCCTTATCATTTAACACTGTTGCGGCATGCAATCCATTCCAAATGTATAACTGTTTCAGCGTGCAACCCGATCCATATATAACTATTACAGCGTGTAACCCGATCCAACATATCATTATTGTCGCGTGCAACCCAATCCATAAATAATAGTAATAATGATGAGGCGCACAATCCGTTCCAAATATACAGTCAACATAATCATAATAATCATCCCGGCAAAGAATCAATAATAAACTACACTATCCCGCCAAAAGAATTCAACAGTACAGGTATACACGTCTCGGCAAGGAAGAATCAGCTATAACCAATCTTAGCTCAACTCCTACTCATCTTAGTTATCACCATTTCTCAATCATAAATAGATTCCACAACAATAAACTAAGTCTTTGCTCAATATCAAGGATTTACCCACTAAAGCATCCATAGTATCATTTAAGAATACAACAAATATCAAATTAAGACTCACGGTCATGTTCCATACCGATATTTAGATACTCGTAACCATGCCAATACGTCGTACTCAATAAGAAACAATTAGCAAATAAGATTAAACTCCTAATCCCTTAAGCTAAGGTCAGACCGAACACTTACCTCAAACACCGTCTTTCCTTTCAAATCCGACAAATCAATCGTATCTATAATAATAAACTTCATGATATTAATAAATGCTAAAAAGTTCAATTCCAAGGCCAAATTATAGCTTTCTAATCATTCTTCCCAAAAACTCAAAAATCGACCTCGGGCCCGCTTGGTCAAAACACGAGGTTCGAACCAAGATCCAATCCCCCATTCAGCCATGAGCCCAAATATATAATTAGTTTCAAAATTCAACCCCAAAATGAGGTCTAAATCATAATTAATCAAAAATTCCTAACTCTACCCAATCCCTAATTTTTTACCCTTAATTTCATGTTTTAGGCCTAGAAATTGAGTGGATATTGATAGAAATTAAGGATAACAAGTTAAAAATTACATACCCAAAAGATTATGGTGAGAAAATGCTTTAAAAATCACCTAAGAGCTTTGGAGAAGAAGGGGTTTATGAGCTTTTTATAAAAATTCCGTAGTGCTACTTTTTCTGGCCTTTTAAAATAACTTGGCAAAAATATTCATCGCATTCGCAACAGACCCATTGCGTTTGCGATGAGTCAGGCATGTTAGGCCTTACCGTTCGCGTAATACGGCTCGCGTTTGCCGAGCTTTGGCTTCTCAACCCTACGCGTTCGCGAGCCAGTGACCGCATTCACAATGAACAAAAATGGTTACCCCTCCCCAGTACTTTACGCATTCGCGAGTGGAGGGATGCGTTCGCGAAGGGTCCCCCCTCCCCCTCATCCTCGCGTTCGCGTCTCAACTTTTGTGTTCGCGAAGAAGAAATTGGGGAACTGGGATATTTTCCATACGCGTTCGCGAGAGGGACCACACGAACGCGAAGGGTAAAATCCTTGGGCACTAAACAGCCAAAAACCTGCAACTTTTTTAGTTCTAAGAGCCTTCCGAAACACATCTGAAACATACTCGAGCCCTCAGGGTTCCTAACCAAACATACTTACTAATTCAATATCATCCAATGAACTTATCCGTGCGATCAAGTCGTTAAAATAACCTCAATAACAACTAATTAAACCTCAAAATCATTTTCTCAAACTTCATAAAACATCAACTTTAACAATTTAGGTCCGAATCACGTCAACCAATATCCGTTTTTCACCAAATGTTATAGAAATATCTTAAATCATATATAAGACATGTATCAGGTACTGAAACCAAAATACATGCCCGATACCACCATGTTATAATCAATTTTTATTTCAAATTTTCTTAAACAATTTCAAAATTAATTTCATTTAAAAATTTATTTCTCGGGTTTGGGACCTTGTAATTCTATTCCATGCATACGCCCCAAGTCCCATATTTTTTACGGACCCTGCGGGACCATCAAATTACGGGTCCAGGTCCATTTATTCAAAATATTGACTGAAGTCAAATTAATTAATTGTATAACCAAATTTTTACCATTTTTTTACAGAGTTTTATATATAAGCTTTCTGGTTGTGCTCCCGAAATACGCACGTAAATCGAAATAAATCTAAAAGAGGTTTTTAAGGTCTCAGAAATACAAAATTTTAATTTAAAAATAAGTGATGACCTTTTAGTTCATCATAATACCAATCACATTTTCCTATCACATGTTGGGAAGATTGTTTATTGACAACAATTTACTTAATTAACAGGTTCCCTTCAAAGATTTTAACTTCAATACCCCTTATGAAGTTCTATTCAAAGCCAAACTCAATTATACAAAGCTTAAGTATTTTGGTTTCTTATGTTTCTCCACTATACCGCATAATAGACTAAAGTTTGAGCTAAGCGCTCTGCCTTTTATATTTTATTAGGGTATCCATATGAGAAGAATTGATATAAGGTGCTCAATCTACAGACTCTTAAGACTTTTGTCTCTAAGGATGTCATTAGTTTTTTCCTTTTGCTTCTGTAAACATTAGTTCTTCTCCTAATCCTTCTTTACCTTTTGCTAAAGTTAACACCAGAACTCCTTTTTTTATGATTCACCTATCATTCCTTCAACTCACGTTTCTCATGTTCACTACTACAAAAAGATCTTTAGTGATAATTATTTAATAGCAATAAATTAATTGTCGATATTGAATCTATGAAAGTCCAATATTACCGACAATTGAATATTTCCCGAGAAAGAAAACCTTTTTACTGAAACTTGAAAATAATGGCCTAAAGGCATGCCTTTTACAATTATTATAAGTGTTCCTTCTTTCTGATTAATCCTTCTATATCTTTTTCAACTCCCTCCATATATTTTTCATATAACTCCAATTTTTTTCTAAGTTAAGTATTTTTATAAGTTTTTAGTTTGTTTTTTTGGAAAACCAACGCCTTAGTGTAAATTCGCAAAAGAATTGAAAAAGTTTGAATGGCTCTTAATTGGCTTTTCTATTCACATCGTAGAACTAGACTTAAAGAGATTTAAAAAATGTGATGAATATGGCCTTAGAGAAAGAAAGGTTCCTAAACCTTGCCCGGCTAGGTGGAATTGTATGTAAGAAAGTTTAGTAGTTGCATACGAATATAGAAACCGAATTAATGCAACGTTTAATTCTCGGGTAGGTGGTGAAGATGATAATGAAATGCTTACTACCCAAGATTGGACGAATGTTAAAATTCTTTTAGGTTTTTTAGAACATTTTCAAGTTGCTACAAATGCATTTTCTGGACAATATTATCCTACTATTTCAAACTGTTTAGTTTTATATTGCCGCACTAGCTGATTTGTTTGTTGAATTTGGCGAGGGTGGGGATATTTATGAACTTGCTATAAATGAAATGAAACAAAAATTTAAAAAATATTTTTTCCCTATCCCTCCTATTTTTGGTGTTGCTGCAATGTTAAATCCTACAATGAAATTGGTGGTATTAGTGCCTTGTTGTACTCATTCCATTGGGGGAAGGAAGATTAAGAAAGATATGCCATTCTTGGGCAATAAAAATTATAAGACATATCCTTGAATATCTTTTTTCTCAATATTTCTTTGTCTTTACTTCGATATATACTACAAGAAAATATATACGAGAATATATATACATAACATACAACCTAAACTACAAGAAAATATATAAGTAATAACATATATACATAAGATACAATATATATAAGAGAATATATATACATTATACATAAGAGATATAATATATATACTACAAGAATATATATAAGGAAATATACATATATACAAAATATACAATATATACTAATTAGATATACTAATTACTAGTACCGCCATTGGCACATCTTCTTTTGGTTTTTTTCTTCCTTTTAATGGTGGTATTAGTACCTTGTTGTGCTCATTCCATTGGGGGAAGGAAGACTAAGAAAGATATGACATTTTGGGTAATAATATATACATAATATACAATATATACTAATTACTACAATACAATATATACATAATATACAATATATACTAATTACTACAACATATACAATAAACTATATATTATATATACTATACTAATAACTTAGTACACTACATAAAATATATTCTACACTATACTAATAACTACTATACAACATAATGCCTTTAAAAAAAATCGGTCAGACCCGCCAGGCCCAGGACCACTTTGGGCTTAGGCCCGTCACGGGCTGGTCTCAATCGTCAGGACCGCCAGGCCCGAGACCGCCAGGCCCAGCAACGCCAGGCCCGGCACACAAAGCCTGGGACCGTCAGGCCCGGCCCGTAAGTCCCGTTTAGGCCCGGGCCGGGCCAAAATACACCCCTAGTTTTGACCCCTTTCCTTATAGTTTATTTCTGTTATTTTTAGTTAATAGTTTTCCTATTATCTTTTGTAGATAGCGACTTCGCTAAAGGAAGGAATGAAAAAGATAAATTAAATTAGTTTTATAGTGCATTTCATCAAAATGATCTCACTTGGATTTGCGATAGTAATTGAAAATACAACATTGGAACTCTAGAACCAGAATATTTGCAATTTAAAATATTTCCAAGTATGAATTATATGTATGTTTTATAGCGACTTAACCCTGAATGTCGAAGTATAATATTGAAATGTAATATTTTGGCCACTGATTGTTGTGAGATATTATTCTCCTTAGTTCTTCGTATTCCATTCACCAAATAAAACAATTTGATGTATGTAATATTTATAGACAGTCCGTGAATGTTGTGACACCGGTTTTTAGGTAGAGACATATGTTGGTTTTCGTATGATTTTAGTTTTATATTTGACTAAGTCTTCCGCTAATCTCATATTTTGCTGTTATTTAATATTTAACGCCTGTTAAATGCAAGTTATTAAAAAGATTAAAATAAAGGATTAAAGATTTTCGAATTTCGTGACTTGTCTAACTTTTATAAGTAGATGTCATCACGACTTTCGAGGGTGAAAAATTCGGATCGTGACATTAATACAATTGGTTTAGGATACCATGACAAGCCTTTTGTCCAAATCAAAAAGAGAGGTCCATTTTGGCAGCCCAAAATTCGACATTGGACTTAAATAGAGGTGGCAAAATAGTTATTGGGGACATTTGTATTTATATCCGTTTTTTGAGTCACATTTTAACTTATGCTTGTTTTGCAAAAAAATTATAAGTTTACCCACTTTTTCACGTAACTTCAGCATGCAAGGCTGAAGTAGCAAAGGCAATCACGCAAAATTTCAGCATTCTAGTAGACGGACTTGAAGTAGCAAGTGTGCTGAATCAAGTGTGCTGAAGTTTTTGTTTGGATTGCTGAACTTAAGCATAATAGCTGAAGTTTTGTTCTCTATTTGCTGAAGTTTTTATTTGTAATTGTTGAGCTTAAGCATAGTAGCTGAAGTTTTATTCTCTATTTGCTGAAGTTTTTGCTTGTAATTGCACTAGATAAGCTGAAATTTTTTTGTCGTGGATTCATCAGTTTTATCATTAAGCTTTTTCAAAAACTTCAGCAGTAAATGCTGAAGTTATTTAGTTCATTTATAAAAATTTCAGTACTAAATAAGCTGAAGTTTTTTTGTCGTGGATAAGCTTTTTCAAAAACTTCATCAGAAGATGTTGAAGTTATTTAGTTAGTTTGTAAATACTTCAACACTAAGTAGATGAAGTTTTTTGGTCAGGGATTGTGTTTGGTATAACGGAAAATATTTTCTTGAAAAACAAGTAGTAATCTTATTTATTTTCCGATGTTTGGTACGCAAATTAAGGAAAATGACTTTTCAAGAGTATTCATAAATAGTTAGATATAAATTTGAAGCCATAAACTTTCATACCAACAATATTCCGAACCCACAAGTTTCATAAACTTTCGAACCGCTAAACTTCGAACGCGTAATCTATATAATTTCTAAACCTGTAAACTTCCAAACACATAAACCTCCAAACTCATAATTTTGGAACTTGTAAAATTTTAAGCCTTTAAACCGATAAATAATAAAATTAAAACTGAAAATTATATTTAAAATTTTTTTCAAAGGGGGGAGGGGGGAGGGGTGTGTGGGTGGTGAATAGGGGGTGGGTGGAGGGTTGGGGCGCAGTAAAACAAAAAAAAATAGAAATTTAAATTACAAAAAAAGGTAAAACTTTTTTTATGTGGGGGGAGGGGTTGGGGTGGGTTAGTGAGAGTGGGGGAGGTGGAGAAGGAGTTTTGGATAATGTTTTTCCTTCTCTTGGTAAGGAAAATATTTTTCTCCAATTGGAGGAAAATGAATTGACAAGGAAAATATTTTTCAAAATATTTAAGCCAATCAAATATTGGAAAATTAGAAAACATTTTCCGAAAAATGTTTTCGTTCCTACCAAACACACCCATGGATTCATTAGTTTTCTCATAAAGCTTGTTCAAAAACTTCAGCAAAATATGTTGAAGTTATTTAGTTCATTTGCAAAAACTTCAGCGCTAAATAAGCTGAAGTTTTTTTGTCCCGGATTCATTAATTTTGTTATAATGACTACTATAAAATAATCAGATTGTCAATACTATCTAATCATAAAATTTTGAAAACAAATAAATGTGAAAAGAACAGAATTATCATGAAAAGAATCACTAAGTGTGACCTTAAACTTCCCATACTTAGAAATATTCACAAATTATTGTCTACTAACTTACGTAAGTTTATTTTTAAATAATCTGATAAATATACTTATGGCAATCATCCCATGAACTGAAGTTTAATAGGAGCACCAACAATAGCAGAAGAAAGAAGAAGAAGAAGAAGAAGGAGGAGGAGGAGGAGGAGGAGGAGAAAGGGGGCTAAAGTTGTTTAAAAAGTGGGTATAAGTTAAAACATTTTAAAAAACGAGTATAAGTTAAATGGAGGCGACCAAATAGGCGCCCCGTACAATTTTTACCCGTTATCCACTCATATTATCCATCAAAAAATAGGTTGGATAATGAACCATTTTAAAACGGGTCGAATATCGATAAAGAATCATTTTATCCGCTTAGAAAATAATTAACCAAATGGATAACTAATGAGTTTAACTTTTATATTTGTAAAGCCTCAAATTGGAGTTTCTCAAGCTCAGAAGATTAGGAATTCTCTCATAAACGATCATATTTAAGAAGCCATGAATAATATAAATATTCATATTATTCGCCGGATAAACCCACTTTTTTCCGTCTTAAATACAAGGTCGGGTCGGATATTTATTCATTTTTAAATTGTTTGTTTTAACCCGCTCATATTCGACTCGGTCCGCCCGTTTTTCACCCAGGCTTAAATATACCGTTTGAGATGACATATACCCCTCTTTGGATCAATTATTCTTTAAATTTCGGCGTTTCGAGAAAAAATGAAAAAAATGATCCATTATGTTTGAAGGTGGTTCAAAGTAATCTTTTAAATTTACACTAAACAGTTTTAGTAGATTTAGTAAAAGTGTTAATCAAATATTTAATAGTTTATGTTCATTAGATTTAAGGAAACCTGCAGGGGAAAAAAGAGTTAGAACTTTAAACACCAAGAAAGTCTCATCAAATCCTAAAAAATACACACACAAATGCTTCACTAGACACCCAAAATAGCATAAATTACATCTCAAAAAGTTGTATCAGTCTCTTGGAATAGATCAAAAATAACAAACACTATAAAATTGGTTCCTCTAAATGTGAGTTCTCGGTAATTTCTTTTCTTTTCATAAATTTCCGTCAAATCCAACATACAGAATTCCTTAAATATTTGATTGAGAAAAGAAGTATTGACTTTTGACAAACTTAAAGGCGAAAGCCTGCTTAAAGCATACTTAAGGGACTAAGTCGAAACCTGCTCTCAAATATAAGGGATCATTTTTTATCATTTTCTCTTATATTTGACATGCATGGTCGAATCCTTTTGCTTTTAATTTAGATGCCTTAACTAAAAACTTTATGGATTTAACTTAGAATAAAATAGTTATAATGAAAACTTAAAAGATATCAATTATCGAGTATTGTTGTATATGGTAAAATCGATTTTTATTAAATCTTGAATAATAGTGTAATACATGAAATCGAAGGCAGACGAAAGACAAAGCGAGTGGAAATCAAGATCGAGGACAGCCTCAGTTGGCATCGGGTAGATGCCGAAGGGAACATAATCAATGGGGGCAAACCAATACTTTTTACCAGATGACATTTAATGAAGAATATTCCTCAGTATTAAATTGATCACAACCTTTGCAGAGAATTTTGGCATTTATGGTCTTTCATTATATTCATCAATGACCCTCATTATTGTCAATTAAGAGAAGCTTGATCCTAGGATATTGTTCTCTAGATATAGCTATAAATAATAGCGTCAACAATCATTGTAGGGGACGAAATCTCTGAAAAGGCTTATATTACACATTATTCTCAAGCTAAATAACACATTATTTTTGTCTAATATCATTATTCTCGATGTCCTTGAAAGCGTTGCTCCCACAACCAGGCTGCTTGTTGTTTATTTCGATTTAACGGCAAGCTCATATTTTTCATTTAATTTACTTACCATTTTGAAATTAAATCGATTTGCTTGCTTATAAACCGCGCTATAAATTCAATTGAATCATTTTGCGAGTAGACAAGTATATTATAGAAAAAAATAACATTGTATAGCCGTTTTCAAAATAATTATATATATATATATATATATATATATATATATATATATATATATATATATGTACTTTTCGGCTATTGAAAATAAAATGATTTCTGACTTCGACTAAAATCAGAAAAAAAAAACCCTATATTGTGCGACGAAGATCTCATTCAACTAGACTCGTTCGTTTTGCAAGGACCGTGAGCGGTCTCAACGCTCCCTTATTGTAGACACGAACACATTCAAAGTAGTGTTTTGAGCAACCAAAAAAAAAACACAATGTAAATTTGTTTGGACGAAAATGTTCATCATCTGCAATTGTCTTGATTGGTCCGAACACCCCATGTTTCGTGACTCCAAATAATTTTATAGCACCACCACATTCACATATTATTGTTTTGCGTAAACAACGAAAACACCATAAGACTTTAATTTGAGGAACAATCCTGGTCCTAGTTTTACTGTTTTCTAGCACTTTATTAATGAATTTGCTGGATCTTTCTATCTAGCCAATTATTTTTGAGTAGATACGATGCGTCTATACAATGATATCCAATTTGTTCCACAGAATTTTCTTATCTATTTTCTGTGAATTTGTAGTTGACTACGTCTACGGTGAAGATTGTATCAGCGGTTGGTTATCACCTATTTACACAGAAGTCGCATGAAATATTTAGATTTATACGTCGCAATTTGTGTTGCAATTTAAAAGCCGCATCACTTGGATAAATCGGAGTCTTGGATTGCACATTTTAAGTTGTATTGATGATGAGAAGTCGGTAAATACAATTTTTAACTCCTCAAATATCACTTTTAAGTAACGATTATTAATTAAGTGTTTTTAATGTAAATTTACTTTCTACTGATGTAAATATTTGGTTATGTACCATGTTTTTTATACTGAATCAAATAATTTTATATTAGTGGTTAAAAATTAAAGTGACGATTGTATCACTTAATTCTTGATTTTTGTAATAACTACGTATATATAGCTTGTATTTATTGGTTAAGTGGTGAATATAAAGTGATCTAATAATTTACTTCTTAACAAGAGGCCTCGAGTTTAACCCTGAAAATTTTATTAAAAAAATTATGTAGAGAAGTTAAGCAAATCGTATTCAAATTTATCGAGTTAGTGAATATCAAATAGCAAGTAAATTAAATAAACAAAACATTAACGTATTAAAATTATGTGTTTGGTGTTTGGGGACATAAAGGTGTTAAACCAAAAAGTGAAATTTGGTCAAGACTTATTTTAGAAGAATTCGGGTTACTGATAATCAAATATAAATGAGAATAATAGATGTAAATAAAAGTTGAATAAAAAGCGAAGTAAATCAGTATATTCCAATAGTATTTCATGTCCTTATAAAATGACCAGGCTTCCCATTTTATAGCTATTTCTAGATGATACGTTTTGTCTTTGTCATAATAAGGTCATTATAGACAATTAAAGACATTTAACTACGTTATAAATGGTAATCATTGTAATTCAATACAGATTCTCTAACATTTTTAGTATTTAATACCTATTAAATACCATATATGTACCTTCTTTTGCTATCAGGTTCATTCCCTTATCTTGATTCTTGACCATAAAGAGGTGCGAGCATCGAGTATGTAAAGAGGTGCGAGCATCGAGTCTGTAAAGAGATGCATGCATCGAGTCTGTAAAGAGATGCATGCATCGAGTCTCTTGAATCTTTGCTCGTGTCTGTTGTAACTCGTGCCTCTTTATTCTTTCCTGATCCTCATTCTTTGACCAGTCTACATGTCATGACATGTCATCTTTAAATGAATTTGATATACACGAACTCAATTTTTCCCAATACAGATAGTCCCTCCACTTTCCATTTATTCATCAATAGAATATTTGGAAAGTGAATTTTATTAAAGCGGGAATATTTTTCACCATTAATTCCCCTGACACTTCATTTGTCACTTTTATTTAATGCACATTACACGTGGCATCTTCTGATTGGTTCTGCGACTTTTCAGCGCCTTATAAGGCTTTTTACGGCTTCACCAATTACGAGATGACATTTCTCATCATGATATTTTCATCACTGTACGTTTTCCTTTGATGGTTCCTTATAAGTATAAACATAGTTTTCATCTTTGTCTTTCTCAGATAAAGTTCGAAGTTCTCAAAATATTCAATTCTTGTTCCCTTCTTCCTCATACTATCATGTTTTCGTCAAACCCTAACCCTTGTAGAGTTTCCATCGTCGATAACTTTCCTCTTGCTCCTATCAGGAGTAGGAGAAGAGGCACACTTCGTAATATAGGTTCTTCATCTGTATGATGTTCTTCTCTACCTTCATCCAGTTCCACTCCACCTTCTAAAACCAGAGACTCTCTTTCTCAAAGGTCTTCATCTAGAGGTAAACAACACGTTGAGCCTCTTCGTGAACCCACTATAGATGAGATTGTTCCAGTTGAAATATCTTTTTACAACAATAGAGAATCTATCAGGAATCAGGTTTCTTCTACGTCTTCATCAGAGCTTGTTGACATTTACCCAACCCAGATTACTGAAAGTTTAATTTCTATAGTTCGTACGAACTGTCATTGGAGACATGACCTTCCATCATAATCCCCAATGCGAACCAAAGAATCACCTCTTAATTAATTGGGTTTTCTTTTGTTTATACATACCCTTTCACGTTAGGATTCAAACATGCTATTGACCCTATTATTCTTGAATTTTGTCGTTCTTTTGGCGTCTGTTTAGGATAAATTGGCCCTATTGTGTGGAGGGTTGTTGCATGTTTGAGGCATTTGACCAACATGGCTGGTGTGGCTTTTACTTTCTCTCATTTAATTCACATTTACTCTCTCAAACTCTTTCGTCAAGGAATCTTTACTTTAGTGGCAAGAAGTAAAAGCGTTTTGGACAGTCCAGAGGATAATAAGGACTGTGGCTGGTATGCTAGGTTCGTTGTTGCCTTCACTATTGGTTTGGTGGGTGATGAAAATGTTCCCTTTCCTGAGAAGTGGAATTTTGCACGTGAGTTTTCTTCTAATAACTTTCTCATGCCTTTTTCTCAATTTTGATGATTGTCATTTTAACTTCCTTCTTCTTTTTCTTTCTTTTAGCAACCGTGGAATCGTTGATGAGATTCTCAATTTCTATAGTTAGGTAGGAAAGTTATTATATACTGCCCCGATGGAGAGTATATCTTGAAAAACTCTTTCTCAACGATTTGGTTGGAAAGCAAAAACTCACGGTAATTTTTTTTACAACTTTATTTTATTTCTTTCCCTCGAGATTATTTTAATCCTTCCTTTTATCAGGATTTCCCATTCGAGGTATAAGTGCTGAAGCAGTCGTGACTTCCAGAATTTCTTTGAAAATGGCTCAACAGATAATCTTGGGTTCTTCATCGAAACGGAAAGCTACTGTTGACCAAGACTCTAAGGAAGAGGGTGAATAAGATGGGGGCTCTTTGATAAGAAGGTCACGGGCTAGAATAAGAATTATTTCTAATGACGAAGCATCTTTCCCTCGTTCTATTCCTCTCGCCGAGCCTGTTGAAGCCTCGTTGGTGATTTCTGATGATGATGCTTCTGATGCTGCCCATGATTCTATCGAACATCTTTTTACCCGTGGATTTGGTAGTGAAAGTTTAGGACCAATATCTGATGAAGCACTCCTTGCTTCTTTTTCTATGTCTGCTTCTACGATGCCTTCTCTGCCAGTCCTGACTGTTGCCGTTACTGCTCCTCCCCCAGCTATTTTGACTCCTTCCACAGTTTCTCCCACAACTGTTCAACAAACTGAGGTTGGTTCCTTAAGTGGAAGTGGAGCCATGAAACAGGTTATCATCGAGGTCCTTGTCGATGGTAATCTTTTGAGAAAATCAGGTGGGGTTGACGTGTGGTTGAAACCCTTAATTGGTCCAATCGACAGAATCACAACTCTTTAACTTGGATGAACGACATAATACAATTATCGTTAAAAGGTACTCCTTTTTAATGATTTTCTATTCCCTTTTATTTAAGGTTTTACCTTTTTTCCCTCTTTTTTTAGATCAACCTCGTTGGTACAAAAACGATGAAAAAGGTTTGTCACATGGAGTAGTTGATGCATAAGTATCAAGTTAACGAAAATATCTGGAGAGAACAATATAAAAGTCTTCAAATCAACATGGAAGAATTAGAAGAGAACAAGTGAACCTTAGAGCAGCAACTAAGAGATTTAACTTTGGAATTGGCGGTTTAAAGAGCTTCCTCAAATCAAGCTAGTAAGGACAAGAATCTTCTCGAAATTTCCTTTTTAGAGCAACTTTCCAAGGCTAGTGAAGAAATTAGATAGTTGAAATATCTCTTAAGTGAGAAGGAAGCTTATGCTGGTGACTTGTACAAACTTTGACTCGGACTCAAGAAGACCTTCGGGAATCTTCTGATAAGGTTCGTTCCTTATAAAGTTCACATGCTTCTCTTAAAATATCTTATGATTATGCCCTGGTTGAGAATGAGATGCTTAAAAATGAGTTTGCTGAATAGGAAAAAGATTACGAGCTTCTTGAGGACAAAACCGCAATTGAACTGAGTTGGGCATTTTTAAATACTCGCCATGATACCCTTGTAGAAGATAGCCAAGAGAATTTTGACTTGGAGGCCGAGTTGGCTAAAACAAGAGAAACCATTGAAAAGACTCGACAGAGCCACGACATTCCCTCTCCCGTGGCTGAAACTTTCGAAAATATTGAAGATGATATGGGTATGGTGAATGCTCCAATTCTTTCAAGTCAAGTTGAGCTCGTTGCTGCTGATGACCCTGCTTCAGTTCCTTCTTCAACTCCTCAGTGACAAGTTGATGATATATGACTCTCTGTCTTTTTTTGCTCTTTTTTCTTTGGTGGGATGTGGTTATAACCCTTGGTCCTATTTGGGGGTTTATTGAAAACAATAAGTCCCCAGACCTTCTTTGAGGCGTTTTTTTATAAGCAACTCTTAGTTTATGACTAAGTTCATACTTAGTCTAAACTTTTTAATATTAAGAGATTTTATGCTTTCATAGTTGTTCTGAACTTCTGTTTTGTTTATTTTTGCCTTTATATATAAGAACTTATTGAATAATTTGCATTTTTATTTTGCAAAATGCTTTTTTAACTTCATGAATATTTAAATCGTGAATTTTATAAAAGATGACCCTTTTATATTCAACACTTAATGAAGAAGTCGTCTCAACTTCATAATGGTGTAATTGTACGACACAAATAATAGGAATACACATGTTTCTTGAAATAACTTTGACAAGTTTTTATTTGAACTTTATCAAGTTTTAAATAACATTTTACATGTATTTATAACTTCTATAACTTTTTTTTAATTGTTTTCCTTACAACAGATTTCAAAAAAGAAAATAAAATACAAGGTTTTTATTTATAACATGTTTTAGTACATTGAATAAGAAACAAGGTTTTCATTCATAACTTGTTTCACTTGAATAAGACACAAGGTTTTTATTACATTACCTTTTAACCTAACTATGATATGGTTTTTCTTTGGCATTAGATCGTAACTTTGTTCTGCACTGGACTAATTCAATGAGTAAACTTTAGGCTTGAACTTTGATTATTTCTCAATCTTCTTTGCCTTCTTCATACATATGTCTATGTATATCATATAGTCCCCAAAGTGTTTGAGATCTGAAGTATGAAGTCTCGAGCACTTGACTATTCCTCTTATTTGGTCCTTTCCATGTAAAGGAATAAAACATACCAGACTCGGAAGAACGATTATAGATGAAGACTGCTTAACCCGTCTCAATTTCTATAAGAATAGTTGTAACCCTAGGCCAGGAATTTTAATCTATTCCACATGCCTTGCAGGCTGTTATTCATCATTTAGTATGTGTTAGCTTTTTGCCTATCATCTAAAATCGTTAGTAAAATTTTAACAATTCAAAAAATAAAAATTTAAAATAAGGATAATTGCCCGTGGATACTCCTTAGACATCGTATCTTTTTAGGGGAACATCATTCCAATGTGAAGATAATATCTTGCCATACATTATTTCTAGCTCGTATGCTCTTTTCTCTATAATACCATGAATCTTGTAAGGTTCTTCCTAGGTTGGACATAATTTTTCAATATTAGCCGCCTTTGTAGATTGAAAAACTTTCTTGAGTACAAAGTCCCCAATCTTGAAGTATCTTAGACGTGCTTTTCAATTTATTATCGTTCCATGACTTGTTTTTGTACCGCCATTCTTATTATGCAACTTCCTCTTTTTATTCAAGTAAATCAAGATTTAGTCGTTGGATACCTCATTCACTTGTGTATACCTCGTGTTAGGTTCTCCTATGTCCACTCGGATCTGTGCTTCAGCCTCGTACACTAGTGAAAATGGTATTTCACCCGTGCTTGTTTTCGTTGTAGTGCAATATGCCTATGAAACACTAGTTAGCAATTCTGGCCAATTGCCTTTGTATTCTTCCAATGGTTTTTTCAAATTGTTGACAATAATTTTATTTGTTGATTCAACTTGTCCATTACCTACCGAATGGTAAGGTGTTGAAGTAATCCTTTCGATCTGCCAACTTTAAAAAAATTCTGTGATTTGTGAGCCTTTAAATTGTGGGCCATTATCACACACAATTTCCTTTGGTATACCGAATCGGCATATGATATTTCGCCAAATGAAATCTCTGAATTCTTTTTCGCATACATGTTTAAATGCTCATGCTTCTATCCATTTTGTAAAGTAGTCAGTGAGTACAAGTAGGAATTTTACCTTACCTTTTGCCTGTGGTAGTGGACCCACGATGTCCATCCCATATTTCATAAAAGGCCATGGTGCAATGACCGGATATAGCAACTAGAAAAGTCTATGCATGTTGTTACCATATCTTTGTAATTTATCATATTTAGCCACAAAATTTTCTGCTTCTTCTTCCATTTTAGGCTAATAATAACCTACTCTAATCAAGGTTCTTACTAGAGATCTTCCTCCTGCGTGATTTTCAAAATTCCTCTCGTATATCTCTCCCATTACATATTCCGTTTGAGATGGTCCGACGCATCTTGCTAAGGGACTGCCGAATATTTTTCGATAAGGATTTCCTTGCTTTAAACAGTACCGAGCAACTTTTTTACGAAGCACTTGAGCCTTTTTCTTGTCTTCATAGACGGTTCCATACTGCAAAAAAGCAACAATCTCGTTCCTCCAATCCCAAGTCAAGTTATTGAAATTTACCTCATTTTTTTCATGATCGAGTGTTGAATGAAACAAATGAATTACAGAAGCCTTTTCATTATTTATCATGTCTGCCGCAGATGCAAGATTAGCTAAGGCTATGCCTTAATATTTTTCTCTCTTGGTATTTGCATAACTTTCCAAATCTGAAATTGTCTAACCAGATCACGCACCTTCTCTAAGTATCACTGCATTCGTGCTTATCTAGCTGTATAAATCCCAAGTATCTCATTAACCACGAGTTGTGAATCGCTTTTGATTACAATCTGATCGATGCCAAGTTCTCGTGCCAATTCTAAACCTGCAATCACTGTTTCATACTCGTCCTCATTGTTAGGTATAAGATGAAATTTTATGGCTTGTCGAATGATTTCACCCGTAAGTGGTATCAAAACAATTCCTAAACCTGCCCCATTTACATTAGATGGGCTATCAGTAAATAAGGTCTAAACTCCCGGATTAGACCCATTAAACACATTTAGTTCCTTTTCAGCTTGTAATTGCATCTCGTGGCTAAAATCAGCTAAAAATCTACTAATACCTGAGACTTTATGGCGGTCCTAAGTTGATAAGTAATGTCGTATTCACTCAATTATATGGTCCACTTGACTATTATACCTGATAATTCATGCTTGGTAATATATTACAATGGATAGGTAGTAACTACGAAAATGGGGTGGCATTGAAAATAATGCCTTAGTTTTCTTGATGTCATGATTAGTGCAAGTGCAAGCTTTTCTAATTGAGGATATCGTGTCTCCGCGTCTAATATAATGACTTGCTAATATAATAAATATGAGATTGTTTACCTTGGTCTTCGTGAACTAAAACAACACTCACCACTACTTCTAAAATGGCTAAATAAATAAGGAACCTTTCCCCGACCTTTGGTTTTGGAGAAATAGTGGATTTGACAGGTAGGCCTTCAAGTTTTTGAGAGCTTGTTGTCACTCTTCAGACCCTTTGAACTGGTCTTTCTTTTTAAGGGCTGAAAAGAATTTAAAACATTTTTTTGATGACCTGAAAATAAACATCCCCAAGGCTGCATTTTTTCCTGTTAGTCTTTACACCTCTTTCTTATTTGTAAGCGTGTCAGGAATTTCTTTAATGGCTTTAATATGCACGGGATTCACTTCAATATCATGGTTAGAAACAAGAAAATCCAAAAACTTACTTGATGAAACGTCGAATGCAAATTCTCGAGATTTAGCTGCACACTAATTTTTCATAAGATCTGAAATGTATTAGAAAAATGTGATATATGATCTCCTATTAGTTGAGATTTGACAAGCATATCATCTATGTAGACTTTTATAGTTTTTCCTAAATGTTCTTGAAACATTTTAGTCACCAATCTTTGATACCGTGACCAGTATTTTTTGGACCAAATGGCATTACTTTATAACAGTAAGTCCCCCCATCTGTTATAAATGAAGTTTTTCTTCATCTACGACATCCATTTTGATCTGATTGTACCCAGAATACACATCGAAAAAGCCTAATAATTTATGTCATGCAGTAGAATCAATCAATGTATCTATATGTGGTAATGAAATAGAATCTTTAGGACAAGCTTTGTTAAGGTAGGTGTAATCTACACAAACTCGCTATTTGCCATTCTTTTCCGGTACCACTACGGTATTAGCTAACAAATTAGGATACTTTACCTCGCGTAGAGACCCAATTTTTAATAATTTTATTAATCTCATCTTGAATCACTTGATTTTTGAAAGTTCCATGGTTTCTCTTCTTTTGTTTGATAGGTGGATATGATGGGTCTTCATTTAGCGTGTGAGTCATTACTTCCGGGGGGTATTCCTGTCATATTAGAATGGGACCACGCAAAGCAATCTATGTTAGATTTTTAAAATTCAATCAGCTTACCTTTCATGTCATGGCTTAGGTTGGCACCAATATAGACTTTCCTTTTAGGCCATTGTGCAAGTAACTGTACAACTTCCACTTCTTCAATGTTGTTTTGATATTTTTATTTTCTTCTAGTTCTTGGATGGAATAGGGCCTTGAGTCCATATCTATTCGCCCTTGTTCAGTTGATTTTTGTATCATGTTATCCTCAACTGGATTTTGTAATTTCTACTTTTCTTCATTTTTTTCGTACTTGAATCTGCTATAGAATTGATATGCATCGAAGTTTGTTGATCTCCACGGATTTGACGTACTCCCTATGGTGATGGGAATTTGATAAGTTGATATAAGGTAGATGGAACAACATCCATCTCGTGGATCCACGATCTCCCAAGAATTATATTGTAAGCCATCTCCATCTCTACCACCTGAAACTTCGTATCTTTTACCACCCCTTCTACGAATGTTGTAAGTGCTACCTCCCCTTTTATGAAAATTCTTGAATTGTCGAAGCCAGACAAAGTATGTGCCTTAGGTACAAGTTTATCCTTAGATTGAATCTCTCTTAATACTCTTAGCAAACTGATGTTCACGAAACTACCTGGATCAATCAAAATCCATTTCACATTAGTATCATGTATAAGTAGAGTGATTACCAGTGTGGAATTAACACGCCGTCCGCATCCACATCATCAAATATAATGCTTTCTTCCTCAAAAACGTGTCGAACCCGCTTCCCGTGGGTAATTATAATTTTAGAAACCTTATTGGCCGCCGTATATGTTACGCCATTAATTTCAATATTAACGGTCCTTTTTAGAGAAGGAGGTTTGGGGGTCTCTTGCATGTTCTTCATGTAAGCCTGCTTACCTTTTTCAATAAATAAATCAGTGAGATACTCTTACTTTAATAGATGGTCAACTTCTCCGTGTAACAATCTACGATCTGCTGTATTATGACCATGATCGTTATAAAATTTGCACCAGTGATTAAGATTGCACCTATTTAGATTTGATCTCATCTCTTTTGTCCACTGCACTTTATCATCGATGCTTCTTAATACGGCTAACATTAAAATTGTAACTGCCAGATCTTGCCTTCAAGTTTCTATCATCATCTCGTATGTTTCAATCGTTCCCAAACCTTGATGATGATATGATCATACCTTGAATTTTCCTGTTTTGATCACGAATCTTTTCCTGCTGGGCCCATATATGGTTTGTATCTATTTTTACCGGGCCTTTTTTCGATTCTGCACGTCTCGAACGTACTTTTTCCTCTTTTTGGGATTGCAAGATAATATATTCTTCTATCATTAGCTTCGTACTATATCAGTTGTAAACGTCATTCCAAGTTGTTGCTGGAAATTCATGAAGGCTTTCCTTGAGTCGTCTCGTGGCTTCTGAGTTTTTCTCATTCAAATCACTAGTAAATGCTATAGTTGTCCAGTTGTTAGGTACCCGTGGTAAAGTCATTCTTTCACGTTGGTATCTTTCTACGAACTCTCTAAGCAACTCTGAATCTCCTTGCTTGATTTTGAAAATATCTTTCATTCTTTTTTCGACCTTTTGAGCTCCTAAATGTGCTTTGATAAATGAATCTGCAAGCAAAACAAAAGAATTTATAGAATTTTCGGGTAAGAGAGAATATCATATCAATCCTCCCTTGGTGAGTGTTTCACTAAATTTCTTGATCAATATTGATTCGATTTCTTGTTTCGTAAAATCGTTGCCTTTCACACTGGTCGTGAATGCAGTCACGTGATCTCGTGGATCAGTTGTGCCATCATACTTTGAAATATCAGGCATTTTAAACTTCTTTGTAATTGCCACCGGAGCAGCACTAGGCTTCCAAGTTTAGTGTGAGTATTTGTTCACGTCTATCTCTTTGATTACAGGTGTTACTCCAAGTATTTACTCTATGCTATTACTTTGTTCCTTAAGCTGTTTCTGCAGGTTAGAACTAAATTTCGTAAATCAGAATTAACTATGTTACATTGTTCGTCATCACGAGACTTGTTTGGAGTTCCACCAGTGCCTGAATAAACGAGCCCAGAACGTGGGTTTTCAATGTATTCTGATTCAGAGTTAGCGTTGGTGTTGCAATTGGCAACTGGCTAGTAAAAGCACGGAGAGCATTACTGACTTGTTGAGCAATTAAATTTTTTAAGGCATCATCGAGTGCCAGTTCGTTCACAACTCCAACATTTTTAATCACTCCGACTCTGTTGTAATTTGCAACTCCATTATTTGTCTCAGAGCTATCTAGAGTTCCTTCTCGTGATTGACGTTGTGAATCATGTGGTGAAAGGGGTGGAGTCCTGTCACCCGCATTATTTTATTGTTGTTGAAGACCTTGTTGGCTGTTGGCTGTTGTCGTTGATATTTAACATAGTAAGTTATTTGATGAGAGAATTGACTTAAGAAGGCAAAATGATTATCAAATTTCCGGTAATGGAACCAATTTGTTTAACCAAAAAGTGGAATATGTCAAATCTTATTTTAGAAGCACTCGGGTTACTGATAATCAAATATAAATGAGAATAATGGATGTAAATAAAAATTGAATAAAGAGCGAAGTAAATCAGTATATTCTAATAGTATTTCGTGTCCTTACAAAATGATCAGGCTTCCGCTTTTATAGCTCTTTCTAGATGATACGTTTTGCCTTTGTCATAATAAGGCCATTACAGACAATTAAAGGTATTTAATGCTGTTATAAATGGTAATCATTGTAATGCAATACAGATTCTCTGACGTTTTTAGTATTTAATGCCTATTAAATATTGTATATGTACCCTCTTTTCCTATCAGGTTCATTCCCTTATTTTGATTCTTGACCATAAAGAGGTGCGGGCAACGAGTCTGTAAAGAGGTACGGGCATCGAGTCTCTTGAATCTTTGCTCGTGTCTGTTGTAACTCGTGCATCTTTATTCTTTGCTGATCCTCGTTCTTTGACCAGTCTACATATCATGACATGTCATCTTTAAATGAATTCAATATACACGAACTCAATTTTTCTCCGTATAAAAGACTCTTTGTGCCTTTAACATCGAATAAAATTGGAACGATATAAACTAAGTAGTAGTTAATTAAGTAAAATTTCTTTTATCATCATAGATCAAAGGTTCAGTTTATAGGATCATTTTATTTTGAAAAAACATAAATTATTCTAGATATTTTTAAATGTTTATATCTCGTGTGTGTAAGTGACTTTTTTCAATTTATTCCTTTTTCTTTGGAAATAATTTTTAGAAAAAAACTAAAAATAAGTGAGATAAAAAAACTTGTATAAACTTGTAAACCTGAAAGAAAGAAAAAACTAAATTTTACTATAAATATAAGTGAGATAAAAAAAACGTTGAAACTATAGAGCATGTCATACAGTACAGAGTGAAACTTGATTAGGGGTGTTCAAAACTGATCTGAAACCGAAAATCGAACCAAACCGAAGCTTAATGGCTTAATGGTAATGTCTTAATGGTTTAACGTACGGAGAACAGATTGAATTTTTTTATTAATCGCTTACCGGTTTGTGGGGCGGATTATCTTAACGGATAATCCGTTAACCCGTTAAGAATATATATATATATATATATATATATATATATATAAAATTTATTTTTATATACATAATTATATATATTAAATATAAAAACTAAAAACCTTAAAAATGATTAAGTAAAAGTGTATAACAAAAATAAATTAGAAAAACAAACCATCCCCCCCCCCCAACCGTTTGTTCTGACTGAGTGAGGTGAGACAGTGAGTACTGAGTAGTGACTTCTGTATATACCCATTACCCCTAATTTTCTAATTTCTATTTCCTAAATCTAAATATCTAATTCCTCATTCCAGTTTCTAGAGAAACTGAGAAACCCTAACACTATTAAAGCAGCAGCCACCAATCCTCTCCAGTCTCCACGTCCGCTCGCTCGTCATCGTCTACTTCCACCAGTCGCCGGTCACCCTGTCACCATCTCATCTCTCCAGGTACTCGTCGTCTTCTTGTGTGTACAGTACAAAAAAATGAGACAAAATCTCAAAGCTCTTGTAAAGTAGGTATCAAAATGTTGTAGAGTTATAGTTAAAATGGAGTAATTTACTCTATGGAAATAATTTTTTCACCTGATAATCATTATAAGAAATAAATGTGAAGGCAAATAAATATCAAGTTAAATATTGGATGGAGCTCTTATGCATTCTGGTATGCTTCAATATAGATAAATTGAGTTATATGATATGGTACTAGCTGGATCAGACTCGCACATTTTACATATTTATGCTAGAGTAGTGAGTACTCAAATCTGAATATTTTGATGCTTAATTGTCCATCTCAGAGTTGAAGAGTCAAATTCATGTTGACTGTTGAGTCTAAGACTCCCAGAGCAGAATAGATTAAATATAAAGTTATGTTTTGAGTGTCTGACTCCCAGATACTGTGTGTGGATCGATCATCCCTCATGAGTGACGTATCCGTGCTTCGTCTCAGATATTAGTGTACACACCAGCTGCGCAAGAACTAGAGTAGTTTACTTATTTTATTTACAGTAAAATGTTTGAATTACCATGCTTAATTGCTTTGCAGTTGTACATATATAAGAATATTCATAAACTTGCTATTACAGCTTGTTGTTTATGATCCAGTTCAATTTTAAGCTTGATTTTGAGTATGTAAAGTCTTCGTCTCGCCATTTAGGGGACACTCGACGATGCATATTGAGTAGCGCTATACTCATGTCTCTTCTTTTGTGCTTAAATGCAGATATTCCCACTGGCACTTTTCAGCTCCTTGTGTGTGTTCCACTTTAATAACCAAATATGATTAGTTTAGTTTCCACTGGACTGGCAAATGATTTGCGTCTTTGCTTAGGATGCAACCATTTGTCTAAGCTTTGATTTTTCATGTACTCGTACTAGAATTTTTTACTTCTCTTTTGATATGCAGCAAAACAGATTTACAATTTTAACGTGTCGAATTTCATCAATACTTTAAGTTCTGCAAGAAACGTTCTCTAATCTGTTTTCTAAGTTTCTTTCTTTGTAAATTCTTTTAACAATAACATGACTTCTATTTTGATTTGAAGCAAGCTCAAATTTCTTCATGTTTGATGCATCTAAGATCTCAAGGTTTGAGAGATTTTCGATTTCCGGGGGGGGGGGGGGGGATTGAACCTTCAAAATCGTTGCCCGTAAGATGCAGATGTTTCAACTCTGAGTGCTTACCAACAGCTCCTGGAATTAAGCCGCTAAAATAATTTCCATTGAGATTTAAAGTGGTTAGCCTAGACATTCGATGAATGTCCGTAGGCAATGGTCCATGATGTCCGTTAAAAGAAATATCAAGAACTTTCAGCTTTGAGCAGTTGTATAGAGCTGTTGGAAATGCTCCTGATAAAAAGGTTAACGCAAGTACAAGATGTGTGAGATTTTTGAGTTGAAAAATGATTGGTGGGATTGAAGTAAGGTACTAGTATTCGAGATTTATGCCTGTGACAAAACCATGAGAACACGAAATCTCTGGCCAACTGCAATCCTCTAACTTTTGTTTCTCTCGTTTGCTTCTGTTCTAAATTTTCCCCTCACTATTTTTTTTCCTTTTTTTCCAAAGTCTAGTGTTGTGTAATTTGAATATTTGATTTCTTGAGTTTCTGACATACCCTTTCCTGGGAGCAATTGGGAGATTACCAAGCTGGTTTCCAATGGCATACTTCTTTGTTGCTTATCTTGGTGTAGTGAGGAGAAAGGAATGACCTCATTTCTTTAGATTTCAGGTGGTGATGGGGATGCTTCTTGAGATTGCCCTGCAGGTTATTGGGACTATAAGTCGTTGGATGCCACTTGCTGTGTACTGGGGAAAAGTTGGCATGCATTTTTGGACTGCTGTCGCATTTGCCTATCTGTTCACTGTTTTAGAGTGCATAAGATGCTCCCTCGCAGGGATGTATGCAGACATCCCATTTGTCTGTGATGCAGCTTATATTCAAATACCTTATGATTAATGGATGCCAACATATGTTTCTTATTCCTTTTAGAAAGAACTTTGAGTGCTAGCACTTGCTGACCTTACTGGTTTCATGCCTCTCCCAAGAATCAAAGTGCTAGCAAGTAGAGCTGTATGAATTGATGCCTCGTTCTAGTAATTGTAATTTTAATTGTACTTGGTCCTATTTTCAACAACTAGCAAGTATGGGACTGTATTTCTTTCAGTGTTTTTCGTGTAAATGAAATAGGAAAAGAAGAAATGGAACTGGACATTGGACAATGTAGTGTGCGGACAGAATACATTTGAGCCCTTAGGTATTAAACCGATAAACCGTCCGATAAGAGCTAACCCGATACCAATCCACCCGATATCTTATCGGGTGGCTAACAGATGAATACATTTAAAAGCCGATAACCGTTAAGAGTAAAAAAATCGCCCAATCCGCCCGATGAACACCCCTAAACTTGATCATGTTGTAAAAAAATTTATGCCTAATTGGTGACTTAAAGTTGCCAAGAGAGATCATATGACAAACCAACAACAACAACAAAGTATAATCTCACAAGTGCAGTCTGAAAGGAGTAATATATATGTACACTTTACCCCTACTCCGAAAGGCAGATAAACTGTTTCCAAGAGACCCTCTGTTCAAGAAAGTAAGACGATATATTAGTAGGAATTTTTACACCCTATAGAAAACCTTAGTACCCTATTTATTTCAAATAAATACTATTTTAAAATATTATATCCTATAAATACCTTAAATAAGTTTAACCAAATATCTAATTATAGTTACATCCTATGTTTAAAGCACCATATATGCTAAATAATATTTTTTTCTCTCTTCTTTAGTCTTTTCTCTCACATAATTACCATAAAATTGACTAACTACGTTTCTCTCTTTTTGCATGCACTTTACTCTTTGTTCCTCAACCCACGATTCATACCCCTTCTCCCACCCAAATTCTCTCGTTGTCTTCTCTCTGAGGTTGTCCACCTGAGTAAAATTTACAATTGTCAACAAGCAACAGTAAAACGAATAAACACAAGGATAATTCAAATTGCTTCTGCATCATATTTTAAACTATACCTGCCATGGTTGTTCTTCAATGACTAGAGACGCAAATTCCACTATTTGTGCACCACCGACGACGGAAGTTTTCAACTGAGAACGCGAGTGAATAGATGTCGCGCTCTTCTCTGGTTTAACTCAGAATCCGTTAGAATTTGGCTTGATTTAACATTTTAACTATTTTATTCAACAATAGTTAGTTATATTCAAGTATCTTTTACAACTGTATTCAGTTGTACTAAGTTATATTCAACTATTTTATTCAGCAAATATTAGTTATATTTTGTTGAATTCAAGAGTGTTATTCAGCTGTATTTTGTTGTATTCAAGTGTTTTATTCAGATGAATTAAGCTGTATTTTGTTGTATTCAACTGTATAATATATATGTATTTCTCTTTATTCAGCTATAATCTTTATTATGTATCTTTCAAATACAGATTAATGAGGGATCGTTTTAGTTCGTTGAGTTAAATTAGGAGAAATTATATGATTTAATTTCCTTCCGTTTTAAACCAATTTAACCTTTCAGATTTTGTGCAGATACGTTACTGTATTTAACATTAATGCCGCTTGAATACAGCTAAATATATGTCAAACTTAGCTGGAATTCCACCTTTTACGCCTATTTTTTGGTTGTATTAATAAATACAACATCTTAAATACATGAAATACATTGTATAAAAATATATAAGGTATCTATAACACGTAACATAGCAACGGATATCTAGAAATGACTAATTAGATCTAAAAGATGGTACTTTATGAGAAATTACTATCAATAGACTCGTAATAAAATAGACAAAATACATAAGTTGTCACCTGACCTATGGCCAAAATCGTTGTTACACACTTTCTGGGAAATCAATGACTAATTTCTCCATTTGTTTTCAAAGTGTCTTAGATACACTTTGGAAAGGTTGGTCGTGTAAAGTAATATCCGTTCCCAGAAAGTGTGTAATATGTATTTGGGACATAGGTCAGGTGAAAACTTATGTATTTTGCCAGTAAAATAACATAAAATACATAACATAACATAAATAATAAATAATAATAATATAAAATAAAAAAATAAAAGAAATACTAATATCTAACGGCTAAAATCAAAGATCATATGACAAACCAAAATAAGTAAATGCGTTTAGACTTTATGCAACAACAATGTATACGCCTTTTGCATTATCATATTAAAATTAACTTATGATAAGAGGAAATTATTGTTCATCGTAAATTAATATGAAAAAAAGTTACTAAATATTTATAGTAAATGATTTTTCGTAACAAAATTAAGGAACTAAAAATATTTTCAATATAGGCGATAGCTGCTGCTGAAGCTTCTGCACCGATTAATTTTGAATCTTATAGTATAGTAAAACTGTAAAATATATCGAGTCCGCACAAATCATATAGGCTCTTTTTCTCGTGAGATAATTATGACATCACACAAAAATAAAACATGAAAAGTGTATTTACAATATGAACTTCCCGTATATGATTTTTTACTTTACATTAACTTTTTGTTTCTTTTTACACAAAGCACGTTAGTGTGTGTGTGTGTTTTTTTTTTTTTTTTGTAATGTGATAAAAATAAAATTAAAATAGATTCACTCAAGCTTCTTCCCCGCCGTCAGATGTAGCCACCGGAATTCTGAATCTCTGCTATTTGCTGGCCCAGAATTACCGCCTTTAATTTATTCCGCCATAGATCTGTATACAGATCACCATTTCCAGCTTCTCTTTTTACCTCCACAATTACAAATCGTTCTGTCAATCTGTAAATATCGACGTTGATCGTTAATTTACCATTTTGCTCTTTAATCTCAATTCCCCATCCTTTCTTCTTCCTTAATTTGAAATTCTCCTTCTTCGCCATTTCCTCAATTCTCTCCATTACACTCTCCGGCGACTGTTCCACCACCGTCCTCTCCAAATCATCCACCGGATTATTAGATTTGAACAATCCCGAAATGTCTAATCCGGCAGAGAACGAAATTAAATCAAAAGCATTCAAACAATTACTTGATGATGAAGCTTTATCTTCTTCTTCCCCTGCCAATTTAATAAACTTCAATCCTTTTCTGAACCACGGATCCTTGATGATTTCCTCAATTGTTATTCTCGTCGCTGGATTTGTATCCAGAAGACGAGATAATATCCGTTTAACATCTGGAGACATCCATTTTGGGCACTTGAATTCACCTTTGTAGATTTTTTTGTACATTAGCATTAAATTCTGATCGTAAAACGGCAGATGACCGGCGATCATCACGTAGAGAATAATTCCACATGACCATATATCTGTTTTAGCTCCGTCGTATCCTTTAATCGTCAGAATTTCTGGTGCGACATACGCTGGAGATCCGCAAACGGTATGTAACAGCCCGTCGAATTTTTGTAGTTGGTCAGTTGTGGCACTTAGACCGAAATCGGAAATTTTGAGATCTCCATTTTCATCAATTAATATGTTCTCAGGTTTCAAATCGCGGTGGTAGATTCCACGTGAATGACAGTAATTGAGTGCGGAAATTAGTTGCTGAAAGTATTTCCGGCTAAGATCCTCCCTAAATCGGCCGTGATCGGTGATTTTGGTGAATAATTCGCCTCCTTTAACGTATTCCATAACGAAATAGATTTTTGACTTCGTTGCGAGCACTTCATGGAGTTTGACAATGTAAGGGTGGCGCAGCTGGCGCAAAATGGAGATTTCTCGCTCAATGTTTTCGTTTGGAATATTGTCTTTGTTGTTTTTGTTGATCACCTTGATCGCGACGCTTTGGCCATTGTCGATTTCTCGGGCATGGTAAACCTTGGCAGATGCGCCACAGCCGAGTAATTTTCCGAGCTCATATTTCCCGAATAATGGCTTTTCCGGCATTGGTTGAAAAATGCCGGATTCAATTAATATGGTAGTTTAGGTTTTTAGAGACGACTTGACGAAGAAGAAGCTAAAGGATTGATATATATTTCAAAGTTTTGAACTTAGGGTCTAAGTTTCTTTGATTTCGTTGCCTTCAATAGTGTCAACTTGTGTTATATACAGGTCTTTTTTTCCAACATTTTTTCTTTTTAAATTTCCACGTGAATTGTGAACTAGTCATTATATTATCAGATAGGATGTTTCAGGTTTATTTTTATTATATTTTATCCATTCAATGTTTTTCGTCAACGAAATTAAAGGTCGGTTTTGGCTATGGTTTACACGGTTTAGGTATCCTGTGTATCTCAATTAAGTAATGTTTTTCTTTTGCTTAAGCAGATTAGTTTCTTATAATCCAAGCAAAAAAGTTTCCGCACTCATCTCTCTCTCTTGTTTCCTTCTTTTTTCTTTTTGGAGAGAGAAGAAATACAATTAATCGAAATTGATGATTTATTAATTTATTGGTATCAGATTATTATTAGGGTAATAGTTGATGAATAAATTGAGATTTTATAATTAATGATTTAATGATTTAGGGATGAATTAATTTTATTATTAAATAAACCGTTAATCCGTTAAAATTTTTATATTTACACTTTTACCTTTATGTTAGTGAAATCATTACAACAACAACGACAACTACCCAGTAATATCCCAAAAAGTGAGGTCTGCGGATGGTATGTAGACGAGTCATACCCAACCCGAAAGGGTAGAAAGGCTGTTTCCAATCGACCCTCAGCTAGATTTTGTCGAGTAGATTGAATTTTAAATAGAGAAAAAAAAAGCTAAAATCATGTAATATGGTATTATGTGATATATAAACATGAAAGCATGATGCATTCATGATATATTTTAAATACCTAAATAATTTAAAATAATATAAAGATAAAAGTTCCGGCCTTTTCTTGTTATTATGAGCTTTGTTATGTAGCATAATAGCCTTAATTTATAGGTAGAAATACTTATTTTTGACTCATTCGATAATCTGAGTACAAATTATAAAGTGTTAACGGATTCTATCATGTAGCAACAGATTAGGATTGTTCAAATTTTTTAATTTGATTTATCCGATAAATTACACGATAATTTAATAATTATTAATCTGATACCAATCTGCTCATTGTCTTAGAAATTGTCTAGTGAATTATCATATTTATAATTCGTTAACCGATAAGTCAAATCGCTAAGTACAATAATCCACCGATATATAAGCTCCCCTAGGATCTATCGAAAATAATATATTCACCAGCACTTTGCTTATACACTACTTTCCCTAAGCTCTCTTTGTAAAATTACATCGAATATATTATTATTGTAAAAAAAAAAAAAGCAACAAAAACTTGCTAGAATTTATATAGTAACTGAAACCCCACAGCATTTTTCGCAACACATGAAAAAATACTATGAGGAACAAGTGTATACCATTCAAAATGAAACTTTTAACTAAAGGTAAATTGGTTAAATCATAAGGAATTCATGTAGAGTAAAATTAATATATTAAATATATGTTGATTGTGAAATCAAAATAAATATACATTTTCCTAATTTGTAGGTAAATTATAAACGTATTTCAGATCCTAGTCGAAGTCAAAGAGTGTGATCACATTTGTTATCCAGATATTAGAACGGCCCCGGCCAGTTTACTACTACATCAACTATAAACTAACACTATTAATTCGTTATTCAATTAATAAGACCAAGTACATGTGACTTATCATTATTTTAATTAGTGGTGGTAAAATAGATAAAGATAATCATTTATTCATATTATCTACAAATAAATAAGTAACATAATAAATTTTTAGAAATATATTAAATATAATTATTCATGCTATCTATTTAAAAAAGGAATAATTAATGGATAATCACTTGAACTAAGAGTTCCTCAAATTTAGAAGATTTGAAATTCTTTTAATAGTGATCATATTTAAAAAGTAATAATTATTATATATATTTGTATTATTCACTAATTAATTTATTTTCTATCTGCATTAAATACGAACAGATAATATATTTTGTTTGGTTTTGCACTACCCGGTTTTAACGTATTATACACAACCTAGCATGTACGTTTTGCCACCCTATAAATTTTTAATGAACAAGGACGGTAGTAGTATAACACGTATGCATTAAAATAATAAATGGGTTTAAGGTGTGAAGTTTCTAGAGACCTTTTTGTTGATGCAGTTAAGAAATGATGGAAAGACAATAGTGTGTGGAGACTATTTAGACAGAAAAAGCAAACTGCGTGGGTCCACGGTTTAATTGACTAACGCGTACATTAGCGGAAACATATCACGCATTAAATTTTCAACATATTCATGTGGACATATTAACACTTTGCCAGGCAATAACATCAACTTATGATGAAAAACAGAGCCCAATAGCTAAACTTTCAAAGATTGAATATACTGCAAGAATTTGTCAAAGAAAATAGGTAAAGTACTCATATTTACAATACTAAAAGAATTACTTTGACCAAGAAAAATACTAATTTCCACTTAGTTATCAGGCCTTCTTAAAGAAATGAGAATACTAATTTCCAAACTTATCCAATTATTCTATGACAATAAGGCAGCTATTCAAATTTCTTAGAATCCCATATTTTATTAATGCACTAAACAAATAAAAATAAATTGTCATTTTGTACGATAGAAAATCAAATTTGGGCTCCTTGCACCACACCATGCACTTCTGCTCTGTAACTTGTACACTTGCTCAATAAGTGTCTGTCACTAGCTCAACATCATTCACTAGTTTCCAAGCTTGAAGTGTTCAATTTCTTCCAACCTCCGGCTTGAGGGGGAGTATTAAAATAGGGGTATCGTATTTGATATATTAGCCTATTGATAGTTATGTTAGCTAATGAGGGTTATTTTTGCTCTCATTCTTACCGACGTGACTCGTGTGAGTGCATTGTATAAAAACAAGTAGTATGCATTAACATAGTCAGTTGCTTCATAACAGAAATGATTTTCTTCTCTCAATCATGTTCAGCAATTGTGAATTCTTCTAGATCTGTACTCAAATTTTGTCAATATCAATAAGCTAGATCTATTTGCAAGCTTATTTCATACCATAAGTAACTTGAACATTGAAAACATTTGTTGGATAGACGAATTCACGTCTTTTACAATTGACACATTCCTCCGTTTATAGAGCTCATACAAGTAGCCCCTCAATCAAAATATTCGATAGTCTAAGTTTCGAGCTTAAATTTTTTTTTTTTTTGTCGCTAAAATAGACGCCAACAATTTATCTGCACCAGCTGGGAAGGTTAAATCATTATATTTATCCTTATAAGATAAGAATGCTTTCTCTATTGCAGAGAGGACACACTACAAAAAACCTCAATAAAACACGAAATGAAAGTTGTTTCCATCCCACCCTCATGTGTTTCAAATAAAAAAAATAAAAGAGTGGTCTTCTATGTTTGAGAGTAGGTTCAAAGTAATCTTACTTACCAGTTTATCCTTTAAGTTTGTCAAAGCTTAAAATCTTTGATCATCGTCAAATATTTAATGAACTATGTCCGTCAGATTTAACGAGACTTGTCAATTTGTTTTAAAGGGAACTCACATTGAGAGGTATAATTATTGTAGTTTATGTTACTTTTGATATATTTCTAGAGTCTTCAGCTTTTTGATGTGTCATTTTCACTATATTTTTGCATCTTTTAGGTGTCCACTGCAAATTTTGTATTGCATTTTTAAAGATTTGATGGACTGTTCTAGTGTTTAAGGTTAAGTCTTTCTTTTTTTTCCTTTATATAGTTTCCGTCAAATCTAACGAACATAAATTATTAAGCATTTGATAAAATAAAATTAAAGGATTAAAATTATTCAGTGCATATTTACAGGACTACTTTGAAATCAATATTTGTCATTTTTTTCTATGAAAATTATGATACCAGTGTTATTTGGATCTTGTTTATCTCGTAAGTCAAAAAAAAATGTCTTACAACAAAGATAATAACACCTCAAACCTAAGTTACTTAAATAATGCCTTAGATTAGTTAAATTAAATTAACAACTTAATCAGTTGCTGGACTTGGATTTCATATAAAAGGAAAGTGATACATGGAATGGGCTGAACTCAAAAAGGGATATTCGGGCCCAAAATAATACGGGTCTTTGCAATCGGATAAATAGACACTTGATGATCACACACACGCTTGAGCTATGATTTGAAAATTATAGATTTAAAATTCTAGTTTTTAAGTTATTAAATTCTTAAATAATAAATATGTTATGAAATCTCCTATTTAAGGTGAATGTCTATAATTAGAGAGATTCTAGAGTTCTATTCTTGGTAGCTAAATCATCCCTCTCCCTATAAATAAAGGAGTCTTCTACCATTGTAAATCACCCCTAACAATCTATAAGTATCAATAAGAATACTTCTCTCTCTATTCTCTCTATATTGTTCTTGTCTTTATATTATTTCATAACACGTTATCAGCACGAGTCTCTAACCAATTGAAATTTTCGATTGTTTTAACTTTTGTTTGTGTAGAGTTTTGCTTCATAGCCGATCCTGCTCTCTGAATTTCTATACGGAAAAAAAACGAAAAAAAAAAAGGGTGGAAACGAAAGAGAAAAACGTGAGAGTGGGTCTGGAAGCTATAAAGCATGGATGGTTTGAATATGTCAAACAACATGTTCTTCCCGCAAGCATAGCCTATGTGCTTTTATACTTTAATGTTGTTCTTGCACCTGGTGGTTTAATGACAACGTTCTTAACACAACAAGATTTTCTATACGGAAAAATAGAAGAGATGGTATCATCACAAAGTAATGCAACGGGATGGAAACTCAAGACGTATATTTGACATTACAATATTTATTGGTATACCTTAAAGGTAAGTAATTTACTTTTCCCTTTCAAATTCTTGAAATTCTACGATTTGATTTTATATACAAACAAAGACAACAAAGTTTGATTATAACTCTAATGGAGTTTGTAAGAAATTACACTCACATGAAGTGGTAAAATTTCTATGCCTTGCCATGATCAAATTCATGTATGATTGTGGGCAAAAGATTGAAAATCCGTCCAATTGAATTTGCTCCATTCCCTTTAGAGAATGTGGTAGCAGTATGTGATAAGTCTGAAAGAAGACAAAATTATTACCATGAAGGTATCAATGAATGTGGACGTGGCAAAGAATTAAAATTCTGTCCAATTGAATTTGCTCCATTCCCTTTAGAGAATGTGATAGCAGTATGTGATAAGTCTGAAAGAAGACAAAATTATTACCGTGAAGGTATCAATGGAAGTGGATGTGGCAATAGACGAAATTATAATCGTCATTATTGTGATAATGAGAATCATAAAGATTCTCAAAATAATCTTTCACTTTATGAAAGTAATATTTGACATGAGATTGTGTAAAGCACATGATTATGATCCATTCCCTGAAGTGAATGTGATAATTGTAATAAAGCCCGTAAGTATGAACACGCTCTTGATGTAATTTTATTTTATGTCTGCCATTATGAAAAGAAAGTTCGTTGCCCTTGAAATTTCGGGCAAGAACTATATGATATGGGTGTTGGATACTGAAATCCATTCAGATGCAATGGGTCCTGGAGACGCCATTAAAGACAGAAATAATGCATCCACCCAAAACTATGCTAAGGCCTTGATTTTCTTGCGCCATCACCTTGATGAAGGTTTGAAACTATGCTAAGGCCTTGATTTCTTGCGCCATCACCTTGATGAAGGTTTGAAAATTGAATATCTCACAGTCAAAGAGCCACTCATCTTGTGGAATGGCTTAAAGGAGAGATATGACAACCTGAAGTTGGTCACTCTGCCACAAGCACGATATGATTGGGCTCATCTGAGGCTCCAAGACTTTAAGTCTGTTTCTGAATATAATTCTGCAATGTTCAGAATTACTTCTAAATTGAAACTATGTGGAGATAATATCACTGATTATGATATGCTTGAAAAAACGTTTACAACGTTTCATGCCTCCAATATGGTTCTGCAACAACAGTACAGAGTGTAACATAGCAATTTACCTCATATCTGTTTGTTGTCATTCTACACGTCAATTGTTAATATCATTATTAACTGAAAGTTTTTACTGAATCTTATACTATGCTAAATTTTTGTAGCATGGCAGGTCACTATTACTTATACTATGGTGTTGTATATTTGCTGCAATTTTGCATAATATTATTTTTGCAATGGAAAATAACAGCTACAGAGTTATTGTTTCGCTTATTACCCCATTACGGCAGTAATATCTTTGCTGATATAGTGGCGCTTAAGCAAATATTATTTTATATTCTATCATTTACCACTAGAATGATTAGTTGAATGTTTATGAATTTGTTTTAACTATTTAGACTAGTGTTATATTATATGGGACTAAAACATGCGATCACCATTGCTGTTATTTGTGATATTAAGTGATATCACATCATATTTTTGCTTTCTGATAAATTAAGCGAATGTAACGACAACATTTATGAGAATATTACGCTAAGTTTCTGCCCTTTTTACGTTTTCACTTGTTGACTATATCTGTGTATAGCTACTTATGTGTAGGCATGACTATGTATATTATTTAAGTATGTGTAAGGCAGATGTTACTACAATTTCTGGTAGTAGTAAATTGATTGAAGGCTCTGGAAGAGCAACTGTAACTCTGCCCAAAGGCACGACGTTTATCTTAGAGAATGCAATGTTCTCCTCCAAGTCTAAAAGGAACTTGTTGAGTTTTAAAGATATCATTCAAAATGGATATCATATTGAGACAATAGATGAGAATAATCTTGAATTCTTCATGAAAACGAGGCTGCCCATTTCGGTTTGGGTTCACGCCATTTTGCATGCAACAATGCTAGTTCGTCGGCTGCCCACTTTGGTTTGGGGTCACGCCATTTTGCATGCAGCAATGCTAGTTCGTTGGCTGCCCACCTTGGTTTGGGGTCACGCCATTTTGCATACAGCAATGATAGTTCGTCTCTGACTGACGAATTGACACAAATATTCCCCGTTGCAATTGGTTTTGGGTCATGGACCCAATATATCCCATTTAAGAATCTTTGGATGCGCAGTATATGTGCCTGTAGCACCGCCATCCCGCACCAAAATGGGTCTGCAAAGAAGGTTAGGAATATATGTTGAGGTTGAATCGCCCTCCATTATTCGCTACCTCGAAACATTGACAGGAGATTTGTTCACTGCACGATTTGCAGACTGTCAATTTGATGAGACACTTTTCCCAAAATTAGGGGGAGAAGTTGGTGAAACCAAACGGGAAATTTTGTGGAAAAATGCATCATTATCTCATCTTGATCCACATACCTCTATTTGTGAAAGAGGTACAAAAGATTATCCATTTGCAAAGAATAGCAAATCAAATGCCTGACGCATTTATAGATTTGAAAAGGATAACAAAATTACATATCCCCGAAGTGAATGTGACAACATCTAATTCACAAATACATATTCATTATTGGAAGAATATGAACATGAAATTGGTATCAAATATACCACACTCACCCCTAGAAGGAGGTTTGAGATGATACCACACTCACCCCTAGAAGGAGGTTCGAGATGATATATGGCATGAATGATCGTTGGTCATGTACCTATTGTACGCCAAAGTATTTTGAAAACATGACTATTAAAGGACAACGATAATGCAAGAAACATATCTTGCATATAAGTTTGACATGACCATAATGGTATAACTTTCTCTTTAAGAAAGATATTCACCACATGGATGTTGATGAATCTGTGGTAGTACAAAATTAATTGAGAGCTCTAGAAGAGCCAATTATTACTATGTTGGAGAAACACAATTGAGTATTGTGCTGTAGTAAGTCTCAAAGAAACTTATTCAGTTTCCAAAGTACACGCGAAAGCGATTGATTATATTGAGACTATAAATAAAGGAAGGATTTGATATCTCCTATTACTACAACTTGTAGCGGGGTAATTTGTATATGAAAAGCTACCCGCTTCATTCTCCAGTTTGTACTACACAAACAAAAGAATGCCACAATAAAGTGGACATCTATTGGTATAAAAACCCATGTCATAATAAACCTGAAGTTTATTGATAAGTGCACATGTCATGGTGTAAATTTGAAGTTTACCAATATTGATAATTTATTCAGTTGGCATTCGTGTTAGCCATCTCATTTTAAGTATGATGTGCAAATTCACATAGGTGAATATCAAAGAACTAGAAAGTTCTTTACGAATTCTCTTGTATCACTTGTTCTCATTAATGAACTGACCAACTAAAGAGTTCGGGTTGAAGCCCATAAATTCTGGAAATATCAAAGGTGAATATGGGCCCATTCACCTGCCATGTATACCACATATGATGCATCTATGAAATGGTTACATGCGCAATTATTATTAACCCGCAGCCTGGCCGGTGCTTGCAAGGTAAATTGCTCAGTAATCTAACTTCGAGCATAATTTCCAGATTTTCTACTCAAGATAGTTCATCTTGATAAGTTGGTTTATATCAAAGTTGGTTTAGCAAGATAATTATTGAGTGCTTCCACTTAATAGCTAAACTGTTTCTTATGAGAACAAAGTTATATATATCAGTTTGATATACGTTGTATACGAGAGTATATTATATTCTCCCCTCACAAGTGGTTCAGAGTCAGGAACCAAATAATTTCATCTTATTATTAATGTGCTGTGTATATTGACATAATAATGCACAAAGATGATTTCCCAAAGTTGAGGAAACAAGTTAGCTTTACTAACATGAGGGGGAGACATGATAAACACTTGAGAAAAGGTTACATGGGATGAATTATCATTTGTATATGTATATCCCCGAATATCATGATGAACCTGAAGTTCATAAAAGGGATAATTCAATTGCAACATATTGCAAAGCATGCTATACACATTTGCTGACCCAAAGAAAGTAACTAAATGGAAGAGATACAATTCAAGAAGAATTGATTCCATATGAAAGACATGTAGTTTTGAACCTATAGTTCAAATACTTGAAAGTATAAAGTCAAAGGTATGTATAATCAGTTTTCGATATCTTATTTGTCTAGCATGACATGGAAAACTTGATATGCATCTAAAGTCTGTTATATGGCTTATATGACTTAACTTGAAAGATTTAAGTTGCTTGAAGCATATGCAATTCTTGGTCCTGAAGTACCACATCCTTAGTACAATTTGTGTACATATGTATCTTGCTATAACTATAAGCATGATGGCATTGAGAATGCATCTATGGAGATATTAAAGAGTTATTCCACGACATTATATGAAGATGTTCATATCTATCAAGAATGATGATTTCAAGGTGCGGAATACTTATTCAAGTCAATATGGTTGATTTGTCAAATCTCTATCAAAGATCGTTTTGAAGATGATGCACAAGATTGGAATGCAAATGCTCAAGGATATAAATTGATGTACTCATTAGGGGGAGTTAATGCGCGTTGCACTCTTTTTCCCTTACAAGGTTTTGTCCCACCGGGTTTTCCTTGCAAGGTTTTTAACGAGGCAACCAATAGGCGCATATTCAAACATGTGTACTCTTTTTCCTTTCTTTAATTTTTCCCATTGGGTTTTGGTTTTAAGGTTTTAACGAGGCACATTGTTGAATAGACATTCAAGGGGGAGTGTTATGAAATCTCCTATTTAAGGTGAATGTCTATAATTAGAGAGATTCTAGAGTTCTATTCTTGGTAGCTAAATCATCCCTCTCCCTATAAATAAAGGAGTCTTCTACCATTGTAAATCACCCCTAACAATCTATAAGTATCAATAAGAATACTTCTCTCTCTATTCTCTCTATATTGTTCTTGTCTTTATATTATTTCATAACAAAATAAAATATATTCCGTAAATTTCACAAAAGAAACATAGAGTCAACACAAATTGTATAAGTGATTTCATCCTCACAAGTCACAACTTATATTGAAAAACAAAGGTCACCATAGAATGTGCACACCAAGTCAATAAAGACGGGACTTTTCAAAAATTTCCAACAGTATAGCAATTCTTCTACATCCATTAACTCACTCATTTTTCCCTCTTCAGCAATCATTTCAACCAAATAATTCTCAAAACTTCTGCATGCATCTTCCACATCATGAATCTCTAGTACTTCTCTTTTAGTAGCTCCACTCAATCTCACATAAGCTGGAGTTATTGGTGATGCCATTGGTGCTTTGATATGTCCTGCACGGCAAAACATCAACACATTTTTAGTAACTCAATTATTGGGTCAAAACACGTGAAAATTAGAGGCGGAGTCGGGATTTGACGCTAATGAGTGTCAATTCATTTTTTAAGAAAGAATTAACCCAAATAGCCACTCGCTTAATCGTTTAAACTAAAAATAATCGATGAAAATATAATATATGCATAATTTATTTATTATATATATATATATATATATATATATATATATATATATATATATATATAATTGTGTAATATATAATTTATATCTACGACAATAAAAAAGTACAGTAAATATCGCCGGCTATTAGCGAAAAGATCCATTTTTAGTAACTTGATTGTAAAACAATTATTAGTATATTTTTAATATTGTTTTAGACAAATCTAAGGTTTGGATCAAAGTTATTGAATATCAATCGAAACCGTAAAAAACATGCTAGCTCTGCCCCTGATCAATATATATAATGTAATGATGGGTTAAAATGCAAAACAAACCACAAATATACAAAATCAAATACGGAGGGAAATTTAGAAATCTTAAGCTAATAACTTACAGAAAAATGCATTAGTTTTCACATGCGTTTCAAAAAGAAAAAAGAAGAGGAAGTTGGATCATGTTGAGCTAGTTAGTTTTTTTTTTTTATTGACTCAATTCATTTTGACGCAAAAATTTTTTGGACTAGTTGGTTCATGACCCTTTTATTAATTTGACATGTTTTGATTGGTCGAAATTTTTACTCAATTTGCTCATTTGTTACCTCTACTTACCTGCATCACAGAAATTCTTGAGCTCCATGACTTGATCCTCCTTTCTTGGTTGTCCTCTTATTGAACAAAACACTGATAAAACTTCTGAAGATTGCTTTTTACTACTAGTATTTGTATTGCTTTGACATGTTGAAGGTCGAAATCTAAGCCTTTTTATAAAGAGAGGCTTTCTTAGTTTGAACTTGAACAGCTTTAATATTTTTTTGCATGGATTTAAAGGCTTGAATTTGAAGCAACATGAAACGTTCAATTTCATTTTTTGAATATAAACAAGAAAGATAGTTTTTGGCTTATCTTGCCTTTAGTTTGGAATTGATATGAGATTATGAGTGCTCTAAGATAAAATTTATTTTTACTTTGGTGTATTATATTGGGGTGCTCATTTTTAAGGTGGGGGAGAATAATGAGTGGTGGGTTACACGTCTCTTAAATGTTGAAGGGAAAAAAGGTGGTATACCATGAAAGAAATGTTATCAACTTTACTCAATATATATATATATATATATATATATATATATATATATATATATATATATATATATATATATATATATATATATATATATATATATATATATATATATATATATATATATATATATATATATATATATATATATATATATATATATATATTTGTATGTTTATCAAAGCTAATTAGAATTTTAAAATTACAAGAGTATGATTTATGAGTATGATTTATGTAGATTTAAAGTTGTCAATTGACCGTGTCAATGCAGAGGAAATAAATACATTTACATACTATCAACTATGTTCATTGCAAAATTCTATAAAAATAGCACGGTGTAACTAGTTTTCGGACTGGTCATTTAAAAATAGCCAGTATTTTATCAAGTTAATGAAAATAACCACTATTGTGCTGTAATAGAGGCCGTTCCAGCATAATATACTGGAATTCGGTTCACCTGTGTACGAACTCCAGCATATTATGCTGGACCAGTATATTGTACTGGCTCCAGTATATTATACTGATACTCTATTGTACTTATGCTGGAACTCTATTATATTATGTTGGAGTTCCAGCATACTTATCCTAGAACTCTGGTATAATATGTTGGAGTTCAATTATACTTATGCTAGAACTCCAGCATAATATACTAGAATATTTTTCAAATTTTGAACAGTGTTTTTGTTCAAATTTATCTTTACATAAAAAGTGGCTAAATTTCAATTACTTTTAAACGTTGGACTATTTTTGAACGGCCAATTGTAAATCTGGCTATTTTTTAGTTTCTCCCCAAATTCTCATAATCGGTAATTCAACCTCACCTGTGGATTATATTGGGTTGTTGTTGTTGGTGGTGGTCTTTGGAATTCAATTGGATAGAGTGGACCTTTTCTTTCCAATCTATCTAATAAGGAGAAGTTGCATCTACACCCACTTTTTAGGTCATGTTTTAACTTGTGCCCGCTTTATAAAAAATTACAAGTGTACTCACATTTTCGCCTAACTTCAACATTCGGGGATGAAGTAGCAAATGCAATCATGCAAAACTTCAACATTCTAGTAGACGGGCCTGAAGTAGCAAAGGCAGTGCTGAAGTTTTTTTGCCCTGGATAAGATGCTGAAGTTATTTAGTTCATTTGTAAGAACTAAACCACTAATAGCTGAAGTTTTTTTTGTCCTGAATCCATTAGTTTTGTCATAAATATTTTTAAAAAACTTCAGCAGAAGATGCTGAAGTTATTTATTTATTTGTAAAAACTTCGGCAATAAATAAGCTGAAGTTTTTTGTCCTGGATAAGTTTTTTCAAAAATTTCAGCAGAAGATGCTGAAGTTATTTAGTTCATTTGTAAAAACTTCAGCACTTTATAAGCTGAATTAACATTTTTGCAGGAAGAGTGAAATATATATACCAAAGCTTAAGTTCTATATGTAAAAATCGAATCAGCACTGAAACATTTCACAAATTTCAAGTCAACAATCAATTATCCCACAGATATTGCACAAAACATTAATCTCCCGATCTGTTAGTATTACTATTCTACATAAACAAATTTCAAATCTACTGTTGCAACCATTACATTCACCTAATGTAAAAATTCTACCAATACAATGTTAAAAATAGAATGAAAATTTCTCTTAAGATAGTAGTATTAGAGAATTAAATATAGTTAAGAATAATAATAATAATAATAATAATAATAATAATAATAATAATAATAATAATAATAATAATAATAATAATAATAATAATAATAAGAAGAAGAAGAAGAAGAAGAAGAAGGAGAAGAAGAAGAAGAAGAAGAAGAAGAAGAAGAGGAAGAAGAAGAAGAAGAAGAGGAGGAAGAAGAAGAAGAAGAGGAAGAAGAAGAAGAAGAGGGAGAAGAAGAAGGAGGGGAAAGAGGAGGAGACGAAGGAGAAAGGGACTGAAGTTATTTAAAAACTGAGTATAAGTTAAAACTTTTCAAAAAAAAATGGGTACAGCTTACATGTGGGTGACCAAATAGAGTGCCCTGTGCAATTTTTACTCTAATAAGCCTTCAAAATTCTTCCTTCACAACCACATCGGAAAGTGCACAAACAACCACTTTTAAGGTTACTATTTAGTAATTAGCCAGCAAGTATTTTATCCTAAAAATTTGAAGTAAATATCTTATTTTCAGGATAATTGAGGATATATGTGTCTCAGAAAATTGAACTAGAAAACTAAAATTCAGAATATATTAGCTAATTCCTAAATAACAGTCCTTTTAAGAGTGGCTATATGGTGTCATTTCTAGAGAAAACTACACTAGCTACCCACTAAATCCAAAATAATAACCCGGTGTTACCCATTTTAACAATAATTACTATACCTACCTAAGCCAACCAAAATTATTACCCGTCCACCCATTTCTCAATTGCCTTACCAACCTCTCTCCTCCTTAAAGCTTCCATTTTCCCTTTCCATTCTTCTTGTTTCTTCTTCCAGCAACAAAATACTATCTCTGTCTTACATATCTCATATTTTTACGTAGTGTTTGTATTTGTTAGAGTCACTATCTAGATTTTTATTGTGATTTTAATGAGTGAAATTTTATATGATTTCTAATATCTTTTGAGAAGTTCATAGTGATTTATTGTAAGAAAAATTAGATCAACCATTGAAAGACCTTTAAACTTGAAAATCATAAATTGCATTTCTCGAGTTTGTAATCGTTCGATAAGATTTTGACTGGCATGATTAAGATATCGATTCGCAATTGTAACTAAATGTTGAGTCAGTTTGGTTAAGATTTAAGCTGATTTGAGGTGATTGAGATCGAAATTTTCAGTTGAAAATCGAAGAAGCACACAACTACAGTAATAATCGAAGAAGAATACTATTATCTAACAGTATATCGCTACAGTATACTAATATACTGTAGGAGTATATATTTATACTACAACCATATACATTATAGTATACAAATATATTGTTATGGTATACTGTAATAATATGCTGTAATAGTATACAATATACTATAATAGTATACTTATTACATGTAAATTCACTTGACTTTTCCTTTTTAATTTGTTTTAAGCTTTTACCTAGAGTGAGCAGCAAATTGCAAATGCAAAAATAAAATAAAATGATGATAAGCTATATAATGTAACAGTATACTCTTACAATTATGTCCTTTTAGAAATTTTTAAAATTTTTATTGACAACTGATATTATTTCAGTTTAATAATTGAATTAAACTTTTTTAGCTCTTTGCGTACAATTGTATACCATGTTGGTATAACTATATACTATATGAGTACCTAAAAGCTCTCTGCCCTTTTGGGTAGGGGTAAGGCTGTCTACATATTACCTTCCCCAGACCCCACCTGGTGGGAGTATACTGGGTAGTTATTGTTGTTGTTGTACCTAAAAGATCATATGGATGTAGAAAAAGCTTCTAATTTGGATGAAATAGAAACATCTCTTTTCCTTTTCTATTTACCCAGTTCATATCTTTGTTTCGTGTGTTCCTGGGAGGAATTCGATCTCGGAATACCACCTAAATAACTACGGCCAGAGAATCAAATAGGTCAGGAAGAAAGAGTCTGAGGTCGGGTCGGACGACATACATCTTGGTTGGTTCCACCACCACTAGAGATTGGACATATATATAATCTTTCTTCTAAAAAAGATGTTATTTAATATTTTTTTGATTGTATTAGCTATTATAGTAATATATATATATATATATATATATATATATATATATATATATATATATATATATATATATATATATATAATAATAATAATAATAATAATAATAATAAATAGTGACAATACGAAAAGAAAAAAAAAGGAACTAAATGAAACTAGAATAGGAAAAAGAAAAAAAATAAGAAGAAAACGAGAAAAAAGAAAAGGAGAAAAGAAAAGAATCATAGAAATAAAAAAGACTTGAAGAATAAAGAAAAAATTCCCCACAAACCTATCGTGAATAAAAAATATAATTAATTTATGAGTAAATAAATAAATAAATAATTTTATTTTTATGAATAGCTGCGTCAAATCCCTCATTTCTACCTGGTCTTTTTACTTGGCCCAACGAATCTTTTTCCTGAACCTAATAGCCCAGATACTACAATAGATAGCTTGCAGCCCTTTGCTTCGAGAGAGTGAGATAAGAATTGAAGAATAGCATTTATTTATTTGCTATAGGCAAAAAAATATAAAGAATAGCAAACTTTTAAATATAAGTAATACACGAGCATATACACAGAACGGAGTTCCATTTAATCACGGATAAGCACTATAATTATTGTGTACTTACATGTTCACATATTTTACATTAAAATTTTAGCAATTGGCTAAGATAAAAATTGATTTCCGAGTACATCGACATATGAAGCGTGAAATTCTTTTTGAGTTACATTGTCACCTAGAAAAACAACATACTTTTATATCTTCTAAGTATTTGGTTTCAATTTGAAATAACGAGTCCTTTCGGGGATGGCCCAATTGGTTTGGAGGGCGATTATCCATACAAATAACTTAGGATCAATTTCTCTTCAATATCTTCTGGGTCGAGTTTGTCACACGTGATTTGCGAATTTTCCTGCGAATTTCAAAAAAAACTTGAAATAAAGATTTTGAACGAAGAAATAAGAATGAGAGATTGGGTTCAGAGGTTTATTGAGTTTTGTCTCTGCCACAAAGAATTCCACATTGATTGAATAGTTCATTTCCATAAAATGAGCCAGAAAAGTCATCACCTGAATCCTTGGGCAGTAAGCTCACGGGCCTCTATTCTTTGACTCCTCACGGCTCACGGGAAATTGCTATCTTTTTTATTTTTGTTTTTCATTAAGTGTTTGATATTTACATTGGGATCTAATTAAATCCAGAATCATACTATAAAATCTTACATTAAATTTAGGGATAAAACGCTTCTTAATATAAGCGATTTCTTATTCAAACTCAAATATAAAATTTCTGATTAAAGATAAAAAAATACTTACTAGTCAACCATAACCTTGGTTGGTAGGGAAATCACTTGGACATTCATTTAGTTGCCTGCTTTCTGTTTTAAGTTTTAACTATTAGATTTTTTTTATTGAACTGTTTAATTTGAGCTTCAGATTAATAGACTAATTTGAAACTGTAGTAGTTTTTTTTTGGTAATTAAATTTGTATTAATCACCAAAGTGGTTGCCTTACAAAATCATAGGACAGCTTTAGGCTCAGCTGCCTATCAAATTGGACAAAAGGATTACCTATACTACTCGAGCCAAGTCAGCAGTTATAACATGAACTGCTGAATATATGGACTAAGCCTAGGAGGAGCTCGAACATTACATATATAGGCTATACTACTGAGGAGCTTATCACAGTTACAATAGGTGTTTTCAAAGATTCTCGCATTTCTTTCTAACCATAAACCATAGAGCATTTCAGTTACTGTCATCTTGATTATGTGAGCTCGAGGAGATTTCCCTTTAGATTGCTCAATGAACCATTGGGCAAATTGTGACCAATCCTGTCCAGTGAACTCTTCAACTCCAATCCATTGTAATGTTTGGTATCTCAGTTGGGATGCAAAAGTGCATTGCAAGAATAAGTGATCTCTAGTTTCTATATCTTGCTGGCACATGACACAGTTGCCTGATACATTCAGATTCCATTGCAGCAGCCTGTTCTTGGTAGGGAGTCTATCTTGCAGTAACAGCCACAAACTGAAGATTGCTTTAGGTCGAGCAGCATTCTGTATTACCAAATTCTTCCAAGGGACTCTAGGTGTCTCTCCAATCTGTTGTAAGTATAGTTTCCTTATGGTGCAGTCAGATTTATACAGCAGTTGATGTTGTTGTAAAAGCTTAATACCCTCCACAATCTTCCTGACCATCCAACTGGCATGTTTTGGGGCAGTAAGGTTCTCCAAATGTTGTTGTTTGATATAGACTGTATGAATCCATTTCACCCACAAAACATCTTTTTTATGTGCTAAATCCCAACTAAGTTTGGCAATAGCAGCCTTATTCCACAGCAAGATATTGGTTATATTCAGCCCTCCAGCAGATTTTGGCATGCATACCTTTTCCCAGGATACATAAGCTTTCTTTGAGATATTAACTAAACCAGACCAAATATAGGATCTACATATTGTCTCCAGAATTTTTATAACTTTTGAAGACATGATAAATAATTGAGCCCAGTAGGCTTAAACACCAAATATAACTGATTGCACCAACTGGCTTCTGCCTGCAAAGGATAGATATCTAGCAGTCCAGGAAGTAATTCTGGCAGTTATCCTGTCAACCAAAGGTTGCCATTGTGCAACTGATAACTTTTTGGTAGTCAAAGGTACTCCCAAGTATTTGAATGGGAGATCCCCTCGAACATAACCAAGATGGTCAAGAATTTGTTGCTGAATCCCAGGATAAACCCCTCCAAAATACACAGCACTTTTGTGTAAGTTTGCTTTCAGACCAGTAGCTGCAAGGAACTGAGAGAAAAATATGAACATGGTACTTACTGACTGAAGCTCTCCTTTGACAAACAGCAGTAAGTAGTCAGCAAAGCTTAAGTGAGTAATTCCCAGTTTTTTACAACCAGGACGATATATGAAGCTTTTGGCATGGTTCAACTCTGCCAAGGATTTGCTAAGATATTCCATCACAATAACAAACAGAAAGGGAGATATGGGGTCCCCTTGCCTCAATCCTTTGGCAGCTTGAAAAGGTTCTGTTGTTTCCCCATTAACCACAACAGTATAGCTAACAGTTGGACACACTCCATAATCCACCTGATAAATCTGGTAGGAAAATCCAGTGCTTCCATAATCTGTTACCAACTGCACCATTCAACTGAGTCATAGGCTTTCTGAAGGTCAATTTTGATCATACATCTGGGAGATATATGTGATCTAGAATACTGTTTTATTAATTCATGAGCTAATATGACATTATCTACTACTCTTCTTCCTGGAATAAAGCCTGCCTGTGCATTACAGATGATACTACTCATAACCTTCTGAAGTCTGTTGGCCAGTAACTTGGAAATAATTTATATAAGACTGAACAACAAGCTATAGATCTGAACTCTTTCATTGTTTGAGGATTGGATACCTTAGGAAGCAAAGTGAGTGTGGCACAATTAGTAGGTCTGTACATCTTGGAGGTCTAAAAGAAATTCTTGATTGCTTGCATAACCTGTTTGCCAATGACATGCCAAGAATATTTGAAGAACATGGCATTAAATCCATCAATCCCTGGGGCTTTATCATTTCCAATAGCCTTCAAACTGTCTAGGATCTCTGTGTCACTAATGTCAGCAGCTAGTTCCTTCCTTTGGTGATGAGAGAGTTTTGGGCCATTCCTCATATACAATTTATTCACAGCTGGTAGGGAATTGGCTGTAGTTCCCATTAGTGATTTATAGAAGTCCCTGATCTCCTTCTTCAAATCTGCTGGATCAGTTATCTTCAGTCCTCCTTCTGTGGAGAGTTCAATAATCTTCTTGTACTGATTTCTCTCCTTCATGACTGCTGAGAAATACTTGTTATTGGAGTCTCCAAGTTTGATCCATTTAGCTCTTGACTTTTGTTGCAAAGCTGATTCTTCAATTAAAGACCACTTTTCTAGCTGTTGAACCAGGATTTTTTCTCTGTGCTGTAGTGTATCTGAATAGGAGCTTGCCAGTTGATGCTGTACCAGTTCTAATTCCTTTCTGCTACTGTCAATCTTTTGAGAAACATTCTTAAATTCTCTTATATTAAGAGATTTTAAGGCTGGTTTGAGGGATTTAAGATTGTTCCACACTCCTTGTAGAGTACTCTGCTCCTTGTTTTTCCAGTTAGTTTTTATCATATCAGGGAATTCCTTATGCTGAATCCAAGCATTGAAGAATCTGAATGATGTCTTCCTTGCAGAGGTATCTGTTGTCAAAGTTAGTAACATGGGATTGTGATCAGATATAAGGGAAGGTCCATATACAGTGTGCACATGATTCCACTTCATCTGCCATTCAAAGTTGCCAAAGACCCTATCCAGTCTACTACATACTCTATCATTACCACTTTGTTGATTAGACCAGGTAAAAAAATTTCCTTTCCATGGAAGTTCGACCAGGCATGATTGCTGAATGCAGTTATTGAAATCAACTAGTTCCCTTTGCTTAACTTGTTGGCAGGATTGTCTATCCTTGCTAGATAGTATGGCATTAAAATCTCCTGCAATGATCCAGGGATCAGTAATACCAGCAGATAAGTTTAGAATAGAATTCCACAGCATCCTCCTCTGATCACAGTCATTAAAACCATATACTACTGTAAGACAGCAGATAGTATCACCAGTGATAGTTTGAACCTTACAATGGATGAGCTGAGCTTCCTCAAGAAATCCAGTGACCAACACCTTTGTAGGGTCCCATAGGATCCATATTCTACCATTCACTGCTCCACTGTAGTTAGTAATCATGTTCCAGTTAGGCAACAAAAAACTAGATATTCTACCAGCATTGTTTTGTTTAACCTTAGTCTCTACAAGTCCTACAAGGTCTAACTTATTAGTTCTAAAGAAATTTTTGGCTTCTTTTTGCTTGAACCTTTTATTTACACCTCTAATATTCTAAAAGATCCACTTCATTGAGTATGACTAGTTCCCCCTTCATCTAACTGTCCCAACTTCAAATCTGTTAGACATCACAATAGGAGATAAGGGAGGGAAATTAGTAATGTTAAAGACTGGGGAATCTTGTCTAACTACCTGCTTCTTTTTTTTTCACACCTTCAGCTGTAGCTAGAGTACTTGTCTCCTTTGGTAACTCTGGTTGCTGGATTTGAGCCATCTGGTTACTTTGGTCCACTGTGACTGGGGCTTTCACTCTCCATTCCTGTGTCACCTTGTTTTTCTGTGTAGGTTGAGCAGATTTAGCCAAACAGTTGTGTCCAACCTCCAAACATTTCTCACAATACACATGTTTCCAATCATAACTCACATCCTGCATGAAGCTCTTTCCATTTGGGTCCAGAATCTCTATCTCACTAGGTAGCTTTCTCGACACATTTACCTCAATGAGCATAAGAGCATACGAGATTCTAGATTGCTTAGTTGTACATTCGTCAGCAAATATAGGTCTACCAAGGACACTAGCAATCCTACTTAAAGATTTGCTACCCCAACAGGACATAGGCAAGTTAGGGAACTTGATTCACAAGGGGATTTCTGAAGGAAAGGCTGCTTTGAAATCAAATTCAGCAGACCACTGCTTCAAAATCATAGGTCTGTTGGCAATAGTATAAGGACCCCCACACAGAATTTCTTTGGCATCGTCTAGGGAACTAAATTTAATAATATAGTAACCCTCATCATGATAAAATAGCTCGGGTTCAGGCACATGAGACCAGTGGAGGTTAATAAACCTTTTCATACCATTATACTCAGGGCTATTACCTAGCACAAATACAACAAGGGCACATTTCCATTTTACTTCTTCCTCCTCCACCAGCTGACCAACTGGTTTACCATTAACAAGTGCAGGGGGAATATACTCTAGAGACATACCATTCGCAGCAAGTCGATTACTCTGGAATAGACTAGCCCACTGTTTGGGTGAATCAATTTTTGCTCCTTCTTCACTAGCAGCCTTTGGAATAACAGGTGGTGGTGGTTGTTGCATGTGGTCCGGACCCCTATTCTCAGGCTCCATCGGGATAATTACTGGACTAACTTGAGGATCTGAGTTGTTATCAACCCTCACAGTTACTGTTGGTATCAGGGAAACTCCAGATGGTTGTGGATCTACTGTTGCATGAGTCAATGAAACAGTTTCTTCAGCAGATTTCAATGGAACAGTGCTAACTACCTGTGGAACAGTACTAACAGCTTTTGGGAAAACAACATCGCTAGCATAAATTGGCACCAGCTCTTTCTTTGGTCGACCTCTCCTTCTTGCCATAACACCCTCAGTGTAGGTTAACCTACCTAACGCAGAGGCAGCAGAGAAGAAGAAGAAGAAGAATCAGCGAAGAAGATACAAAGTACTTTTCCTTTTGAAACTGTAGTAGTTAATAGACTGATTTAACCCCTCATCTATTATTGTAAAGTGGCTTTGCTTACACATTGAACATGCATTGCATGTCTCTATGTAAATGCTTGGTAGCAAATTGTGGATTATTATTACTTTTTATTATAAGTTAAAAAAGGTAACAACTTGTCATAATTCCTGTAGGGCTGATTTTTTGGACCTTTTCTTTATAATATGGGCGTGTATTATTATAAACAAATAAAATGACAACTGATTATTCTTCAGATGACAGAAAAGCAAAAAAGAAAAATATATTCTGAGAAATAAAGGAGGCGGATTCTTCATTGTGGTCCTTTTTTCTCCTACCCTCCTTTTTCTTTTATGGGTATTTTTGAGTTAAACTGAATTTATTGTTTTTAGCTCTAACTATATATATATTTAAAAAAGAAAATATATGTCTTATACTTATAATAAGATTATACTCTTTCTAAATTCACTAATTTTAAATTATGATTTGCCTCTTGTGATAGAATTATTGGTATACTTATTCTTTCACTTTTCAATACTGTCTGTAGTAAGAAACCTAAAATTCCTATAACCTGCCTGATATATGCAATCAAAAACATATACTAAAAATAAAGAGCTAGCTAACATAAAATAAAAACCAATGTACTCCACTTGCTTTTCATGACATACCTTCCAATAGGGGACCTCCTTATTTCAACTCTATTACTTCGTTGTTTATCGAGAGTTAATTTGATTAAAATTTAAAATTAAATAGAATTAGTTCAACTTAGTATTCTAAAATTAAAATTTAGATATTCAATAACTATATAAAAGGTATTATAAATTGTGATTTTTCTCGTGTCAATATGATAAAAAATTATATATTTGAAAATTTCACACAATTTAACTCTCACATAAGTTAAATATGTCACTTAAATTTAAAGGGTATATATTACCCATATCAATATATTTAGAACTTTCTTGATTTGCTATAAATATAGAGGCAAAGGTTCAAACCAACCACACAAGGAGTGATTAACAAGTACGAAAAGAAAAAGAAAGGATTTCCTCAATGGGAAATCACAAATTTAGGTTTTCAAATATGATGCCAAATACTTGGTTTTACAAGCTTAGAGATATGAACAAAACCAAAAACCATAAAACCTCTACCACCAAAAAGAAAAACCCATTCTCATTTTCTTCCACTACTTTGCAAAATTCACCATTTTCTCATCCAAAATCATCAAAATATTATACTACAGAGTCCATTAGAGGTGGCAGCAAGATTTACAATTCTCATGCTTATTTTCTTGATCCACCAAGAAAATCATCAAATAAAAAAAACAAAAGAAAAACCATTTACAAACCTTCTCCTAAACACATTCTTGATTCCAATAAATTCCATGAATCGGATTTCCTTAATTCTCCATCTGATTCTCAACCTTTCAATGAACTTGAGTCTTGTCAGTTCAGTTATTCAGCTACTGATATAATCATAGACATGAATGGTAAAGTTCAGACCAAAGAATTCAAGAATGTAGACTCAGGCTATGATCACACCATCTCAGAACTTGACCTCCCTCCAATTCTTACCAAACAGGTCAGTGTTAAGATTCGAAAAGAAAAAGAAATTAAATATTTCTCCAACTCTTCTGGTGTAAAGCTAAGAACAAACTCTACTAAATTAGCAAGCAAGAAAATTAGTGTGTCATCAAAAAGACGTTCAAAGTCAAAGAAGGAGAGCTTTTCAGCTGGCAGTTTTGCAATAGTGAAAACTTCAACTGATCCTGAAAAGGATTTCAGAGAATCAATGATAGAGATGATTGTTGAGAACAATATCAAAGCATCAAAAGAGTTGGAAAATCTTCTTGCTTGTTATCTTTCACTGAATTCAAATGAATATCATGACCTTATTATCAAGGCATTTCAACAAATCTGGTTCAACCTGCCTCATGACTTTCACTTGTAGAATAGTGATTATATTTACAATAACAAGTTTTATTTAAGCTCTAGTTTTACTTCTTGAGTTGTGATCATAGCTGCAAATTAAACATTATGTTCCCTTGAAGCTCTTTAGAAGCAGGAAATATTAGAAATCTAAGCATTAATTAATATACAGTCAAATTTTTCTATTACAACTTTATCTGTTCAAAAATTTTTTGATATTTATATATAATGAAGTGTTGTTATAAATAATCATATATTATAATATAGCATGAGAATTGATTACAAAAAGAAAAAATTTAATTTTTATAGTGAATTGTTGTTATATATGGATGAATAGAGAGGTCTGGTTGTACTAAATTTTTATGTCTGCATTACAAATAATTAACAAAACGGTCATATCACTTACAATAAGGTAAATCTATGTGATAATATCATTATATTTGGAAGATAATGGGAGGTCAAATTTCACATGCTCGGAATTGATCAACCATGATGTGATGTGAATATTCCTTGACATAAACTCATGTCAATACCATTAAATTGAACGTTCGTTGACATAAAACTTTTAGATAATACATTCAGATTCTTGCACATTTTTTTCTCAATTTGTTCGCTATATGTTCACATCCTTTTAGTTAATCGTAGGGACGTACCTAGGCTTCTAATATTGGTTTCAAATAAACTCATAACTTTTGATGTGGTGCATGAATTCATGTGTAAGAATTTACTAAAATTACAACAAATAATATTTATGAAGCCGTGATTTTAAAAACTACTATGAGTCAATCAATAAAATTTTAAAGGTCGAACCCACAAATTTTGAATCCTATATCCACCTCTCTCACCCGCCCCCACCAATTATTTGGTTAATCTTTCACTTCACATTAGAAACGTAGTGCAAAACTGCAAATACCGAATGTGAAGAAGAAGAAGATTAGGTATTTAGAGTTTGCATTGTTGTCAAAAGCAAAAAGTTCAATCATAAAAGTAAAAGTGGCGTCTCTATTTCAGAATTGTCAAATGAGTAACACATATTGGCTTCATTTGCACAACTAATAATAATGACTCTAAATGCAATTATAGTTATTAATTAATCACAAGTTCCCTTTTTAGGGGGTCTACGCAGGAATATTAAATTATTTGGGTCCATATCCTTTAAAGATGGATCTAACTTACATTTATTGACAGTGTAAGAAATGAAAACACTATTAATTGCATTATCAAAGATATTGAGAGTAAATGTTAAGCCTAATTCTAGTAGTTGTGGAATTATCATACCGAAAGGACCACATAGGCCAAACCAAAATTATTGTGTTTTCATTAAGTTAGACATGCAGAATATTGTGTGCTGCTGATCATACTATGGATGTCTAATTAATTATGGGTAGGAAACCTAGGTAAATTGCTTTGATTAGCATTTTGTAGGCATAGAAAAATCGATGGATATCGTAATATATAGAAAATTTTCATCATAATTTGATTTCTTATCCCAATTAAAATGATGAGATTAAGTCGTATTCACTTATGCTTCAAGTCATTAAAAATCAATTACAAGTAAATGTTTACCCTAAACATGATTACATTTGAAATATAGAGTTGGAAAGGAGTCAGTCGAATCACAATTTGGTGTTCTTTCTTCTTTATTTATTCTTTCCAACGGAGCAATACATTTTGACATGATTGACAATTTCTGACTTGAAGTAATTGGTAAAATTGTTGCTACCTGATCAAGAGATCATTTATTTGACTATATATATATATATATATGAAAGCCCTCTTTAACCTCATCAACAGTGATGACTTCAAGAATTTATGCAAGGTGATTAACTATACAAGGTTTGAATCATAATTATTGAGTTATGTCGAATCCGTACTTTTAATCCAAGCTCTATCCTTGTAATAAGATGACTCATTACATCATATCATATACATGCATATACCGCTGATAGGACAGAAGCCATCGCGTTTCTTATGAGTTTGACGGAATTCAGTAACTTTAGTTTAATCCTATATTTATTTTAAAAATCTATTAAATATATAAAATTAATTTAGAACCCAATAATTTAAAATACTTAAAATTTCGAACTCATCAACTTTAAATCTTGATTTAATGTTCTGACCGTTCAGATGGAAGCCATATATGGAGTAAAGTACAAGGCAATCTCCAGAAACTCTGCTTGAAATTGGAGTAGGTTCGAATGATTTGATGTTAGTTACATAAGTTGGCCAAATTGACATGTTAACACTGTTTGAGCACAGAGAAACATTGACGACATTTCCGACCCAGAAATTCTGCGTTGAATGAAGGTTTGTCCTTTTCATTGCTGCTCAGAAAACAGGGGAAGGTCGTTAGGGAACTTATACCAAACTCCAGTCACCTCTACGATAAAAGAAAAAAGTGATACTTCTTTTCGGTACTTATATTGGAGCTTCGCTAAATTTGAATTAGCGCCGGAAAATCTCATATTGGGCATAACAACAATAACAACAACAACTATCCAGTATAGTCTCACAGAGTGGGGTCTGGGGAGGGTAATATGTAGACGGGCCTTACCCCTATCCGAAAGGGCAGAAAGACTGTTTCCAATCGACCCTCGACTCAGAGAAGGAAAAGAAAAATAAAAACAAAAACAAAAACAAAAACAAAAACAAAAGAACATTAGTAACTCCAGCAGAAATAACGTAAATAATTGTCTAAACATAAGAACCATAAATAAAATAGCATGCAATAATATCAGACAGTAACTACCATAAATAACTACCATAAGGGAGACACAATCCAATACGCAAATCATCTATGGGTATCCCTACCAAGCCTCACCCAACCCCGGGTGAGGAGTACGAAAAACTCTAGGAGCCCCTATCCTACAACCATGATACTAGACCTCCAGATTTTCCTATCAAGGGTCATGTCCTCGGAAACCCGCATTCTAGCCATGTCATGTTTAATCACCTCTCCCCAATACCTCTTAGGCCTCCCTCTGCCTCGCCGTACGCCGACCATCGCCAGCCGCTCACAACTCCTCACCGGGGCCTCAGGACTTCTCCTCCGCACATGCCCGAACCACCTCAGCCTCGCTTCTCGCATCTTCTCATCCACCGGGGCAACCCCTACCTTCTCTCGAATAACTTCATTCTTAATCTTATCTAACCTGGTGAGCCCGCACATCCACCTGAGCATCCTCATCTCCGCAACCTTCATTCTCTCAACACGAGAGTTCTTCACTGGCCAGCATTCCGCCCCATACAACATGGCAGGTCTAACTATAGCTCTATAAATTTCCCCTTGAGTTTCTGTGGAACTTTCTTGTCACTCAGGACTCCTGAAGCAAGCCTCCACTTTGACCACCCCGCTCCTATACGATGAGTGACGTCCCCGTCAATCTCTCCGTCCCCCTGAATCACCGATCCAAGATATTTGACACGGTCTCTCTTGGCGATGACCTGAGATCCAATCATCACATCCCTGCTTACTTTGCTCGGCTCGGCGCTAAACTTGCACTCCAGGTATTCAGTCTTAGATCTGCTTATTTTGAAACCCTTAGACTCGAGAGTCTGTCTTCATACCTCTAACCTCTCAATAACACCGACCCTCGTCTCGTCTATCAAGACTATGTCATCAGCAAATAGCATACACCAAGGCACATCCCCTTGAATATGTCGGGTTAGAGCATCCACCACCAAGGCAAACAAGAGAGGGCTAAGCGCCGATCCTTGATGGAGCCCCATAACTACTGAAAAATGGTCTGAGTCGCCACCTACCATCCTAACCCTAGTCTTAGCTTCATTGTACATGTCCTTGATTACTCTGATGCAGGCTTCCGGCACGCTCTTCGCCTCCAAACACCTCCATAGCACCTTCCTTGGGACCTTGTCATACGCCTTCTCCAAGTCGATAAGCACCATGTGCAGGTCCTTCTTCTTATCCCTGAACTGCTCCACCAGCCTCCTGACAAGGTGGATTGCTTCTGAAGTGGAGCGACCCGACATGAAACCGAACTGGTTCATAGATAGAAATGTCATCTCCCTCACCCTCGCCTCGATCACCCGCTCCCAAACCTTCATGGTGTAACTTATTAATTTGATACCCCTATAGTTGTTGCAGCACTGGATGTCCCCTTTGTTCTTGTACAAGGGCACCACTGTACTCCACCTCCACTCCTCCGGCATCCTTTTGGTCCTGAAGATCGCATTGAATAACCTGGAGAGCCACTCAACTCCTGACCTACCCATACATTTCCAGAACTCCACCGGAATCTCGTCAGGCCCGGTCGCTCGACCCCTACTCATCATACGCAAAGCCCCCATGACCTCCTCCGCCCTAATGCGCCTGCAATACCCAAGGTCTCTATGTTGCTCTGAATGCCCCAACTCCCCTAGTTCTATGTTACGATCCCCCTCCTCGTTATGTAAGTCTCGAAAGTACGCCTGCCACCTCTGCTTGACTTGAGACTCCCCCATCAGAACTCTACCATCCTATATTGGGCATAAGGATGGAGGTGAGTGGAGTGGAGGTGAACTCTACATTGGGCATAAGCGTTACCTAAAAAAGACGACTATATACTCAGGGACTCAAACTCGAAACTTTGGTTAAGAATGAAAGACTATTTCCTACTCCATCACAATACTTTTGATGGAAAGTGACACTCGGTGTCTATATTAAGTTATATTACTAATTTCTCCGTTCTAATTTTTGTGAACCTGTTTGACTGGACAAAAAAAATGAATACTTTTTAAATTTGTGGTACTAAACAACTTAAAAAGGGGTCCAAAATATGTGTGTGATTATACAAGCTTCTCATTAAGGATAGAATTAAAGTTTAAGCTAAATTGTTTCTATATTTAGAAAGGAGTCATTTTTTTTTTTAAATGGACCAAAAAAAATAAATTTGCATAAACTAAAAAGGAGAAAGTATATATTATTTTGTCATGATTAGCTGTAAAAAAAGATGTACTATGACAATATGTAATAATTGATCATGATTCATTGGTAGTGACAGTTTATGCAATAGAACTTACTAATTAATATATATCTATTTAATTCGTATAAATATTGAGCGTAAATAAGTCTTTTTCTGGTATTTTTTATCCCAGGTCTTGAACCTTCTCTTTGAGGCAGTTCTTCACCTGAATTGCCCAAAAAAAAAAAAAGAGTCGTAGCCAGCTATAGCTATGCATGATGTTTGTTGGCTTTGGTTTATTAGACCTTAGTGTGAATTACATTTGTGAGTAACGAATTTAAGTTGTGCTTCACTTTTGCTAGAGAAAAGAATTTAGGTTTGGTTAATACGCTAATTAGACCTTCTCCCTTGATCAGAGGTTTCAGAATTCGACCCTTGGTATGAAAAAATTCTTATTAAAGAGTGACTTTCTCCAGAATGGGACTCTACGCAAAGCGGATCCAGATATAATTAGGCTCCAATGTTGGTATCGGACGGGTGAAAAACCTAAAACAATAAAATCGACCTTCTTCAAGGTAAAGTTAAGTAAAAATGACACCGGATAGCCACTCTAAAAGGATATTATTTAAGAATTAGCCAGTGAGTCCTGCATTTTAGATTGCTAGTTTAACTTTTTAGGACTATACTATCTTGAATGTCCTAAAGTTAGGATTTTTAGTTTAAAATTTCAAGACAAAATAAGTGATCTCTAAATAGCATCCTGAGAATTGGCTATCCGCGCACTTGCCCTAAAGTTAAGAGCATAGATCACTTTTAACTCGCAACCGAAACTATGTATATTCATTAGAGTAACATATCTATCTATATCTATATTATGTTAAAATCACGGAGGCTCTTAGCGAAATGTCGTTCGTCTTTTTTGCCCTTTAAAAATAGATTTCACACTAGACAAAAATGTAATTCAAATTTTTCTCTAATTTTTAGGAGTTCTAAATCGGACTAAAATTGTAAGGCGAAATGGTTTCCTGATCACTTAAACATGCATCAGTTTGTAAAGCCGATACATGAACTCTTGAGTTTCCCATTTGAACACCTTTACTTGAAAAAATGACTACAAATAAATACTTGTGCTGGTGCATTTTGTTCAATTGCTGCTGACATGAATTTAATTCAATATTTTATATAGCCACATCATCCATTCATTCATATTTTGTTGACACATGTATGTTGAAGGTTCCAATTTGTGGGCCCTAACTTTTTTTTAAAATTAATTTATTAAATTTCTATTTTTTCTACTCTTTCCCTTCTTTTATTCTTCACCTCATAGGATGAAATCGTAAGCAAAAGTTTCGATAATGAAGACTGTAAACATAAGCTCCTATAATGGAGACTGAAGTTCAATCGATTTCACCTATCTGGAAAGAACCTTCACTAATTTTAGTATAAACACAAGTTCCTCCGTTTTCAGTGATTGCAACAGTGATAGATCCAGCGAGTTTCCAACGGCTTCTTCACAAAGTCAAATTTTAGTCCTCTTTTTTAAAGTTCCTCCTTTTCTACATCCACCCTTCTCTCCCAAAAGATTTCCTTTTCTCTTTTGTTTCTTTATCTATATATATGTATTTGTTCCTGTATAATTAAGCTTTCGTTTTGGGTGTTCTCAAAATCCGGCAATGCAAAGAATGGGGTAGGATTGAATGGTTGAAATATAGAATTCCGATATTATTTTCTCCTAGTTTTCTTTTGGTTTTTGGAATTTGGTGTTGATACCTTGGAAGTTTGGTAGGAAAGATGAGGGGAAATTAAAAGAGAATGGGAAAGGGAAGGTTTTTTTTTTTTCTTTATAAAAAAAAAAAACAATACTATTCACGCGCTTTTGTAGCATGATTTGCACATAATTCAACCATGTCAGCAGCGATGCTTCCACGTAGGCAAGTCAACAGCCAAATGTATTTATTAGTATTCATTGCATTAAGTTGCAGTGTTCAAATGGGAAAAGTGCAAGTTTATGTATCGACTTTACAAACAGATGCAAGTTTAAGTGGCTAGGTAGTCATTAATATTAAATCTTTTCCTGATTTGTATACGTAGAAAGCCCCAAATTAAACTTTAAGTTTATATAAACTGTTTCCTTATTTTGACAAGTTAACATAATTATAGCCTTTTATGTTAAATTTTTCAATATTAATTTTCAAAATAGAAATAAAGGAAAGAAGAAAAGAAACAAACAGGTTTGCCTGTTTTAACTTCTCCGGAATAGCGCTTTTTTTACTTATCATTCTTTTGTTTTCTTCTCTTTTTCTAGCTTATTATTGTTATTTCTTTTTGTCATTAATTTTACAAAACTTAATTTAAGTGAAAAGTTAAAGAAAGGAAAATCAAAATTAAGAGTTTTACATATACATATCCTTTCTGAATCCACTTACTTTATTTTCTTTTTACTTAAGCTTTGATAGTTAAAATAATTTCAACAAAAAATAAAGCTAATAAAAATGTTTATAAAATTAAAATAAAGGAGATAAATATAATATCGTAAATCACGAGGGAGATTAGTGGTACAAAGTCAAATATGAGAGAATATCTGTAAAATTATCTCTTTTTATTAATTATTAATTATTTAAATTATTAGAAAGTCTTAGTATTTAAGAATTTAAAATCAATTAAGAGTTATAAATATAATATCGTAAATCACAAGGGAGATTAGTGTTACAACGTCAAATATGAGAGAATATCTCTCAAATGATCTCTTTTTATTAATTATTAATTATTAGAAAGTCTTAGTATTTAAGAATTTAAAATCAATTAAGAGTTTGATTACTTAAAATAATATAATTTTTATTTGAATAATTATTTCATAACTATATTTTTTTTTGGTCAAAGGGATATGATATTAGTTCATAACTACATTTGCTTCCATGTTATCCATGTAAAGTATATATAAAAACTACAATACCTTTTTATTTTGTAGGTGAACTACTTACTTATGAGAGAGAGAAATGGCGGGCAGAATCAATAAAACTAATAGTTAAGTAAATACACGAAAATAAAATATCAAATTGATTTTTTACCCTTCAATAAATAAAATTCTTAGTGGATAAAATTATATTACAGTTAAATTTATAAAACTTTCAATGGACTAATATTTAGAATTTGAATCAATAAGAAAATAAATTATTTCCTCTACTATAGAAAACAAATTGTTAAGTCTTTGATTAACTAATAAGCGAAAAATCCAAATCAAAACTTTTTCAAAATTCATCATATAAATAATTTATTTTTAAGCTTACAAAACTCTTAGAATATATATATTTATTTCCATAAGAGAAGCATTACCGTGAAAGAAATAAAAAATAGAGTTAAATTGATTATAATTTAACTTTAAGAGTAAAATTGATAAGCGATACAATTTTGAGGCAATAAGAATGAAATAGTAGAATATAGAATGTATCTTAGTGAGGTATCATTAATTATTTTTCTTTTTCTTTGCATTAATCATATCAACAAATGACAATTCCCTACATTATTTTAGACTCATTTTCACTTAGCAATTTTTTTCTAGGAGCTACATTGCCAATCTTTTCATTCTCATATCTTAAGAGACAAAAATTTACTTTTTAAATTTTCGTACAAAATTCCTACATAAGTTCTCAAAAATCATTGATGACTTTTCTAAACATAATGTTTTACTTTGTCTAACTAGCCAAGTAGGATCAATATTTGTTTTCTGGAACTTTTTTTTTTAATAACTCAAACACATTGTTTATATAATTTTTAAAAATTATTTCATTAATATAAAATACACGCGCAAAACGTATATATTAAAACTAGTAAATATGTATATATATATATATATATACCAAAAATATTTTTTTACTATTATTTTAAGAGCAACTATATAATGTTATTTTTTTCTAAAGTTGATTAACTATTTCTAGCTATACTCTGAATGAGATCCATATATTCCGATTCTCCTACCATTTAATCTAATGAAGGCTTGAAATAATTCGTCAAATAATTTCCACAAGCTGCATCTCTAGTTCATCACTATGTTTGCATTTTGTGTAAGCATCACTTAACTAAATGGATGTTACGTTCCTAGTAGCTGATAATTTAATCAAATAATAGCCGAAAAGGAAATAAAAGAGGAAAAAGAAAAGGTTTCTCCGCAGGAGATGAAGGAATTAAACTTCTATCCCTTATATTTGTAGGGAGGGAAAACCAATTGTATTTTCTACCAATATTTGGGGTGTATGAATGTAAAATTTGTATTTTCCCTACTATATCAGGAGGATCGCTAGGCCAAATTCACTAGTATCAATATTAATATGGAAACGAAGAAAATAGTGCAGTATCCCATTAAAAAATCCATTTTATGGCTAATCGATGACTGTATTTTTCCAAAAAAAGAAATTGTATAACGGAGGAACTAATAATCGGGTTGGACAATGTAGCCAACCACCCATGGCTATCTCTCATGAACCCACAACCCCAACTCTTTCACCAACTACCAACCATGGGAGCCAACCCATCCCCATGGAACCGGCTGCCTATGAACACCCCAAGCACTCCCATCCCCCTAAGCATGGACCTACCATTGTTTTTTAGATAACCCTACCTACAACAACCCTCCTCACATGAACTACTCCATGACCGAGCAACCTCAAAACCCTACTGCCCAAAACAACTCAGTACCATTGACGGACGAGGAGGGAGAAGGGGAAGGAACATCTACAGCAAGAAGAGTGGAATACGCCATGCTACGCACGCCAAAAAAGTTGGTATTCAAGAAAAGAAGAGAAAAAAGGGTAATCTTACGTTGCCCGCTGAATTTAAGGAAGTGCTCGATCATTATGAGGATCTTGACAGACCCACGATCTTCAAGTACGGGATAGTAATGGTTCCGACGATGTTCGCCAACATGAACGTGGAAAGTCCACCCCATGCACAAGCGGAGGAGAACACCCCACCCCCACCTATACCAATGAGTATGATCGAATGAAATTGTAGGGGAGCGGGTAATGATGAATTTACAAGAACCTTTAGGTCGATGCTGGACTATAACAGGCCATTTCTAGTTGCTCTTTTGGAAACAATGTTGGCAGACCATGCAACCATTATGAACAGTTTTGGCTTCACTAACATGGTACAAGTTGCAGCTCAGGGTACTTTGGGAGGCATGGTCATGATGTGGAATGCAGGACATGATGTGGAATGCAGGAGACATTGCGGTGGACCAAATTGGAACAACGGACCAAGAAATTCATGCCATGATCAAGGTAAATAATTCCAACATAGAACCTTGGCTTATATCTATTTTTTATGCTAGTACTTTATTATAAGATAGAATTATACTATGGAATAATCTAAAAACAGTAGCAAACAGCTTTAAGGGACTCCGGCTAGTAACGGGAGACTTCAATGAAGCCACTAAATCAAACGAAAATTTTGAAGGTCTTCCAATTAACTATACTAGGGTTTCAAAATTCCTAAACTGTTTAGATTATTGCGAACTTATGGACTTAGGGTATAAGGGCTCAAAATACACCTGGACGAATAAAAGGTAAGAACACTAATAATGGAACGGCTAGATAGATAAACGCAAACTAGATTAATCTTTTTAAGGAAGCTCGTGTTACTCTTTTAACTGGACTCCACTCTGACCATTGTCCTATTAAATTAGATTTTTTTAGAACTTCTCCCATAGCAATAACATATTCAGATTGGAATCCATGTGGCTATCACACCCCACCTTTAAAAATCTCATCAAAGAATCTTGGATTAATCAAGATAATATTCTAGGAGCAATTGAATCCTTTACTAAGAATGTAAAAGAGTGGAATATCAGCACTTTTGGCAACATTTTTCACAAAAAAATATTCTAGTTGCTAGAATTAAAGGGATCCAGAATTCCCCTAAGTATACAACTAGTCAATTCCTCTTAGACCTCGAAACAAATCTATTAAGAGAATTAAATGATATCCTAAAGCTGGAAGAGAAATTTTGGAGACTCAAATCTTGAATCCAATGGTTGAATGAGGGAGATGCGAGCACTAAATTCTTTCACATTACTACAATGCAGAGAAGAAGGAAAAACAAGATCCTTAGCTTAAAGAATGAAGCGGGCAACTGGCTTTACGAACCTAAGGAAGTAAAATCTATAATCCATAATTATTATAAAAACCTCTTCACCACTAGCCATAACAAGTCCATTAAAACGAACCATTATATGTCCTTCTATTCAACCTTGAATAGCACAGACCAAAACGACTTTGCAAAAATGTCACAGTCCGCGAAATCAAAAGTGCTTTGGACTCTTTTAAACCCTACAAAGCCCCTGGACTGGATGGTCTACACTCATTCTTTAATCAAAATTCTGGAATGAAACAAAGGATGCCCTAATAAATTTCTGCCAAAATAAGTTTAAGGAAAGGAAAATGACAGAAGAAATGAATACCACCTACATTTGCCTAATCCCTAAATGCCAAAATGTGAAAACTATAAAGCAGTACAGACCTATAAGGCTATGCAACACTGCATATAAAGTAATCGCCAAAGTTATTTTAAACAGAATAAAACCCCTAATAGCCAAAATAATCCACCCTACTCAGACCAGTTTCATGAAGGGACGACGCTCTACATATAATGCTGTTATTGTCCATGAGACCTTAAACCACTTTAAAAGTGTAAAAGGCCAAAAAGGAAAAATGCTGACTAAAATAGATCTGGAAAAATCCTTCGATAAACTAAAATGTTCCTTTATATAATACTCGCTAAACTCCCTAAACTTCCCCCAAGAGCTAATTGAACTAATTATGTCCTGCATAACTAGCACGTCTACCTCTATTATAGTCAACGGTTCCAACTCTGAATTCTTTCAACCAAGCAGAGGTATACGGCAAGGCGACCCACTATCTCCCTATATTTTCATCATTTGTATGGAAATCTTATCACAATTAATTCACCATGAAATAGACTGCTGTAGATGTGACCCTGTTAAGATCTCCCCATCCAGCCCCCCTCTATCACACTTATTCTTTGCAGACGATTTGATCCTCCTAGCAAATGCTAATAAAAAAAGCTGCAATTTCATAATAAATACCCTTAACAGATCCTGTGATCACTCAGGGCAATCTATTAATTTCAATAAATCAAGGCTCATTTTTTCAGAAAACGTGCCCATCCACCTAATGAATGACTTCAGCACTTGCCTTGCCATAAATCACACTAGAGAGTTTGGGAAATACCTAGGGTACCCTATAGGACTCTCCAATCCTTCAAAGAAAGACTTCCAGTACATTATAGATCGTATGAATACTAGGCTAAAAGGATGGAAAGTTAATTTTCTCAATATAGCGGGAAGGACAACGCTCATCAAATCTACCATAGCTGCAATCCCTAATCATGTAATGCAAATCTATAACCTCCCACAAACTACCATAAAGAACATTGACAAAATTCAACGAGACTGTCTATAGGGTAGCACTTCTGAAAAAAAGAAAGTGTCACCTCATAAATTGGGATGCGGCCACAAAACAAAAGAAAAATGGAGGATTGGGGTTATATAAAAAATTGGAAAAACCAATCCTTTAGTGCGGGCCTAGCCTGGAGATATAAAAAAGACAATAATAGTCTATGGATCAGGGTGCTACATAGTAGGTACGACAAAAAACCACCAAACAAAGTTGGAATATCCAATAGGGTAACGGCTCACATATTTGAAAAAATATTGTCCAGGGCTCTCAAATCTGCAAAGCAGACATACATTGGGAAATTGGGGATAGAAAACTAATTAGAACTTGGCAAGATAATTGGCTAGGAACAAAAGAACCACTAAGAACTCAAATCCAAGGACCTTTAATGAAATATGAACAACAGCAAACGCTAGCTGATATCATCAGTAACAATTCCTTTAACCTGAACAATTTGTCCTTTAAACTCCCCACTGAAGTTAAAAACAAAATATATAGCACCTATATAAAGCAAGCTCACCCTATTCAAGATAACTACAGTTGGGGAATAAACTCTAATGGATCCTTCACCATTAAATCTGCCTATGTTATGTTACAAGGTAAGGATGAGGGGGACACCAATGACTATAAATGGCTCTGGAGAATTAAAACTCTTAATAAGATAAAGTTCTTCCTTTGGACGGCTATCCACAATAAGATCCCAACGGCACAAATGCTCTTCAGTAGAAATATAACCAACTCTCCAACTTGCCACTTTTGCAGCATTGAGAGGGAAGATATATTCCACGTGCTCTTCAAATGCAAGAACTCCAAAATTATTTGGGCTCAAGCGGGCTTTAGCAAACTACCTCCGGAACCGCCTGCTAAATACACTCTTCACCACTGGCTAAAAACTCAATGTGAATCTTCTACTATTTATAATGAATATCTCGTTTGGTTTGAAATCCTCCCTTTTGTCCTCTGGCACATCTAGCTGCACAGGAATGAGACGATATTCAAAAATGATAACAAAGCTCTCCTATTAAAAAACATCATTAATAAAACCATGGAATATAAACTTCTAGCAACAAACCAATTCCGGATTGCTACGCCTAGGGACACCATCCTTATTAAATGGAATTCTCCGGAAGAAAACTGCTATAAATTGAATGTGGATGGTTCATGTATGGGCAACCCGGGTAAAGGCGGAATAGGGGGAATCATTCGTAATCACACCGGGGAATGGGTGCTGGGATATAACATGGGTATTTCACATGCTACTAACATATATATGGAAACACTGGCACTAATGCATGGACTGAAGATAGCTAATAGACAACAACTACCTACCCCTTGTCATCGAAACAGATTGTAAAGAGCTTATTAACTTAATCCTTAATAAGAACTGTCCTCTTAACGTAATTGATGATTGCAGATGCCTATTGAGTAGAGCAGGTGATCCGCTATTACAGCACGCCTTCAGAGAGGCAAACCAGGCGACTGATTCAATGGCGAAGAATGGAAGCAACTCAACTACTTTTGGATGTTTAACTACTTATCTTAGTACTCCTACTTTTGTTAACTCTATTTTAGAAAGGGACAAGCTAGGAACTCTGTGTCCTAGAACAATTCCCGTTTGTAATGAACTATGCAATGACTCTTAGTATGTCTTTTAATGCATGTCTTAAATACCCAAAAAAAAAAAAAAGATAGACTGTATTTTTCCAGCTACCAAAAAAAGTCAAACCACCTATTCTAGTTTACATCAACTGTTAAAAAACGAAAAAAAAGAAGCAAACAACAAGATCTGCAACTAACCTAGATTTTACTTCTTACCGAAACCATGGCTGAAACTTTTCCTCCTGTTGCAAACGTAGAAACAGTTTTCAAGTCAGTTCAAGAACTGGCAAACAACAATGAAATTCCGGAAAAGTATATTCATACTCAAGGCTCAATCCATACATTTCCTCCATTGCTGGATGTACCAGAAGTTGATCTTAGTCTTATCATTTCATCATCCCATTCCCTGGCCCGAGAACAAGAGCTCAACAAACTTCAATCTGGTCTCAAGTCTTGTGGCTGCTTCCAGGTCTGACTTTCAGTACTTAATTATTTATTATTTGATCCATATCGAAGCCCAACAGGAGCAATACTTGAAATGACAATCCACAAAAAGACACCAATACTAAGATCGACTAGAACAAGTTGATTATCTTGGTGTAGGTCTGTCTCTAGCCTAGATCAGGCCAAGTTAAATCAAGTCTATATCATTCAGCTTAAAAAATCATTATTTGGGGGCATTACCAAAGTGTTCCAAAGGTGGAATTTCAAATTCAAATATGTATGGGGTAATATTTCAAATTCAGGTCATAAATCATGGAATAGCAGATTCATTTCTTGACAAAGTGCGAAATATTAGCAAACAGTTCTTTGCACTTCCAACTGAAGAGAAGCTTAAATATGGCAGAACAGTTGATGACATTGAAAGATACGGAAATGATTCAGTTCTTTCAGAAAAGCAAACACTTGATTGACCGACAGATTGTATCTAAATGTGATGCCGCACAACATAAGAAAACTCCAATTCTGGCCAGAAAAACCTGAATGTTTTAGGTATATGTTCTCTCCTTTTTACTCTGAAATGAAGAAATTAGAAGCATAGGGATAAAAATATTACTTTACTTGCAGGGAAGTTTTTGAAGAATATATCAAGAATATGAAGTTGTTGAGCGAGTCCCTCCTAAAGGCCATAGCGACGTCATTGAACTTGGAGGAGAACTGCTTTCTGGACCAGTGTGGAGAAAGAGGAATGATGGTGGCACGATTCAATTTCTATCCTCCATGCCCAAGGCCTGATGTTGTACTTGGAGTCAAACCACATGCCGATGGATCAGCCATTACTCTCCTGTTGCAAGACAAAGAAGTTGAAGGGCTTCAGGTTCTAAAAGATGATCAATGGTTTAGAGTGCCTGTTGTCCCATACGGTATCCTAATTAATGTTGGAGATCAAGTTGAGGTATATCCATCTTTAGGAGAGTTGTCAAATCTCAAATATTGTACAACATGTAAAATTCTCAGAGTTGTTGTTTCCTTGCAGATAATGAGCAATGGAATTTTTAAGAGCCCCGTGCACAGGGTGGTGACGAACACAGAAAGAGAAAGAAACACTCTTGCTGTTTTCATTATGCCAGATGTAGATGTTGAGATTGGACCAGTGGAGAAGCTTATCAATGAGGAAAGGCCAAGACTGTACAAGAACATTAAGAATTTTGTTGAACTCTTCTTCCAAAACTATCAACGCGGGAGAAGACCTATAGAAGCAGCAATGATATGCCAAGAACTCGATAGCTGATAACAAAAAGCTAAGAGAGCATCAAGTTCAGTTCCTTCTTTCTCAATTTGTATTTTAATTCGTAATTTTTTCAGCATTGTCTCATGTAACTTCTGTTTAGTACCACTTTCTTTCAATAATAGAAGTATGTGTTTAAGTTACACACCTGCAATATAGGGAATTTTTGCACTATTAGGTCACCGAAATGATATTTACACGTAAGTCTCCTTAAAATATAACATTTGTATTCTTGAAAATAAGGTAGATTATTTGCTACAACATGTAAGGTGACCAGATGATGTAAAATTTCTTACACTAATAGCGTATATAACTTAAACTCTAGAAGTATATATTTCTCTCCAAGTCCAACCTGTAGTAGCTCCAATCTTTTTCGCCCAGGAAAATGGAGACACTGCAACTTCCTTTGCCTGAATAGAAGTATTTATTTCTCTCCAACTTCAACCTGCACTGAGATGAGAACAAGAGGAGTTAGAGTAGTTGAATCTTGTTCACTATTTGCTCCCGCAATTTGCCTAGAAATTGTGGAAGAACCCAAAGAATTTTGCATAAGGTACAGGTGATGATATTGTACCATGAGATCAATACTACTAGTTACATGGTAAATTTCAGTGTCTCTGGGTTTTGGTCAGATAAGCAATTAGATATAGCACTTCATCTGCTAGGCACCTTTGGAATTCGATTGATGAAAGCATATAAACGCAGGAGATGTTTATTCTTACATTGCAATAAGGTACAAATGTACAAAATTTGAACAAACGCTTTTATTGCTATTTACACCTGCCTAAGTCAAAACTCGGATATGCTTAAAACTAGCATATGTATATATCATCGTACATTTAAGATAAATATTCAGGAGAAGAACTCAACGTCTTCTTGGTTTGTGACCTCGTCCCTTCTCATCACTCAACAATCTCATGGAATAAGTACAATTCATTGATTGAGGACTCCTCCTTGAATCCTCATAAGGTTGTTGAAACCCAATATTTTCCACAGCACCAACCGTCTTGAACAACCGTCTCTTGTGCACTTCTTCCACCAATGTCTTGTGCAGCAACTGGCTGCGCATATCCACCAAGGACTTGTTCCTTGTTAGTCTACGCGCATCAACTTTTCCCTTCTCTTTAGAAGTGGAAGAAGTTCCTTTTAATTCTAGCATATCTTTGCACTGCTTGTAGCACATTCTTACTAAAGACTGCCCGGTGCTTGAGTTTTCCCCTGGAAAAAACCGGGATGTATGGTGGCTAATTGCATTAGCTGGCTGACTTTGTTTTGTAGAAGTTGTTACGGGATCATTCTCATCATCAGAGAAGTAATTGAAGTTGGAATAATTTGCAGCGTGCGATGAGCTTTGAGAGCTAGTGTCATCAAACATATCTCCTGCAAGAGTAGTTGATGACTTGATCAGATATTCAGATGTAACAAAAAAATTAAACTACAATCAAAGAAGCAGTTAAATGGTCGATCAAAATAATAAGGCCAAGTAAAATGTAGTGACAAACATATAAACAATCACCTCTTGTTTTTTTTTTCAGGTTGAAAAATGTAGAAATGATGCTAGTACTTTATTATAACTCCACTAGTATAAATCCAAACTATTGTTCAAGTTAAGTAAACAAAATCCGCGGACAATAAAGCAAAGACAACGTACGTGGAATTGGTAATAACAGTAGATTAGATAAATCGTAATACCATGAAGCCAATGAGGATCATTGGTGTTTGTGTCAATCACTTGAGAGGAGAGCAGACCTGACAATGACACTTGGGAAGATGAGCAAGATGAGAAACCTTGGAAAGGGTTATGATGATCATTATCGTCGTCTTTATAGCTTAGCACCTGGTAATTGGCAGATTCAAACTGATTCCATTTCTTCCACTGAGGTACCAAACCAGATATCTCTCCATCTATCATATTAGCTATCTCATGCGGCTTCCAGTCTGTTATATTTAGTTCCTTCACCATTTCATTTGCGACCTCCGTGGGGGTGTCAGTTACAATGTCGAATGGGAAATACACATTCCTAACGTCACCTGCATGGACAGATTGTTTCAACTTTAGCTCATTTGTCGCATTAGTTCTCCAGCTTCATGCATTTGTGTAGAAACTGGACTAATAATATTCGTTTTCCTTTTATAATCCGTCCTAATTCTTCAAGAACAAAGCTGAAGTCTGGTTACAGAAATTTGTTTAAGACGAAGAGCAGCAAATACCTTCTTTATCCGCAATTTGCACTTTAATTAAAATGGTATCGTCTTCAGGGTTCAGTTTCCCCGTGATGGTCATATTAGTCCTTGGAGCGTCGTCATTCAATAAGTGGAGGTCCTCAATAGCAATTTTATCATTCAAGAAAGGCTTTTGAAGTTGCATCATTTTTACCGACTTACCATCGACATTATCAAATACAAGGAATGGATCAACCATTAGTTCTTTAGCTGATAATCTTTTTGATGCTGGCTCCAAGCATTTCCTAATAAACCTTTGTGCATCCAAATCTTGGACTTTATAAAATGCCCTAGGCCTCTTACCCTGAGTGAGGCGAAAAAGATAATCATATAAATTTCTGATTGGCTGACAAAAACTTTCAAAAAGATATTATTAAGAGAGAGAGCATCTTACAGAGGTCACTTTTTTGTATATTTGTGCGGGGTTAACACATTCACTGTATGGATATTCGCCAGTTAGCATCTCTAACATGCACATGCCAAATGAATATACATCAACTAGCTCATTATAGTTCTCCTCGTATAGTTCCGGTGCCATGAACTCGGGTGTCCCTTTTGCAATGAACAGAAATAAAAACAGTCAAGTAGAAAATGTGGAATGTTTTACAAAAAACTAATGCACCTCAGATTTGATTGAATTTTATATAGAGAAAAGTCTCAAAATCAAGGCCAGTCTAGATAAGAATTGACTTCGGAAGACCATAGATCTTAAGGGTAGCCCGATGCACTAAGCTCCCGCTATGCGCAAGATCCGGGGAAGGTTCCGGACCACAGAGCTTGATTCACCAAAATTCATTTCCGGCTACATATTTAGGTGTGATGAGATATTTGGCTACGCAAGAAATGAATAACAGATTGACCACAAAGGTTCCAGCAAGGAAAACGTGAATTGGAAGATGAAGTACCTATAACACTGTGCGCTCGCTGTGATCCACGAAGAATTGCAGCTAAGCCCAGGTCCCCAATCTTCACTTGTCCAAGATGACCGTTAACAAATATGTTATCACACTTCAGGTCTCGATGGATCACCGGCGGATCATGTTCGTGTAAATAAACAAGACCTTCCAGTATTTGGCGTGCCCAATTCTTTATAGCTCGAATATCTACTCGCTGATACTTCTTTCTGTATCTGCATTCAATCAAATGATCAGTGATTTCTTATCTTGTAATAGTTTTGCCGATAAATCAGAATCGTCCAGCAGAAATGGGACATCCATCTCACCGTCAGCGAATCCGCCACATATATTTAGGTCAAGTGTAGACTGATCCTCCTGATCCCATGTTAATTAATTACAATGCTCATCAGAAACTCAAATCTTAAATTATTTTTTTCCCATAAGACATTACAGAAGGTGTCAGATCCTTTGTAGGATTCCCTTAAATTCTTTTATTTTCTCTATCCCTAGCATCTGTGCTACAACCTAAATTGAAAAAAATTCAATTAGTATTTCAAAAACTGACATGACCGTACGTGAAATTGGGACCTTTAAGTCCAAGGCCCTCACATGAGGCTTCAAGCCCCCGATGCACTAAGCTCCCGCTATGCGCAAGGTACAGAGAAGGGCCAGAACACAAGGGTCTATTACGCAGCATTACCCTGCATTTCTGTAAGAGGCTATTTCCACTACTCGAATCCGTGATCTCCTGGACTCAAGCCCTCTTTAACAAAATCCCTGTAGGTTGCAGATTAGGTGCAACACTAACCAGTAACAGATCTACCTAGACGCAGCGCATTGGACAGAAATCATTGTGTCTAACTCGGACTATGCATACATGTATGTGTGTGACTGTGTGAAAATTGCCATATGTATAAAGAGTCGAATCCACTGACTCTAAATTCTGGATCTATCACTGCATTTAACTTAACCAGATAGAGAGCTACACAATTTATTTGTTTTTTGATAATCGTGGTGTCTGGGCCAGCTTGCCCCCACCTCGACTAATTTCATGGGATACCTGCCCCTCCCACCAGCAACAGGTACCAGGTAACTCTGTCCACCAATGCTTGGATAGATGGGCTGAACAATATAAAAGCATTCCAGTTCGAAAAAAAATAGACAAAAGAAGAGAGCATTACCCTCGGAGAGTACCGGAAGTGAACATCTCGGTAATGAAATTAAATGTCCTGTGTTCAACGTCAATCCAAGAAGTATAGAATCTCATGATAGAACGATGATTGAGAGTGCTAAGCAGATGAACTTCAGAATAAAGCCTCTCCATATCCTCTGGTGAATGAAGCAAATCATTTAGTTTAATTTGGTTCCAAGCCATTTCCATACCTAGCAACTCATCAATTGCTCTATACACTGTTTTCATTGCCCCTTTTCCCAAAACTTCCTCCAACTGTCCGTCCATCCAATAAAACCCAAACATCAAACATAATAAAAAAATCACACAAAATTTACTCTACTCACATAAATTTCACTGCAAAAATAGTAACTTTCTCTGTTCCCATTTATGGAACTCAACAAATCAAGAATTGTACATGCATGACAAATTTTATTTTGTGTCTCGTACAACTGACACTAATTATACGAGGCTCCTTTATATTTCACAAATTTATGGACCACAATTTTACCCTTCTAGATTCACAGAAATCTAGGTTCACAAAATTATGACACAATAATGTTGCCTCATACAACTAGTGTCATTTGTATGAAACACAAAATAAAATTTTCCTACATGCATTATTAATCAACCAAATCAACAACAATAATAAATTCAGTAAGTTCCCACAAGTAGAATTTGGGAATATGCAGACCTTAACCTTACCCTGCCTTACCCTGGGAGGACAGACAGATAGGTTGTTTCCGATAGGTCTTAGCTAGAAAGTAGATGAAAAACCAAATTACTATCATCAAAAGCATTTTAAGGATTATAACATGCAACTAAAAGGCAAAGAGATAGAAGCTTTAAAAGAAAAAATTGAGTCAACTACAATAAATTACAACAAAGATAGTAAATTTAATTGTACATGCATAATTGATCAACCAAATACTGTCATAAAACCATTTCAAGTTTTATAACATGCAATAAAAAAAAACAAAAAGATTGAAGCTTTAAAAGGAAAAACTAAGGTTAAAAATTACTTACACGTCCATAACGACAAGTAGGATCAATTTCGACATATGTAAGATCATCCACTGATTCTTTACAGTTTTCTGAAAATCTTTCCTTATACATGTTGAGTTGATTCTTACAAGAGTTTCAGTTAATCAAGAAACTTGGTATAAGTTGAAACTTGAAAAGGGAAGTTAATTACTCTTTTTTTTTTTGCGATATACTTATAAAAGAGTTACGTGGGTAGCTAAGAATTGTGTAGTTTATGACTAAGTAAAAAAGGTGTTTTGTATTTTGTATATAATAATAATTAAATCCCAGGATGTTTCAGAGAAGATAAAAGAGTTTTGAGAAGTAGAAACTGTTGGCGAACATTTGATTGAGAAATGAGACAAATGTGATGAATGAGTGTATTCTGATTTGACAGCAAGAATAGCACAAGTGAAAATGCCGGTACATAAGTAAGAACCAGTAGGGTCAGATTATTTTCTTCTTTTTTTTTATATGGTTGGAAAATGATAAAAAGGTGAGATCTTTTTGGCCAAGAATTGGATTTTCTTGAGGGAAAATAGGAAGAAAAAGCATATAATTTAATTAGAGGACAAATTTGGTGACTCTAGGGACCTGGTGAGAGAGAAAAAGAGTGACAAAAAGGAATATAGGAAAGGCCAAATCTTTAGGTTAGATTTTTTTTTATTTTATGAAGTGATAAAATGACTAAGGTGATATTTTAAAAAGATGAAATGACTAAGGTGGTGGACACAAGCCTGAGATAGGTACATTTAAGGATGAGAAAATTAGAGGCAATTATGAATATGGGAGAAAAAAAAAATACAGGATTTTAAAATTTATTTTACCAAATATTATAAAGAACTTAGAATTGTTGATCTCTATTAGGATGAGTTATTGCCTTTTTGGTCATAAAACAAAGAGGAAGCCTCCATCGAGCAGAAGTGCAATGTGTCTGGACATTCGAAATTATAAGCAATTCGCCATTTTACTAGCTTTTTTGTAATCTTTTCTTCAGGTAAAATTGTTGCGAACGATATAGATTTTTTGAAAAAAAATTTACTGAAAACGATAAAATTAAAGTTTATTTTAGTAAAATGGCTTTTACTATATGAATACAAGTACACAACATCATTTTCATGAAGTTGCGGCATGGGAAGTTGGCACTTGACAACTTGACTTCACCAATGTATAGTTGTATGCATAAGTTGAATAGACTAGTTTTGAAAACATTACTACAATTTGTAGTGATTAACAAGACCATTATGAAATTGTCAATAAAATGAGATGCAGAAGTAGGTGAGATTGAGGCAGACCTTCATTTATTTAATACTCGTGTGGCATCACAGACCAATTAATTGTCAAACTAGATACACTCCATTATGAAATTGCTAAGTGCACCTATAAGAGTTGTGGTTGACGAATAAATACTACTACTGCCATTTTTAATAGAAATTTTAGATTCGAGCTTTAGGTATAATCTTTTCGCCGATGTACGGGTAAACAGCGGCGGACTCGGGATTTTAGCACGACGGGAGCACCATTATATGCTAATTATTAGCGATGAAATACAACGCCTTTCAAAACTTAATAATTATGATGACTTATTATCCAAATATAAATAAAATAAAATTAAAAAAAAAAGTAAGGACCGAACAGAGAGAAAGATTTCTTTGTAAAATGAGTGGTAGGGGAGCGGAAGGTATTTGACTAAGCTTATTTCACACATTAAAATTTCTAGGATTTTAATTAATAAGGGGATTAATGATCAAAATGACGTTCAAACTTTAAATTATCAAAAATTTACTAAAGAAATCAAGATTAAGGTTATGTTAATAGTCAAAGAATCGAAGAAGAGCCTCAAACTCTTAGTTACTATAATTGAGTCAGGGTCAAAGTAATTGTTGAAGAAGGTCGTGGCAGAAGAATTGTAGTTCTCTATTTGTGGAGCGATAAGTTGCAATTTGACGGTTGTAATTTTAAGTGAGGAATTTGAATTAATTAAGTTGACTATTATGTGTTAGTATTAAACTTTAATTGAAATTTTAGAAAAGAAGAAGAAGAAGATAAAAGTAAAAAATAAAGCAATTTCGTAAGTATAAATTAGGTTGTATTTAAGGAGGAGAAGAAAAACAAGAACTAAAATGAGAAGGAGGAGAAAAAAAAGCAGAAGTTGTTTCGAAGCCACGTCCATCCACCAAACCAGGGAACGTAAGCACACAATGCCACTTCTTCCACCCAGCATTTTGTGTTTTTGGGACACAAACAAAATATTTAAAGAGTCTATATATGATTTTTGCCAAGGCTAATGAGTCGTATTACCCCTCAACCCACAATATGGGTTCGCCTCTGCTTCTGCCCATCCAACTCCGCCGCTATCTAGAATTAGTGGCGGAGCCACATTCAATGAAGGAGCGTTAATGGACACCCTTCCGCCAGAAAATTACACGGTATTGCTAGATAAAATTTTTTTATTTTATATATATTTACTATATATTGATTCCTTTTAATTTTACAGTGTATTTAAATTCTTATGTTTTGTTCCTTAGTGAAAATCTTGGCTCTCCCATAATCTGAAACACATAAAAATGAAATAATTATTCAACTAGCTTTTCGTTGAGAAATTATGATGAGTTCTTGTGCTACATCATCTAATGATCAAAGAGCATAATTAGTTAGTAAATTTAACCTTCTTTAGTGCACAGCTCAGAGAGAATTTGAATTAATTGACATAGTATATACGGTTGAAACCGTGTTCATCCATTATTTGATCAATCAAGGCTGAAACATGGCAGGTCAAAGCTCGAGCTCGAGTTATATCGAACCAAGACGCAAAATTAGATCGTCGAGCTCGTGACCCAATGACCGAGCAAGATCGAGGGAAACTTGCCGAGCGGAATAATGAAAAGACGAATCATCCGCAATCAGTCGAGGATCACGACGAAAATTTCGGCACTTATCTAGAAGAAGCTGATTAATTAGTAAATCATGAGATTTTTTACCTTATGTAGAATTATACCAAGAGTAGAACACCCCTACTATATAAAAGGGGGTTATGATAATTTGTAGGAGATATTGTAACACGCACGAAGAAAGCAATATACTGATCAGTTCTAGTTCTTATCATCTTGTTGTTCAGTTCTAATATCAGGTGAGACATTTCTTCGCTCAAGGGTGATTAAACTCAGAGGCTAAGGTTGTTCAATTTTATAGTTTGCATTCATTTTCTTATCATTAATTTCAATATTAATCTTTCTTCTTAATTTGTATCAATTTATATCACGTATCCTTAAAAGTGCATACAAATTTAATTATTATCCAATTTTAAGTGTAAATAGTTTGGTGCCCATCGTGGGGCTAAGGATAATAGTGATTACCTGGTAGAAACTTTCATAACTCACACTATTTTACACTTGTTCTTTGGAGTATCTTTGATTCTAAGACCAAAATATCAAATTCTCAGTCAACACATCTACATTTCGACAATGATTTCGGCGACTACTGCAAAAATGATAACATATCACTAGGGAACGACTTACCCCCGATTGGCCTCGATGGAAATACAGTTGTAGATCTAATCGACTTCAACTCACATGTAGCCATTAATGCAAATTTGGTCGTCGATCCTGAGGAAGCATCCATGGGAATGTTTGATCAGCCGCTCAAAGCACTCATGGCGGAGAAGATGGCAGGATTAACACCTAGGAGTGATCTTCAAAATGTTTCAGGCTCAACAAGCAGTGATAGCCCAACTCCAAAACCAGAATCACCCATCGAGTAGGATTGAGCCCGAGCCATTCCAGACCAGTTTCAAGGATATCAAATGAGAAAGAATTGGAGACCAATCCTGCAATCATGATGATTCTCGAAGAACTTACAAAATGAATTGGGTCATGGGAGGGGGGCGAGAAGATCGAGGCAAACGATAAGAAGGTGGAAACTTACAACTCCAGGGTTAATCAAATCCAAAGGGCACCGCCAATATTGAAAGAAATGGACTCCACGAAGTTCATACAAAAGTGCGGCTCCAATGCCGATTCACAAAAGTTCCACATGCCCAAGATTCCTAAATATAATAGAACAACCAATCCAAACAAGCATGTCACATCTTACATATATGCTATCAAAGGGAATGATCTAGAGGATAATGAGATCAAATCTGTCTTGCTAAAGAAATTTGGAGAAATCCTATCAAAGGAGCTATGATATAGTACCATAATTTACCACTTAATTCTACTGACTCATTTGCTATCTTGCAGATTCTTTGATAAAGGGATATGTTGGGGCCATCAAGGTCAAAACCAGGAAGTAGAACTTTTTCAAGGTAAGGCAAAAGGACAATGAAATGTTCAGAGAAATTGTGTCTCGATTTCAAATGGAACTGATGTACCTACCACTGGTCGCTCATGATTGGGTTGTTCAACTTTCATCGGACTCAATGTTTGAGGCTCGGTGGCTTCGCGAAAGTTGAAGCAGAATCTGATACAATACCTGGTGTTCACTTGGGCTGATGTGTATAATCGGTACCAATCAAAGATTTAGGTCGGAGACGATCAACTTGGGGCTCTTTCCGGGTCCGTTTATCTTATCAGACTCATCGATAGAATCAAGAGGGATATTGACCGAGGAGGTTGAACAGAGAGAGATACCTGCTATATAATGGAGATTGTATGAGCAGCAGATCTGGGAGAAACTTTTTAGGAAATGAAAGGAGAAGTGATCGAGGCCAGAGCTCTCGAGGTCTCATGATTAAGAACGGCTTCGACAGTCCTATCTGACCTAAAAAGCATCACGATTATCATAGTACAACTTTAATGTTAATGCAACTGCCATCGTATCGGCTGTCGGACGCATCTAAGATACCAAGGCCTTTACAAACTAATCCATCCGAACGAGATTCCAACCAAATATGCAAATATCATGGCACACATGGACATAGAACGGAGGATGTCGACAATTGAGAGAAGAAGTTGTCTGGTTATTCAACAATGAGTATCTTCGAGAATTTTGAGCGACCGGGCCAAGAATCATTTCAGAAACATGGATTCCAAGAAACAAAGTGAGCAAGATGAACCTTAACACGTCATTCATATAATAATCAAAGGGGTCGATGTTTCTCAAGGTCCGATGTTAAAGCGCACCAACGTATCAATCACAATGGAAATATGAACCCGAGATTACATACCAGAATGAGCTTTATCTTTCAATGATAAGGATACAGAAGGAATCATATAACCCTATTACGATGCACCAGTAATTTATATACTCATGAATAAAACTCGAGAAAATGTGTTTTAATTGATCCATGTAGCTCGGCCAACATCATTTGATCGAGGGTCGTAGAAAAACTCAGCCTACAGGACCAAATTGGGCATGCAGCCCGAGTGTGAAACAGATTCAAGATGTCTTTTGAAACTACCCAGGGAGAAATAATGTTACTGGTAAACGTAGACAAACCCACCCAAGAGACCAAGTTTTATGTGACCGAAGGAGACATGAGGTATAACACCCAGTTCAGGAGGCCATAGATCCACAACATGAGGGTTGTGCCCTCTATCCTTCACCAAGTATTGAAATTATCAACACCGAAAGGAATCAAGATGGTCTATGGGGAGCAACCCTCTACAAAAGAGATATTTTCCGTCGATGAAGTAATTCCTATCGCGCACCCCTTTTTTCCCTTCCCTCTACGAAGAGAGAGAGAGAGAAGTCTGGGTTGTGACATTCATGGGGGTAATAACTCATTTCCTTTTGGGAATTTGGGTTTTTGAAGAGTCGTCACCTAACGGATTGTGGTGCGCTAGGGCACCTAGAGTGATTAACTTTTATACTTGTTTGCATTACCAGATATTAGGGTAGGGGCTCGAAATAACCTTGACGAGAAGGTGTTAGGCACCCCTATTGGTCTACAATGGTGGGTTCCGGCCCAACTTATACTTATAAATTAGTCCCTTTTTAACAAATAAATAACTTAAACACATACTTGCAAATAAAGGCAAGTTTTGGACATTTGCATGATTCAAGTAATAAGCCAAAGAATTTGAACAAGTTGCATTTAAAAGAGTATGTTTAAACATCATGAATTGGGAAAGAGGGGTCCTAGGTTGGTTGGCATGTATGATCACCCTACATAATGCCCGGTAAACACTCCTTAATAAGGGACTACACGTACATTAGCGCGTATTCATCATATCATTACTACCCAATTCTCTCCCTTGGTTATAGCCTAAAGCATTCTAGTAACCTTGACATATGTCCTATTTATGCACTACCTGTCCCTTCCTTGTGGAAATGGAGGTATTTAGGACGTCTAACTAGGGTAGTTCTATAACTTCCTAAGGTTTTAAAGGAAAAAAAGTCTAGGTGTTAATCAAGAACAATTAGAACTGCATTTAAGGGAACAAATTACAGGCTCACAGTCATCTCCACAAATATAAAAAATAAATGCACGTCTTCAACAATAGTCAGGTATTTAAAAGAAAACTCTAGAACATGATATCTAAGTGAACAGATATTATGCAGTATTGAATTAGGACAAAGTAAAAATCTTATTTAGCTTGCCTACTGATTTAGACCTGTTAAATCTGAACAGTTTTGAATAACAAAGTACAGTTTCATAGTTGCAGAATTCAAATCACCCTAGAGGCTTACCTAAGTGCATAACAGTGATATCCTAAAAGCATGGTATCTACATTGATTAAGGAATGCAGTAAAACAGTGAATAGTTTTTAAAATGGACAATTTGTGATCCTGTAGACATGTTTTCTAATGGTATTGATTAAGGCAATGTTTGAGTAAAACGTATTTAAAGACATAGATAGTTAATTAAACAAATTCAAACATGAAATACACTGATTTGTTTAAATAAACTTATTTTAACTTCAATTGGCAAGATTTATACTAGAACTGATTTTAATTTCTATAGGCATAGTATCTAATTTTTAAGAGCCGATCTTCGAACTTATAGGCATGATTTCTAGTGAGACGAATATAAATACATGTTGTAACAAAAAACTGAACTCATTCACTTTGCATCTATAGGCATAATATTTAATTATAAAGCTGATTTTAAACCTATAGGCATGATTTCAATTATTAAAGCCATTTAGATCCTATATGTATGGTTTCTAATATTATGGAAGTAAACCAAACATAGAAAATGCATTAACACAATCCTATAGGTAAAGTCTCTACCCGATTTACTCAACACATATAACTACCCACCCTTTTTACTAATCACCTTGTTTACAAATAATTATTACAAACTAGCTGAATAAATTACATAAACAAATAAAAAAGAAGAAGTTAACTATAGGGAGCCTGAAGTAGGCCCAAGTGATTTCCCAACCCTCCAATAGGCTCAAATGCCAAAGTTCCATAGACAAGATCATGTGTAGGTGTGTCAGAGTTCCTTAAGGACCTCAAGGATCCCGGGCAGTGCTTACACCTAGACGATTTTCTCAAGCAATTGCTGATTTAGGTGCAGTGTGGAAAGGCCAGCTCTGACATGCCAGAGTTCAGAGAGATCTCCAAGGTCTCAAGGCAGTACACATATCAAAGGGTCAAACCTAATATCCTAAGAGTAAAGTGAGAGTACTTGACATAGTTTTATTTTGAAAATAGTATATAGATGACTTTAGAAGTAAAAGAGATTTTTCAAAGACAAGAAATATTTTTGTGGTAAAAGACAGTTTGAGAAGAGTATCAAAACAACAGACAATCAATCGGTCATAAAAACATCTAGATTAAAAAACACCTAACAGACAGACCTTACATAGGGGTAAAAGAATTGGGGCACATAAGAGTCACATTGGGGTCCATGGATAAGGAGAGAAGAAACAAATAGTCACAAACTATATACAACACTAAGGATCTTAGAGACTCAGTAAATAGCTAGGACATCGATAATAGTTGGCATGTCTTGAACAGGGTTAATCTTACAGTTTGGACATGCTAGGTGAAGAGGTAAGGAGGAAAGAGTGCATACATTGAACATGACATAATTTTAGACATGCTAGGCAAAGAAATAAGAAAGAAAGAGTGCAGAATTAAAGAATACATTGAACATGCAAATTTTAGACATGTTGAGCAGAGAAGTGGGCAGGAATACTACTTGAATTCATAATTGATGAACTAGTGCGGGAATGAAAACACATAGGGTTTGGATTCTAAAACTTAACTAGAGACATACCAGTTGAAGAAAAGGATGCAAAATATAAAGCAAATGAAGTTCTAATATCTATCATTTTCTTTCAGCCGGCTAGATCAGCAAGTATCACAAATAGTAGAAGAGAAAGAGAACTTTTAAGGTGTAAGTGTGCTTTTTTATGAACTAATGTTCTGTCTAATGAGAATAGAAGAAAGCATATATATAGTAGTCTGAAAGCTAGGTAAATAAGGTAAGAATCAAATTGTTCAGTAATTGGAGAATCTCATAATCAATTAAAGTAAAATCAGTCAAAGTCTTTCCTTAATTAAGATAGTCATTTCAAACGGTAAAGAATAAGTACCAAATAAGGAAAAAAGTTCAAAATAACTTGGTACAAAATGAGCAATTATGGGTAGATACATAAAGTTCTAATTATGGAAATAATAGCAAGAATCAAGTAATAATGCATACAAAGCAATGAAAAATTAATTAAGGCAAGCAATTCAATCAAATCGAGTAGAAAGATAAGAATCGAAAGTTTAAGGGAAAATATTCAAATTAAACCAAGAAATAAGGAATTCAGAATATTTAATGGTGAATCAAAGAGAAAGTCATGAAAAGAGTCAGTATGTTTAGCATATAAGTAAGGTAAAACATGAATAGTCAGGAATCAACATATAACTTTAACAAAATAAAAGTTAGAACGATACTGATTCAGGGAGAATGTTACAAGTCTTAACATGAATAGTCAAGGCGAACACAAGTACATAAAGTCAGTGAAAGGTCAAACTAAGAAATTCAGTAGAAGCATATTAGGGCAAGAAAGTCACTAGAAATTACAAAAGCCCAAAGCAAGCACACAATTAGATGTACCAATACTCAGAAGACAAATGAAGAATCCTAAAAAATTAAGGTTCTCAGTGCAAGCAAGTTAAGGTTGCAGTAGACTCATAAAATCAGTTAAAATATATGCGAATAAAAAGGTTAAGCACAGAAAATCATCAAACAATTTTTTTTTTAAAAATTCTTAAAACCCTACTTTTAGGAAAAGATAAAAATCACTTGAAAATCATACGATTCTTATAAAGAATCTTAAGGCCATTCTAAAACTCACTTGAAACAAACCCAAACCATCTTAAATCTGTACAGATCTAAGATGTTTAGAAAAAAATTTAGGATTCCGAAGAGAACCATAGAGAGGTGAAGGAACCTGCTTAGAAAATCATAGATCGTAGTCAATATAGAACGATCTCACTCGTAATCACACTAGGGTAGCCTGAAACATGCAAGAGAGGAACCATAGATGCAAATCACTACCCCTGGCCCTTTGAGGGCCTTGGAGATGGAAAGAATAACGTGAAGAAACCATTGGAGGCCTGAGAGATGGTGAGAGATCATCGGAGATGACCATGGAAGAGGGTCAGTGGGGGGTTTGGCTGAGAGCTTTTGAGAGATGAGAGCAACAGATGATGGCGTGAGAAGAGAATGAATAGGTTTGGGGTGGGGGGGGGGGGACACAGGTTAGTTTATTTTAGGAAGGGAAGATTAAAGGGAATTGGGGCCGAAATAGGGTCTTCAACGGTTTGGGCTGGGTATTTAATTAAGGACGGGCTGGTAATTGGGTTAGATTGGGGGGCTAAAATTGAAATAAAATAGGTTAGATTTTAAATTGCTACTTTTAATCCTATATAATTTATAAAAATAATAAATAATTTCTAAAAAATATTTTCGTATACTAAAATGATTTAAAAGTAGTTTTCTTTGGTAATTAAGAATTTTATTAATCACCAAAGATGTCACAATACACTATCATAGTCCAGCTTATACGCAGCCGACTATCTCATCATATATGTTTAACCACAACTAACCCTGTAACTATACCTTAACTATATTTACAAGAGAAAATGCTTCATCTGTTGTCTAACTTTAGGAGTTCTTTTAACATTACATATATAGGCTAGTTCCCTGACTAATGTTTCGCTGCTACGAAAGGCATTCTCAAATATCCGCGAGTTTCTCTCCAGCCACAAAGCATAGCATAGTTCTGCAGTCACCATTTTGAAAATGTTAGCTCTACAAGACTTTCCTTTAGCTTTGCTAATTATCCACTGGAGGTACTGGTCCTAGTTCTGCATTCTGGGATGGTCCTCTTTAATCCAGGTCATTGTTTTCTCCCATAAGTCTGTTGAATATGGACAAGTAAGGAATAGATGTTCTCTAGATTCCGCATGGTTTTGGCACAGCACACATTTCTAGTCAACATTAATTCCCCATTGTGTTAGCCTGTCCTTGATTGGAAGCCTATCATGTAGTACTAACCATAGGCTGAACACAGCTTTGGGTGTGGCACAGTTCTTGACAGTTAAGTTCTTCCAAGGGACTCTCGGCAATTGACCAATCTGTAGTAGAAAAATCTGTCTAGTGGAGCACACTTGCATATTGAGGCCTTGGTGTTGTTGCAGCACATCTCTTCCTGCTATGATCTTTCTAACCATCCAACTAGATTGTCTGGGAATAGGCATGTTCTCCAATTGGTGCAGCTTCAAATAGACAACATGAATCCATTTTACCCACAACCTGTCTTTCTTGTGAGCCAAATCCCAGCAGGGTTTAGCAATTGCAGCCTTGTTCCACGGATATAAGTTAATAAGATTCAATCCACCAGCTGATTTAGTAATACACATTCTATCCCAAGATATATAAGCTTTTTTAGTGATGACATTTGATCCAGACCAGATGAAGCTTCTACAGATTGCTTCAATTAGCCTCAGTATTTTAGTTGGGATGATGAAGATTTGAGCCCAGTATGCATGTATTCCAAATACCACAGATTGGACAAGTTGCAGCCTCCCAGCATAGGGCGGTTTCTTGGCAGTCCATGATGTGATCCTAGCAGTGATCAATGACATCTTCTTGGTGGATAAAGGAATACCCAGGTATTTGAAAGGTAATTCTCCATGAACATAGCCAAGGTGGTCAATAATCTGCTGCTGCACTTCTTGTTTAACCCCTCCAAAATATACTAAGCTTTTGCCCAGATTAGCTTTCAATCCTGAAGCTTCAGTGAATTGAGAAAAATACTGGAACATGTCAATGACAGACTTGATATCTCCTTTAGCAAATAAGAGCAGATCATCAGCAAAGCTTTTGTGAGTAATGCCCAGCTTTTTACATCCAGGATGATATAAAAAGATTGATCTTTCCTTAGTTCAACCAGTGATCTGCTAAGATACTCCATGACTATTAAAAATAAGAATGGGGATACTGGATCTCCTTGTCTGAGGCCTTTAGCAGCTTTAAATGGTTCTGTTGTTTCCCCATTAATCAACACTGTATAGGTTACTGTTTGGACACACTCTATGATCCAATTAGTGAACCTGGTCGGGAAGCCCATCCCCTCCATTACTTGTTGCAAGAAGATCCACTCAACAGAATCATAAGCTTTCTGAAGGTCAATTTTGATCATGCATCTAGGAGTCACATGGGCTATGGTATAGTTTTTGATCAACTCATGAGCCAAGATGACATTATCAGTAATCTTCCTACCTGGAATAAAACCTGCTTGAGCCTCACAAATGATACTAGGCATGAGCTTCTGTAGTCTGTTGGCCAAGATTTTAGAGATCATTTTGTATAGAACTGAGCAGCATGCGATTGGTCTATACTCTTTAACTGTGTTTGGGCTAGGGACTTTAGGGATTAATGTAAGAGTGGCACAATTTATTGGCTTATACATCATGGTTGTTTTGAAGAACTCCTTGATTGCACTTATGACCTGCTTACCAATAATGTTCCAGGACTTCTTGAAGAATACTACATTATATCCATCAATTCCTAGAGCTTTATCATCCCCAATTGCTTTTAGGCTCTCCACAATTTCAAGCTCAGTTATATCAGCACTTAACTCTCTTCTCTGTTTTTGTGTAAAGGTAGGGCCATTAGCCATATACATTCTGTTTATGGCTGGGAGGGAAGTAGCTAATGAACCCATTAATGACTTGTAAAAATCAGTAATCTCCTATTTAATGTCTGCAGGTGTATTAACTTTAAGACCCCTTGCTGTAGTGAGTTCTGTGATCTGCTTATATTGGTTTCTTTCTTTCAGGACAACAGAAAAATACTTGTTATTAGAGTCTCCAAGTTGAATATATTTTGCTCTAGCCTTCTGCTGTAGTATACTTTCTTCAATCAAGGACCATCTTTCCAGCTTCAATACTATTTCTTTCTCTTTGTGTTGCAACTCATCATTGTATGCAAGTACCATTTGGTTCTGTATATCTTTCAGTTCTTGTCTGCTATGGTCAATCCTCTAAGTAATGTTCCTAAACTCTTTAATATTTAAAAACTTTAGGGGACCTTTCAATGATTTGAGTTTGGTCCATACTGATTTCATAGAGCCCAGATTGTTACACTGCTATCTTCCGGCAGTTGCTGAAAGTCTTCATGTTCAGTCTATGCATTGAAAAGTTTGAAAGGTATCTTACCTTTCCTAGTAGTTGCTGCCAATGTTACTATCATAGGATTATGATAAGATATTAGAGGTTGATCATATACTGTTTCCACATGGCTCCACTTGATCATCCATTCATAGTTACAAAATACTCTATCCAGTCTACTGCATACTCTATCAGTTCCTGTCTGCCTGTTTGTCCAGGTGAAGTAATCACCTTTCCAAGGTAGTTCTGAAAGCCCAGCCTATTGTATGCATTGAGTAAACTCTTGAGTCTCTGAATATTTAACAAGATTGCTTGATTGTCTATCACTGGCATATAACACAGCATTGAAATCTCCAGCAACTAACCATGCCTCATTTATAGATGCTGAGTAATCCTACAGATGTCTCCATAAAGATCATCTTTGTTCCACCCCATTATGTCCATATACCACAGTTAGATAGCAAGTGACATCCCCAATGTTGCTTCTGACTCTACAGTGTATCAATTGAGCCTCCTCCTGGATACCAGCAACTGTGAGCAACTTTGCGTCCCATAAGATCCACACTCTACCATTTATAGAACTATTATAATTTGTTAGAAAACCCCAACCAGGAGCCAACAGATTCGCAATTCTTCCTGCACTTTTTTCCTTAACCTTAGTTTCTACCAAACCAACAAGATTTATTTTATTTCTTCTTATATACTCCCTAACTTCTTTTTGTTTGTACCTTTTATTTACACCTCTAATGTTCCAGAATAACCACTTCATTGGCAGTTGCTTGGTCCTCCTCTATCCCGTGGTGGGATCTCAACCCTACTATTGGAGACTGCTTCAAAGCGATTGCTAACAACATAGGGGACAAAGGTGGAAAGTTGATGAGGTTGAATTCAGGGCTTTGAACTTTCTTCCCTTTCTCTTCTTGTTTAGTCTTTCTCTGTCACCAGTATTGGAGATTCATTAGGCTCTTTATGGATCTTATTCCTCTCACTTGTCTCATGTGTACCATTCTGCTGACTTGGTACCTGATTCTGGCTAGTACCAGTTTGTACTGGAGCCTTGGTTCTCCATTCCTGATTCACTTTAGCCTTCTTCACTTGAGTAGGTTGGTGTGTTTTTTGCTTCATTTGGGCCAAGCAGCTATGACCAACCATTTGACATTTTTCACAATAAGAAGGTTTCCTGTCATAAACAACTTCTTGTAAAAAATTCCTCCCATTTGTATCCATTACCATATTTCTCTCGGTAGTTCTTTAGAAACATTCATCTCTATAAGCATTCGAGCATATGATACTCTAGTTTGTTTGGTTGTACATTCATCCGCAAAGATAGGTTTCCCTAAGACACTTGCAGTTTTGCTTAGTGATCTCATTCCCCAACAAGACATGGGAAGCTTAGGGAACTTGACCCATAGAGGGATTTCAACGGGAAATTCCTGTGTGAAGTCAAAGTCTGGCGACCATTGCTTAAGGATCATGGGTCTGTTTGCTATAGAGTACGGTCCTGCACAAAGGATTTCCTTAGCATCATCAATTGTTCTGAACTTGACTATGTAGTATCCTTCCTCTTGATAGAACAAGTTTGGCTCTGAGACATGCGCCCAATGGAGGTTTATGAATCTCTTCATCGCATTGAACCCAGGGCCATCCCCTAGGATATACACAATTAACGCACATTTCCACTTATTCTCTTCCTCCTCCACCTCTGATTTGTTCAGTTGCACTATTGGTTGACCATCGACCATTACCGGAGGTATGTATTCTAGAGCCATACCGTTAGCTGCAAATCTATTTTTCTGAAAAAGGTTAGCCCAGTTCTGCTTTGGTACCTCAGTTCTGCTTGTAATTTCCTCCGATTTCTCCGCTACTTCCTTCACTGGATGGATTTGGACCTGCATTGACTTCTGCATGTCTGCAATTTCACTCGTTATCTTCTTCATCGGATCGAAAGTTGCTTCAATCGAAGCTGGGTAGGTTCGATCCGGATCTTTTAACACAATAGTTTGTTGCGATGTCATCCTGGTTGCCTCATTCTCATCTTCGTCTGAAGGATCGACAGTTTGCGCAGATGCGGCCATGGAGATTGCTTTCTCCATAGATGGATGGTTTATAGCTGTTATCACTCTCTCAATAGCTGCTAGCAGAATCTTCCGAGGTCGTCCTCTACCTCTACCTCTCCCTCTCGCCATTGATACGAGCTCGGCGTGCGTTTACTAACGTGCGCCGAGAGAAACGAAGAAGAATGGTTTTTTAAAAGTAGTTGTTTAATATTTTAAAAATACTAGTATTTGAGTACGCGCTTTTCGCGTGTAATCATATTGATGAGGATAATTTAAATAATATTCGTAAATAATATTAACTTATGTGATTGAGCTATAAAATAAAATTTTAAAAACCAACAAGCTTTTGAAATATTTCTATGTAAAAAATTTTCCTTCCTATCAAACCTACCTTGTATGTAATAATTATATTACTAGAACATATTCATATATGTTCTTTATGACAAATAAAACACTTGGCCTGTAATAATATAATTTTGTTTTATTAAAGTGTTTGAGTTTTCTAGTCTCATTATTCTTTAAGGATATATTTAAAATTAGATAAAAATTCATATAACGTATGCCGAGTTTATTTTTCCATGGTGAGAGGGATGGGGCGAGGTAGGGGTCAGCCTAGAAAAATCCCGGTTTCTGTCATTGATCGAATCATATCAACCATAAATCAACCAGTTACGGATAAACAAGGTGCATCGGTACAGTCAGTTGATTTGTCATGCGAGGGTGAGGAGCCTTGATTCTTCAGCAACCTAATGGGGTAATGGAGAATCGAAGCAGTCCGATTGAAGCTTCGATAACTCCGATGAAGCAGGTGACCGGTGAAATTGACCACATACAGAAGACTATACCAGTTCAAGCTCATCCAGTGGAGGTGATTTCATACAGAGGTACTAAAGGGAAACTGGGCAAATCTGTTTCAGAAGAATCGATTTGCTTCTAACGGTATGGCTTTAGAGTACATTCCACCGGTAATAATTGAAGGGCAGCCAGTAGGCCAGCTGAACAAAGAAGAGGTGGAGGAGGAAGAAAACAAATGGAAATGTGCCCTAATTGTTTATATTTTAGGGGATGGACCTGGTTATAACGCGATGAAGAGATTCATCAACCTACATTGGTCGCATGTGCCTGAGCCAGAACTATTTTATCATGAGGAGGGATACTACATAGTGAAGTTCCGAACGATCGATGATGCCAAAGAAGTTCTATGTGCTGGTCCTTTCTCTATAGCAAATAGGCCAATGATTCTCAAGCAATGGACGTCTAAGTTTGATTTCACTGCGGAATTCCCTGCTGAAATTCCACTGTGGGTCAAATTTCCTAAACTCCCTATGTCTTGTTGGGGAATGAGATCCTTGAGTAGAATAGCCAGTGTACAGGGGAAGCCCATTTTTGTTGATGAATGTACGACCAAACAGTCCAGAATTTCCTATGCCTGAATGCTCATAGAGATGAATGTTACAAAATAGTTGCCTAGTGATATATGGTTAATGGATGCAAATGGGAAGAAGTTTCTGCAATAAGTGGTTTATGATTGGAAACCATCATACTGTGATAAATTTCTTATGGTTGGACACAACTGTGTGATGAATCCAAAACCTATCCAGCCTCCCCAAATGAAAAAACCCAGAGTGACTCAAGAGTGGAGAACTAAAGCTCCAAACGAGAATGTTCAGAAGCAGCAGGTGGCTCCACTACAGCAACCTAAACCAAGACAGAGCAGTGTAACTCAGAGAGAGCCTCATGATCCTCCTTCAACTGTAATAGGAGGGAACAAACAGGAAGATAAAGGGAAGAAGGTGCAATCTCCAGAACTTAACCTTACAAACTTTCCACCTCTATCTCCTATTGTGGTGAGTAATCGATTTCAAAAAATGTCAAGTAGTAGGGCTGAGAATCCTCCAGACGATGAAGGGGGACCTAGTAATTATCAATGAAGTGGCTAATCTGGAACATTAGGGGTGTAAATAAAAGGTATAAACAGAAGAAAGCTAGGGAATATATTAGGAGTAATAATTTTAACCTTATTGGTCTGGTAGAGACAAAGGTTAAAGAAAAGAATGCAGATATGATTGCTAAGCTGTTGGTGCCTGGTTGGGGTATGTTAACAAATTATCAGGGCTCCATAAATGGTATAGTCTGGATTCTATGGGACACTCAAATGATCAGAGTCACAGGTATCCGGGAGGAGGCACAATTGATTCACTGTAGAGTCAAAACCTTTGCTGGGGATACAATCTGCTATCTCACTGTGGTGTATGGTTTTAATGGGATGGACCAGAGGAGATCATTGTGGAAAAACCTACAGGACTATTCTGTTGCTATTACTGAACCTTGGCTAGTGGCAGGGGATTTCAATGATGTCCTTTATGCAAATGACAGACAATCCTGTAACCAAGTGAAGCAAGCTGAGATCCTAGATTTCACTCAATGTATACAACAAGCTGGACTTTCAGAACTCCCCTGGAAAGGGGAGTATTTCACCTGGACAAACAAGCAAACAGGCAGGGATAGAGTATGTAGCAGACTGGACAGAATTTTTGGCAATTATGAATGGATGATTAACTGGAGTCATGTGCAAACTGTATATGACCATCACTTAATCTCTGATCATAACGCTATGGTGATTACACTGGCAGAAGTTACTAGGCAAAGGAAGACTCCTTTCAGATTTTTCAATGCATGGGCCAATCATGTTGACTTCCATTAACTGGTCATGGATAACTGGCACAGTAATACTCAGTATTCTATGAAAGCAGTGTGGATCAATCTCAAGTCACTGAAAGCATCCTTTAAAATCATTAAACATTAGAGATTTTAAGAACATTACTCAGAGAATTGATTGTGTAGGCAGGAATTGAAGGACATCCAAAACCAGATGGCACATGATTACACTGATGAATTGCAACTTAAAGAGAAGGAAACTGTAATGAAGCTGGAAAAGTGGTCATTGATTGAAGAAGGTATGCTACAACAGAAGTCCAGGGCAAAATGGATCCAACTGGGGGATTCAAATAACAAATATTTCTCTGCTGTCTTGAAGGAAAGGAATCAACACAAGCATATTACTGAGCTTGTAACAGCAGGTGGTTCCAAGGTTACCAATCCAGATGCTATTAAAAAGGAGATCAATGATTTTTATAAGTCTTTAATGGGTACAGCAGCTGTCTCTCTTCCAGCTATAAACCGATTGTATATGAACAATGGTCCTACACTAACACATCAACAGAAAAAAGATTTAGTTGCTGATATTACTGAATCTGAGATTCTGGACAGTCTAAAGGCAATTGGTGATGACAAAGCCCCGGGAATTGATGGGTACAATGCAGTGTTCTTCAAGAAGACTTGGAGCATCATTGGCAAACAGATAATTGGTTCTTTCAAGGACTTTTTCCAGACTACCAGGATGTACAAACCAGTCAACTGTGCCTCTCTCACTCTGATACCTAAAGTTCCTAACCAAACAAGAGTCAAAGAGTACAGACCAATAGCCTGTTTCTCAGTGTTATACAAAGTGATTTCCAAGATATTAGCCAATAGAATGCAGAAAATCATGGCTAGCATCATCTGTGAAGCCCAAGCAGGATTCATCCCATGCAGAAAGATTGCAGACAATGTTATACTGGCCCATGAATTAATCAAAAATTATTCCAGATCTCATGTAACTCCTAGAGGCATGAACAAAATTGACCTGCAGAAGGCATATGATGAATGGATTTTCTTACAACAGGTAATGGATGCAATGGGGTTTCCAGTCAGATTCACAAGCTGGATTATGGAATGTGTCCAAACAGTCAGCTATACAGTGATGATTAATGGGGAAACAACTGAACCTTTTAAAGCTGCTAAAGGCCTTAGACAAGGTGATCCAATCTCCCCATTTCTATTTGCTATAGTAATTGAGTACTTAAGTAGATCTTTGGCTAAACTGAAGAAAGACCAAGATTTTGTTTTCCATCCAGGCTGTAAAAGACTGGGCATCACTCATATCAGTTTTGCTGATGACCTACTTCTGTTTGCTAAAGGCGAAAGGCAATCTATAATTACCATGTTCAAGTACTTCTCTCAATTCACTGAAGTATCTGGGCTGAAAGCTAATCTGACCAAGAGTTCAGTTTACTTTGGAGGGGTTAGTACTGAAGTCCAGCAGCAAATTATTGACCATCTAGGCTATGTATATGGAGATTTGCCTTTCAAATATTTGGGCATCCCCTTATCCACCAAGAAGATGACTTTGATTCAGTGGCAGCCTCTGGTAGATAGGATCACTGCTAGAATCACATCATGGACTGGCAGGAAATTATCATATGCTGGAAGACTCCAATTGGTACAATCAGTGGTCTTTGGTATACAAGCTTACTGGCACAACTCTTTCTCATACCTTCAAAAATTCTAAAAATTATTGAAGCCGTTTGTAGAAGCTTTATATGGTCTGGTTCAGTGGGTATCTCTAAGAAGGCCTACATTGCCTGGGACAAAATGTGTTTGCCAAAATCAGCTGGTGGGCTGAACCTCACAAATCTACTGCTGTGGAATAAAGCAGCTATTGCTAAGCTATGCTGGGATCTGGCTCACAAGAAAGATACTCTATGGGTCAGATGGATTCACACTGTGTATATAAAGCAGCAACAACTGGAGCATGCATATACCCAAGCAAGCTAGTTGGATGGTCCGAACGATAATTGCAGCAAGTGGACAGCTGCAGCAACATCAGAGTTTGCACAGGACAGTATGCTCCATTAGGCTACTCTATCTGCTTCAAATTGGCCAACTCCCTAGAGTTACATGGAAGAATCTAACTGTTCAAAACTATGCTAGGCCTAAGGCTGTTTTCAATCTGTGGCTGGTACTTCAAGATAGATTACCAACCAAGGACAAGCTGCTACATTGGGGTACGAATGTGGATAGCATCTGTGTTCTGTGCCAGCAAGCTCCGGAGACCAGAGATCACCTCTTCCATTGCTGTTCCTTTGCTACTCAGCTAAGGGACAAGACACTATCTTGGATTAGGGAGGTTTATCCCAGGTTGCTGAATTGGGAACAGTTTGTTCAATAGATTGTTGGTAAAGCCAAAGGGAAATCGAGTCGGGCTCACATATTCAAAATGGTTGTAGAAGAATTGTTCTATGCTCTGTGGTTGGAGAGAAATGCGAGGATCTTTGAGAATTTCTTCTGTAGCAGTGATAAGCTAATTAGGACCATTGCATATACTTGTAATATTAGAGGAACCCCCAAAATTAGGCTACAGCTTCAGCAATATCTTCTGTAACATAGAGGGATAGGTATAGCGATAGTTGATATACAGTCTAGATATGATAGTCAGCTGTGTTGTGGCTGCACTATAGTTCTGTACTGAAATCTCTTTGGTGATTAATATAACTTTTAATTACAAAAAAAAATTCATATAATTATTTTTTCATATCACATTTAGGTATTTTTACTAGGTTTTGCCTATTAAATCGTTCATTCTTTAAACTATGTAACAACGCCTAATATTTTAGGAATTTAATAGTATTATCTACGCCGAAATGAACTAACATCTAGTAACTTAATATTATTTGAACCACTAAACGAAAAATATTACGTTACTTATCATTAGGACATGACGTTAGCTTTTAGATACAACATAATTATTAAGATTTTTAAATGAAGTTTAAAAATACATAAAATATGAAAATAAGTAAAAACAAATTAATCTTTTCCGATATTTTTGTTCTTCAATTTTTCATGATTAGTTTTTCAATGTCTCTGAAATTGTGCTATAAGATTTAACATACGAGTTTCAAATAACATTTGCCTGACTATCGAAAATGCACAAATAAATATTAGTGTAAATTAGATGAAGTTAGGGGTTCTTACTGTCACGCCTCTTTTTTCTCCCCAACTATTGAAGAGTTTTTCTAATTAAAATGACGTTTTGAAAATGGATTATTTATTATTTAGAGTTGTCATTTGGAATTGAGTTTTCGTGTTCCAAGTCACATTTTATTAAATCCCTTATCAAAAGAAAGATTTGACTCCTAATTCATGGTCTACGAGAATAGAAGACTGAGTAATAAATTATGTTGACCGAGGGGAAGGTGTAAGGCACCCCTCGAATCCCGTGGTTCTAGCACGGTCGCTTTATTGACTCATGTAAGGCATAAAACAAGTTTTTAGTTATTATTGTATTTTATTGATTATGGCTTATTTATTACCACTTAATTAATTTATTATATTTTTTATTAATTATTTTGACCTAGATGAGGTATGCAAATAATGTACTTCTTTGAAATTAAATGTTAAACCAAGGTACGGAATGTACATATGGTGAAAACGTAATTATTTTAAATTAAAAAGGTATCAAGACGCGGAATGTGTACATGATCTATTTTTTAAAAAAGGCATATCAATCCAAGGTTTAGGTATGAACACATGGGCTAATATCGTATTTTAGAATATTCCATTTTTATTTGTATATTTTATTACTATTATTATTTCTTTTACCTATTAGAACAAGTCTTGAATTAGTTCATTGCTCATCTCATTCCTTTTAAATTTTTTAGCTATTTACGGAAATGCGCCCCTAACTTTATGCTTATGGGTTATAACCGTGTGTCAATAAACATAATGATGGTCACAATAATATTTTTATTGCATCTAAAGTTATGTACTATTTTTAGAATTAATTTGAAACAATTATGTGCGAATATAATGAACCATTGTATAACCTAGTAATTTTATATATATAAACGAGCATAGGAATAATGACATAAAAAAATTAAGGCTTGAATGAAAGGCATAAAAAAAATTAATAACATATCATATCGGGAACCAACCAAATAATAATGAATTCATAAGCTGACTTTCAAGCATCATAGCATGAATTTAAAACGTAACTGGAAGAAGTACATATCCTTAAAGAATTTGCTTAACACTGTGGACACAGCTATTATAACAAAAGGGACTCTCTTGTCAAGGCAATATACTATTCAACCATAATGAAATTGAAACCCAGCCCAGTAGGGATGAAAGGGATTTCTTTCATTAAAGACTAACAATTTTTTTTGTTTTTTGTTTTTGTTTAAAACTTTAACTTTGAGAAAACTGAAATAGTATTCTAGTTCGCTTTTCTAATCGATGATACCTTATAAAATTACGCTTTCTATGTGATATATAATATAACTATTATTTACACCTAAAACAACTTAAATAAAAAAAAAATACGTTCTAACTATTTTGTCCAATAGTTATCTAAATTATGTGATGATTAGTGACGATACAATAATTTTCGAATAGAAATTGTCTCCGTACAAGTTTGGCTTAATTTAGATGAGCACATTTGTCATATCAACAATGAATACAATTATAACTTAAACATGAAATCAAATAAATAAGTAACAAAGCATTTAGATGCCAAAACTTTTCAAGTTACACTAAGAAAATATGGATATCGTGGCTTTACTAAAAAGATTCAAGTGTTACCCGAACTCGAAATTACCAACAAAATTCCAAACTCCGTCTTCAAATTCAATTCCTTCTTACTTGCACAGTTTTTTTTTCTTTTTGTTCTCTTCCTGAGTTCTCATCTCTTTTTCTTTTTCTTTCTTTTTTGTTCTTTGTTTTGCTTTCCTCCTTTTGTCTTTTCCTCTGTTTCTTGTTGCTCCCTCCCGTTTGCTTCTTTTTTTTAACCCTTTTTTTTTGTTTCTGTTATAAAATAATAAAAGAACAAGAGCAATATTGCAGAAAAAGAGAGAGAAAATTCTTATTGAATTTTGGGGTTGTTTACAATGGGGTAAGACCCCTTTATTTATAGGAGGAAAAACGACTTAGCCTCAAAGTAAAACTCTCTATAAGATAGACATTCACTGTAATTAGAATTCTATTCTTAACACTCCCCCTTGAATGTCTACTCAATAAGTAATGTGCCTCGTTAAAAACTTTAACTAAAATAAAACCCAATGGGAAAAAATTTTCTAGAAAAGAAAAAGAGTACACATGTTTAGAAATGCGCCTATTGGTTGCCTCGTTAAAAACCTTACAAGGAAAACTCAGTGGGACAAAACCTTGAAAGGGAAAAAGAGTGCAACGCGCATTAACTCCCCCTAATGAGAGCATCAATTCACATATTTGAGCCTTTGCATTCCAATCTTGTGCACCATCTTCAAAAGATCGTTGGTAGAAATTTGATAAATAAATCAACCATATTGACTTGAATGAATATTCCGCACATTGAAATCATCATTCTTGATATATATATATAATGTCTTCACAAATATCGTGGAATGGTTCTTCAATATCTCCATAAAGGTATTTCTTGCTATCTCATTATCATGCTTATAGTTATAGCAAGATATATTTGTGCATAAATTGCATTAAGGAAGTGGTACCTCAAGATCAAGAATTGTAGATGATTCAAGCATGGTAACTACGTCGATCAAACATAAGTCAACAAAGACTTGATCAAAGTACTGCTGCTTAATAACATGAATTCTGAACCGTCACTGCATGCACTCAACCTACAGTGGAATCAAATAGGATAACAGGGTGCCTCTTTGGTTTATAACTCAATTTTTTTTTTTCTGGTTTGACCTCCTGGTGGGTGAAAATATCTTCCTAGAGCATCTTAACAAAATTTCAAGTGTCAAATCCAAGAAGCACTGGTTCACATGGTGTGCACAGTAATCTGAAAAATGGAGGCTCAAATACTAATATCAAAACGCTTCCACCTCAAATATTGGAAAGGTTAGACACCTCAATCATCATACTATTTGCTGCAAATTTAAATGTTCATTCTGAGGCTTATTTGGCACTGATGCTATAAAGGTGCATGATACAGACTATGGTAAGTGCACAAAACATCTTTTTGGACAAGGCACAAAATCAGTGTACATATAGTAGAGTATAGTGGTGGTTGCAGGGCTGTCTAGCTGTGCAGATTTTTGTGTGAGAATACGGGAGCCAGGGAAGAGTTTGGAGGAAAGAGACATTCTTTTATTGGTTAGATATAATTAGCTTGAGGCATCAAAAAGTTCCAAAACAGGGCTAGTCTCTGCTGCTGAAAGCGCAACCCCAATTGTAGCGCATCTTCAGCTGCAGTTAATTAATACACCTCCTTTACAGAATCACAATAATAAAACATCACTCATAGAAAGAGAGGCAGGTCTAATGAAACAGTGCTTGAGCCACACATGATATAAGCACATAAAGGAAGGGGTAAAAAGAATTTTCTGAATGCGGTCACAGACAATGGCAGCCAAGCCGTGCAGGGGAAAGCTTCAGCTGGACTGAATAAAACCAAGTCAAATGAGACACGAGAAATCATATAAGTTAAGTCATATAAGTCATATTATAGACTTTAGATGCGTATCAAGTTTTCATGTCATGCTAGGCCATACCATTGACTTTATACTTTTAAGTATTTGAACTACTTGCCCAAAGCTACATGTCTTTCATATGGAATCAATTCTACTTGAATTGTATCTCTTCCATTTGGCCAATACTTTTGTGTCTATATTTGATAGACTTAAGATCCTCATCTAAACTTAGCGCTATGATAGATGTCGTCGACAAACATGTTATATCGGTTCCAATAAATTTTCATAAAGACATAACATAGAGATCTCTTCATTCATAAATTCAGGTACCTGAATCTCTCATGAGATTTTATGAAGTGTTATGTCACGTGACCTTCTAGATCACTTGCCTCATTTGTTATGATCACTTTGATCATTTGTTCATCTTCTTTATCAAGAAGTTTATTTGAAATCATTTGTCTATACGCTTTAAGCGTACCATCGATTTTTTCCTTCTAAGACTTAATATGAGCATTTGCAATGAGAATATAGTTACTTTATTTGGGTCAGCAAAATGCGTCTAGCATACTTTGCAATATATTGCAGATGGATTATCTTTTTATGAACTTCAAGTTCATAGATATACAAATGATAATTCATTCCACGTAACTTTTTCTCAATTGTTTATCATGTCTCCCCCTCATGTTAGAAAAACTAACTTGTTTCCTCAACTTTGAGAATCCATCTTTGTGCATTATGGTGTTAATGAAAATATACACCGCACATCAATAATAATAAGATGGAGTTATTTGGTTCCTGACCCTGAACCACTTGTGAGGGGAGAATATAATATACTCTCGAATACAACGTATATCAAACTGATATATATAACTTTGTTCTCATAAGAAACAGTTTAGCTATTAAGTGGAGGCACTCAATAAATTATCTTGCTAAACCCGTTGTACCCGTTGTGATGTAAACTAACTTATCAAGATAAACTATCTTGAATAGAAAATCTAGAAATTGTGCTCTAAATTGAATATTGAGCAAGTTACCTCGCAAAACACCATGTTGCGGGTTAATAATAATCGCACATGTAACCATCTCATAGATGCATCTTATGTGGTATACATGGCAGGTGAATTGGCCCATATTCACCTTTGATATTTCCAGAATTCATGGGATTCAATCCCAATTTAGTTGGTCTATTAATTGACGAGAACAAACAACATAAGAGAATTCGTAAAGATCTTTCTAGTTCTTTAATATTTACCCATATAGATTCTCGTTTATTTTTGCATATCACACTTTAAATTGATATGGCTAAAATGATTATGCCAACTGAATAAATTATCAATATTGATAAGTTCATGTTTACACCATGACATGTGCATTTCTCAATAAACTCCATGTTTATTATGATATGGGTTTTTATATCAATAAACATCCACTTTATTGTGGTATTCTTTTGTTTGTGTAGTACAAACTGGATAATAAAGCGGGTAGCTTTTCACATACAGATTATCCCGCTATAAGTTGTAATAATAGAAGATATCAAATCTTTCCTTTATTTATAGTCTCAATACAATCAACCGCTTTCGCATATACTTTGGAAACTGAATAAGTTTCTTTGAGACTTACTACAACACAATACCTTATTGTTAATCAATTGTGTTTCTCAACATAGTAATAATTGGCTCTTCTAGAGCTCTCAATTAATTTTGTACTACCACAAATTCATCAACATCCATGTGGTGAATATCTCTTTTAAAGAGAAAGTTATACCATTATGGTCATGGCCAAAATTATATGCAAGATATGTTTCTTGTATTATCGTTGTCCTTTAGTAATCATATTTCCAAAATATTTTGGCGTACAATAGGTACGTGACCAATGATCATTCATGCCATAATAATGACATTATTTTCATATATCATCTCAAACCTCCTTCTAGAGGTGATGTGGTATATTCACTACCACTAGCACGTTCATATTCTTCCAAGAATGAATATGTATTCATAAATTAGATGTTATCACACTCACATCTTGAATGGACCATAGTCATCTGTATGTGCTTTACAAAATCTCATGTCAAATTGATGACAGAAATTACTTTCACAGAGTGAATGATTATTTTGAGAATCCTTATTGTTCTCAATATCACAATAATGACGATTATAATTTCGTCTATTGCCACGCCCATATCCATTGACACCTTCACGGTAATAATTTTGTCTTCTTTCAGACTTATCACATATTGCTATCACATCCTCTAAAGGGAATGAGAATGGAGCAAATTCAATTGGATGGGTTTTCAATTCTTTGCCCACAATCATACATGAACTTAATCATAGCAAGGCATAGAAATTTTACCACTTCACGTGGTTATAATTTCTTACAAACTCCATTAGAGTTGGAATAAAAATTTATCATCTTTACTTGTATGTAAAATCAAATTATAGAATGTTAAGAATTTGAAAGAGAAAAGTAAAATACTTACCTTAAATCCAGAATTTAATCATGAAGGAAATTCATGGAACAATTGACAATCTTTATGCTCAATTGGTTAGAATCTCGTGTATAACTTGATGTTCAGCTGCTTGACAAATTATTGATGATTGTACTGTTGTGCAGTACTATCGAATATATGTGGATGCTCAACATTAACCATATGTTTAGATAATATAACCTTCGGCACTCCTTCACCATAATGTATGAATGTTTGTCTTGCGTATTGAATTTTCTGGATGAAATTCTCTTCACATAAATCATTAGTGATCTTCTCTATGGCAATAATTCTGCACTCCAAAGAACTAAACCTCAAAACGAAGTTAAAGTACCAAAACTATTTTCTAATGACAGAATAACCAATAGTAATTCCTAAAAATTGGTTCTGCTAATTATAAAAGATTATACTTTAAAAATTGGCTAGAGTCTCGTACTGATAACGTGTTATAAAATAATAAAAGAACAAGAGCAATATTGCAGAGAAAGAGAGAGAAAATTCTTATTGAATTTTGGGGTTGTTTACAATGGGGTAAGACCCCTCTATTTATAGGAGGAAAAATGACTTAGCCTCAAAGTAAAACTCTCTACAAGATAGACATTCACTCTAATTAGAATTCTATTCTTAACAGTTTCTTCCTTTTTGCTACTTTCTTTTTTTCCGTTCTTTTTCTTCTTTGTGATATATATTTCTTTTAAAAACAGAATGTGGGTGGTATGTGATCATGTACAAAGGAGTTAGAGTCAGAGTTGAAGTGAATGTGGTTGAGAAGATCATGATGAGTAGTTAGGATACTTTTTTTTTGAATCTTTCAAGATTTATCCCTTTTTTTGTTATATTTTTTATTTTTTATTTCTTTTATATTTTAAAAGATAAATTAAACTTATAAATATAAGGAGATTAACCAACATCTCTTACAATATAAAAAATTACATATTTACATGTATTTTAAATAATACTAAAAAGAAAACATGAATTCTTATTAAAATTCTAATTAAATGAAACCAAATATATATATATATATATATATATATATATATATATATATATATATATATATATATATATATATATATATATAAAATTTTCTTCTTCTCTTTACAAATAAAAATAAAATTTGTACTATAAGTATGTGAATAATTTTTGTTATTATTTTAATAATAAACCTATTAAGAGAATGAAAAAGTTTAAAATTTCAATATTAGATCTAAAAAGAAATATTTACACTAGGTGTGGTCAAAAATTAGGTGTTCACAACATGCCCCTCTTTGCTTGGAAATATGACGAGTTTTCAGGCAAAGAAAAATGAACAAGGTGACTGATTTTTGACCTCACTATCATATGAAAAGGAAAACAAGATAAAAGAAAAAGGTGAGACCAAGCCTTGGTTTTAGGCAGCCTACATATCCCGGATTATAAGGGAATCAGGTCACGCGTAGTTCAAGTAGAAAGAAGAGTGATGGAGTATACTTAGATGGAGAGTCCACTGAGGTTCCGTCGAGGTTCTGATCCGCGATTCCTACTATTACATCACAATGAAAAGAAAATTACATACCCTTGAAATCCAAGAGTTACGAAATTTCTATCTAAATGTCATCTGGAGTCTTATCTTGATTCTTAATTTGCTTCTCCCAGTGACTTTGGATTGAAACTTGATGCTCTCGATGCAACAGACTATGAAATGTTCTTTCGTTCTTGTTTCTTGATCCGATGATGGGAAGAAATATATTGACCATATATCTCTGCATGCATTACGCCAAAGCTGGTTGTGGCTGGTATTGAGATCAAACGTTCCACTTTCTCTGGAAAGAACTGAAATCTTATTTTTTTGCACATCAAATCCGTGCTTTGCATAAAAACCTACAAGCCAGCACAAACAAACAAAACGAACAAAAATTTTCTGCCCCAGTTTGCACTAGGAAATTTTTGTGAGTTACTGAAAACACATTAAACTATCATTGCTATTGTAGAATAAAGAATTGAAAAAGATTTTTTTTTTAATAATAGGGAATGTTGTACCCTATGTTAACAGGAAGGAGGCAACCAGGGGGTGTAGTACCCTGTATTAACTATAAGATGAGGCTCGTGGCATCTACTAGGGGATGTCATACCCTATGTAGGTTGAAAGTAATACGACCAAGGGATATAGTACCATGTGTTGGCAATAATATGAGGCTCGTGGCACTCCAAAATGCAAGTAGGGGATGTCGTACCCTATGTTTGCTGCAAGAAGTAAGGCAACCAGGGGATGTAGTACCCTGTGTTGGGAATAAAATAAGGCTCATGGCACTCTGAAATGCTAATAGAGGATGTCGTACCCTATGTAGAAAATAATGCAGCAAGGGGATGTAGTACCCTGTGTTGGCAATAAAATGAGGCTCGTGGCACTCTGAAATGCTACTAGGGGATGTTATACGCTATGTAGAAAATAATGCAACCAGGGGATGTAGTACCCTATGTTGGCAATGAAATGAGGCTCGTGGCACTCTGAAATGCTACTAGGGGATGTCGTACCCTATGTAGAAAATAATGCAGCCAGGGGATGTAGTACCCTGTGTTGGAAATAAAATGAGGCTCATGGCACTCTGAAACGCTACTAGGGGATGTCGTACCCTATGTAGAAAATAATGCAGCAAGGGAATGTAGTTTCCTGTGTTGGCAATAAAATGAGGCTCGTGGCACTCTGAAATGCTACTAAGGGATGTTATACGCTATGTAGAAAATAATGCAACCAGGGGATGTAGTACCCTATGTTGGCAATAAAATGAGGCTCGTGGCACTCTGAAATGCTACTAGGGGATGTCGTACCCTATGTAGAAAATAATGTAGCCAGGGGATGTAGTACCCTGTGTTGGCAATAAAATGAGGCTCGTGGCACTCTGAAAACGCTACTAGGGAATGTCGTACTCTATGTAGAAAATAATACAACCAGGGGATGTAGTATCCTGTGTTGAAGATAGGGTGTTGATCCCCTATAATGAAACTAAAATAACATGCCTATGTGCATATTGGAAGGAAATCATGGATTTGAGAACTTCACTTGGTGGTGTTCGTCTTTCTACGAACTATTTCACTAAACGAATATGTTCATGTTCTATACAAAGAAAGATTCATTAGTTTTAAAATGGTGGTCAGTTTGTGGTCTTGACTTCTTGGCCGACTTGACCTTGCTTCCATTGCACTTGCTAAGAAAAAAAACCGACCCTGTCGATGATCGTACAAATTGCTGGGAGATTTTGACTTCATTTTATGAAGATCTTTTTTTTTAACATCAACACCTGACTGTTTTGCGCGTGTCACCATTTGTGTCTATGGTGCAAACAACTTTGTTCCCCAAAATAACTTTTGATGAGTAACTTTTATTGCCCTTGAAACATTACTAAGTCCTTCAAGCCTTTTGCTTGACAAGGAATATCAAAGTCGGCTTTATGGCTTTGCCCATACTATTTATGCCCAGAAATTTTTGCTTCATATAAGGGAAAAGTGTAACCAATTTTGTGGCCTTTTTCATTGCTTTGCTTTGACAAAATTAAACTGAAAGGGACTCAAAAATAATAGTACCAATGAAGAAAAGAAAACAATAACAAAAATTAGGTGAACTAATAAGCATTACAACTTAATCAAGAAGCGTCCCTTTCAGCAGAAGAAAACCAAATGACTTATCTGGAGGAATATGCTGACTTCAATGAACATGACATGCACTTTGGACTGGATACACGATCCGTCTAGTTCTCAAAATCTATTGTAAATTTCTCTTTGAAACTAAGTTGTTTAACCATGCTTATGCCGGGATATAAGAAGACCTAAAATCGATCAACGATGCCCTTTATGGGTTTTCACCAATTGACCTCTCTCATTTGCCTTTTTCTCAACTCACCATCGCCTTATAGTGCCCTTGAAGGTTTTCACCAATAATACTGTCTCATTTATTTTTCTCAACTCGCCATCGCCTTATAGTTCCCTTGAGGGTTTTCACCGATAAGACTCCCTCATTTGTTTTTCTCTCTTTGTAATGGTTGAAGCGCCACCCGCAGTGTACTGACTTAGCATTCTCAAAAGCTGATCAGAAGGTCTTAATAGGGAAAGGTGAAAAGAACTACTCAACTGAATTACAACTTTTGGAACCATTTGATGGAACAACTATTGAAAATAAAATAAAACATGCCCTGGTTTCTTTGAATATTGGGGAAATGTGAATTTTTGTTTGGTGTGACTGAACCTCAAAGAGAGGCTGCCTACATATCCTTTCGGAATCAAGTCGAGCGTAGTTCAGGAAAACATGAACTTGTTTTGATGATGATTTTTTTCTTTTTTCTTTTAAGTACATTGGTTCCAAAAGAGGGTAAACACAAAGAAATATAAACAAGGTTTCAAAGGGCTAACCAGGGTTGAACAGTGTTTGGGTAGCGAGAATGATAGCCTTTTGTCATTCCAACATGTGAATGCTAAGTATAAACCAAATTCCCCGATAGAAGCATGTCAGACATAATATCTCTTGACTGCATCAGCATTGACGAATATGTCTATCACTTTTCCTTCTATATCTGCCAAGTGTAGAGCTCCTTTCGATAATAATTTCTTGACAAGGTAAGGACTTTGCCAATTCGAGGCGAACTTTCCCTTTGGTTCTTCCTGGTGTGGAAAGATGTGTTTCAAAACAAGATATCCTACATCAAATTTTCTTGGGCGCTCTTTCTTATTGTAAGCGCTTGCCATTCTTTGTTAGTATAACTGCCCAAAACAAACAGCCACCAAATGCTTTTCATCAATCAAACTCAACTGTTCCAATCGTGACTTCACCCATTCAGTGTCTTCATACCAGCTTCAACAATTATTTGGAGAGAGGAAATCTCAACTTTAGCAGGTATGACCGCTTCAGTGCCATAAACTAACAAGTAGGGCATTGCACCAACTGATGTACAGATAGTTGTCTAGTATCCCAAAAGAGAAAAAGGAAATTTCTTGTGTCATTGTCTAGACCCTTGGACCATCCTCCTAAGAATCTTCTTGATGTTCTTATTTGCAGCTTAAACAACTCCATTAGCTTTGGGTTGTTAAGGAGTAGAATGGCGATGCTCAATTTTAAATTGTTCACATACCTCATTCATCAGATGACTATTCAAACTAGCAGCATTATCTATAATAATGGTTTTTGGAATACCGAAACGACAGATAATGTTAGAGTGAATGAAGTCTATTACTGCTCTCTTCGTAACTGTTTTTAATGTAATAGCCTCCACTTATTTGGTGAAGTAGCAACCAAGATAAATCTGTTCCCATTTGGAGCTTTTGGATTGATTGGGCCAATGACGTCCATTCCCAAATCTGTTCCCATTTGGAGCTTTTGGATTGATTGGGCCAATGACGTCCATTCCCCAAGAAACAAAAGGCCAAGGAGCTGACATAGGATACAGCTCTGAAGGAGGCGAGTGAATCAAATCACTCTGAATCTGGCACTGATGGCACTTGCGAACAAAACGAAATCAATCTCGCTCCATTGTAAACCAATAATATCCTGCCCAAAGGATCTTCTTTGCTAGAACATATCCATTCACGTGCGGATCACAAACTTCTGAATGCACCTCGTTCATAATCATTTCAGCTTCTTTGGCATCCACACATCTCAATAAATTTAAATTCAGGGTTCTTTTGTATAGGATTTCCCCACTCAAAAAGAAACCATTAAAGAGTCGCCTAATAGTTCTCTTTTGATCCTTATTAGCATGTTTCGGATATTCTCTTGTTTTCAAAAACTGCTTAATATCACGGTACCATGGTTCACCATCTAGTTCCACTTCAATTGTATTGAAATAACCATGTTGACCCCGACTTTGAATTTTCAATGGGTCAATGTGAGTATTACCCGGATATGGAGGCCAGGGTGGCCAAGGCATCAGCTAATTCATTGTGAAACCTGGGAATGTATTTAAACTCGATGGACTTGAATCACTTGCTAAGATTTTCCACGCATTATTTATATGGAATGAGCTTGATGTCTAGAGTCTCCCAATCACCTTGAACCTGCCGAATAAGCAAATCTGAATCTCCCATCACCAACAGTTCATGCACATTTAGGTTTATTGCCATGTTCAAACCCATGATGCAAGCTTTATATTTTGTCGTGTTGTTTGTATAGAAGAAATGAAGTCGTTTTATGGCAGGGTAATGTGGCCCAGTAGGTGATACGAGAATTGCCCCAATCCCTACGCCTTTAATATTGACAGCCCCATCAAAGTATAGTTTCCAAACTTGACTGTCACCTTGGACTTATTCTTCAACTAATTTAACCTCTTCATCTGGGGAGTATGTTTTCAAAGATTCATACTCATCATCCATCGAGTTTTCTGCCAGATGATTAGCCAAATCTTGTGCCTTCATGGCAGTGCGAGTGACATAAACAATATCACACTCTGTGAGCAAGATTTGCCACTTCTCCAATCTGCCAGTTGCATCGGCTTCTAAAAAATATACTTCAGGGGATCCATTCAGGATATGAGGTAAGTTGTATAGGCCAAATGATAATGCCTAAGCTTCTGAGCGACCCAGGTTAAGGCACAACATGTCGATACTAAAAGAGTGTATTTGGCCTCATAAGTGGCAAACTTTTTGCTCAAATAATATGTTGCTTGTTCCTTTTTTCTTGTGGCATCGTGTTGACCTAGAACACAACCAAAAGACTATCTGTTACTGACATATATAAAAATAGAAGCCTATCAGGTTCTAGCGAGACCAAAACAGGAGGATTTGACAAATATTCCTTGAGCTTATCAAAAGCTTCTTGGCACTCATCTGTCCACTTGATAGTGGCGTTTTTTTTCAACAACTTGAAAATAGGCTCGCATGTGGTTGTAAGCTGTGCAATGAACCTGCTGATGTAGTTCAACCTCCCGAGCAAACTCATGACTTCTTTTTTATTCTTCGGAGAAGCAACTTTCGAATGGTCTTTATCTTGGAGGGATCTAACTCAATGCTTTTATGACTAACTATAAAACCCAAAAGCTTCCCAGAAGGAACTTCAAATGCACATTTAGCTGGATTGAGTTTGAGATTGTACATTCGTGGCCTTTCAAAGAACTTTTTCAAGTCTTGCACATGATCATCTCGATTTCTAGAATTAGTGATCACATCATCAACATACACCTCAATTTCATTGTGCATCATCTCATGGAATATGGTAGTCATGACCCTCATGTAAGTTGCTCATGCATTCTTCAAACTAAATGGCATGATCCTATAGCAATAGGTTCCCCATGGAGTGGTGAAGGCGGTCTTTTCTGCATCTTCTTCATCCATCAAAATTTGGTGACACCCGACATAACAATCTATAAAATATTGGATCTCATGTTTAGCACAATTGTCAACAAAGATATGAATGTTGGGTAAGGGAAAGTTTTCTTTTGGACTAGCTTTGTTTAAATGACTATAGTCAACACAGACTCTTATTTTCCCATCTTTCTTTGGCAGTGGCACAATATTTTCTAACCATGTAGTATATCGGATGACCCTGATCACATTTGCACTTAGTTTCTTCGTGACTTCTTCCTTAATCTTATCACTCATATCTGTCTTAAACTTTCTTTGAACACTTACACGGCTAGGGCCCTCACCAACTTGAACCATGTTGATTCCATAGAACATCTCCTTGAGACCCTGACAAACTTCATCAATGTCATCTTGAGCAGAAAGATTTTGGACTTCTTCAAATTGTGGGTTGACAAAAGAGTAGGCAACGTGAGGGATTGGTTTTGACAACTTCCAACCATTCTTTTTGCGGGCCTTGGCTCTGTTTCTGTCAGCTGATGTTGGTTTAAAACCCAAGCCAAAGGTATCTTTCTTCGAAAATGGAGCAATGGTGTTCACAATTCCTTGCAGAAATGATCCTAATCCTTTTCCTGGTTCATAGCCATTCCTCAACATCAGTGAAGCTACCATCATAGATGTGGCTAAAAGATGGGGATGCAGAATTGCTTTTCCTTCTTCCATTTGGTCTACCTCAATCACCCCAAATGTTTGATATATGAGGGATTCACATCCTTCTTTGGCCTAGATACATGGAATTGACGAGTCATTATAGACGGAAGAGTCGTCCTCCCCATGAACAACAATTTCTTTCCTGTCATATTCAAATTTGACCATTTGATGTAGGGTGGATGGTATAGCTCTCACCATTTGGATCCACGACCTTCCTAGAAGAAAATAATAGGAGGTTTTCATATCCAACACCTGAAAGACAATGTTAAAATCAACCGGGCCAATTGTCATGGTGAGTTCAATTTCCCCAATAGTGTCTCTTTTTGAACTATCAAAAGCCCTGATACTAACACTACTAGTTCGAATTCTGTTAATGTCAATGTTCAGTTGTTGTAGAATAGAAAGAGGGCATACGTCTACACTTGAGCCTCCATCAATCATGACCCATTTTACGTAATGCCCTTCACATTTGACCATAAAATGCAAAGCTTTATTGTGCCCAGCCACTTCCTTAGGCAAATCATCATTGCTGAAAGAAATTTTGTTCACCTCAAAGAATCTTTCAGCCATTTTTTCTAGCTGATTCATCGTTGTCTTTTCTGAGACATATGCCTCATTCAAAATTTTGATCAACAAATGTTGATGTTCTTTCGAGTGGAGAAGCAGAGATAACAAAGATATCTGAGCAGGGGTTTTCCTTAGTTGATCAATGATTGAGTAGTCTTGAATTTTCATCTTCTTAAGGAATTCCTCCGCTTCTTTTCTGAAACGGTTTCTTTCACTGGAAAGTGATTTTCCTTGGCTTTCTTAGCATTTCTCAACTCCTCTGGCGAGTAGCACATTTCAGAGCGGGTCAAGCCTCCCATTTCATCTGTTTCTTCTACTATCTCTTTTCCTTTATATTTCATGACAGTCTTGTTATAGTTCCAGGGAATAGCTTTCGGGTTTGACACTGGAAGTTGTGCAACATGTCGGATCACAACTGGCTCTGTTATATTTCTCAAAGCAACATTCGGAAAAATCTTTTGAATGCCCCCAGGGACATAAAGTTTTGGCCCACTCAATTGAAACTCAATCTTTTTTGTGCTTCCAGGGACATAGAGAACCATTTTTTCAGAACATGCCAAGTTTGAACTAGAACTTGCACCTTTCACAATCAATGTTTGAGCATCCCCGACTCCATCGTAGCCAATCCATATCATCACGAATTGTTGGCGCATAGTTGGTATCGAGTTCGCAACACCATACATGAGTGGATGCAAAGGAACATAAGACATGTATTTCGAGCTGAATCAATATTGCACGATAAGGGGTGGAAGAAGTGGAATTTCCTAATAGTTACTGTAGCCTTACACACGTCTCCATACCAATCTGCAAAATTCTACTAAACTTTCTTATGGCTCGTAGCACCTATGAACCTTGATCTCTGATACCAACTTGTCACGACCTAAAATCCCTCTTAAAGGGTTGTGATGCCACCTAATCTCTAGAAGTAGGGTAAGCCTAACACATACTAAAAGGTAACGAATTCTACTTTATGCTATTCAAGATGAACCAGAAACTTCTTAATAAACCAATAGTCCCAACATGATACAATATTGCAAAACCGGTAGTACAAAGCCATAAGCCCTTTCTAGGAGTAATTAAACATAACAAACACATTACTATTTCGGATTAATAGAAAACAATGGAAATAATTACAATAGAAGGTAACTTCGGAGCTTGCGAACGTCCAGCAGGTGTACCTTGAGTCTCCAGCCGCACAAGCATGAATTTCAAAACCAACTCGATCCAAAGTACCTGGTTTTGCATAAAAATATAGAGAAGCGTATCATGGTTACACCACACTGGTACCAAGTAAGTATCGAGTCAAACCTCGGTAGAGTAGTGACGAGGCCAAGTCAAGACACATATTGAACATGTAAACATGTGCAGAATATGACATAAAACTAACAAGGAATGAATATCGTTGTAGCAGCAATAGCATAAAGAATTCAGGTTACAAACAGTAGTAAAGATAAGGGGGACAGAATGACAACGAGAGATAACCAAGTAATTAAGCAGCAACATGGTCGGGTACGAATGTAGTGTAAATGTACTCAAGTAGGGAAAACGATGTCAACTCAACCAACGAAATCATTTCTAATACACAGTTTTGACAATCCCAATTCTCGTAAACTCATATCATAAAAATTTATTTCCAATCTTTTAACACTCATGGAATCTGGTGCCCACATTTTTCATCTCACTTCGTACGGAAAATCTACGTGCTACTTGGCACATAATATCCGTGCCAAACGCTAATTAGGATGTTCAAAATATTTTATTTATATATCGTAAAATACATATATAGTTTTGAACCAAGTAGAAATCAATGAGAAAGATGATTTTATTTTAGAAATCATTTGAGTGAAGAAAAATAACATTTTCAAATAAATTACAACATCAGATAAGCTACTGAATTTGATATAGAATTTATCAAATTAAAACATAATAATAATTCTTTTCTAAGTAAAGTAAAAACACCAGACATGGTAAGGAGATTAACAACAACAACAACAACTACCCAGTGTATTCCCACCAGGTGGGGATGGTAAGGAGATTAAGTTGAGAAATAAATTAAAGTGAAGCATGACAACTATTAGAAATAGTAAGTAACGAATTAAAAGGCAAGTTTTAACTTAAAAGTCATATAAGATAAGCATGTTATTAATTCTTTTATTTAAAATTGCTATATTACTAACAACTCAGCAGGATATGAGGTAATGACTCAACGTAGTAAATTCATCTTGAAAGGATAATAGTATTAGGAACAGGATTCAAGAAATAACGGCAAGGCAATAAGTCAATGACAATAACCCAATCCTCGAAAATCGATGAAAAGCCAAAAATACAAATTTTCAAAGTCTCGTACGAAAGAACGGAAGCTAATACAATACAACAGGGGATACAAAACACATAAACTATTGCGGCGCACAATCCGATCCCACCGTACAACACTATTTACCCTTATTCCATCATGTGAATATCAATAGTAATAAACAAATATATGTTACGGAGTGCAATCTGATCCCACCATATAATCAGAGTAAAAAATTCACCCTTATTCCACCATATCAATTCACCCTTATTTCACATGTAGTGGTGTGCAACCCGATCCCACCGTATCAATATCATAATGATAAAAAAATGCAACGCGCAACCCGATCCCACCATATAATATATATCGTAATTCACTCTTATTTCACCATATCAGTTCACCTTTATTTTACCTATTGCGGTGTGCAACCCCAGCCCACCATATCAATATCATAATAATAAGCAACAACAATTCAATAACTCAATTTACAAAAATTTCTACATTCAAGGGTACAAGTACAAGAAAACTAAGGGACCACGTAAAAATCAAAAGAATATAACAAGCTTTACAAAAATGATAGGGCAGGTAAGGTACGCGATAAATAAGTATGCAATCATAACACTTAGGACAAGTAGTAGATAAGCATAGAGTCGTAGAAGAAATTTAAAAATTAAGGGGTTACAAGACAATAAGAAAGACAATAACTTCAACTAAGACATATAAGGGCCAAATAACGAGTAAAAGATATAATAAATGCTAACGTCAAATAGAGAATGTAATAGTAGACTAACAATGAGATATCACATGTTATGACAATTCAATTAAAGGCATCGGAAAAGACAAGACACTCTGAACTGGTCAATTAACACACATAGACCATGTACCCACTTGTCACCTTGCGTATACAGCTTTCATATAACAAAATAGCAATTAACCCAATTCCTAAGGGATGGTTTCTCCCACACAAAATTATACAAGACACTTACCACGAAGAAGCTAGATTGATACTCTAAAATGATCTGCTCGAGTGAAATAACCTCTGGACAGCTTAAACCTAGCTAATATAACTTCAATTCATAAATAAAACTCATAGAAAATATTTTCAAATAATAAATTTTCAATCTTTAACAAGAACTAAAAAGTCAACCCCCCCTGGACCCGCACCTTAAAACCCGATAAAATTTATAAAACCCGAACACTCATTCCTATACAAGTTTAACCATACCAAAATTATCAATTTCCGACATTAATTCGTCTTTCAAATTATCATTTTATATTTTGAAAGATTTCTTCAAAATTTTCTATTTCTCCTCAACTCACATCACTAAGTATAAGATAAAAATAAAGATAGAATCATGGAATATAATGAATTTCATGTGAAGAACACTTACCCCAATTATATGTTTGAAAAACCCATAAAAAATTGCTCAAAGCCGAGCTCTACAACTCCAAAAATGATAAAAATGGCTAACCCTCGAAATAAAGTACTTTTATATTCTGCCCATGTATTTGCACATCGCTATCGTGGAATTTCAATTGTGCTCGCGAATAAGAAATGACTACTATCCAAAATTAATGATTTGTGGTTGCGAACAGTGAGTAGAAGCAAGCTACAAGCCTTAACAACTGCTCTCATGTGGACATTATGTAAAAAAAAGAGGTTTGGAACCCTTCAATTACAAAGTGGAAGATGCCTCACAAAATGGGTAGGATTACTGCATTTTCGAGTGCGATCGCGAAGAGGGAAAATTCTGATTCCCAAAGAATGCGCTATGCAACCGTGAAAGAGAGAATGCGATCGCGAAAGGGAACCATCTGGGGCTGCGCTATATGGATGGTTAAATGCGAACGTGTTGAAGGGAAATGCACACCTACGCGGTCACAGATACTAGTGTGTGAACCCGAAGAACAATTGTTCTTGCCTCCAAAATTAAACTACACGAACATGGAGGCATTGATGTGAATGTGATTAAGAAAACCAGATACCAATAAACATGAGTCCAACATCATGGAAAAATAGCTCGTAGCCCAGTCGAAATGCGCCCGAGGCTCCCGAGATGCCGTCGAAACAAGCCAACAAGTTCCATAGCATGACACGGACTCGCTCAAGGTCTCAAATCACATCAAATAACGTCGAAACTATGATTCACACCACGAATCGAACTAATGAACTTTCAAATCTTCCAACGTCGATAACTCGTATCAAAACACACCAAATCAATGCGGAATGACTTCAAATTTTGCATGCAAGTCCAAATAACATAACAAACCCAACTCTCGGAATCGTATTCCGGTCCCGATATCACCAAAGTCAACTCTCGATTAAACTTCTCAATTTTCCAAAACATTAACTTTTTCATTTTTTGCTGAAATACTTCAAATTACCCTACTAGCGTCCAAATCCAAATTTGAAAGCACGCCTAAGTCCAAAATCATCATCCGGACCTATAGGAACCATTGAAACTCACATACGAGGTCAAATACTCAAAATTCAAACCTTGGTCAATTCTTTTAATTTTGAGCTTCTCAAATGAAAGTCACTCCCTAAAATCCTTTTCGAACTTCTCAAAAACCCGAGCAGAAGATACACACAAGTAATAATACACTTTATAAAACTATTCATGACCTCAAACTATTGAACTGGTCGCAATTGTTCAATACGACCAGTCACATTGTTATACATATGAATACAAGTATAAAACATCCATTTCATTGAGTTGGGGACGGGGAAGTTGGCACTCGACAACTTGACTTCACTAATGTATAGCTGTATGCATAAGTTGAATAGACTAGTTTTGAAAACAATACTACAATTTGTGACAATTATGATATTATCAATAAAACGAGATGCAGAAGTAGGTGAGATTGAGGCAGACATTTATTTATTTATTACTCGTGTGGTATCATATAGTGGTAAATATCTTAATTAAAGATTTCGGGTTTGAGCTCCGGATATGAAATCGACTTTTTTAGAGAGCATTGTATCCCTAATGTTTTCCCCGATTATTTATAATTCAGTTGAACCAGCCACAATACGAGTACCAAATATCAAAAAAAATTGCAAAAGGCACAACTAACTACGTGGGAAGGACTCTTGAGGTTTTTTTGTAGAGCTACAAGATTATCTAGCTTCAAAACCTAGACACATACATTGATTTTGTAGTGTATATTTATCGTATACTGTTTGTATGTCGTGTATATCATGTGTGTTGGGCCAGAACATATCTGAGCCCATTTTTTCTTTTGGTTTATGCTTGGCCCGAGTTGGCCCAATTGTATTATATACACTCCTGACCCCTTTGTGTTGGGGGCAGTCGGGATATTTTGTTATTGTAAAGTTTTTCTCTCTCTGAAGCTCTCAAGAAGCTTCTAAAACCGACTCATCTTCTTCTTCAATCTTCATCTTGATTCTTCAATGTTTTCATGGTATCAGAGCGGGACGATGATCCGGCGATTCTCCGCTGTATTTTGTTATCCCAGTCGAAATCGCGTTGGAAATTTTTTGGGTGTTTGTGAGATATTTGGTCAGTGATGATTTCGATCAAAGTCGAGTGTTGATCTGAGACCTTTATCACCGCTAACTGGTTGCATCTTCACTACTTGGACGTTTTGGGTTGGTTTTCCGACGTCCTCGACTCGATTCCGGCGAGACTTCAGATTTTAGGGTTTCTGCTGCTCGGAACTGGCATTTTCGGTTAATCAAAGGCCTATTTTCTCCGGTCGCGAAGAAGGAGGGTAAATCTGTTCCCGTTTTAGGTGCTATCTGATTTGCATGAGGTTTTGATACAACTTTAGTTTTCTTAAACTAATTACAGAGATTATCCTTTGATTTTAAACTCATTGTTCTTCATGGCTGCTAACATGAGTGCTAATACAACTCCTGTTGACCCTACCAGTCCCCTATTTGTTTACTCCTCTAATGTTCCCAGTGTTTCTCTTGTGTGCACTCCCTTATCGGGTAGTGGTTATGGGGGTTGGAGAAGGAAAATGATTGTAGCGTTGTCAGCTAAAAATAAAATTGGCTTTGTTGATGGTACATGTCCCAGACCAGACACTAATGTGGCTGAACAAAAGTTATGGGACATATGTAATAATATGGAAATATCCTGGTTGACTGCTTCCTTATCCCCTCAGATAGCTGAGAGTGTGCAGTATTCTGATATTGCATAGAGTATATGGGCACAGCTCGCAGCTAGATATGGTACTGCTAACAGAACCAAAATTTTTGAACTAAAAAAAGAACTCTCTCATACTTCTCAAGGATCTCTAGATGTAGCCTCATATTTTAACAAACTTAAAGGACTGTGGGATGAATTAGGAACAATGTGTACAAACCATGGACAAAGATGCATTTTTCCTGCCAGAAATGTCATCATACAGGAAGATGATGAGAATAAGGTGTTTCAGTTCCTCATGGGCCTTAATGAACCATACATGGGGGTAAGGAGAAACCTACTGATGATGCAGCCCCCTCCTACCCTTGACAGTGTCTACAATATGGTCCTCAATGATGAGAAACAGAGACAAGTCCAGTCCCTTTCTCAATTTAATCCAGACTCTATGTCTTTCAATGCCACAAAAATAGACATTCAGTTGGATTCAATAAGGTCACAGTGCCTAATCCTTCTCCTTTCAGACAAAGAGTTAATTTTGACCAAGATAGAGGCTCTTTATTCCGTAGATACTGCAAAAAATCTGGGCACTTAATTGATAAGTGTTACAAGATTCATGGGTATCCACAAAGTACAACATTTAACAAGGGGAGGAGACCTGCTGCTGCTCATCTAACTACTGGTGTGGATTTCCCTTCTTCTGAAGGAAATGTGTCTGCTCCTCAAGGAAATCCTCCTGAAAGCCATCACCCTGTTCCAAACATGGATGGCCAGAGTTCTGCGATACCTGGGTTGAGCAGACAACAATATGACTAATTGATGACCTTGCTACAACAAACTAGTTAGGGGACTCCACTGCCCAGACTCCTCCTCCCATGTATGCTGCCAATTTTGCTGGTACTATGCTAACTGAGAGCCCTGTTTCTGATTCCAAATTTTGCATGCTTACTCACATTAATTCTGCCACCTGGATAATAGACTCAAGGGCATCTAACCATATGACCTTTAATAAAGATTTACTCTTCAATCTCACACCCTCAACTGTACCCTATATTGTAACTCTTCCTAATGGATATAAAGTGAAAGTGACATGCACAGGATCTTTTGCATTAAATCCATTCACCACTCTTCATGATGTCTTACTTGTTCCTTCTTTCAAACACAACTTGATTTCTGTCCACAAATTAGTAAAGCAGTTGCATTGCATAGTCTTGTTCACTGCAACCTCCTGTTTCCTCCACATGTTACAGGCCCCTTCTCTAAGGATGCCTCTGGATCTTGGTAAAAAGGAGGCTAGTCTGTACAAGCTTTCTTGGGTGCCACCTTCCTCTTCTTCTAATTGTTGTTCTTCTGCTTCTGTATGTTCTTCTTCATCTAATTCTGGTAAACCTGACTGTTCTAGTCATGAAGTTGTTACTTTACCTTCAAATGTAAACAGTTCCATCTGTAATACTGCTCTTGACACTGATATGAATTACATTTGGCATTTGAGATTGGCTCATATTTCATTTGCAAACATGAAACACATTTCTGCCTTATCTTTTCCATTTGCTTCTAAATAGCCTTTCCATTGTTCTATTTGTCCTATGGCTAGGCAAACTAGACTTCCCTTTACTGAAAGCACAACAAGTACATTTAGACCTTTTCAATTGATTCATGTAGATACTTGGGGCCCTTATCACACTCCCACCTCTTCTGGCTCTAGATATTTTGTAACAATAGTTGATGACTTTTCTAGAGCAACCTGGACACACTTATTGGGGTCTAAAAGCAATGCTTTCTGCATGCTTAAGTCTTTTCTGTGTATGGTTAAACCCAGTTTAATGTTGTTGTTCAAACTATTAGGAGTGACAATGCTTTGGAATTGGGGTCTAGTATTGCTGGTGCATCCTTTTTTAGTCAACAAGGCATTATTCACCAAACCACTTGCCCACATACTCCTCAATAGAATGGTGTTGTTGAAAGAAAACATAGGACTCGTCTTGAAACTTGTAGAGCTTTACTCTTCCAATCTGATTTACCCATCCCTTCCTAGGGAGATTGCCTATTGACTGATACATACCTTATTAACAGAATACCCTCCAGGCTCCTTCATGGCAAATCCCCTTATGAAATTTTGCATGGAAAAGCACCTACTTACTCCCATTTAAGGGCTTTTGGCTGCCTTGCCTATGCTGCTGTCCCAATTCCTCAAAAGGACAAGTTGAAACCTAGGGCCATTTCATGTGTCTTCCTGGGGTATCCTTTTGCTTAAAAGGGTTATAGACTGTATGATCTCAGTTCCAAAAAGTGATTTGTGTCCAGGAATGTTATCTTTCATGAAACTTTTTTTCCTTTTAAATCTGTTTCTTCTGTTAACTCTACTCCTTCTGTTTCTCCCTCTTCTTTTCCTTTTGTTCCTCCTCTTAGGCATTCCCTTTCTGAGCCAGATTTCTCTATTCCCATCTGTTCCTCTCCACCTTTAACCTCTGTTTCAGCTTCTCCTTCTTCCTATCCAGTTTCCAGTCCTCCTTTCAACCCTGATATTTCCCCTCCTTCTTTGCCTTCTTCCACATCACCTACTGTTCCTAGAAAATCTGGAAGACAGCACAATCCTCCTTCTTATCTTAAGGATTATGTCTGTCATCTTTCTGCTTTCTCTGGGTCCTCTTCTTCTCCTCTGGAGAGTGATCCTCTTTATTACTCTCAAGCTGCATCTGTCCCAGTATGGCAAGATGCCATGAGAAAGGAGTTTGATGCTTTGGATGCCAACTGTACCTGGGATGTTGTTCCCCTTCCTCCTGGTAAGAAACTCATAGGCTGCAAATGGGTTTATAAGACCAAATATAAGGCTGATGATAATGTTGAAAGATACAAAGCTAGACTTGTTATTAGAGGGGATACTCAAATTGAAGGGGTTGATTTCACTGACACTTTTTCTCCTGTGGTTAAAATGTCCACTGTGAAGTGTCTTATTGCAGTGGCTGTTAAGAACCATTGGAAACTTTTCCAACTTGATGTTAACAATGATTTCTTGCATGGTGATTTGGATGAGGAGGTCTATATGAAGCTCCTCCAGGTTTATTTATTTCTGTCTCTTCTACTGATTCTATTTCCTCTGCATCTCCTCCTCTTGTCTGTAAGTTGAAAAAATCTCTCTATGGGTTGAGGCAGGCATCCAGACAATGGTATGCTAAGTTGTCCTCTGCTATCTACTCCAGAGGATATACTCATTCTTTGAATGACTATTCTCTGTTTATCAAAGGCCAACCTGGTTGTCTGGTTGTTGTGGCAGTCTATGTGGATGACATTATTATTACTAGGGATGACAATGATGAGCTTTCTGCCCTGAAGCTGTTTCTGGATGATCAGTTCAGGATTAAAGACCTGGGGTCTTTGCATTATTTTTTGGGCATAGAGATGTCTGTTGTTCCTGGTGGGATGCTCCTTAATCAGCATAAATATGTTTCTGACATACTGCATCAGTTTGACTGTATGAATGTTTCTCCTGTTGTTTGCCCTTTGGATCTTAATGTAAAACTCCATGCTGATTCTGGAGACATCTTCTCCTCCCCTGATCAATATAGGAGCATTACTGGTAAGCTCTTATTTTGACTCACACCAGGCCTGACATATGCTTTGTTGTTCAGCGTCTGAGTCAATATTTGAAGTGTCCCAGAGTCCCTCATATGACTGCTGCACTACATGTCCTCAGATATATTAAGGGAACTATGAATTTGGGTCTCTTCTATTCTGACAGTTCTAATTTCTCTGTACATGCTTATTCTGACAGTGAATGGGCTGCCTGTCCAGATACTCGCAGGTCTGTGACTGGTTTTTGTGTTCTTTTGGGTGGCTGCTTGATTAGTTTTAAGTCCAAGAAACAACCTGTAGTTTCTTTATCTTCTGCTGAAGCTGAGTATCGGTCTCTCAGTAAGGTAGTAGCTGAAATGTCTTGGTTTTTCCGTTTGCTCACTGACCTTGGTGTTTCTGTTTCTCTTCCCTTTTCTGTTTTCTGTGACAACCAGGGTGCTATACATATTGCCAAGAATCCTATTTTTCATGAGCGGACCAAGCATATCGAGGTAGATTGTCATTTTGTGAGAGATCTGTTAGCTGGTGGATTCATCACTCTCTCCCATGTCCCTACTTCTCGTCAGCTGGCTGACCTTCTGACCAAGCCTCTGCCTGGCACTATTCTACATCCTTTGCTGGTCAAGTTGAAGGTGGTCTCCCCCTCCAACTTGAGGGCGGGAGGGGTGTTGAGCTACAAGATTATCTAGCTTCAAAACCTAGACACATACATTGATTTTGTAGTATATATTTATTATATACTGTTTGTATATCGTGTATATCATGTGTGTTGGGCCAGAACATATCTGTGCCCATTTTTTCTTTTGGTTTATGCTTGGCCCGAATTGGCCCAATTGTATTATATACACTCCTGACCCCTATGTGTTGGGGGCAGTCGGGATATTTTGTTATTTTAAAGTTTTTCTCTCTCTGAAGCTCTCAAGAAGCTTCTCAAACCGACTCATCTTCTTCTTTAATCTTCATCTTGATTCTTCAATGTTTTCATTTTTTTGGGGTTAAATTTCATAACTCTCATACAAATTTTGAGTACGTGTCATTACTTGTAAAACTTAATTGTATTTATTACACATGTTTGATGAAAAAGCTTTAAATCTTTGCTATTACAGTTTGTTGAAAACAGAATTCACTACTTTAAATGAAATATTTAGAAGTTCTCATTAATTTAAGCGATCAATATATTTTTTTCAAAAATTCGAATATGTAAACATAAATACCTAAACAAGTTTCTAGTAGTACTAATAACCAGTAGAAATATTATATACTTTCAATGAGATAGTATCAGTCTTTTAAGATTTTCGCATACCCTTATAAAATCGCATTAAATGGTTTAATCCTGCAAGTTTGACTTTGATATGATAAAGACAAAAGGAAGGTGACTCATATTATCACGTAATCAATTAATAATTAATTTGCAGCGCACAACTGCATAACAATCTAACTATTAAACAATAGTTGACCATATCAATTTATAAATTCAATTGATTCACTTAATATATTTTTATATATAAAAAAATAGTTTACTAGAAAAAAGGTAGTACTACAATTTGTCTGTCCCTTTTGTTTCTTGAAATAGTGATTTTTTTTTTCTAGTGTAAAGGTTTGGTATCCTACTTATTTCTTTGTTTCCCAACATTATTTTTTAACACTATTTTCAGAAATTATTTTGGATTTTTTCACTTTTAACACGTGCTAGAAACTATTTACATTTGATAGTCGAAAGAGTATAAAATTTATATAATTTTTATATATAATGTACAAAATTATTATATATAAAAAAATTATTCTATTAATTTAAGAGCGGATATACAGTATCATTTTTCATATTTTTTTCTTTTCTCCACTAGTTGGTTCAAGCAGAGGAAAACACGTATGTTTACAAAATTTTGTCTTCTTCCAAAAATTAAAAAAGCTTTTACAATTCAATCCAAGTTTAGTTAGAGAGTACATTGTCACCCTTTAATTTAGAAATTAAAATGAAATTATAAAGTCGACTTTCTCGCTACGAGATTTCATACACTAACAAATAGCTAGATTTAAATCCTCGATATTCCTAAGACCAAGTAAAATACCGATTAGTTGAATTCTTATATATTGATCTTATAATATTTTATACCATTTTCGTCTAATAATATAATATTATTATTACTTGAAGTGTTAAATAATTTTTTTTATGTAATATTAAGACTTTTCAAACATTTTATTCACCATTTCTTTACGTAATTCTTAAAAATGTAATATTTAGAAGTTGATATTGATGTGTGAATTTATGCTGTAATTTGAAGAGCATTGTTTCTTGTTGTACGTTATATTCATGAGTTATTTCATTTGTACATTGAATAATGACTTGAGAGAGCAACTCCAGACCCACCACGTTGATGTGGATGAAACGTACATTGAATATAACTAGCTAAGAAGGGACCTGTCTATTTCAAATGAAAATAAATAAAACAAGAAAGAAGAAAATAAAACGAAAAATATAGCACACAGGAGTATAGATAGTCTACGTCCCGAATAATAAAGATGGATAAAAATAGAGATCAGAATTTTAATTTTAATAAATACCGAAAAATAATGTTTAGTGATTTCTTTTCATCTTCTTAAGATTTAGATAAAATTAGTCGGCAGTTATGCTAGTCAAAAGTGGCCACTCCAAAAAGAAAACGAAATTAACTACAAATTTCATCATTAATATATTAGTAAATCGTTCGTAATTAACATAATTTTTTGCTAATTTATCGCTAATCTGCCACTAAATAATTAGCAACAAATTTTTCTATTTAATTATAAAATTTATTTGTTCGCTAATTTTTATTTTTTTAGTAGTAGGTAAATACTCAAATTCATAATAAAGTAGGCACAGCCTAACTCAAGGAAAAAATGAAAATCCAATAAAGATAAAAGAGGAGAAGTCTTGTCTAAATTATCCATCAAGGAGTGAGTTGACTAAGAAAAAACACTTCATTTTGAGTAGCAAATATCATATGGAGCAAAAAGCATTAAGGTTATATTTATTTCATATCCCATCAATACTTAGTTTTATTCTTATCCACAAAACTTTATTTGAAGGCAAACGGCATCTCTTTGTGGGCAACCAAATTCTTCTCTAAATCAAATCCCATATGATTGTATACACAATATTCGTCTCGTCTCATCTCATCTAATAATTGAGAGAGAACCTATATTTTACAATTAAATATATACAAAACTTACAATTTGCACGTGTTCATTCCACCTTCAAACAAAATAATATACTTCTATTCTTTCTTATTATTTTCTTTCTCTTTTAATAAATCGAATTGACAAAGGCATGAAGTTCAATGGATCGTAGCAGCAAGTTCACTCTGCAACTTACAATACCCCCTCGCACATTAAGTCGTCTGCAAAAGATTTTATCAGTCACTCAATGAAAATTATAATTTAATGCGGTCACCACAGCTGTTCCATCGTGATGACTTAGCGAACAACAAGTGCCCTTGAGGGCCAAAAGGCCCCTAATGCGGGTTGGCAAGAAGACAACAATACATGTGTTGCTTCTCACCCGAATTCTGACTTAGAGACGTTCATTTATAATCTAGCACACAGTAGCTTTGTGCCACTGACTTTTCAGCCAAGCGCAATGACCAATTGTATGAATCAATCGTTTCTCTCGTACTAGATTGAATTACTATTGCAATACGACCAGTAGGGTAAAATTATACTTTTGTTGATCTTTCTGAGTTTTTAAAAAAATTTGAGATTATAAAGCTTAAGCTATGATCAATATCCCATGTTCACAAGCATCAGAGAATGGTTGTAGGATAATACTTCGTAAATATTAAAACATATGACTACCAGGTTATATTTTAAATAGATGATTCATATCAATACTAATTGATGTTTGTTGGAATATTAAGTGTAAGATATAAGATAATTAAGCAATTTAAGGTTTTAATTCGAACCTCTTCCTAAAAATAGATTGGTGCTGGATTTTCCCTTCATGTAAGTACAATTTATCCATAGCATTTAAAGTATCAACATTAACATTCTTTTAACATAGAAGACGGAGAGTCATATTGTTTACACCTAGCAAAGTATTAAAATTTTTAAAAAATGTCCACGGAGGTACCAAAATCGCTTTATCTGATAATTGAGAATAAAAATGCTTAATTAGATGAGGATCAAGATTAAAAAGTGTCAAAACTAAGGAGCAAAGCTTTTTTATCTGCATATATATTCACAAAATATGATTTTATACTACGGTTTAATGGAGAAAATGATCTCCTATATATAATAATATAAATAGAAGAAAATGACCAAACAAAAACAATAGAGACGTGCAAAGCACAAATCTAAGACATCTTAGCTTTATGAGTTAAAAGATGTCTGAATAGACGATAGGCCATCTTTTGAAATTAGGGCAATTTTCAGTGACGCCCCTTAAAGTTTTTACTTATACACTTACATCCCTTTGGGGGATATTAACTTTGGGAACTTTCAGTTTGAACTCATCAAAATTCTTTGTAGAGCTAGGCAATCCTATCCCCCTGCTTAGCTCATAATGGCATAAATATTTGTCCAATATTACAGCTTGTTAATGAATACGCACAACTACCAACAACAAATATAATATCATGAGATAAAAATAAGAGTTAAATCGAACGTGCATCATACTTAGGGCTCATTTGGTAGAGGGTTAACGAATAATTAATTCTAGAATTAAATCTGAGATTAATTTATCCCATATTTAGTTAGGAGAAAATCACGATATAACTAATTCGGGATTAGTTATCCCGCGACTGTAATTTTATTCCAATCGGAGGGTGAGATAACAATCTTGGAATGATTAATCCTAGGATAACTTGTTTCCCAACCAAATAACCCCTTAAGATATAGTTGGTATTGGACTAACGAAGGAAAGGACTTCCTGTGAGCGCAAGGGTCTATTGTTGGTTGAGGGAGAGAGAGAGAGAGAGAGTGCGCGTGTGTGTGCGCGTGAGAGAGAGAGCGCCGCTCAATGTCAACGCAATTATACGCAATGAAGCAGTCACATTAACATGATCCTCAAATAAAAAGCTTAGCTTACCTCCCCTTGTGGATGTCAGTGACATGCAATGCACTACAATATTTAACAGCTATTCAGTAAAACGATAACAGGCTGAGATATGTAGTAGTAAAACCAAAAGTCATGTCAAAGCAGTCATTTCTTTTAAGGGAAAGCAGACTACTAGACATCAGACATAAAATATATGCAGCAAAAGCTACAGAAGGGAACAAAGACTATATAGCCAATCAGAGAGCAAAAATGAATTAAAACAGATGAAAACAAAAGTCAGTCAATATAACCAAAGTTGTTAGACTCTATCAGGAACTAATTTTATAATGCTGGTACCGCTAATGCAGCAACTCTATGCTCCCAAAGGTACTATACAATGTGCATGTCTATTTTACACTAGCCAACCCGAACTAGATTGGAACTGAGCTGTAGTTGTTGTATTCTCTCACTACTGAAAAGATGCTAAATAATGCAAAGAAAGGTTTTAAAAAAACATAATCTGTTTTAGTTTCTATGATTCTCTCTTTTTTATCTGATATCTGCCTAAAAGTATCTGCTTCTGTTAGATTTTACTGTAAAATTCCCTTGCAGTCGTCATACAAGTAGAAGGTCAGTCCTAACCCTTCGACAAAGACAGAGGAGGGAACTCATCTTCATTCTTAAGGCGCAATGCATGTTCTGCAGCCCTGAAAGCAAAATTAGATTGGCTTAATTATCGTATGATAACAAACAAAGACTACACTACTACTCCACATCCGAAATAGTAAAACAGGAACTTCTCTTACCTTACTTGTTTACTACATACAGATTCTGGAAGCTGCACCTTTTGCGGGACACTTGGAATCAGGAGCACGTCATGAGAAGTGCATGAAAGCGCATCTTCAGAAAGATTCCCCAGAGATCCGAACTCAATTGTACATAATGAATGCGAGAAATCATTGACATGAAAATCTTTGAGGAGCTTATCAGATTGGCTAGCTACAGCAAACTTTCCACCACCTTGAACAGAAGATTGCATAGCTGAAATCTCTTCTGTACACTTTTCCGAACGATTTGCATCGGAAAGAGCAGAAACCCACTTATTACTATGAGTGCCACTATGCATATGCAACTGACCATGATTTCTTGGTGCCTTAATCCTAGTCCTTCTTTTACACCGTATCTCCTGGAAAGAATAATTCTGCAAGACACCAAAGTATGAGTCTTCGTAAGGGGGTTGCTTTTCAAATCTTAATGACATGGTCAGATATTCCTGAAAGGAAAAAGGGGGGTGATACAGAAAAGGCATCTAGCTTGCAAAAAGGGAGACTTATCTGAACAAACTGAGATATAATAAAGATGGGAAACAAAGAACTGCAGAGACTGTAAGAGCAAACTACCAAATTCGGGAAGTAGGTGCCAATTCCTTTTGCCGTTTCTTTCTTCTCAGAACCTAAAGTAGCAGTAGATGGCAGAGAATTATCAGGACGGTGAACAGCTGGTCCTACAAGCATACCATTCACATTTGTTTGCGAAAATGAGCTCTGTCTAAGAGGCATCGATTGCCGCACAGTATCCCAAAAGTGCTTGTTCTGACATTGAGATGGTGATGATGGACTATTGAGTACTGGTGCTGACAGAGCAAAACCATAGCAACACTGGCCATAGAGCAAACTCCGTATATGGCAGTCATAGTCCCCATTTAAGTCCACCAAAGGATTCAAAGCTTCAACATCTCCGGCTGTGCTTGCCGAGTCCCTTTCCGCTATATCAAGAGACAAACTTTCTAGAATACTGGTCTTTGGACTCGAGATTACTGAACCACCAGACCAGACGCTCTCGCTATAATCTGTACCTGATTGGTATATGCTGCTGCACTCCAGAGCGCATTCTCTGGTTCCTACCCACAAACCATAATCAGATAGGTCATTTTGGCACAGATTCTCAGGCTCAGAGTTTCCATTTTCAACACATGATTTATTGAAATGAGACGGAGAAGCATGGTAATGCTTCCTAGAAAGAAAATTCATGGAGTTTCCATTAAAACAACAGTCATATATTGCATTTGCAACATCAAGATTTAGAGGATCAGAAGCTGAATGATCACTTGCATCCATAGATAGATAGAATCCTGACAATGCTGCATCATCTGGAAAGGAGCCACTTTCTGATACCATATCCGAAGAAACTCCATTCATCAAGTTACTCGACAACTCATTTGATATTGATTTAAATACCTTTTTCAGACTATCATTCTCAAAATCACCATCGGATGATTTCAGAAGCATTCTATTGTCAGCATAAGATTCAGCAGGGGATAATGAAGAACATGTGTTTTCATCACCAAATATTAGGCCAGAATCTTGTAAATCAGCCAAAAGATTGAGTCTACGCCTCTCAATAGTGTTTACGAAGAACTTCTTGATCTCATCGGCAACTCTATCAGATGGTAACAAAAGAATGTTCCCAAGCTTGTGGGCCCCATACCTAAAAGCTCTTTGTATTCGGCAGAAACTACCTGGAGGGAATCAAAGCATAACTTACACATGAGATAAAGTAACACACACCACCTAAACACCAACCTGAAGCATCAAAAGCATGCTCTTTCCGGGAATAACATGACAAGCACATATTCTTTTTCCAAAATTTCTCTTGTACAGTCATAACAACTCTTAAATGACTTTATCTACTCTTCTGTAGGCAATCATAAAACATATCGCTCATATCTAACTAGAGGTGATACTAGTTGTTAAGCCAATAGAACTGCATGGTCACTTAGCAACATTTTAGTACTTTTGGTTGCTATGGGAAAAACAGAATGCAAAGATAAATATAAAGACCTAGCTGAAAGCATCCAAAGCAAATTTGGTAATAATCTCTTTTGTGGCCAAAACAACAGAATCAGATCATTAGGCTCCTATTCCTCATACTCTTTGAGTCACCAAAGTACCAGAGAAGGGAAATCAAAAAACAAAGAAACAAAAGGACACTGCATTTCCTATGTGATAATCTTGTAAACCACATAAAGAAATCATTTAAGTTGTACCTCTGTTGACACTACGGCCAAGGTTGTTATTTTCCTTCAAGGGGTCAACTATATTTAGATACTTTTGTTGAAATACTCGTGTGTCCACCTCAAGACCCCTGGATGGAACTGAGAACATTTCCACACAGTTCCTTAGAAACTCTTCACTAAGCAACAGATTGTTGCTTATATGATCTGGCATCTCAACTGCAGACAGAAAAGGGGCGACCGTGAGCAAAAAATTCAAAATGAAGAAAGATCAAATCTTCACTCATCTGAATCATTTCCACCCCACCCACCCCACCCCCAAAAAGGGAGAGAGAGAAAGAGAGAGAGAAATCTCTTTGAAAGCTCACGCATGAGTACAAAAAGTAATCTATAAAAGGCTGTAGACATCGAAAAGAGATTGCAGGCAACACCAAAGATGAAAGGAAGGCCATTGCCTACCTAATATGTCAGGAGATGATTTGCATACTGGACCATTCAAACTGATACAATAGTTGTCCCAATCAAATTTGCTGTAGTAATCCAAAAATCTATAGAGAACCTAAAAGCAAGCATAAACAGGATATCCAATAAACTTATGCCCAAAGCATAATGCACAAAGTCAAAATGCACCAAAACAAGTAATTACCGCTAGTGGACCATTTAACGAAGAATGGAACAGATGGAATATAAATAACACCAGTGTTTCCAAAGCATATGTGGAAATCAGACCATGATGTGCACCAAGAATACGACTTTCATAATAGCACCAAGCCTTTATCAAAATAATGCTACGTTTGAAGAGATGATTTTTACCAACAAGACGATCTACCTGCGCTCAAGAAACAAAGAAGCCAACAAGAAGAAAAATCAGCTGCTCATTGCCTCGATCAACATGAAAACAGAAGAATAAAAATTATCAACTGAAATAAAACGGGAGATATTTGGTTCTCCAAGTTTTTCCAGGGAATAGAAGGATAATAAGCAAAAACTCCAGACAGTTTAAAAAAACTTTAAGCTGACAGAGACAAATAAACAACCAAAGGCTATCAGATATTTTTGTTTAGAAAGCTAAAATATAGTTCATTTTAAGCACAAATTGGATAGTACTGCAGAAAGGAAGGATATATGGATATCAGCACCCACCATTTTCCAGTTACAGCTGCTTCAGCTTAACCAAGACATGCTAAAATTTTGCATATAATAGTCTATGTAACAAAAAGTAAAGCACAATGGCAATCTTACATTGACACACTGTCATTGACACCTGCAACCAAGCACCTATAATATAATGATAAGAATTTGATTGTTAACAGTCAGCATTGTAAATTACCTGCTCAAGGAAACAAAGTGTGCAAAGTCCTCCTAACTGATTAAAGGATATATCTATCACAGTATTTTGTACAAGACATTTCACCAGCTTAACCTGCCATGAGAAATTCCAAACTTCTCAATACTAATCAGATAAAAAATTATCAGTTAAGCATAAAAATAGTGAACTACTATTGATAGTCAAACCCATAGACAGTATTACAGACTCTACAAAACAACCTTCAAATACAATAAACATTCTTCAAGCAACTAAAAGCACAAGCCTCCCCCACCCCTAAAAATTACTAGGCATGGCCAAAAAAAACCAATGCTTATGCTCAACTATCCTTAGGCTGCAGGATATCAAAGTAAAAACTCTTCGAACTTTTTGAAACATCAAAGAACAGTGAAATACTTCTTCAAGCAACTAAAAGCACAAGCCTCCCCCACCCCTAAAAATTACTAGGCATGGCCAAAAAAAACCAATGCTTATGCTCAACTATCCTTAGGCTGCAGGATATCAAAGTAAAAACTCTTCGAACTATTTGAAACATCAAAGAACAGTGAAATACTTCATCCAATCCAGTTCGTTTTACAGATTCTGAAGCTTTGAATTAGTCAGGAAAGAACCTCAGCATCAATGAATTGGGTATCCGTGACATCATACTCAGCATCTTCTTTTTGCTCTTCTTCCTGCAGAACAGCAAGAACATCACGGCCCAATGTTTCTTCTGTAATAGAACTGCTAAAAACAGTCAAATCAATGTCACCGTCAGGAAGGTAGGTCTTCAGTGGCACTGATCCATATGAGAAGACCTGTATGACAAACAAGTACCATCAGTAAAACTCAATTAAGATAATGAAATGCAAGATATAACTTACAAACTATTTCAGTTTAAGGTCTGAAACAACATCATTCAAGCTTCATCAGTTAGTAAACTTGAACAGAAATCACATAGTTCAAGCACAACATGTGATCTTATAGAAGCTTAGCTTTCAAGTTCAAGCACACCAGACTAGGCAATATTGAAGCTGATGCAGCTAAGGTAGCAGGACGTAATTTAAAGAGAAAAAGATGTTCAACCATTCTGTGAAAAAATAAAGCAATAGAAGACTTGAATACTTCAAATGTATAGACTTACTCAATTTAGCGGCTGGAACGATCAGATTCATTATTGACTAAGTTATGCATCTAATAGCATTTGGCTTATGAAAATGTAGATTCCTAAGAACTTAGAAAAGAAAAGATAAAAAATGAGTCACGCATTCAGTTCAAGTCGTATGTGTTTGATTAAAAGCAGAAATTAGCTTCCTGAAGTTGAATTGATTGAAAGGTGTACAAAGAATGCTTTTTAAAAAAAAAAAAAGGAGCCCGGTGCACTAAGCTCAAGACCCGGTTGCTCTTAGCCAAAAAAGTGTTTACACTTTTATAAGTGAAAATTATTACAATGCAATTCAAAGTAGTTACACTATCTGTAGTAATCATGATAATGAAATCTTTAACTACGATTCTTCTTCTTCTAACTTGATTTACCGAAAGTCAATGAAATTAAGTAAAGAGTAAAGCTGGCAGAACCAAATTTTGGGCTTAACACTACAATTGACAATATTACTTGTAATAATTCTAGAACTGAGGGGATTTCCTCGAGGTTGAAGAGCTGGAGAAAACCTTGGGAACCAAGGTTCCAATCCTAGCAAAGTGGACACTAAGTAAATTCTTCTCAACTGCCTAAATATGGTGACTCGGTACCTGTGTTGGTGAGAGACAGCAGATACCTGGTGGATAGTCAAGGTCGGCACAAGTTGACAAAAACACCAACAACACCTTAGCACCAAACAGGTTGGGATCGACTATATGAATCCTCATTTATTTCTTTCAGCACAACTCATATCGTTATCATATCAAATATAAAAGGTGGCAACAAATAAGTTGACGCAAACACCATTATTATTAAAAGAAAAAACCTTTTAATACTCTAGTAAAACTGTTGCAATAGTGCTAAAAAGAAGAAAAAGAAAATCTACATTCGTACCATCTTAAGATTGGTAGAATAAAATCTCAGATTGTAAACAACATTAAGTCGACCCTTATCTGTTCAGCCGATATGAAGAAAACATCAAATAAAAGGTAAAATGTCATTTTCTGGCCTCCTGCAGGTTGATCAAGCCCCTGCCCCATCCCCACAAGCACACCCACATTATTTTCAAAAAGAAGCTATCAATAGAAAGCTAAAACGATTGAACCCAAGGGTGTTGTGAGTGGTCAATGGAGTGGGAGGAGAACCATGAAGTCTCAGATTCAAACCTTGTGGAGGGAAAAACATGCTTAGGTGGTGACGTCGCATTCGCCTAAGTCGATAGAATAGAAAGCATAACAAGTCGTGATAGAACATTGAGATAGCAATGGAACAAATAATCTATAGATACGAGAAAGGCCTCGTGAAGAAAAATTATGAGATATCACTTAAACTTAGCTGCATAAAATTTAAGTTGTACAGATAATCTAGACATTAAAAATTCACCTCGCATCCAAGCGAGAATTTGATGAGTCTCTGGACGTAATCAATAACGTCTTTCCTCTTTTCCTCAGTGTCAAGTGTTGGATGAACACAATTCACCACTTCATATGTAGCTTCTTCAGCAACAGCCCAACAATTCTCAGTAACTGTTAAGGGATCAGAACCATAAAAACTCCAACCGTTCTCCATTTCAACCCGGTTTCCGTTTCCACAAGAACCCATAACAGAAAAAAAATCCGATTATACCCAAGCAAAACGTAGGGTTTTAGAGGCCATTGGCAACATGGAATGTTCTAGATAAAGTGAGAAAAATGGGGTAATGTGGATGGTGCTATATATAGAATTTTTGTATGTTTTGGATATCTGTAATATGCTTTGTATTGTATTAATATCAACCCCAATATCAAAGAAGAAGAAAAAAATTGGAACGTAAAATTCGGGAGAAGGAGACAATTCTCAATTGCCCCCACCTCCCCCTTTGTATCTCTCTGTTGTTGTTTTCTTCCTCAAAATCAAAAACTTACTTCTACCTGCAACTACGTGTATTTTTGGTATATATGTACGTATAGGTATACGTAATTTTTTTTTGGGGGGGGGGGGGGGGGGCTTTTTTCGTAGTGAAATTCCGCTATTGTGTCAGACAATCACGTCTGCCGTCGGGGTGAAGGTTGCGGCGCAACGCGACGCCGCGAAAGAGGGTGGCGCTATTGTGCCGTTATTGGAAAAGCATATGATACTCTAACTTTCGAAGTCTATATATACTTATGTGTCAAAAATAATTACTCCAAATTATAATACACACTCACACTTTTTAATTTGATATCCATTGACTTGCATCAATTATCTAAAGTTTGAGAATACATTAAGGGCTCACTAAAAGTGTAATTTAGTACGAGTGATAAGGAATAATTAATTTTGAGATTAAATTTAAGAATAAATTATTTATATTTGATTGGAGAAAAATTACAGTACGATCAGACTTCTCTATAGTAGTATTGTTATATAACAATACTTCATTATGAAAGCTAAATTTTTTCGAAACAAAATTTTATATTTTGTTATTATATATGTTTTCTATAGCTGCAACTCGCTATAACATCAAAAAATATCTGAAACAAACAAGGTTGTTATAGAGAGGTTTGACTGTATGATTAATCCCACCATAACTAATCCCAATGAAAAGGAGGAATGACTATCCTGGGATTAGTTTAATCTCGAGATAATATCTTTCCAACCAAATGACCCCTAACAATATTGTCCTCGAAGGTACTCCCCGTGATCCATAATAAGTGACTTTTTAACTGTTGGCACGTCCATTAAAAAATATGAACTCCTAGAAAAAAAAAAGATGTATTATCTAAATTTATCATTATTTATTGTTACCTCGACACATTGGAATATGTATATAAGGGCAAATTTTTAAAAAATAACATAAATCTCTTCTTGATTATGTGAATAAACATTTACTTTGGACCAAAATAAAATTTGTATTTACTAGTTTTGGTTCCAGTGATATAAAAATACAGAATGTTAAAACTTATGTAAAATTTGTAAGAGTCATATCTTTCGTCCATATATCAAAGTTCTACGAAATCTATAGCAATATTTACTTACTAATTTTGGCTCAAATGATATATATAGTAACAATTAAACAATAAAAAATATTATGCGAAATAATTTTAAATTTTGAAATTTGCCTCCATCTTACCCACCCACCCTCTCAAAAGAATCCCACACTCTTGTTTTGGTAAATTCCTATAACAAAAGAGAGAAAATCCGGAACTTGTATTCCTAGAATTTATTCCAATGACAAATTAGCTAAGTGAATTATAAATTTACCTTTCTTGGTGAGGATAAAGAAGAAAATAAAATAAATGTATCTAATTTAGTTTTCTTATTTAATATTTCCACTTTTGTAGAAACGAGACAATACGAGGTTATATCATATGTATAACGTAACCGGTTGATTTTTTTCTTCAATACGACAAATTCTATCATCTAATGAATAATTATTTATTGGAAAAATGATATTGTATAGTCTCGGTAAAAATAATATTCAAAAATATATAAAAAATATATATATAATCTATACATACATACACACACATACCAGATATTCTGTGTGTTATGTATAAAAATTACATGAATTTTACATATTTTTTTGGCTATCAAATGTAAATAATTTTTTGTGCGGGTTAAAAGTGATAATACCTTTATTTATTTATATACGTACTCTATGTGATTTTGTTCAGCTGAGTCAAATATAGTTGAACAATCGGTCCTTTTAACATTGTTGGTCCTAATACTAAATCATTAATAATCTACAAATAGCAAAAGTAGCAAATTTCACCTTTTTAATTTCGTATCATATGACAAAACAAAGATAAGATTCAAAATTCTCACTTTCTGGTGGACCATCTTAAATATTTAGTACTTGAAACGTTTTTCACGTGCATTACTTTTTAATAAAAAGGACGACAATGAAACAAACTTTAGGCATCTACCATCAATTCCTTGCAAAAATTAACAATTTGTGAGAATATAAAGTGTGTCTCTTTCTCTTCTTCTCTCTCTATATACACACACATACATATTGTGTATGTTATGTATAAAAATTATATAAATTTTATATACTTTTTCGATTATCAGATATAAATAATTTCTGGCGCAAGTTAAAAGTGATAATATTCTTTATTTATTTATATACGTAATATATGTTATTTCTGCTGAAGCTACTAATGCTCTTTTGTTGTTGTTTTTGTTTTTGTTGTTCCTTTCCTTCACCGAGCCGAGGGTCGATTGGAAATAGCCTCTTTGTCCTTTCGGGTAGGGGTAAGGCCCGTCTACATATTACCCTTCCCAGACCCTACTTTGTGGGACTATACTGAGTAATTGTTGTTGTTGTAATGTATGTGATTTTATTCAACTGAGTCAAATATAGTTGAACAATTGGTCCCTTTAACATTTCTGGTCCTAATACTAAATCATTAATAATCTACAAATAGCAAAATTAGTAAATTTCACTTTTTAATTGATTTTTGTATGCTGCTACAATTTTTGGTGTTCAAACTAATATGTATTCTAAAATAATGAATATTCAGTTAGCTGCTGAAATCTATGTACATAAAGGCTTTACAAACGTGGCGATAGTATCATATGACAAAACAAAGATAAGATTCAAAATTCTTAAGTGGACCATCTTAATATTTAGTACTTGAAACGTTTTTCACGTGCATTACATTTTAAAAAAATGGACGAAAACGAAACAAACTTTAGGCATCTACTATCAATTCCTTGCAAAAATTAACAATTTGTGAGAATATAGAGTACCAAAGTAAGATAAGAAACGATTTCCCACTAGAATAAAACAAGAATAGTACAAAGGTTTCCAAGTTTAGGGGGAAATATTTATCCTTACCCACATAAAAATTTAACCTTAAAAGTTACTAAGTAACAAGATATATCACGTGATCATTCTTGTAAGAGTAAAGTTGCTATTGTGTGAGCTATAGGTCATATGTTCGAGACGTGAAGACAGTCACTAATAGTTACATTATGCTAGATTATATACATCACACCCCTTAAGGTGCGTCCCTTCTATATGTTGGCGCTACTGTATTAAAACAAAAAATTAGAAAGACTGTTAGAAGAAAACCGGAAAAACAATAAACTGTAAGAAATATTCCGAGTCCATAATTTTCTTGTGCGTCCTTAAGGAATTTTAACCCCGTCACACGTTGCTAAGGTAATGGATTAAATCCTCTCAAGATAAACGGAATAAACCTTCCTGCAATAGTGCCAATACAAACTGCAAGATACCAACGAACTCAAAAGAACGGAGCAAAATTACAATTACGAGTTTGAAAGAAAAACTGCGAAATAGAATGCAAGAGTTTCAGAAGGAAAGAAGCTTTGTATTTTTCAGTGTATGAAAAGGAAGTCATGCCTCGAAATTTATAAGCAATTGTTGGAAGAGGTGTGTCTGTTCATAATGTGAATAGATATTTGAAAAGAAGAGGTGTCGGTTCAAACGGGAAAACCAACGTTCATAATTCCGTTAATGAACTGACTGGTACTTACTAGCGTTTTGGATTCTAGTTAATTCTGTTAATGAACTGACTAGCACTTAATTAATTTAAAATAATTAATTAAATAAACTTTGTCAAAAAATTAATCTCATCGATCGTTTTCCGAAGCTAAAGTCGAGCTGAGCGACAACGATAGTGCGAGACTTCATTCTCTTCAACTTATTTTAAGAGCTCTAAGAAATGATACTATATTTATGCACACAAAGCTCACTTGATTCAAATTTTTTAAAATTTTCATTTTTTTCCATTTTATTTCTCACCAATTCCCAATTCACATTTCTAGTCTTTAAAGCCCAATAACTTAAAGTCCAACACTCTAGACCCTGCATGAACTAGGATATCTTGTGCACCGATCATGGTTCATGCTTAAGCGACTAATGCCATTTATATAATATACAAATGATTTATATTAACTGATAAATAAATTTTTTACATTATTAAAGTAATGAAAAAATATACTCCCTACGTTCACTTTTACTTACCATATTTTGATTTTTCACGCCCCTTAAAAAATAATAAATGAAGTGCATAATTTACCATGATACTCATATTAATTGATGCATATTTTATTGGATTTGAAGAAATAATTTGAAATGAGTAATAAATACTATGGGAACAACAAGAAAAAAAATTGTCTTCTCTTGATATGCATAAAGACTTAGAGGTGAATCCATGATTTAAAATTTATGGGTTTAATTTTTAATATTTTTAACATTGAACCCACTATATATTTAACGTTATGGGTCCAAATCTATTATTTTTGCAAATTAATTAATTTTTACATACAAATTTCTGCTCCGCGTCAAAAGTTATGGGTTCAATTGAATCCATAACTCTTACACTACATCCGTCTCTATATAAAACGACAAGTAAAAATAAAAATTTATTTTTAATATATATGCCAAGTAAAAATAAACGGACGGAGAATATAGTTTATTACCTTAGTAGTTAGTTCAATATCAAGATAACATGTCAAGTGCGACCATGTGAAGACCAACTTGCTTGTCGAAAAAGGAGTTTTGATCCCTCTTTCTCTACGTTGAAAAAAGTAAAGAAATATTGGAGAAATATATTATAGAGGAGTGAGCGAAAATTATAGGCTTTCCCACTGCAAATATAGCATAAAACTTATCGGTGTCGTATTAAAGTATGTGACTATATTAGCGACAACAATAAAAATTTTAATATAATTTCGTAGGTGAAATCTGAATAGAGTAGTATATACGTAAATTTTATTTCTATCTTATAAAATAAAAAAAATATTTTTAATAGATTCTCGATTAAAATAAAATTTGTGGGACTATCTCGTTTAAAAAAGTTTTTACTAATTCATATTTTGAACAATTATTGTTCTATGAAGTGACAGTGAATACTGAATAGAGATACTTGGACTTAAAGCTATTCGTCTTGATTTTAGCATAGGAGGAAAATCCAAACTTCTTTATCCATTTCGTATTTTCAGAATTCTGTTGCTCACGGGCCACACAAGTCTAAGGATTATGTCACATCTCTCTCCATCTCTACACTTATATATATATATATATATATATATATATATATATATATACACACACACACATACATATAATATTTAAAAAAAGTCCGGTGTACTAAGTTCCTACTATCACGACATTCGGGGAAGGATCGGATCATAGGAGTTTATTGTACACAGTCTTATCCTGCATTTTTACAAAATATTATTTTTCAAAGCTCGAACATGACCACCTGGTCACATGACAATAACTTTACTATTTACGCCAAGGCTTCCCTTGTATCTCTACACTTGTATGCGAGACCATAATTCTTGTTTTAAAAGATCCTATTCTTTGTTTGTACATTATGTAAGCTAGTTACTAAAAGATTTTATATTATGTATAATGTTTTTGACACTACCCGCTATTATAAGCCATTTATCATGTTATATATGTCAGTTATCTTATCCATGCTTGAGATAGAAAATTATATGGTCCGGACCTTCTCCGAACAAGTTGCATAATTAAAACTTAATACATCAAGCTGCCCTTACTAGTATTTCTTACTAAAAAGAGTCAGTTTTCTAAGATTAATGCCGTAAAGCCATCAAACTTATTGGGTCAGAGTTTAAGCGTGTAACTTCCTAGTGACATAACTGTATACAAAAGGAAAAAACAAAGCTACCACTGATCAGACAAATGATTCTGTTTGTTTGGATAAGGCCCTTTACGTAATAATTGTTGGCAGTAGCAAAGCAAACTCTAGTGAGAAATGGAAAAGTATATGAACCTTGATAAATAAGACTAAAAAAATTTACAATTATCTATTGAAGTTATCTCATTTTTTAGTTATGGATGTTAGGAAATTTCACTGGGAAAGGGAAATGAGAAACCAACAAACCTGAACGCTTTATTTTGGCTAGACGAACCAGCAAGGCAAACGGGCTATATGCCATTTTCTAAGTTTAACTCTAGAAAGTAAAATATACTCTCCCGTTTCATATTAAATGAAATATTTTTCTTTTTATTTCATTCTAAAATAAATAATACATTTTTAAATTTGAAAATAATTTAACTTTAAACTCTTTCATTTTATCCTTTTACCCTTGATGAGAAGCTTTTATAACAACACAAATGTCATAACCCCAAAAACTTTTTACCTCTTAAGCTTTTAAAACCACAAATTCTATAATCTTATTTTTTTTCTTAAACTCCGTGCCAAATCAAACTACCTTATTTTACATGAAATGAAGAGAGTATTGAACACTATTCCCGCTAGAAAAATGACTCAATAAAATCAAAATATGTAAGGGCTGTCTGATTGATCAGTCTCACATCAGCGGCATTGCTTCTGACAATGTTTGTATTTGGTATTCAGATTTAGAAAAAATAACTGATTATTTGACAAATCAAGCAGATGTGATATCTGAAAAACAACAACCCAGTATGATCCCACAAGTAGGGTCTGGGGAGGTGTCAAGTAGATGTGATATCCGAAAAACAACAACACAGTATGATCCCACAAGTAGGGTCTAGGGAGGGTAGAATGTATGCAATCTTACCCTACTCCGGAAGGACAGAGAGACTATTTCGTATAGACCCTCGGCTACAGAAGGTAAGAGAAGCCCTGGTAGCTTAAATCTCAACGCAACCAGTAGATGCTTAAATTCATAGAACTTAAATCTTTCTATTCTCCAGCCAGAATTTCATGCCATAAAATAGTACTAGGTCCCATTAAACTGAACCAAAAAAGTACTCAAAACCACCATATATAACAAAACTCCATAGTCACTTTCACACTATAGCTAAACAACATGATCAAAACAGCAGGCACTCAAGTACGAGCTGCTGCTGTCGGAGCAGCTCCAGGAACCCGTGGAGCTTGACCAGGCTTTGGAGCATCATCCTGAAATAACCACAAAAAAGCTCTAGATAAGCAAAAGAAGATTGGTGCACTAAAGCTCATAATGTATGTTGCAAAAGCATTGAAAGGCCTAAATCTTTGCACAAGCCGATTCAGCTAGAGAGTCTGGTAAAAGATTGGCAGCAACCCAAAGTAACGTGACATTGGCCAAGTCAAGCGGCTTTAATTATTAGTCTTCATTGGTTCATCAGGTTCAGACAAGAAAAAAGGGTAAAAACTTGGGAGTGACCACAGTATTGGCGGCATTGGTTTAGGCAAGCAGTTCTAGTTGACACTCTATTTTTGGTTCATCTCGCAGCGTCAAAAAAAACTTTGTATGAGGCTCCAGTCTGTCTTCCATTCCTAAAATTTGATCTTCAATTTAGATAGCAGAAAAAGCTTCAATGATAAGTAGAGTAGAATACCCTTGGGCGCCTGAATCGCTGTGGAGGCTCACGGACCCTCCTATCAGTTCGAGAGCGGACCCTAACCACCTTTGAGTGGATGGCACATGATACACAATATTGCATCTTCAGATACAGCTTAGGCAGAGTGTACGCTGCAGAGAACATATTTCATGTTAGCTGCTGTATGAGCATAAACTATTGCTCCACGAGGATCACTGCAGAACAAAGAAAGGCCCACTGTAGGCTCTTACATATCCACAGGAAAAAAAAAAGGAAAAGAAGAAGAGGCTCACTTTCAAAAGCACAAGCTTCCTGCACATCCCTAACAGCTGCTTGCTCAACAATATTTCTCACAAGAAACCTCTTGATGGCTTTGTCCTGCATAATAGGAGTACTAAGCATCAAATTAAGTCACAAACTCTTGTCAACAAACTTATCTTATATCAACATCATAGCATGATTGCAATGTCAAAAGAAAGTTAAGCCACACACCTCTCTTGTTACCATGTTGGTCATAAGATAAACAGAGACACTCTACCCCAGATCTCAGCTATAATTCAGAGAACAGACTTCCACAATACGAACTTTACTAAATAACATAAATCATCAAACTGCTAAATTTCCCAAACCACAACTGAAAAAGCACACCACTTTCATCAAACCCATTCAACAAGGCAACAAGCACTAACCAGCAGGCGTTTACAACTTTGCGTGTCAATCAACCAACTACCTCAATCTCAAACTAGATGAGGTTAGTTATATTGCAGAGGCAAATCCAGAATTTGAAGGTCAAGCATTCCTTCAACGACCTCGAGTTAATATACAATAATAACGGGGTTTACAGTCAAATATATATTTTTTACAGTCAAATATTTATAGAGACTTAAGTGAATTTCTTAATACAGATACAGGGTTTGAGCAAAAACTACTAGGCTCACATGAGCACATAGATTACAACTTATAAGCTGAATTCACCTTTGGTTCTATATATTCTCTATATCCATTCCTCGATTCGGACGTATTTCATTCCAGTATAAATCAGTCATCTCACAAGGCAAATTGGTCATTATCTTAAACTAAAGGCTCACAAATCTAAGAATAATAGTTCGATAGATAACGTGGATCTCGGAATGCATATAAAATCGTACAATGCACCTAAAATCAAAATTCATCAACATTAGTTATAGGAACAAAAAAAGGATAATATTTAGCATCTTTTTAGCGATCTGAACCATCGTATACTAATCTCAGTATTTAAAGTGGTACCTTAGGGCAGCATTTGCCGCAGTTGGAGCAACGGACGAATTTGACGTGGCCACGTCCATGCTTGTTGCGACCTCCGTTCCTTCTCTTGAAAGTCTGCAAATTTGACAAATAAAAAGCTTAGGGAGTGATGGTTTGCTGAGATTTAACTGACATTATAGAAAAAGTTCAATTTTCTCTAACCATTTTCGGAGATGGCTGGAACTCGACGGCTGCTCAGAGAAGCTAGGGCTTTCGTTTTTTTCCAGAGAATGGGAAGCATTGTAAATCGATGGTAATATTGGAGTAACTCTAATTTTCGCGGCTGATCATTTTGCCCCTTCAAGTTTCCTTAATGTTACTGATATAATTTATTCCCACCCTTCATAGGGGAGCGTGGAAGTCTAGAATCAGTGTTGTAGGCTAGGGGCTCATAGAGTGCTTTGTACGCCTCTTCCGGGGTTGGGTGTGGTGCAGCAGGGTTATCCATAGATGATTTGTGTTTTAGCTTGTCCCCCTTATGGTTGTTAGTATGGTAGTTACTGTTTGTTATTATTGCATGCGATTGTATTTATATTTCTTATGTTTACATAATTATTTACGTTATTTCTGCGGGATTTATTAATGCTTTATTGTTTTGTTTTGTTTTGTTTTGTTTTTGTTTCTAATTTTGTCTTTGTTTTTGTTTCAATGCTGCTTTCCATTTTATCCTATGCGCCGAGGGTCGACTGGAAACAGCCTCTCTGCCCTTTCAGGTAGGGGTAAGACTCGTCTACATATTACCCTCCCCAGACCCCAACTGGTGGGAATAGACTGGGTAGTAGTTGTTGTCATTTATTTAAAAAAGAAATTTAGTGGTTATAAGAACTGTAAAATTAGAAGAAAAAGTGAAAAAAAACAAGTAAAAATGGTATTTGAAAATTAGAGTTGCGTTTGAATATGAAAATAATTTTGGGCTATTTTTGAAATTTTGTAAGTGATCTTAGTGAAAATTTTTTGAAAAATAACTTTTAGGAGTTTTTCAAATTTTCAAAAAATTTTAAAATTTATTTTCAAGTGAAAATTAATAATTTTATGGTAAAAAATCAATTTCGAATAAATATAAAAAAATTCTTATGTCCAAGCGGGCTCTGAGTAGTAAGATTTTTGAAACATGTGCTTCTTAAACAAATCATAATATAGGGTTATTATAAATTTTTGTTAAAATTATGACCTAAGCATGTTATAATATTTGTATGGCAAAATAATTTTTCATTAAAAGTAAAACAAAAGTGTAAATTAATTATTCTCAAACGAAAAAATATGTCATTATTTTCAAAATGGGCTACATAAGCTGTACTGGAATGAGTAATACTAGTAATTATCATTTTGGCAAATGCCAAACAAAATAAACAGATAGATAAAACAAAATAACCATGCAAGTCTCAATAAGCACCAGTGGTCTAGTGGTAGAATAGTACCCTGCCACGGTACAGACCCGGGTTCGATTCCCGGCTGGTGCAATCCTTTTTATTCACTTTTTTCATAAAAATAAATGTGAGTTTGTACAGGATTTGCCGAGCCTCATTTGAGTTTCGCAGTTAGATATAGCCAATTCTCTAGGTCTGCCCCTGCCTTAGCTTAACATCAGTTACTTTCTGCACTTTCATCTTTGTGTAACAAGGATCGGCTTTCTGGAAATATATGATTCTAACAACGAATGTTAATATGCTGTGAGATAGCGACGTAACTTTTGTGCCCCAAGTTTTGCCATCCCTTCTCTACTTTGTAGTCATGTTTTCTTTCTTTTTTTCTTCTGGTTTTTGGTTGGATTGTCTTCCCTACAAAGTTACAGACCTATGTTACTTCCTTTGTCTACAAAAGAATGGCATTACTATTTTTGAAGTCAATCAAAAGTTTATTACTACTACTTTTATGTCTTCAAATCCGATTGCATCTTCATTGGCTTCTTGTGAACAAACTAATCCAAGAGAGAAACGATCTGAGAGTGTCTGAAGAACATAATACCCAACTAGGAAAAAATATATGCTATATATATGTCTAACAAGGTTCAGTAATGGAACTGCTACATTAGGACAGCTATTCTTATCCTTCAAATCCACCAACTGCAAAATAGAAAGCTACATTCTATTCAAATGCTGTAAGTTGTAACACATTCTGTGACGTATGGAAAACTTCGCAGCGACATCTTCAACGCTGAAAACTTCTATCTATACTCTGATCAACCGCTAGCCAATAGACACTGTTAGAAATTTTATACGTGATGATCCTTGTTAGAATTCCAGCCAGGAGCCTTAGCAACAATACTATCCGCTATATTGCCAGTACCTTTTTCAACATTTATTAGAGGATCAGATTCGCTTTCCTTTACCTTCAACCACAGAACCAGCAAATATGATTAGTACATCTATGTGTCTAACATAGAGGAAAATTTAATACTTGATAAAAACAAGTTCCCAGAAGATCAGCGATTTAAAGTGAAGGGAGCATAAGGTTTAAATATTAACTTTCTTCTAGATCTGCCCTTCCTATGGGGGTGCACCTAACTAAACAGTTTTGGTAGCAAATCATAACGCAAATGCAATAGTAGCAGTAGTGTACTGAGGTAACCCAAAATAGGGGGTAGTAAAGGGAGCCGTGTCACTAACTGATCCATTTGTAAGCATATTGTAGATCTGGCAGTAGTGTAATCAGGTGAAATGAGAGGATGTAATATTGGGCCTACTGACCTCCATTACCAGCAATCTTGCAAATCATTGGCCCATAGCATGAAAAATAGGAGTACCCTTTTGTCTGTCTATGTTCCAGAAAGACACAACAAAATGTAGACTACTAAAAAACAAAGGTGTAATACCTGAGAGAGATGGGATGCAGCCTCTATGGACTTCTGCTGGCTCTCAATGGTGCAACAATATGAATAGAGTATCATTCCAAGCATAGCAATGACGATGCCCAGAATGTTTCGCCAGCTGAAGGGGTCACGAAGAAGAACATACCCAAAGGCCAAAACAAGACATGTTTTTAGATGTCCAAGGACCTGATAGGTGACTGGAGAAGTCTTGCCAATTACCAAAAAAGTACTGAAATTCACGGACACAGATATAAGGCAGGAGAGAACAATAAAGGCCTGCCATCAACAAGTTGAAGTTAATGAATAATGTTAATATCTAACTTACAATTGAAAAAAAAAAACTCTTACTTACCAGAACTTTTGGTGTGTAGTTGAAAGCAAACACATTCTGATTTGTCAAAAGCCCATCCAAAAATGGTCCTACTATAAACAAAGTAAGTGATTGATAAGGACAAGACTGATACAGGAGCTGGGTTGAAGAAACCTTGAACTTCTTCTGGATGGTATTCGTCATCTGAGAAGATGGATTAAGATATCCAAGCAAGAGAAAGATATGATACAATCGTCATAAATTATAGGTCCAACGGCATTTGCTAATACATATAAATAACTTCAAAAGAAGTTTTAAATCTTATTTGCCACAAATAAGGTTGCTATACTGAGGATCTATGAAGTGGATGGAGGCATGGAGACACTGAGGCAAAGAACAGAAAGAATTGATTGGCAATACAGCAAAGGATACAATCTGTGCAATACAAGTGGTGACAATTGCAAACATAGATAAAACAGAACCCAATAGATTGAGCTGCAAATCAGTTACTGTTGCAATTCCAACCCCAAAGAGAAGAACGGTAAGTGCAACCTGGATATTCCTACTGCAAATCATAGTTAAGAGAAAAATAAACTCGTTAGTAAATATGTACAACTAAAAGAGTAATTTCATAAATTCATAAAGCAAGACAGTAGATGAAAGCAGAACTTTTAGAGCTAAAAGTATTACTTCATTGAGCACTAACATCACTGAGGACCAACAGATACATATAGATTATTAGATCACAATAGTGGAGCCAAAATAGTTTCCAAGGCTTTGGTCTAGTAGTAAGAGTACACTGCGTGATGTGCGGATTAGGCGCATGTCATGAATTGGACTCTCCCATAGGCAAAAGCCTAGTATTTAAGTGGAGAAGATTAGAGCGGTGAGCTCATTATCCATAAATTTCGAACCGTGCGCCACTGACCCTCAGGCCTTCTCTGTTATCAAAATAATAAAAATAATGGAGCAAAAAATAAGCTCTATCGTGCACAGTTATACTCTGTAAAAATCACCCAGTATCTCCTCTCAACTTTTCAAATAGTTCCATGACTTACCGCCCCATGACCATTATTATTATATGATAATTTACCAGTCACTTGCAACCTCAATATTGCATCTAACTCGGGCTTAAATAATCGTCAATATTTGAATCAAGCAAGAAAGAATTTCCTTGAAAAAGATTCCGTCCATGTTGGCAAGGATCTTCTGAACATCACATGAAAATAGGAGAAACAATCTTGAGAGTGGTAAAACCTAACAGGAAAACTAATGAAATTGACCGAGAATGTTCCAAATGGATCGCTGAATTGTTAAGGACCCCCAATAAAAATTGATATGGCTGGCTCTAATAATCTTAATGATTAATAGCATTTCACAGGCATATATGCATTTCAAAAGCACAATTTTGTCAAGAACTTAATCTTCTGCTTTACCTTTAACCCTGTTAATGGCACTTAAGATCTTTGCTTAGTGCCAATAGACTTTCAGTCATAATCTTAAAGTAGTAGAATTTCTAACACAAAAATTAATTAGCTAAGATTATGAAAGCACTTTTGCCAGCATTCACTGATAGAAGCTAACAAACTTCTTTTTGGGTCCAAAAGGTCAACGTTTGAATTACTTTCAGCCTGCAGAATGCACCTATCGCCCATTTTGGAAAGAAAAAAAGACACACCTTCATGGTCCAAAAATAAAATACACATGCAAGGGGTGAATACCCAATCAAAGGTGCCTGAGTATTTTCCTCTGGACACTACTTGCCATTTTTATATAGATTTTGATGCAAATAGAGGCGGAGCCAGGATTTCTAACTTATGGGTTCGAGAGTCGAATCATTTTAAGTTACTGGGTTCTAAATTAATAATTTGTAACTATACAATGAACTTTCTAAGATAAATACAAGATTATAATCAAAGTTACTAGGTTCGATCGAACCCATTATCAGCAATATGGCTTTGCCCTGGATGCAGATAGTTGTCTTAAACACCTTTCTTTTGCCATAGTTTTTGTCTAAGTTGATCTTTATCAATTCAAGACGAAAAGACTGTATATGTGACTAATGTTATGCCTCTGATATTCAACTTAACAGATGAGGACAAGATACAGTATTCAGGCTCATATTCTAATTATTCAAAGAAATTACTTCTGGTTTGAGCCAAACACGTGTGGTGAAAAAGCTTCCTCAATGTAATGTTCCAAGCTTAACAAAACAAGAACAGATCACTATTTGGAAGAGAAAAATGTTCCAAAGGAGAAATAACAATGGCTGTGAAGGTAATGTACTGTGATACTCCATCTACCTAGTGTAAACAGACTCAATTTTTAAGAACTTTTCGGAAATAGTAAAGAAAATTGAGCAAGTCAACATCTAGCAAATTTTACCTGAATTTTTTCCTGTAGAAAAGAGTCTCCAAAAGAACTGTACAGGGGATGATTGCTAATTTTGTCATCTATAATACAAAAGCAGTAAAAAGATCAGAAAAAATAACTGCATTTAGGTTTCGAAATTAACCAGAAGCTAAAGATCTCCTCTGCAGAGACAAAATAGAATTAAGCTATAATGAGAGTTTGAGAGCAACAGGAAACAAGAGGATCGCATCACATCAAGTAAATTCATGTCTAACCACAAAAAGGAAGAAGCTTGCTGCCCTTTTCAAAGAATGAAAATGGAAAAGACCTTACAATTCAGCTAGCTATGTTGATTGTTAATTTCGTAATGACCATTAAACATTTCATGATAAGATTTTGGTAGCACATATTCATTGTGAGTAACTTAAGGTCAAAGAGGAACAAGCTATTTCCAGTTGTAAAATCATGCCGTGCAGCTTCTAGATCTTATAAACACTTAACTATATCAAACTAATTACCCCAGCAAATACATTGTTATACCTTGAAACATAGGTACAGAAATAAGGGGACAAGAAATGAGAAAAAGGAAAACTTAAAGAAAAGAGAGTTAAAAACAAGAAGAAAAAGATCTTAACCTGAAATATCACTAGTAAAGACAGACAGGTTTAAGTTTTTTTTGCCAGATAGTCATTAATAGCAGAAAGGAAAAAGAATGAACCTGATAAAAACCGACAGAGTTAAACCCCAGGCTTAGATTAAGAAGTCCAATGGAGGACCCATTCAGTATTCCGAAGCTCATAACAGCTTTCGGATCAAAAGGCTTGTGCTCAAACAATCTCATCCATATAGCCACATGGAGAGAACAAAATGTAACTAGAAGATGCCAGCTTGTCAAAGTCGTAGCTGACAAAGTAATATAAAAAGTTAGAACTGAAAGCTGAACAAAATACAATTGAGAATTTCTTTATTAGGTTTTTCAAGAACCAAAATGGAAGTGTCAACTAATGGCCCAATAAATTGTTTCTGGGATATCTAAGAGCTGTTTAACATATTTTAGATGTAAATGCACAAGAGTAATTTGCACTATGTTATACTTTTTGTTTAACTACTATGCATGCACTTTGACCTGATTTTATGTTCTCTCCTCCTACTAGTATGACATAAGCCAAGTTGATCAACTGTCAAATTAAGTTGTTATTCATTAGAGGAACAGAGGAAATAATTGCAAAATAACTGAAGGTGTATGTAAAGAAGAACACAAACAAGAGAAATAACCAAGCCAAAATATTTTAGCTGTTTCTGCTACCCATTTTTTTGGCGTAAAATATTGAGGTTCACTGAATGACCCGTCCAAACAACAACAACAACTACTACGTCTCAATCCCAAGCTAGTTGGTAGACACATCCATCTCAAAAAGAATGACAAAATCTTTGAAATCTTTTCCCCCAAAAGCTCTTGTGATTCACCATGTTAAAGTAATCAACGAATCAATCAATTATGCCTCAATCTGAAAGTTCCAGTTAGCTATATGAGATCCTTCTTTTCAAGGTAAATTAAATGTTAATTGTAAAGCAAGTACCTAATTTCACAAAGCAAGTTCTACAACATAAGGAAGAAAACACAATCAACTCACTCGTAAAATTTATCATTATACTAATGGGAAGAAAACACACACACAACTAGTACTGCTATGCCTCAATCCCAAGCTAGTTGGGTTGACGTATTCGTCCCAGAAGGAAAGTGAGTCATCTTAGATACTCCCCCTATAAGCTCTTTGTGAATCTCATAGCACCATGATAAAGCAATCAATGAACCAATCAAGTACGCCTTAATCTAAATAGTTGTTTTGGCTATTTGAAATCTTTTATGTGTATTCCCCTCTAAAATTATGAAATAATTTACTTTGTCAAAGTAATTAAATGTTAATTGTAACGCAAGTACCTCATTTCACGAAGCAAGTTCTACAACATAAGCAATTCAGTCGTAAAATTAATCAATATACTAATGCAAAAACACACACACACACAAAAAGTGCCTTAGGATAAAAGTTATCAAACTCACCAAATGTAAAACCAAGTGTGCTAATAAGCGCCTTATTGCAAATAACAATGGACACAGAAGATACCACCGACAAACTCAGTGCCCCTATGGTCCCCAGCTGAAACCTCTGCCCTTCGCTCATTTTCGCTTTTTCTTCAATCCCAACCTCAAAATCTGCACATCAAATAGAATTTTTCCACCTCTTATATCATTAGAAAATACAAATCATCTCGCAATTTCACAACCAAATTCTTACCTCATCGCAATCGCGAATCCATACAAAACCAGCTCAGCTGAAAATAAACGTCCAATTCCGACAAAAAATGTGATTTACTCAACGATATATAACAAAGTCATTAACAACCATATACGAATCCAGCAAATATGCTATGGATCGACATGCACGTGTGTGTGAATAAATTTTAAAAAATGCAGTCTACATATGTACAGAGAAATTTTTGAAGCAAAAATTAAGAGTATGTTATATATTAAGCAGTGCACCAAATGATTTAAAATTTTGGATTCACCTCCGCAGGGAGATGCAAATTGCAATAATAGGCTTTGTGAAATAATAGATCTGCTACTTAGATACGAATTTGATATTATAATATTCATACATTTACAGGCAATATGGAGAAAGAATGGAAGAAAATGGAAGAACCTGAAAAGCTTCGGATCACGCAAATGGAGGTAAGTGATGTGCGCTAAGTGATTGATACAACGTTAAAAGCATTAGAAGCAGAATGCGGAAAATTACAACACCATATTTATAGCTATTTGTTGTTTAATATTTTAATTTTGACTTTCTAACTGAATCCCGGCTTACTTTTCGCCGGCGGATCACGTGAGGACTGAGGGGTCTATTTATTTATGAAATATTCAGACAGAAAGTTTATAGAAAATTGGGATTTAGATATGTTCGGATATAACTTTTTTATTTTTCTCGAATATTTATAAGTATATTATAATTGGAAAAGTTTGTTGAAACATTATTTGGAAAAACAACCCCGCACCATAATTTCATAAAGTAGTTATTTTTATAAATTTAAAAGAGCTTATTTTGTTTTTACAGTTCTAAAAAAAATTCACAGGAAGATCTAAAGGCTATTAAATAGTCGCCTAAGCAGATGATGAACGAGACTCTGGAAGAGTGACTTTCTGCTGAGGTTGCTTCTGATGGGCTTGTGAACAATTCGGTAAAAACCCCTACTGAAAACTATGTATGTATAGTATAACTGCCGCTTCAAATCAATTGAATCAATGCAAGTCTGTGTCTAAAAAGTAAAAAAGATATATCGAAGTAGTTCTGATGATTCAATAATCTTATTACTTCAATCCGAAGTTCTTAGTTACTTCGACAGGATGAGTCCTAGCGAGGGAATAATTAAGTCATAACTCATTGGTTGATTGTATCATTAACCATTTCTTTTTTTTTTTTTTTGGTACGAGGAACTTATCATGAATCCACTGATTTTCCGCTTCCGTTACTCACTTTAAATTGAGTATCCATTTCCCTCCCTTTCCTGCTAGGATTGGAAATCCTGCATTTTACATATCCATACGATCGTGTCCTTGGGTTTCCGAAATAGTGTAAAAAGAAGTGCTTCGAATCATTGCTATTTGACTCGGACCTGTTCTAAAAAAAGTCGAGGTATTTCGAATTGTTTGTTGATACGGACAAAGTGAGGATTTGAAAAGCATTATGGCATTACGATTTCCAAGGTTTAGCCAAGGCTTAGCTCAGGACCCCTACGACTCGTCGTATTTGGTTTGGTATTGCTACCGCACATGACGTCATGATAATATTACTGAGGAACGTCTTTATCAGAATATTTTTGCTTCTCACTTTGGTCAATTAGCAATAATTTTTGAGTGGACATCCGAAAATCTGTTTCATGCAGCTTGGCAAGGAAATTTTGAGGTGGACTAAGATTTTTCATTCCATGAGAGTTAAAATGACAGTTCTAACCTCTAAAATAAGTTCGTGAAAAATCATTTATATATTTTATCACAATGACAAAAGAAGGATAGAAGTTTATGCTTATAGAAAAAGATTTGTTCAATAGTTTCAGAAAAACTAAAGCAAGGTCACCAAATTCTTTACTGAAACGGATATTATGTATAAATGCTCTTTGTGTTTTATTTTATATGTAATTGTTATTATTTAGAAAATTAAATAAATTTTTCTTTGATTGTAACTTTTTTTATATTGTTTCAAGTAATTTTAGTAATATATATGAATAATTGCTTTTTACAAGGCGCACAATTAAAAAAAAAACTTATCTTACTTGAATATCGAGTTTTGTGATGATTAAAAAATCAGTTTATGAATTGGCACAAAAGTAAAAGATTTGATATCGTACTTGGGAAGTCACCATTCTATTTTAAACAAAGTAAATACTTAATTATTACTCCTACAAAAGAATGAAATTTTTAATCATTTGATACACCATTTAATAGGAGTAAGATCATTTCCAATTACGAGTATATTTCATCGGAGGTCGCCGGAGTATTTTGGCCGGAGCTTTTATGAAACCGGGAAGAAGGACAATAGAAGTATAGAACTGAGAAGAACCCGACCCGACAAAATCCCCTTTTTTCAACAAACCCTAGAATAACCATTTGAAATTCAATTTTAGGGATTTTAGGGCTCATTTCACGCTTAACAAATGGATATTGATATTTCCCGTTGGATTCTCGAATTCATCCTCCGGAAACAGCTCGACGACGGCATACTCAGCGCTCTAATTCACACTCTTCCACTTCCAAACGATAATTTGAAACTCAAAAAAGCCCTAATCCTCAGAAAACTCGAATCCGAGATTTCTAACGGTTCAGTTACGGAGAAAATCCTCGAACTTCTCGAACTATTCGAGGAACTAGATCATCAAGAAGGAATTGAAACTTTAAAGGAAATGCAATCCGCGTATTGTTCGGTGGCAGTGGAATGCACGGTGAAATTTTTGAATGAAAAAGGAGCGGAGAGTGATAAAGGGAAGTATTTTGAAGCAGTAAAGAGGATATGGAAAAAGAGAATCAATTTAATGGAAAAAATAGAGAACGTAGGTTTCGTATGTGAAGAGTTATGGGATTGGAGGGATGAAATAGAAGCAGCGTTATGGGAAGATAAGTGTTGTGACAATGTGATAAGGAGAAGTAAATGTATATTTCCTGTTGAGGCGGTTAAGGTTTTCATTAGAGAAGCTAAAGAGAGAATTGGGCCTCCTTTTCTTGATGTTGTGGCGGAGACTTACAGGAGTGATGATACGGTGAGGGCATTTTTTGGAGGGGTGAACGAACAAGGGACTTGCAGGAATGTCAGAGGTAAAGTTGTAATATGAAACATTACAGCTGCAAAATGTGTCTGAAGATGTTAAATATTTGTGTGAATGTGATATCAAACTCTATGATATGATCTTTCTTGGGATATTTATTTGTGCGAATAGTTTCTATAAGTACCTATGATCTGATTATTGGTTTGTGTAAGTGAATGTACGAACAATTTCTGGATGTTGGTGTTAAAGGCTGAACTTTTTGCTTTTTCTGGTATATATGGGTATCCTTTGGTAAGAGATAAAAGATATCTTTTTGACATTTCCTTGTTGTACCCATAGCTATTTTATCATTATTAAGGGATAAAGATTTTTTTTTATATTTTAATTGTTGAACTCGAATCAGTTTTATGGGTTTCATGTTGAGATGATTGTTTTTTCTGCTTGCAGAAGTGCGCAAAGGAAATGCATTGCCCAGGCAGAAGCATGTTGCTTTCAGACGCACCAGAGGAGCATCAGCTGGGACATGTGGAGGTGTTAGGATCAGTGACTCTATTGAGTTGGGACTTGATGCATCTGGTGGACAGGACGACTTCCTGCCTACGCCTGAAATCGAGAAAGCACAGGAAGCACTTAAATTGAGTTCGATGGAGCTGCGTTCTATGGTGAAGGATCCTCTACCTGATGCACTACAGTTTGCTGAGACTCTGTCTTCTTTGGCGAGGGATCATATGGGTCATCAGCCTGCCGAAAATAACAGTGACAGAGCCCCTCATCCAGTGGTTGGTAGTAGCAGAATGGATCAAACTAATGGAGAGAATTGTGAGGCACAGCGTAATTGTCATCCTAGTGCTGCATCCAAGCCAGACCTCATGAACCGAAAGAGTGCTACCCATACATCTGAGGTATGTCCATTGAAAATTTTTCTTGCCTCACATCTGCTTAAAAATAACTGGTCAAATGGCTGTGATGGTCGCGTTTTAATGCACCAATTCTTTCCAGTAGGCTATTGAATGTATATGGCGATTTTATCCCGAACTTCTTATTGCAAGATAGTCTTGGTTATTTTCAAAGCCTTACTAGCCTAGTGACTAAATGCACCAAATTTTTTGCCACTATCAAGTAACTAAGTGAATTTTGTAAAATAGTGAGGTTAGTATAGTGGTGAGTGTTCCCGCCTGTCACGTGGGTGACCCTAGTCCCCCCCCCCCCCCCCCCCCGCAAAGCTTACAAATACTTGGTTTTTCCTATCTAACTTGTTTGGGATTGAGGCGTAGTTATTATTGTTGTAGTAGTGAGGTTAGATAAGATATTAGCTCTAGCTTTTGGTTTTGCCGGAGAATATTAGAGCATAAACATTAAAGCATATTCTTTGTTCGAAAAAATATGTCCTAACCACAAAAATTGTATTTGGGACAATTATCCAAATGGTGAAAGGAAAATTAATGGCAGCTTTGTGCTTGCTAATGGTAAAAACACTGATTTGCGTACAGCGGGACGATTCAGCAGACGAGTTAAATGAAGGATCACGAAGTAGCATGAGGAGGTTTTCATTACCTAGCCCGAAGAGGATGAAAATCTCTCCCTTGAAGAAATATGAATTTAAAAAATTCACCACGAGGAGAAAGCCCACGAAATGGAGTGCGTTGGAAGAAGACACTTTGAGAACTGGTGTACAGAAGTATGGAGAATCTCATACTTCCTTTTAGCTTTAAAGAAGTATCAACACAAGGTTTACCGCTCTAAATGTTTTCTTTTTGTAGGTATGGTTCCGGAAACTGGACGCACATCTTAAATACTTATCGGGACATATTTGTAGTGAGGACTGCGGTAAGTGCATTCTCATGCTATATATATATATATATATATATATATATATATATATATATATTACCTTTTAATACTCTTACTTATGAAGTCCGGACAATTTTGTTCAGGGTGACTTGAAGGACAAGTGGAGAAACATGATGTCATAGAGATTTATTTTGAAGAAATTTGCTAATATATGTGCCATTTGTTTTGTTTAGCAGAGGTATGGCCTTGTATATTTTTGTATCATGTAAATGTCAAGCTGTTCCTATGTATCTTGTTCGATGCATAACATTTCAGATTAATATTGTTGTATATCATTCATGGAAAGTGACAAAAAAAAAAAGCTATCAAGGGTCTGCCCAAATTTTGTTGCAGAATTTATTTTTTGTCTGCCTTTATTTTTGTATGAAAAGCTTATGGTCCCCAACCTCTCCTAATTGCTCATCACACCCAGAAGATAAGAGGAGCAGCCTTGTTTTGCTGACATTTTGAAGTAGATTTGCCACTTGTTTTAAAAAGAAGACAACAACAAGCCCAAAATATGTTTTCTTTCATTCATTTCTTACCATCAGCTTTCAGTGTCCTTTGGCTTCACAATTTAATACAGCAGGCTACTTTCACAGAGTATCTCAACAGATGCAAAGGCTGGATTAGTACTATGAGAGATGAGTACAGTCTGCCTCGATTACTTCTGGGTTGCAGTGTGGTGGTTCCATCGAATTCTAAAAGCAGCTCAAGCCAATCCTATAATGGTAACTCGATTTTAAACAGCTATCTGCTAATAGTTCTTGCAGCTCTGCTACTTGCTCTGCTATGTGCCCTTGACCTGAGGGCAATCATACATTCTGTTTTACGATACAACACGAGATTTCCCTTAGAGTCCACAGAAGCTGCTACATCACATTTGGCATCCAATGGATTGGACAAAGGTGACTTGAAAAAGATAGCAGTGATGGTTACGAGCCAGGAATGAGGACGTTTTCTGTTACAGATTGTCCATTCTGCCTCGGAGAATTTGAACAAGGAGAAAAGTTGAGAATGCTGCCAAGATGCAATCATGGCTTTCATGTCAAGTGCATCGATGAATGGTTTTCGTCGCATTCATCGTGCCCAACATGCAGGCAACCATTGGTTCTACACGATGGTGAATCCAAAATTTGGGCGTTGTGGAGTTTGAGTTGAGTTACTGAATGAGTTTTTGAATATATATCTAACTCTGTCTATATTTGTTATCTGCACATGTATATGGTATTCGACCATAAGTGCGGAGTTCCAATCTCTCATTTATCAATCTTAGTTGAGATCAATTATATGAATCATAGTAGTGAGAGGTGGCTCAAGCACATATGTGATATAACGCCAAAATTTAATGTAAGACCTAAATATTTTTAAAAACTATGTAATATATATATAATATATTTGAAGTCTACTTTTCTATCTTGTTGAGATGCGAAGTTGTTAATAAATTATAATTAATTCGTTTTCAATTGAAAATATAACCAATTTAATAATGTTTCTTAAGAAATGTTTGATCTTAAATAAGATTATATCAATTTTAATTTTGGAAAACTTCTTTTCAATGAGGCAATTGCCGAGGCAATTGCTATAGGAACCATTGTCTTTATTCTATAAACATCAAGTTTATTTGTTTAGTTAAGTATATCAACTAGATTATTATCTTGCACCAAAAAAAATTAGATTATTTTTTTTTACTTGTAATATTTTCCTTGATACTTTTAAAATTTTATAAACCTATTATTTCGCAGCCCCTCAAAATTTTAATTGCACATGTTTTGGTTGACTTATAGAAAATGGCCCTTCGGGCCAAACATATTACATATAGTAAAAGAATGGACATTATATCACTAGCGCCTCTAGCTTAGTGGATAGAGCATTTGTTTTCAAGTTGAAGGTTGTGGGTTTGACCTTCCTTGGCGCGATAGAGCAGCCCTTTTTTGCCTTTTTAAATTGTATTTTGCACTTCTGGATCTAATAAATATTAGCTAAGAATTGAATGAAATATGTAATACAGGTCATATACGAAATGTCTATTTTGATAATAACTGTCTATTTTTGTATAGTTTTTGCATATGACAGTCTATTTTGTATAGTGACAGTCTATTTTGTACATAATTTGTATAGTTAGAGCTAATTATATATAAATTATACAGTGGCAGTCTATTTAGTATATTTTTATACAGCGATAGTCTATTTTGTACATATTTTGTATAATGATAGTCTATTTACTATATTTTTTGTATAATAACATTCTATATTTATATATATTTTGTATAGTGGCACTCTATTTGTATATAAATTGTATAGTGACAGTCTGTTTTGTATATTTTTTGTATAGAGACAGCCTATTTAATATATATTTTGCATAGCGGCAGTCTAATTTGTATATTTTTTGTATAGTAACAGCCTATTGTATATAAATTATACAATGACAGATTATTTTATATATTTTTGTATGGTGACAATTTATTCTGTATATATTTTGTATAGTGACAATCTATTTAGTATTTTTTTTGTATAATAAAAGTCTATTTGTATATATTTTGTACAATAAGACTATGCATGAGTAAAGACAATTGATTCCTAAAGTTAAACTATGTATTAGTTTCTACCATCTTTGTTTCTCTTGCAAAATGCAATAAATCAAAAAACTTCAGCTCTACTACTATTACTATGGCCACAACATCACAAAGAAACCTCTTAATTTTCTACACCAGAAAAGAAAAAGGAATGAAAACAAGAGCTAGAACCTAACGCCTTTTCTTCAGATTTTGGACTCTCTCTCTTTCTCTCAAACGAAAAACCAGCATACACATACAAAGAAAGAGATCCGGTCTTCGAGGACGCCTCCTCTCCTTCTGACTTCACCTTCTTTGTACTCTCAATTGAAAAAGAAACATACACAAAAAATTTAAAGAGCACAAGATTGGGGGCGGGGAAAAAAGAGAGAACACGTGAAAAATAAAGGCTAAAGCGAGTGAGTAAGAGAGATTAAAATCACCACTGTTGGTCACCATTATTCGGCGAATCTGTTTGATTTTAGTTGGAAACCTTCAGATCTGCTTAAACTGACTAGAGAAAGGAAAGAACAAAAGAAGACATCGCCTTTGTGTAAATATTAGGTTTGAAATGTAAGGAAGGACTGTGTTTCGATAATAGTTGAATCGTTGGCTAGCCTTTTAATTAGTCAAAGTCCGTACCTGTACCGAAGAGACCAGACCTTGGGAAGGCATCACCTATCCTAGAAGGCTTAACAGTCCTCACGAATCTTCGCACGCCCCGAAAAAGATATGAGGTGCTCGGAAATGGTCGAAGTAGTTGAATAGGAGGATCACTATGGCTATAGCCCTTGGTAAGTTTACCAAAGACGAAAATGATTTATTTGATATTATGGATGACTGGTTATGGAGGGACCGTTTCATTTTCTGGACTACAAAATATATACTGTAATTTTGTGGTTAGCAGCTGATATTAATTTCTAGCTACTGGCCATAAATGAAAGTTGCTCAATCTATATATCATACTATATTATAAGTATGAAGTCAAAAGAATAAGGTTAGATTACCAAAATACCCTCATAATAACTAGATTAGGGGTGTACATAGACCGGGTTGGTTCGGATTTTATAATTACCAAATCAAACCAATTGTGTCGGGTTATTAAATCTAAAGACCAAACCAAACCAATAAATTCGGGTTTTTCAATATCGGGTTTTCTCGGGTTTTCGGGTTATTCGGGTTTTTTCGGATTTTTTTCCTGGTAAAATCTTCGTAGAACAAAATATATAACATATGCTCAAAATATTCCTTTAATCCTAGTAAGATATAACTATATAAAGTATTTTTCAAGAAAATAATAAAAAATATGAGACATGTGATGACTCATGACATTATCCTAAAATATTCAACAATAAAAAAATAATAAAATTATGTACTATAAATATTGCTAATTAAAAAGTCATAATAAAAATAAACATAGCACTAATTCATGCTAAACTAGATAGACTAATAAGGGAGTATTAATTATATGCCTAAAAGCTAAAGAAAAATAAAAATAGGTTATGTATTTTTATCTAAATTATTGCAAAATAAAAAATAGACATTAATACATCCCCGTTCGTAATATTGAATTGAATGTCTTTTGTTAGCATTAGTAGTGATTGCTAGCATTATTTAATTTACTAATATTAATGGCTATAAAACTTATTGGAGCATTCAAAAGTTCTAAATCAAACCTTGAAATAATATCTTAAAAGATAAAATTATGAATTTTTTAAAGAAATAATTATAAATTACATTACAATAAGTATATTTATATATTAAATATATCTAAATATGCTATATATGTAATGTCAGGTTGGTTTGATTTCGGTTTGACTTTCTTTAGTTAAAACCAAACCAAAAAAATTATGGTCGGTTTTTTTTATCAACACCAAACCAAGTCAAACCAAACCATAGTCGGGTTTTTTTCTCGGTTTGACTCGGATTATCGGGTTGGTGCGATTTATCGTTTTTCTTTATACACCCATAGAATTCCCTTATCAGAATCCTAGCTCTGTCAATACGATGAAATCAACACTAGCACGTACAACATCAACAATAATATTTCTCACAAGCATAAGGAGGATAGTGTGTACGCATACAGTCTTACCCCTATCTTGTGTAGGTAAAGAAGCTATTTCATAAATACCATCGATTCAGATAAACACAATAATCAACATTAAAGAAATACAATATATAAAAATAAATAAGTTATAGGAAGAAAACATAAGCAGTGCGGAGAGTTAAACAAAACAAATCAAAACCAAAATCAAATAATAATATGCAAAGAATAAACCACAACTAGCGTAATGCTAAAACTACAAGTATAAAAGGGAAGTATGCTATACTTAACTAGTACCTATTAATTTTCTATCTTAATCTTTGGCGTTCATAATTTTCTATTAGGATTATGTGCTCAGTAAGTTGCGTCATATCATGGCCACTAAACACTACCACATATTTGGGAAAATGCTTCTTCATGAGTATTAAATTGTATACTAAACATAAATTGACTTAATGTTTTCGTGTAATAGGATTATGTAGACTGATTTGACATGCTAATTGCTAAAGTTCCTGCAAATAATTAAGTGCATACATACTGTTCTTTCAATATCATTTTTGTGGTGAGACTAGCTTTTGGTGAGGCAACGTGCAATTTTATTGGTAGAAGTTGAGAATTGAACCCCATCTAATGATAGGTTTAAATGCCTATTGAACCCCCACTTAGTGATATATTTGGTTCGATTTGATTTGTTTCCTAATCAGTAGATATCAATTTCTGAACTGGAAACGTTAAACCATTGGCCAAATCTTAACCAACGTACCAAATTTAGACTATTTTAGGTGTGTAGAATGGACCCAAATGTAGATATTGATTAGTGCGTTGCAATTGGTACCCAAAAAAATTGGAGGATTTACCTCCATATTCATTTTCTGGGTCACGTTTTAACTTTTGTCCACTTTAAAAAAAATAAATTGCAAGCATATCTAATTTATTCGCGTAATTTCAGCACACGGGACTGAAGTAGCAAAGGCAATGACGCAAAACTTCAGCATTCTAGTAGACGGGCCTGAAGTAGCAAAGGCAATACGCTGAAGTTTTTTTGTCCTGGATAAGATGCTGAAATTATTTAGTTCATTTGTAAAAATTTTAGCACTAAAATAGCTGAAGTTTTTTTGTCCTAAATTCATTAGTTTTGTCATAAAGCTTTTTCAAAAACTTCAGTAGAAGATACTGAAGTTATTTAGTTCATTTGTAAAAAACTTCAGCACTAAATAAGCTTAAGTTTTTTTGTTCTAGATAAGCTTTTTCAAAAATTTCAGCACAAGATACTGAAGTTATTTAGTTTATTTGCGAAAACTTCAGCACTATATAAGCCGAAGTTTTTGTCTTGGATTCATTAGTTTTGTCATAAAGCTTTTTCAAAAACTTCAGCAGAAGATGCCGAAGTTATTTAGTTCATTTGTAAAAACTTCAGCACTATATAAGTTGAAGTTTTTGAAAAAACTTGCTAACATACTAGATAAATAATAACCCTATTCTTTCATAGTGTATTGCTACTATAAAATAATCAGATTGCCAAGTATCTAAATCATAAATTTTAAAAATAATAAACCTGAAAAAAACAGAATCACATGGAAATATTCACAAATTAGTGTCTACTAACTTACGTAATTATTTATAATTTATTTTTAATTAATCTGATAAATATACTTTTGGAAATCATCCCATGAACTGAAATTTCATAGCAGCACCAACAACAGCAGCAGCAGCAGAAGAAGAAGAAGAAGAAGAAGAAGAAGAAGAAGAAGAAGAAGAAGAAGAAGAATAAGAAGAAGAAGAAGACGAAAGAGGAGAAGAGGAGGAGAAAGGGAGCTGAAGTTATTTAAAAAATGTGTACAAGTTAAAACTTTTAAAAAAATGAGTATAAGTTAAATGAAGCCGACCAAATAGGACGGCCCCATTCAATTTTTACAAAAAATTGTTGTAGAATTGAGCTTGTTTGGCCATGAGAAATTTGAAAAAATTTCACTTTTCTTCGAAATCACTGTTTGTACTTTGTTCGTACAATTTTCAATTTTCACTTGAAAATGAATTTTAAAAATTCAAAAAAGCTATATTTTAAAAATTTCACTGCGGTCACTTACAATAAATAAAAAATAACCCAAAGTTATATTCATGCCCAAACACAACTTTAATTTTCAAATAACATTTTTACTTGATATTTTTTCCATTTTTTTTCAAAATTTTACAATTTATATCCAAACGCCCACTTATTGTATATTGTTGAGAAGTAGAGTTGTCAAAACGGGCTACCCTAGCCCAACCGAACCCAAGCCTCGCGAGCTTTTAAATTTTGTGGGCTAGGACAGGTCGGTCCTCTATCTATATGGGCCTTTAAATAGCTAGCCCAGTTCAGCCCTAAGAGGACCGCAGACTAGGACGGGATGACCCTTAGGAAAAAATATTTCTTCAAATCCTTAGATATTGTTTTGTGACATAATCTCTTAATCATATGAACGACTTCTGTTTATTTAGAGTGTGTAAGAATCTTGATATTTGATAAGGAATCTCGTAATTGAAATGAAAATTCTCTATATCTCTAGCTCTTCTTTTTTTAACGTATCATGAATATTTTTTTTAGTACTTTGCTTTCACTTTCCTTAGGTTCACGAATTGCTTCAATAAGTTTATATGTTAAGGTTTTATAATTTAAGTTTAGCATTATTTGTTGATTTCATCATTATAGTCCATGCAATTTTTAAAATTCATGAAATCCGTTAGTGTTGTCAATTTTCTTTGGATATTAAAACTTGACCTTTTACTATACTGAAGAGCAATTTAATAATTAATAATAAATTAAAGTAATCAAATTAATCATTGGCCACCTAAAGTAATATTTTTTTGAATTTTTTTTTATTGGCCGCTTAAAACTTTCCTAGTTCGTTGTTAATTAAACAAAAGAAAACTAATCTTGTCATACTATATGCATATCGAAAATATAAATTCTAGTTGATGTGGAAGGATAAATGAGCAATCTAAGGTTGGAAAATGAAGATTATAGTTAATATTTTTTTAGTTTTTTATTTTTTTAAATATTTAAATTTAAATTTAATTAATTTTTGGTCGATGGACCGGACCAGGCCTAGCCTCGATCAAGCCTCAAAGGCCAGCGGGCTGACTTGGGTCGGGCTTATAAGCCTCACTTTTAAATGGGCTACAAAAATCTCAACCCAGCCCTATCCAAATGGCGGGCTGGGTTAGGCTGGCCTCACGGGCCAAGCCCATTTTGAAGGCTCTATTGAGAAGGAGGTATTTGCATCATACCCGCTTTTTGGATCATGTTTTAACTTGTGCCCGCTTTGTCAAAAAATTGCAAGCATATCCATTTTTTCGCGTAACTTCAATATTTGGGGTTGGAGTTACAATCACGCAAAACTTCAGCATTCTAGTAAACGGGCCTGAAGTAGCAAGTATATTGAACCAAGTGTGCTGAATTTTTTGTTTGTAATTGCAAAACTTAAGCATAATAGCTGAAGTTTTGTTTTCCATTTGCTGCAGTTTTTGTTTGTAATAAGTATAGTAACTGAAGTTTTATTCTTTATTTGCTGAAGTTTTTGTTTGTAATTGCACTAAATAAGCTGAAGTTTTTTTCTACTGAATTCATTAGTTTTATCATTAAGCTTTTTCACATACTTCAGCAGAAGATGTTGAAGTTATTAAGTTCATTTATAAAAACTTCAGCACTAAATAAGCTGAAGGTTTTTTTTAATCCTGGATAAGCCTTTTCAAATATTTCAGCAGAAGATGCTAAATTATTTAGCTCTTTGTAAAACTTCAGCACTAAAAGTTGAAGTTTTTTTGTCCTGGATTCATTAATTTTTTCATAAAGCTTTTTCAAAACTTCAGCAAAAGATGTTGAAGTTATTTAGTTCATTTGTAAAAACTTCAGCAATATATAAACTGAAGTTTTTGAAAAATCTTTCTAACATACTAGATTGCCCCACTTTGTGAGACATTACTGGATAGTTATTGTTGTTGTTGTTGTTTCTAACATACTAGATAAATAATCAGATTGCCAACAGTATCTAAATCATAAATTTTGAAAACAATAAACATGAAAAGAACAGAATTATCATTGTCTACTAACTTACGTATGTGGAAATATTCACAAATTATTATCTACTAACTTACGTAATAATTTATAATTATTTTTAAATAATCCGATAAATATATTATGTCAATCATCCCATGAATTGAAGTTTCATAGCAGCACCAACAACAGCAGTAGAAAAAGAAGAAGAAGAAGGCGAATGAAGAAAAAAGAGGAGGAGAAAGGGGATTGAAGTTGTTTAAAAGATAGGTACAAATTAAAATTAAAAAAATTAGGTATAAATTAAATGGGACGACCAAATAAGACGCCCCGTACAAATCTTTACATTGAGATGGTATGTATTAGTGCATATTGATTGTGGGCTCGTATTTGCTTTATGCATTAAGTTAGAAATTAGTTCTTTTCTTAATGTAGTAAATCATAAATGTATAGGCATTGCTTTTATTTTAATGGAAAAATGACTCTGTATGCGATCATCGCAATAGATAATTTTGGAAGCTGAAATTTTCAATTTGCAGGAGGAAAAAATGAAGGGCAGAACTGGTTCTACTGGGCGTGCCAATTTGTTTGCAACAAATTATTTGTGATATAAAAATAAATTGCAACCACAATATAAATACGAAGAAACATTGTTTTATTGATAAAATGATGTGGTTACAATTATGTTTGTTTTTTTTATTCTTCTCTCCCGACTATTTTAGTGATTCGAGTGCTAGAACATGTTTCTCCAACGTAGGATGATGGGGGATTTCATGGATTTATTTGATATCCATGAAGTATTGTGAATTTTCTTGAAGTATTTGATTATCAAAAATTATCTAGACACTTCTTGATCTCTTTGTGAATATCCAGCAAGTTTATGAAATTTTCGAGATGATCTCCATTTTTGAGATGCCTTTGTTAAGGGAATGTGTAACCCTTACTATATGAGTGACTTAGGATTAAGGTAGAGGTGCTACCAAGATAGGGTTTCGGTAGAATAGCCTCCAAACAACCTTAATAAACTCCTAGAATTTTAAGAATCATCTTGTAGTATCTTGAATTTAGAATTTAATTTGATCAATTAAAATTTCGATGTCAATATAGCCATTGTAGAAATAACAACCCAAAAATCGTACTTCAAATTTGTTTTATTTTTTGTATATATATTATGTATGTTATATCCAAAATTATACAAATTTTATATATTTTTTTCGACTATTAAATACAAAATAATTTGTGACGCAGGTTAAAAGTGATAATTTACTTCCCTATTTTAATTCACTGAGAAACTTCCATATAAGTTCCAACTCTGGACCAAATTTGTTCACCTTTTTAGAGGAAACAGTTAAAAGAACATTAATATTTGTTTTTGAAGATAGAATACTTGTTCTTTTGAACATGCTATAGTAACCCGTAGTACGAAGACAACTAAACAATCTATATATCCATATCTATGTAACTACGGTAGTAAAAGAGGTGATGCGACACATCTCTTAGCATACGCAAAAAACTTATATTATATTTTTTCGACTACTAGATGCAAAGTTTATGGCGCGGGCTAACAGTAATAATATCCTTCCCTATTTTAATTCACTGAAAAACTTCCATATAAGTTCCAACTCCGGACCAACTTGCATCATCTTTTTAAAGGATTATGAATGTTTTTATTGTCATTTGTTACATAATTATGAAAGTTGTTATCTGCCAAAAAAAAAAAAAAAAAAGAAGGAAGAAAAAGTCTTCACTGTTTGGCATGCAATGGACCAGAGTTTCACATCAAACTCCCTATTCTCGATACAACAGCAACAACAATAAAGAAGTCAGCATAACCCCTGCCTTGTTAAGAACTGAAGATAGAGACGTCGTTCCAGATAGAACCCAGCTCAAGGTAAAAGTAAAAGAAGCATGCATAGGCACAACACATAGTATCTTCACGAAAGTAAAGTGGCATGCCTAAAAAGTTCAGTTGAGTAATTGTAATCCTAAATGCTGACATTTTAATATAAAATCCATCATTTCACAATGATAATAGTGATAAACAAAAACAGCTTTCCATTAGTACATATGAGAACCCACAAAAAGTGAAGGAAGGGAGGACAAAATAGGCTCCTTCAACTGTGAGTATGTATAGAGCAACAACTATGGGGTTGTGAAATAACACTCTTGTATATAACTTAACAAAAGCTCAAACAATTGAATAAACAAAAGAAATAAAATATGTAGCGAATTTACCCTTCATCGCCTTTATTGTCTTGTTCAGCATCTGCAGTTTTCATGAATCCATTATCAGGATGGTTTCGTTCACTCTCACCGGAAGCTTGTGAGAGCAAAGGGTCTCCCAAGCTCTCAAGCCCGTTCTGTGTTAGATACTCCAGTGGAAGATCGGTAGCATTAACAAGGGACGTCATGGTCATTCCAGCAGTGGCCTCTACTAGCATGTCATCATCGCGATTAGGATGGGAGTTCAGGTCCAACTGTCCTTTCCCGGCTCCAAACTCATCCATATGATCCCCATTTGTATCCCTTTCGTTCTCTGAAAGATTCATGTGTTCATTCTCGGATTGATTCATATGAAGCAACTGATCAGTTCCACTTGCCTCGTCTGTTTGCGACCCATCTTTAGGAGGAACCTGATCCTTCGCCTGTGCAAGCTCCGCTTCTCGTTCTGATTGTTTCTTCTTCTTACGTAGCATGAGTGTCTTAAACCGACGTTTCACAGTCAAGCAGACATTACACTTACACGTGGGCTGGTGCTTTCCCTTTCCGCTCGGAGGCTGAATGCAAACAATGCAACTGCAACCAGGGCGATGCCGAGGATGTTTAGTAGTGGCTCCAACTGAAGGCTCTCCCAAATCACCAATATTATCTCCTAAAACAGCAAGTGCTGCCAAGGCATCTAGACCAGAAGGCTCACAATCTTCATTGTTTTCTACAAGTTTTCGCCTCTTAAGATCTGGAATGAGGAGACGATAATAGCGAGTGACCGAATTATATAAAAGAAGGTGATAACCAAGACAAACCAATCTGGAAAACAACTGCTGCAAGAGTACCATGAGAAACATATACGCATTTCATTTATTTGATAGTTAAGCATAAAAAAGAGACTTCGTCTGCCAAAATAGGTCGATGTTGTTTCTAGCTATAAATTTTATACGATCCAAAAAGTTACCCGGCCCAATAGTCAACTTATAAAATTTAGCCTCGATCTTGTTTCACAATTCATATCTTTCAATTGTATAGGGTTACATACAAGAAATATAATGCATCTACTATTTTTGAAATATTTACAGACACGTTCATCATACAGCCCTTCATAAACCCTGGTGGGTGGGTGGGTCGGGAGTGGGGGGGGGGGGGTTTTGCTGATTAATATATCAACTATCACAGAAAAGGTCAAAAACCAAAAAGAAACCTCTCTCTCCCTCCCACCCAAGTTAAGTGGATCTTTTCTAAATTGTAATGCTTTGAGCCAATATAGAACATTAAGATATAAATGAGAAGTAGAATTCCCAGGTTCAGGAGAAAAGCATGTTTAACAGACAATTCCCTAAACTTTCTTTCATCACTTGCATTTGCAAACTACTTTGGAATTGATGGTTCATGTTGAAGCTTGTTTCCTTGTGAGAACTGACTTTTTAGCAACCGTGACCTCTAAGAAACTGTTACTAACAGCACAACCAAATCCTAATTCTACAAGAAATTAAACCCACTCAAATCACCCATCGTCATTCTTGTCCATGTATATAAATTTCCTTACTACTTCATGATCATATGCTTGTGAACATTCCATGTCATTAGCAAAGAATCAAAATGAAAAAAATATATAGGAATTGAAGATTTCTGCTAAACAATGAGGAAAAATATTCAATACCCTTGCCAACTCTGTAGAGAGCTTCCAGTTCCCTCGGATTAATCTCATCAGGAGCAGCACAAGAGCATCTGTGAAATAGTAGTTGGCAGTAAAGGGTCAGAAAATGTCATTCTTCAGAGAGTATCTATCTAATCCCTGGACAAAGGTATAGCAGAACTAGCTCAATTATCAAACGCTGACGAGTATATACAGCTAAAAGTTATTAAATGAATAACAAAATTTGCTTATGCTAATACCCCCGCCTTCACCCCTCACCCCCAAGAAAAAAAAGGTAGTTGCATCTGAAAAACATGTCACATTCATCTAACACCAACATCTCAGTTGGAACAGACTACCAATATCATAGTAAGAAGTCACTAAATTGGTTGAGCGGAACTACACCTTGGTTTATGGTTTACCTACTGAGGAACCACCATATGGGCATGATTTTTCTCTTAGGAATGTGATATCTTGGGAAATTGAAATGATATAATAACCTAGTCTCAAATTTAAAGCCAAAATGGGAGATGGATGGAGCCAGATACAGACCTTCTTGAGTCCCAAATATTGTCCGAACAAGTCCACTTTGCAGGAAGGAGAACATGCACCGGCAATCTACGCCATTTAGAGCAGCTGTCACATAGAGCCCATTGCTCCTGATCCCTGCACAACGGTACAACAGAAATTAGCGAACAGCTTAGCTCATTGAAAAAAAAAATCTAGCACAGAACCAAAAAGTGAAATGGCATAAGTAGTTCAAAGATATCATGTGACAGCTTGCACATTGGATGAAGTTCTCTGAATACGCTGAGGCTGAGCTACAAGATATCCATTTCTCAAGTCTGTGCAAGTTGATCCATTTACGTAATAGAGTACTACAGATAAATTTCACTCAGTGCAGTCAGTTTTTCCCTTACCCAGAAGACCGGGCAGTAAATATCGTTCTCTTTCCAAAGACTGGTGGTTCCTGTAGAAAGAAAAAGAAAAAAAGAACATTAGACATTCCGCTTACTACTGTCTATCATTGACCATGAAAAAAGGACAATGACATAAAAATAAAAGAAAGGAAAAAAAAAATTAAGTAACACTTTCTACATTTGGGTTGCACATACTTCATATTCCTCAAATTCATAGTCCTCAATCACAACAACAGTAGGCTTGGAAGTCGGAGGTGGCCGTAGCAATTCTTGTGCTTCTTCCCAAGTGATTCTAAGTTCCACAGCATCATCAGCATGCATAAGAAGCCTCTTATTTTTGGAACCTATGTTTCTTGCCTTTTTCTTCTCTGAAATTGGCACTTGCCGGTTCACAGAATCATCACTTGTCCTGCCTCCATTCTTTTCATGTTTTGATGATAAAAAGAATTTATATCAAGGAAAAGAGCAAATTCAAATGCTTGCTTAGCAAAAAGACCAAGATGGCTTAAAGTAAACACTAACCGGAAGATTTTCAGTCATGCCAGTGAATGAAGTTTCTGCAAAGCCACTGCCATTGGGAAGGATAGGTGGTTGAGGATCCTGTTATTTGCATATAAAAAAGGGAAATAAAATCACTATAATAACTTGAAAAGGAAAGCTGACTGCAACCAATATCTTTGTAGGTAACCTGCATGTCAGCGTTGTTCGTTGCCTTTCGAAATCCCATAACAAGCTTCCCTCCCGGATCTATTCGACTGAATATCACTACAATAATAGACCATATCAGTAGTATTCTGAAAATCACTATCGCAATCGAATACAGATTCCTTCATGAGTGAAATAAAGGAAAGAAAACATCCAGATAACTAGCCATCTGCAAGATGGAAAAAGATTTCTCTGATAAATGTACCTGATCCATAGACCTTCTTGCCTTTTCTTCTTTTTCTTTTTTTTTTTTGGGGGGGGGGGGGGGGGTTATGGTTTCCATTGAATTTAAAAGAAATAACAGATGGAAACATGCGAGAGAATGTTTTATAATTAATACAAACAGGGTTGGTCATATGAACAGATTTCTTCTTTCTTTTTTTTCATAAGAAGAAAGAATGAAGAGTTACCAGTATCACCAGCTTGCAATTGCATATTCTGTATACAAGGGGTAACACCCTCCAAAACATACATGCGGCTATTGTTATTGGGCCAAAATCTGAATTGAAATGTCCACTCTTTACCCTTTATATCCTGAATCCTTATAGGTAGACCCTCAGATTGGTTAATTGGAGGAAAGTACGCCTGCATAGGAATTGGCATTGATGACTCAAAAAAGGCGCATTACAATCTAACCATTTGAGACCATAAAGATACCAGGCAAGATATCATATTGTCCAAACTTATGCAAAAAACTGAAGAAGTAAGCTCTTACCTCAGCACATGCTTTGGGCAGAACCAGACGGCCTATTCGACCAGCATCACTGGCACTTAGGACCTTCTCAAACAGTGGTACAATAGTGGATTTTAAACTGAAAGTGCAGTTAAGCCAACACAAATGATATCAAAACATTGGGGGGGGGGGGGGAGCAAAAAAGAGCCATAAGTAGAGCCTCTGATCCCTGTAGAGATTTTTTAGCCTCCTTGAGTTTTCATTTTAGCGTTTAAATTTTTCTTTTAGGTCTAATATTGCCAATTTTACCTTCATTTCATTTTTAGTAGGGCTTATTTGAGGAAATTGAAATTACAAAAATTAGTCGCATCTATACATAATAGTTAAAGAATCCCAGTTTGATAAATAGGGGCGATACACAACTCAAAGATAACTAATAGTAACCTTTTGACAAGGATACTCTCCAGATATTTGCTGCAACTCCTGGTCTGTAATCCTAGGCCAGTATCGAGGCAGTAATTGGTTGCGGCCACCTCGGCCTTCAGCGGGCGGCCTTGCAACCCGTTGCTGTGAAGCCATTGCTTTGTTTGATTCAGAACCTGAATTGGGGCTAGGTTTGGGGGGCTTGGGCAATATATGGCGTGTCCTTTGGCCCAGTTGAAAGGGAGAACTTTTACTTTGTTCCCTTCCTTCAACATCTCCACCAGGAAAAGGCTGTGCTGAACTTGAAGCACCAACAAGAGTACTCAATGAGAAATTTAGAGACGGATGATTGATCGATTCGTACATATCTTTAACCCCTTGGCTTTGTCTGTCATTATCAGGCTTTCCAAATAGAACAGCTGCTCCAACGGGTTGCTGGTTCAGTTTTGAAAAGCATGTACTGACATTACCGATGGGAAGCATTGTTTCTTGTTTAATGTCATTCTTTTGAGTTTGAAAGAGTTGACCAGACTCACTGGTCTCTACTGGCTTGCTCAACCGTATAACCCTTCTTTTGTCAAAACTATTCTCATCCATTTTATTCTCAACACCCAGTGCCTGTGTAGCCTTAGTTCCCAAGGTTCCATTGGGAAGATCATCACCAGGTGTCTGCCAAAGCATTTCTCGAATTTATTAAGACTCATATTACGTCTATTGAACATTATCTAAATTTGTTATATACTTTCAGGGCGTGGAATAAGTAGTAAAAGAACATGTAAAGTGGACTTCAAGAAAACACGTAAAAAGAACTCCATATATAAGTGAGATAAGAGGGGAAAATACAGAAAAGAGAAGTTACTCATTTGTCAATATTTTGAACACCATTTAGAAAAGTGAAATAATATAAAAAAGGACAAAGAGAACCTATTCGTTTGCCAATATTTTGAAGTTCAGGGACTGGGAGCTTTCTGATGGGGGTGGCTCCTCTACTGTGTGAAGGGTAGAAAGTAATAAATTACAGAGGCGGCTTAGAGTTTTCACAAAGAGTCTACCAGAAATAGCCTCTTTGCCCTTCCAAGGAAGGGATAAGGTATGCATACACTTGTAGGAATTCACTGGGTTTGTTGTTGTTGTTTAGAATTTTCACTGTGAATGGCTATTTCAGCATGGAACTCAACTGAGTTTGACCGAACTCTTCTACCATTATTGGAGACAGCTAATTTTGATGTTGCTCCTCCTCCTCCTCCTCCTCCTCCTCCTCCTACTACTACTACTACTACTACTAAATGTTAATGACACGCAAAAATAAAAAATAAAAGTTGATTGAGTGGTTGGACAAATAAAAATAAATAAAAGAAAAGTACATATATACATCTTATATAGAATTTTACAAATATTTTGACCCACTTACCTTTCTATTTACCATTCTTTAATGTGATGCACCTTAACACCAACAATAATGTCCAATTTAATTCTTGATCCGTTCCAAGAAGTATGATGTCTTCCACTAATGATCCTTATTCTTCCTCTAATAAATTAATCTAGAATCCCTATATTCCAATTTCTATGACATTTTTTCCATTTTGTATATTTCACACCATTCTACCGATAATATGTAATTTATTGACTCACTAGTTTTTAGAATTTAGCCTTCTATTCTATTATTGGTAAATCTCTATGACTACATGTTGATCATTTTGCTTTTTTTTTTTTTGATGAAGTAATATGTTTCATTAAGAAGGCATCAAGAAGATGCAAAGTTACAAGAGACATATTTGCTAAATAAACAAAAAAGTACAAGAGAACATTGTTTGCCCCAAAACAAAGTCTCAATCTAGGACAAGAGAGCTAATAAAGTCCAACCAGTTAATCATTTCGCTTGTTTTCTTATTATCTTATTGTTGTTTACTGCTTTCTTTTCTTCTTTCCTTGAGTCGTAGGTCTATCGGAAACAACCTCTCTACCCTCAAGGTGGGGGTAAGGTCTGTGTACACACTACCCTCCCCAGACGCTACTCGTGGGATTATACTAGGTTTTTTTTGTTGTTGTTACTAGTTTTTTTAATTCAAATCTATTCATCTATAAAGCTTATTAAATAAGAAAGTTTCTCTTCTAATCTCGTTCTTTCTACTCAAGTAATTTATACAATAGAAAAGTCAAATGATATCTTAAACTACATGTTCAGCTACATGGTGTCACCTAAATTGAACGAAAGAAATAAAAACTTACATCTTAGTAATCGTTACTCAATTGTTTTATGATCCAAATTATTATTCTAAACACTTCTTTATTAACCTTGGTATAATAATCTTAAACATCTTATCTCAAACTCCAGACAAGTCAAAGTAGGCATCTCTATTGGGATGAAGGAGTATTTTGGACAAATTACTTCATTATACTCATTTTTACTTATTATTTTGACAAGCCCTAATAACTCTGGATTTTTCATCTTGCCTTAAGCCAAGGGTCTATCGGAAACAACCTCCGTAGGATTAAGGTCTCCGTACACACTACCCTCCCCAAACCCCACTTGTGAGATTATACTGTTTTTTTTTTGTTGTTGTTGTGGTTGCCCTATGAACTTGAATATATTTTTCTTTTCTTAATTCCTTTTTTTAGGACCAATTTTTCTTTTCTTAATCCCTAACTAGTTAAACGTGATAAATTAAAACAAATAGAGCACTAAACATGCAAATGAATCATAACCTCTCCAAAGAAAATCCTCCTGGAAAGCTCTTTATCGTTCATTCTCCCTAAAAGTGAGGTACATTTCGTGTTCACACATCCTCAAATATTCGAGTTATTGCAGTAAAAAATGTTGGAGAACAATACTTCAGATGTCTCTCCTTTTTCCTTTTAAAAAAATAAGTGCGTTTATTTTATTCACAAAATAAAATGGACCAAGGAGCTTACAATATTACATTTCTAGAGAGCACAGAGAAGCTGTAAAATCTTCTAAGCCATTCACATTTTCAAGTTCAAGCCAAAACCATAAAGTGCTGAAGCATTTAGCTTTCTAGACTGTCTCGTGCCTTCAAAACATCTTCAATTTCTTTTCCATAATGTCCATCCTACACACAATACCTTTTCATGCAATTTAACAATCAATCATTTCTTTGGCATTGTCCATTCCAATTTTTTTTTTTAAAAGAGAGAAACATACTCCACATTTCAAGTGCCACTTCACTGTGCAATAAATGCCTCATTGGCAAGGGCATTTATCATCCATATGGATTACCATGGAAATTGAATACCCTCAGCTGTTTACCAGCAAGGAGTAAAATGACTTGATTGAAATTTACGTGGGAGTTTTGGCAAACTTCATCTATCACTGAAGATAGTTTTCCTAAATATAGATTTTCTATCTCAAGCTTCCGCTCATTACATTGCCTTCTAAGCTCCCAGACACGACTTTCATCATTTCTCTAAATTGAAGCAGCGATATACCTATCAGCAGTTAACCTAAAATAATCCTATGAAATATCAAACTTTACTTGCTAAAACGTATAAATCTACACGTCAAAGCATGAAACTTGCGATGTGGTTGATGCCTCAGACAAGCACCAAATTAGTTGTATATGTAACATAGGCTTGTGGCCAAAACAAAGTTCCTGCACAAATGCAGCAACCTACAACCATCTTTACTGTATATAGAGATTGCAACATTATAGGGGTAAATTGAAGAAACACCTTCCTAATTCGCTAGCAGAGAGCATGTACTGTAAAGTTACTCATGAAATCATATGAACAACCAGATAAGAACAAGGAAGTTACTACTTGACCAAGTTAAAGCTAAGCATTAATTATCCAAGTAGTACATAATATGATGGCTAATTCAGATTCACAAAGGTACAATGATGAAAATGAATTTGGTGCTGCTATATATAAGAATCATGAGTTAATCTCATTGGTCAAGAATTGGAAGGCGAGAGACAGAAGACATGATAGTAAGGTTCTGGTGCACTTCACAAATCACAACTACAAGTGCATGCCAATGCTTCTAACCCACCACTTCTCAACTGTACATATCCGGATTATTTCTAGTGAATTTGATCAGATTCCACTGTGCATGTCCCTTTCTGCCTCGCCAAATAAAAAATATAAAAATTATTCCTAATAAATAAGGATACCTGTATTGGTCTGATGGAATGACCATCCAATTGGCTTGCACAGTTTATACATGCAACACCTCCATAATCCATGTACTCGAACAAATATTTTGAGGCAATACAGCCACAGTGGATAAGCTACCAGATCAAATGAAGATAGAATCAAAAACACAAGTTAACCATGCAAAGCTACAACACGATTCAGTGACCAACCTTTCTACACGTTTTACATTCCCTCCAACCAGATTCCTCTGAGTGGAATGTTTCACAGAAAACTAAATTCTCAAAAGCAGATCTGCAGAAGTAGAAGTCAATTATATGTCAAGACTGACGAAAAGGCTCTTCATTTGTGACCCTTGTATGATAGAAGGGTGAAAGACAGAAATTAACAATAAAAATATGAGTCTGAAGCAACAATAATTTCATACTAGGGAGCTCTAGCCTCTAAGAAAGAAGTTGAATTCCTTGGCTATAAGCACATATACTTCTGATTCAAAGAACCAAACAGTTAATAATGAGGCTGGCATACCATTTGTCATGGGAAGAATAACAGAGCAAAAGAGTAGTATTGCCTCATACTCAAAGTTATTTTCGGCAGTTATTATCTTAGAACTCGATGTATTCAACTATAACAACCATAGTGTTGAAGCGATAACATGGAAATATATCAGCCTAAAACTTAATGAAAAATCTCATCTTTATTTGCAATGACCACTAAACCATCATGTAAAACACATTTTTCTCTACATAAAAGCTTAAAAATAACAAAATCGGAACAAAAAGGCACCAGCAAAAATCCTTTGACTTATGACTCCCCCTCTTTCCTCCAAAGAAGGCTTCTATTATTTCACTTGAAGACATAACTATTACAGCTCCTATTAGACATAAATTGCAGATAACAGAAAAAATAAAATGCCAAAAATGTAACATTTGACTAAAAATCCTAAATTTAGGAACAATTACCAAAATGCAACAAACAGAGAAGAAAAACAAAAATTCCCCTCTATTTGAGGGATCCAAAAAAAACCACATCCCCAAACTGCCCTTGCATCAGAAAATCTAACTGATCAAGAAAAACTAGTCAACGATAAAGCTAAAATTAGAACAGAAAAATTTACCCGCAATTATAGCAAAGCTTTGCAAATCCACCAGATTTCAAGCTCCAGCCTTTCTTCCATTCAGACGACGTCGTTGCACGACAAAGCTCGCTCATGCAAATCATTGACCCCATTTTAATTCCACCCAAAAAATCAAAACTTATAACAACAAATCTTATTAATCAACTCTTAAATCAACCAAAACCCTAAATAAAAACCGTTAACAAATCATTGACCCAGATCAAATAAACCCCAACAAACTCAAAGAAAAAAAAATTAACTCCACACTAGACATGCAAATGAGCATAAAATTATAGAATCTTGAACTGAATCTTAAGCCAACAAAAAAAGTGGGTCAAAGTAACACTGTTAAAGAAAATAACGGCGGTGGTCGGTGGCGGGTTATAATTTCGATGAAGATAAATAGAACAGGATTTATAGATACAATTATACAGGTGCAGATTTACATATAAAGAGAGAGAAAGGAAGTATTGTAGAGATTTTTAGAGAGAGAAAGTTGCATGCAGTGGAGAAAGAGAGCAAAAATGGATGCAACAAAATGCATGCACGACACTTGAAGACACCGCAAGGTCGTCTCTTGTCTACTACTTGCATAATTTTTTTCTTTTTCTTAGTTTTTAACCCACAATTATTTTTTGTTTTCATTTTATTTTCTTTATTTTTTATTTAGGTTTCTGTCTAATTTTCGGACAATGATACGATGACCCTATGCTTTCGTACATTCCAATGTCTCTTTTTGGTATTATGACGTCAAAAGTATTCAAAATTTGTAGTGTCAATGGTAAGTCAAATTTTACTATACTCAACATTAACTAAAAGTTACCCTAAGTAGGGTAAAGTTTGACCAGGACGATGCTAGACTCTTTTTAATCAACAATGGATTTAGTGGGCGTTGGACATAAGAATTGTAAAATTTGAAAAATAAAATAAAAAGAAATTTCAAGCGAAAATGATATTTGTAAGTGATTTGAATGAAAATTTTAAAAATTAACTTTTTAGAGCTTTATAAAATTTTAATTTTTTCTATTATTTTTAAGTAAAAATTAAAAATTTTACGATCGAACACTAATTTCAAAAAAAATTAAAAAAATCTAAACAGGATCTTAGACTATCGACAAGAATCTATCGTGTCAAATCTTTTTAACTATCATGTAGCTCGAGTTTAGAATATAAATAAAAAGTGTATTTTTATGTATTACAAGCTTTGATTTTTGATTAGTTTGTTTGTTATTATCTCTTTCATTTTATTTTTTTTTGAGATCAAGGTCTATTAAAAATAATTTTTTTATGCTTTCTTAAATGTAGGAATAAGAATTGCATACACACTATCTTTTTTATTCTTCATTTGTGAAATTACAATAAGTATATTGCCTTGTATATTACAAGAACAATCCTAAGCAAGTTAAAATTAACTACATAAATTATCTTTGGTCATGCATGCTAACATATTGATTAACTCCACTCAGATTCATTCACGTCCAATATTACAATGTAACACATATTGGACAAAGTCAAAACATATTACATATCCACAGTCACTCTAAATAATATAATTATGAAACAATTTATTATAATTTTGGAAGTGGTAAGGAATTTCTTATATAGTTTTTCGTCTTTTTTTTCCTTCAATGTGATTATGACTTAGAATATCATATTGACCATGTCGTATGAACATTTCAATTGTGACAAGGAAATATATTTTTAAGTGGCATCATTTCACACCAGAACAAATTGTAACAACCTCTTCAATCTTACTAAATCCATTTTAGTCTTAAGCTTTATGCCACTGCCCGACATTTTATATATTCCTTATTACTTTTAACATGTTCCATAACACTTTTTAATAATGTAGTTCATAATTATTTAAATTTTACGTAAAACATATAGTATTGAGAAATTTATATTTAATTGAGACCAAATATTTTTAGAGTGTGTTCATCTTATCTCAAATGTTAAGTTATTAGAGAGTATCATACTTTTATTTAATTCGTTATATTTTCTACAACTCCAAATTCCTTCCTTTTTTTTAAAGGAAGAGAGTATATGAAAAGTGAAACTAAAATAAATACCATTAAGCGCTATGAACTTTATAACTCCCTTGCTAATTCCAATTTTTTTTCTTCATTATTAAATCGACAAGAGAGATTTCTCTTATGGTAAACAACTTTCACTTTCAACCAAGATATTATGAGTTCAGATCTCCCCAAAAATAAGGTGAGAAGTTCTTGGAGGGAAGGGTACTGAAAGTTTATTTGAAAACAGCCTCTCTACCTCAGGGTAATTAGATACCTTGGTAATTAGATATCTTTTCAAAAATATTATGCAAAGACTAAGTGTCAAGTTGACTAATATTCTTCATATCTATCTGTCATATAAGTCATAATCTGATCTTTACAGAAAGAGCTTCCCAGATTTATTATATAACTTTCCTAGTTGATATATGTAAATTATATTAATTATATATGGTGATATATGTATATTGCATATATTTATCATACACCCTTCAATTATTTCTAATTTAAATGATTAAATGAATAATTATTTAGGATAGTTTTGTACTACAAATTAAATAAATGAGCATAATCCGAGTGGTTAGTACAATTCGTCCGTCATTTGGAAAAGTTTTATACTCATAGAAAATTCATGCAGGCAGCTTGAAAATAATGTCATGATCCCAGTTCATCCTTCGTGAATTGTCGTGACGGCACCTAGTCTTTACGATTAGGTAAGCCTAATAAATGTGAAAAATAAATAAAACTTGCGGAAGAAATAATCAAAAGCCAAAAATAACCGAAGGAAACAATATTAAAATTCCCGTTCGGCATATACAACACAATTTCTCAGAATCTAATATACTTTCCCAAAATCAGGAAACTCACGAAAGCACAAGCCTTTTAAAAATATCAAACAATGTCTAACTCCAAAATATCTAACAAGGAAAAGAAACACTGAAGGGCTAAATTTAAAAGCTAGAATAGAAAGGGACTCCTCGGTCTGCGGACGCGGCAGATGTACCTCGAAGTCTCTAGAGCAGTCGACTCGCCTCACGAGTGGTAGGACTGAGTCGACGTACCTGGATCTGCATATGAAAGCATGCGTAGAAAGGGCATGAGTACACCACAGCGGTACCCAGTAAGTGCCAAGCCTAACCTCGGTCAGGTAGTGACGAGGAAGGCCAGAGCCCTACTAAGGTTAAATAAAATATAAAGTTTGGCAGTATAGAACAGAGCAGTATAAATAGGTACAACAGTAAAAGTAACACATGATATGCAGGACAGCAACAACGATACCAAAAGGGAATGCAACTCAGCACCAATAATAACAATCGGGGATCTCCCAGGATACCGTCTTGTAATCCCAAATACACATATTTGATTAGTCTTCTGGGATACCATCCTGTAGTCCAACTCATAGTACTTGGGGATCTATTAGAATCCCGTTCCATAGTCCCAAATGTAAATATCCAGTACTGAGGGAATCTATCGAGTGCATTCCCGTAGTTCCATATAACTGTGCAGGGGTATCTTCCAAATGTAAACAGACAAAGGAGAGCTACCAGAATCCCACATCTGTAGTCCCAATGTAAATACACAACAGCAACAGGAAAATACTCAGAAATGTCAAATTTCATATTAAGGCAAACACTCAAAAAAGTCAAATTTCATATTAAGGCAAACAAGTAAGTCTAGCATGCTGTACGGAATTCAGGGAAAGCAGTTTGAGCAAATAAAATAATTAAACCACTTAGACATGCTTTCCTAAGCTAACAACAGGCTTAATAGTGCAAGTAATAAGAACGGGAAAGAAAACATACTAGTAATTACTTAATAAAAAATCGATTTTTTCAACAATTAGCACAAGTACGCACTCATCTCATCACGTACAAGGCATTTCAATTAACAATAATACCAAATCCTAAGGGGAAGGTCTCCACATAAGGTTAGGCAAGCTACTTACCTCGAACCGGCTCAATAATCAATCTAAAACTACGCTCTTGCCACGAGTACTCGACTCCAAATGGACCGAATCTATTTAATTCAATTTCATAATGTAAATAACACTTCAAGTAATTGATTATATAAAGAAGTTCTAAGCTAATACGCAAAATTAGATAAAATAACCAAAAATGCCCATCGGGCCCACATCTTGGAATCGGGTAAAATTTATATTTTCATAATCCTCACGCCCTTACGAGTTCATGCATACCAAAGTTATTCAAATCTAAAGTCGAATTCCCAATCAAAAGTCGAATTCTAGGTCTAAGAACTTTCTTCCAACTTTCCCCCAATTTTCATCTCCAATCAGAAATTAAGAGACAAATTCATATTTAGATTAATGAGTTACAATCAAAAAGGAGTAAGGAATCATTACCCATATGATATCTATGAAAATCCCTCAAAATATCGCTAAAATGTGAGCTCCCAAACTCTAGTTTTCACAAAAATGGCTAAACCTTCGATTTTGAAATTTTATAATCTGCCCAGGTAAATCCTTCTTCGCGAATGCGGTAGAACCATCGCGTTTGCAAAGCACAACTTCGCTTGGCCCAGATTTCCTTCATCGCTAACACGTTGTCTCTGTCACGAACGCGGTAACAACCTTTTTCCTCTTACGCGAACACGGGAGAGCCAATGTGAACGCATAGGTATAGAACTCCCTGCTTCGCGAACGTAGGAGACACTTCCCGAACGTGAAGCACAAATTCCTTGGCAGCCCCAAATCCTCTTTCTGAATGCGAGACCCCACTCGCGAACGCGAAGAAGGAAACAAGAACTGACTCTTGCAACATTTTCTACAATTTCCTAAGTTCCAAAAATGACCCGTTCGGCATCCGAAACACATCTGAGGCCCCCGGACCTCAACCAAACCTACCAATATATCCCATAACTTCATCCAAACTTGCTGCAACCTTCGGAATGCTCAAAATAACATCAAAACACCTATTTTTTATCGGATTCAAACCTAAGAATTCCAAAAACTCTAAAAATACACTTTCGATCAAAAAGTCTACCAAACCTTGTCCGAATAACCTGAAATTTTGCACACACGCTACATTAAACACTACGGAGATACTCTAACTTCCAAAATTCCATTCCGATCCTCGGATCAAAATCTCACTATTAAACCGGAAACTTCAAAATTCAACTTCCGGCATTTCAAGCCTAAATTAGCTACAGACCTCCGAAATACAATCCAAATACGCCCTTAAGACCAAAATCACCCAATGGAGCTTATGGAACCATCAGAACTCCATTCTGAGACCGTCTTTACACTATTCCGACTACGATCAAATTTCCAACACTTAAGCTCTCATTTAGGAATTAAGTATCCCAAAACTCTCCAAAACTCAAAACTGAACATCCCGACAAATCAGAATAGCAAAAATAAACTCGAGGAAAGAAGTTAATAGCGGATCAGGGAATTAATTCTTAAGACGACCGGTCGGGTCGTCACTGATGTTTTATACATCAACACCACATAAGAGAGGGGGGGGGGTGATTTGTGTGGTACTCAATTTTTCGCTTAAACTGCTTATGAAGGACCTGGTTCTTCTATGTGTTCCAACTACTATTGTTGTGAAATAATAAATACAGAAAATAAAGAACACAGAGATTTTACGTGGAAAATACCTGGCTAAAAAGTTGAAAAAACCACGACCTACTACTCAGTAGGATTTTTCCAAACTTCCATTAAAATCACTGAGCCAAAACAACATTTACAGAACTTCTTTGTAAACCTAAGGATTAACTCTAATCCCGTTGTAGCAACCAGCCTCTAACTGTTGTGACAACTTCAAGTTAACTCTAACTTGAATACTCAAAGTACCTATTAGAATTCCTTGTATGAAAGGTGAAAGGTACAAATAAAAACACTTACTACAATTGAACTAAAAATAAAGAAAGACACATAAAACTCTTTATGGACCTGTTTCTTCAATCTGGTTCATGTAGCTTCAGGTTTGCACACTTGAATCACACACGAACTGCTTGCAAAAAGCCTTGCTATTTTGCTCTCAATTTACGTTTAACTTCTGCGTTTTTGTGCAACACTTTTAATATGAGAACATCCTGCAATTTATAGAGTTAATAGATGAAGAAATAACTAGATTTCTTATGCAACTCTTCCTTGGTGGAAGAGTTCTAGTTTATTTCAACTTCTTTTTGATTAAGGACTCCTTCTTCTTATCAATTATGCAACCTTTTCGATCAGGAGATATTAAATACACCAAGTTAAGCTTATCTCCTTCACGTGCAACCCACATGCTCGAATCTGCCCGTTTTTGTGCACCTGAGTGATGGACCTGATTCATCCTGAGTTCCTTTTACGGGAAATGTGCATACCAGTAAAAGAGAACAAAATTAGCTATTTATTAAGTTAGTAATAAGATTTTGATTGAGACTTAAGTGTTGATCCTCCATCGAATTTGATTCCTAGACCAATACAAACTCCAACACTTATCCTTGATTGAGATTGTGTTCTCTTCTCATAAGGAGACTTCTTCTTCTTATCCCATATGTAATCTTTTCGATCAGTTCAGAAGATATTCGGAAGATATTGTTGCTTGATTCCTCAGACTTATCTTCTTCACGTGCATCTCATATGCATAGGTTGATAACCACTATGTCTCATAAGATGGACCTGGTCCATCACTGAGTTCATTTGTCATTCTTCAAAACTTCAACTGAACTTGGGCCAACAAATTCCCCCTTTTTGGCGATGACAAACTCTGTGCTTTTACTGATAAGAGAATTTGTTTCAACTCAACTCAACATCAACACAATGTTAGAAACATTTTTCCTTTTTATCACTTTCATCAAGGACCAGGTATATTAGGTTATAAACATCAGTGTTCAAAGTGTAAACATCACTTGTTTAAAGCACAACCTTTTTCCCCCTTTTGGCATCATTGAAAAGTTGCATAAAAAATGTGACATAAGCAAATTTTAAAACTTACTCATGGCCATTGGGGCTACTTCAAATGCAATAATGGATTAATCATCATAGATCAAGCTAATAATTTTAACCATCAAGTAATATAAACAAACAGTTAGAGCAAAAACAGTGAATTTCATTGATGATTGATAAGATTCTACCACAAAGCATAAGAAGAAATAAAAATACTGAAAACATGAGAAAAAGAAATAAATTGTCCCGAATTGGGTCATTGGTTGATCTACACTAAGCTAGGAGGCTTATGGCTGGGAAGAACTAGGTGCTTGGTTTTTGAATTGGAGGAATTTCAGCACACCTTGAAGAAGGCTATCATTCTTCTCTTTTTCTCTTGCCGGATCAGTTTTGAGAGCAACTCTCTTAGTCTTCATCTCAACCAACCTCTTCTTCAGCCTTTCAATCTCACCATCCTTAGCCTCACTCTCTTGTACCAAGACTCTGACTTTGCTATTGATAGGTGTCTTCTTAGGTGAACTACGTTCATCAAGCATGACACTGACTTCATAATCGCAAGCAAGAAAAGTGTTAGCCCCAAAATGATCCTTTCTTGTACTTTCCTCACACTTCTTTATAGGTAGCTTTAAATGTACAAGCACAATTATGAGAATGAAACCATACGGAATGGCATGAGTTTTGGTGCTATTGATAACCCTATCAGTATATCTGCGAGGGTTTCCTGTTCAGATGGAACAGGTTCATCTATTATTTTTCAAGTTGAACCCGACCCACTTCCCCCTATTTTACTCACACTCTATTTTATTTCACCAAATTTCTCTCCCCAAACAACCATTGCCTCAATTTCTTTTGTTAGACCAACATGAGTGGGTGAAGAATCAGCCGCTCTTGTACCCTTTCCCCTCATAGTACTCCTAGTACCCTTGCTCTCTTTTTATTTTCCTTTACATTTTTACCACCAACTTCTCCAGATTCTGTAGTCTCAACACCTTTTATAGATCTTACCAGTACAAATTTGCAGCAACTTCAAAAATTGTCTCAGGAGTAACTTTAGAATCAGAAGATAAGTGTTTAGTTTCAGAATACCTACTTTCTTCCCCCTTAGTAGCAGACTTACATGAATCTTCAGATTTCTGGAATTCTTCTTCCCTACTTGCTTTCAATTGCTTGTTTATTTTCTTGGTCTGCTATCTTTCAGCTACAATCTTACGAGCCATCATCTTTACTCTACTTTTCTTAGAGATTGGTGTTGTAGAAGGTGTGGAAGTTGTTTTCTGTGGTGGTGATGAAGGATTTCCAAAAGTGTTTGACATATCTGGGCTAGGGTATGGAAGAGAAGAAAATTGGATTGTGTTTGGAAGAGAAAGAAGAATACACTAAAGCAGACCGTTATACAAGGGAATAGATGGGATAACTACAGCTTTTCAAACACTTAGAAGTTTAATCAAACTGAAATTCTGCATTGGAGTGTATCCCTAGAATATAAGTACTTCCATTCGATTGGAACTCTTTTGAATGGGAAAGGTTCACATGTAACAGATAAGTCCAAAAAGAGTTTGGTATTTGGTAGGACTCTGCTCATGATCCAAATATAGTTATTTCAAATTATGCAGAGTGTAGAGAACATACCGTGTTATCTTGATGAACCAGGTTCTTCACTGATAATTCTCTTGTGTAAGTCTAAATTTTCCAAAATAGATATAATATCTTTAGATATTAATGAGTCATTTTAACACATGGCACAAGAGTTTACTATAGAAAGTATGAGATTGAGCAAGATTTAATCTAACTATACACAATTTACAGACTTTCTAACCAAATATATTTTTTTCATTTTTTTCTCGTTTAACCTTGAACTGGTCCTTTTAAGTGATCTTAGTCATCCTTAATTCCAACTTGTTCCTCTCAAAGTGATCTCTACTTAAGCCTTTTGTGAAGATGTTAGAAATTTGCTTGTCAGTAGTAGAAGACTCCACAGTGATCAAGCCTTTCTCATAGTTGTCCCTCAAAAAAATGGTGTCTAACGTCTATGTGCTTAGTTATCTTATGATGAACCGGGTTCTTAGTCATACTAATAGCACTAGTGTTATCACAAAAATAGGGGTGCAACCGACTTCAATACCAAAATTCATCAACTGTTGCTTGATCCACAACAATTGAGCATACTCATGAAGCAACAACAACATACTCAGCTTCTGCAATGGATAAGACCACTGAATTTTTCCTTTTAATATCCCATGACACACGACATGAACCAAGGAAGTGTTCCATACCTGAGATGCTCTTTCTATCCACTAGGAAACCTGCATAATTAGCTTCAGCATATCCCATTAGGTTAAAGTTACTAACTTTTGGATACCAAAGGTAAAGGTCAGTGGTGCCTTTCAAGTATCTCATTATTCTCTTTACATTAGTCAAGTGGGACTCCTTTGGATTTGCCTGAAATCGAGCACAAAGACCTACATTACACACAATGTCAAGTCTGCTAGTAGTGATATACAAGAGAACCAATCATTCCCCTATACAATTTCTGATCAGCAGATGAACCAGGTTCATCAATATCCAATTTTGTGGATGTTGCAATATGAGTGTCAATTTCTTTGGATGTCCTTTCCTGGTTTACTGAGGAATACGTTTATGGGTAGGTTCCCTCGAGGTCTGACGATTAGATATTCTGTAGTCAGTTCCCCCTGTCATGTAGCCCTAGGTAGAAGAACCTTTTCCTTCTTCTGGTGCAGCTTCATCTTGGGCTGTGACTTCATTTAAACCTTTTACCAGCCCAATAGCTTCATCTTCATGTTCCTATCTCTCAGAAATAATGTTAGTTTCATCAAAACTACATGTATACTTTCTTCTACACACATAGTACTTCTGTTGTACACTTCATATGCTTTTCTATGTGAAGAATATCCCAAGAATACTCTCTCATCACTTCTGGAATCAAACTTTACATAGGGAGTCTTTGCCATTATTTTGCACAAATTACTTGCATATAAATGCCCTAAGATGGGATATATTTAGTTTATCCCTTTAAGTGACTCATAGGGAATCTTCTTAACAAGAGGTCTAGTCATGCAAATATTTATGATGTAGCATGCAAGAATTTAGCAAACTTAGCATTTTCAAATTCAGTTCTATGATCAGACCTTAATTGATGCAATTTCCTAGTTGTTTATGATTTTATATTATTTTATTTTATTAACACAAGAAGAAAACATGTCAAATGCTTCAACTTTAGATGTTACAAATAATGTCCAAGTAAACCTAGAGTAATTATCAACAAGCACCATCACATAGATTTTACCACCTCTGCTTAATGTTCTCATTGGACCACATAGATCCACATGGACTAGTTCCATCGTTCTGGTGGTGCTTAACATTTTTTTTGCTTTTGACAGAGGATATTACCTACCTCCCCCTTGCACAAGCCTCACAAATTTGATCTTCCTTGAACTTAATGTTAGGCAGTCCTAACACCAAATCCTTGGAGACTAGTTTGTTGAGTTGACTTAGATTGGCATTTCCAAGTCTCTTATGCCAAAGGAGGGTATCATTGTCCAACACACTTAAGCAAGTGAGTGCATTTTTCTGAAAGTTTGGACAAATCTACAATGTATATATTGTTTACTATTTTTCCCCGCAAAACAATCTTGTTAGTGGTAAGATTAATCACAAAACATTTTGTAGAGGTGAGTGCTACCAAGTTGCCTCTATCAAACCATTATGATTGTCTTATTAGGCAGTATTTTAGGTCATCTATCAGGTAGACATTCTCAATAGAGTGAGAATCAGCCTTACCTACCTTCCAACCCCAATGATCTCACCTTTCTTCCCATTTCCAAAGGAGACATCACCTCTTTTGAGGTCCTCAAGTGAAAGGAACTGGTTCTTACTTCCTGTCATATGCTTTGAGAAGCCATTACCCATGTACCATATTTAGCTGCTCCCATTCAGTTGGACCTACAAAAGAAAATTAGGGGTTATTCTTAGGAACCCAAACTAATTTAGGTCTCTTTCTATAGGCAAAAGGGTGAATCAGATTCTTTTTAGCCCAACCTGGTAGCATATTTTCCCTTGAACAAATTCTTTATTGTTTTGACTAGCCTTTTCTTTTGCAATACATTCAGATTTATAATGACCAGTTTTACCACAGTGTGTGCAAATTATGTTCTCAGAAAGTGTGAGGTACTTGCTTTTGGGATCCCACTTAGGTGCAGAGGTCCCATAGCCAAGTCCTCTCTTATTGCTACTATGGTATTTATGTAGCCATGAAAGTGCGTTGGAGGACCTATTCCATTTACAGGTTCTGTCTAGCTCGTACTTAACCTTGTTTAGATCCTCCTTATGGACTCTTATCTGCTCATCTTTTTTGTGCAACTCATCTTTCATTTTTCTTACGTTTTCTTTTAAAGTGAGTTGTATGTGATCAGCTTTCTTTTTACCAGTTCCTAATTTCAATTTTAAATTTTCAGATCTAAGCTCTAGGACAGTGGTGTCAAGTTCATGAACCTGGTTCTTTATCTCAGCCTTAAGTTCCAGATTTTTGCACTTAGCTTTCAAAATCACACACTACTTAGACAGTTGTTCCTTTTCATTTTTTTGATCCTCATATTCATCAATGAAATTTAGGAGTAACTCAGGTAGACTTTCTTTAGACAAAAAATTAATCTTGTCTTTGAGATGATTTATACTTACCTCGGGTTCCTCATCGGATTCTCCAATTGCCATAAGTGCTTCTCATCTCCATCTTCACCCTCTAAGTCCTCTTCAAGAATAACCCTTCGAAGAGACTTAAGTTCATTTGCCAATGTGGTGAACCTTGTATACATCTTCTGGATGGTTTCCCCTTCCTCCATGGTGAATTCTCATATTGAGAATATAGTAATGTTCCCCTTGATCTCTTTACTTGAGGAGTTCCTTCATGAGCCACTTGTAAAGTGTGCCATATTTCCTTGGCAGTGGTACAACTTTGAATTCTATTGTACTCGTCTGGACCAAGTACACACACAAGCCATTTTTTGGCCTTAGCATTCTTTTCCCATTTTCTCAAGTCCTCAGCATTGCAGTCAACTCTTCTTTTTGGCACATATAATCCTTCAACATTCTTCTTCATGGTAGCAAGGGGACCATTAATGACAATGTCCCTTAGCTTATAGTCTTCTCCGATGATGTGATCTCTCATTCTATTTTTCCACCAAGAGTAATAGTGGCCATTAAAGAGTGGACGCCTATCAGTGGATTGCCCTTCCCAGTTTCCAGGTGGTGCACTCATATTGATCTTTTCATAAGGTGTTAGCCTCTTCAAGGATAACCTGCTCTGACACCAATTGATGTTTTATATGTCAATACCATACAAGGGGGGGGGGGGGCGTGATTTGTGTGGTACTCAATTTTTTGCTTAAACTGCTTATGAAGGACCTGGTTCTTCTATGTGTTCCAGCTACTATTATTGTGGAATAATAAATACAGAAAATAAAGAATAAAGAGATTTTAAGTGGAAAACACTTGGCTCAAAAGGTGAAAAACCACGACCTACTACTCAGTAGGAGATTCCCAAACTTCCACTAAAATAACTAAGCCGAAACAACATTTACGAAACTTCTTTCTGAACCTAAGGATTAACTCTAATCTCATTGTAGTAACCAGCCTCTAATTGTTGCGACAAATTCAAGTTAGCTCTAACTTGAATACTCAAAGTACCTATTACAATTGCTTGTATGAAAGCTGAAGTGTACAAATAAAAACACCTACTACAATTGAACTAGAAATAAAGAAAGACAGATAAAACTCTTTATGGAGCTGGTTCTTCAATCTGGTTCTTGTAGCTTCAGGTTTGCAAACTTGAATCACACACGAACTGCTTGCAAAAAGCCTTGCTATTTTGCTCTCAATTCACGTTTAACTTCTGCGTTTTTTGTGCAAAACTTTTAATATGAGAATATCCTGCAATTTATAGAGTTAGTAGATGAATAAATACTAGAGTTCTGATGCAACTCTTCCTTAGTGGAAGAGTTCTAGTTAATTTCTACTTCTAACTCCTTCCCTATCTTGGATAGTGTTCTCTTTGATTAAGGACTCCTTCTCATTATCAATTATGCAACCTTTTCGATCAGGAGATATTAAATACACCAAGTTAACCTTATCTCTTTCACGTGCAACCCACATGCTCGAATCTGCCCATTTTTTTTTGCACCTGAGTGATAGACCTGGTTCATCCTGAGTTCCTTTTACAGGAAATGTGCATACCTGTAAAAGAGAACAAACTTAGCTATTTATTAAGTTAGTAATCAGAGTTTGATTGAGACTCAATTGTTGATCCTCCATCGAATTTGAGTCCTAGACCAATACAAACTTTAACCCTTATCCATGGTCCGGATTATGTTCTCTTCTCATAAGAAGACTTCTTCTCATTTTCTCATATGCAATCTTTTCGATCAGTTCAGAAGATATTGTTGCTTGATCCCTAAGACTTATCTTTTTCACGTGCATCTCATATGTATAGGTTGATAACTACTGTGTCTCATAAGATGGACCTGGTCTATCACTGAGTTCATTTGTCATTCTTCAAAACTTGAACTGAACTTGGGCCAACAATCACATCCTCCTACACTTAAGCATTTGTTCGTCCTCGAACGAGCATAGAGACATACCTGAATTAGTGAAAAGATGTGGGCTATGGCTTCGCATATCCTGATCGGTCTCCTAGGTCACCTCCTCGACCGGCTTACCCCGTCACTGAACCTTTATCGAAGCAATGTTCTTTGACCTCAGCTTTGTAACCCGCCTGTCCAGTATAGCCATTGGCTCCTCAACATAGGATCAATACTAGTCCAATTGGACAGAACTAAAATCCAACACGTGCGATGGATCACCATGATACCTCCGGAGCATCAAAACATGAAATACCCGATGAACTCCTTCCAAGCTGGGGGGTAATGCAAGCTCATAAGCAACCTCCCCAACACACCTCAATATCTTAAAAGGGTCAGTAAACCTCGGACTCAACTTTTCTTTCTTCCCAAATCTCATAACGCCCTTCATGGGCAAAACCCGGAGCAGAACCTACTATCCAACCATATAGGAAACATCACGAACCTTCCGGTTCACGTAGCGCTTCTGTCTGGACTAGACTGTGCGGAGTCTATCCTGAATTACCTTTTCTCCAAAGCATCCTGAACTAAGTCTATGCCCAATAGTCTAGCCTCTTCCGACTCAAAACCAACCCATTGGGGATCTACACCGCCTATCATATAAAGCCTCATATGATGCTATCTGAATGCTGGACTGATAACTGTTATTATATAAAAATCCGCCAATGGCAAAAATTTAGCCCAAGATCCTCCGAACTCAATCACACACGCACGGAGCATATCCTCAAGAATCTAAATAGTGCACTCGGACTGTCCGTCCATCTGAGGGTGAAATGTTGTACTCAACTCTACCCTTGTACTTAAATCATATTGAACGGCCCTCCGGAACCATGATGTGAACTGAGTAACTCTATTTGAAAAGATGGAAACCAGAATACCATGCAGACGAACAATCTCCCAAATACATATCTCCGCTAACAGCTCCGAGAAATAAATAGTGCATATAGGAATAAAATAAGCGGACTTGGTCAGCCGATCCACAATCACCCAAATAGCATCAAACTTTCTCAAAGTCCATGGGAGCCCAACTAAAAAGTCTACGGTGATCCGCTCCCACTTCCACCCCATAATCTCTATCTGTTGAAGCAACACACCCGGTCTCTGGTGCTCATACTTCACCTGCTGACAGTTGAGGCACCGAGACAGTCATAGCACCCTGGCGTAAATGCTTAAACTCTATGCGCCATGCATTTCTGAGTCTCTGAGGAACATACTTCCTCAGGAACATATCTGAAAACTGGGTCCAAGTCAGTGAAACAACCTCATTTGGACTATCTAATTCATATGTGTACCATCACTCATAGGCGACTCTTCGAATCTGGAAGAGAGTGAAGGAAACCCACTCGATCCTGATATACCCATGGTACGAAGAATGCAATAACACTGATCTAGAAATCCTAGAGCATCCTCCGAGTCTAGACCACTGAATACAGGAGGCTTGTACCTCTTGAACCTCTCAAGCCTCAGCTCCTTCTCCTCGGAAGTCGTTGCCTTGCACTCGGACTGAACTGGCACTGCAGGAGATACAGGAATAATCTCAAGGAACTGCTCAACTTGTACTCACTGCTCAGGAGTGCGGGTGGTGGGAGTCTTTTCTCCTCCCCCGACCTGAGGCATAGCTGCAGCAAAGGGAAGTAACCCTGCCTAAGCCAAAGTGGTGTACATGCTCATGAAATGTGCCAGAGTCTCCTGAAGAGCTGGAGTAGTAGTAGCAGTAGGCGTATCAGGTGCCTGGACTCCGGCTGGAATTGCTGGTGGTACCTCGGCGGTAGATCGCATAGGTACTCTGGCTGTACCATGTGTGCGTCCTCGGCCTGTACCCCAGCCCCAGCATCTGACGGCTGCAGTAGGGGGCGATGGTGCACGATCATCTCGGGTAGCACGTGTCCTCACTATATGTGAAAAATAGAAGACAGAAGTTTAGAATTGTGATGTCAAAATATCACACGAAAAGGAAATTAAATGAAGTGGAAATTTTCCTAACAGTTACATAGCCTGTCGTAGATAAGTGCAGACGTCACCGTACCGATCATCGAGACTCTAACGAATCGGCTTGTGAACCTAGAGCTATGATACCGACTTGTCACAACCCCAGTTCGCCCTTCGTGAACTATCATGACGACACCTAGTCTCTACAACTAGGTAAGCCTAACAAATGCAGAAAATAAATGAAACTTCTGGAAGAAATAATCAAAAGCAAAAAATAACCGAAGGAAACAATATTAAAAATGTCGCTCGGCATGTACAACACAACTTTTAAGAATCTAATACACTTTTCCAAAATTTGAAAACTCACGGAACCATAAGCCTTTGAATATCTAGCAGTGTCTAACTCCAGAATATCTAACAAGGAAAAGAAATACAGAAGGGCTAATATTTAAAAGCTAGAATAGAAAAGGACTCCTCGGTCTGTGGAGGGCTAATATCTGATAAGTCTTCCGGGATATTGTCCCGTAGTCTATCTCATTGTGCATGGGGATCTACCGGAATTCCGTTCCGTAGTCCCAAATGTAAATACCCAGTATTGGGAGAATCTACCGGGTGCATTCTCCTATTTTCATATAACCGTGCAGGGGGATTGTTGATACCCAATTTTTTGTGTTTTTAAATATGCAAAATACCTTCAAAATATCATATATACATACATACATATATATATATATATATATATATATATATATATATATATATATATATATATATATATATATATATATATATATATATATATCCCAAGATTGCATTATTTTTTCATAATGTTTCAAGGATTTTTTAAATCAATTTACTGCCCTATTTTATCAAGAAAAATCCAATAATTATCCTCAAAATTATCATTCTTGTATTCATTTATTGGAGTCTCGTGTTTACACTAAATATAGCTAAGATATTTTTTAATATATTTTTTACAAATTTATTTGGTATTTATAAGGGTAAAATTATATAAATGCAATATTAGCCATTTTAGTTTTAAATTTGTCTCATGTATATAAAAATAGTATCTTATATTTTTAAATTGTTATTTATATATTATAAATCATTTTAGCACTTTTAATTTGTTTTCAGAAATTCATTTACTATTTTTTAGAAATTAAATGGAAAAAGGGCTATTTAACTTATAGCCAGATTTTGGCTTCCTAATTTAGCCTAATTAAAACCCAATACCCCAACCCAATTAAACTAACTTAAGACCCAAGCCCAATCCTAAGCCTACCCGACCCAACCCGGATCAAATATTTACCGTTGATCAATTTTGATCAGCAGTCTAGATTCGCCCTTACCTTTTTTAATCAAACGACCCCTCAAACCCTCTCATTGCTCATTCAACCGATCCTCTCCTCTATATCGCTATCTCTGGTTCTCTTTAAAACCTTTCTCCTCCCCTTCATCTCAGATGAGTCTCACTCACCTTCTCCGCCCACCTCCTGGCCCGAATCTATGGCGGTTTCACCACCCACCAACCCTCTAAGGTTCCTACACACATGTTCGTTGGGGTTTCATGGTCCGAATACAAAAAAAGCTTCATCCAGACCTAGTTCAATTCAAGTTTTATGGCCATATCCGGCTTTGCTCTGGAAAGCCATGTCTGCTCGATCCTAGCCTCGACTCCTCCTGTTCAGATCAACACCCATCCAAGCCTTTCTCACCGTTTGAGTTCCTATGAAACCCTAACTTTCGAGGTTCTTCTATTTTTCTTTATATTTATTCTTGATCTGGGTTTTCCCAAAAACTTTTAAATGATTTTCTGATATTTCTCTTAAAGAGTTATGCTTTCAAAACTTTTATATTCTTCGGTTTAGGGTTTTTCTTTTTCTCTATGTTCTTTATATGTTTTTTACTGTGCTCTTTATATGTTTCTCTACGGTATTCTTTACATGTTTCTCTATTGTGTTCTTTTTATGTTTTTCTACGTTGTTCTAGTTAAGTTTCTTCTGATATGTTTCTTGATATGCTTCTCTTACTGTTCTTATTAGTCTTTTCCATTAAGTTTCTTATCAGTTCTTCTACTATGTTTCTTTAGGTTCTTCTACTGCGTTTCATATGCTATTCTTTTACTATACTTCTCATGAATTCCTGCTACTGAAAGAGCACGTCAAAGGTCTCAGGTATCTGAACCTGTTTCGACTAGTATCTTTTCTTTTTGATTACTTGTCATATCATCTATACACTCGATTGATGGTAAAACCCTAGAATTTAGGGGTTCATCTGAGTTTGAGACATTGTCTATGTGATATGCTTGTTCTTCATCTATAAAACTGTCTGATTTAAGAAACCGTAACCATTTTGAGTTTCTGAAATTATTTCATCTATTGCTCAAATGAGTCTTGAAATCTTTATTTCAACCTCTGTCTCTTTAAGCAATCCTGATTCTCTGCTAAACTCTTCTGGAGTATTTTGCACTAGTTATGCTATTTGGTATTATCTCTCTTCTACATTACTAACCTATGTGACTACCATGCTCTTGCAGTCTATTATCTACTGATTTTGCAATGACATGACATTTTTCTTTCAGCTTAGCATGCTTGTGTGCTCTTTATATGTGCTGAACTTCCCTCTAAAATGGCTTTCAAACTTATGATTAGTTTTCTGTATAGGCTTGATTGATTCCTTTCTTTGTTCACTGATTTCCTTGTGATCACGCCCAACTATGCCTTATAAAAGGACACGCGGACGTTGCAAATATAATATGAGTATTTATGCCCAGAGTCGAACCCAGAGGGAATTAACTGATCAATTACTTTCGCTGGACTTACTAAATTCTATGGAATCAACTTCCTTAAACGTTGTAAATAATAGTTGATGTATTTCTAATAACTACGAATGAAAGTAAATAAACAGCTGAAAACCAACTATGCTTGAGTTGTAGACAATTATGAGAAGGTTCTAAGGCTATGATTTCCCCTATTGATGGAATCCCTTCCGGTTATGTTTCATATAGATTCACCAAGACATCTTTATCAATCATGAGCACTCTTTTTACCGTAAATCTTTCCTGAGTAATCACGATAATTTACTAGATGCACTCTCCCGAGATACGCTAGTTGGCTTTGTTTATTACAACTCACTTTAGATTGCACCCAAGGCTTCGTTATCCCTAATCCCTCCTTTAAACCCACAGTTATAGATCCCTATTATACTTTGGGAGTGATGTTGCAATTACCTAAATGTGCACTTTCTCCCTAGTTATGCACACTAAATAGGCACAGTTAATTGAGGATCGTGTCAATTAACTACAACAAACACGTAGTTGAACAAATAGAGATTACAATGGCAAACTATATTAACATAATCAAGAAGTTCATCCTTCGATAAGTTCTATGAAAATCCTAGACAACAGATTTAGCTACTCATGACAAAACGAGAATAAACTACTAAATTATTCATAACGGTTAATTGCAAGAAAATAAAAGAGATAGAAAAATCGTAATGTTTAGTTTATCTTCTCAGACTTGTTCTTGCCTCCAAAAGTAGTCTAAAAAGCATTAACTACAACTTGGGCGTGTTTCTAGAGCTTATATGGGTTTTACAAAAGTTTTCCTGAAAATACACTTTAGTCCCCAGACTTCCAGCAGCATGAACAGCTCACTGCGGTCGCGGCGTGGACCGCGTTCGACTGCAGTGTGACAGCTAACCCTACTGCCTCACATTTTAATCCACCGCGGTCACGGTGGAATTCTTGCCCGACCATTTTCTACTTCTTTGTGCTCGGGTACTTCTCGAGTGGGCGTTTTCCTCACATTATCACCTTCAAAACCCTCTGTGTTGCTTCCTCACATATAATATTCCTTGCAAAACAAAAGAACACGATTTAGAGAATTTTGTTGGCAATTTACCTATAAAAAACAACAAAGCATGGTCATATTAAGGAACTATATAGCCTATAATCAACACCTCACACTTAAATCATTGCTAGTCCTCGAGCAATATACCACACTCCATCAAATTTTCTTCCCTAAGCTTTTCCCTCAACGACTCACACCCTGAACATTTTACAAAAGTTGCACCTAGTAGTGAACAATCTTTACCTCAAGAGTCAAACCTTTCGTGCCATGCAACATTCACACTTACTCAAACTACTCTATACAAGAGTCAAGACTTACCTTTCCTTTGTGAATTCACTTCACACAAGAGAGTAGCTCCACATATAATGATACTTAGGACAATTAGGATCTAAGATAGATAAAATTCGCTCACTCTCAAAAAGAACATTCACATGCTACCAACATGAACCATAGACTTGCCCGTAGTGTAGTACTCTACTAATCGAGCCCACTCAGTGTAAGATCAATAGGACTTTACTTGGTTGTAATGTCGGCTAAGGGACTGGTAGGATATATTTAGATATGGTGACTAACCTCCCTAAGCACTTATAATACAATTACATTAAACTTCAGGATCATAGTTGTGTCAACCAAATGCTCCACCATATTTATTTAAAATATCCTCATCCATTAGGTGCAATTTGTACAACCTACCATGTATCAACCACTACAATTATTTATAACTTTCTCTTTTTTTTTCTTGGTTCTTCTTCTTTTATGCTTCAAAATTCAGCACCTTTTTTTCTATCTCAACGGTTCCACTCAAAAACCAAACCGCCACCCCACACTTTTGCTTTTGCATATTCTCAATATTATTCAAGTGCTTATTGGGAGGTAAAAGGGTTCAAACAGCAGGCTATTCAAACAATTGGGTAAGGTTCGCAATGTGGTTGCCAAAGAAACAGGCTTATAGGCTCAACGAGGTTAACTAAGGTGTAATGCATTCAGGTGGGTTTACTTTATGTGTCTGGCTCAACAAAGAAATGCGTATATTACTTCTCAGACTGAATGAAACTACTATTTCTCTTTACAAACACACATGGAAAGTTCTAGGAATCAAGTGTGAATCATGGAATATAGTAAAACTCACACACACATGGCATATGACTCACTCCGGATTAGTTTATCAAGATATTCTCTTTTGAGTGTTCAAGTTAGGTACAAACATACAATTTTAAGGCTAAGCTTTACACTCTAATGTCTATTGTGTTCAGATGTAGAAATGCTAAGGGTTTTTCCTTTTTTTGCCGGTAGCCCATTAATCCTAACCTAAAACTAAAAAGAACAAAAATAAATACTACCTATACCCGGTTCAAACTAAACCCTTAGAAAAGAGCCAAAGAAAAACCAAGGGTGAGTTACTGCACTACCTAAAAAAATAAAATTAAAAATTAAAATAATATTTTTGGTCTTTTCTCTAGACTAACTTCCCTCAAGAAAATTGTCTAAAAGATCCGTCATTAGGAAGAGTCATTCTATTCTTTTTTTATTTTTTTGACTTAGTCCCTCAAGAACCCCCCGAAAGAGATCCGTAGTCGGGACAATTCACTTACTATTTTCACTTTCCTAATGAACTATTACTCTAACACCAAAACAATCAAAGTAAGACAAAACAACCAAAGAAAACAATCAATTGTTACAATTACCATACAATGAAGTATCCCCCACCCCACACTTAAAACGAAGACATGTCCCCATGGCTTCAAAATTTAAAGAACGGTGAGGTAAAGGAACTTCCCTAACAGTTCACTCCTGGTCGGAGACGGTGTCTGGGTTCACGTTGCAAGCACATCCCAGAGCTCTCAACCAGCCCAAGAATTTCTTCTCCGACTTCACCTACCTTTCAGCCACCGCATCCACACGGGCACCCAAATCAGTGACTGAGGTGTGCAACCCAGCCATATCCTAGTCCAAAGCTATCATACGGGTGCTTCTGCGTGGCTGTGAAGGGTCTGCCACATCAACTCTCAGAGGAGGGGGGACCTCAGCTACCTCAGCATCATCCTCATCATCATCTGAATCATCATCACTGTCCACCCTCGGCTCTCTTCCCTCAAGTCCAATTTTTCTTGCCCGGAATGGGGATTTCAAAGGCAATTTCCCATTAACTCGAAGGTTTTCAGGGACTTGAGCAAGACGGCATAGTCAGGTGATTAGCAAAGGGAAGTAGTGGCTCTTAATTAGCCCAGACAATCTAATGAACATTTCATCATGGAGGACTGGGGTGACACTAAAATCATAGTATGTCATAAAGCAGTAGATAATCGCTGCCCGTGGCCCATTCACATCAGTGGTATTGCTGGATGGTAGTAGGCGAGTGTTGATGAATGTGAGCTAGCACTTTGCCTCACAATTAAGGGACTGTGAGTACAGAGTATTCAACTTCGTTATCCATTTAAACGACTTTCCAGGGATACAGATTACATCGAGAATTGGTGCTCACTCAGTCCTCGGGTAGTGATAAGCTATCTAATGATCCATCTTACCAGTGAATTCTAGGAGGCGATACACTCGGCGGATGGCCTCTATAGATGCATTAACCCAGGTGTTGTGCACAATCACAACCCCATTCTCATGTTCTGGAAAGTTCGCATAAAACTCCTTCACCAGCTGAATATTAGCCTCCTCTGGTACCTCGAAGAACATGTCCAGCTGACACCTCCTCAACTCATTAAACATTTTTTGGCACTCTACCTCCAAGGCATTCCGATCAATATGTACTTCACGGAGCAACTTCTTAGTTGTTTTCTGGTTGTACCTATCCTCCGCTGATTTGGATACAAACCGAGTGTATCAAACTGAGGTGCACTTGCTTGGCTCCTAGCTCGTGAGGAGCCTCGTAGTCCACTAGGAGAGGACCCAGTGTTGCGTCTCATTCGAGATGATCTCATTATACCCGTCAAACATAGGAACACCTATTAGTGAGTGCGTGAAATGTGTGACTATGGGTGGTTACTCAGTCTTCACCACAACCATGTGACATTATATCCTTATAACTCCATTGGGGGCTATTTCCCAAACACATTGTGGGCGTGGCATTATACAAACACATTTAGCCCTCCTTAGTCTCTCAAAACTCCTCCAAATCAAGTATACAACTTTACCGACACACCCCACACTTCTTTCATTCGATCACCCACCAACAAACACCATTCCAAGCATTAATTACATAGCCTCTTCATTAAATATTCTCAAAAACAAACTAAAATAGAAAAACAAGAAGAAGAAACTACAAAAATCTATCAATAATGCAATATTATAACAACATTAAACTATCATAACAACAACAAAATATAAAACGAAGAGAGAAAGGGGGAAGGGGGCGAGAATCATATCTCATGGAAGAAGATGAGAAGAATGGAGATGAGAGGTATTGTGAGTGAAGAAAAAGAAGAAGAGAGTATTTAGGGTTTAGAGAGCGAGAGAGATTGGGAATTTAGGAAGGGGGTCGGGCGTTTGTTGATTTTGTTATGGGGGGGGGGGTTGGTTTATGAGATTAAAAGAAGAAAAGAAAAGAAGAACGAAAAAAATAAAAAGAAATTAAAATACCTGGTAACACTGCGGTCCACTACGGTCCACCGCGGCTTCGGTGGGTTATGAAAAATCGAGGCAGAATACTCTCGCTTCACCGCAGTTCACCGCGGTCGCAATGAGTTTTATATCTGAGGCAGAATGTTTGCCTTCTACCGCGGTTTACCGAGGTCGCGGTGCTGGTCATGATTTTTTTAAAAAGTTACATGAATACACTAACAACAACACTTGTGGGTTGCCTCCCATGCAGCGCCTGATTTAACATCGCGACATGAATAAACAAGCTCATTTAAGTTTCGCTCGACCTCTGAGGTTCCGTCAGATTCATCTCAGACACTTCCTTTGGCTCTTTCATGCCTATGTATAACTTCAATCTTTGCCCATTGACTCTATTTGTATTATATTTTTTCTCCGAGGCAATTTCTACAGCTCATGAAGGGAAAACTTCTACCACTTGAAACGGACCAGACCATCTTGACTTAAGCTTACTAGGGAACAACTATAGTCTTGATTTATAGAGCAATATCATATCCCCGGGTTTGAAATATTGCTCAACAATGTTCTGGTCAAGAAATCTCTTCATTCTCTCCTTGTACAACTTTGTTCTCTCTAAAGCAAGATATCTGAATTCATCAAGATCATTCAATTCAGGGACTCTTGTTGTGTCTGCAGCCTCAATATCTAAGTTCAGCCACCACACTTTATGTTCAAGTTCCACTGGCAAGTGACAAGCCTTTCCAAACACTAACTTATATGGTGACATACCAGTTGGTGTTTTGAAAGCAGCTTTGTAGGGCCAGAGTGCATCATATAGCTTTTTTTCCCAATCACTTCTTGTGGCGTTCACAGTATTGGTTAGCACACTCTTTATCTCTATGTTAGACACTTTAACCTGACCACTAATTTGCGGGTGATAAGGGGTATCCACCTTGTGGCGTACATCATATTTTGCAAGCAACTTCTCGAAGGCTCTATTACAAAAGTGAGTGCCTCCATCACTGATAATCGCTCTTGGTGTCCCAAATCAGGTGAATATGTTCTTCTTCGAAAATCCTACCACCACTTTTGCATCATTAGTGGGAAAAGCTGCAGCTTCTACCCATTTGGACACGTAGTCCACAACAACAAGTATGTACTTATTGCCAAAGAAGCTGATGAAGGGACCTAGGAAGTCAATCCCCGAGACATCAAACACTTCCACCTCTTGAATCGGGTTTATGGGAATCTCATGGCGACGGAAAATGTTCACGGTCCACTAACATTCATAGTAGCCTTTCACCCATTGGTACGCGTTTTTAAACACTGTTGGCCAAAAGAATCTGGCCTCAAGAACTTTCGCACCTGTCCTGATCCCTCCAAAATGTTCTCCATATGCCAATGTGTGACAAGCCTGCAAAATAGATATTGTTCTATCTCGGGGACACATCTCCGGATCATATTATCCACACATATTCTAAACAGATAAGGCTTGTCCCAATAATACATGCAAAAATCACGATAAAACTTTTTCTTTTGTATAGATGAAAGATCATAAGGAACTATACCGCAGGTCGGGTAATTTGAAAAGTCTGTATACCATGGCACTTCCTCAAGAATAGTAGCGAGCAGCTGCTCATCTGGAAAGGTTTCCAGAATATCCTCAACCTCAACTGAATTTTCAGCTCCCTCAAGTCGTCATAGATGATCAGCAACTTGGTTTTTTGTACCCTTACGGTCACGAAATTCAAGGTCAAATTCTTGCAGTAGAAACACCCAATAAATCAGGCACGGCTTAGACTCCTTATTCTCAATAAAGTAGCTTATAGCTATATGATCAGTGTATACAATTACCTTAGAGCCAATCAGATATGATCTGAACTTGTCGAAAGCAAACACCAGAGCCAATATCTCTTTCTTAATCACGGCATAGTTCAGCTGGGCTCCACTCAGATTTTTACTAGCATAGTAGATTGGATGCATCAGCTTGTCCTTTCTCTGTCCCAGCACTGCCCCCACTGTGCAGTCACTGGCATCACATATAAGTTCGAATGGTTGCTCCCAGTCGGGGGAAACTATGATAGGTGCTTTGACTAGCCTCTTTTTCAACTCCTCGAAAACTACCCTACAATCATTAGAAAACAAGAAAGGGTGATCTTTTTCTAACAACTTATAGAAAGGGTTGGAAATTTTTAGAAGTATCTTATGAATCTCCGGTAGAAATCGGCGTGCCCGAGGATGATCCAATTGATTTGACTGAAGTTGGAGGAGGTAGCTTTGCTATCATATCCACTTTAGCACGATCCACCTTAATTTCTTTACTTGACACCTAGTGCCCAAAGACCATGCACTCTTGTACCATGAAGTGGCACTTGTCCCAATTTAGAACTAGGTTAGTCTTGTTACACCGTTTTAGCACACGAGTCAAATTTATCAGGCACTCATCAAATGATTTCCCCACCACTGAGGAGTCATCCATGAACTCCTCTATTATATCCTCTACCATGTTAGTGAATATGTCCATCATGCACCATTGGATTGTGGCGGGTGCGTTGCATAGGCCAAAGGGCTTCCCCCGAAAGGCATAAATGCCATACGGGCAAGTGAAAGAGGTCTTCTCTCTGTCCTGTGGTGCAATAGAAATCTGATTGTACCCCAAGTACCCATCGAGAAAACAGAAATGTGACCTCCCTGCCAATCTATATAACATCTGATCAATGAAGGGAAGTGGGAAATGGTCTTTCCGGGTGGTAAGATTCAACTTTCTATAATCCATGCAAGTTCTCTAGCCCGTGACAGTTCTTGTAGAGATCAATTCATTGTTATCATTCTTAACTACCGTCATGCCACCCTTTTTAGGTACGCATTGAACTGGGCTAACCCAGCTGCTGTCAGAGATTGGAAAAATAATTCTCGCATCTAACCACTTGATTACTTCTTTCTTCACGACTTCCTTCATATTAGGGTTCAACCTTCTTTGGTGTTCCTTGGCAGGTTTGTGTCCCTTTTCTAGTAGAATTTTGTGCATACAGTAGGTGGGGCTGATCCCTTTTATGTCTTATGGTCCACCCAGTGGAAGTCTTGCACTCCTTAAGCACCTGCAAGAGTTTTTGAGCCTGCACATCTAATAAACTAGATGAGATAATAACAGGTAATATGGAGTCAAATCCAAGGAACTCATACCTGAGATGGGCGGGCAGTGGCTTAACTCTAGCTTTGGTGGTTCTTAGATGGATGGCTTGGCTGGAGGAGTTTCTCTATTTTCCAAGTGCAAGGGCTCAAATTCTAGAGTTCTATCCTAGAACCCTTTACCCTCTAATAATAACACCCATTTCGCCAGATCCTCTCCATTTACCTCATCCAAATTCATCAAACATGCAGCAAGGGGGTCCTCAATAGTCAACTTTTCATCATCAGTCTCAACAATTACATCCACATCACCAATAAGAGAGCAGTTGGCGAATTCACTTGGCCGCCTCATGGATTTCTGCACATTGAATGTTATTTCTTTGTCGTTCAATCTCATCTTAAGCTCCCCAATATCACAATCAATTAGAGCTCTCCCTGTGGCCAGGAATGGTCTTCCCAAAGTTATGGGAATCATTTCATCCACTTTGCAATCTAGGATCACAAAGTCTGCAAGGAACACAAATTTCCCTACCTGAATCAGAACATCATCCAGGATGCCAGAGGGTCATTTCAAAGTCCTGTCAGCCAGCTGCAACAACATAAATGTGGGTCTAGCTCTTCTAATGCCCAACATCTTATAAATCGCCAAGGGCATAAGAGTGATGCTGACCCCTAGATCACACAGTGCCTTGGCAAAATCAAAATTACCGATAATGCATGGAATTGTAAATCTCTCTGGGTTAGACAACTTTTTTGCAATTGGTCTAGTGACCACTGCACTATAGGTCTGTGTAAGAGTAATTGTGGCCAAGTCTTGGAAATCAAACTCTCGGGACATCTTGTCCTTCATCATTTTTGCATACCCATGTATCTCTGTCAAAGCTTCAATCAATGGTATGTTTACCTGGATTTATTTCAGCATTTCAAAGAACTTCTTGTATTGCTCTTCTTTTTGGTACTTAGACAGCCTCTGACGGAATGGTGCAGGAGGTCTCGTTTTCCCAATCAAATGGGATTGATATTTATTAGCTTCTACATCAATTACTGGTTCCTGGACTGTCTCTGCTTCTTTCGCGGTCTCATTCTGAATGCTATTTTCTTCCTGGGCAGGCTGGACTGTCACCTATTCAGTTTCATTGACTCATCCAGCTCAATTGGCACTAGTATGAGTGTCTCAGCCTGTCTAGTTTCTCGAACCCTCTCTTTCTCTACATCCAGATCTCTGCCAGTGCGTAGACTTACCGCCATTAGCAGCTTCGGGCCTTGATCTTTTTGATTTATCTGTGTGTATGCAGGTAGTGTCCCATGAGGATGATTGTTCAGAGATATCAAAATTTGGCCCACCTGCACTTCAATATTCTTGATCGCTGCATCATGTGCATCTACCCTCTCATTAATCTTTGCATTAGACCCAATAACCTGCAGCATCATTGCTTCAAGTCTAGCAATCCCATCTTCCTGCCTTCCACCATGTTGCTGTTGAGGGGGGTGATACCCCTGCTACTAATTCTGATTATTATATCCCTGCGGCCTTAGGTAAGGATCCATATTGCTATGGGGTCTCATACCTCCCATGTTCCCAGTGTTGAACTGTGGCTGGGCTGGCCTGTATTGTTGATTCTGCTGGCCCCAATTCTGACCACCCTGTCTCTGGCCTCCATAATTAGATACATAGTTCATGTCTTCAGGATAATGTGATGATCAGGTTCTGCGTTTCACTGGTTACCAATTGGCTGATTGATGCAAGATGTGCACAAACCTCCATTGGTAGTATCTACGATGTGTATCTGTTTCTTCTGCCTTGACTCTTCCACCTTTTTGGTGAGTATAATCATCTGTGTCAATAAGGTGGCCATATTTTCAGCCACAGAGTTGGATGGATCGTAAGGTACTGAGTGCACCACTAGAGTGATAGGTGCATTCCTGGATGTTCATCCCAAATTTTGTGCCATCTTGTCAAGAAGACTCTGGTCGTCTCTCCATGTTTTGCTCAGAAATGCTCCACCAGCTAAAACATCAACAAATGTTCTTCACACTATCTAACAACCTCATGTAAAACCATTGTCCCGACATCATATCTGGAATACAATGGTGCGGGCATATAACCAACATTCCTTTAAAACGCTCACATGTCTCATGCAGTGTCTCTATTGGTTTCTGTTTAAAGCTCAAAATTTCATCAATTTGTTGAGCAGTTTTGTTGGGTAGGTGGAATTTGTTATGGAATTGCTTGACTAACTCATCCCAAGTTTTTATGGAATTTATGGAAAGTTAATTTATCCAACTCTAGGCCGCTCCTGTCACTAAGAATGGGAACAATAACAACTTGATTGCTTCCGGATTTACGTTGGGCTGCCTTTGGGTTTTGCAGATAGATAGAAAATTCTTTAAGTGCTGCTGAGGATATTCAACTTGTGACACCAAAAAAATTCCCTCATTCTGAATCAAATACAGCATGTTATTTGTGATTTGGAATGAATCAGCTTGTACTGTGGGACTATAATCACTATGAATAGGTTTTCAGCTTTGGGTTGTGCCTAGTCATAGAGAGCAGCCTCTGGCACTATTGGTACAGCTGGGTTTTCCTCGTGATCTTCCATGACTATTTCGAATTGTGCAGTTGTTGGTTGTTGTTTGTTTTTCCCGTTGGCCCGATTCAATGCCTTGAAAACTTTCTCGGGATCTGACAATGCTTCAAATACTTCACTAGATCTCGATGAGTTTCTAGGCATGCACCAGTGCAACCAAGTCAATAAACGTTAGAATTTTAATGTATAAATTGGGTATAGAGAAAACTGACTACACTATGAATTTTTGTACCTCTTTCAATCGTAATTGATAGGACCGTTAAGTCCTCGGCAACAGCACCAAAATTTGATCATACCCAACTATGCCTTATAAAAGGACACATGAATGTTGCAAATATAATCTGAGTATTTATGCCCAGAGTCGAACCCACAGGGAATTAACCTATCAATTACTTTTGTTGGACTTACTAAATTCTATGGAATCAACTTCCCCAAACATTGTAAATAACAGTTGATGGTACTTTTGATAACTACAAATGGAAGTAAATAAACAGCTAGAAACCAACCATGCTTGAGTTGTAAACAATTATGAGAAGGTTCTACGGCTATGATTACCCCTATTGATGGAATCCCTTCCGATTATGTTTCTTATAAATTCACCAAGACATCTCTATCAATCTTGAGCACTCTTTTTACCATAAATCTCTCCCGAATAATCACGATAATTTACTAGATGCACTCTCGTAAGATACACTAATTGGCTTTGTTTATTACAGCTCACTTTAGATTGCACCTAAGGCTTCGTTATCCCTAATCCCGCATTTAAACCCGCAATTATAGACCCCTCTTATACTTTGGTACTGATGTTATTCAACAACTACCTAAGTATGCACTCTCTCCCGAGTTATGCACACTAAATAGGCACAGCTAATTGAGGATCCTATCAATTCACTACAACAAACACGTAGTTGAACAAATAGAGATTAAACTATTAACATAATCAAGAAGTCCATCTTTCAATAGGCTCAATCAAAATCCTAAACAAAGGATTTAGCTACTCATGACAAAACGAGAATAAACTACTAAATTATTCATAACGGTTAATTGCAAGAAAATAAAGAGATAGAAAAAATCTAATATTTGGTTGATCCTCTCAGACTTGTTCTTGCCTCCAAAAGTAGTCTAAAAAGTCTTAGCTACAACTTGGGCGAGTTTCTAGAGCTTATAAGGGGTTTACAAAAGTTTCCCCGAAAATACACTTTAGTCCCCAGACTTCCAGCAGCGTGAACAGTTCACCGCGATTGGGGCGTGGACTGCGGTCATAGCTGACCTTACTGTCTCACATTTTAATCCACCAATATTGCACCGTGGTCCACCACGGTAGCGGTGAATTCTTGCCCAGGCCATTTTCTGCTTCTTTGTGCTCGGGTACTTCTCGAGTGAGTGTTTTCTTCACATTATCGCCTCCAAAATACTCTGTGTTGTTTACTCACATATAATATTCCCTGCAAAACAAAAGAACACGATTTAGAGCATTTTGTTGGCAATTTACGGATAAAACAAAAACAAAGCATGGTCATACTTAGGTGTAAATATCAACTATATAGCCTACTATACCTGCGACTCGTTTAAGTTAAAAAAACTTTTCTCAGCTTTTCTGACCTGGTTCACTCATGGACAAGTGATTACAAAATCTGGGATCCTTTATTTACAAGCTATTAATTGATTTCTCTTATCTTTTTTATGTAACCATGTAATTCAAAGTACTGCCCTTAAGTAATCTCTTGTGTATCTACTCCTAATTGCCTACTTTGCACATGATGTTTATTTGATTTCTTTCCTTAAATAGTTTTTACTGTTTGAGTCTGAATTCCTTAATTAAAGAAAGTCTTGTATTGATTGATTTTAATTGATATCCCAGTTCCTTTATTGTTTTCTTACCTTATTTCTGCCTGTTTTTCACACTATAAATACACGACTCTTTCATTAGGATGACAACCTCACTCATAGTCTTTCTAATACTACACTCACACGCAATATTATTCTCTGTTATTTGTTTGCATTATGGCCTGTTTATAGGACCTGCTACCTTTCTTTATTGTGTTTGTTTGAAACTGGTATGTCCTGATATAAGTTTCAACACCAAAACAATGTGTTTATTGCTTTTGTATCCCTGTTTACTGCTTATGCATAGTTCAACACTCATTCTAGCATGCTGAGTTCTTTCTGTCTGTTTACTATGAATCACAATCCCTACCCCCCATGTGTTAAGCTATGGTCTGAGACATGGAAATACTACAAGTTACTGTCCATGGATCAAACCAGATCATCTGGGATCCTAGCTTATAATAGTGTGAGTTCTTGGAAGGCTTACAGGTGTGCTAGCACTCCCCATTGCTGGGCACGCCTAAAGTCTACCTTTGCTTAAGCAACATGGTCCTTGTAATTTCCCTATTCCCCTGAACCCCCTTATGTGTGCTTGTCTGAAACTAGTTCCCTCTCTTTTTCCCTTATTAGTGTCCTGTTCTACATTTGCACTTTTTCTTAGACTTAAGTTATGTCCCCCTCTTGTGAGCCTTGCTTTGGGACCCTTTGAGTTCCCTCTAAACTTGGACACTTGAGGGCTAGCCTTTCCACACTGCACTTGTCCCAATTTCATATTTGGGTGTGAGCATTGCCCGGAGTTCATTTGAGACTCTTAGGAAACTCTGACACACTCAAATGGGAGAAAGGCTTTGGATTATGATCTTACGGAGTTGGTTAACCTCATATTTCAAACATGGAGTCTAATCAGGCTCTCCTTGGTTGTACTTTTATTTTTCTTATGTATTTTTACTTTATTCTAGGCTGTAAAAATTTATAATAAACTCTTGGGGATGGTTAGTTAAAAGGATGGGTGATTATGTGTGCAAAAAGGGATAGATACCAGCCTATAGGTACTTCAAATCTGCATATGCATATAGATACTGTCACACCTTCTTTTTACTACTACACCCTTCGAAAGGTGTAGATAAGGGAGTTTTTTCAATTAAAGGACAATAGAAACGAGATTTATTTATTTAAAGATTTCAGAGTCGCCACTTGGGATAGTTAATGGTATTCCAAGTCACCAGTTCAAAATTCCGAATCGAGGAAGGTTTGACTCTGTAATACAGTCTGCGAGCTAGAAATCCAGGTAAGGAATCCTGTTAACCCGGGAGAAGGTGTTAGACATTCCCAAGTTCCGCGGTTCTAGCACGGTCACACAATTGTTATATTCGGATTAGTTATCCAATTTTAATACATTTTGAACCTATGTGCAATTTTAACTCTTTAACCGCTTTAATTTCATTTTAAGAAGATTGCAATTGTTAAAACAGGTCTTGAACCACGTCACATAAATGCACCCGTAGTTCGCAATACATGTTACCTAACATTGAGATTTGAATTTGGTTCACATAAATGCGTACCTGTATTTAAGGAAAGTTGATTTTTATCTATCGTGCCTAAAGTAATTACGCGTTTTCAGATTTGCGAGGGCCATGGAATTTGCTAAATGCCACGCCGCGAAAATTTAAAAAATATTTCAAAACTTAATCTTCGAAGGGACATGAGCAATAAAACAACGGTGAAATGAGCAAATGGGCTGGCGAGAAGCCAAACTGACCAAAAGGTCTAATTAGCAGGTACACCAGCCTACTTTCCTAGAACCCAAAAGATATCCAGGCCTGAAAGGAGCCTGTGGCTGGAACTGGTTATCATTGGGCCAAATCTGCAGGGCCCAGTTTGTAATCCAACTGATTCACTACACAATAGATCAATTGGTGACAACATGTAGCATATATTAACCAGGATTTCAATTTTTAGTGATTCCAAAGTTTTAGCTCAAATAAAGCCCAGATCTAACAAGGGAAGGAGAGTGTTATCATGCAGACCTTGATTGAACCTATGCGAGTTTAGTTTAACGCCTATAGAAATTAGCATCCAAACATGTTATGCTAATATGTGATTCCTTAATTAATACCAACAAATTTTATCCATGAATTTGATTACTTAAACAAAGAACAAATCAAAGAAACTTATTCGTATAGAAGCTAAACAACTGGCAAGCGAATCAACATATGGCTACCATGAATACATAATTACCTAACAACCAACTTACATTTAACAATATACCGTAGCACTTCTAAAAATGTTAGACTATATAGCCATTACCAACTGTTGTTCGAATACATGATATCATATGAACAAAGTACCTATTTTAACCAATCTTAAAGCTAAAGTCTCATATTGAAGAAATATATTATTTGGAGTCCTTGATAGTCCCAAATTACCATATATTTAGCTACCACAACCAAAACACAAACTTAGTCACTAATCCATGATTGATCAAGATTTTACCTCAATAGTCCATGATTCAATTATAACATAGTAACCTATCTAATCCAACTGAAACAACTAAATCACATTAAACTAAATAATTAAGCATATATATATATATATATCATGAAGAAAGAAAAAGAACAACGCAGATTTGATGTCATGCTTCAGACTCTCATGTCATCTTCATTATGAAACCTACAGCCACCAGAAGTCAAGGGCATATACCTGAAATTTGAAAGCAAAGTAGAAATGAGGTATCAACAAAGCAATATTAGCAATCAACAGTTTTCCACCAATTTTGGACCTAGAAAGTGAAGTAACAACCTAGAAAATAGTTTTAATCCAAGCAAACTGAACCAAAAGAGATTGACCTGACTTAATTTTTGCTCATTTCCACTATCAACTAACAAGAAATTGTTTTAATTTAAGGGATGAACTCAAAATCACCTTAGGACTCAATGGAAAAGTAACTTCACCCAACTTGAACCAAAAAATTTTCAAACTTAATGTTAACCCATTTCAAATTTTGTTAATGAAGCAGTATTATTTTTCAGAAATTGAAAAACTCCGAAAATCCTGAAGAAACACCTGATGAAACAGTATTTCTGGTTGTCTTGTGATTTATCAGAAATTGTTCTCTCCAAAAAAATCCCCTTTAGCTTAAGTTTTCATGCCTTTTAAAGACTGAACATTAGGGCAATCTTCAGAGTTCATTTGCCCTTTAGTCCCTTATTTTATGACTTGCTAACCAAGTCATATAGTGAAATTTTAGTTGTATACCCCTGCTAGAAGCTTCCACATTAGATACTATTAGATTCCCTCAAACAAATACCTAAACTACCCTCCAACACCCTAAAATTTTACTTTGAGAACCAGACCAAGATGGGTCAAAATTTGACCCAATAGACTAAACCAAATAGGTTGGCTGCTCTTTACCAACTGGATCAGAGACAGCCCAAAGTCCAATTGCACTATAACCAATTTCAACAATAATCCTAACTAAAACAATGATCAATTCACAGCTAGGTAAAAGATTAACTAAATTACTGAATCAACACAAACTAATTAACCTGCACTAAAAAAACTAATCAAGAAGGAAATCAGAGGTTTAATTCTAAAACCAAACAAACGGGAAAACAAGGTTAGTGAATAGGTTTCAGGAATTTGAAAAGAAAACTACAAACGACCAGAATTAATTACCAATTCCAAATTAATCTAAAGGAGGGACAACTAAACCTAAACCAGAAGCTAAAGTTGGTCAAGGCAAACAGAAAAGTAAGGACGAAGGTCAAGAGATGAAATGAACAAAAAAAGAGAAACTTACCAAGCGAACTCGAAGCACTGGTTCGATCCAAAGCAGTGACCATCACCATTTTGTGCCACAACCAAATAGGAACGACCCGAAAAAATGACTTGCATGCGGGAATCCGTCCTTAGGATCTTAGGGCTCGATTTTTTATTTGAAATTCGAGGAGCTACAGGGATGTTCGAAGGACTATAAGTGGGGGATTTGGAATGAAGGAGAGACGGGGGTACAAGGGTCTGATTTTGGGGTGATTTGGTGGTGGCTCCGCCACCAGAGAAGTTGTGGCGGCGGTAGGGTTCTTGATTTCAACTCAATATTCGACGGATTTGGGTAGGTTTTGAGGGAAATTGGTTGTGGATTCGAGATGGGGAGGCAAAGGAGGGGTTGTGTTGTAATATTTGTGGTCATTGAACGTCGGCCGCCACCGTAGGCGATTTCCCACGGTAGCAGGCGGCGACAATTGGTCTCTAGGGTTTCTGGATGGTTAGGGAGATGAGAGACGGGGGAGGGGGGAGAGGGAGCATTTGGACACTTAAATATTAATGGATCCCTACTTCAGGACCGTTTGATCTTAAAACCTCGACGGTATTGATTTGACGAGGCCAAACAGAGTCGTTTGGGGTTAAAGGGGGGCCAGGACTAGGTCGGGAACCGGGTTTAGGCCAGGTTAGGGGCAGTTTGGGACGGGTAATAGGGGAGTTTAACTGGGCAAGCCCAAATGTGCTTTGTTCTCTTCTTTATTTTCTAATTCAACATTAAAGCCTTTCCTTTTTCTTTTTTTTTTCAAAATTAAACTAAAAATCTAAACTAAATTATAAAACAAAATTAAACTATCAAAAATGCCAATTAACCCTAAATAATAATTATCACAAATAATTTAAACAAATTAAAAGAAAAATCACCTAAAAGCAAAGTTAAAATTAAAGGTGCAAATTAAACCATTTTTATTTTTTTTTATAAAATGACTAATTGCTATAATTCTTAAAAAATATCAAATTAACTTCTAAATGCACATGGAACACATTTTTTTGTATTTTTTACTAATTAAAATGCACAAACAAAAATACAAATAATTAACAGAAAATGCCACAAAAATTCACGAGATTGCAAACACTGAAAGAAATTGTTTTGTTTTGAATTTATGAGAGTAATTCATATAGAGCAAAAATCACATGCTCACAGATACCATGCCTATAGGTCATTCTGAATTCTGTAACTCCCATGTAAAAATCATGCCTACAAGTCATTCTGAAATCTGCACGCATATGGAAATCATGCCTATACGCGTTTGTAAATCTGCATATGCATAAAGAATTCATGTTTATAGTCCCTTCTGAATTCTGTACATCCTTCATTCATATAGAAATCATGATCATATGACTGCCACATTTATATTGGAAATCATACCTATAGGATTGTTTAAGTCTGCAGATTCAATTGCACCTAGACATCATATACATAGGTCTTAAACAAAGTTCAGCATCTAGATATCATGTTCATAGGTTTAAAACAAGTCTTCTGCATTTTTATACCATGTCTACGAGGTTCAAAATCAACTAAGTGTAGAAAGCATGTCTATAGGAACTCATAATCGAATCTCAGCCACTTCATACGTGTATAGAGCTAAAATCAGTAACAACAGGTACTATTAGTTGTGAAAATTACAACCTTCGTTAAAAGCTGGCTTTCCCTTTAATAATATGACTATCCTTTTTAATCAGTACGTGTTCAGTTTACTTTAAACTTTATTATTTTGTTGCTTTCTGAATTCAATAAATACCATGCCTATAGGATCCCTATCCGAAATTTAGGCAAGCCTTAGGATAAAATTTATAGATTGAATATGTTCTATTAACTACAACCAGCAGGCAGCCCCGATTGGGGCTTCTTATCTAAACTATATATATAAATCAGTCTGCATTGACCTTTAAGTTCTTTCACGTTCAGTATTTAGTCAAACCCTAAGCAGTATGTGCAAGTCATGCTAAATTACGTGCTTCTTTGTTTAAAGGAGGTATATCTAAGCCCTTTTGCTTTCTATGTGCTTTCCCCCAATTTGTTATACATATTCTTTTGTGTCGCCTTAGAATTTTGTCTTCGAAACTACAAATAAGATGATACCCCTTCCCTTTAGGATTAGTAGTCCTAAATGCCTCCGGGACTGATAGGATTGTGCTGGGTAATAGCATGCAATAAGTAAACGAGATCATTTCACGCTTTAATACCCTAATGGGGTGGGAAGGGTAGATATGGATATGATGACCACGTGATAATGCCACGCGTAGCCCCTCATTGAGGAGTGATTACCGGACGTTGTGTGGGGTGATCCATATTATTAATAAACTTAGGACCCCCTCTTCTTTGTTTCTTATCTCTTTTAAAGAATTTCAAACTCTTCCTTTTAAAAAGAAAATCAGCCCACTTTTAACTCTTTCCAACTTTATATGTTTGCAAAACCTTATGTGAAAACCCCCTCTTATTTGAAGTTTTATTTGTTTACATGTTGTTTGCACCTAAGTTCACAACAATAATCTGGCGGGGAACCACACTAAGGAAGGGGTGCATAACACATTTCCCTTGGAATAATTTCGAGCCCTTACCCAATCTCTCGTTACTCAAATCAAACCCTCTTGGTGTCCTAATGCACCTTAATCATTAGGTGGCGACTCTTCAATTTAAACACAAATTCCCAAAAGGGAATGAGTTGTCCTCCCAAATGTCATTAACCCAATTTCACTTTAGAAAAAGTGGGCGCGACAGGGATCTACCAGAATCCCACTTCTGTAGTCCCAAATATAAACAAACAAAGGAGAACTACCGGAATTCCACATCCGTAGTCGCAATGTAAATACACAAAGTAATTAAATCACTTAGACATGGTTTCCTAAGCTAACAACAGACTTAATAGTTCAAGTAATAAGAACATGAAAGAAAACATACTAGTAATTACTTAATGAAAACCGGAATTTCAATAATTAGCACAAACACGCTCTCGTCGCCTCACGTACAATGCATTTCAATTAACAATAATACCAAATCCTAAGAGGGAGGTCTCCCCCACAAGGTTAGGCAAGCCACTTAACTCGAACCGGATCAATAATCAATCCGAAACCAAGCTTTTGCCACGAGTACTCGACTCCAAATGGACCAAATATATTAAATTCAATTTCATAATGTAAATAATACTTCAAGTAACTGATTCTACAAAGAAATTCTAGCCAATACGCGAAATTAGATAAAATAACCAAAATGCCCCTCGGGCTCACATCTCGGAACCGGGTAAAATTTATATTTCCAAAATCCTCACACTCTCACGAGTTCATGCATACCAAAATTAGACAAATGTAAGGTCAAATTCCCAAGATGTCTAGGTTTAAGAACTTTCTTCCAACTTTCCCCCAATTTTCATCTCCAATCCGAAATTAAGTGATGAATTCATGTTTAGATTGATAGGTTACAAGAAATAAAGAGTAACTAATTGTTACCCAATTGAAACACACCTGAGCCACCCGGGACCTCAACCAAACCTACCAATCCCATGACTTCATTCAAACTCGCTCCAACCTTCTGAACCCTCAAAACAACATCAAAACACCTATTTTTCATCAGATTCAAGCCTAAGAATTCCAAAAACTTTAAAAATATGTTTTCGATAAAAAAAGTCTATCAAACCTTGTCTGAATGACCTTAAAATTTTAAAACACGTCACATGAAACACTATAGAGCTACTCCAACTTCCACAATTTCATTCCGACCCTCAGATCAAAATCTCACTATCGAACTGGAAACTTCCAAAATTCAACTTTCGGCATCTCAAGCCTAAGTTAGCTACAGACCTCCAAAACACAATCCGAACACGTCCCTAAGCCTGAAATCACCCAACGGAGCTAATAGAGACATCAAAAACTCCATTCTGAGGCTGTCTTCATATTGTTCCAACTACGGTCAGCTTTCCAACACTTAGGGTCTCATTTAGGGACTAAGTGTCCCAAAACTCTCCAAAACTCAAAACCGAACATCCCGACAAATCAAAATAACAGAAATAAACTCAGGTAACGCTGTTAATAGGGGATTGGGGCGTTAATTTTTAAGACACCGGTCGGGTCGTCACAAGCAGCTTCAGAAAAACCTTGCATCAGCTTCCCGAAAAGCTTCGCAACAACTTATTTCTTCTATAAAAAAAGAGTCAAGACAATTTATTATGTCTGAAGTTAAAATAATATATCAATCTTTATCTATATTTGTGTTTAATTTATTTATATTACAGTTTTTATTTTATAATCTATATTATATTAAAAGCACGAAGGCCCTTAGCGAAATTTCGTTCGCTTTTTTTAACCATTAAAAATAGAGTTTACATTGGATAAAATAGTAATTTAGTTATTTTACTAATATGTAGGAATACTCATTTAATTATTTTCCTTATATGTATGAATACTCATTTAATTATTTTCCTTATATGTAGGAAAACTCATTTAATTAATTTTAATACTTAGGACTACTAAATCAACTAAATTTTATATATTAAATTCTTTCTTATTTGGATTATGTAGAAATTTTTTATTTTATATAAATTTTTACACTTAAATTTTATATAGATGGCAAGAAAAGGAAAGAACTAAAATTACTAACCAAATAAGACGCAACCGCTTGGTATTTAGAAGTTTATCCCTTTGAACATATAAAAAAAAATTCAATCAAAAAAGAAAGAGGACGTACGACGTTATTGGCAAATGACGGAGTATCTTTTTTTTATGTTTTGATTTAGGTAAAACTCTTTTATATACTACAATACTTTAAAATATAAAATTATTTTGCACTCATTTGATTTTCTTACGATTTGACATAAGAATTTTCATTCGGTAAAATATAATTATAATCGATTATTTAAAATTTGGTATGACCTAATATTAAGAATTTAAATAAATAAATAAAATTATATTTTATTAATGGAAAATAAATAATAAAGTATTTGGAATTTCTAATTAGAAAAAATAATTAATTTCATTATTTTTCAAATTCCATCATACAAGTAAAACTATCTTCAGGTTGACAACATTCTTGATTTAAATAGATATATTTCAATAAAAAAGACCGCCAATGATGAAAGAAATTAGAAAATAAAGTCGAATCAATTATAATTATCTTTTATTATTGAAAATAAATTATTAAGTATTTGAAATAGCTAATTAAAAAAAATTTCAAATTCATCATACAAGATAAACTATCTTCAGGTTGACAAATTTTTTGGCTTAAATAGATGTATTTTAATAAAAAAGGCCACTGATGATGAAAGAAATTAGAAAGTAAATTCGAATAAATTATAATATATTATTAAAAATTAACTTGGCTAAAATTCAAAATAGAAGAAATACGAATGAAATAATAAGTATTCAAAATAAGTTAGATATTTATTATTTTATTTATTTTTCATCTATTCAGTAAATGGCCCTCTAAAGATTTGTTTATACGTAATAAGTTACTGGTTGTAAAATACACATTCAGTATTAGTTAGTTTTAGACCTTATATCGTTACTTAATTGTTCATTTTTTCCTATAAACTATACGACCTAGCCCTTCATTCCAATAGCTCTAAAAGAAAGAGACATTTTTTTTAATTAGGTTAATCTGATGATTGTTTGAAGAATTATAAAAAATATATAACAATTTTGATCATGTTAGATTTAATATTATGTGCCATATATGACTACAATATTTGTAAGCTTACTCCAGAGGATACGCCCTTCAAATGAATATAAAATATATGTGCTCAATTATTTTACGTGCGAATAAGTTTCTTCTAAGAACTATATGATGATTATCACGACCCAAACCCAGACACGGTCGTTGATGGCGCCTATCGTATGGACAAGACCAACCAACTGAACCCAATTCATCCTTTTTAATAATTAAACAATACATAAGCAGTATAAATACGATTTAATAATATTAATAATTAGAGGGAGTACAACCTAATACAGCCCAAACCGGGGTGTCACAAGTCACGAGCATCTATTAAAGTGTGAATACAGTTCTACAAGGGCTAAAGATACAAGGAACATGAGTTACGAACAAAAGAGAGAGAAAACGATGTTGCGAATGCTCGCAATCACCTCGCTAAATCCTATAGCTCTGCCTCCAATCAGCCAAAACCTACTAACGAGTAAATAAATACCTGCATCTGCACACGATGTGCAAGGAGTAAAGTGAGTACTCCAACTCAATGAATAATAAAGGTAAATAATAATTGAGCAGTAAGAAATCACGTAATGAAAATTATCATGTTGTATAGAAGCAGTGTAAAACCTTTTGAGAAAAACAATGAAACTGTTAAATCTTAGATAACGCCTTGCTCAGTTTAAACCTCTTTTGACGATGAATTTTTGAATAGTTATGCAAGTAAATGCAAGAAACCTAGTATAGATAAGCACAGAAATCCGCCCCTCGGGCTCAGCACTCACTCAGTAGAAAATATCAGGCAATCAGGTAGATATCACATGAAATAGCAGGACTGTTGATTATGGCAGACAATTAAACAAGTAAACACATAACACAGTACGGATACCGCTGCAGCATGCAGCCCGATCCATTTATCGTCGACGGCGCTCACTGGGGATGTGCAGACTCCGGGAGGGGCCCCTTACGGCCCAAGCGCAATATCAAGTCATCTCGTGGCGTCAAATACAGGCCCTCAACCTCATGTCAGTATCAGTATAACATTGCTACGACGTGCAGCTTGATCCATATATATATATAGCTGCGGCGTGTATCCCGATCCAAAAGTACCTCAAAATACAGGCCCTCGGCCTTACTCAGTCAACAAAAATCACATAAGCCACTCGGGCAACAATAAATATGATGCTCAGCCTAAAATATTATCTAGAATATCATTTCAAGTGTTAAAGTAGAGTAAACATGACTGAGTTTTGAAAATAATGGAAAAAATACATGACTGAGTTCAAGTATAAAATCAAAATAGTGAGGAAATATCAACATTTATCCCCGAATGAGTTCAAATAGTTGACACAAACCCCAAATATTACAATCAGCCTAAGTCATGATGATACCGAATAAGTTTCAGTCAAATATATGGTAAAATCATCACTCAGGACGAACTATGTCACAGTCCTCAACGGTGCTCTACCCCACGCTCGCCATCTGGCGTGAAAGTTACCTCAATATGTCACTACGATGTGCAATCCGGAGTTTCAAACCCTCAGAACATCATTTACAATCATTACTCACCTCAAGCCGACCAAACCTCCAGCTTGCTATGCCCTTACCTCTCAAATCGGCCTCCTCGTGCGTCAAATCTGACCAAAACCACAATGAATACGTCACAATAGGCTAAGGGAACAAAATCCAAGCGAAAATAATTGAAAAATGTCAAAAATCCCGAAATCAGCAAAACTCAAGCCTTGGGCCCACTTCTCGAAACTCAGAAATTTTTATACTAACAGGTTCCTTATCTTTCCATGAGTCTATACATATAAATAACACCAAAATCGGAGTCCAAATGACCCCTCAATTCCCAATTTAAAATCTCAAAATTCCAAGCCCTAGTTCTTCAATTTTATGCTTAGTTTTCATGAATTTCTAGGTGGATTTCACCATAAAATCGAGTTTTAAGACCAACATTCTTACCTCAAGTTGATTCCTCATGAATCTCTCTTTCATTTTCTCCAAAAATCTCCAAAAATGAGCAGCCATGGGTAATGACCAAAAATCGTGGATGAAATGAAGTTATAACCTTGTGCCCAACACTGACCTTTCTCTATGCAATCGCGGTCCAAGGCTCACGATCGCGAAGCAGAAAATTTCGGTCTTTCAAAATAACCGTATGCGAACGTGATTGGGGCGCTGTGATTGCGATGCCTTTCATTCCAAACCTATGCAAACGCGAACCACATGATGCGAACATGAAGAACAATTCTATCGAGCCCCCAGATCCTCTTATGCGAACGCAGATTCTCCTATGCAAACGCGAAGCTGCACCATCTAACTCACTATGATCGCGAATGCCCAACCGCAAACGTGATGAACAAAACTCCTGCCTCCCAAATTCCTCTTATACGATTGTGGCCCAAGGCTCGCAATCGTGAATACCAAAATATCCCTGCAATAGCTAATGCAATTTATGCAAATTCTCAAAGTCCAAAACTTCCCAATTAGCCATCTGAAATCATCCCGAGACCCCCGAACCTCAACCAAGAGCACCAAGACCTCCTAATACATTATTCAAACTTGTTCCAATCATCAAAATACCTCAAACAACATCAAAACCATCAAATTACATCAAATTCAAGCCTAAGTTCTTTTAAAACTTCCGAAACATGCATTCGATAAAAAACACAACCAAACGACGTCCGAATGACCTAAAATTTTGCTCACGCATCACGAATAACATAACGAAGCTACAGAAGCTCTCAGAAGTCTATTCCGACCCTCAGATCAAAATCTCACCTATCAACCGGAATTCGCCAAAATACTAACTTTGTCAATTCAAACCAAATCCTTCCACATACTTCTAAAATGCGTTCCGATCGCGCTCCTAAGTCATAAATCACCTAACGGAGCTAGACAAATCATAAAAATTCCTCCGAGCTCATATACGAATAAGTCAACCCTTGGTCAAAACTTTCAAATTCAAAGCTTTCAGCTGAGACTGTTCTTTCAATTCATTCCAAATTTTCCTGAAAACCAAAATCAACGATCTATATCAGTCATAATACATTACACGGGGCAAGCCGTGCTTGAGAACTGGCGATAAAAGCGCAAAAGCTCAAAACGACCGGTCGGGTCGTTACATCCTCCCCCACTTAAACAGACGTTCATCCTCAAACGTACCCAAAGTTGTTCTAGAAGCCAACTAATAGCTGAATAACTTTACTATGCATACACCTGGGGGCATCCCACGTCACCCTATCTCATATAGGTTTGATATCGCATTGTAACTGAAATTTCACAATCCAATCTAGCCCACAAACCATAGAACCACATTTCCACTTCTAAAACCATCAATTCAATCAAAACCCCACACCTATACTCTGAATAGGCCCGAGCTAGCTGTAATAGCCCATGCCTTCAACATAAGATGCAATTATGTGATATACCTCATAACTCAACACATGCATCGATAACTTCCATTCACATCAGTTGCCCACAACAACCAAATACCGATAGAAAACCTCTTATTAGCTAAATTCTCATTCCAATACTTTCATGTACTGCCAGTGATAAATGAAACACGCAAAAACCATAACCATTTCTCATATCAACTATTCATGAGGCCATTTCTCCCCTGGCAATTACCCTAGTAAATTTTTGAACCAAACATCGATATATATCCATCAAACATGCTGAAAACGAATATGTTTGTGTTCATTACAGAACCCAACAATCTAATCTAATCCAGTACCATCACTCTGGTGACATGACGCATCAATAGGGGCCTAAGCCATAACTAGCATAATACATGCACCAATAAGCAACGGTCCGAGCATAGTCAAATCATGAAAATGACTCAAATGAAAGAGCTGTACCTCAAGCTCACCAGTACCACCACAACACAAGGCTGGGAATCCGTCTCACATCATAGAATAGAACACACGAATCTATCCTGCAAGCTCATACCTCCACATAGCTTCGCGGTAATGCACGATCCTATCCAGACACCGCTCCACCTAAAACACATCAAGTCACTATGCTAAAAGGCGAAAACCACGCACCATTTGACGTCTGGAACCAAAGCACATCATCATACCCATGGTGAGACAAATAACATATACCACGCAACCCGATAGGTATTAACCGATACTCCATTCACTGAGCAACACCTAATTACTCTTCCCCCTCGACTTCCCCTATGAATTCCCAATAAAACCGCACCACATATGCCCATAACCAAAAATCATAACATCTCACAACACAGAAAAGCAACTCATAGATCTCCCCAGATCACTAACAAGCTCAATAACGATCGAGTCAACCTATCCCTCAACAATGCAATTCGGGGCCAACCAAGCCGACTCAAGCTACAACACACATCCACATTGGCCTGCCAATGAACTCATCATCAAGGGAGCCTGAAGTTGCTCCTTCCACTACTACAACTAGTACCTGAGCCATATGATATGGTGCTCGGCACCAAATTAATAGCGAAATCCATAACCTTGCCCGACGACATGCCTGACCGTAAGAAACGCATTCGAAAAGTCCCTCAACACCGGAACTGAATCAATATGAGGAGCCTCAACACTGACACTCATCACAAAAGCCCAAATAAGAAAGGAAATTCCTCCCCAGCCGTCTGCCGGGTCTAGGAAATACAAAAAGCCCCAATAGAAAATAATCCGTCGAACATTGCCACTCAACCTGTGGCATTTTCCGACATAGCCAACAATGCCGCCTTATCGCAATAACACAGCACGGAGGTAACCAGACTCAACCCAATATCACATCCAAAATCTAACATACTAAGCGAAAAAAGATCCACTCGGGTCTTCAAATCCCAATAGTCGCTAAACAGTGCCGATGCACACGACCTACCATCACAACATAGCCTGAAAATGAGAACTTCCGGTCTCCAACCCAGGTAGCACAAAAATACCATACCTGATCCGAAATACCGCCATCTGAATGCATATCACACCTCAGGTGCCCAATCATTCCACTAAGGATATTATGAGATTTCCCTATGCCCTCAATCAAACTCGAATGTCAGTAGTCGATCTAAAAAGAAAGTACTGCAATACTATCGAAGTATCACCAGTTTAATCACATTACCCTTTCTCTTAGACATATACTCTGGTTAAATCATTTCCAATTAGCAGTACCATTTCCTTGATTATGTGAGACTAACCGTTGCCTAAGAGTTTTATGAACTTCCTTCCAGAACTGAACTGTAACCTAGCACACACCAGTCTGGGTCCTCCAGAACATATCACATATACCATGCGATCCAAGGATAACATGAAAATTTTTATCTCCCTTCCGAGCCACATATATCCACGCACTCAACTAGTTAAGAACTTCCATTTTTCCCATCTAGAAGAAAATCATTACACATCCCATGCCTTTCATATTCATAGAAAATGCGCCTCTCCAACCACGGTAGAAATCAACAAGAGCTCTCCCAATTTCGTTTGCTCAAATTAAACTGCCAGGACTGAATCCTTCTAACTAGACCAAGCTAAGCAAGCCATCAAAACCCAAGAGCATTGTTGCAAAATACCTATAAGAACCCACTACCTAGAACACATATAAAGAATTAATCATATCCTTACCATACCGATTCGGTCTACTATCAAGCTACTCCATCTATTTAAATTTTCTTCCGATTCATCATCAACTTGATATTCCCTCTTGTTGTAGCACAACAATGACTCAACCCAGGCCTACCGCACGAGACCCCAACATAAAATCACACCGACTAAGACCGATAAGCCGATGAATACTCTCTCAAATATTTCCATAAACACCACATTTTAGAATACTTTACTTTGAAGAACTTCCTGTGAATCTAGGTCCGTTGCCTCTACCTTCCTGATACTAATACATATAATCCCATAATTAACATAGAAATACCACAAGTCTTGACTTCTTCCAATAGAAACTCGGTTTCTAACCACATATACAAATTTGAGATACCTAATTGCTACAAGAAGCATCTTGAAAACATTAGAACCACTTTTGAAAGTCATTCACTATATTCATACCGTACTTAACCCGATCAACAAAATTGAAAAACTAGCGCCTCATTGGTACTTCTGACACTGCAACACATTACCTTTCCTTAGTAAAAAATTTCCTTTACTCGAGCCACCCTCGGGCTCAATATTCGCAACCAGAACTGATTCACCACACGCCTCAAATCGGTACCAACATAGCGCATAACCGAGCAATCAACTAATCAATAGCAAACTCCCCCACTTAGCTCGAAAGCCATAGATCATAATACATTCAACAACTCATAACACTAATACTCTATTGATGCCACAATACCATATATAGATTAAACTCAAATCCTTTATAAGCTTGTGTAAACACAAATCGTCTACTACTTTAAATCTTTTGCAAATCTCGCAACAATTAAGCCCACTCTCTTAAGCGACCCGAAATTTCAACACGTACTTTTCAATTACACATGAGGTCATCTAACATACACATAGGGATCACACCACTTCAGAATGCTCCGCAGGAGATGACTGGCCTACTTCGCCTCAATACAATATTTCTGTATACCTTCCACCGTCATAAACAATCTGCAGTCACTTAGTCTCCCTGAGTCTGAACTCGTATCATAACATGAAATTTACTTCACTACTGACTAGGAAACATGAAAAGATTCTTCACACGCCTATAACTCAGGGCCATACCTCGAATCATGATGGAATTCAAGCACCTAATAGTTCTTCTATCCTCCAGCAGATCTTTCTCGTCGCTTTCCAAATCATATGGATATAACTTGCAATACTTACATACTCGACACATAGCTATCCAGCCCTCACTCCCACTAATAGGGACAATGCCGAACATATAATTTCAAAATGCTTACTCACATAATCAACACCCCAGTGCTCAAGCCATAGGCAAAGATCCGGCCTCAAGTCCTTTAGACTGGCCCAACATCAAACTCACAGGGATCACATCTCGCCCCTCGAATGGGGAATCACAAACCATCAAGGCACATCTGGTACTAAGCGCTCATGCGCACATACGAATGCGTGGAAGGAATTTCTAAAGTTACCTTTCAAGATAAATTAGGGACGCATGATAAGAATTCAAGAATGCAAAGTTTTAACTAAAGGTTCTGCAGCCTCTCGAGGATAAATACAGACGTCTCTGTACCAATCCACGAGACTCTACTAAACCTGCTCATGACTTGTGAGACCTACGTATACTAGGCTCTGATACCAATTTGTCACAACCCAAACCCAGACAAGGTCGTGATGGCGCCTCTTGTGGGGACAAGGCCAGCCAACTAAACCCAATTCATCATTTTTAATAATTAAACAATTCATAATCAGTCTAAATACGATTTAATAATAATAATAATTAGAGGGAGTACAATCCAACACAGCCCAAACCAGCGTGTCACAAGTCACGAGCATCTATTAGAGTGTGAATACAGTTCTAGAAGGGCTAAAAGTACAAGGAACATGAGTTATGAACAAAAGAGAGAGAATGATGCTACGAACGCTGGCAGTCACCTCGCTAAACTCCTATAGCTCTGCCTCCAATCCGCCAAAACTTCCTACCGGGTGAATAAATACCTGCAGCTGCACACGAGGTGCAAGGGGTAGAGTGAATACTCAACCTTCGTGAGTAATAAAGGTAAATAATAACTGAGCAGTAAGAAATCACGTAAGGCAAATCATCATGCTGTATAGAAGCAATGTAAAACCTTTTGAGAAAAACAATGAAGCTATGAAATCTTAGATAACGCCTTAGCTCAGTTTAATCCTCTTTTAAAATGACGTTTCGAACAGTTATGCAAATGAATGCAAGCCAACTAGTACATACAAACACGGAAATCCGCCCCTCAGGCTTAACACTCACTTAGTAGAAAATGCCAGACAATCAGGTAGATATCACATGAAATAGCACGTCTGTTGATAATGGCAGACAATTAAACAAGTAAATGCATAACACAATACTGGTACCACTGCGGCGTGCAGCCCGATCCACATACCGCTGCGGCATGCAGCCCGATCCATTTATCGTTGATGGTGCTCACTGGGGATGTGCAGACTTCGGGAGGGGCCCCTTACGGCCCAAAAGAAATATCAAGCCATCTCGTGGCATCAAATCCAGGCCCCCGGCCTCATATAAGTATCAGTATAACATTGCTACGACGTGCAGCCTAATCCACATATATATATATATATTGTTACGGCATGTATCCTGATCCAAAAGTACCTCAAAATACAGTCCCTCGGCCTTATTCGGTCAACAAAAATCACATAAGCCACTCGGGCAACAATAAACATGATGCTCATCGCAAAATATTATCTAGAATATCATTTCAAGTGTTAAAGAATAGTAAACATGGTTGAGTTCTGAAAACAATGGAAAATACATGACTGAGTTCAAGTATAAAATCGAAACAGTGAGGAAATATCAACATTTATTCCCGAAGGAGTTCAAATAGCTGGCACGAAGCCCAAATATGGCAATCAGCCCAAGTCATGATGATAACGAATAAGTTTCAGTCTAATACACAGTAAAATGATCACTCCGGACGGACTAAGTCACACTCCCCAATGGTGCTCTAACCCACGCTCGCTATCCTCCGTGCAATTCACCTCAATATGGCACTACGATGTGCAATCCGGGGTTTTAAACCCTCAGAACATCATTTACAATCATTATTCACCTCAAGCCGGTCAAAACTACATCTCGCTATGCACTTTCCTCTCAAATCGGCCTCCTCACGCATCGAATCTGACGAAAACCACAACGAATACTTCACAATTGACTAAGGGAACAAAATCCAAGCGAAAATAATCGAAAAATATCAAAAATACCGAAATTAGCAAAACTCGAGCCCGGGGCTCACTTATCAAAACTCAGAAATCTTCACATCAATGGGTTCCTTATCTTGCCACGAGTTTATACATATAAAGAATACCAAAATTGGAGTCCAAATGACCCCTCAAATCCTAATTTAAAATCTCAAAATCCCAAGCCCTAGTTCTTCAATTTTAGGCTTAGTTTCCATGAATTTCTAGGTAGATTTCACCATAAAATTGAGTTTTAAGACCAAGATTCTTACCTCAAGTCGATTCCTCTTGAATCCCTCTTTCATTTCCTCCAAAAATCTCCCAAAACGAGGAGCCATGGGTGAAAAATGACCAAACATCGTGGATGAAATGAAGTTATAACCTTCTGCCCAGCACTGACCTTTCCTCTATGCGATCGTGGTCCAAGGCTCACGATCGCGAAGCAGATGATTCCGGTCTTTCAAAACCGCATGCGAACGCGAATGGGGCCCTGCGATTGCGATGCCTTTCATTCCAAACCTACGCAAACGTGAACCATATGATGCGAACGTGAAGAACAATTCTACCGGGCCCCCAAATCCTCTTATGCGAACACAGATTCTCCCATGCGAACGCGAAGCTGCACCATCTAACTCATTGCGATCACGAATGTGATGAACAAAACTCATGCCTCCCAAATTCCTCTTATGCGATCGCGGCCCAAGCTCGTGATCGCGAAGGCCAAAATATCCCTGCAACGGCTGTTGCAATTTCTGCAAATTCTCAAAGTCCGAAACTTCCCAATTAGAAATTCGAAATCATCCCGAGACCCCCGGGACCTCAACCAAGAGCACCAACACCTCCTAATACATCATTGAAACTTATTCCAATCATTAAAATATCTGAAACAACATCAAAACCATCAAATTACATCAAATTCAAGCCTAAGTTCTTCTAAAACTTTCAAAACACGTATTCGATCAATAATCCGACCAAACGACCACATCACAAATAACATAACGAAGCTATAGAAGCTCTCGGAATTCCATTCCCACCCCCTAATCAAAATCTCACCAATCAACCGGAATTCGCCAAAATACTAACTTTGTCAATTCAAGCCAAATCCTTCCACGGACTTCTAAAATGCATTCTGATCGCGCTCTCCTAAGTCATAAATCACCTAACGGGGCTAGTCAAATCATAAAAATTCCGATCCGAGCTCATATACGAATAAGTCAACCCTTTGTCAAAACTTTCAAATTCAAAGCTTTCAGCTGAGACTGTTCTTTCAAATTCATTCCAAATTTTCCTGAAAACCAAAATCAACGATCTATATCAGTCATAATACATTACACAAGGCAAGTCATGCTTGAGAACTGGCGATCAAAGCAGAAAAACTCAAAACGACTGGTTGGATCGTTACAGATCCTCTTTATTCCAAATCTCTAAAAAATATAATTATTTTTATTGATAGCCTTTTGAAGAATCATAATAAAAATATATAATAATATCAAAATTTAATTATCAAAAATAGATATATCAAAATCGTTTTAAATTCAGTATCTTGTTATAGGAATTACCACATTTTCGTATGATTTTTTCAAAAGATATACCCTTCAAATTAAGAAGAAGTACGTGTTCTCCAATCGAAATGTGTATCAATCATTTTACCTTTTAAAAATAAATTTTAGAATTGTTTTAAAACTAATTAGTTTCAAATATAATGACAAATGGAGTTAATCAATATTAGAATTATTTCAATACTAATTTCACTTAAATAATGATACGTCATATACTCTTTCAAATATAATTCTGAGCTATTCTCTGATGTATTTTACTAGCTTACTTTGTACCCTGCTTCTTTTTATTATGTTGAACGTAAAAATTTTATTGGATAAAAATTATAATTACAATTAAGTATTTAAAACTTGGGATGAATTATTATTAAGATTTGAATCAACAACAAAAAAAACCTCTTTAATGTTAAGAGCAATCCTAATTTACCAAAAAAGTCTTTGATTTAACTAGTTTGCGAAAAATTCAAATTATTCTTTTTAAAATTTATAATACAATAAATGATAATAGAGTAGTAAGAGTCAAACTGTTAAATATGCTGAACATTAAAAATAATAAGAACTAAACATTAGAAGAAAAAATATATTCTAAGTTAGTTACCATTAATTAATTTTTTTTTTGGTATTTGTTCAAATAAATGACAACTTCCTATACTTTTCTTTGTATAAAGTTACTTATCTTAAAATTTTAACCTAGTGTAGACATTTTAAAACTTAGCATTTAATAATTTGATTTACATATATTTTTTTCTTCTTTTTTTTGGATAAAGACGTATTGGGCCGTTGATTTGCATATTCTTTATATACACATATTTTATTGATTCAGGATACATACACTAAAACTAGTATAATGATAACTATATTTTCTTGGGAATAATGAGATAGGAGGCCGTTGGGGGATTAGTTATTATTTGTAAAATTAGTACTACTAGCTACTAGGTATACGTCTCTAGTTTCATAACGTTTTCTAGGGCGTTGGTCTATCATGGCAAGCACGATACCACTGACCAAATTGAGAAATAATTATATTATTATTCAGGAGAAGACACATCACCCATATATTAGCTGCATTATATCGCTGCTATGACATTGTATAATCGCACGGTAGGACGGAGTTAGAGTGTCGGGAGCAGTTTGGTCGAATCCGGTGGCTTTAATTCTTATTTTTTATTTGTCTAATAAAAATTATTTTATATATATAAAATTTAGAACATGATAACTTAAAATGATTAGACTCTTGAACCCATAAACTTGAATTTCGAGTTCGCCTATGCCAGCATGCGTGTATCATGTCCTCCTTCCATAGATTTTGCTAAATTTGATACTAAATTCATGCATTCCCCGGCTGGTATAGACGGATTTAAAATTTGAAATTTATGAATTACAGCAAAAACATCGAGTTAATGCTATAATAATAATTGAATTCACAACAAATATTTATAAATATTTGATAAGTTCTTAGTATATATATATATGCAAAAATTACCGGATGCATGAATTGATAATCAACCCTCTATATCCGCCCTGCCAGCTAGCATTTATTATACGAGTTTAACTTTTCTTTTAATAATCTTTATGTTTCAATTTATTTTAGCTTGTTTTATCAGATAATATGTCTTATTTTTCATGTTATTGGTTTTACTTTTGACAATCTTATACTTGTATGTCTTTAGGTAACTTGATAGTCGTAGATTTTCTTTTTTGGTATATTATCAATATATGTATTGATCTCCCTCCCCTCTCATGATTGGGGTAAAGTTGGTGTACACATTACCCTTCTCAAACCTCATTTATAGAATTATACTGGATTGTTTATTATCGGTATTGTTGTTGTAATATATGTATAGACCTGCTTATAATATACTTTCTCACCAAATATGTAATATATTATGTCTGTATACCATAAATGATGTTCATCCTCCTTTCTCTCTTTTACGTTGAGACTGGTAAAAAAGAGTAAGGAGGAATAAATATTCGGTCCCATTCCTGTGTACTACTAAAGGACATGACTATCCTTGGTATAGGAAATTGAATGTGCTTGTTTTTGTACTAAAATCCAAGTGTATGATTTATTATGAATTTTTTTCCTTGCATGTGTATAGTTATGGGTTACAGATTTTGGCAAAGTAATAGATATAGGGAAAAAGACAATAGTACAATAGCCCTGTCAAAGTCATTCATGTGCATTGCATAATTCGTAAGACTACTTAATATATAATTCAGCTGTTTTGTAATTTATTTATCTATACTATCCATCCCATTGAGAAATATTTCTTCAACAGGAGTAGGTTAGGACAACTTGGACATGTTTTTTTTGCGCACACATATACAAACATTTGAAACCAAAATACTACTAATGTTTTTTTGTACTGCTGGCAAAGGCCACCCTAATCAGGTAGATCAGACATGTACTACTCCCATATCTACTTTACTACTACCTGACGGTGGCTAATTGACCGGTTTGGTAGGATATGAACGGGTCAAAAAGGGTTAGCTGGTAGATAATATTAATAATCATATTATTCATGATTTTGAGTATAATTATTTTTTAAAGCATTTTTAATCTCTCAAATTCGAGGAATTTTTCAATTTGAGTATTTGCAAATATAAAAGTTAAACCAATTAATTATCCATTAAATATCTATTTTTAAGTTGATAATAATATAAATCTTATATTATTATGTGGTGACTCTAACACAAAGTTACAACAGAAATCTAGAGCTAGGTGGATTGTATATGGTGACTCTAACACAAAGTACTTTCATGCTCAGATGAAGATAAGAACAACAAGGAACACTATCAGTTCTATATACACTGAAGAGGGAGTGAAACTGAATGATCCCTGGGCAGTGGAAGCAGAATTTGTTACTGGTTTCAAGAGGATACTGGGAGAGAACAACACATTTCTCCAATGTCCAAACATTGCAGTAATTCACAAGGGACAATGCTTAACGCTGCAACAAAAAGAAGACTTGATTCAACCAGTAACCAGAGAGGAGATCCTACAGGCAGTTAGGACTATGCCTCATGATAAAGCCCCAGGGGTGGATGGCTTCCCGATTGAATTCTTTCTAAGGCACTGGCAGGTGGTTGGGGAAGACATATATGAAGCTGTAGAAGAATTCTTCATCACTGGGCACATGCATAAAGGAGTGAGTAGTACTGCACTCACACTAATTCCCAAGGTGCAGAATCCAACTACTGTAAAGGATTACAGACCAATAGCCTGCTGTCCAACACTTTACAAAATAATTACCAAAATCATTACAGCAAGACTGAAAGCAATAATAGACTGCCTAGTTGGAAGGTCACAGTCAGCCTTCATTGAGGGTCGCAACATTGTCGACAATATATTATTCACACAGGAGCTACTCAAAGGATACTCTAGGAAGGGCATTTCCCCTAGATGTGTACTGAAAGTTGATTTGAAGAAAGCCTACCACTCAGTGGAATGGCCATTTCTGAACAGATTACTACAAGCATTGGGATTTCCTAGCAAGTTCATCACATGGATTATGGCATGTGTCTCATCTGTAGGATATTCACTCAACATAAATGGGGGAACAGCACCCTTCGAAGGAAAAAGGGGTTTAAGACAAGGCGACCCGTATGTCCCCATACCTCTTTGTTATAGCAATGGATTACCTAAATAGAGAGATGATGCAACTGATGCTGAAAAAGAGTTCCAGTTCCATCCGCGATGCAAGAAGTTGAACATTGCACATGTATGTTTCGCGGATGACCTCCTCCTGTTCTGCAAAGCTGACCTTCTGTCAGTGAAGCTGCTGAAACAGACTCTACAAAAGTTCACAATGGTCTCGGGGTTTCAAGCAAACGCATACAAGAGTGCTATCTACATAGCAGGTACTTCACATGGGCAAAGAGAGGCTATCCTCCAGCTGTTAGGCTTCTCGGTTGGCCACCTCCCATTCAAATATTTAGGAGTACCTCTGGACTTGAAGAAACTAAGCGTAGCTAACTGCTGGCCTCTGGTGGAAAAAATCACAGCAAAAATAACATGCTGGTCTTCGAGACTTCTATCCTATGCTGGCCGACTGCAACTGATTAAATCAGTACTTTTTGGAATTCAAGCCTACTGGTCCCAAAATCTTTCTGCTGACCAAGAAGATACTCAAAATGACTGAAGCGATATGCCGGTCTTACCTCTGGACAGGAACAACTGCATCCAGAAAAGTGCTGGTGGCATGGGAAACACTTTGTATGCCTTACACTGCGGGGGGACTGAATATAATAAAATTAGGCAACTGGAACAAGGGTGCGGTCGTCAAACATCTCTGGGCATTGACCAATAAAAAGGACAGTCTATGGATAAAATGGGTGCATGTTTATTACATCAAAAACAAAAGCATTGTGGATGTCCCTGTGCCCAAAGCCGCGGCCTGAGCAATCAGGAAAATCTTTGAATCGAGAGAACTAATACTTGGCATCACAACCCTTCAGGGGAACTTGGATAGTCGACTCAGGCAACTTCAAAATGGGAATGAGTTTAGTATAAAGAAGTTATATACTCATCAAATCCCTCAATATCGCAAAGTCCAATGGAGAGCCATCATACTGCAGAAGCAACTCCACCCCAGGTATAAATTTACTTTATGGCTGGCGCTGCACAGAAGACTATCTACTGTGGACAGAATACAGGAATATAACAGTCTGGTTCCGCAAGAATGTGTGTTCTGCGGAGTGTGTTGTGAAACGTTCGATCATTTATACTTTGAATGTAGTAAGACTAACGAGTTGTGGAATCGGTTATTAATCTGGTTGGGTCATAAGAGACCCATCTCCAATTGGGATTCGGAATGTGAATGGATTAACAAGCAAGCGAAACGGAAAAATGGTATAGCTGGAATCACTGCCTGTCTGTTTGGAACCATGGCTGCACTTATTTGGCGCGAGCAAAACAGAATGAGATTCCAGGGTGGACACTGGCGGACAGATAAAGTGTGCAAGGAGTTGGTAATACATATCCACGCGAGAGGCGATTCAATTCACAAGTGGAGAAATGTACTACGAACATTAAACCATTACCCATTGATTTTAATCTTGATTGGCTATGTACACCATAGTTATTTAGAATATTTGGAATAGATGGTCAACATCTGTCATGTACTTGATTTGTGAGATTTGGAATGAAATATGCTTTTACTTTAAATATATATATATATATATATATATATATATATATATATATATACTAATTTTTTAGTGGATAATATAGGTGGATAACTGTTTTTATATTAATTCTGCCACCACTACTAGTGTCTACTCATAAGCAAAATGACAGCCCGATGGACTAAATTCGCGCTATTCACGGGGTCCGGAAAAAGACTGGATCGTAAGGATCAATTGTATGCAGTCTTACCTTGAGGCTCTTTTCACGGCTTAAATTCGTAAACTCCCTATCACATGGAGGCAACTTTACCAGTTACTGATTATAAGCAATGAAAACATAATCATATTAGAACTTACCTTCAGTCTACTATGAATAAAATAGCTGGCCATTGAAATTGTTTCTAAATGTTTTTCCTAATATCCATTGATGTACAATTATGTTCAACAATAAGGACACAAGATAAAGCTAGAACAAATACATGTCTATCAAAGAGTCATTAACACAAAAAGCAAAAGAGAAATGTCCCCTTCAGATCAACAAGGCAGCTCTTCCTCCAACTACTTTTTAGGATGAATAGGTAATTTCAGAGTATAATTGTTAATACCCAATTTTTTATTATATTTTTAAATATGTAAAATACCATTAATATCAATTTATGCATATATAAGTATATCCCAAGATTTTATTATTTTTTCTTAATTTTTTATAGATTTTTAAATCAATTTATTACTCTATTTTATCAATAAAAACTCTATAATTGTCCACAAAATTATTTTTCTGGTGATTAATTTTTTGTATTCTCATATTTATATTAAAATATAGTTAAAATAATTTTTTCATATTTTTATAAATTTATTTAGTATTTTTTAAGCTAAATTACATATAATCGCAATATTAACCTATTTTAAGATTTAATTGTATTCATAATTATAAAATCAACTACAATATTTTAATTTAATAATTATATATTATTAATTATTTTAGTGCCTTGAATTTATTTCCAAAATTTTTTTTACCATATTTTATAAAATAAATAAGAGAAAAGTACCTATTTAAATGCTAGCCCCGTTTATTTCAATTATAGCCCTAAATTAACCCCCCAATTGAACCCAATTTCAATTTAAAGTATCTAGCCCAATTTTTAAAATTACCCGACCCACGACCCTTCTATATAACCCGCCCGGATCCCCGTTTAATCCAGGTCGTTCATCAAAATGATCGACGACCACATTTTAATCTTTCTTTTTTAATTTACCCTTACCTCCAAACCCTAAACACTTTGTTTCTCAAGCCGCCTTTGAACCCCCTCTATCTTAATTGTCTATCGAAGCTTCTCAAACCCTAGCCGCCTTCCACTACTTCCGCCCTAAAAGGCATCGGAATCCATGGCTTCCAAGGATATGGAGGTTCCATTCCTGCCTCTTATGGCTCCTAGATGCCTGGTTATTATAATATCGAGGTCTAACCATGAAGAAGCTTGGTCCAGGCTTCATTTTATTCGAGTTCTATAGCCTTCTCCAGCCTTGCTCCGGCACGTCATGGTTGTTCAAGCATGATTTTGACTTCTCCGGCTTAGATCAGTGACTTTTCCAAGCCTTTGTCACTACTGGGGTTCTTCTGAAACCCTAACCCTTTGAGGGTTTTCCGATTTTTTTAGATCCATTGTATATTTGTGTTTTTCTCTAAGCTCTTAAGCATTTTTCTCAAAGTCCTTTCAAAATCATTTCTTTTTCTGAACTAGGGTTTTTCTCAAATATTTAGATGTTTCTCTGATTTTCTTTTCTTTTGTGTGTTTCCTCTATTGAATTTTTCTTTGCTGTGTTCTTGTGTGTTTCTCCTACTATATTTTCTCCTATTGTGTTCTTGAGTGGTTCTTATTAAGTTTCCTCTACTGTTTTCTAGTTAAGTTTCTTCTAATACTTCTTAATCTTCTCATATTATCCTCATCAATCTTTCTTTGCAGTATGTTTCGTGTTAGTCTCTTATATTATATTTTCTTTGTGCTCTTCTATTGTGTTTCGCATGTTACTCTTCTATCATGTTTTTCATGAGTTTCTACTGCTGAAAGGAACATGTTAAAGGTTTCAGTTCTGAGACGTCTGAACTTGTTTCGACTTAATTATTTGTCCTCTCATCTCTGCACTCGTTTGATGGTAGAAACCCTAGAATTTGGGGGTTGTTCCAGGATTGGAAACCATTGGCTATGTGATTTGCTTGAACCTATTTCGAGTCTCTGAACTGAGTTTTGAAATCCTTGTTTTTCATGTGATTCTAACTTTTGCTAAACTCTTCTAAGGTCTTTTACAGTGGATCTTTTGCATGCTACTAGATGCTACTTCTCTTCTACATTGCTGACCTATGTGACAACCATGCTCGTGTAGTCTATTATCTACTAATTTTTTCAGATGCACGACATCTTCTTTCAACGTAACATGATTGTATACTCTTTATATGTGATGAACTTCCCTCTAAAATGGTTTCAAATTTGTGATTAGTTCAGAATTCCTTCTGAATAGGTCTGATTGTCTTTCCTTGTTTGCTAAGTTCCATGTGACTCGACTTAGGTTAAAACCTTTCTCAGCTTTTCTGACTTAGGTTAGTGTCAGTGTTTTTCTGTACGAAATCTTCCTCCTCAATATAATAGTAAAGGTCAAGTCTATCAATTTTTAAGTTGGAACTGCAATATTGTGAGTTAATTTCTTAGATGGTTATTTAATTTGATGAATTTTTAGGTAAAAATACTTTTCTTTATTTTAGGACAAAAAAGTTATTAAATTATTTATTTATTTCTCCAAAAGGCGTACATCACCATAAAAGCTACTATTTATACGAAAAGATAATTTTACCATCCTTAAATTCTAGTTAATTATCCCTCAATGAAATTACTTGAGTACTTTCTTGGTCTATCATTCTTATCGTTTCAATTTTAAACTACATCCACATTATTCAAGTAACAATAAATTAGATATGAGAAGTATTATGGTAATTTTAACCTAAATTTAAAAAATTTAAGTAGAATGTATCTCCTATTTCTTTCAAAATATTTCAAAAGAATATTTTATTAAATTAACTGTCGAAACTCGAACTAAAAGATGAACTTGTGGTATTTCTGTATGTATTATATCGTTTATATAAGGCGAACAAAAGTACAAAACTAAGATGGTGTACTCTTATCGTATTATTATTACTCTTCTATCTTTTTCCGTAAATGTTATTTTAAATAGTAAGCTTCATTTCACCAATAGATCAAAATATTACAGAATTGACCAGTAGCTGCTGATTAGCTAGTTTTCAATCAGTCTATATGAATTCACTCCCATAAGTACATTGCGCTTTATGAATGTTTCGTCCATTCGGCAGCATGTGTGTTGTCGGCTAAAACTTCTTATCTTGAACAATGAAGAATCATGAATAGACGTTGCCTTGAAATGCCATTTGAAGTTCTCAGCTACACATACGAGCCAGTAGCTACAAAAAAATCCAATTTTCAGACATATTTATTAAACACTACAATTAACTACAAACTGACTATAGTTAACTACAAATGACTATAATTATCTACAACTGACTACAATTAACTACAAACTGACTACAATTAACTACAAACTGACTACAATTAACTACAAACTGGCTATCACGTAACTGCAATTGACTACAATTAACTACAACTGACTACAATTAACTACAAACTGACTACAATTAACTACAAACTGACTACAATTAACTACAACTGACTACAATTAACTACAACTGCCTACCTAGCTTCAATAATACAATAATTTTTCAAATCAATAACTAACTACATACCTTCTATTACTTGATCTTTTCACTTTGAACTAGAACTTGTGCATAACTGCATAATTCTTCATTGCAACAACTATCGTCTTCTTGTCCTGGTACACTTGTCCTTCTTCAATACATGTTTGAGTATATTCAATTATTATTTCACTTTGATATTCCTCAATAGCTGGTGAAGATGGAATTTCTATTAACCTTAGTGATCCTGAAGAACCTGCAGACAATACATTCACATTGTAGTTTCATTGTAGATAAATGTCGTCAAATTGTAGTTGATTAGAGAACACAAAAATCTCAGATTTCAGTTTCGAAACAAACATACCTGTACTGATGCATTCATTGGTGATTGCCAATTCCATATTGAAATCTCTTACGCTAATACATAAGGGATACGAACCTAAGTTTTTATTCTCTTTTTTCGTTTCTATATATATACGAACACCCATATCATTCCTAATCTGCAACGGAGGATAATTATCATTCACAATGTATTTTATTTCTACAATTTTATCCGATGTATCAATCGATAATTGTTCTATAATTGTAGACTGGAGAATTCTGTAGCTTGCATTATCATCAACCAAAATGGCATCAACTTCAAAATCTCGGAATCTGCCATAGTTATCCCAATAACCATTAGATTTCAGCATTATCGGAAATTTTGACATTGTAGAATCTCCGTACTGATTGACTATAACGCTGTCAATTCTGATTTTCGGTATTTGATGTAGAAGAATGAGTGATTTCCGAAACTGAAATCTGGAAGAACTACAATTTTTATTGACAATCACGCTGTAAATTCTGATTTTCAGTATTTGATGTAGAAGAATGAAAGATTTTCAAAACTGAAATCTGGAAGAACCACAATTTGATTGACTATCACCCTGTAAATTCTGATTTTCGGTATTAGATGTGGAAGAATGACTATTTTTCGAAACTGAAATCTGGAGAGATTCGCGCTGGTTAAGATCTTTTACCGTTTTTGATTGACCATTTAATTGGGACAGAATCAAATATTAATTGGGAGCCTTAGAAACAGGCGCTATTTTAGGTTACAAAATCAGATTGATTTCGTTTGCTACATTTTTGGTAACGAAAACATGGAATATGCGGGTAATAACCAAACAAGGCACAATAATAATAATAAATTTTGCTATATGGCATATTTAGGTAAAAATCCCATAAATAAATCTGTGAGCTTTGGTGGGCTTGCCTAGTGCGGTTGTAGTTTGTGAGCTATTACTCAGTATACATCCATAAGATAGTGCAAAAAAAAAACAAGTTCAATTATAATAGGAGACTTTAAGACATAATTGTCGTTCTTCAACTTTTTAGCTATCAAATTCTACTTTAGCGACAAAAATAAGAAATAAAAATACTAAAGTAGACAGTAGAGCGGGACCGGAGTTGATTAATAAAGTACGATAGAGAAAACAACCACAAAAATGTACCTCACTTGGTTAAATTTTTATCATGTCGTTTAATAAAGACAAGACAAAAAGAATCAGGTCAAATGGAGAATTAGGTGAAATGAGGTTGTGACATCACGAACATGGACCCTGCTGATTCAACCTACTAAATTTTATCGGTTCGAGTTCAAAATTTTATAGCTGCTGCCCATTTGATTTAGTAAATTGGAGATTATATATTTGTACTGATTAAATGAGTTTTTTAATGCGTGTACAAAATTTGATAAACCCATATCTATCTTATATTCTGTGCCTCCCTACTCCCTACACTATCCTCAATTTGAGGCTTCTATCAGAAATTTGTAGGTGGTCCAGAAGTTCAGTGAAAAAGACTATTTTCGCCCAAGAAAATGCAAGAAAAATCCGAGTTCATTTTGGTCATTAAGATTTCCATTTCGATATATAGTATATTTTCTATAACAACGTTTCGTTATAACAGCTGAAAATTCTAAACAACTCGGGTTGTTAAAAGAGAAGTTTGATTGCACTAGGATCAAAGGTCAGAACTCTTCGCTTGATTAGAAAGCAAAATTACCATTGTGCATCAGAAAAAGATATTTCAGATAGGTCGATCTTACAATCAAACTAGTCCAACAAGACTTTCTATAACATAAAAAGAAGAATGTTTTCTGTCAAACTTCAACGTTTCTAATCAAATAGAATCATAATTATAAAATTTCTTCAACCCCTTAATTGATTAGATCACAACGTTCAGCAAGACCTTGGTTTCAACACAATGGTGGAATGCTTCAAAATGTGGAGACTGAACTGTCCACCTTTCTCTGTGGTGTCGAGCTTTGACTGGCCTGGAGGAGGCAACAGCTCAAAGTTCTGAACCAAACGTCCCAAAGTAATGCCAAGAATTGGCAATGCAAGTATAATTCCAGGGCAACTCCTCCTGCCAACGCCAAACGGAAGATATCTGAAGTCATTGCCATTGGCCTCAACATGCTTCTCCTCTTCAAAGAACCTCTCGGGTCTGAACTCTTCGGGTTTCTTCCAGTGAGCCGGGTTGTTAGCTAACCACCAAGCATTAACCAAGATTTTGCTCTCTGCTGGAATATCAAACCCGCCAAGTTTTGCATCGTGAAGGTTCATGTGTGGGACTAATAGAGGAATTGCCATACGGAGGCGAAGCGTCTCCTTGATCACAGCCTGAAGGTATGGAAGCTTGTGGGTGTCTGGTTCAGTCACTTGTACTCCTGGTCCAAGAACTGTATCAATCTCGTCACGCAGTTTCTTTTGGATGTGAGGGTGATTGACTAGCTCGGCGATACCCCACTCAATAGACCATAATGTTGTTTCAATTGCTGCTCATAATAATAGGTACGCATATTAGCTTAATCATCGAACTGTCAAGAACTCTATGCAACAAGCATAAACTAAAAAAGACCGGTGGGATAAGAGAATCTCAACTTTAACGCACCAAAAGGGCGATGCAGCGAATCTACATTGCACTGAGGACTACCAGAAACAACCTCTTTATCTTTTTAAAGATAGGGGTAAGGTCTGTGTACACACTGCCCTGCTGAGACCCCATTGTAGGAATACACTGGGTATTTTGTTGTTATTAACATGAGCAACAAGCTATTCTACTTGGATATCACCATAATTGATTATTTCGGACAAAACAATGATAATATGGACCTTTTTCTACGTTACTCCTCTATCATGATCATAATTAGCCATGACTTATAGAAAGTTAGGTGCTTTACAATGTGCACCTACAGATACTGCTCTACCCAAAACTCATGAAGAAATTGGTAGGTGGTCCACTGCACATAATATCTAACGATAAATCATTAGAAATCCCATTTTGGTTGTAAAAACAAATGTTCTTGAGACCCGATTCGGAAGTTTTCAAGTCCTACATATGACAAAAAAGCAGAGTATGGAAATGCATTCACTTATAAATTACACTTAGTATGACTAGAGGATCGTTAAAGATCACGTGACATCCAATTAATAGTGCTGTTATTCTCATCCAAAATGAACTCATAAGCATATAAACCAGGTACTCTTAAACGTTCTTTTCAATCTTTTAATTAGGAGATGCACATACTACAAATGATACTGACCAAACTAGGAAAAATTATTTTCCGTGAATTTAAATTGGTTTTTTAAAACGTACCAGCAACATTGATGTTTTCAACAATGTAAAGAACGTTGTCCTCATTGATCTCTCCCTTCTGTTGAGCCTCAAGAATGTGATCAATGGCACATTTTAGAGCATTGCTGTCCGAGCTCTTGGTATTTGAAAGCTTCCTGAGCAAAGCAATAAAATGTTACAAACTATAACTAAACATTCATTTCAATGAGTACTCAACCAAAATCAAAAGCTACCAAATAGTACCTCAGACCACTTGAATTAGTACTCAACCATACATAGTTGGGAAATTCAAACTCTTATCATGTGGTAAAGGGAATCTAAATGTTTATTTCCTCCCTTCTATATAATGTCATTCATAGTTTTCGCAGACCCTTAACGAGACGTTTAATTGCCTTTATCATAAGAATATTTCATCAATCTACCGATTGTATCTCATTAAAAATCTCACTGTAGTTATTACTCCGTTAATTGGAACAGTAAGGATATATCTGGGAAAAAAAAGTAATAAATGAATTTCATTCTCCCAAAACGCCAAATATTTGAAACAATTTAGTTTGCCAAAACTATGCATATTTAGACCAGAGGAAGTACTTCCTCCAAACATTTTTATTTGTAGCTTTAATCAAACAGATTTGGTTCAAAAACTTGTCGCTTTAGGAAAACAAGCAGCCATTAATTTTTTTTTTTCACATTCATGCTTACTCAAAAATTTAATATACCTTTTAAAAAAGACATTAAATAGTCTTTTTCATAAGATTATTAGGCTAAACTACTCTTTATTTTTCTTTAAAATCTCAATTAAATAACACTTGACTAATTGAAACAAGAAGAGCACATCTAGAAAAAAAGGTAATAAATGAATTCTTATTTTGTATAAAACATCAAATATTTGAAGCAATTCAGTTCGCCAAAACAGACTGATAATTAGACTGGAGGAAGTACTCCCTCCAATCCTTTTTATTATTTTGACCAAACAAATAGGTCAAAAATGAAAATCAGAAAACATTAATTTTTTTTCCCCAAATTCATCCTTATGCCAGATTTAGTCAAATACCCTTCTTAGATAATGCTATTGAATGATATTCAATCCAAAACTTTAAAGGACAACTAAAAACAAATCAGAGGCGGTACTATTCTGGAAATCCTAACTGCAGCAGAATTCAAACCAATTAAGAATTTTCACTACAATCAAGAATGTTAGGTCATTCCCAAAATCACAAAGATCTTTACAAGCAAATAGACCTCTTTTATCAGATGAGTAAAACCAAATGATAAAGGAATTGTACACAAATAGCCTGCCAGATTCACTATTTGCTTTATCTGGTCTGTATACATAGATTACAACAACAACAAAAAACAAAAAAGTAAAATCACACGGGTATACATAGATTACGTATTAAATATACACAGTGACACATGTATTATACATGAATTATACATATATTATATATTTGTCTGACTATTTTTAGTTTAAGAAATTAGATGTGCGACTATGAGAACTTTAGATTGTAAACTGAGGAAATAACAAATTAAGCAAAAAAAGAGAAAAAAGAAAACTTACTTTCTTTCATCAACAAAGTAATCTTTGAAAAGCTGCAGCCTCTTCTCCTTAACTTCTTTACAGATCTTCAAATAACCTCTCAAAAAAGGCCTCAAAATGGGAATAAAATCACCATAATTATACTCGAAACTCTGAGCCAATCTACTCCTTTCACCATTCAAAGCCTTAAGCTTAACAAACAAAGGATCATCTTCACTCTCAAATCTCGTATCAAACATAATCCTAAACATATTATTATACATCATTAATTGTAATCTCCTCCTTAATACAATCCCATTAGTAGCAGATTCAGGATTTTTCTTCACATCCTCAATTACACTTGCCACCTCATACTCCCACCCCCCTCTATACTGTTGCACAACTTTATTAGTAAAAAATGGTACAGTCATAATTCTCCTCATTTTTCTCCAATGTTCACCATATACAGTAAAAACCATATCTTGCCCTTTCCCAGTAAAAATATCAAACACAACATTTCTTGTCCTTGAACCAAATTCAACACCTTGTGTGTGTAAAACTTCTTTAGCTAATTCAGGAGATGACACAACAACTAAATTACGTTGTCCCATTCTTAACAAGAAAAGATCACCAAATTTTTTGGCATAATCAGTAAGATTTCTGTGGTTTAAATCATCACCAACTTGAAGCCAATTACCAAAAACTGGTACTGGAATTGGTCCTGGAGGAAGCTTAAGACGCTTTGATCGAAGTTTAGAGACAATTAAAGCGATTAAAATGGCAAAGAAAAGACCAATTAAGGTCTTCTCTAGTAAGTGAAGATCCATTTTAGACGAGAGAAATGATATTTTTGGGGGGAGAAATGGGTGTTTTGATACGGTTGAGGAGAATGTGTGTTGAGTGTGAGGATTTATAGAGGGAAAAGAAAGAAATAAAGGTGGAGTTAGGTGGAGAAATAACGGCGTTAAGTTTAACGGCGAGTTGAAATGGTAGATGGGGTTAGGTGGAGAAAAAGAGCAATGATGTGGTTTGGCTAGGGATGGGCATCAGTCGGTTCGGTTCGGTTTTGAAAATTATTGGTTTTGCATATTGATTATCGGTATACAAATAACATTATCCGATAATCAATCCGATAAGATATTGGTTATCGGTTATTGGTTTATCGGTTGGGTTATCGGTTTACCCGATAAGGTAAAATTAAAATTAAAAGTTGATTGTTGTTGGACTGTTAAAATGAGAAGGATGCAATAATGTTACAGGAAACATGAATGAAATAATGTTACTGCTTCTGTACAACGCTTAACATTGTGTACATATATGACCACCACTAAAGTATTCTCTATTACCGCTAAAGTTTTACGCATAAATTACTCCTAAAAATAAAATCAATCAGTAACTTCGTCGTTGTCTTCCAACATTAACAAGCAAACTTTGACAGAATTTAATGACTACACATACACAATAACAAAAAGTAAGTAATAAAGAATACATCTACACTTGCTAGTCAATTATCCATATATATGTGTAATATATTACTAAAAATTTAATAAATATTGAACACATAATTGCAAAAATACAACAACCGTCACAGACTTTGGATGAACACAAATTGAAGAGAAAAAAACTCATTGCATTTTCTTGGGCCAAGAATATACAGAGCATCAAATTCAGCATTGGTGTCAAACGAGAAAATAGGGGGAAAAGAATGGCTTACAATTACGGGCTCAGTTGGAGTGTGACTGCATGAGTCGTGAGGCGATGGCGGACTGGCGGTGGCAGAGTATGGTGAGGTCTGAGCCTCTGAGGGTGGGGACTGAGAACTGGCGTGAGGGTGAGGACTGAGGACTGGCGTGAGGGTGTGAGAAGCGGGCTTAGTACTCTTAGCTGAAAAACTTAAAATGAAACCCTAGTTCTAATATTATCAATTATGTTACAATGCACTAAGGATAAACTAGTAAATTTATAAATTTTTATTGGGTTATCGGTTTACCCAATAACAGAATTGCTAAACCGATTCCGACACGATAACCCAATAATTATTTTTTCTTTACCCATTAACAAACCATTAACCCGACAACGCAATACCGATAACCCAATAAGTAATTAACGGTTCGGGTTATCGATTTTACCCGATATATGCCCACCCCTAATTTGGCGAGCTCGTGAACTTACTCGAAACACAAACCAATAATATCTCTGTTTCAATTTAAATAAGATATTCTTTTTTATTAATCTATTTTAAGAAAAATAAATATTTTTATATTTAAAATACTTAATTTAAAATATTTTATTTTACTCGATTTATTCTTAATGAGAAATTTTTAAAGTCATACAAATATCATGACTCCATAAAATATTTGTTCTTTAAACTTTTAAGATTATATATTTCAAAAAAAAAAATTAAACTTTGTACAAAGTTAAATTATATCGTTTAATTTGAACTAAGTGATAATAAATACTAATTTGATTTTGAATCCAGTATTCATTAAATAAGATTGTATAAACTTTTGTGTAGAACTTTAACAATTTTCCATTTTAGTTTAAATGATGGTATTTAATTATTTATTTTAGAATTTAATTATCATGAACACGCATATTATTGGGCAAAAGACAAAGTACAAATTAGTCGGTCGGCTAAACTTAATTGTATTAGTTTGCCCGAAAAAAAATATATATATATATATATATATATATATATATATATAATACGCATATATACAAATGATATACATACATTTTATTGATAATTATATTTGAAAGCGGCTAATAATATATCCATATCTTTTAAAGAGAAAATAATGAGATTTTTATATAAATAACTGGTCGAATTTATCTAGATGCTGGTTATTATTAATTAAACAATTAAATAGAAGATTATTTAAGTTAATTCTTCTAAAAAAATGTCAATAGTACAACATAAAATGTAGACAATATTTCTGCACGTGTTGTTTGAGTTTCTCCACTTTTGCAAAAGATGTGTACGCAGCTTTTGTTTGTTCTAAGAATTTAGAAAGAGATTTCTTGGCCAAATGCGAGAGTACAGAGAACGTTTCCTAATTCTCCATCTCTGTCTTTGGGTGTGCATTTGACAAACAAGAAGACTATCTGAATACGTTAATGGGTAATTAAGAGGCTATAGTAAGGTTTTCTTTCTTTTAATTAATCATCTGATATTCAAAATTTATAATCGGCTAATTCATATACACGCTTTGCATAATTTGCATCGGGGCTTATTTTTTAGTTTTGTTATTGCATTTCAACTATTTTCTATTTTTTTTTATATTGTTATTATTTTTTTATTTCTGTCTGATCGTACTAGTATATTATCTATTTCCTTCTCTTCTTGTTTTTTCCGTCTTTTTGAGCTGAGGCTCTTTTGAAAACTGTTTCTCTACTCCATCGAAATAAAGGTAAGATTTATATACTACGTTTTTCAAACCCCACTTATAAAATTATACTGAATCGTTATTTTTTTGTTGTTGCTTTGCATAATTTATTTAAGGAGAAGGACTCTCTACCGTGTCTGATTTCTTAGGTACGAGACCAGATATGGGACGAGCTCATATGATATCAAATGTGGGGTTTATGTAAATATATTTGACTGGATACGGAATTTAAGAAAAATTGAAGATTTTTGAAATTTTTAGTTTTAAATAAGTCAAAAGGGGGCCAGAGTACTTGTGTGATTATAAAAGCTTCTTATTAAGGATATAATTGTAACTTTTAACTAAATTGTTACCAAATTTATAAAGAATTTATTCTTTTTGAAACGGATCAAAAAATAAATAAATTCATATAAACTGAAATAGAAAGAGCACTTGAATTAATTGAGTTAATCGTCTCTCAAATAAAAAGGTAGAGGTCACATCATTTTTGGTAAAATTACACAAGCTGATAAAAGCAAATTTGAGATTATAAAATACATAATAATATAAAGGTCAAATTTTGAAAAACTGATCTGAAACAAATAATTTAATCCCTATTCAATGTTGCTACGAACAGATGAGTAGTTGGCATTGGAAATTTGCAATTTCTTATTCTTTTGAAGTAGCCCAAGTACTGTACTATAATTAGTTACTTACTAGTTATTATATAATCTAAAAAGGTTCAAATGTTCCTTAGTTATTAGAAAAAGTTTTAAAATATCTTTCATTTATTTATTGGGTTAAGATATCCTTTCATCCACCTTTTTTGTTCACTTATGTCATTTGATCATTAGGTCAATACTTAACTAAAAATAATTATTATTATTTTTAGCAATGTAATGTTTTTTTATGAAGAAATTTTGTTTATTTCAACTATTTGGCAAATTTACATCATCTGTTCTTTTGAACTCTAGAACAGATCTCAAAAGTACAATAAATTAGAGACTCTACAACTGTTGTTGTTAAGCTAATATCCTATCACATAATGAGTGTTGTTACAACTGTGAATACTCGCACAAAGGATGACTATTAATGTTTTGCAGAATGGGTGACCATTTAGGTAGCTTCATTCCAGTAAAGTGCACTTGAAGTGTAATCTCCTTTGCTCGATCTTTGGCGTCTCTGCTCGATTGTTGAAATCTTCTGTTGTTCCTTTCCATCCAGATGTTGTAAACTACTGCTGCAAACACCACACCTAGGATGTTTTTTCTGGGATTTCAGCTGTTTACATTAGCAGTTAACCATTGCACTTCTGTTTCCCATGTGCCTGTCATTCTTTGATACTTCAACCATTATAACATACCTTGCCATAGTGCTTGGGAGTATAAGCAGTCAAAGTATAAATGGTCGTGTGTTTCTTCAATATCTCCTCAACACAAAATGTTGGATTGATTAACTTGAATTATCCATTTAGCTAATCTGTCAACTGTTGCCAAGCGTCTATGCAGTGCCATCCATAAGATGTATTTCTGTTTCGGGAGCATGCCAGTCACTATCAATAATTTTTTCCATCGAACCTTGGGATATTGTGGAGTGGTATGAATATATGCCTTCCTGATGCTAAATTGTCCATTTTTGGTACATGTTTGCATTCCTGTTCCATCAGTTGACCACCATTCTCTTTGCCAAACAATTTCCTAACTCGCCAGCTAGCTTGTTTAGGTATTTTCATAGTATTAATGTCTTTTTTCTTTATGTAGTGACAATGGATCCATTTGATCCAGAGTTTGTCTTTCTTAGACATTAAGGCCCAGAGTAGTTTTGATAGAGCTGCTTTATTCCTTCTTTCATAGGAGATAATGTTCAAACCTCCTGCTGCCTCTGGTTTACACAGTGTTTCCCAGGCGATTGGATTCCTATGACTAGTTTCATGACTGCCAGTCCACAGGTAACTCCTGCAAATTCCATTTACCAGTTTTATAATTTTTTTTGGAGTGAGGAATACTTGGGCACAATAAGTTTGCATTTCAAACAGGACGCTTTTGATTAGTTGGATTCTGCCAGCATAAGATAGGAGTTTGGATGTCCAGCTTCTAATTCTGTCCACTATCTTCTCTACTAGGGGCATACATTGTGGTGTTGTGATCTTTCTTGTGGATAAGGATATTCCTAGGTATTTGAAAGGAAAAGTGCCCTCTGTTAGGTGGAGATCAGAGCATATTTTCTTCCTGAATTCTGTTGATGCACCTCCTATGTATAAGGAACTTTTATCCATATTGGCTTGAAGGCCTTTTACCAGTGAGAACTATTCAAATTCATTCATCAATAACTTCATGGAAGTTTCATCAGCCCTACAGCACATCAAAAGGTCGTCTGCAAAGCATATGTGTGTGAGTTATAGTTTGGAGCATTTGGGGTGGAAATTAAAGTCTGGGTTTCTGTGTAGCTTCTTTAAAGATCTAGTTAGGTACTCCATGGCTAGAACAAATAAGTAGGGGGAATTATTCTTTTTTATAAAATTTTAGAAATATATTTACAAAATATTTTTATTTTTTTTAAACTAATGCACCAGTAGTCACTAATTTAGTTAAGTCTTCTTCTTTTTTCGGCACAAAAAATAATTTAGCTTTACAAAACAAATATTTTTTTTCAGTTTTTAAAGCATTTTTTTGTAAAATTGGAAATAAATTGTAAAAATAGAACATAAGTACTTTTGATAAAATATTTTCGTTTTTGAAAAACTGAAAAAAATATTGTCAACAAAATATTTTCGTTTTAGAAAAAAAAAAACAGTTTTTTAAAAAAACAAAAAAAAAAATTCTTTGAAAAAAACTGAAAAACGAAAATGAAAGGAAATGCTTTTAAGAAATGGAAAAAAAATATTTTTCAAAGACGAAAATATTTTATTAAATTTTTTTTTCTGTTATTACAATTTTTTTCAGTTTTTACTAAAAGCATACTTTAAAAAAAACTGAAAAAAATAAAAATAAAAATATTTTTTTGTAAAATTTGAAAGAAAAAATAAGAAGACTTTACTAAATTAGTGGACTATTGGCGCATTAGTTTTAAAAAATAAAATTCTTTTACAAAATATTTTTAAATTCTTTAGAAAAGAATAATAATGATTTTTCATTTAGCATTGACCTAATGGTCAGAGGGCATAAGCAATCTAAAAAATTGATAAAGGGATATTTTTAGATTGATAATGGATACTTTTAAAGTTTTTCTAATAGTTTAGGGGCATTTTGGATCTTTTTCCATTATATAATTGACATTTTAGTGATTTGGCGTTGGATTCCTGATATGATAGTTTAGTATTGGTTTTAATTTACCTAATTATATTTTCAAACAAAAGAATCGACCAACTAATTAGTTACTTAAATAATAAAATTGTTATCTGTAGCCCAGTTGTGAGGTTTATAACTCCAATAATTGATTAGTATACTAGTTAATCAATTACCATATTATTTAGGTGATAATCCGTTTTATATAAATTTTGACTTGAACATTTCAAAGAAGTAAAGTGTAACCAAATAATTGTTAGAAGTCTATGCCAGAAACGTACGTAATTAAATATTTATCCAAATATAACAATTTGATTATATAAATCGTGCCAAACATTATTACACGATCGAATCCATCTACGTCACCTAGTCATACTCCGTAATCCGTGTGCCTCTATATTTTGCTAAAACTTTTTTATTTGGAAAAACATTTGAAAAATAATATTGTGTAATAGTTATCTGCTTGATTAGTTATTATTAATTGTAACAATTATTTTGAAATGGAACAAGATTGAAAGAATATCATAGAAATGGAACAAAGAATGTACTACAATTTTGGTAATGACTCAATGAGGATATACCTTGATATGTATGTTCCCAAGAGAGCAACTTAAAGCTAAAAACGGCGTTGTTGTTATGTTTAGAATTTTGTTTCGCTTTCTGCAAAAAATGTTTTCAAATCATTGTTTGGTTATCAAATTGGACTAAATTTTTGAATTTTTTTTTTTCCTGTAAACGACTTTCAATTTTTTAAGCTAGTGTTTGGATAGTAGAATTAGTTGAAACTTGAAAAAATAATTTTGGAAATATTCTAAAAAAATAATATTTGAAAGTTGATATTATATTTGGACATGCATTTTATTTGAAAAAAAATTGAAGTTTTGTGAGTGGGTGAATAAGTTTCACCCAAAATCTACCCTAACTAGATTTTAGAAACTTGAAAAACAATTCAGAAAATTTTCAAAAATAGATCATTAATATATGAACAAACAATATTTTCAAAATAGATTTGAAAAAATGTTGCCAATATGGCCAACGGGGCCTAAGTAAAATGTATATTCAAACATAATTTCAAAACAAATATTATTCTTTAACTTAACTCCAAATATTATATTTTTTTAGATCATAAATGTTATGCCTAGACGCCTACTTAGGGTGTGTTTGGTATGCATAAAAAATGTGTCATCGAAAATGAGTAATTTTATCACCTATTTTCCCTTATTTGGATGGTGAGTACAAAATTTTTAAAAAAAATATTTTTTAGTGTTTGGTTAGAGTAGAAAATATTTTTTTTTATGTTACTCTCCTCACCCCCTTCCCCCAAGCCCCCATGTTTCCTTGCTCTTCCCCTCCCCCCTCCCCCCAAGTACACAACGTTTTCAGGACTCTATATTTTTACTAATTTAATTATTCTTTAAAAATTCACACAAACCTAAAAGAAATAATGTGATGCTTTACTTTTTTACTCAAAACAATATTGGATTTATGCTCCATAACTATAAACAAAATATTCTCTTTTGGTTGAGAAAGAAAGTACTCTTTCTATAACATGAAAATAAAATAACTATTTTATTTAAAAAAAAATAATTTTTCTACATCATGAAAAAGAAAATACTTATTTTGTTAAAATGAAAGAAATATTTTTTCTACATCATGAAAAGAAATACCCATTTTGTTGAAATGAAAGAAAATATTTTTTTAATATCATGAAAAAAGTACTTTTTTGTTAAAATAAAAAAAATACTTTTTTATATCATGAAAAGAAAATATCATTTGTTGAAATGGAAAAAATATATATTTATAACTTGAAAAGAAATATATCTATAGCATGAAAAGAAACAGTATCAATAATATTATTATTTTGGGTAGGGATGGGGTGAGTGTGGGGGTGGGTGAGGTAGGGTATGTGGGGTGTAGGGGTGAATTGGTGAGGATTGGGAATAGGGTGGAGAATGTTGAAAAAGAGTTTTGAAAGATATTAATATTTTTTCTTCTCTTGATTGGGAAAATATTTTCCTCCAATTGCAGGAAAATGAGTACAAAGGAAAATATTTTCCAAAACATTAAGTCAAGCAAACATGAAAAAATTAAAAAATATTTTTCAGAAAATATTTTTATACATACCAAACACACCCTTAATCATTTGGTATTTAAATTTTCACATTGTGTTTACCCTTAAAATTGGATAATAATTGAATTTGTATGCGGTTTTAAGCATGATATAACTTAATACAAATTAAGAAGACAAATTAATATTCAAATTGATGATAAAAAAAATAAATGCAAACCACAAAATTGAACAGCCTTAGCCTCTGAGTTTGATCACGCTCGAGCCAAGAAATATCTCAACTGATGTAGAACGGAACAACAAGATGATAAGAACTAGAAATAATCAGTATATTGGTTTCTTTGTGTGTGTTACAATATGTCCTACAAATGATCAGAACCCTCCTTTATATAGTAGGGGTGTTCCACTCTTGGCGTAATTCTATACAAGGTAAAAAAATCTCATGATTTTCTAATTAATCGACATCTTCTTGGTACGTGCCGAGATTTTTACCGTGATCCTTGACCGATTGTGAATATTTTGTCTTTTCATTATTTGGCTTGGCAAATTTCCCTCAATCTTGCTTGGTCTGTAGGTAACGAGCTCGACGATCTAATTTTGCACTTTGGTTCGATATAACTCGAGCTCGAGTTTTGACCTGCCATGTTTTAGCCTTGATTGGTCAAACAATGGACGAATCCAGTTTTAACCGTATACAAATAGTCCCCTTGTTTTTTGGAGAGAAAGATGATGAGAAACATTATGAACTTTCGAACCTCGCTCCGATAGATCATGACATAAGTGATAAAAGGTAAGTAGAACATCTCGTTGGTCCAGTCTCCAAGGCATTAAATGTATGCTAGTGTTGGTTAGCCACTACTGGTTTTGAACCGTCATTAGCAAACTATAATATCCCAACTTTTATTCGTTTAAATTTTATGTTCAAAAGTTTCTTCTATTCTTGTTCTTCAAGAATATCTTCACTCTCCAACCTTTGTTCACAGATTTCTTGAACCTTTTGCAACCACTAACCGCACCTTCTTAATTTCCTTTTCTTCGTCTCTGCTTTTAAAATGGTGAAAACTTCTAAGATTGTTCCTCATAAAGAAACAACTTCCTTATCATGATCTGCCGGTGATGGGATTGTGGCAGAACCACACCCTGAAGAGTTCGTTCTAGGAGGGTGCCCGATCGGTGCTGATTTCAAGATCGAAAAAAACTTCCTCAGTACCAGGTCTATGCGAGCCGATGTCGAGATATATATGTATGATCACTGATGGTCTTCTCCCCAAGGTCAAAGAGGATTGTAACTAGGCCAATAAACACGCGGTGGTGCTCTCGCCTGAGGAATCAATCACTACCCACATGGAGTTTTTTTTAAGTATTTACACTTACTCCTTCAGGTTGGATCCATTAGACTTGATCATTATTACCTTCTGCAAAAGGTATTAAGACCTTATTTGTTTGCACTTAATAGAGGTCTGAATCTTAATCATTCAGATCTCAGACATTAAGTGCGTTTGTTTTTAAAGTCTGGATCTTAATTATTCAGATCTTAATTATTAAGTGTGTTTGTTTTTTTTACTTCACAACCACCTAATGGGTCGGAATAGGTCTGTATGATTAAGATCTATAACAGAGACTTAATTTCATTAAGATGATATCACATATTCGTTATTAACTGCCTCCACCGCCTACCATTATCAACTACCACCATGTAACTACCATCACCACCACCCCCCCCCCACCACCTCCACCACTACCACGCCACCATCATCCTCAATCATAGCCTCCATTATCGACCTTCACCACCTACTATCTCCACCACTCCAACCATTATCATTCTAACCCAAAATCAACATTCATCCCTATCTTAACTACAACAACTGACCACCCCATGACTATCAACAACCACAGCCGGCACTAACCATCATTATAACTTACCACCACCCACCCACCACCTTCCTAAGTCACAACTACTACCATCACCCGACATTATTAATTATCACCACCAACCGCCACCATCCTCAATCATAATCACCAACACTGCCAATCACTACTAGCTACTAGTATGAACAACCATTATCAACCAAAACTACCACCAGCCACCGCCTCTAGTCGGCATTCACCCTTTAATCATCACCACCAAAAATTATCATATTTTATTAATAGAATATTAGGTTAGTTAGTATTTTACTTAAATTTTATGCTTGTTAGTTTTCAAATAAAGATAAATTTTATACATTCAGATGTTAAAAATCAAACAATCTTAATTATTTCTATTCAGATCTTAATACACATCTTAATATATTCAGATGTTTATTGAGATTCATATGCTTAATATTAATACACATCTTGATATTTAGATGTGTATTCAGATTCAAATGTCTTAATCTTAAAGAAAAACAAATGAGGCCTAAGTGATCCTCAGTCAGACTCACCCCTCTTTCTATAAACAAAATTGAGGAATGTGCCTTCACCCTCGATCATCTTATGTGCATGTACAATCCCCGACCCTATCGAGGGGAATAATAAAACTTGATCGCGGGGCTACTAGGGCCCCGTTCTCGAATATAGATGAGGATCAGAATACATGCTTGATGAGCCTATTTGTTCGAGTGAGGACCAAAGATTTGATCCTTACCGAGAATATACCATTTTCCGAGAAATGGAACATGAAGCACAAGTATAACTTCTCTTTAAAGATTTTATTTATTGTTTTTTCCCTTTCCTTCCTTCCTATTGGTGGTTTTGTGGTGTAGATGTGTCTCGGATGCCGAATATAGTTTCTCAACTCAAAGAGTGGGTCGAGGGTCTGGTGTCACAGAGACCATATTTTGAGCGCACATGGCACGAATTGTCGAAGGGTCGGTGGGAGGCCCGTAATTATGGTAATTTTTCTTTTTTGATGTGATAATTTTTTATTTCCTTCTTGTGCTATCAAATTCTTACTGGATCTGTTTTATTTTGTAGGTCTCCCCAAAGATGTTGCTATGAGGCCTCCATTCGGTGATGAGGATGTGCCTCTCGAGTCCCCTGTTCTGAGGCAGGGTGATGAAAAGAAGAGAAAAGGGCCCCGAACTCGGAAAATAAAAAACCAAAGAAGAGGTCGTGCAATCCTAATGGAAGCATCGGCGCTCTATCCTTGGACTCAGTCCAGCGTCTAAGGGACGAGTCCAAGAGAATAAGAAGAAGATAAATCCAAATTTGTGGCCCACGTGCGGGCAAGTGTCATAATACAAGGGCCCTCTGAACCAGCGGGTGCTGAAATTGAACCTTCACCACATTAGGAGGTCGATGAGGGAGTTTTAGCCAAAACTCCTAAACCAGAAGGGGGTGAGGCCACTTCTTCCTAAGATAGGGGGATCGATTGGAAGACCGGGATAAATACTTCTCGAGTAAAGGAAAGTGCCCCGAAAGATGCGCTTGGGGCGATCGACCTTACTAGGGGGTCTCCTCAGTTCTCAGATGTCATGATCCATGAGGCCGGCATGCTAGAAAGTTGTCCTTATAAGGGACCTTAGAGGGCTGCAGATATCCACAACTTCTTAGATGGGTTAGAGTCAGCTTCCCCAAAGGACGTCACTGGGCTCGAAGACTTGCCGGTGCTAAAGAAGGTACTATCGTTGGGAGCTAGTGGGTCTTTCTCGAGCTCAAAGTTAGTGGACTAGTCCCCGAATCTGAGTATTTACCCTTACCGAAAGCGGCCAATAGTTTTCTCTATCCGAAGGATGCCCGGGTTTTCTCTGCCCAAGTGGGGGTCTCTAACTATCTTCGGTGTTTAGTGACCAAAGAGTACCAGGTCATGATGGACAAGGTGAAAATGCCTGCCTATTCAATTAATCTCAATAGGCATCGAATCGGGTAACTACGAGTATCTTTTTTTGTTATATATTTTAAACATAAAGTTGAAACAATCATAACATCTTCCTTTATGATTGCAGGTCTCCCTATTGTAGCATGAGACTTTTTCTGATATTGGGAGGAGTTAACCCAACACGAGGCCAAGGTTCGAGTGCTTAGTGAGAATATGGACACCTACAAGCTTCTTAGTGAGAAACTTCAGGCCGAGTTAGAAGTGGCTTAGAGGGAACATGCAAAGATAGACGAAGATGTAATTCGAGTACTTCACAATAGTGAAGACGAATTGGACATAGTGGATAACGATCCGGTCATACAGGTCTGACAGAGGCTTGAACATATCGTGCATCTCTAGGCACATGTAGATACGATACAAGCTGATCTTGAGGAGTTCAAGAAAATATAGACCTCTTAGCCTTGAAAAAGGAAGCTGCCCAAGCACAACTAGAGTCAGCCGAAGCCCAGCTTCGAGGCGACTCAGGTGCAGGCTAAAAGAATGGTGGATCATGCAAAGTGGAAATCTTGAAGGGAAGCCCTTGAAGGAGTTCATGCTCAAAACTTTGACGTATTGACTGAACTCGAGAGTGCCAAAGTATAAGAAGCCAAGGCCCTGAAGCTGGCCTTTCCCGGGGATGATTACGAGAGCTTAAGCGAGTCTGAATTCGGGAAGATCCCAAGGATGAAGATGCTACTTCTAATGGGAACCATGCCACTTAATACTTTATGCGTTTTTATTTCTTGCTTTTTCCCATGTTTTTAGGTTGTTTCGATGGTTTATAGATTTCGTATTGGGACACTATGGCCTTTGTAAAAAAATTGTTGGACAAATATATATTAGGCTTTATTTACCTCTCATCTTTCATTATTTCCCTTTCCTTATTACTTGTTTTCACAAAGGCCGGGATGCCTTAGCATAAAATAACTTAAGGTTATGTTCGAAAGTACAAACAAGCCTTGACTTTACATTACTTTGTTTTAAGACGTCTTGGGGGTTCGGTGTTACCGAAAACTTTTTTCCCAAACTATTTAGCTGAGATTATAGTCCAGCGAGGGTAGCATTTAGAATCGGTTATGAAAAACGATTTTCTCTTTTGAAGGCCTAGTTTTTGTTACGGGGTTCGAACATCTCTGAACCGTGTTAATATGGTCGTAGCCTTTTAGTTCGGGCGCTGCCCTTTGGACCTGCTTTATCGAGCCCAGACCTGTGGCCATTAAAAACCACGGGGTTGCCTAATAGGTCTTATGCCCCCGAGGCCCAGTGACTTGGATTGTTCGAGTTTGTTTTTGAACGGCAGTCCCCGAGTGAGAGAGTGATCATCCGAACTCCGGTTATAATCGGACCTTGATCTTGCTACCGTTAGGGGATCAGAATTAGAAAATTCTTTAAGGTATCTAAATAGAAAATTATTTTTTAAAATATAAAATTATTGCAAGGAAATTACTTTTTTTTATTCTCGTGCAAAATTGTTATACGTGCATACATATTTTATGTCAAGGCTCTCGCAATCTATGTGGACATGTTTTTTTTTACCGTTTGGCCCTTACAATAAATCCTACCCATCAATACCCTTACTTTACGAAGTAATTTCCTCGCTAAAGTTGAAATCCGAAGATGATGCATATCCAAGGGAAATTTTCCCCCCGATATTCAAGGTTGATTGTAGAGGAACCTCGGATACTGTTAAAGTGATCTTCGACGCCGATCTGTGATCGGTCTTTGATTCTAGTTAGCAGGATCCACTTTTTCCTTATTAAAAATCTTGCCGAAAAACCCATTTGGGACAAAACTGGTTCAAGGGAAAAATAATACAATGCATGCTTTCAGACCTAAAGACTTTGTGTCGCTCATTGTTGACCATTTGCAAGTGTTAGTCTTAAAATAAAAGGAAATAAAATGGGGTCGTACCTTACTTAATATCATTTTATATGATTTAAGCTCCAATTGTTCGGTAGTTGTTCTCGGTTCATCATTTTGAACTTATAGGATCCTTTCCTTGTGACTTCGAGAATCTAATATGGTCCTTCCCAGCTCGGATCCAATTTCCCTTCATTCGGATTCCGGGTGTTTAATGTGACCTTACTCAGTACTAAGTCCCCGACATTGAAGTATCAATGGTTGGCCTTCGTTCGTAATACCTCTCGATCTGTTGCTTCTGGGAGGACAATCGAAAAAGGGCGGCTTTACGCCTTTCATCCAATAGGTCCAGGATCGTATCATAGGCTCTTCATTTTATTTCTTTGTTGCATATCAGAATCTGATACATAGCTCCCTGACTTCGACCAGTATTAGAGCTTCAACTCCATAAACTAATGAGAATGGGGTAGGCCCGGTACTAGACTTCGAAGTTGTGTGATATGCCCAAAGAACTTCATGCAGGATCTCCTTCCATTTTCCCTTGGCGTTGGTCAACCTTTTCTTAAGGTTTTGGATTATGGTTTTGTTGGTCGATTCGGCTTACTCGTTCTCACTAGGGTGATAAGGTGTCTATAAGATCATTTTGATCTTATGATCTTCGAGAAACTTGGTCACTTTGCTGCCGATAAATTACTTCCTGTCGTCATATAAAATTCGGATGGCATCCCGATCCAACATACGATATGGTCCCAAATAAAGTCGACGACTTCCTTATCCATGACCTTTTCGTATGTCTATGATTCAACCCACTTAGAAAAATAGGCAATTATAAATAAGATAAATTGAGCCTTACCCGGTGCCTATGGAAGAGGGCTAACGATGTCCATTCCCCACTTCATGAATGGACATGGTGACAAGAGAAAATGTGACAGTTCCGCATGTTGGTTAATCATCGGATCATATCTATGGCAGTTGTCATATTTTCGTACAAACTCTTTTGCATCATTTTCCTTGTTGATCCTATAATAGCCGGCTTTGATCACCTTTTGAACCAATGATTCGGTGCTTGAATGATTTTCGCAGGTGCCCTCGTGAACTTCCCTTAGAACATACTCGGTATCTCCCAATCCCAGACATATAAAGAACATTCTTCTGAACAAGGTTCCATCCTCTGACAAGCTGAATCGGGTTCCCTTTATGCACAAGGCCCTCGATTCTTTTGGATTTGAGGGAAGTTTCCCAGTATTTAAATACTTTACATATTTATTTCTCCAATTCTAGGTTAAGCTTGTGGAGTTTATTTCGTCGTGAACTTCATCTACCACTAACCTCATGAGTTGTACGACTGCCCCTAAGTTGAACTCATCGTCATTGACCGACGACCCTAAGTTTGCAAGGGCATCTGCCTTGCTATTTTGATCCCGAGGCACGTGCTGCAAAGTCCACTCTTTGAATCGATGTAATGTTACATATAACTTATCTAGGTACCTTTCCATTCGTTCTTCCTAACTTCGAGCGTTCCGTTAACTTGGTTCACCACAAGGAGGGAATCGCACTTAACTTCGATCAACTCCACCCCCAAGATATTGGCCAGGTCGATACCTACAATCATAGCCTCGTATTCGGCCTTATTGTTAGTCAACTTCACAGCTTTAATGGATTGTGTAACTACGTTACCTGTGGGTGGCTTCAGTACGATGCCAAGTCCGGACTCCTTTGTGTTTGAGGCACCATCTGTAAAGAGGGTCCACATTCCTGAAAATGTCCACGAGTTTACCAACAACTCTCTTTCGACTTCAGCTATTAGGGCCAGCGTAAATTCAACCACAAAATCTACCAAAATTTGAGATTTTATGGTTGTCCAAGGTTGATATTCGATATCGTACTTGCTGATTTCTATGGCCCAGTTGACCAATCATCCAGATAGTTTGATTTTATGCAATATATTTTGTAATGGGTAGGTTGTCACAACACATATACGATGGTACTGACAATATGATTTCAGTTTTCTATAGGCGCTTAGCAAAGCGAGCGCCAATTTTTCTAGATAAGGATATCTAGTTTCGGCCTCACCTAAGGTCCTACTAACATAATAAGTTAAAAATTGCGTACCTTGTTCTTCCTATACTAGGACCACACTTACCGCTAATTCTGATAATGCCAAATGCAAATATATATAGTCGTTCGTCCACCCTCGGTGTGTGAATCAGTGGTGGGCTAGATTGATACTGCTTAAGTTCTTTTAAGGCCCGTTGGCATTTTTAGGTCCATGTGAAGTTGTTTTTCTTTTCCAGTAATGAGAAAAATTGATGGCTCTTATTGTAGGACCTCAATATGAATCGCCTAGAGCAGCATTGCGCCCGGTTAGCCTGTGTACGACCTTCACATTATTCATATCCTTGATACTTTTGATCTTGTCGGTGTTAATCTAGATTTCTCAGTTGGACACCATGAACCCGATTCCGACTCCGAACGCGCACTTTTCTAGATTCAACTTCATGTTATACTTCTTCAATATACTAAAGTTTTCCTAGAAATGCTTTAAATGGTCCTCTGCTCGCAGGGACTTAACTACATACTTTCAATCTAAACTTCCATGGTTTTCCTATTTGTTCTTCGAACATTTTGTTTTACTATATGTTGGTAAGTGGTACCAGTATTTTTTTAATCCAAATGGCATTACATTATAGCAGTATGTGCCATACTTAGTGATGAAGGAGATATATGTTAGAATATACGCTTAACGCTAGAGGGGAGGTGAATAGCGTTTTAATAAAAATCAAGATAAATTTGCGGAATTAAAATTGCAGGAATAAAGTAAGTGCAGTAATTAAAGTAGTAAGGAGAGAACACACCGAATTTTATACTGGTTCACCACAACGTGTGGTTAGTCCAGTCCCCGAGAGACTCTCTCGAGTTTTACACTAACTCCGTTAAGCTTACGGGTGCCTAACAAACCGTTACACTTGCTCGTAGATATACACTCTACAAGACTTCAACCTGCTCGAGGATACCTCACCTCAAGACTTCAAGTCAAGGAACTAAACTTTCCTTCGTACAACAAGGGATTAGAACTTCCCTTCAAGTGTATGCAAACACTTAGCACTCAAGACAAGACTCTCTTATAGAGTAGATGTGAGTAAAATTGATATGCTCAAGAACACAACAACTTCGTCAAGAATTTGGCTCTCAAAAACTATGAAATGAATATAAAATGATAGATATGAGAGTATGTAAGCTTAAGCAAGAATGTAATCAGTTGTTGTGCTTAAAAGAGTGATTTTGAGGTGTATTTATAGTCCTCAAAGTCACCAAGACCGTTGCTTAATTGCCAATCACTAATTGCTGATTTTGTGCTAGGATAATCGATTATCTGATTTGCATAATCGATTATCTGCAAATCATTCAAAAATCATATGCATATTTTAAGCAGAATAATCGATTATTCAAATTGCATAATCGATTACCTGATAACGTTTAAAAATCAGACGCTGATTTTATGCTAGCATAATCGATTATTGCCTTGTGCATAATCAATTATCTTTCAGCGTTTAAAACTACTTTGGCAACGGTCTTAACATAATCGATTACCTAAAAGACATAATCGATTATTTTGCTGTTTTGTAAATTCCGGCTATACACTGTCTTAACATAATCGATTATCAGAAAAGACATAATCGATTATTTTGCTGTTTTGTAAATTTCGGTTTACACTGTCTTAACATAATCGATTATCAGAAAAACATAATCGATTATTTCTGTCCAGATTTGAAAGACATGTTTAAAATTGATTTTGGCTAAAATGAAAATGTTTGAAAATCATTTTGTTTTAAATCAAAGATGCATGGTTTGATGAAAATGATTTTATGAGAGAAGCCAAGTCTTGAATCTATTGTCGGATCAAGATCACAATATAAAACGACTCATGTATAACTTTGTTGCTTTACTTGATCTTGTTCTTTGTTTCTCTTGTGCTTTCGGCATATGTCAATGTTCCATGCGCGTCGGTTTGTCATTTATCAAAACCTACAAAGATGAACACACGTTTAGTTTTAGCGACTTGAGAACGTGTTTCAACAATTTCCCCCTTTTTGATAATGGCAAACCAATATCGGGATATGCATATTAAATAATTGATATTGACAATCCAAGACAAGTATATAAATATATGAATGAGTTCCCCCTCAATTTATGAATTCCCCCTTAAATTATGTCAATATGTATTAGTGTGCATAGCCCTTATTCTTCCCCCTTTTGACATTAGCAAAAAAAAATTAATAAGCTTTTATTGAGGAAACAATACATAATAAGGCAAGAAAAAGAGACAAAATATTATTCAACCGATACATAAGAAATATTATTCATTGTCAACATTAACATCCGCCTCGGCATCCGGCACTTATTCCGGAAGGACAACTTGGGTATAGGGATAGCGGACGTGGTTAAAATATCCATGAAGCTCGTGGGATAATCGGGTGACATTCCTATCAATACGAGTCATGGACGTGGATAAGGAGGCAAGTTGCTCAGAAATGGTTTGGAGGGTAGCAACGGAAGGATCTTGAGGACGACGTCTTTGAGTAGGACGAGGAGCCGGATGATCACCGATATTGGGAAATGAAGTTTCTTGAATTTCCCAATGTTTTGTTGCCTTTTTGAGAGGACCGACGGATGTGTCGATACCGGAGGCTTGAAAAAGAGCCATTATGACAAAGGCATAGGGGAGTGGCTTATCGTCCCCAATTGCATCATACATGTGAGTCATGACGAACTGGCACCAATTGATGCGAGCCCCAGTGATAATTGCATGCATGAGTTTTGAATCCTCATGAGAGAGAGTTGTATGATTGAATTTGCGCGGTTTTAGAACGCGGGTGATGAAATAAAAGATTAGGCGATATTCAAGGAGCATGTGCGTAATGGTTGGGCGACGCTGCTCCGGACTTGGAATAAATTCGCCAATGCCAATTTGGTTAAAAATGATTTGTTCATCAAATAAAGCACCTTCTTCTCTAGTGTAAAGTGAAATATCTTCCCCATTTCGTGGAAGTTTTGTGAGGAGTTGCATGTGTTCCTCATTTAAAAGAATTGGAACTCCATTGATGTTTGAGACCAGGTCACCATCTTCGTCCTTCCCGAGATTGGAATAGAAGGCACGAATTAGAGCAGGATGAATGTAAGGGGATTGAAGATATATGAATTCAAGGAGTTGGCTTTGCATGAGGATATTTACTGTGGATGGAGGGGCGCTGTGGCTAAGGAATCGACCAGTGGAGAATCGAGGAGGAAGGATTTCCCAATTTTCAAATTTTTCGACGAATCGAAGGAGTTCGGGTTCAGTGTCGAAACGTAAGAAGGATCCGTCTTTATAGTAGTGGGAGAGTGGACGAGCGACGGAAGAGGAGGCAATTTGTTTGCCGGACCGAGCACGTTTAGAGTGCTTGCTCGCCATTAGTATGAAAAAATAAGAGCTGTTGCAAAAATTTGAGGGCTTTTGAAGATTGTTTGAAGCTAAGAGTGAAGTTGGAGTGAGAAACTTGAAGGATGAAAACACCTATTTATAGAATTGAAGAAGTGAGGCATTTTTTGAACAAAAAGCTGCAGATTTATTAAGCCAAACGGTCAAAAACGGTAACAATTTTGATGAGCTGACCGTTGGTAATCGATTACTGAACTTTGGTAATCGATTATTGTTGCATAGTGTGTTATACGGACTCGGGGAATAATCGATTACTGAACTTTGATAATCGATTATTTTTAGGCAGTGCGATGAAAAATCGAGACGGTAAGAGGAAATCGATTATTCAGTTTTCAACAATCGATTATTTTATTAACACTTGTAAAACTGAACTATCACTAATCGATTAGTAATATAGATAATCGATTATTAAACATGATTGCCAGATTCCTACAAAATCAAAATGTTAGATAATCGATTCTAGTATTAGTATAATCGATTATTTATCACCAGTGCCCGAGAATTCCCCCTGTCTTTGGGGCAATACCTGCAAAAAAGAGTTAGGCGCCTCCGACGCTCAAGTTAGTAATTGTTAAAAGAAAAATGCAATGCATGTATTAGATCATCGTGGAGTCAAGAATTCTGAGTTCACTACGAATTCGGAAAAAGGACTCTTTCTCTAAAGGCTTTGTGAAGATGTCGGCCAATTGATATTTGGTTTCAACAAACTCAATTTCGACATCACCTTTGAGAACGTGATCTCTTATGAAGTGGTGCCTAATTTCTATGTGTTTCGTTCTTGAGTGAAGAACAGGGTTCTTCGTCAAGCTTATGGCGCTAGTATTATCACATCGAAGAGGGATATGATTGATACTAAGACCATAATCCGAGAGTTGTTGTTTCATCCAAAGGATTTGAGCACAACAACTCCCCGCGGCTACATATTCAGCCTCGGTTGTGGATAACGCAACACTTACTTGTTTCTTGCTAAACCAAGAAACTAGAGAGCTACCGAGCAAATGGCAAGGGCCACTAGTGCTCTTGCGGTCCAATTTGCAACCCGCAAAATCGGAATCGGAATAGCCAACAAGTTGGCATGAAGAACCTTTGGGGTACCATAGTCCCACATTTATAGTTCCAACAAGATACTTCATTATCCGTTATACCGCAGTTAGGTGCGACTCCTTCGGACATGATTGATATCGAGCGCATAAACACACGCTAAACATGATGTCCGGTTTACTTGCAGTAAGATAAAGAAGGGATCCGATCATACCTCGGTATTTCTTGGTATCTACTTCATTACCTTTCTCATCCTTGTCAAGACGGTCGGATGTGCTCATTGGAGTGGCCATTGCTTTGGCGTTGCTCATTTCAAAACGATTTAGCAACTCCTTGCAATACTTAGATTGACAAATGAAAGTTCCTTCTTTCATTTGTTTCACTTGCAACCCCAAGAAGAAGTTTAGCTCACCCATCATTGACATTTCGAATTCGCTAGTCATTAACTTAGAGAATTCCTCGCATAAAAAATCATTAGTAGCACCAAAAATAATATCATCGACATAAATTTGAACTAATAGAATGTCATTGTTTTTATTTTTGATAAACAGTGTAGTCAACTTTCCCCCTTTCGAACTCATTGTCCAAAAGAAATTTGCTTAAGCACTCGTACCAAGCCCGAGGAGCTTGTTTAAGTCCATATAGCGCTTTCTTAAGCTTGAAGACATGATCGGGAGATTTAAAGTCTTCAAAGCCCGGGGGTTGTTCAACGTACACTTCCTCTTGAATAAACCCATAGAGGAAGGCACTCTTGACATCCATTTGAAATAATTTGAAATTCATAAATGATGAAAAAGCAAGTAATAAACGAATGTCTTCTAGCCGTGCTACGGGCGCATAGGTTTCTTCATAATCAATTCCTTCTTCTTGATTATAACCCTTAGCAACAAGCCTAGCTTTGTTTCTAGTGATTATACCATTTTCATCTAATTTATTTCGAAAAACCCATTTCGTACCAATTATGGTGTGATTATCGGGTCTTGGCACCAATTCCCAAACATCATTTTGCTTGAATTGGTTAAGCTCCTCTTGCATTGCCAAGGTCCAATGCTCATCCCCAATTGCTTCGGAAATGGTTGAGGGTTCGATTTGAGAAACAAAAGCCATATGTCCTACAGTGTCTTTAAGAAGGTTTCGAGTACTTACCCCTTTCTCGATGTTGCCAATTACCTTGTCGAGAGGATGGTCTTTAGACGTCCTCCAAGCCTTAGGCATCATCAATTCTTTTTCTTGTGGTGGTACTTCTTCCAAAAGTTGTTCCATGACTTCATCTTGAACTTCCTTTGGATCCTCCTTTTGCACCTTGTCTTGAAGATTGATTTTGTTTAAAGCATCTGCAAGATCAACACAAGAATCCTTTCTCGCCAAGCGAGCATCATTTTCACAAAATACTACATGAGGAGATTCCTTAACAGTTTTGGTTCGATTATTGAAAACTCTATATGCTTTGTTACGCGATAACCAAGAAAAATTCCTTCATCAGATTTCGCGTCAAATTTTCCCAAGTTATCTTTTCCGTTGTTGTGAATAAAGCATTTGCAACCGAAGACTCTAAGATGGGAAAGGTTAGGTTTCCTTCCCTTGTAGATTTCATAGGGAGTTTTTATGAGTATCGATCTTATGACAGCTCTGTTTAAAACATAGCATGCTCACGGCATCCGCCCAAAATTGTTTGGGAATCTTAGCCTCATCGAGCATGCTTCTAGCCATCTCTTCGAGACATCGATTTTTGCGTTCCACCACTCCATTTTGTTGTGGTGTACGTGGAGCCGAAAAGGTATGTTCAATACCGAGTTCGTCACAAAAATCCGCAAAGATATTATGATCGAACTCTCCCCCATGATCACTTCTTATGGAAGTGACGGTTGTGTTCTTTTCATTTTGAACACGTTTAAGAAAACTTTTAAAGGCTTGAAAAGCATCACTTTTATGAGCAAGAAATAACGACCATGTAAATCTAGAGTAGTCATCAACAATAACAAAAGCATAAAGATTTCCACCATGACTTTTAATTCTAGATGGTCCGAAAAGATCCATGTGTAGAAGTTGTAAGGGTCTAGTGGTTGAAACAACATTTTTGGATTTAAAAGAGGCTTTTGTTTGTTTCCCTTTTTGACATGAATCACAAATAGAATCTTTTTCAAATTTCATGTTTGGAAGACCAATTACTAAATCTTGTGAAACTAGTTTGTTTAAAAGATTCATATTTACATGAGCTACTCTACGATGGCATAACCACATGTCGTCTTCTTTACTCATAAGGCAATTTACAAAACTTGATGAAGAATTTTCAAGATCAACCATATAGATATTATCCATTCTAGTACCACGAAGAATAACTTTAAAATCACTACGACGGATAACTAAGCATTCTTCGGAGTCAAAAAATACAAGATTTCCCTTGTCACATAATTGACTTATGCTCAAGAGATTATGTTTAAGACCTTTAACTAGCAAAATATGCTTAATGGAAGAAGATTCGTCCTTACCGACCGAGCCAATGCCGATAATTTTTCCTTTGTTATTGTCTCCAAAAATAACATTTCCTCCTTCCGTGGGTTTTAGTTGAAGGAATTTTGATGCATCTCCGGTCATATGTTTGGAGCATCCACTATCAAGGTACCAAAGTACACTTGATCCCTTCAAACACACCTACAAAACAAATTAATGAGATTTTGGTACCCAAGCCATTTTGGGTCCTTGTGTGTTAGGTGCAAAATAGTGGTGTGATTGACCTGCAGTGAAATGTCTATGTCTAGTGAAGCATGCGGGAGCAATATGTCCAATTTTATTGCAATAATGACAAATGACATTCGGATTGTGCATTCTTCTAGGATGATAATAATTTGGGGGTCTAAATTTATTCACTCTATTTTTAGGAATATAGTTGTGATGTAGTTTTCGAAAATCTTGTCTAGGTGGTCTATACATGCCAATATTTCTTCTAGCATTTGTTCTAGGATGAGTTGCAATTCTAGGATTAAAATTTCTAGGTTGAGTGTTGACATTTATTTTGTTTTGCCTAAGTTGAGTCTTAGGTGGTTTAGGAATGGACTCAACTTTTTCTTTTGGCTCGTGTTTAAAGTCTATACCGTGCTTAGTGGATTTCAAATTTACAAGCACTTCATTGAGATTTTTGTGTGAAGAATTGAATTTGTGCAAAGTGCTTCTAAGACTTTCTACTTCTTCCTTTAGAGATTTGCAAGAAGTACAATCCTTATTTGAGCTTTCGGGTTTATCGGCGCTTCTTTTGCCATAAAACTTGTTTTCCTCTTTTAATTTCTCATTTTCAAGAGTTAGTTTTTCAAAATCCTTTTCTTTTGAAGAAATTTGTTTTCTTAAATCCTTTATAGATTTAGAAGCGCTAATAAACTCTTTATACAACTCATCAAATGCTTCTTGCATTTCTTCTAAAGTGAAATAGTTCTTAGAAGTAGTATATACCTCATTTTGAGTTTCTTCGTGTGCCATAAGACACAAGTTTGCGGTCTCGTTTCCTTCTCCATCACTTGATTCGTCTCCGGAGTCGCCTCCCCAAGAGATGTATGCTCTTTGTTTCTTGACGGGTTTCTTCTCCTTTTTGGTATTTGGACAATTTGATTTGATATGCCCGATTTCTCCGCATCCATAGCACTTTAATTGGTCTCCTTGTTGCTTACCTTTTCGTTCATACTTCTTTTGCATGAACTTGTGAAATTTCTTAATAACGAGTCCGAACTCGTTATCTTCGTCGCTTGAATCCTCATCATTTTGAGGTTGAGCCGTGCTTGCTTTAAGGGCGATTCTTCGTTTTCTTTGATCATCCAAAGGAGGGTTTAGAATAGTAGATTCATAGGTTTTGAGACTACCTCTAAGCCCGTCGATTGTGACATTTGTAATGCCGATTGACTCTTGAATAGCATCGGCTTTGGAGCGCTATTCCGGAGTGAGACTTCGAAGAATTTTATGGACAAGTTCCCTATCCGTGAAAGTCTTCTTAAGAGCATGAAGATCATTAACGATTTTTGAAAATCGTTCGAACAAATCATCTATCTTCTCGTTTTCCTTCATATGAAAAAGTTCATATTCATGGGTTAGAAAATCTATTTTAGCTTCTCTTACCTGGTCCGTACCTTCGTAGGTAATTTCAAATTTATCCCACATTTGCTTAGCCGTGGTGCAACATGAGATTTTCCGATAATCATCGGGATTAACAGCACAGTACATCATGTTGATGGCTTTTGCGTTGTTCTCCACCTTTCTAATATCGTCTGCGTCATACTCATCTCCCGATTTTGGCACCATTTCATTTTCTACCTTTTTGGTTGGAGTTTGCTCTCCATTCTTGATAATTTTCCACAGTAGAAAATTATTTGATTGGATAAATATTCTCATCCTTTCCTTCCAATAAGTATAGTTTGTGCCATCGAAGAGTAGTGGCCTTGTGAGGCATTGTCCTTCACCTAGTCCTGCATAAACGTTACGAGTAGAAGCCATGGATTATTTCTCTCAAACTGTTAAGTTTTTCAGAGAGTTTGGCTCTGATACCAATTGTTAGAATATACGCTTAGCGCTAGAGGGGGGGGGTGAATAGCGTTTTAATAAAAATCAAGATAAATTTGCGGAATTAAAATTGCAGGAATAAAGTAAGTGCAGTAATTAAAGTAGCAAGGAGAAAACACACCGAATTTTATACTGGCTCACCACAACGTGTGGTTAGTCCAGTCCCCGAGAGACTACACTAACTCCGTTAAGCTTACGGGTGCCTAATAAACCGTTACACTTGCTCGTAGATATACACTCTACAAGACTTCAACCTGCTCGAGGATACCTCACCTCAAGACTTCAAGTCAAGGAACTAAACTTTCCTTCGTACAACAAGGGATTAGAACTTCCCTTCAAGTGTATGCAAACACTTAGCACTCAAGACAAGACTCTCTTATAGAGTAGATGTGAGTAAAATTGATACGCTCAAGAACACAACAACTTCGTCAAGAATTTGGCTCTCAAAAACTATGAATGAATATAAAATGATAGATATGAGAGTATGTAAGCTTAAGCAAGAATGTAATCAGTTGTTGTGCTTAAAAGAGTGATTTTGAGGTGTATTTATAGTCATCAAAGTCACCAAGACCGTTGCTTAATTGCCAATCACTAATTGCTGATTTTGTGCTAGGATAATCGATTATCTGATTTGCATAATCGATTATCTGCAAATCGTTCAAAAATCATATGTAGATTTTAAGCAGAATAATCAATTATTCAAATTGCACAATCGATTACCTGATAACGTTTAAAAATCAGACGCTGATTTTATGCTAGCATAATCGATTATTGCCTTGTGCATAATCGATTATCTTTCAGCGTTTAAAAATACTTTGGCAACGGTCTTAACATAATCGATTACCTAAAAGACATAATCGATTATTTTGCTGTTTTGTAAATTCCGGCTATACACTGTCTTAACATAATCGATTATCAGAAAAGACATAATCGATTATTTTGCTGTTTTATAAATTTCGGTTTACACTGTCTTAACATAATCGATTATCAGAAAAACATAATCGATTATTTCTGTCCAGATTTGAAAGACATGTTTAAAATTCATTTTGGCTAAAATGAAAATGTTTGAAAATCATTTTGTTTTAAATCAAAGATGCATGGTTTGATGAAAATGATTTTACGAGAGAAGCCAAGTCTTGAATCTATTGTCGGATCAAGATCGCAATATAAAACGACTCATGTATAACTTTGTTACTTTACGTGATCTTGTTCTTTGTTTCTCTTGTGCTTGGACTTCGGCATATGTCAATGTTCCATGCGCGTCGGTTTGTCATTTATCAAAACCTACAAAGATGAACACACGTTTAGTTTTAGCGACTTGAGAACGTGTTTCAACAATATATTCTTGATCATCCGGTTTCATTCGCATTTGGTTGTACCCGGAGTAAGCATCAAGAAAATTGAGTGGCATCAGTAATGCAATCGATGTTAGGAAAAGGGGAAGAGTCTTTGGGGCATTGCCTTATTTAAATCCATTTTTAGGGACAATACCCTTAGTTTTTTCCTTTTTAGGGACTAATACTATGTTTTCTAACCATTCCGGGTATTTAACCTCCCGGATGGACCCTATTTTAAGGAGTTTAGTTACCTCGTCTTTAATAAAGGCATGCTTGATCTCGGACTGGGATCTCCTTTTCTGCTTGACCAGATGGAATTTCGAGTCCAGGCCCAGCCTGTGAGTAGTGATCTCCAGAGGGATCCTATCATATCGAAGTGGGACCAAGCAAAAAAATCCATGTTAGCCATAAAAAAATTGAAGGAGTTTTTTCCTGAGCTCGGGAGTTAACCCAGTGCTCAGGTATGACCTGCTACAACTCTTTGACCCCTTGATTTGGTAGTGTTAGAATCATCGAGAACTATAAACAATCGAGTAACCCCGTAATCATCGTCTTCGTTAGTCCTCTACTTTTCCGATTAGGTCGAGGCCGGCATCGATGATTTCTATTTGGCTTTCTGTTTCACTTTCGAACCTGACTCCTTTGTCGATGAGAGTGTTGATATTGGCATTATTGATACCCAATTTATATATATATATATATATATATATATATATATATACACACACACACACACACATATGCAATTATAAGCATGCATAAGCATTTTCACAATTTTTCTATATTTTTAAAAGCTCCAAATTGATTTATTCCTTCCCCTTTTATTTATAAATTCTCAATAATTATTCTTGAAATTATTTTTGTGGTGATTTAGTTCTCTAAGTTCTTTATTTATGCCAAAATATTGTTTAACTATTTTTAGTATACTTTTTATAATTTTGCATTTACATTTTTAAGCTAAATTACATATTTTGCAATAATAGTCCTACAAGCATAATTGTATTACTAATCTGTATTACTAATACATAGAATGGTCTTTTATATTTTTAATATATTAAACAACTATTTTAAAATCATTTTAGTGCATAAAAATATTTTTTATAAATCATATTGTTATTATAAATTATATAGGATTAAAAGTGACTATTTAAAATCTAGCATATTTTATTTCAATTTCAGCCCCCCCCCCCCCCCCAATCTAACTCAATTACCAACCCAATCCTTAATTAAATTACTCATCCAAACCCTTGAAAACCCGATTCTTTCCCAATATCCTTTAATCTCCCCTTTCTAAAATAAACTATCATATATCCCCCCCCCCCCCCCCCAAATATAAGCATGAATAAGCATTTTTACAATTTTTAAAAGCACCAAATTGATTTATTTCTTCCCCTTTTATTTATAAATTCCCAATAATTATCCTTGAAATTATTTTTGTGGTGATATAGTCCTCTATGTTCTTTATTTATGCCAAAATATTCTTTAAACATTTTTAGTATACTTTTTAAAATTTTGTATATATATTTTAAGCTAATTGCATATCTTTGCTATAATAGTCTTACAATGCATAATCGTATTACTAATACATAAAATGGTATTTCATATTTTTAATATCTTAAAACTATTTTAAAATCATTTTAGCACATGAAAATATTTTTTATAAATCATTTATTATTATTATAAATTATGTAGGATTAAAAGTAACTAATCAAAATTTAGCCTATTTTATTTCAGTTTCAACCCCCCAATCTAACTCAATTACCAGCCCAATCCTTAATTAAATTATCCATCCCAAACCCTTGAAACCCCGATCCGGCCCAATACCCTTTAATCTACCCTTCCTAAAATAAACTAACCTATACCTCCCCCCTCCCCCCCGCCCAAACCCTAATCATTACCCTTTTCTCACCGCCATCATCTGTTGCTCTCATCTCTCAAAAGCTCTCAACCAAACCTTCGCTGACCCTCTTCCATGGTCATCTACGATTATCTCTCACCACCTCTCAGGCCTCCATTGTCTCATTCACATTATTCTTGCCATCTCCAAGGCCCTCAAGGGGCCAGAGGTAGTGATTTGCATCTATGGTTTCTCTCTCGCCTGTTTCATGCCACCCCGATGTGATTCCGAGTGAGATCATTCTATATTGACTATATGATTTTCTAAGCAGGTTCCTTCACCTCTCTATGGTTCTCTTCGAAACCCTAATTTCTTTTCTAAACATCTTAGATCTGTACAGATCTAAGATGGTTTGGGTTTGTTTCATGTGAGTTATACAATGGCCTTAGGATTCTTTACAAGAACCGTATGATTTTCAAGTGATTTTTATGTTTTCTTAAAAGTAGGGTTTTCAGAATTTCTTTTTAAAAAATTGTTTGATTATTTTCAATGTTAAACCTTCTGATTCTCATATATTTTGACTGATTTTATGATTCTATTGCAACCTTAACTTGCTTGCACTGAAAACCCTAATTTAGTGGGATTCTTCGTTCGTCTTCTGAGTATAGGTACATTTGATTGTGTGTTTGCTTTAGGCTTTTGTAATTTCTCGTGACTTTCTTACCTTAAGATGCTTCTACTGAATTTCTTCGTTTGACCTTTCACCGACTCTATGTGCTTGTGTCGTTTTGACTATTCATGTTAAGACCTGTAGCATTCTCCTTGAATTGATGTCGTTCTAACTTTTGTTTTGTTAAAGTTATATGTCGATTCCTGACTATACATGTTTTACCTTATTTATATGCTAAACATACTGACTCTTTTCATGACATTCTCTTTGATTAAACCATTGAATATTATGAATTTCTTATTTCTTGGTTTAATTTGAACATTTTCCCTTAAACTTTCAAGTTTTACCTTTCTACTCGATTTGATTGAATTGCTTGCCTTAAGTAATTTTTCATTGCTTTGTATGCATTATTACTTGATTCTTACTGTTATTTTCATAATTCGAACTTTATGTGTCTACCCCTAATTGCTTATTATGTACCTAGTTCTTTTGAACTCTTTTCCTTATTTGGTACTTATTCCTTACCATTTGAAATGACTATCATAAAATTAAGGAAAGACTTGGACTGATTTTACTTTAATTGATTCTAAGATTCTCCAATTACTGACTAATTTGATCCTTACCTTATTTACCTAGCTTTCAGACTACTATATATATATGCTTTCTTCTATTCTCATTAGATAGAACATTAGTTCATAAAAAAGCACACTTACACTTTAAAGTTCTCTTTCTCTTCTACTATTTGTGATACTTGCTGATCTAGCCCGCTGAAAGCCAAGGCTAGATATTAAAACTTCATTTGCTTTATATTCTGCACCCTTTTATTCAACTGGTATGTCTCTAGTTAAGTTTTAGAATCCAAACCCTATGTGTTTTCATCCCTGCACTAGTTCATCAATTATGAATTCAAGTTGTATTCCTTCCTACTTCTCTGCTCAGTATGTCTAAAATCTGCATGTTCAATGTATTCTTTAATTCTGCACTCTTTCTTGCTTACTTCTTATCCTAGAATGTCTAAAATTATGTCATGTTCAACGTATGCACTCTTTCCTGCTTACCTCTTCATCTAGCATTTCCAAACTATATGATTAACCATGTTCAAGATATGCCAAGTATTATCTATGTCCTAGCTATTTACTAAGTCTCTAAGATCCTTAGTGTTGTATATAGTTTGTGACTACATGTTTCCTATCTCCCTATCCATGCACCCCAATGTGACTCTTACGTGCCCCAATCCTTTTACCCTTATGTAAGGTCTGTATGTTAGGTGTTTTCTAAATCTGGATGTTTTTATGATTAATTGATTGTCTGCTATTTTTATACTCTTCTCAAACTATCTTTTATCATAAAACTATTTCTTGTCTCTGAAAAATCTCTTTTGCATTTTCACAAAATTATGTCAGGCACTCTCACTTTACTCTTAGGATATTAGGTTCTTCCCCTCTTATATATGTACTGCCTTGGACCCTAGAGATCTCTCTGAACTCTAGCATGTCAGGGTTGGCCTTTGCACACTGCATCTTAATCAGTTATTATTTGAAAAAAGGGTCTAGGTGTGAGCACTGCCTGGATCCTTGAGATCCTTAGAGAGCTCTAACATAACTAGACATGATCTTGTCTATGGAACTCTGGCATTTGAGGCTATTAGAGGCTTGAGAAGTCACTTGGGCCTGCTTCAGGCTCTCTATAGTTAACTTCTTCTTTTTTCCTTTATCTGTTTACATAATTTATTCAGTTGATCTGTAATAATTATTTGTAAACAACATTGGGGTTATTAATGAAAAAGGATGAATAGTTATATATGTTGGGTAAATAGGTTAGAGACATGCCTCTAGGATTGTATTAATGCATTTGGTTTGTTTTCTTTACTTCCATAATATTAGAAACCATGCCTATAAGATCTAAATGGCTCTAATAATAGAAATCATGCCTATATGGTTAACATCAGATTTATAATTAAATATCATGCCTATAGAGTGCAAAGTTAATGAGTTTAGTTTCTGTTACAACATGTATTTACATTCGTCTCACTAGAAATCATGCCTATAAGTTCAAAAATCATCTCTTAAAAATTAGATACTATGCCTATAGGAATTAAAATTAGTTCTAGTAGAAATCCTTCCTATAGAAGTTAAAATCAATTTGGTTAAACAAATCAGTCTAATTCATATTTGAATTGGCTTAATTAACTATCCATGTCTTTAAAAACGTTTTACTCAAACAATGCCTTAATCAATACCGTTAGAAACATGTCTACATGATCTCAAGTTGTCCGTTTTAAAAAATTTCACTATTTTATTGCATTCCTTAATTAATACAGATACCATGATTTTAGGACATCACTGTTACGCGCTTAGGAAAGCCTCTAGGACGATTTAAATTCTGCAACTATGAAATTGTGCTTTGTTATTCAAAATTGTTGAGACTTAATAGGTCTAATAGCCTGTTTGGCCAAGCTTCTTTTAAGGAAAAAGCATTTTTTGGGTCAAAAGTGCTTCTTCATAAATGCAGGTGTTTGGCCAAGCTTTTGAAAGAAAAAAAAGTAGTTTTGGGGAGAAGCAGAAGCAGTTTAGGAGAAGAAAAACAAAGTAGCTTCTCTCCAAAAGCACTTTTGAACAAAATACACTTAGAAGCAGTTTTTTAAAGCTTGGCCAAACACAGTGTTGCTCAGAAGTGCTTTTCGAATTAATTAGCCACACACAAAATTCTTCTCAGCAAAAGTACTTTTGCAAAAAGAACTTTTGATAAAAAGCACTTCTCAAAATAAGATGATTTTTGTAGCTTGGCCAAACGGGCTATAAATCAGTAGTCAAGCTAAATAAGATTCTTACACTTTGTCCTAATTCAATAGTGTATAATCCATGCTCACTTAGATATCATGTTCTAGGATTTTCTCTTAAATACTTGAGTGTTGTTTGAAGACGTGCATTTACTTGTTATTTTGGTGGAGGGGACTGTGAGCCTATAATTTGTTCCATTTAAATGCAGTCCTAATTGCTCTTGATTGACAACTATACTTTTTATCATTTAAAACCTTAGGAAGTTCTAGAACTACCCTAGTTAGAGGTCCTAAATACCTCCAGGGCCACAAGGAAGGGACGGGAAGTGCATGGATAGAACATCTATCAAGGTTATTAGAACGTTTTAGGCTATGACCAATTGGAGGGAATTGGGTAGTAAGGATATAATGATTACGTGCTAATGTCACGTGTAGCCCCTGATTGAGTAGTGTTTACCTGGTATTGTGTGAGGTGATCCTATAGGCTAACCAACCTAGAACCCTTCTTTACCAATTCCCGTTGTTTAAACTTTACTCTTTTATATGCAACTTGTTCAAATTCTTCGTCTTATTACTTGAATCATGCAAATGTCCAAAACATGCCTTTATTTGCAAGTATGTGTTTAAGTTATTTATTTGTTAAAAAGGGACTTATTCATAAGTATAAGTTCGGCAAAGACCCACTATTATCGACCGAGAGGGGTTCCTAACACCTTTCCCTCAAGGTTATTTTGAGCCCTTACCCTAATCTCTGGTAATGCAAACTAGTATAAGAGTTAATCACTCTAGGTGCCCAAATGCACTACAATCCGCTAGGTGGAAACTCTTCAAAAAACCCAAATTCCCAAAAGGAAATGAGCTATTACCCCCCTGAATGTCGAACTCGGACTTCTCTCTATCTCCAAGAAGGGAAGGGTAAAAAGGGGGTGCGACAATATGGCGACTCTACTCGGGATACCTTTAGGCTCTTACCATAATAAACTTATATTTTGTGAATTAGTACAAGCATGCCTTATCCCGTACCCTTTCCTTTATTGAATTTAAACTGCTTATTTTAAGCATTTATTATTCTTTTATACCAGAAATTGACTTTTCTCTTTGTTATCTTTTTTTGTATCTTTGTTTCAAATATTTAAATATTGTATTTATTTTTCCTATATGCAAATACTTGACTGCATGCTATTTATTGTTGCATAAATCATGCTCCACATCATATTCCACTCGTGCGTATTAAATCTTATAGAAACACTTGATGTGTGGTTCTGCTCTTCCTATTTATTACCTTTAAATTCGGAAAGGCTTATTTACGGTAAATCTAATAGATCAACGGTACAGTCTACAGTTCCGTGCCTTTCCCCCTCAAGTTGTCTGCTTGAGGGTACCAGTATAGACCCGTATAGTAACCTTTCTCTGATTATAATTGCACATGCATCATGGTCCAGCCTAGTCAGATCAATATGTTGACCACATAATGATCCTTTATGCAAAGCCTTATCCAAAAGTCCACCGGAGTTTCCATAATCCCAATGGACACAACCACGTTCTTTGCATTAGTTTGGAGAACTAAATGCCAATATGTTAATCATGAATGTATAAATAGTCAAGTCTGGTAGGGGAGAAAGGCCTATCCATTTTGTTTTGAAGAAAATAAGGCACGAGGTCCTAGGTTCGGTATGGTTAGCAATATTCCACCTTTGATGCAGGACTGGTGGGAGTATCTTTCCTCAAGTGACAATAAACATGTAAGAAAGTATCCGGGTAACTTGCCTTCCCTGGTAGACATTGAGCCAAACAACAAGTTCATCGAGGCTGCAACTTTGTTTTGGGACAGTGAGAGGTCTGTGTTCTATTTCGGTTATATAGAAATGACACCACTTCTAGAAGAAATTGGAGGGCTTGCGGGATCAACTTGGCATAGTCCCGGGTTATTGGTATCGGAGAACCGTACCGGTAAAGGGTTCTTAAAGATTATGGGGCTAAGGAAAAATGCTGACCTAGTATGCCTGAAAGAATCTTACATACCCTTCTAATATCTGTATGAGATATGGCCATATAAAGGCCTACTGTACCTGCCATGATAAGATCTCTCTCATTTCTCTAGGCCACATCCACTGCAGTGTCCGTGTTCATTGTATACTTCTTAGGCCTGATAGTATTCCGATGAAAAGGGAGAGAATCCACACTAGGTTGGCCATGGTTGCTAGTACTTTCATAGAACGGATTAATGGAAAGACATACACTATAGTCCCCATGATCATAGCCAACATCTATGGGGTTCTGTAGCACTGTCAAAGAGGGGTCAAGTATTTTGAGGGTTGTAACTTGTTGCTGCAGTTGTGGTTGTTAGAACATTTCCAAAAGGGTCGCTATCGCCAAGAATTTCTGCAACGGGCTTGAATGACCATTGCCTTCCATCACCCCAAGCGGATGACTTTCATTCCAGACATGTGTGCTCAGCCGATAAGTGCCAAAGAATGGGTATAGTTCTTCCACATTCTGACCGAGGAACATGTGCAATGGATGTTTGAATGGTGCCCAACAGACGAATTCATCATCAGATCCAGGGACACTCCACACATGGTGCTAATTGGGTTGAAGGGGATATACCCTTATGTCCGTATCCGAGTTATGAGGCAAGCAGGCAGGAAACAGGTTGTACCAAATGTTTCAAAGATGAGTCATTTCATGGCATACTTTCAACACGACGACATCCCTTACAAGTGCCAAATTTAGTACATGTGGCACTGCAAAATCATTATGGAAAAGAATATCATGCGGGGTGTGAGCCTCTCTACCCATCATGGTTATAAGACAATCTTAAAGGAACGCTGATGCCAGAAGTCGATCAAAAGAATAGGATCATAGACGAAGAAGTTGAAGCTCAAGTCAAATACAACAAGCTGCGCAAGAGGGTCCACAACTCTGAGAATGAGCATTGGAAAATACATGAGAGGAATGTGAGGTTGATCAAAGAATGGAAAGAAATGGCAGTCACTTCCACCAGGAAGTTGGAATATCTGGAGTGAGGAATAGTGGAGCTGGAAGGAAAAGTCATAAGGAGGATCGAGGATTTCCAGAACGCTGAAGGAACTGAAGGAGGACATTTGGACAGAGCCTACTTGCTACTAGGTCTGCATGAGCTGGGGGACCTGTATGATGGAGTTAGGAAGATCGAATCTAGGAAAGGTCCTTTTAGGACCAAATAGGCTAGATTTATTTGCTTTCTTGAAATGTAATAAGGCCAAGTGCCAGTAGTGACTTATTTCTATATTATCTTGGTGTCGTTTTGGGATTCGTCTATTTTACATTATGAAAAAAAGTATTTACTGGCATCTAAAGTTGTCCAAATCTACTTGGCACTAGTCCTACCTCGAGCAAGGCTTCCTAAATTAGGACACGAATTACATTCCCGCAATATGTGTTTAAATACTGCAACCATTTCAGAATCCTCACTGACTTGTTACCTTTGTTCCTTATTTTGATTATTCCCCGCCCCTTAGGTTGGTTCACTCATACTGGCCTCATCAGCATATCATACCAGATCTAGAGGTCCTCTACCTCCTCCTTCTCCAAGAAATACAAATGGCAGAGGAAAAGAAAAAATGGAAGATTTAAGTGGTATCCGAAAAGAGAATGTTGAGAATGCACAAACTTCAGAAGGACGCAGTACTCCGACACCAAATGACCTGGTCTTGAGATTAGAACAAAAGATATTAGAACTGCAAAGAGAACTTGAGCAGGTTCGCGACTTGGAAAACTTGTCACTCACCTTGAATGTCCCCGACATCCACCAACAAAACACATAGAACCCAGCACCTCCCCAAAACACATAAAACCAACACCCACAAAATCCTCCTGCACCGAATCAATATGCAACTCCACCTCAAAATATCAATCCATCGCCAATACCAACTCCGCCACAACATCACCATAAACCAATTTAGTACCCATCAACCACCATTTACCACACTCCCCAAAACACACCACAACCCATTCTCGATCCCCAAAACTCCACCAATGACCAATATTACACCCAAGACTCTAGCAACCATCAAAGTACCCATATATATGTGGAAACTGTACCTCACTATATCCAACCGATCTCCTATACACCGGAATTCTCTGAGAAGGACCTGCTCATTAAAAACATGGCTGAAGAACTCAAGAAGTAAACAAATTGATTTCAGGGCATCGAAGGCGACAAAGGATAGAATACTTGAACTGTGAGATATAGAACTGCCAGAGGGGTACATGTTAGAAAATACGCTTAACGCTAGAGGGGGGGCGAATAGCGTTATAATAAAAATTAGCGTAAACTTGCAGAATTTAAAAATTGCAGGAAAGAAATAAGTGCGATAAGTAAATAAATAAGAACGAACGCACCGATGTATCCTAGTTCACCACAACCCGTGGCTAGTCCAGTCCCCGAGAGACTCTCTCGAGATTTCCACTAACACTGTTAAGCTTACGGGTGCTCAACAAACCGTTACAGTTGCTCAAGGATACCACACCTTAAGACTTCACTTGCTTGAGGATACCTCACCCCAAGACTTCACTGTTAAGCTTACGGGTGCCTAACAAACCGTTACAACTTGAGAGCTTGAGTCACACAAGTCTCAAACAACCTTGCTCGAAGATACAACACTCCAAGACTTCACACGAAGGAATAAAATATTCCTTCTTACAACAAGGGATTATAAACTTCCCTTCAAGTGTATAAAAACACTTAACACTCACTTAAACAAGACTCTCTTAATAGAGTAGATATGAGTAAACAAGTACGCTCAAGAATACAACAATAAATTCAAAGAATTGGCTCTCAAAATGTGATAAAGATGATCAAAAATGATATTGAAAGTATTTGAAAGCTTATGAATGTTTAGATCAGAAGTTGTGTGTTCAATGAGTGATTTTGGGGTGTATTTATAGCTCCAAAATCACTCCTAGCCGTTGCAAAAGTCATAAAGACAGATTCTGAAAATCTGTTAGATAGTCGACTATCTTGAGGATATTCGACTATCTAGGCAACGGTCATCAGGATAGTTGACTATCTGATATGGATATTCGACTATCTTGGCAACGGTCATCAGGATAGTCGACTATCCAATATTAGATATTCGACTATCTTGCCTTGCGGAAATGGTCCATTTTTAAAACAACTAACTTATTGAAAATAAGTTATAAAATATTTTTCAAAGCTTTGTTTGAAGATATTAAATATTATAAATATCTTAAACATGAAAAAAAATTGTAATGACCATTCCGGATCAATAAAAACATTTAAAATCATTTTGTTTTAAATGTATTGAAACTATTTATTATAAAACATTTAAAACCAATTTGTTTTAAATGCAATAAAAATATTTATGATATGCATATATTGTAAAACCATTTGTGATATGCATATATTGTAAAAATGATTATGATATGCCTATATAGTAAAATCATTTATGATATGCATATATTGTAAAATCATTTTATGATATGCATTGTAAAATCATTTTATGAGAGAAGACTAGACTCAAACTTAAAGTCGGATCAAGATCACAATAAAGACACTATAAATAAGACTCAACAAAAGGTCTTCATTTATTTTCATTGCTTCGTATCTTTTCTTGATCTTGTCTTGAACTTCTTGGACTCCAATTCTTGTCCACTTAAAATAATGTCGCATATCCTTTTCTTCCTCTATGCGCATTGTAACTTTGCATATCAATTCTTTATCTTCCCCCTTGTATGCTTTTGCATATATTGGTTTTACCAAACGACCTACGTCTTGGGTCTTCGGTCTTGAACTCTTTGGCTCGTTCATGCAATTCCGTCATCAGTATGCTTCTCGCCATTTGATTGATTGTCATATTATATCGTTGTTTGACACTTGACTTCATTGTTTGTCATTCATCAAAACCTATACCTGAAAATCATGCTCATACAACCAAAGCGCACATATCATAAATATACATGATTTCCAACAATTTCCCCCTTTTTGATAATGACAAACAACAGAAGATATGCATATTGAATTCCCCCTAAATTCATGCTATATCTCAACATACAATTTATGCAACCAATTCAATTCAATATAATTCCCCTTTAATTGAATATTCCCCCTCAATTAAAGCATGCATATCGCCCATATTCTTCCCCCGTTTGGCATTAGCAAAAAGAGTATACCAAAAGTTATTTAAACCATTGACGATACCAATCGTTATAGACAAGATCATAAAAAAAGTTAGTAAATGGCATAATAACAATAACGATCATTTTTCTCAACTATGCCAATTGTTATTTAAACTAAAAATATTCATCAAAACATGAATCAATCAAATAAAACCAATTGATACTAATTGTTATTCAAAAATAAAACTTATTAAAGCATGTATCAACCAAAACTGATATAGATTATTTGCACATATCAGCTTATTGCGTTTTATTCAAAATATGATAACTAACCGACGTTCCCTTAATGCATTAAGGTTTCGTGCTTGGTGCATCCACTACAATATTGTAGTCTTCAAGTACACCTGCAAAAAGAACCTAAAAATAGGTGTTTGGTACCCAACTTCTTTTGGGTCCTTGGGGGTTAGGATAATAACAATTATAATCAACACATAAATCTCTATGTTTAGCAAAACACACGGGTGTAATGTGTCCTACCCGATTACAATAGTGACATATAACATTAGGATTGTGCATATGTCTAGGTTGAGCCAAATGCGTTCTAGGTGATCTAAAGTTGTTTCCCCTAGAAGCGTTGGATTTCCTAGAGTCATGTCTAGGTGGTCTAAAATTATTCATTCTAGACTTATTTATGAAATTCCTAGAGTTGTTTCTAGGTGGTCTAAAACAATTAATCTTAGACTCATTAGTGAGGTTCCTAGAATTCTTTCTAGATGGACCATCCTCATTACTTATATCCTTTTTATTCTCTTCAATTTTAGGACTATCAACACTACGTTTTTCTAGTGCGTTCCTAAGTTCTATGTTCTCTAATTTTAAAGAACTACAAGAGGAACAATTAGAACATTTATCAATAGAAGAGGCTTCATTCAATTCCTTGATTTTATTTTTGAAATCAACAATGTCATTTTCCAAAAATTTATTTTCTTTTTCTAAAACTTCAATTTTATTTTTAAGAACACCATTTTCATTAGTCAATTTTTCAAAATCTATTTCTTTCAAAGAAGAGGATTTTTCAAAATCTTTTTCTTGTAAAGAAAGTGTTTTCTGAAAATCTGTTTCTTGCAAAGAAAGTGTTTTCTGCAAAGAAAGTGTTTTCTTTAACTCTTTTATCATTTTGGAAGCATTAACAAATTCACCATACAATTCATCATAGGCATTTTGTAATTCTTCAAACGAGTGAGAGTTAGATGTACTTACCTCTTCTTCGTTTGCCACGAGGCACAATGCGGCGGTTCCATCGCCTGAGCTGTCCGAATCCCGTGATACGCGCCTATGGTGTTTCTTCTTTTTCTTGTCCTTCTTCATAGACTTACAAGACTTTTCAATTATATCATTTGAAATATTATCATCATCCCTTTCCGAGTCACTTACCTCTTCTCGTTTAGAGGATGAGGCTTTGAAGGCAAAATTTGAATTGCTTCTAAGATAAGGATTACGAATTGTGTTATCATAAGTTTCGAGGTTACCTCTTAGTCCATCAATCGTGATATCCGTGAATTCCATCGGCTCTTGGATGGCATTGGCTTTAGAGCGCCATTCGGGAGTGAGACTCCGTAGAACTTTTCGAACAAGATCTTTGTTCGTGTAAACCTTCCCGAGAGCATGGAGATCATTGACGATTCTTAAAAATCGTTCAAACATAACACCAACGGGTTCCTTCTCCATTTTAAAGATTTCATATTTATGTGTTCGAAAATCAATTTTGGCTTCTCGAACTTGAGGCGTATCTTCATAAATGATCTCGAGCTTATCCCACATCTCCTTGGCGGTTGTGCAGCAAGAGATTTTTCGATAAACATCTGGATTCACCACACAATATAATACATGGATGGCCCTTGCATTATTTTCAACTTTCTTGATGTCCTCAGCATCATATTCATCTTCCTTCTTTGGAACCGTGGTTTCTCCAACTTTCTTTGTTGGCATTGGTTCACCATTTTTGATGATTTGCCACAAACGAAAACTGTTTGCTTTGAGGAAGATATTTATCCGTTCTTTCCAATATGTATAGTTTGTTCCGTCAAATAGTGGAGCACAAGTGGTGGACTGTCCTTCATCCATCGTTCCTGCGTTCAATATTCTCAACAGACAAATATATATTTCTCTCAACCGGTTAAGGCTTTCAGAGAGTTTGGCTCTGATACCAATTGTTACAAAATACGCTTAACGCTAGAGGGGGGGTGAATAGCGTTATAATAAAAATTAGCCTAAACTTGCAGAATTTAAAAATTGCAGGAAAGAAATAAGTGCGATAAGTAAATAAATAAGAATGAACGCACCGATGTATCCTGGTTCACCACAACCCGTGGCTAGTCCAGTCCCCGAGAGACTCTCTCGAGATTTCCACTAACACTGTTAAGCTTACGGGTGCTCAACAAACCGTTACAGTTGCTCAAGGATACCACACCTTAAGACTTCACTTGCTTGAGGATACCTCACCCCAAGACTTCACTGTTAAGCTTACGGGTGCCTAACAAACCATTACAACTTGAGAGCTTGAGTCACACAAGTCTCAAACAACCTTGCTCGAAGATACAACACTCCAAGACTTAACACGAAGGAATAAAATATTCCTTCTTACAACAAGGGATTATAAACTTCCCTTCAAGTGTATAAAAACACTTAACACTCACTTAAACAAGACTCTCTTAATAGAGTAGATATGAGTAAACAAGTACGCTCAAGAACACAACAATAAATTCAAAGAATTGGCTCTCAAAATGTGATAAAGATGATCAAAAATGATATTGAAAGTATTTGAAAGCTTATGAATGTTTAGATCAGAAGTTGTGTGTTCAATGAGGGATTTTGGGGTGTATTTATAGCTCCAAAATCACTCCTAGCCGTTGCAAAAGTCATAAAGACAGATTCTGAAAATCTGTTAGATAGTCGACTATCTTGAGGATATTCGACTATCTAGGCAACGGTCATCAGGATAGTCGACTATCTGATATGGATATTCGACTATCTTGGCAACGGTCATCAGGATAGTCGACTATCCAATATTAGATATTCGACTATCTTGCCTTGCGAAAATGGTCCGTTTTTAAAACAACTAACTTATTGAAAATAAGTTATAAAATGTTTTTCAAAGCTTTGTTTGAAGATATTAAATATTATAAATATCTTAAACATGAAAAACAATTGTAATGAACATTCCGGATCAATAAAAACATTTAAAATCATTTTGTTTTAAATGTATTGAAACTATTTATTATAAAACATTTAAAACCAATTTGTTTTAAATGCAATAAAAATATTTATGATATGCATATATTGTAAAACCATTTGTGATATGCATATATTGTAAAAATGATTATGATATGCCTATATAGTAAAATCATTTATGATATGCATATATTGTAAAATCATTTTATGATATGCATTGTAAAATCATTTTATGAGAGAAGCCAAGACTCAAACTTAATGTCGGATCAAGATCACAATAAAGACACTATAAATAAGACTCAACAAAAGGTCTTCATTTATTTTCATTGCTTCGTATCTTTTCTTGATCTTGTCTTGAACTTCTTGGACTCCAATTCTTGTCCACTTAAAATAATGTCGCATATCCTTTTCTTCCTCTATGCGCATTGTAACTTTGCATATTAATTCTTTATCTTCCCCCTTGTATGCTTTTGCATATATTGGTTTTACCAAACGACCTACGTCTTGGGTCTTCGGTCTTGAACTCTTTGGCTCGTTCATGCAATTCCGTCATCAGTATGCTTCTCGCCATTTGATTGATTATCATATTATATCGTTGTTTGACACTTGACTTCATTGTTTGTCATTCATCAAAACCTATACCTGAAAATCATGCTCATACAACCAAAGCGCACATATCATAGATATACATGATTTCCAACAGTACAAACTCGCCAAGTTCGAGATGTTTGACGGCACAGATGATCTCGGGGTTCATTTGAAGACTTATGGTGACATGCTTGTTGGAGTCGGGAAAGATGAAAACATCTGGATGAAACTCTTTATGAGGAGTCTTATTGGAGATGCATTGTCCTGGTACATCAGCCAGGATCCCAAGAAATGGTCCATTTGGGTAAGTATGGCATTTGATTTTATGGACCGATTCTGTTTCAACACAAAATATTCACCATATGTTTTCTACATCCAGAATCTCAAGAAGAAACCCAACGAGACCTTCCACGAATACACCACCCGTTATCAGAAGCGGCCAAAGTCAGGACATCTTTGGACGAGGGACAGATGAACAAGTTCTTTGTTAGAGCATAGGATCCACAATATCATGAAAGGTTGATGGTTATCGAAAATCATAAATTCCGTGATATCATCAAACTCAGGGAAAGAATTGAAAAGGCATCAAAAGCGGGATGGTAACAAATTTTGAGGCACTACAGGCCACAAACAAGGCGTTACAATCAGGTGGCATATCAAAGAAGAGAGATGTTGGGGCAGTAATGGTTGCTCATGGCCCGAAATCTCCACTTACCTATCAAACACCTCCAATCGTATATCAATACCTCTACCTACATATCAAGAACCACCACCCATATATCAACCCTCATCTCCCAGATATTCCCAACCAGCCACTGTCCATCACACTTATAACTCTCAACCGTCTCATTTCAAATCAACCCAACTCATTAAAATTATCCAAGACCACTACCAAACTTAGACTGTAAGCCACCCAGACAATATACTGCCATTGCTAAGCCCATTGACAAGTTGTATGAACTGTTGAAAGCCGTTGGTTATGTCATCCCATTCCCGTTGTGGAATTAGAAAATGCATCCGAATGGGCAATCCGAACAAAACTTGTGCGTACCATTCAGGTATGAAAGGCCACACTACTGATGAGTGTCGAACAAGAAGGATAAGATCCAGACGTTAATCAACAATAAGGTCATACTGGCTGAAGAAGTCGCACCTAATGTCCGTAACAACACCCTCCCTAATCATAGATGTAGTGGAGTACATACGATAGAGACGAACGAAGAATTGGACCCTAAGGTATCGATTGGGGTTATTCAAGAAGCCAATGACTTTAAAGTTGCAGTCACACTTACCCCTATTGTGGTACTAACTCAGTCACCAATCGAGGTTGAGGTAGCTCCATCGGTTCCCTTAGAGGTTGAGGTGGCTCCACCTGCGGCCACCCCAACTCCATTTGAAGTAGAAGTGGTCACACCTTTCGCAGTGACAGTGTCAACCACACCTCTTTTTGACTCAAAAGCAATAACCTGGGATTACGTTGTCGAATCTAAGCTAAAAGGGAAGGAAAAGGTAGAGGAATCTGATGCTGCACAAGGAATGACTAGGACTGGAAGAGTCAATACACCCGAACACTTGGGAGGATCAAGTAAGGATGCCACTACCAGGCAGCCTATCATTGAGACAGGGCCAGATGACATGTGGAGAAAAGTGCAAGCGAATGAGTATTTTGTCGTTGACCATTTGAACAAAACCTTTGCTCATATATCTATCATGTCACTATATCAAAATTTAGAGGCATATAAGAATATTTTAATGAAGGTTTTAAGCAAGGCTTATGTACCCAATAACATCACCGGCGGAGAAATGGCCAATATGGTGGAACAAGTACTGGAAAGTCATAAGATCATCTTCCATGAAGATGAGCTACCACCTGAGGGATTGAATCACAATTGAGCATTCCATATTATACTGCAATTTGAAGACAAATTCATTTCCAGGGTCTTGGTTGACGGAGGTTCAAGCCTTAATATTTGTCCGTTGGACATCAAAGGTTTTCCTGAAATATGGCTAAGAAGCATGAACGTGAAGCTTTCGATGGGTCCCAAAAGGCCACAAATGGTAAAACCAACCTTCGCTTGCGGATGGGGCCAACTTGGTTCAGTGTCGAGTTTCAGGTGCTTGACATACCAGCCTCATATAATCTTTTTTTGGGCCGACCATGGATCCATACCGCTGGAGCTGTGCCTTCTACACTATACCAAGCTGTGAAGTTCGAATGGAATTGTTAGGAAGTGATCATTAGGGAGATGGGAGTAACCCTATTTACACTAGTCAAACCATCTTGGCTATTGGACACAAGAAGAAGGCTAGGAGGGGAAGCATATCATCACATTGAACGGTTCAATACCATTGAGAAAGATAGATGGTGGAGCAGTAAAATAGAAAGCATATTGGCATGGTCTGGGTATGAGCCCGATAAAAGGGTGGGAAAGAATCTCAAGGGCATCACTAAACCAATAAGGCTGAAAAGTCATGGTACAACCTTTGGGCTCAGATATCAGTACACATGGCAAGAATATATAATGATTGGTTTCCTCGGCACGGACTGTATTACCCTCTCGAGCAACCAGTGCCATGCTTAGAACAAGCTTTCTACCAAGCTGATACGATATGGAGGAATGCTGAAGAGAAAGCATTAGTTGGGTTGAAGAATTTGTTCTTGGAGGATGAAGACATGGACTGCAGTGCCATAATTGAGGAGTAGGAGGAAGAAGGAGTCACTATTAAAACCATAAAGAAGGGAGTTGTTCCTAAGAACTGGACCGCCACACCATCCCGAGCCTGCGAGTCCCTGAGTAGCTTGGCAGATTTTACTTCTATAGCCATTCTAAGCATTTAAGATTTCCAGTAATTTTGTATTAAGATTGCCTTGTTTCAAAATAAATGCTCGATTCATCGAGCCGTAATTTTCTGTATGATTTTTCGGTTTTTAATCAAATACATTTTCTCTTTATTATTCATTACTATTTTTACACTTTTTCATTCTATAACGTTATTATTATTTTTGTTGATAAACCAGTGACTGTGACATATAATGAGGCAACACAACATAAGGATAGTAATTCAGATGAATAAGATGAGATACCCGAGGAAGTTGTCAAGGAGGTTGAAAACTTTGAGAATAAGCCCAAGTCCAACCTGGACGAAACTGAAGTAGTAAATTTTGGGAACGCCGAGACCGTCAAGGAGACTCGCATCAGCATTGACTTGTCACCAACAAAGAAAGAAGAGTGCATTCATTTCCTAAAAGAGTATGAGGAAATTTTTGCATGGTCATATGATGACATGACCGGTTTGAGCACGTCCATAGTGGCTCACAAGTTGCCTACTAATCCATGTGTCCGCCGGTAAAGCAAAAACTCAGAAGGTTCAAACCAGACATGAGCGTGAAAATCAAGGAGGAAGTTACTAAGCAGATTAAAACCAAAGTTCGCAGGGTGTTTGAGTACCCAACTTGGTTAGCTAACATTGCACCAGTTCCGAAGAAGGATGGGAAAGTTAGCGTATGTGTTAACTATCAAGATTTAAACAAAGCAAGTCCCAAGGACGACTTTCCACTGCCAAATATACACATCCCTATCAATAATTGTGCCAAGCATGAAATCCAATCCGTTGTAGATTGCTTCGCAGGTTATCACCAGATCTGGATGGAAGAAAAAGATGCAAAGAAAACAACTTTTATTACACCTTGGGGTGTATACTGTAAACAAGATGACGCCATTCGGTCTGAAGAATGCTGGGGCTACTTACATGAGAGCAGTGACAACCATCTTCCATTATATAATACACAAGGAAATAGAGGTACACGTGGATGACGTTATTATCAAATTCAAGAGATCCACAGATCACATCGCAGACTTAAGAAAGTTCTTTGATGGGATGAGGAGGTACAACTTGAAACTAAACCTCGAAAAGTGTGAAATCGAGGTTCCCGCAGGAAAGTTATTGTGATTCATCGTCAATCATCAAGGGATCGAGCTAGATCCATCCAAAGACAAGGCTATTCAGGAGTTACCACCACCTAGGAGCAAAAAGGACATGATGAGCTTCCTAGGATGTCTCAACTATATTAGTCGATTTATAGTACATATTCAAGATGCTAAGAAAAGATGCCGAAATAAGCTGGACAGAGGATTGTCAAAAAGCCTTCGACAAAATCAAGGAGTACATGTCCATACTTCCAGTTCTGGTCCCGCCCGAACCGGGACGACCTTTTCTACTCTATCTATCTATGTTGGAAGGATCCTCCCGATGCATCTTGGAACAACATGATAAGACATGAAGAAAGGAGCAAGTTATATACTACTTGAGTAAGAAAGTCACACCTTATGAAGCACAATACTCTCTGCTGGAACGCACTTGCTATGCTTTGACCTGGACAACTCAAAAATTGAGGCACCACTTCCGTGATTACACTACATACCTCATATCCAGGATGGACCCTCTGAAGTACATATTCTAGAAACACATGCCGATTGCAAAGTTGGCCAAATGGAAAATATTGTTAACTGAGTTCGATATCATCTATGTAACTCAAAAGGCAGTCAAAGGACAAGCATTGGTAGATCACCTTGCTGAAAATTTGGTGGGAGGAGCATACAAACCTTTGAAACATATTTTCCAGATGAAGAAGTGTCATTCATAGGGGAAGACATTACCGTAGCATACGACAGTTGGAGGATGTTCCTTGATGGAGCTGCAAATTTCAAAGGAGTGGGTATTGGAGCAGTTTTGGTATCATTAATGGGTCAATATTATCTGATATCTACTAAACTCAGATTTCCCTACACTAACAACATGGTGGAATATGAAGCATGCATACTAGGGCTCAGCATGGCAATCGATATGAACATTCAAGAGTTACTGGTAATGGGTGATTCAGATTTGCTTGTGCACCAGGTACAAGGAGAGTGGGACACCAATAATTCTAAGATATTTCCAAATCTGCACCATAATCATGAATAAGGAAGAGATTCACAAAGATAGGATTCTGACATATGCCGAGAATTCAGAATGAGTTTGCCGATGCATTGGCCACTTTGTCATCTATGATATAACATCCAGATAAGAATTATATTTCATCCCATTTTGGTGAGGATCCATAATCAGCCAGCATATTGTGCTCATATTGAAGAAGAAGCAGATGGAAAGCCTTGGTTCCGTGACATCACGGAGTATTGTCAAAGGGAGAATATCCGGAGCATTTACATAACACTCAGAAACGTACACTCTAAACATTGTCCAATCACTTCTTCCATAGTGGAGGAAATCTATATAGAAGAACCCCTGATTTGGGATTGCTAAGATGTGTTCACGCAAGAGAAGCTTCTAAACTGCTTGAGGATGTGCATTCCGGAACATGTGTCCCGCACATGAATGGTTTTGTCTTGGCAAAGAAGATACTCAGGGCCGGTTACTTTTGGATGACCATGGAGATAGATTGCATCCAGTATGTCCGCTAATTCTTGCAATGCCAAGTCCATGCCGATATGATAAAAGTGCCGCCAAACGAGCTCAATGCAACAAGATCACCTTGGCCATTTGCCGCCTAGGGAATGGATATCATTGGTCCAAATCACACTACTTCAAATGGGCATAAGTTTATTCTGGTAACCATTGACTACTTCACAAAATGGGTAAAGGTTGCATCTTACAAAGCTTTGACCAAGAAATTCATCATAGATTTTGTTAAAGATCGTATTGTTTGTGGATTTGGATTTCCCGAGTCCATTTTTACTGATAATGCTGTCAATATCAATAGTGATATGATAAAATCCATGTGTAAAACTTTCAAAATCAAGCACAAGAATTCCACATACTATAGACCTCAGATGAATGGAGTCGTAGAAGCCGCCAACAAAAAAATCAAGAAGACTAAGGAAGATGGTAGAGAACTACAAACAATGGCACGAGAAGCTACCTTTTTCTTTATTGGGATACCGCACTACAGTTTGCACATAAACCAGGACAACTCCCTACATGCTGGTTTATAGTACTGAGGGTGTCATCCCAGCCGAGGTAGAGATTTCTTCTTTAAGAGTCATACATGAAGCTGAACTCAGGGATGCAGAGTGGATAAGGAGTCATTATGAAAAATTGGCCCTTATCGATGGAAAGAGGATGAATGCAGTATGTCATGCCCAATTTTATCATAGCAGAATGTCCAGAGATTTCAACAAAAATATCAAACCAAGGCAATTTGCACCTGGTCAGTTGGTGCTGAAGAAAATCTTCCCACATCAAGATGAAGCCAAAGGGGAATTCTCTCCCAACTGAAAAAGTCCGTACATGGTTCACAGGGTTCTGACGGGAGGAGGACTCATACTTGCAGAAACGGATAGAGAAATTTGGCCAAAACCAATCAATTCAGATGCAGTCAATAGATACTATGCTTAGACTATTTACGTATCTTCACATGATATATTGAACTACGCTTGACCTGATTCCCGTTTAAGAGGGATACGTAGGCAGCCTTGTAGGTTCGGTCATATCATAATAAAATTCCTAGTTTTCCGAAGATCAAAACTGGGGCTGAATTTTGAGGAGGACCCTCAAAACTTGTGAGCAAGTCGAGCCGACGACATCGCATGCCGAAAAGTCAGAAATTAATTAAGCAATTGGGCAGAACTTTGAGAAAGATTTTAAAAATTCCGAAGAAGGTTCAGTAAGTCCTAATATGCGCAAAATTTCAAAAGATCATCTACCAAATTGTGGCAGAATTTTGAGGACCCTCAAAATTCCAATATAAGAGAGTTTCAGTGCCTTTAAGATGTGTTATAGTCACCAGTTCATCTAAAATTACTTAATATATCAATATGTTTGTAAAATGACTCTATTTTTATCAATGATTGCATATTTTTTCGAAAACTTTATTTCCGTAACAGTCATGTGTTACCCAGGGAAACTCAAAAAAGGCCTTCAGAATGGAGCAAAGAGCAAGGCTAGCAGATGAAGTCACAAACCAACCTCCCCTCTCAAAACTTACAATTTTTCTTTGAACGCAGGCACATCTGACGTAGCGATAACATCCACAAATATATGCCCATAGAAATATTACTATCAATCAGGCCATCAAACACCGAATATCTCTCCAGCTAAGACATATACTACTCTTATTTGCCACTTTCTCTCTGCTTGAGGCTAATCCCTGCCTCCAATATGCATAAGGCCAATCCATGCCTCCATATCTACATGATGCTAATCCTTGCCTCCATATTTGCATGAGGCTAATCAGTGCCTCCCTATTTGCATGAGGCTAATCCCTGCCTCCATAAATGCATTAGGCTAATCCTTGCCTCCATATCTGCATTAGGCTAATCCCTGCCTCCATATCTGCATGAGGCTAATCCTTGCCTCCATATTTGCATAAGGCTAATAATTTCTGCCGTACTCGCATGAGACTAATACTTGCCTCCCCATTTGCATGAGGCTAATCCATGCCTCCTTATCTCTATTAAGGCTAATCCTTGCCTCCACATTTGCATGAGGCTAATCATTCCCTCCTTATTTGCACGAGGCTAATCCTTGCCTCCCTATTTGCACTAGGATAATCCTTGCCTCCCAACTTACATAAGGCTAATCCATCCTCCCTACTTGCATGAGGCTAAACCCTACCTCCATACTTGCATGAGACTAATCCTTGCCTCCATATCTGTACGAGGCTAATCCCTGCCTCCCTACTTGCATGAGGCTAATCCTTGCCTCCATATCTGCACAAGGCTAATCCTTGCATCCCCATCTGCATGAGGCTAATCCCTGCCTCTATACTTACATGAGGCTAATCTCTGCCTCCATACTTGCATGAGACTAGTTCTTGCCTCCCTATTTGCATGAGGCTAACCCTTGCCTCCCTATTTGCATGAGGCTAATCCCTACCTCTCCATTTGCATGGGACTAAGCATTGTCCCTCTTTACACAAATATTGATCTATTTTTAGTACTATCTATTCGTTTTTCAATCGGGATAAGCTCTGCACTTCGTTTCACAAGACTAAGCCTTTTCTTGTTACCATCATATAATTGCATATCATGGGCTGAAATATTTCCAATATATCTAAAGGTATCATAGTCTAAAAGGCATCATTCTCATAGCCGGAAGATATCATGCCATGGCCTGAAGATCCCTCAAATTTGCATATCATTATTCAAAGGCGTCATGGTTCGGAGGCACCATCTGCATGGCCCGAGAACAATATTTCATGGCCTTCGAATCCCTCACTAAACAATTCATGGCCCAATACGTCATGGTCCAAGGACGTCATCCTTAATCGTCCAAAGACAACCTTCATGGTCCACAAGGGAATGTGCGTCATGTTTAAATTTTCACACAAATGCATGTTCGTAGCATGTTTCCACCTGCAAGTGACCAGCAAGCAACCGCTATTCTAGAAGGATCAGCCTCACTCCAGTTCTTTCAATTATATCAAATCTCAATCGTTCACCATAGCCGCTCTAGCATCCCGTGTCCATTCTTGCATCGACTTCATCGGTATATAGACTTCATCGGTATATTTCGCCAATGAATCCAGAACTACACATGACATGATTCTTGTAGAACTAGAGATATGTAGGCAACTCAAGACTAGAGTCCAGCCTATGGCGTTCGAAACATCATGTCCGGTCAAAATTATGACATCATGTCTTTACTCGAAAACTTATTCATCCTTCCCAGGTAAAGAGGGGCAGCTATTGATACCCAATTGTTTCTCGTATATTTTTAATATATATATATATACACACACACACACTCTTCCAAAATAGCACATATGCAGTTATAAGCATGCATAAGAATTTTTATAATTTTTCTATAATTTTAAAAACTCCAAATTAATTTATTTCTTCCCTTTTATATATAAATTCCCTATAATTATGCTTCAAATTATTTTTATGGTGATTTATTCCTCTAAATTATTTATTTATGCCAAAATATTATTTAAATATTTATAGCACATTTTTTATAATTTTATATTTATATTTTTAAGCTAAATTGTATATCTTTGCAATAATAGTCCTACCAATGCATAATTGTATTACTAATACATAAAATGCTCTTTTATCTATATCTATATTATATTAAAAGCACGAAGGCCCTTAGCGAAATGTCGTTCTTCTTTTTACTCTTTTAATAGAGTTCACATTAGACAAAATAGTTATTTAATTATTTTTCTATTTAAGAACTTGAAATAACTAAATTTTTGTTATTATATATTTTCTTATTTGAACATTTCTAATATTTAAGACTTGAAAGTTAATTAAAACTTTACCTTTTATAAGTCCTTTCCTATTTGAAATATGTAACCTAATAATATTACCTTTCATGTTAATTTTCTTAACCACTTGTAACGTTGGAATACACTAAAATATTATTCACAAATCCTTCTCAACCTTAATCGGCAAGAACCCCCAAACTTCATCTAATTTACACTAAATATTAATTTTTGCATTTTCGATAGTCAAGCAAATGTTATTTGAAACTTGTATGTTAAATCTTATAGTATAATTTCAGAGACATTGAAAAACTAATCATGAAAAATGGAAGAACAAAAATATCGGAAAAGATTAATTTGTTCTTACTTATTTTCATATTTTATGTATTTTGAAATTTAATTAAAAACCTTAATAATTATGTTGTATCTAAAAGCTAACGTCATGTCCTAATGATAAGTAACGTAATATTTTTCATTTAGTGGTTTAAATAATATTAAGTTACTAGATGTTAGTTTCATTTCGGGTGTAGATAATACTATTAAAGTTCTAAAATATTAGGCGTTGATGCATAGTTTAAAGAATGAAAGATTTAATAGGCAAAATTTAGTAAAAATACCTAAATGTGATATGCAAAAATAATAATATGAATTTTTTATCTAATTTTAAATATATCCTTAAAGAATAAATGAGACTAGAAAACTCAAACACTTAATAAAACAAAATTATATTATTACATGCCAAATGTTTTATTTGTCATAAAGAACATATATGACTATGTTCTAGTAATGTAATTATTACATACAGGGTAGGTTTGATACGAAAGGAAAATTTTCGACATAGAAATATTCAAAAGCTTGTTGTTTTTTAAAATTTTATTTTATAACTCAATCACATAAGTTGATATTATTTACGTAAATTATTTTAAATTTTATCCTCATTAGTATGACTACACACGAAAAGCACGTACCCATATACTAGTATTTTTAAATATTAAACAACTACTTTTACGAAAATATTATTAAGAAATCATTTATTATTTTTATAAATTATATAGAATTAAAAGTGGCTATTCAAAATCTAATCAATTTTGTTTCAATTTTAGCCCCCCAATCTGACCCAATTACTAGTCCAATCCTTAATTAAATTACCCATCTCAACCCCTTGAAGATCCGATTCGGCCCCAATACCCTTTAATCTCCCCTTCCTAAAATAAACTACCCTATCCCCCCCCCCCCCAACCTAATCATTCCCCTCTTCTCACTGTCGTCATCTGTTGCTCTCATCTCTCAAAAGCTCTCGACCAAACCCCCACTGACCCTCTTCCATGGCCATCTTCGATGATCTTTCACCATCTTTCAGGCCTCCAATGGTCTCTTTCACTAAGCAGGTTCATTCACCTCTCTATTGTTCTCTCTGAAACCCTAATTTCTTTTCTAAACATCTTAGATGTGTACAGATCTAAGTTGATTTGGGTTTGTTTCATGTGAGTTTTACAATGGCCTTAAGATTCTTTACAAGAATCGAATGATTTTAAAGTGATTTTTATCTTTTCCTAAAAGTAGGGTTTTTAGAATTTCTTTTAAAAAATTGTTTGATGATTTTCTGTGTTTAACCTTCTGATTCTCATATATTTTGACTGATTTTATGAGTCTATTGCAACTTTAACTTGCTTGCACTGAATACTCTAATTTTTTGGGATTCTTCATTTGTCCTCTGAGTATTGGTATATCTTATTATGTGCTTTCTTTCGGCTTTTGTAATTTCTCATGACTTTCTTGCCCTAATATGCTTCTACTAAATTTATTAGTTTGACCTTTCACTGATTTTATGTGCTTGTGTTCGTCTTGACTATTCATGATAAGACCTGTAACATTCTCCTTGAATCAGTGTCGTTCTATCTTTTGTTTTGTTAAAGTTATATGTTGATTCTTGACTATTCATGTTTTACCTTACTTATATGCTAAACGTACTGATCTTTTCATGACTTTCTCTTTGATTCAACCATTCAATATTCTGAATTCCTTATTTCTTGGTTTAATTTGAACATTCTCCCTCAAAATTTCAATTCTTACCTCTCTACTCGATTTGATTGAATTGCTTGCCTTAATTAATTTTCATTGCTTTGTATGCGTTATTACTTGATTCTTTCTGTTATTTCCATAATTAGAACTTTATGTATCTGCCCCTAATTGATTATTCTGTACCTAGTTCTTTTGAACTCTTTTCCTTATTTGGTACTTGTTCTTTACCGTTTGCAATGACTATCTTAATTAAGGAAAGACTTGGACTGATTTTACTCTAATTGATTCCGAGATTCTCCAATTACTGAACAATTTGATTTTTACCTTATTTACCTAGATTCAAACTACTATATATATGCTTTCTTCAATACTCATTAGATAGAACATTAGTTCATAAAAAGCACACTTACACTTTAAAATTTCTCTTTCTCTTCTACTATTTATACTACTTGCTGATCTAGCCGGCTAAAAGCCAAGGCTAGATATTAGAACTTCATTTGCTTTATATTTTGCATCCTTTTCTTCAACTGGTATGTCTCTAGTTAATTTAGAATCCACACCCTATGTATTTTCATCCCTGCACTAGTTCATCAATTATGAATTCAAGTTGTATTCCTGCCTACTACTCTGCTCAGCATGTCTAAAATCTGCATGTTCAACGTATTCTTTAATTCTGCACTCTTTTTGCTTACTTCTTTGACTAGCATGTCTAAAATTATGTCATGTTCAACGTATGCACTCTTTCCTGCTTACCTCTTCTTCTAGAATTTCCAAACTTTATGATTATCCTTGTTCAAGATATGCCAACTATTATCTATGTCCTAGCTATTTACTAAGTCTCTAAGATCCTTAGTGTTGTATATAGTTTGTGACTACATGTTTCCTCTCTTCCTATCCATACACCCCAATGTGACTCTTACGTGTCCCAATCCTTTTACCCCTATGTAAGGTCTGTCTATTAGGTGTTTTCTAAATCTGGATGTTTTTATGACCGATTGATTGACTGTTGTTTTGATACTCTTCTCAAACTGTCTTTTACCAAAAAACTATTTCTTGTCTCTGAAAAATCTCTTTTACTTCTAAAGTCATCTCTATACTATTTTCAAAATAAAACTATGTAAAGCACTCTCACTTTACTCTTAGTATATTGGTTCTGCCCCTATGATATGTGTACTGCCTTGAGACCTTGGGATCTCTCTGAACTCAGGCATGTCAGAGCTGGCCTTTCCACACTGCAGATAAATCAGTAATTGTTTGAGAAAATGGTCCAGGTGTGAGCACTGCTCGAGATCCTTGAGGTCCTTAGGGAACTCTGACACACCTAGACATGATCTTGTTTATGGAACTTTGGCATTTGAACCTATTGGAGGCTTGGGAAGTCACTTGGGCCTACTTCAGGCTCCCTATAGTCACTTTCTTTTTTTTATCTGTTTATGTAATTTATTTAGCTAGTTTGCAATAATTATTTGTAAACAAGGTGATTAGTAAAAAGAGTGGGTAGTTATATATGTTGGGTAACTTAGGTAGAGACCATGCCTATAGAATTGTGTTAATACATTTGCTATGTTTTCTTTACTTCCATAATATTAGAAATCATGCCTATAGGATCTAAATGGCTCTAATAATTGAAATCATGCCTATAGGGTTAAAGCCAGCTTTATAGTTAAATATCATACCTATAGAGTGCAAAGTGAATGAGTTCAGTTTCTGTTACAGCACGTATTTATATTCGTCTCACTAGAAATCATGCTTATAAGTTCGAAAATCGGCTCTTAACAAATTAGATAATATGCCTATAAGAATTAAAATCAGTTGTAGAAGAAATCTTGCCAATTGAAGTTAAAATCTGTTTAGTTAAGCAAATTAGTCTAATTCATGTTTGAATTAGTTTAATTAACTATTTGTGTCTTTAAAGACGTTTTACTCAAACACTGCCTTAATCAATACCGTTAGAAAACATGTCTATAGGATCACAAGTTGTCAGTTTTAAAAACTATTCACTTTTATACTACATTCCTTAATCAATATAGATACCATGTTTTTAGGATATCACTGTTATGCGCTTAGGCAAGCCTCTACGGCGATTTGAATTCTGCAACTATGAAACTGTGATTTATTATTCAAAATTGTTGAGATTTAACAGGTCTAAATTAGTAGGCAAGCTAAATAGGATTTTTACTTTGTCCTAATTCAATACTGCATAATCTCTGCTCACTTAGATATCATGTTCTAGAATTTTCTCTTAAATACTTGACTATTGTTGAAGATGTGCATTTACTTTTTATATTTGTGGAGGTGATTGTGAGCCTGTAATTTGTTCCCTTTAAATGCAGTTCTAATTGTTCTTGATTAACACCTAGACTTTTTAGCCTTTAAAACCTTAGGAAGTTGTAGAACTACCCTAGTTAGAGGTCTTAAATACCTCTAGGGCCACAAGAAAGGGACGGGTAGTGCATACATAGGACAAATGTCAAGGTTATTAAAATGTTTTAGGCTATGACCAAAGGGAGAGAATTGGGTAGTAATGATATGATGACTACGAGCTAATGTCACGTGTAGCCCCTCATTGAGGAGTGTTTACCGGGCATTGTGTAGGGTGATCCTATAGGCTAACCAAGCTAGGACCCCTCTTTCCCAATTCACGATGTTTAAACTTACTTTTTTATTTACAACTTGTTCAAATTCTTTGTCTTATTACTTGAATCGTGCAAAATATCCAAAACTTGCCTTTATTTGCAAGTATGTGTTTAAGTTATTTATTTGTTAAAAAGGGACTAATTCATAAGTATAAGTTGGGCCGGGACCCACCATTGTAGACCGATATGGGTTCCTAACACCTTCTCATCAAGGTTATTTGGAGCCCTTAACCTAATCTCTGGTAATGCAAACTAGTACAAAAGTTAATCACTTTAGGTTCCCTAACGCACCACAATCTGTTAGGTGGCGACTCTTCAAAAACCCAAATTCCCAAAAGGAAATGAGTTACTACCCCCATGAATGTTAGAACCCGGACTTCTCTCTCTCTCTTCGCGGAGGGAAAGTGAAAAAGGGGTGCGCGACAGGAATTACTTCATCAACAGAAAACATCTCTTTTGCATAGGGTTGCTCCCCATAGACCATCTTTATTCCTTCCGGTGTTGGTAATTTCAATACTTGGTGAAGGATCGAGTGCACAACCCTCATGTTGTGGATCCATGGCCTTCCGAATAGGGTGTTATACCTCATGTCTCCTTCAGTCACATAAAACTTGCTCTCTTAGGTGGTTTTGTCTATGTTTACAAGTAACATTATTTCTCCCTGGATAGTTTCAAAATACATCTTGAATCTGTTTCACACTCGGGCTGCATGCACAATTTGATCTTGTAGGCTGAGTTGTTCTACGACCGTTGATCAAATGATGTTGGCTGAGCTACATGGATAAATTAACACATATTTTCTAAAGTTTTATTAATGAGCATAGAAATTACCAGTGCATCGTTATAGGGTTGTATGATTCCTTCTGCATCTTTATCATTGAAAGATAAAACTCCTTCTGGTATGTAATTTCGGGTTCATATTTCCCTTGTGATTGATACTTTGGTGCGCTTTAATATCGTACCTTTAGAAACATCGACCCTTTTGATTATTATATGAATGACATGTTAAGGTTCATCTTGCTCATTTTATTTATTGGAATCCATGTTTCTGAAATGATTATTGGCTCGGTCGATTAAAATTCTTGAAGATACTCGTTGTTGAATAACCAAGCAACTTCTTCTCTCAATTGTAGACAATTCTCCATTCTATGGCCATGTGTGCCATGATACTTGCATATTTGGTTGGAATCTCGTTAGGCTGGATTAGTTTGTAAAGGCCAAGGCCACTTGGTATCTTTGATGCGCCCAACAATCGATACGATGGCAGTTGCATCAACATTAAAGTTATACTATGATAATCGTGATGCTTCTTTACGTATGATAGGTCTGTCGAAGTTGTTATTGCTCATGAGACCTCGAGAGCTCTGGCCTCGATCACTTCTTATTTCATTTCATATAGAATTTCTCCTAGATCCGTTGCTCATACAATCTCCATTATATAGCAGGTATCTCTCTCTGTTCAACCTCAGTTCTTGCTCAATATCCCTCTTGATTCTATTGATGAGTCTGATAGGATAAACGAACCCGGAAAGAGCCTCAAGTTGATCGTTTTCGACCTAGATCTTCGATTGGTACCGATTATGCACATCGACCCAAGTGACAGCCCGATACTCTATCAGATTATGCTTCAACTTCTACAAAGACACCGAGCTTCAAACATTGAGTCCTTGGGTGAAAGTTGAACAACCCAATCATGAGCGACCGGTGGTAGGTACATCAGTTCCATTTGAAATCGAGACACGAATTCTCTGAACATTTAATTGTCCTTTTGCCTTACCTTGAAAAGGTCCGACTTCCTGGTTTTGACCTTGATGGCCATGACATATGCCTTTACGAAAGAATCCGTAAGATAGCAAATGAGTCAATAGGATTAAGTGGTAAATTATGGTACAATATCATAGTTCCCTTTGACAGTGTCTCTCCAAATTTCTTTCTTTTGCAAGACAGATTTGATCTCATTATCCTCGAGATCATTCCCTTTGATAGCATATGTGTAAGAAGTGACATGATTGTTTGGATCGATTGTTCTATTGCACATATGAATCTCGGGCATGTGCAACTTTTTGCGAATCGGCTTTGGAGCCGCACTTTTGTACGAACTTTGTGGAGTTCAGTCCCTTCAATAGTGGTGGTTCCCTTAGGATTTTATTGACCCAAGAGTTGTAAGTTTCCACCTTCTTATCGTTTGCCTCGTCTTATCCCCCCTTCCCCTCTCCCCCCTCCCCCGACCCAATTCATTTTGTCAGTTCTTCAAGAATTATCATGATTGCAGGATTGGTCTCCGATTCTTTCTCATTCAACATCCTTGAAACTGATCTGGGATGGCTCGGGCTCGATCCTACTCGGTGGGTGATTCTGGTTTTGGAGCTGAGTTATTGCTTCCTGTTGAGACTTAAACATTTCGAAGATCACTCGTAGGTTAAGCCTGCCATCTTCTCTACCATGAGTGCTTTGAGCGGCTGATCGAACATTCCCATGGATGCTGCCCCCGGGATCGACGGTCAGATTTCCATTAATGTCTACATGTAAGTTGAAGTCGATTAGATCTACACCCGGATTTCCAACGAGGCCAATCGGGGTAAGTCGTTCCCTAGTGCTATGTTATCATTTTTCCCGTAGTGGACGAAATTATTGTCAACATGCAGAGGTGTTGACTGAGAATTTGACATTTTGGTCCTAGAATAAAAAATACTCCAAAGAACAAGTGTAAAATAGAGTGTGTTATGAAATTTTTTACCAGGTAATCACTATTATCCTTAGCCCCACGGTGGATGCCAAACTATTTACACTTAAAATTGGATAACAATTGAATTTGTATGCAGTTTTAAGGATACGCGATATAAATTGATACAATTAAGAAGACATATTAATATTGACATTAATGATAAGAAAATGAATGCAAACTACAAAATTGAACAGGCTTAGCCTATGAGTTTGATCACTCTCGAGCCAAGAAATGTCTCAACTGATATTAGAACTGAACAACAAGATGATAAGGACTAGAAATGATCAGTATATTACTTTCTTTGTGCGTATACAATATGTCCTACAAATTATTAGAAACACCCTTTATATAGTAGGGGTGTTCTACTCTTGGTATAATCATATACAAGATAAAAAATCTCATGATTTGCTAATTAATCAACTTCATCTAGATAAGTGCCGAGATTTCTGCCGTGATCCTCGACTGATTGCGGATGGTTTGTCTTTTCATTATTTGGCTCAGCAAATTTCCCTCGATCTTGCTCGGTCACAGGGTCACGAGCTCGACGATCTAATTTTGCGTCTTGGTTCGATATAACTCGAGTTCGAGCTTTGACCTGCCATGTTTCAGTCTCGATTGATCAAATAATGGACAAACGCAATTTCAACCATATATACTATGTCAATTAATCCAAATTCTCTCTAAGTTGTGCACTAAAGAAGGTTAAATTTACTAACTAATTATGCTCTTCCATCATTAGATGATGTAGCACAAGAACTCATCATAATTTCTCCACGAAGAGCTAATTGAATACTTATTACGTTTTACATGTTTCAGATTGTGGCAGATCCAGGATTTTCACCAAGAGACAAAACATAAGAATTTAAATACACCGTAAAATTAAGAGGAATCAATATTTAGTAAATATGCATAAAATAAAAAAAATTATCTAGCAATACAGTATAATTTTCTGGCGAAAGAGTGTCCATTAATGCCCCTTCATTGAATGTGGCTCCGCCACTAATTCTAGATAGCAGTGGAGTTAGGTGGACAGAAGCAGAGGCGAACCCACGTTGTGGGTTGAGGGGTAATAAGACTCATTAGCCTCGGCAAAAATCATATATAGACCCCTTAAATATTTTGTTTGTGTCCCTAAAATACAAGCGGGACAACTGGCATTGTGTGCTTAAGTTCCCTGCTTTGGTGGATGGACGTGGCTTCGAAACAACTTCTGCTTTTTTCTCCTCCTTCTCATTTAGTTCTTGTTTTCTTCTCCTCTTTAAATACAACATAATTTATAGTTAGGAAATTGCTTTAATTTTTACTTTTATCTTCTTCTTCTTCTTCTTCTTTTTTAAAATTCAATTAAATTTTAATACTAACACAGAATAGTCAACTTAATTAATTCAAATTCCTCACTTGAAATTACAACCGTTAAATTGCATCCTATCGCTCCACAGATACAAAAATATAATTCTTGCGGAGCAACCTTCTTCAATAATTACTTTGACGCAGACTCGATAATAGTAACTAAGAGTTTGAGGCCCTTCTTCGATTCTTTGACTATTAACATATCCTTAATCTTGATTTCTTTAGTAATTTTTTTATAATTTAAAGTTTGAACATCATTTTGATCGTTAACCCCCTTATTAATTAAAAGTCTAGAAATTTTAAAATGTGAAATAAGCTTAGTCAAATACCTTCCGCTTCCCTACCATTCATTTTACAAAGAAATCTTTCTCTATGTTTGGTGCTTACTTTTTTTTAGAATTTTTTTTTTTGGTTTATACTTGGATGATAAATCATCATAATCATTAACTTTTGAAAGAGTTGCGCGTTTAATGTTATCGCTAATAATTAGCATGTTATGGTGCCCCCGTCATGCTAAAATTCTTGGTCCGCCGCTGGGAATAAGGAGCTTTAGTTGAATCTCTACAATTGAAAATAATTACGATGTGTATATAAGATTAAATTTTTTTTCATGTAAATATATTAAATGGTAAATTCACGTAGCAGCTTCTAATTTATTTATTTTTATTTTTGAATCTCTTAATAAAAATTACTCCTTTCTGCCATTGATTCTAGAATATCATTATCTGATCAATACATAATATGCCCACACCCCTCATTTATGCATGCAATTCCAAGAAAGCTTGGGACAGCGTTAGAGGTGGGCATATATCGGGTTAAACCGATAACTCGGACCATTAATTCTTTATTGAGTCATTGATATTGGGTTATTAGTTAACGGTTCGGTAACGAGGTAAAAAATAAATTTATTGGGTTATCGGTTCGGTCTTTGTTTGCATTTTTGTTATTTGGTAAAAATCGATAACCCAATAAAAATGAAGTAATTTACTAATCTACCCTTAAGTATATACTAGGATTTTATTTTACTAATTCCCTTCCCCCTTCCGTTCAATCAGTCTTCAGTCATTAGTCGTCTCTCGTATGTCTCTCTCATTATGTTTCCGCCGCAGCCCCCAACTCCCAACAGTTAATCGCATCGTGTAAGCCAGTGCCTGAGCCTCAACTCTCAAGCTCACCACCAGTTCTCCGCCAAACGCCACGCTAGTGCCTGAGCCTCACCAGTTCTTCGCCAGTCACGACTCTCCCTCACTCGTCAATCGCTTCGTGTAAGTTTTGTCTCAAGATTTTTCTGTTTGTGCCTTGTTAATTGTTCTGTTTGCTCAAGATTTTTGCCTCTATTTGCTTCTGATTTTTGCCTCTGTTTGCTTCTGATTATTGCCTCTGTTTTCTTTTAAATCAAATTCACAGTGACACAAAAACATGGCTGAAACTCAGTATTTAACTCTGTTGTTTAGCGAATTAAGTTCATCAGTATGATATGAAAAAGTTATGTAAATTGATTTTTCTGTCTCTAATTTATAATGACAGTAAGAAACACATTAGCATCATAGTTCTGTCTATAATTACTCACGTGAAGTTGCTTTTAATTTTCAAGGCACTTTTAATTTTCAGCATTCAACACTTTTAATATTTAGAGTTCATCACATTTAATTTTAGTTTTATGTTATCGGGTAAACTGATAACCGAACCGACAATTATTAATAAACGATAAGCCGATAACCGATAACTAATATCTTATCGGTTTGGTTATCGGGTTATGATATCTGCAAACCGGTAATCGATAGACAATACCGATAATTTTCAAAATCGAACCGAACCGACCGATGCCCACCCCTAAATAACGATATGTTATAAACTTTGGATTCACAGGACCATATATCTATACCAGAGACGTGTACCTTTCCTATAACGCAAAACACATCAACAGTATTAATGCCGCTGACTTCAATCTCTTTATTTTTTTAATTTTTTTTTCTATATATGTACGGGTTCGTCTTTCAACCACAATTTTCTTCTCAACGTGAAATAATTATTGATCTCGTGATGCTTGCTGACTTTTTCTTTTTCTTTTTTTTTTTTTTTTTTTTTGAGTTTACCTTACATACACAGTCAATATAAGAAATTTTTATACGATTAAATTACATTAACATGAAATAGCAGATAATGCTTCTTATTAACAAGATTACATGTCTCATATTTTAAACGGTTAAGGGTCAAATATATCTTGTACTGTTCAAAATAGGTCATATTTATCCTCCGTTTGAATTCTTTATCAAATATGTCCCCACCGTTATACATTAGGGCCATATATATCCCTCAGCCGTTAAAACACTCTCCCATATATTTAAATTAATGTTAAGGGTCAAATATATCCTTGTACTATTAAAAATAGGCCATATTTATCCTCCGTTCGAATTTTTTATCAAATATGTCCCCACCGTTATATTTTTATCAAAACACCCTCCCATATATTTTTAGTAGCAAGTGGCATCTTATGATTGGACTAAACGACCCGCCCCACTGCTTTAATTAAACCCGCCCCGAGCCAATGAAATTTAGTCTTCTTCTCCGTTCAATCCCTTTAATACTAGATAGTGATGGCCCATGTTAGCATGAGCCCAATAATACAAAGACTAAAACTCTATTTTTATATAAAATTATAGCTATATAAATTGGCTCATGAAAATGACCCTCAAAATCGGATAAGACGAAAATTTATGCTAATTGTTGGATATTAGTTACATGCATCAATGAATAAAATGTCCAATCTTGAATGTTGCGCGGTCACTCTTTAACGCCATGAGAGTACTATTTCTATATTGAAAACATAATTATTATTCTTCTAATGATATCTGGTGAATCTCACTCCCAACCCATGAAGCTGCAGATGGAAGTATGAAACTATATTTCTGTGATAGCTTTCTTTTATTTTGTACTTTTCTTTTTCCAAATTGGCATCTTCATGTAGAGTTACGGTCTGTTAAGTTTTTGGCTTCTAGACTTACAAAATTTCTCGGATATCGTATAGCTGCAAGTACATGAATTATAAAGGAAAAAAATAGAATAGCAATAGTAGTACTAGTATCTGATAAGCATTCAAATGGATAATAGTTTAGAAATCAATATGGTGTTGTACTACATAAGTTATGCAATGAACCAGATACAAAAATTACCCATTTAGTAAATAACATACTCAATTTCTTCTTTTTTTTCGGTCCATCTCATATTTATGGCACAGGATTGTTATCACTCCCTACTTTTTATGGCACCCTCAAAAAATCTTTTCATCATATAGCAAAGAAGCATGCATTTTGCAGAAGCATAAGCATATTGAAGGGATTGAACGGAGAAGAAGACTAAATTTCATTGGGTCGGGGCGGGTTTAATTAAAGGAGTGGGGCGGGTCGTCTAGTCCAATCATAAGATGCCATGTGCTACTAAAAATATATGGGAGGGTGTTTTGATAAAAATATAACGGTGGGGACATATTTGATAAAAAATTCAAACGGAGGATAAATATGGCCTATTTTTAATAGTACAAGGATATATTTGACCTTAACTGTAATTTAAATATATGGGAGAGCGTTTTAACGGCGGAGGGATATATGGCCCTAATGTATAACGGTGGGGACATATTTGTTAAAGAATTCAAACGGAGGATAAATATGACCTATTTTGAATAGTACAAGAATATAGTTGACCCTTAACCGTATTTTAAAGAGCCTTACCTGTAAATGTCTTTTAGATGAATTGATATTGTCAATATTTACTCTAACTATGTATATAATTTAAACTCGTTTTATATTCATAATCTTTTTTTCTTTGTTCGTTATTTCCTTTGGTGGATTTGGGTGGGGGAGGGGAGAGGTGGGTCGACTGAGGCGGATGTAAAGCAAAAGGTACAGGTTCTCATAAAATCAGTAACTTTTACATAAACTTTATATTTATACTAAAAAATTCATAAAAAAATATAAGAATATTTTGAAGGATTGCATAAAAGTGTTCGTAACACGTAGCGGAAGACAATAACAATCCTAGGTAGATTTTTCATGTTTTAAAATTTATTTACGTGTCAAAGATCAGGTCTAAGACGTACATGGTGAAGAGAGTTTATTTTTCAGAATTTCTTCGATAGTGCGAAGACTCTATGCGTATCCACACCAAGACCGATCCTTTCTATCAACTCTTTGATCGATGAAACCCGCGAATAAAATGAACGAAGAATATTGTGTTGAAATTTTTCTCAAAAAATCTCAACTCAAATTAGTAGAACAAGAAACACTTTTATTGTAATTATACTTTTCTCTCTTGGCTTTGTATTGCACTCGCACTTTCACAAAGTAGGCTTTCTTCTCAAGAAAAATTAAAAACTAAATTTTGTAAATTTTCTCCATCACCCTTTATATAGCATCACCTACAAACCATAATCCTATTTAGTTGAGGTAATAATTTACTTAGGGTAAAAGTCTAATTCCAAAATTAAACTTTTATGGAAATTTTCTAACGAAAATAGAATCCCATTCTTAATGGGTTTGTTGGCGACGTGTTCTGTTAGTGTCCAAATTCAATTTGGACTTTAAGTACTACTTCAATTCTTAATTGGATTGATAAATTAATCTTCATTAATATTTATACACATATTTTATATGTAAATATTAATTATATATATCACATATATATATATATATATATATATATATATATATATATATATATATATATATATATATATATATATATATATATATATATATATATATATATTAATTATATTTTTCAACCAAGAGATATTATTTAATTTCTATTTCAAACTTCAATTTATTCACAATATTAATTATAATCTTTGTGCTAGCAAAGAATATAATAATATTTTATTTAGACTAATAAATAAATTTATTTGACTAATGAAATTCTTTAATTTAATTATTAAGTTAATTAATCCTTTAGCAAAGATCAGAACACTCGTTAGTGTGCGACCACATAGGTTCAATACTAAACCAGTAGTAAATTGATCATATCAATATACTAATTAAGGGTGGCGTCTAGCAACACTCCTTAAAGACCGGATAGCATGAAGTATACAATTTACTCTCAAGAACCAGTAGAAGAATAATGTAGTAATTCCTTCTGTCCTTATGGCTCTGGATCACCCTAGGATATGGTTCAACTGTCAAATCCTAATAGGCGATGAACTATGTGTTCAGGTCAAATATAATCGACCATTGAATGACCTAAGAAACTCATTTCTTCTTTCATTCAATTGCCTTGGCCAAGGTCTTAGTTTGGTTGTTTATAATTCATGACAACATGGAGCTTAAACTCATTACCAAGAGTTGACAGATTTCGTCTTGATCAATCACTAATTCTACAAGTGTTCAATCGTACCCAATATCCTTTCAACTATCGCCCTAGGGCCATAGGTGTCTAGTATCAAAGCACAATGAATAACTTGTGAGTTACTATGACGATCTCAAATCAAAGGAAACAGTTACATCACATTCTTCAAGAAAATATCCTATTGACAGTTATGGTAATTCTAACCATTAGGAATTATCCAATGAGTCGGTTCAATGATCATATCTCTATATGCATCATCTATCTATGTGATATAGTTAATGAGATCAACAAATCTTTATCCAATAAAGACGATCACATAAATATTGATCTAACCGGATTAATAATGTCCAAATTAATAACTCTAAAATCAAGAACAAATTTACATTAAATTGTAAGAGACTTTGCTCTCATTATCATGATCTCTATCACGATGACAAATCTCAAAATTTAATCAAGGACCTTATTAAGTTAATCAAACAATTAATAATAATGATAAAAGAATATCAAATGCCATATATTTTATATCAAATGACATTCACAAAATATGTTCAAGTTATCAAATATGTTATTGGATCTAGGGCATATCTACTATATCCCCAACATTTTAGCTTAGAACCCAGTTCGTTGGTCCAGTTATCATGTTAATTAACTTGAAATTATTGTAAAAACTCATAAGTTTAAAATTTTGAATTCGCCTCTGCAAGTCAATATTACACCTCTTGGAGAATGAGGAATTTAGGCATTATGGAAATTTATGAGTTTCAGAATTTACACACAAGTTCTAGGTAGCATGAAATATTATGAATTTTGAGCTTTAAAGTTCAATTCCATGAATAAATTATATTTTTAATATTCTACCTTTTTTTCTTATGGAAGTACCTTTATGGGTTTTGCCTCTTAAACAATCACTTTAATTTCTGTTTTAGACAATAATAAGTTCAAATATAATGTGTTCATAGAATAATTACGTGCTTTTTCGTTTAAGTTCACTAGTTTAATACAACTAAATATATTTAAGACATTTTGTCTAGAGAAATAATTTATTGAGAAGTAGCACTTTCTGGTTGGGTGACATCGATCGCTTTTTCTTTTTCTTTTTTATGTTTTTAATAAAATTTTGTGTAGAGAATTATTCAATTTGGTTTAGAACTGATGGCAAAGTATGACTACATGCTGATGTTGTTGCCACTAATTTCGTAACGCTCCATGTGAGACCGTCCTTTTTAATATTTTCTTTAAGAGAATCATTAACGTTATACAGACGGATCAAGAATTTCAAAATAATACGTATATTATTACGAAGAAATGAATCGAGAATTTGCTTTTGACGTGTATAACTTTAGTATCTTACCATGAACTTACTACACTTTTGAGATTATAGATTCACTATGTGGGCTCATAGAGGTGCATCCAATAATTATTGCATTATAGGAGTCTTTTGAGCATAGATGCATGCATATATATTTAAGAAATTTAAAATATATATATAATACATGGTTTAGGGAAAAGAACATAAATTCACGTGAACCTATATCCTAAGACCTAGATATGTCCCTGATTAAGGATCGACTACTAAAAAATAAGAATTAGCAATGGACAAATTCTATAATTAAAAAAAATTGTCTCTAATCTTATTTAAGATGGGTTAATAATAAATGTATTAAAAATTCTATTAATTACAAATAATTTAACGATAAAATTCGTAGCTAATTCTATTATTATTTTATTCTGTAGTGACTCTTTTAATTAGTAAGTATCAAAATTTCTCAAGGGCCAAAGTTAACCACCGAATTCTTTTTTTTTCGTTTTAAAAAGTTATTTTTGAAGTCAAAATGGGCAGGTGCTTCATCACTTTCAAATAGGGGTGTTCATCGGGCGGATTGGGCGGCTTTTTACTCTTAACGGTTTGGCTTAGCGGTTATCGGCTTTTAAATGTATTAATCCGTAAACCACCCGATAAGATATCGGGCGGATTGGTATCGGGTTAGCTCTTATAGGGCGGTTAATGGGCGGTTTATCGGCCTAACATACATGTTCACTAAATATCTCTTATTCTCCTCGTCTTAGAAATAATGAATTTCCATAACAAAATAATATTTTAGAGGCAATATGATGCAGCTAATGAAAAAATCGCCATCAGCATGTAGATTATAAAATAGATAAATTCACTACTAGTTCAGTATCGAGAAAAATAAAACAGAACTTATCTTCTGTTAGAGGCCACACTACATGTGCACTCATAAGCTTCAGATATAACCAAAAAACATCTGTCACGCAAATTTCCATTCAGCTCCCACAATGAACTTTTAAAAACTGAAGTGCTCTGTTAAATTCTACTCTCTACACTCCTCTTCTATAAATAACTATCGTTCTCCATTTTCCACGAGCAATCATTCAAAATGCATAAATTTATTTCATGGGGTGTCGTTCCTCTAGTCATAACCAACCTTTTCAATTCTTCTTTTTCCATGACACACATAGAACTATATATGTATTAGACAATTCAATTCTATCACTAAATTTATATATATATATATATATATATATATATATATATATATATATATATATATATATATATATATATATATATATATATATATATATATATATATTCTTAACGGGTTAACGGATTAGTCGTTAAGAAAATTTAATAATCCATCCCCAAACCGATAAGCCGTTAATAAAAAAATTCAATCCGTTCCCCATCCGTTAAGCCACTAAGCCGTTACCAGTAAACCGTTAAGTTTCGGTTTGGATCAGTTTTCGGTTTCGGATCGGTTTTGAACACCCCTACTTTCAAATGTAGGAAAAAAAAGTCTAATAATCAAAACAAAATTTTAATATCACAACTTGAAAGGTCAACTTGAACTTCAAGATAACGCCCGTTAAGTTTAACGGAGCATATTCTCTCTAAGTTCTCACTAGACTAGATTATGGGGATTTTGTGGGTATAATATATATACATTTACTACTGTTATTGGTAATCAATGTCAAGTATTATGTGGCTGCCACTTTCATTTGGAGATATATCACATGTTATTATTATCATAATAAGCTAATAAATAATAACTATTTTTAAAGTATTGATTTAGGAGGGTTCAAGGGGTTGGTGCTTTTAGGTCAAAAGTTTTATTAGTTGACCATAGGAATGAAGGACTACATTTCTATTTAATTATTTTTTTCTCTAATATGATCCTTTTAGTTGTTCCCCTTATGCTCTTCGTTCATTTGTTTATAGTTGTTGGTAGGGTGGCAAACGTCGGATCGGGATGCACCGGATATAGGCAGGTCAAAAATAAAAAATACAAAACGAATAATTTGACTCGATCTATATTAATACAGAAAAAATAAATTAACCGACAGATAATATGATCACTTTTAAGAAAATTTTTTAGTCTCTCAAACTTTTTTGTAAAATAAGAAGGGCTCCCCACTGAAGAATGCATTAATAAATCAAGATGTACATAGAGGCGGGCATAAACCAAATCTCTCAGAGGAAGTTGGGATGAGTCCATCCATTACAATTTGACTAGTCCAACAAGAATTAGGAGGGTTGCTCCTTATACAGATTCGCTCACAAAACAAAGAAACTAAGAAAGATCAGTCTGCCTAGATAAAAAATAAAGCTCATCTTTCTTACCGTGATTCTGAAATTTGGTATCCCTTTCTCGTCATTATTCAATAAGGATAGAAGATGCGTTGAAAGATTTTTAGCATCAGTGAATAATTGACTCTTCCTCTCTACTTCAGCTATATTAGCTAGGAGGTCTAATTGGATATTACCTTCTCTTGAGTGTGTGAACATAATGAAAATTCTCAATTAGATTCATTGCTTGGATCGCTAAGATCTCATCCTTTATATTTGAAGTAGTAAAAATTTCTCCTTTTATCATCCAGATAACAACAAAAGAGTCTGATTCAACTGTCAACCTGTTGAAGCCATGATCTAAGCGCCATCTAACTCCGATTTTGATTGCTTGAGCTTCAGCTGAATTGTTTGAGCCACTAGCAAAGTAAACAATGAAAGCCATGATCAAACGTCCGAGATGATCTCTTAACACTCCTCCACCTCCTGTATTACCTGGGTTTCCTTTGCTACGACCATCATCATTTAATTTGAATTCCCCAACACTCGACTTATTCCATCTCATAGGAAGAGTGTATAGTTGAGGTTTGATTATGTCTACCAATTGACATATTCTCGGGAAAGAAGTCATAAAAGCAGAGAAGGAAATTCAGTAGAAAGCAACAGTTGCATCAAGTAGGTAATTTGATCAATGATTGGATGAATTGAACTTGTGATACCTAGGTACATCTATATTTTCATATTTCCCAACACAAGGGAAACATTGCAATATCATGTCATAAACTTTGTTTCGTGGTTTGATGAGCCATCATCTCATGAATTTGTCCCGGATACAACCAACAGAGTTAATAGACAATCCACAAGCATCTTGAAAATATTTTCAAACTTTTAGAGCTACATAAATGGTTTGTAGTTTTCATATTGCTATTGATTTAGCAATAACATTTTGAGGGCCCTCAAGCCCCAGACCTGGTCAAAGAGTCATCACTTGCAAGCTTACCATTTAATAATCTCATAACATGAAAAGATACTTTAAGTTGTAGTTTATGGTGCCAGATCTTAGTTGTAGTGAAGAAAGAGCTTCTGTATTTTCTAAAAGTTTTTCGTGCTAATTTACTAGAAAAAGATCCAGTGAGATTTGCAAGCCAAATAGGAAGATCTTTATGTTCAGGAGAATCTTGATAGATTGAATATGATAAACCAAATTAGAAGGGAGAGTATCACGGAGTTTATCCAGCTTCCATCGGTGGTGCTCAATAAAATCAGCCATGTTTATCTTCTGGGACTTGTTTTCCTATTGAATTAAATTAGCAAGGGATCCTTTATTGGTCCAATTACGCCCACCAAAAGATCAAAAGTTTATCTTTTCCCATATTACATAAAATAAGCGTTTCACGGTCTTTCTTGATATCCATTAGCCTTCTCCAAGAGTGTCACTGAGTATAACTTTTTTTTTCTAGCAACTGGATGATATATGTTGTAATATTTAGCTTCTAGGAAGAGGGTGAGAAGAGACTTTTGAGTTCTAAAATTTCACCAGGCTTTAGCGGCAAAAGAAATGCAAATATCATGCAATGATGTAAAATCTACCCCTCCCTCTGTCTTAGGATAACATAAATTTTGCCAGGAAAATCAATGATAACTTCACTTGCTCTTTATTGTACCCCAGAAAAAACTAGCAAGGGTAGTTTTTGGTGGATACACAACAAATATGATATGTAAAGAAATAGAATATAATACAGGCCTGATAAGGACGGCTCTATCCCCAAAAGAGAATTTTCCCTTTCCAACCCTAAGTTCTATTTGCTATTTTGGCCACCCTATTTTCAAAGTAGCACATTTTCTTTCTCATAGGGTAAATAGAGCACCCCAAATAATTAAAAGGGAATTGAGAATGGAGAAAATTAGTAATGCTTTTGATGCCTTTAATTACAATTGAAGGAGTTTTAGAAGATACCAGAAATATAGATTTTCTTTTATTCACCATTTGCCATGAGGCTTATTTATAGTTCTCCAACTTTTTCATCATCATGGCAATAAATAATAAGTCACCAGAGGAGAAGAGGATGTCCATCGTGTAAGATAGCAATTCTATTCCAATGACAAAAGCTTGAGCAACTTTCAATTTAAGATTTTACAAATGTAAAAGTTAAACATATTAGTTATTTATTGGTTACCTATTTTTTAAGTGGGTAGTATGTTTTATATCTATATTTAACTCGCTTTTTATTTATATCCAACTCATTTTTTAATTGATAATATAGGTGAATAATTATTTTGTTTTAACCATTTTGCAACCACTAGTTGTAGTTAATTTAAAATGTCTTGCTTTGAATAGTTTAATTATCGAGCTTTGAATTTCACTATTCATTTAAAACCAAGAGTATAACTATTTTTAGAGATAATTGTAATGTTTTTCAAAACTAATAGGACTTGTAATACTACATTAGTTTTGCTAATTATTTGGATTACAAGCAACGTTGCAATTCGAGATTATAGACATATTCTTTTGTTATAAACTCCAGCCTCTTATATATCTAATCCTGCTCTTCAAATCGTAACATACGATTTTGCAAAAGAAAATATTTCATCAGTCCAAAAAGACTGCTGAGATTCAAATAAAAATTATGATTCTTGAAAAAAAAATTGTATTTGGAGTTAAGTTAAAAAATAATTGGTATTTGAATTATGTTTGGACATGTATTTCACTTGAAAAAATATTACAGTTGAGTGGGAAGAAAGTATTTATGAAAATATTGAAAAGAGGTCAAAATCACTTTTTGTTTTTTTGAAAACTAATTTTCGATTTTTTCCAAAAAAATTGTAAAGTTTTATGGACAAACATATTTTTTAAAAATAAATAAATAAAATTATGGACAAACGGGCCTTAAAGAGCCAACTCATTCAATTTTTTTACAAATTCAGACGCCAATTTTTCTATTTTTGAGAATAAAATTTACATGCTTAGATTTTATTTAAAGTACTATAAAATTCAAAATTTTCAAATCATATCGATGATACGTATTCAAAAGGCAAATTACACATTTAGTCAGTCGATCAAAAGCAAATACAACTGCTAACTAATATACAAAAAATATATAGTAATTATGTATAAAATATGTATTTTTTAAATTAAATATTTTTTGACTATTATTTTTTAGAGTAATTATACTGTATAATTTTTCTTATTTAATATGAGGACACAAATTTTCAGAGTCCGAAACTTAATTAATAATTAATTAAACAAAAAACACATTTTTAATGTTAAAATGTGTAAATACTGCGAATTACGTTGACGGAAATATTATTGTTAAGTGTAAATCGCAGTACTATATTGCGAATAAATAAAAAAAAATTACTGGTTGTTCGCAGTATAATACTGCGGTTTACTAATTCGCAGTATTATATTGTGAACCATTAAAAAATAAAAACCCTTCTTCTTCTTCGATCGACAGAATTGCTTCAAACCATTAAAAAATTTTGCCCCCCCCCCCCCCCCGGTGCTATATAAAAAATAAATTTCGGCCTCACCCGTCATCTAAAAGCAAGGTGTGAAGGCCCCACACACAAAATAAGGTTTGGATTCCGTCTTTCGGGTGAAAAAATTCAATTTTAATAATATTCAAAAATCTTAAATCGGGGTATTTTGATTTAGATTATGGCAAAACTCATATAATACATCATACTTGTATTGTTTGGTGTGTTTCCATGTGAATTTATGTTATTTTGTGTTTAATTTTGTATCTTTATACATCCGGATTGGTTTATTAATTTTTGTTAATTGGTATTAATTATTTGTTTTATTTGTATTTTTCATGTTATGTTCATATTATTGTTGATAAATTTGTATGTAGAGCCTTTTAGTGTAGTAAAATATAGTGTCTTTTAGTGTAGTAAAATATAGAGTCTTTTAGCGTAGTAAAATATAGAGTCTTTTAGCGTAATATAATGTAGAGCCTTTTAGCGTAGAGTTTTAGTAGCTACAAAAATTCTAAAAATATTGAAATTGAGACGCATAATAGTTAAGGATAACTCGGTGCTACCGGGACTCAAAAATTTGCAGTAATTCAAAAAATTTATAATTTAATTCTTTAAGGTTACAAAATTATAAAATTGTTGAAATTGACACGCATAATAATTAAGGATAACTCGGTGCTACCGGATCCCAAAAATCAAGCATGGAACCCATACATAATTATTCGCAGTAATTCAAAAAATTTATAATTTAATTCTTTAAGGTTACAAAATTATAAAAATTGTTGAAATTGACACGTATAATAATTAAGGATAACTCGGTGCTACCGGGCCCAAAGAATCAAGCCTGGAATCCATACATAAAAATTTGTAGTAATTCAAAAAATTTATAATTTAATTCTTTATTACAAAATTATAAAAATTGTTGAAATTGACACGTATAATAATTAAGGATAACTCTGTGCTATCGGGCCCCAAAAATCAAGCCTGTAACCCATACATAAAAATTTGCAGTAATTCAAAAAATTTATAATTTAATTCTTTAAGGTTACAAAATTATAAAAAAATGTTGAAATTGACACGTATAATAATTAAGGATAACTCGGTGCTACCGGGCCCCAAAAATCAAGCAAGGAACTCATACATAAATATTTGCAGTAATTAGAAAAATTTATAATTTAATTCTTTAAGGTTACAAAATTCTAAAAATGTTAAAATTGACACGCATAATAATTAAGGATAAATCGGTGCTACCGGGCCCCAAAAATAAAGCACGGAACCCATCCGTAATTATTCGCAGTAATTCAAAAGATTTATAATTTAATTCTTTAAGGTTACAAAATTCTAAAAATGTTGAAATTGACACGCATAATAATTACGGATAAGCCCTAAAAATCAACATGGAACCCATAATAATTATTCGCAGTAATTAAAAAAATTTATAATTTAATTTTTTAATGTTAAAAAATTCTAAAAATATTAAAATTGACACGCATAATAATTAAGGATAACTTTGTGCTACTGTGCCCCAAAAATCAAGCATGGAACTCATACATAATTATTCGCAATAATTCAAAAATTTATAATTTAATTCTTTAAGGTTACAAAATTCTAAAAATGTTGAAATTGACACGCAAAATAATTAAGGATAACTCGGTACTACCGTACCCCAAAAATCAAGCATGGAACCCATACATAATTATTCGCAGTAATTCAAAAAAATTATAATTTAATTCTTAAAGGATACAAAATTCTAAAAATAATGAAATTGACATGCATAATAATTAAGGATAACTCGGTGCTACCGAGCCCCAAAAATCAAGCATGGAACTCATACATAATTATTCGCAATAGATCAAAAAAATTATAATTTAATTCTTTAAGGTTACAATATTATTAAAATTGTTGAAATTGACACGCATAATAATTAAATATAACTCGGTGCTACCGGGCCCCAAAAATCAAGCATGGAATAATTAATTAAACATAATTAATTATTTAAATTATTAAACTAACACAAACAATTATTTTTGTTTAAATTATAGTAGACGACATGGCCTTTCCTCCTCCTGTGCATCCTGGACATGTCGAGGATCAGCGATTAGTGCTGCATTGTGACCATAGGTCCTCTTTTGTATGGGAGGGACAGCTGTCGATGCTGGCTCTCCGCCCCAGGAGAACTGACGATTTGTGGGAGTTTATCGCGGCACATCCTTTCCATGATCGCATAGTAGCGCACCTCCAGTGCTACGAGGTTATATACGATTTTTGAGCTTGGATGGATGCTGCTTGGTTGGTCTCTCATCACGGCCTTGATAGAGCGTTGGTGACCGGAGATGCATACTTTTCACTTTTCCACTGGAGAGGCCACCATCACACTGGAAGATGTTCAGGTCTTATACGGGCTGCGCGTAGATGGACGCGTCGTGGCACTGCCCCACTACATTAGAGGCCTGACGCGTGCCCAGTTTGTGGATATGATGGGGGAGTTTACTGGTTTTAGGACAGAGGGTGGCGCTTAGGGCAGTCGCGTTGCGTTGTCAGTCATTAGAGATCAGATGGTGGTTTTGCACCCAGACATTACTGGCGAGACAGACAATCTTTGGATTGATAGGTACACGTGGCTGGCGTTGCTCCTTCTTTTTAGGTGTGTCTTGTTCCCAGACACATCTGGGAGTAGAATGAGTATGCACGTTCTCCATTATCTTCAACAACTGGATGAGTTACCCCAGTACATCTGGGGTGCTGCTGTTCTGGCATACCTGTATAGGAGCATGTGTCGGGCGAGCATATGTCCAGCGGTGGATATATGTGGTTTTTTTCCCCTCCTACAGGTGACAAAATTTCCGAATACTTTGTTCTTTACTCTGAATTCTATACTGTGAAATGACTCAAAAAATTTACATCAACCTTTTATCTTAAGTTTGGGCCTGGCAGCGGATCATGCCGTTGCAGCAACCTCTACCACCACTTCTGCCCGATGAGGATTATCCATTTCTCCCTCTAGCTATCAGGTGGATTCTCCGACGTGGGAACTACCGAGGGATCGATGCGCATCATAATCTCCCCCTTTTAAGGGGATGTTTTAGATATGTTGGTGGACGGACAGGTAAATATCTACCTACACTTTCTTATTTTAAATTGAGTTGTGTTGCGCGTACTCACTTTTATGTTATTAATTGGTAGTTCATCTGGACGCAGTACAGTGACGAGTTGTTGGCTCAGCTGCCTGCTTGTTGCTCAGTCGACCGGCTGCTTTGGAGCACCTCCGTCCCGATGATCTTCTTTGATCACGTCGAGTATCATGTCACAGAGCGTGTGCTTCGACAGTTTCACCTTCCCCAGCCTATACCGAGGGAGACTGGATAGGATACTATACACTATCAGCGGGACGACCGTGCCAGCATGGACCAGCAGTATATCGGATGGCTACATCAGCAGATAGTTTATTGGGAGGAGCAAGTTGAGCGTATCCCTCCACCTCCTACATTTACGCAAGAGTCCACGATTTATCTGTATGGTGAGTGGTACCGTCGTCATACCCGCCTGATGGTCGGGAACCTCGTTCATGTGCTTGGCGACTGATATAGACCGTATGCCGGGAGGCATGAGGCACTGGTATGTTCTTGTGGCTTATTAATATGTTATAATTGTGATATAGTGTTAGTTAATTAATATTTTAAATGTTTCACATGCTATTGGGCATCATCGTCTATACCAGTTGGGAATGGAGATGCAGCAACGTGCCGACATCCGAAGTGGTTGACTATGGCCGGCAGGTGGTGCAGATGGCTCGTCTGACACTGTTGCAGGCGAGAGATGCCGAGAGGTTGGACCACGAGGCTCAGAATGCAGCGCTAGAGGCCTACTAATCGGGGTAGGGCAGTCCCACGAGGCAAGTGTAGGGCACGAGGGAGGGGTTCCCCACGAGGAAGAGGGGCGCACGGGGTCGCGGGGAACGGCGAGGAGGTGGTGCCCAGCAAGGGGGAGTTGAGGTACCTGTAGACCCACCTGCTGAGGGACATCACGAGGACTTTGGATTTCAGGCGCTTGGAGATGGTCAGCAGGGTGAGCCTTCCAGCAGCATGCCTTCGTATACCTTTCAGCTTTCTTTGTCATCATCGCTGGTCACCCCCTCAGGAGCATTGTCTATCTTGGGTACATTCGACGGGGATGTAGATCAGTACTTTGCATGCCCATATACTGCAACTGAGGATCGGCCGACCCGGGATGTGGATGGTGGGCGCAGGTTGAGTTATCCTTCATCCACCGCGGCTTATGCGGATCTACCACATGCGGCAGTATGTTTGTATTACTTTAATATTTCAATTTAAATTTTTTTCATTAATGAGCTGCAATTAATTAATTTTAATGGTGTTATGCAGTCTTCGTATCATACTGTGTTTGAGGACATTACATGCGGTGATGCATATGACGAGACCACGGTGAGAAAATATTTTTTTGCTTATACACAAAAATCAAAATAATATATTTTCACATGCTAAGATTACTTCTTGTTTTGTAGGTTGCTGACGGACCGATGCCCTATTCTTTCGATCCTGCCATATGTAGTGTCGATGCTGCTGCACATCCTCACATAAAGAGGCGTCTTGATGATGATGATCCAGATAGTGTGCCTGGACGGCAGGGAATGCAACACTGATTTTTGTATTGACTTTGTGTAAATAGTGGTTTATGTAAATAATGCTAACAATTAGAATTTGATAACAATTATATTTTAATTGCGTTTGAACATCGATTTTACTTGAACAGTACAACTCAAACACAAGCCTTATATACCTAACACAAAAACAAACAGTAGAACTAATGAAATCACTTCACAAAAGCAAACATGAAAATATCATGAACACTCAACAGGTAAATGCCAATGGTTAGTTACTACCTTCTAGTATTCTCTGCTTCATCCTCTCGAGCTTTTTACCAATTTTTTTCTCTTCTTCCACCTCCTTGATCTTCGCCTTCAAATCTTCAATTTGTTGCCTCAATTGGTGCTCTCTGTCCCACTGCCTCGTAGACACATCATGAAGATAATACAACTTGTCTTTGTAGTATTCTTGTTCACATGGTTTGTCAATCCATACCTTAAAATTGCATATAGGTACATCGAGTTGCTTATAAAACTTGTTCAAACAACCCCAATAGCGGCGTCCAGCTTCTTCCCTATCATCGTACATCATACTTTTGATTCCACAATCGCACTTTAGGGAACGAAAGGGTCGTTGAGACATTTTTAAAGAGTAGTTTGAGTTTATAGAAAAGCTAGATTATAGGTTGTTGTTAAGTGCAGAGAATAACTAGAACATGCTCTTGATTTATAGGCAATTACATATGGAATTATTCTGAAAAAACCAACTTTTATCACATGGTTTTCAGAATTTTAAGAACTACATGACAACTCAACGATATGTAGTATTATACCGCGATTTACATATTAAACTATTCTGAAAAAACCAGCTTTTCTCACATGGTTTTTAGCCTTTCCAGAGCGACATGACAACTCAACGATATGTAGGATTATACCGCGATTTACATATTAAATTATTCTGAAAAACCCAACTTTTATCACATGGTTTTCAGCCTTTTCAAAGCGACATGACAATTCAACGATACATAGTATTATACCGCAATTTACATATTAAATTATTCTGAAAAAAACTATCTTTTCTCATATGGTTTTCAGCCTTTCCAGACCGACATGACAACTCAACGATACGTAGTATTATACCGCAATTTACATATTAAATTGTTCTGAAAAAACCAGCTTTTCTCACATGGTTTTCAGCCTTTCCAGACCGACATGACAACTCAACGATACGTAGTATTATACCGCGATTTACATGTTAAATTATTCTTAAAAAATTAGCTTTTATCACATGGTTTTCATCCTTTTCAGAACAACATGACAACTCAAAGATACGTAGTATTATACCGCGATTTACATATTCAATTATTCTGAAAAACCTGCTTTTCTCACATGGTTTTCAGCCTTTCCAGAACGACATGACAACTCAACGATACGTAGTATTATACCGCGATTTACATACTAAATTATTCTGAAAAAACCAGCATTTATCACATGGTTTACAGTCTTTCCAGAACGACATGACAACTCAACGATACGTAGTATTATACCGCGATTTACATATTAAATTATTCTGAAAAAAATAGCTTTTCTCACATGGTTTTCAGCCTTTCCAGAGTGACATGACAACTCAACGATATATTTGAACAATTCTATTAAGAAAATAATACATTATGTAAAAAAACAGCAATTATATTTTAACAACATATTTTTTGTAATAGAATTTGAACAACATTTTTATTTAAACGGGTTAAAACAATCTCAAACACAACAGAACTAAAAATACAAACAATAAAACTAATAAAAACACTACACAAGGGAAACATAAAGATAAATGTTACGCTTGTGGCGTACAAGGCACTGCTTAATCATGATCTGCTTCCTACAATTCGATCCATCCACTCGAGTTGGTCTTCCAGCCTTTTTTTCTCTTTTTCTACCTCATTGAGTTTCGCCGTCAAGTCCTCAATTTGTTGGTTGGTTTGGCACTCCTGCTCATGTTGCCTCGAACACATAACATGAAAATCATAAATTTTATCTTTGTAGTACTTTTGTGTATACTGTTCATCCATCCATATCTCAAATTCACATGTAGGCTTGTCGGGTTGCTCATCAAGCTTGTTGTTACATGCCCATTAGTGGCGTCCACCATCTGGCCACCATTTGAACAAACTACATTTTTCTCCGCAATAGCACCTTGGGACGTAAATGTTTTGTTCAGACATTTCTAATAGAGAAACTTTGGTTATTGTTAAGCGAAGAATATAAGTAGCATGCGGCTGTTATTTATAGTTAAGACTTCACGCAAAAAACAAGAGTTTTCACATGGTTTTCAGCTTTTTCAGAATGACATGACAACTCAACAAAGCGTAGTATTATACTGCGATTTACATATTTACTTTTCCCGCATAAAAAGAGCTTTTTCTTCAATCATTCAACCTTATTAACCACGCTTTACAGCTTTTTTAGAACGGCAACACAATTGATAAAACACATTATTATACCATGCTTTACATATTTAGTTTATTTTTTAATACGAGATTTTCTATACCACATTCTTGGTCGTGTTTACTAACAACCATATCAAAATACAACGTTAAAAAATAAGATGTAACAACATTGTAGAAATTTATCTTATTCCATATATATTGAAACAAACACAAGTACAGAAATGTATTACAAAAAATAGTACCAAAATAATTTACTAGGGGTATCCTTGATAGTTGGGTACATTGGACGAACTTGCACCAGGATTACCACCGCCATGCACACTACCTGAAGGACATTTACGACGGTCGTGTCCTGTTTGCGAGCATATGCCACATTTACGCGCATAAACTGTGTCACCAACATCCATTTGGTTCCGTATGAGCGTTCTTTTTTTCACTTGCAGCTTGCACAAATAGTCCTTGTTACAGACCATCTTAAATGGTTCCGGCGGCCAATAATGCTCAGCACCTAATGGCTGCAACTTTCCACTATACGTGTCTCCGTAGGCAGCAACATTGTATTGCTTATCAATATAGTTTGTTGCCCCATATCCAACTTGTTGAAAGCACTTCAACACATGACGGCATGTGGTAGATGGTCCATTTTCCATATGAGCACAAATTTTCTTTTTCATTCACCGTATGTAGATTATTCCCACGGTGTCCGCTGATGGTTGTCTTAACTTCAAAAACACCCCGTTCATGATAATACTGTAGAAATGAATGCCATTGTGCTCGCCTCCTGGACCTTCAAATCTTCTCATGGGTATTGGCATAAATTCAACACCCCGGTCCATAAATACTGAGGCAGTCGCATGCCTTTCAACAAACCTCTCCGCACTCTATTTGAATGTATGCGGACCATGGCAGTGACAGGCAATCCACGGGTAGACTTCAACAAGCCGTTGAATGACTCTGACACGTTGGTTGTGTGGGCTCCCCATCGTCTGCCGCCATCAACATGCAATGTCCACATGTGAAGCTCATGCCCCATCAACCAAGTATAGGCTCTTGGTTCTAACTGCCGGATCGCTTCCATGCGCCTCGTATATTTGCACTGGTGGTGCTCAGTTGCAGCCATTACATTAGGTCATGCAAGGTCTTGTCAGGAAATTTCTTCTGAAAATTGGCCTTCAGGTGCCGCACACAGTAACGATGGTATGCATATGGTTCCTGCCATTCAGGAAAGTGACGCACAGAACTTAAAATACCACCATGCCGATCAGATGTGAGACAAATACCTGAACGCTATTTGACGACGTGCTGCTATAAGTAGTTCAAAAAAAGAGCCCGCGTATCTTCGCTTTCGTTGGCACATATGGAAAAAGCTAATGGAAATATTTGCCCGTTGGCATCTACTGCAAGTGCAATCAAAAGCTTAATATCATACTTTCCATAGACATGAGTACCGTCTATGGAAATAACAGGATGACAATGCACAAAACCATCAATTGCCGGTTTAAATGACTAGAATATATAGTTAAAAATATATTCGGGTCTGTCCAGACTCCGTTCACGCCTCCATTCAACAACAGTCCCGGGGTTGAAGTGTTGCAGTGCAGCCATGTAGCTCGACAGATTTGAAAAAGACTTATCCCAGTCGCCATAAATAAGTTCAAAGGAACGTTTGCGACTGAGATATGTCTTTCTTTTGGTTATAGTACAACCATACGCCTGGTGTACGGCTGTAATACACTCTTTAATCTTGAACCTAATGGACACTTTCAGATATGGAATCAAGGCAAGAGAAATCAAGTCCACATCCAAGTTGAAGTTATTCTCATTGTATGTGTCCATCTCACATCTGTGCTCACTAATAAATTTACCAACTTTCCACAAATCGGATTTCTTCTTGGTGGCACGCAACATCCAGTTACAACCCAAAAACCACCTACGGCATACAACATTGTATTTCTCCGTAGTTGACTCGCTTACTGTCATCTCACGGCACTCTCTTATACTGTAGATTTTTACAGCCCTAATTAAGCGAGCTTTGTCGGGGAAATACATGCCCTTTATCAGAACAGCTGGTCTAGACTCATCCCACATCTGTGACCGAAATTCATCATCATCCCTTGTGAGGGCATCCACGTTTGGCATGCTTGGCAAATTATCAAAGTATGGAATATTCCGCTCATGAAATGGCACGTAGGACTCGTATACTCTTGGTCTAGCGGGAGGTGGACGAACTTGCTCCCTCGTGAGCTCAGGTTCAACATTCACTTGCTCCTCCTCCTCATCACCCTCATCATGGAAGGGTGTGTCATCCCCAGACTCATCCGCATTGTTGTCATAATCATTATCATCTTCCTGACTCTGCGCATCTGCCAAATCACGAGTTAATACGTCGTCTATGGGCAACTGTGTGAGGTCAAGAGCTTCAAGAAGCTCGTTTTCACTGCACAAAAAGAACAAAAACATAAGTTACCCAAACCTCCAGAAAAATACTTTAGATAACGCTATATCACTTTACTTACAAGTGGTCATGACTCCCGGATGGACCACCGTGGTTCAATACTCCATAACTACGCATATTCCAACTTGGGGCAGTGTTATAACTTGTAAAATTCATATCTAGACGGTACCCCCTATGAAAAATATGAGTGTTAATACAAATCCAATTAAAACATAAAACAAACATCGGTAAAGCGAAGTAAATGTGAAGATCAGCAGTCCTCTTGTTGATTATACAATGTCAAAAAATTATTTTATGGCTGCTCATTCGCCAGTGGTGATATGTTCAAATCAAGGCAAGCTCTTTCATCAGCAATCTGTCCGGCAAAAACTACTCCAGAATAACCACCCGATGATAGGGGATTATCCCTGATATGCACGCCCTCATTACTGGGAACGTCTTCTACCTTGACGTACATTTCCAATAATTTTATTACAATAAATTTCTTGTATTCATCAGGAATCTGCAAAAATTCTCTAAGAGTTTCATCATCCTCGATGTTAAACTCAGGATAATAAGCAAACCCCTGCGAGTCACTGAATACAGAAATCTACCGGTTACTTTAAGGTTAACCGAACGCCTCCTCTCACTCTTTTTTTTACGTAACAATGATATCAATGTATCGTACTCCATAGTAAGAGGCAATTTAACACGACACTGTGGATGTGAGCTATACCTCACATAGTTATTCTCCACCCAACCTCACCCCCCCAATATAGTGAAACTCTTATTTTTAGCACTTTAGAGATTGTAAAAAAATGATTGAAAAGAAGAAGAGAGAAGTATGAACGTATGTAAAGTTAAGTATTGAATGAATTTTCATAAAATTGAAACGCCTATAAATAAGCAATTTTTGAAGGAATTCGTAGTACAATACTACGTTTTATGTATATGAATTATTGTTATGTCAGTTAAATTATTGGTGGGCCCAAATATGTAATTCGCAGTACTATAATGCGGATTACATTTTTTTTTTTAAAAATTAATCTAATTCGCAGTTCTATTTATTATGTAATTCGCAGTACTATACTACGATTTACACTTAACGATAAAATTTCCATTAACGCAATTCATATATAATACTGTGAATTACCCAATTTTGTAACTCTTGTTTTATTATTATTTAAATTTCGGACTCCAAATTGTGGTTATGTATAAGGGGACTAATAAGCCTTGAATTGCACCTACCACATAGTTGTGGACGTGGAACCTTAAAATCACAAAAACACAAGAGGCCCAAATTCTTTAACTCGATCATTTCAAAGTTCATGGTGGGTTGACAAGCATCTATCATATGTTTCAGTAGATATGAATGTGGGGGACAGAGGCATTTTTTTCATTATTTTTTCAAATTTTCATATCTGACTAATAAAATTAAAAGAAAAGTGCAGATTAGATAAGTTGAATATGAAGGTGAAAGTGCAGGATAGTGCAAAAAACTATCCTTTTCACTTTAGACTTAAAATCTCTTTCTGCTTCAGTAATTCAATTAAGTTAAGTCCATCATATACAATTAAAACTCCCTGTCTCGTTTTTTCTGAATATTTTTGAATATTATAGCAAAGTGTTGTTATAGAGAAGATATATTATAACATAACATAAAAATTGGTTTTAAATTTAATTTTTATAATAAAGTGTTATTATATATGAATGTTGTTATAGAGAGGTTTGACTGTACATGATTTAACAGAGGATCTACCCTTTGAATAGGAGGGTCACTAGTTCCTAGTATATATATATATATATATATATATTGAAAACCTAAGATTCGAATTTTAAGTAACTGCATTGGTTGATTTGGGAGCATAACTTGGCTTCTAGTACACTACTGTTCGATTCCAGCTCTAGTATTTGCTCAAATTTTTATGCAACATTGTTCTTTGGGACAACATTGCTCGAAATAAAAGTTGGTAGATTATAATTGATTCAATAATGGGTTCACGAGTTTAACAAATTAGGATTGTGGGTTTGGATTGATAATGAATCCACTTATTAAGACAGACGACCGAGAAAGAAAGGCTCCGCGTTCGAACATTGGTTGATCTTAGCTTAGCGTGCTAGCCGCTGCTTCATTTCGTAGTTAATAAAATTACAACCGAAAAGTAATCAAACGGGGCCTGTAGCTCAGTGGATAGAGCGTCTGTTTCCTAAGCAGAAAGTCGTAGCTTCGACCTCGATCTGGCGCGTTTTATGATTTTCTTCGTGGAAGTTAAATATCTGGTTAGCTTTTACAATTCAAAGATTTTCCAGTCAAATCTCAAGAACAGATTGACATATCTCTGAATGCAATTTTGGACATCGAACCGAAGAGTATTCATCTAAACGTAAAAACATTATCTGCAAATGCTAAATGGCAAACGTAAAAACATTTTGCCATCATAAATTACAATAGTGACTCTAAAAAATTCAATATTAAGGATAAAATATTAAAAATCAAAAATCTGTTTTAAAAAAAATTCTTCACAATATTCTAATTTGTCAAAGGTTTCCCAAAGACATAGTTAGTAATTTTAAAAAAAAAATTTCACTTTTAAGTGTGACATCGCTTAAATAAAATTTTGCATATACCATTGACGGACCAAAATTTAAATTTGCTGAGTTCTAACACTTAGGTTCTTAGCATTGTACTTTTGAAATTACGACTTCATATTTACTAAGTGTTCATACAAAAATTTTAGTACTTACTTTAAAATTTAGTAAACTAAAATTTCAAATCCGTGAACTTCAAATTATGGCTTCTGCACCCACTGTATTGGCCAAAGTGGTGCACTTAAATTTCTATCACTTGAAGAGCCATAGCGAGACAGAGAGATGGAGATTATATTAAAAAACGATAGTAACTGACTTTTGAGATTGGGTGTGGTCTCTAATATTATGTATATTTTTGGTGAAAATTCGCTCTTATGTCGTAGTAATGAAGATTGATTTATGTACATTGTCTACCAATGAACATGTTTATTATACTGCTTGATCTAGTTCTTGATCTACTTGGATATGATTCTTTCATCAATATAAATTGCTTGTTCTTCGGGTGTTTATAAGAAACGAGATCTTGCACAATGAGTGACTACACTTAGCTATTAAGGGGATTTAAGAATTTATATATAAATTCTTGGCCTAAGATTAATCTTGGCCTGACTATCCCAGATGTGGAATGCTTTTTATTTGACTTCACCTTCATCATCTTACTGTACTCGCTGAAAAGGGAGAATAACCCAAATTTAGGTGGTTCTTTGCTTGAAAGTCTTCAAAGGTTCTATTTTGTGGTTCATAGTTTCAATATTTCTCGATCTATTCCATTTGAATAGGCAACTGAATCATTGAACAAATATTGTTCACTTTTCCTACTAGCTAAAAAGCTTTTATAGAACCAAATTTTCAAAAGCTAACGGTAATTAACTACACTAACGTGAACAATGTCTGACTACACTTGTACATTAGTAGGTAATTTGCTGCCTGCCATCAGATCAAGTCATTGTACATGTAATATCGAAAGGTGATGAATTGCAAAAGACAAATCACAAAACTGAATCCATATCAACTCTCTTCATAAGCAAAGTTGCACCACATGTCAATATCATCTCTCGGTTAAACACAAAGCATAACATACAAAACTTTAACAAAGTTGATTATAAGATGAAATTGTCCAACTAACAATCCCCAAGCCGGCTTAAGTCCCAGCTTTCCGCCTGCCAACACGAGCAACGAACCCAGCCTTTATAGGAGCAACTGATCTTCCAGAACCGCACTACAAGGAATTAATCAAGCAAATCCGATTTTAGAACAGAAATAAACAATTTAATTCTACTTTGTTTCCCAAAGTTCAATCTTTCCCAATTACCCTTTTCAAATTTAAAAAAGATAAAGCAAGGGGGAGGAGAAAATTTCGAACGACTCAATACGAAAGCAATCATTTTCCTTCTCCTTTTTGAGGTAAAAAGCAGTTGTACAACTCTTTCAGGTTAAAAAGAGATATAGGAATACTAAGGCATTCTTGAGGGTATCAACAACACCACCACCTCAATCCCAAACAAGCTGGGGTTGGCGATGAATCCTCATTGACCATGTTACTCCATATAAGTTTATCTCAGGCCAATATTATTCAGTAATATGTAAATAACCTTAACGTTTAAACCTTCTAAATAATTATAGATAATCATCAGATATTAATTAACAAATGCTACATGAAAAAAGACTAACATTTTCTCAATTCTTGTAGTGATAATTTTATTTTTGCACTATTCTTATAGGTGTTATTTGAACCTAAAAATAGTCACAAAGTGAATAATAACTTATATTTATATAAAGCACAAAGGTTGACACGATATAAATGATTCTTTGAATAAGACGTGACTTTTATACTACGACTTGAAATCTTTTTTTTTGGTATGATTTTATCTTTCAAATGATATTTCTAATTTGAAATTTCAATTTTTAAAACTATATATATTATAATAATTATTATTATTATTATCTTTATTATGATGCAATTGAAGATATTATCCTTAATTTAAAATTCACTTTAATCGGCTATCAAAAAATTCAAACGATCTTTTGACTGGATTTATTTTAATATGACTCCACTTTAACTTTAATGATATCTCTAGCCCAAGAATTTAAATTTTTTAATATCTTATATACAAAAAGTTTGTTCTTTCAATCATTAAATGTTAAATTTATTAATTATTATTATAAAATATTGCATATATTATCTTAAAATTATCAAGTAATTTATTTTTTGACGCCATACTTGGCTTAACCTCAATGCAAACTACTCAATTACATTCCAATTCAAATTCAAATATCATATCAGTTTATTAGTAATAGTGACTTTTTAATAAGGACATATAACGTAAATTTAAAAAAAAGATATTCTAACATATATTTATCTTATAATCTATGTATATGAGTTGAAAAAATATAGCTGAAATCGATAAGATTAACTTTCAAATTTTTATACTCAACAAAGATGAAACATAAGAAGAAATTTGTTATCATCTTGTATTTCTTGTTTTTAGATCTTTCTAACTTTTTTTAATATTTATGTATTTTATCTTATTTTTATGTCATTATTTATTTTGTTACAAAAAAATTAATTTATTGCACTACAAAAGGATGAGCTTTATTAAAAATTATATACATATGAACTTTAATTATATTTTTAGTTTTTGGTTGAAATTATTTCATATTTTTCTTTTGGCTTTATCTAATCAGCCTAAATAGGTGCTCACCCGACCACTTAAATTAAAAAATAGAATAACATGTAATTTATATATAATCTATACCTATATGTGTATAATCCTATGTTGTTGGTATATAATCTATTTATTGTAGCAATAAAAAGTAAATAATAAATATGACCAGATATTAAAATTTCGGTTTTTTGAATTTATCCATAATATAGCTTCTATTATAATAATTTTAAAACTCTCTACTATTATTCAAAAATACCTTATCTTTCTATTATCTTTGAATTTAAAACGTAAAGAGTTTTTCGAGATAACTTGTTTATATTTTAAAAAAAATCATGCCATACTAATTTTTTATTTATATATACTCTTTGTTACACTTAAAAGTTACTATAGAAACTATCAATTAAAAATTGATTTCTCTTTTGTTGAGTTTTCAAAAAAAGCTTTCACATAATCTAATGATTCAAAACTAATATTTTTCAAAAAAAAAAATTATACCTTGCAATATTAGCTTGATTACAACAAAATGAAGGGATTTTAGCTTATACCCTTCAATTTCTCGAATGTTCTAAATTGAAATTAATGATGACAATTGTATAGCCAAAGTTTTATTATTTGCTTGATGTCCATATGCAAATTGACTCTTCAAACAAATATTTTTCAAGAAGAAAAAAGAAAAGACTTTTTAATATTGACTCATTTTGTGATGTTTCTTTCTCCAATATGTATATTTTCTTTATTATATATATAAGTAAAATTTTAATTTTTTTTTTTTTTGTTATTTAGATAAACATAGACGTGTACCATATATATTATATTTATTTTAAAAGAATTTTATTTTATTCAAATATAGCTACAATGTTTCAAAGAACTATGCTTATATGATTTTAAAAGTGAAAGAGTTTTTTAATTATATGGAGTAGTTTCTTTTTTTAGTAGAGGCGAAGTAGTATTTAAATAATTAGAAAAAATAACAAAAGTTCCTAACATGATTGCATATGATCATTAACGGAAAGTATGATAACATGATTTTTAAAAACAGATAAATTTTATTTTTAATTTAAATTCAAATTTTAGAATTTTATCTATAAATTAAAAAAAAATTAATTCGAATATATATATAGATGAGAGAGAGAGAGTTGGTAGAACTTTCGGCCCCTGTGGCTGTTTCCAAAAAGGGGGATTGACACAAAAAGAACTCTTTTGGGATGAAGCACACAAGAGTTGAGGTTTTGAATTTTTATCTTTTCATAGACAGAATTTAAGTTTGATAACTGTTGTCCTTTGATTATTTCATGGTTAAATTTTTTAATTTAATCTTGAATTTCTGCTCATGGGACAAGCTAGGATTAAAAGTTAAAGACTATCTCAGAAACTATCATATGTTTACAATTTCAATATTTTTGGGCTGGTGTTTAAATTTGTCCCTGAAATGGACGTTATTACGAAAACGGTCCTTGGAAAAGACATGTGCATTTAATAAAACTTTTAAGGTCAAAATTATCCCTCAACCTAAAGAAACCAGCTATAAATCATGGCTTTCTTCCATGAAACACGATCAACTCTTTCTCCAGGAAAAAACATTTTTTTCCGAACAGGATTTACAAAATCTCTTCGATTTGTCAATCAAATTCGATAAGAAATATTGTTTAGGAGCAATTAATGCAATACATTTGTAATATATATAATCCATAAATTCTCACTTTAAATTAGACCTCTTAGAGTTAATTAAATAGTTTGGTTTAAATAAACATGATGTAAGTATCGAGTTCATATAAGTGTTTTCTGCTAAAACATTGATCTTGCTTGTAATAAATGTCGGAGTGATAGCATATGGTCTTGTCTCTATCAGTTGAAGATCAAGAGAGGACATGATGACTGCAAAATCATAAAAATATGAGGTCACATATTCAAATCGTGAAATCGGCTCTTGCAAAAATAAATGGTAAGATTGTATACAGTAAATTCTTGTGGTCCATTCCTTCTTCGATCTCGCACACAACAGAAACTTAATACACCAAATTGATAGCTTAATATACCAGGCTGTCATTTACCCTTCAACATAACAAGCTTAGTGGAAAAGTTTGAATTGGTCTTTTCCTAGAAAAATGTTATGGAAAAGTAGGAAACTACAAGTCTTTATGGAGTCTTAATTGTTGATTTTATCAATAGTATACACACCGTGCTAGTAGAATAGTTTTGAAGCACAAATAATTATAGAAACAAAGATAACCACCCAAAGCACTATAGTCTCATATCATCCAAAAATGCCCCTAACTGCAAGGAATTGGTCATGTTGTAAAATTTTAGACAAAGACGAAACATGATTCACTCAATACGAATCTTGATTTTTGACATAACCAAACTATAACTAGAATCAGACATTGTTTATGGCCACTCCATTATAATAGCCTCTCCCATATGTTATTTTGGTACCTAATTGATTTTGATTTTTTTTTAAAAACTACATTAAAGGTGAAGTGCATCTAACAAAAAGAGGACACGTCCAATGTGACAAGCAGAAGATCAACTGAATCAGTCAACTAGGAAATTAGTTAATGGCCCATCTTAGACAAAAGTCAGTCTCAAACTCTATTTAATTTTCTTTAATATTGTCAGGTCATCCAAAAGATAATTACAACAACTAACAATCCAGTAAAATTAATAACCATAAGTAATTATTCAAATAAGTTGAGCGAATTACCAAAAATAAATAAAGCACAATCAAATCCATGTATAACAACTTTGTCTATTCCGATATTTTATGGCTGTTATAGTGAAGTACGATTATAAAGAACATAATACAAAAAGTTAATCCAAAGAAAATTTGATCGCTATAATGAAACTATGTTATAAAGCAGAGTAGCGTACACACAATTTTTTATAAGCGGTATCATGATTTTAAAGAGTGAACAAATAATAATTCACTATAACATCTTATTAAAAATATTGCTAGAATCATATTAATAAACAAAACTCAAGAATAGTAAGTGAATTTTTGTTTTCTTAAATGTACTCAATAGCCTCACTAAAAAAATACTAAATATTTGTTTTTATAGAAAACACCAGACAATTGTATAAAATTTCATCGTTCATTCGATTTCGCAATTTGTTGTTAATCAATATCAATTTTGAGAAAAAAGAAGAAAGAAAAAGAATAGGAAAAATAAAGTACGTGAGAAAATTACAACAAAAGTCAAATTATTTAGTGTTGCATAAATATGCAAATGTAACTTTTGATCCATTGTTTTAGTATTATGGTGACATTTAATAGGCTAATGGTTTAAACCCTAACATGCTTTTATTTATAGATGAGGCTCAAAAAGTTATTGAAACAAAAGTGAAACAATTAGTCCGAACTTGCAAACCAATCATTGGAAATGAAGCTTAGGACCGGCTGAGATACACAACAGATCTTAGACAATGTGTTGCTTTAGTAAATTTAATAGTTTGTTGCTTTTGGATTTTAATTATTTATAGATAGTTAATAAAAATTTTCAATTAGGCTGTGTCACGTGATACCATTTGAGCTAAGGAGCATTCGCCCATGTTATAAAAGATGACTATAATAGAAAAATATGATTGTAAAGAAGAATTGATCCAAATATACACGCATCTAATCTTTTAAATTAAAAATAGCCCCGAGCTATATAATATATGTATCACTATGTTTAATAAAGTATAATTTATGTACATTGCCATAGCCACCCTATCCTAAGGGTGATCAGACGTACACTTTCATCAAAAAATTATACTGTATATATAAGTTAAATACTATTTTATATGGTTATATATTATATTTTGAATATCCTTAGTCATCTCAAAGGATTCACTATTTTTTGCACCAGCTCAAAATTTGGCGTAAAATTTGATATTTTTTCTTCAATGGAACACCAAATCTTGCACCATTAAAGTGTGTGAATAGTGTTGCACATGTAATGACCTGACTGGTTGTTTTATATTTTTTGAACCCCGTTCCCTCGAATAAAATTTCTCGCGCTTGCTTTAGCTAATTATAACTTGCGGGGGCGGTTGATTCGAGAGTTGGAAGAGTTTTGAGTAAAAATGTATCCAATTATTTCTTTAAGATTCTCCTAAAGGACCAAGTTTGACTTCGGTCGACTTTTTGGGAAAACGGACCCAAATTTGTGGTTTGACGGTCCTGGAAGGTCCGTGAAAAAATATGGGACCTAAGCGTATGTCCGAAATCAAATTTCGAGGTCCTTAGCCCGAGTAATGAATTTTATTAAAAATTGTTAAATAGAAATCCTAAGAGTTTAATAAAGAGAGAAAAAATGCTTGATCACATTGACATCGGGCCTGTATGTTGGTTCCGAAGCCCAGTACAAGTTTGGTATAATATTTTAGTCTTATCTGTGAGATCTGGTGAGCAACAGGACTGATTTAACGTGATTCGGACGTTCGGTTGAAAAGATAGGAATTTGGGTGTTTTGAGGAATTCATGCATTTTTGGGTTAGATCCATGGTCTTAGGTGTTAATTAGGCGATTTGATTGCTTTAGCAAGTTTGCACATTATGGTAGGACTTGCGTAGGTGTTTGGAGTGGAGCCCTGAGGGCTCGGGTGAGATTCGGAGATGGTTGGAGGTAAGAAAACACAATAGTTTTTGCTGGTATTTTTGCTGCTGCTGCTGCAGGTTTCGTAGTTGCGAGATGGCCATCGCAATTTCCGAACTTGCAATTGCGAGAAACGCTTCGCATTTGCGATATTGGCCGGGTTGGATAGGGTTTGCATTTGCGAACCCTTTCTTCGAATTTGTGAATCCAGCAGGGTCCACATTTGCGACCCATGCATCGCATTTGTGATATTGGCCGGGCTGGATAGTGTTTGCATTTACGAACCTTTTCCTCACATTTGCGAACCCATCAGGGTGCTCACTTGCGACCCATACCTCGCATTTGCGATCGAGGCAGGCTAGGGCTCAGTTCGCATTTGCGAACCTTTTGTCGCAATTGCGACCTCGCATTTGCGAGCCTGGTGTTGCAAATGCGAATTAGAGTACTAGTCAGGGCTTTTAAGAACGGGACTTAGAGCATTTATTTCATTTTTACTCTATAATTGGGAGATTTGAGAGCTTCCAAAAAGGTATTTCAACGTAGCATTGTGAGGTAAGTAATTTCTATTCATCCTTAGTTTAAATACATGTATAGTAGATAGATTTAACACCAAAAACTAGGTAAAATCAAAGGGTTAGAGCTAGACCTAAGGTTTTAGTAAAACTAAGATTAACCACGAAATTTGTTATAAAATGAACTATAATTCATATATTATTGATCTTTAGGTTATAGAGAACGACTTTCTTTGAAAAATATCGGAACCCGAGCACGTGAGCCCCGGGTCAGAATTTAGAAAACTTGTGGAAAAGGTTGGGAAATCACTTAAAGAGTTAGAATTCAAACTTGTAAGCCTTTATTGACTAGTTCTTACTTTATTTAAATAGTTTGTGATCGTTTGGCTCCGAATTGAGGGCTTGGGCTTGCTCTTGATATTGGAAGTATGCTTTGGAGCAAGGTGAGTCTCCTTTCCAACCTTGTAAGAGGAAATTTTCCCCATAGGATTAATAATTGAGTAATTGTTGCTAGATGTGGGGGCTACGCACGCGCTAGGTGACGAGGGTCCGTTCATAGCTACTACTATGTTAATTGTTCGAGTAGTTTAGGACCCACACCATGCTTATTTTATATAAATCTCCATATTATCTTGTTAATACGAACACCTAGGATATGCTAGAGACTTAAAAGGGGAATAAGAACGTACTTGTATAATTGTTGAAGTCTTGCTTGGCATTGATGACTATCGATGTGCCTTATGTGTATACTTGATATTTCTTATTATATTTTGGATTGGTCCGTACGCCTCGGTATTAATAGATGCATCTATAGGCGCGTCGTCGACCCTCAGCAAGTGCACAGTTTATTTCTGTTGGATCGGGCGGTCGCCTCGGCATACTTGCGCATTCTATTGTTGCTTGCCTAAGGGTTTCTCTTTTTTTTTTATTATTATATATTAATATCGCCTTTCATGGCCCGACATAAATTGATAAATATGACAAAAGTAAATGGCTAGCTAGATATATAATGGAGAGTAGGACCTTTATGTCTGTTACACACTGTTGCTTACTAGTGATTCTTCATGGTTGTATGATTACCCCGATATATTATTCGACCCTAGTGAGTGTCAAGTCGACCTATCGTCTCTACTTCTTCGAGATTAGACATGATATTCACTAGGTGCATATTATTTATGTACTCATGCTACCTTTCTGTACTTAATTATACAGGATCTGAGGCAGATACATCTGGTTACCAGTCCAGTGCGCGTCCATGAGTTTGTGGCAGAGACTTCCACCATGAGTTGTTTCTCCCTATGCTGCTTAGCAGCCGGATGGAGTCTTCCTGTACTTTTGCTGTCTTTCTTTATCTTTAGGATAGAGATATTCCTTTGTGCATCTTCTACTAGCTGCCCATAGCTTGTGATACCAGGTTCTGGCACAGACATTAGTAGACTTATTTTTTTGGGGTTGTATTATTACGTCGTTTACATTATCTATCATTTTTGGGCCTTGAATTCAAATTGGAGTACTGGTTTTACTTAAATTCCGATAAAAAGAAAATCAACATAAAATGTTTAGAAAAGCTTCTGTGTTGGCTTGCCTGGCAAAGGTGACGGGCGCCTTCACGATCTATTATGAAATTAGATCGTGACAGTACCAAATTTGGTGCAACACTATTCATCAATGATTGAGGTGAAAATTTTTAGGTCCAACTAAAGTGCTGCCACCAGAACTGTATAAAGGGAGAAATGGTGATCGGGCATGCTTTCCCTGATGTCTTGTTGTCACGCCTCAACCTCGGGAGGTGAGACCGACGCTCGATTGAGTGAACACAACCGAGCAAGCCTTATCACACATGTTCTACCCCACTCTTTATTATTAAGATAACCATGTTCCCTTTTTATTTAGGCAAGGGAAGGCGGTATATTCAACATTGATAGTTTGTTCCATATTGCAAGCTTAAACCATCAATGAAGTTAGTTTTCGGAATTTCCATAAAGCTACAATTCATAGATAGCAGGAGTTTATAATTACAACATAGATTAGGATCCCCCACAACACCCATACATGACCCACACACATGTCTACGGGCCTCTAAGGATACAAAAAGTGAGTACAATAATACCGGCAATAAGGCCCCGGCTATACCTCAAAATTGAAATCCACAACAACAAAAGATATACCATACAACCACTTGAAGGAGGAAGGGGCTCACCAAGACCTTGAGAAGGAGATAACATGCTACGCTCGGTACTATCCGCTACGGATCCACCTACATTCATCTAAAAATATAGCGCCCCCAGCAAAAGGACGTTAGTACCATGTATAACTAAACACCATTTTACTAGAAAGAACTATCAAGCAATAACAAGGAAATCACAAAAATAAATCATGGTTTAAATGAACACCACATCATCAAATAAACGAACCAGGTAATCTTTCACATAATTTTCACAACTTAGTTTGGGATATTTCTTTAATATTTTTATCACTATCCTCAATGCCACCACTATCTTGAGCGGAGTCCGATCATGACCCGCTCGGCTAGGTCGCCTCACTTGGGGCATGTATCTCAAGTACCTTTTCATATCTCTTTCCGGAATTCAATATTAGCACATTACCACCATGGGAGCGGCATGGTGTCTGATCACAGCCCGATCAGCTAGGCCACCCTACTTAGGCATTGTTCCTTTCTCATAAATCATCTCACTTGACTTTTTTCTTCACATATGAAATATTCATTCATTAGCACTTAGGGCCTCAATCATCACATCTTTCAATTCTCAATACCCATCTTGCAATTTATGACTATTGTGCATATATAAAAGCAATTCAAGTTGCAAACATGAGTAAGATTTCACATAGCTAGCATATCAATCTTATTTTTTTATTCTTGGCTTATAGCCCAGGCATGTCAACACATAATTTGAATCTTTCACGAAGCTTTGAATGACAATGATGGTGTATTAAACACGTTGAAGCACATCCTTCATATATACATATTACAAACCAGTTCATGTGAAACAACAATCGGTTACATCAATAATTTCTAGCCATACCAGATTGCGAAAACACCAACGGAGCTCAATTTCTAATAAAAGGGGGTTTTAACCATACATACTTCAATATAGCTTTTCTTACTTTTTACAAATTTCCAGAACTCTTAGCACTTTTATCTATTGTGTAAGAGTTACAAATTGAATCGAGAATTAGAGACGAGATTGAAATTCTAGCTTGGTTCGAGCATATTGTCGAACACTAAAACTGCAGTATGCTCTTAGACCCTTTTTGTGAGGAATTTCTATCATTTTATACCCCCAATTACCTTCTTTTTAGGTTTCTACCTTCCAATATCCTATGGTGTGACATGCATGCTAGAACTTCACTCTTGTACTCATAAGTTACTTCACTATTGACCCAGGAGCTGAGGCGATAAATCTTACCTTTTGGGAATGAAAATTTTGGTGTCTTCACTTGATTTTTTTCAATGTTTAAGCAAGATTTCAAGGAGACTTGTTGATGGGAGATACTTTCCTCCCTATAAAAACTCCCCCTCCCTCTCTCTCTAAAAGCATCGGATAATATGCTCAAAATAGGCCATAACACCGAATATATCGATAAGGGGGTAAAGTTTAAAAATAAGAAATTGGAGCCTCGAGTCAGGTATGCGATCGCAAAGTGGAAATGCGGCCCGCATAATGGACCGCAAAACTGCTCCAAAAATCTTAACATTCTATTTGGGTTTGCGGTAGAAATGTGGTCCGCATACCTGTTATGCAGTCACATAATGCACCACAGAACTGCCCTTTGCAAATTTCCAAGATAACTACGCGACGACTATGCGGTCTGCATATCAGTTATGCGATCGCATAATGGACCGCATTTGGACCTCAATTTTAACTAACCTACTGACTCACTTTACGGTAGAAATATGGTCTGTATACTTGATTTGTGACCGCATTCTGGACCGCATAATAGAACTTTCCTGGAAAACATTTATTCTTGATTTTTAAATGCTTAGATTAGTACAAAGGGCCCGAAACGCGGCGAGCTTCTAACACATCTTCGTGACTTGGCACTACGAGCTACTAGGTTTTGAGTACAAGTTTTCACGGGGCCTTACACTTGTTTTACCTTGATGCATGAGGTGTTGTTTCATCTTGTATAGGCTCGCCGAACTTAACCAACTGGGAGAATTTACCAGGCAACTCAAAATTATCAACTGTAACCTCCTTCTTATCAGCTCCAGAGTCTTTTTAATCACCTACATGCACATCCTTTGCCTCTTCACCTACGATGCCATCTTCCTCATTTCGCTATTCACTTTGAGCTACTACTGTCACTCTACGAATTGGAGATTGTGCATGCATATCTTCCTCTCTGTAACACCATGTCTATCTAGATTAATAGAATGGTAAAAATATTCAAACATAAAGCAAATATCTCTGAATACAATTTCATAGCTGCATTCTCTACATCAACTGCACTTTCAAAATATGTATATAAATCAACACATGCTGGATAAACCTCTTCAACAAGTGCACCTTTAACATGTTCTGTTTTTTCTTTAAAAATGTTAAATCATACTGGATAGTAGCGGCTTGACAGTTTAAGAAGATGTGTAGGTGTGTTGTAAGATCTACATAAATCTGTAGTGTTGTGCCAGTATACTGTATTTATTTGTACATATTTGGTATATATAATCTAGAAAAATTATAGATATTTTATAAATATGCTATAGATAATTGTAGATAAAGTGGAGTTATTTTGTAGATACTTATTTTGCTGGGGTTGACCTGCACTGCTTCTCCACTATTGAACTGAAATTGATGATTGTTCATGCCTTTTGGTTGATCTGTAATTTTGGTCGAACTCCCAACAAACTGAAAGTTTTATATTAGTTAGGATATATATTTTAGAGGTGACATAAATAGTTTTGTTAATATGAATAAAATTCAAATGTTACCTTTGCATCAACTTGATCATCTGGGCTATTTATCACCTGTAAAATAATCTTGACTAACTCCTTTATTAGGTCTCGAAGGCTACCTAGTTCTTCAAATACATCTTTCCTAAAATCTTCAAGCTTTTCATCGACCTACATAATTAAAAAAAATACATAGTTAACTTCAGAATATGTCTTAATATACATTAAAGAACAATTACACTATTATATATACATCACAATGTTGTTAAGAATACATGTTACCTTCGCAAGACCTCTTTTTAACCTTTTTATTTTAAGAAGAATAGACTCATTTTCCTCTTTTCCAATTGATTCTTTGGGTTCCAATGGAGGAGCATCAACTTTAGGATCCTCAAAAACTGTGACGACCCAAAGGGTCATCACTTCTTTTAATAAAATTATATTCTTCCGAGGCCTTGAAAACTTCATTTAAAGTTACCTCTATTTGCGTATGCAGTCCGAGTACGTAGCCGGAAAGCAAAATATGAAATTTTATGAAAAATGCTAAGGTTTGATTTTAAAATGAATAAATTTGACTTCGATCAATACTTTGGATAAACGGACCCGGACCAATGATTTGACGGTCCCGAAGGGTCCGTAGAAAAATATGGGACTTGGACGTATGCCCCGAATCGAATTCTGAGGTCCCGTGCCTGAGAAATGAATTTTTAAGAAAAATTGTTTTCTAGAATGTTTAAGAAAATTTGAAATGAAATCTGATTAGAAAGTGATGGTATCAGACCCGTATTTTGGTTTCGGAATCTGGTACGGATCTTATATATAGTTTAAATCATTCCTATAAAATCTGGTTAAAAACGAACGTCGTTTGACGTGATTCGGACTTGAAATCCTAAATTTGAAACTTGATGAAGTTTGAGAAAAACTTTTTGATTTTGAAGTTTGATTCATTATTTTGAGGTTATTTTTGGTAATTTGGTCACACAGATAAGTTTGTATGATGTTGTTGAGTTAGTACATGTGATTGGCTAGGAGCCCCAAGGGCTCGGGTGTGTTTCAGACGTGTTTTGGAAGGTTTTAGACTTGAAATAAAATTGCAGGTTTTCAGTTTCTGATGTTAAGATATTTCCTTCTTCACGTTCACGGGAGGACCCTCGCTGAAATAAAATTGCAGGTTTTCAGTTTCTGATGTTAAGATATTTCCTTCTTCACGTTCACGGGAGGACCTCGCGAACACGATGAGTAAAATATTTTTGAAGGAACTTCCTTCTACGCAAACACGTAGACCAGGTCGCGAATGCGAGGCAGCAGGGGTCTATACCTTCGTAAAACGCATCCCTAGCCATGCGAACGCGGAGGCCAAATGGACTGGGAAGGGGGAAGGGCGATCTTTGAAGCGATTCTTCACCATAATATCTTGGGTTAGTAATCTTTAACTTATTTTCTTCCATTTTTATCAACACCTATTGAATTTCTAGGCCTAAAACACGTGATTAAGGGTAGAAAATTAAGGATTTGGGTAGAGTTAGGGCTTTTTAATTAATTGTGATTTAGACATGGTTTTGGGATCAAATTCTAAAAATAATTTATATATTCGGGCTCGTGGGTGAATGGGTGATTTGATTTTGGTCTGAACCTCGCGTTTTGACCAAGCGTGCCCGGGTCAATTTTTGAATTTTTAGGAAGAATGATTGGAAAGCAATAATTAGAAATTGAGTTGGAACTGTTTAGCATTTATCAATGTTATGAAGTCATTTATGTATAGGTACAATTGATTTGAAGCCAAATTCGAGAGGAAAAACGGTAATTGAGGATTGAGTTAGCCATGGAAGTTTGAGGTAAGTGTTCGGTCTAATCCTAGCTTGAGGGATTAGGAGTTCAGTCATATTTGCTACTTATTTCTTGTTGAGTACGATGTATTGACATGACGACGAGTATCTATATGTTGGTGTCGGGCATGACCGTTGGTCTTATTTGATACTTGTTGTTTTTCTTGAATGATACAATAGTTGTAATAGTGAGTAAACTGTGGTATTGAGCAACGGCTTAGTTTAATTTCGTGGAAGTTACTTATGAGTTAGAAATAGGGATAATAGAGAAGATTAGAAGTTGATTTGAGATTGGTTATAGCTGATTCTCCCTTGCCGGGACGAATATTCTTGTACTGTTTAGATCCCTAGCCGGGATAGTGTAACTTATGCTTAATCCCTTGCCAGGACAGTTGCTATGATTAGTGTGAGTTGTATATTTGGAACGAGTTACATGCCGCAATATTTTTACTAATATGTATGTGTGTGTGTGTGTGTGTGTGTATATATATATATATATATATATATATAGGTGGGGTTGCACGCACAACAGATATTATATTAGATCAGTTTGCACGCTGCAATAGATACCTTACGCGAACGCGATCGACAGGACGCGAATACGAAGGCCTAACAGCCTGACCCATCGCGAACGCGAGGGGTCGAACGCTTAAAGTTAAATAACCCAGCAATTTTTAAAAACCCAAAAAAGAACACTTATAGGATTTATCAAAATTTCACAAAACCTCTTCTTTTTCAAAGCACTTAGGCGGCCCTTTATGCGATTCTTCACCATAAACTTTTAAGTTAATAATCTTTAACATATTTTCTTCCATTTTTATCAATATCTATTGAATTTCTAGGCCTAAAACATGTGATCAAGGGTAGAAAATTAAGGATTTGGATAGAGTTAGTAATTTTTAATTAATTGTGATTTAGACCTTATTTTGGGGTCGAATTCTAAAAATAATTATATATTCGGGCTCTTGGGTGAATGGGCGATTTGATTTTGGTCCAAGCCTCGCATTTTGATCAAGCGGACCCGAGGTCAATTTTTGAGTTTTTGGGAAGAATGATTGGAAAGCTATAATTAGCATTGAGTTCGAATTGTTTAGAATTTATTTATGTTATGAAGTCATTTATGTATAGATAAAATTTATTTGGAGCCAAATTCGAGAGGAAAAGCGGTAATTGAGGATTGAGTTGGACGTAGAAGTTTGAGGTAAGTGTTCGGTCTAACCCTAGCTTGAGGGATTAGGAGTTGAGTCATATTTGTTACTTGTTTCTTATTGAGTACGGCGTATAGGCGTGGTGACGAGTATCTATATGTTAGTATCGAACATGACCGTGGGTCTTAAATTTATACTTGTTATTTTTCTTGAATGATACTATGGTTGCAATAGTGAGTAAATCTATGGTTTTGAGTAAAGGCTTAGTTTTACTTTCATGGAAGTTACTTATGAGTTAGAAATAGGGATAATAGAGATGATTAGAAGTTGAGTTGAGATTGATTATAATTGATTCTCCCTTGCTATGGCGTATATTCTTGTACTATTGAGATCCCTTGCAGGGATAGTGTAACTTATGGTTAATCCCTTGCCGGGACATGTGTTATGATTACTGTGAGCTATATATTTGAAACGGATTGCGCGCTGCAATATTTACACTAATATATATATATATGGGCCGGATTTCACGCTACAACAGATATTATATTGGATCGATTTGTACGTCGCAACAATTATCATATTGGATCGGGTTGCACGCCGCAATGATTATTATATTGGATCGGGTTGTATGTCGCAACAATTATTATATTGGATGAGGTTGCACGTCGCAACAATTATTATATCGGATCGGGTTTCACGCTATAACACGCGCGCGCGCACACACACACACATACATACATACATACATACATACATACATACATACACACATACAGACATACACACATACATACATACATACATACACACATACACACATACACACATACATACATACATACATACATACATACATACATACATACATACATACATACATACATACATACATACATACATACATACATACACACATACACACATACACACATACACACATACACACATACATACATACACACATACACACATACATACATACACACATACACACATACATACATACACACATACACACATACACACATACATACACACACACATACATACACACACACATACACACACACATACATACATACACACATACACACATACATACATACATACACACATACACACATACACACATACACACATACACACATACACACATACACACATACACACATACACACATACACACATACACACATACACACATACACACATACACACATACACACATACACACATACACACATACATACATACATACATACATACATACATACATACATACATACATACATACATACATACATACATACATACATACATACATACATACATACATACATACATACATACATACATACATACATACATGGATCTGGTTGTGCGCCGCAACAATAGTATTATTACATTGATGTATATACTGTATTGTTCTTTCATATTTATTTGGTTTCTTTTAGGTTGAGTTGCTTCCCCAAAGCATGTACCCCTTTCCTCTTTAAATGTTTATTACCTGTTTATTTTTCTGCCATATAAATTACATAACTGCACAAGTTTATCTGGAGTCTGGTTCTAGCCTCGTCACTACTTCATCGGGGTTAGGCCAGGCACTTACCAGTACATAGGGTCAGTTGTGCTGATACTACATTCTGCACTCTGTGCAGATACTGAAGCAACATTTTGTGCGCAACAGTAGTTTGAAATCCATCCTTCAGTCCAACGAGACATCGAGGTAGATTTGTAAATGTCCGTAGGCCCGACGTCTCCTCTATCTTATTTTATATCCTGTTATCTCATATATTCGAGACAAACATTTTTACTTTTCCTTCAAACTGATGTAAGTAGTATTCGTATTAGTCCGTGGATGTTGTGACTCCAGGTTCTGGGTAGAGACATGTATTGGGTTTTTACACATTTTGGTTTTTTTTTTCTATTTATCTTAGACTTCCGCTAAATTTACATTCCGCTGTTATTTAACTATTTATTCTCTTGTTAACATAATCGGTAAAGAGTTTTAAAACAAAATGGTAAATGGTTTCAAAGATTCATGGCTTGCATAGCTTCCACGAGTAAGTGTCATCATGACTCCCAAAAGTGAGAATTTCAAGTCGTGACAGAAACATGTTCAACCTCTTCAGTTATGTACTCAACTTTATCAGGCAAATACATCACTGAAAACTTTTTAGGTGATTCATTTATGTTGGTGAACAGAATGATGGAAAAAAAATTAGCTTGATTAAGGCAGAATATATTGTAGATATTTTGTAGGTAAATCGTATAATTATAAATAAAAATCATTTACCTTCATCCATTCAGGCTTGATCATTCTGTCTTCAGTTGCAACTAACCAAATCTGACCCTTACTAGCTGACCAGTTAGGTATGCTAGGGATGAATTAGAAATCCTTGTTGCTATATTAATATTGATGAATGAACAACACTCATACAACCATACTTGCATGGTTAATGAGAATCCTCGAATGAGATAAGAATGAACGAAAGGATTTAGCATGTGCCTAACTAATTCAATCAACTGTCTGTAAGACTGAATACCCTATGGAAATGTCTCGTACTGACCAGATTCTACCAAATAAAACTTAAAATAATCTAGCAACCCAATATGGTCTCTTTCTGAAGGACAAATGAAGAATTTTATGAGATATAAAATACATAACTTTACTGCATCCTCATTATTTTCCCAGTTTTTGTTGATTGCTATCCGTTTTAGGTATGTCTTCTCCACTTTTACCTTATTTGGAAAGTAAGTGCTCATTATCTTACTAACATAATTAGGAGTGTAATCAAAGTCTGTCACCTCAATATGACATCTACGACAAGTTATTACTGCAAACCCCCTCAATCCAAAATTTAACCTCTCACCTTTTAACTCAACTGAAAAATAGGAAGCATCGGATGAATTTGATTCATACTTCACAAGAAGATGAGTAGCTTGATTTTGCATGCATAGCTTGGGAAATGACAGTAAATAACCAAAGCACATCTTCTTGAATAGCTTCAAACCATTTGGAGACAAAAGCTCTTTAATTTGTCTAGGAATGCTAAATTCACATAGTGTCTGGAATCTAAGCACACTATAATCAACATTATGGGATGTGAAAAAATATCCATTCTGTAAAATTTAAAAAATATAATCTAACATTAATACAGTGATTAAAAAACATAAATACATTTGCATCTTATCTACAAAATAACTTCAAAAATATACAAAATATCAACAATTTTAAACAGATCAACAAATCTACAATTAATCTTCAAAATTAAGTCAAATAATCTCACATTAATACAGTACTTAAAAAATATATATACATTTGCAATTTATATACAACATTTCTACAAAAAAACTGTAAAGCAAAAACAACACAGATTATGTAGCTTTTTAGTAACTAAAACAAGCGAAATAACTAATGAAGAAATTACTAAATTCACCAATGATTGTTTTCGAACATTTTTAGGAGATTTAACACTAGTTTTTTTTCTTCTTTTGGATATTTTTGAACTAGGAGCCACCTTCGCTTTCTTTCTAGGTTTACTAATAGGCACATCTTCTACAAAATCATCATCGAACACTCTCTCTTTTCTTCTCCTTTTCGCTTGTTTGTTTGGTCTTAAAGATTCTCCATCATCAAAACCATATTTTTGTTTAGTTTTAGCTTCAACCCTGATTTGACATGGAGAAAGACTATGCTTCATATCTACAATTGCATGTGCATGTTTCCCTTGCTTTTTAGGTGAATGTGGTGGTAATACACCCAAATCGAAAGAAGTATATATCAGCTTCTCTAGCTTTTTTAAGGTTGTACTTTGAAGGTTTGTTCTTCTTCATTGAGAAAATTTAAAGTTGAAGGTAATATGTGTATGAACTTTGAAGATTTGACTTCAATTTTGACTGGTCGTAGAAGAAAAAACTTGAATTTGGACGTTAATGGTGGGGTTACATATGTTTCTCTGGTTTTACCAAAAGGGAATAATGATTCCGAAACGTAAGTGTTGGATGATACGTGGATGAGGGTGTGCGTTTGGGCGAAGGAAGGGGGAGGGGTTGGAGGAATATATAGTAACATTAATTTAAGAATGATATACAGTACAACTAATATAACAATTCCTTTAGAGATTCTGCCCATTTTGTTGCCAAAACTGAACGGAAATCAGTGTGTGGTCTATTTGATTCTTTCTCCGAGAATTACACTGAAGAACATATTTATACTGTCCATAATATAAGTATGAAGCCTTTTGTAATTGGTCCTAATGTAAAGACAAGTAGCAAAAAAGTGGAGCACTTACAGTCTAATATGTATAATAAATTGGAAAATGGGTACGTATAGTTGCTTTCGGATCTATTTGGTCACCAACTATTAGACCCCACTGAATCCTATTGTTCGTTTTTATCTCCTTTTCCAACCTTTTTTTATAACTATTTTAGTTTTTTCATTTTTAGTATTTCCCCTGCCGCCGAGAGATTGTGGTTCTGCATGGTCAATCCTCTATATAACAATTATTTTCTATAATATTATTTCATTATAATGGTTAATTATTTTTCTAGAATTAATATTTTTTTTCTCTATCATAATATTTCCACTATAATTAGCAAAAAATATAGAGATAAACTAAAACGAAAATGTTGCGTTTAATCTTTATTGGAATCATAAAAACAGTATTTCTCCAAACAAAATTTTCGTACTACAAAATTCACTCGCAAATCACATGCAAACATTAAAATAAAGTACAAAACTCTCTCACAAAATCGCGTACAAATCGGCTGCTAATCACCATATATTCCCGTAAAAAATGCCATGTCACCGTCAGCAATGACTCAATTTACAAAATGCCACAACTTTTATCAAAAACAACAAAATAGTCCACACGATCGAGCTTCAAGAGCAAAATCGTCAAAGTCAAACTCGCCGAATTCCTCGCCGTAGTATTTCTCCGACATCCCAAATACCGGCAGCCGGAAAAGGGAGTCAACGTCAAATCCAAAAGCGTCCACTTCACAGAACCGCAAATCGTCAAACGGCGTAAAATAATCGTTACGGAGAACTGACGTAGGCGACAAAGCAACGTCGTTTTCGCTTTTCTCTCCACCGTCGGTGACAGACTCTGTTTCCGTTATATCAGCCGTTAATACTTTCGGAAAGTTAGTAACGGCGTCGGGACCTTTGAGTTTAACAGCAGCTTCGTCATAAACAGTAGCTGCTTCCTCCGGGGTGTCATAGGTTCCTAACCAAACCCGTTTTCCCCGGGTCGAGTCCCGAATCTCTGCTGCCCAACGACCCCACGGCCTTTGACGTACACCCATAAACTTTTTCCGGCAAGTGACGTCAGTATCCGGCGAAAGCAATCTTCGTTTTTTTTCACATATTAAATTGGGCGATGGCATGAGGTTGATCTCCGTCACGTGCCTTTTCACTCTCCGTCCAGTATTTTGTCTTTCGTCGTCCGAGGAATCAGTTGCGTCGGCATCTGTAAGTATGATTCGAACAACTCTCTGTGAAAACTTAGAATGGAAATTGGATTTTTCGTTTTGCTCAGGAACGTGTTTGTTTTTAGTGACTATGTGTTGGGAAAACTTAACTGTTTTTGATACAACCATAGGAGAAATGACTGGATTTCTTATCATGGGATAAGTTGAAGTTTTGTCGAAAACAGAATTAGAACAATAATCTATCTTTCAAGAAGATTAAAGACAGATCAAGAAATGGTTCGAAGATGAAATTTGTAACAGCAAAAAGAGTGATATTTGTGACAAGGAGGGAATGAATTTATAAGGGAGCTTTATTGAGTGAATAGTAACCACCATATAAATAGTTGTAGTGAAGTTGAAAAGTTGCAATGCAATAAATAGAATGATTTGAGGAACAAGTTGGATTGTTGCGTGGAAAAGAGGTTTCTTTGTTGTTTTGGCGGGAAATAAGGCGGGATGCATGCGCCCTTTCAACTAAACATTTTTATGCAAAACATAAATTTATGCGTAAAAAATATTAAAATTATAATAAATAGCATATATAAGCTAAAATCCTAAATTCGCCTATGAATAAGCTAACACCGTGAAAGATTTCCTTTTAAGATCACGATTCTGCAAACATGGACCAAAACAACTAAAGAAGGTGAGAGAAAGGAGGTCTAAGCAGAGAAGATAGGAGCCTGCTCTCCACTCAAATATATAGTGCATGGGTAGCATACACGATACAGCTCTGAAATGCCACAAATCTCATGCAGATTCACAGACGTACCAGTTTGGGGCCCCGAATCAGATCCGATCCCACACTGAGATATCACAAAGAGAGCACAGCAAAATTTGGATTTATGTTCTATACAATAAATTTTGGATTTGGTTATCGTAATTAGGATATTAATTCCGATATTTAATTCGACATTGCATTTCTCTACAATTTGACTATTGATATTAGCTAATACCGGTGCGAAATTTATACCGACATCTTAGTATTATCTGCCCATATCTCTAACTTTGTTTTGAACCAAACAACAACAACAACTACCCAGTAATGCCCCACAAAGTGGGGTATGGGGAGGTTAATATGTAGACGAGCCTTACCCCTACCCGAAAGGGCAGAGAGGCTGTTTCCAGTCGACCCTCGGCTCAGTGAAGGAGAGGAAAAAAAACAAAAACAAAAACAAAAACAAAAGAGCATTAGTAAGTCCAGCAGAAATATCATAGATACCTATCTAAACATAAGAACCATAAATAAATAGCATGCAATAATATCATACAGTAACTACCATAAATAACTACCATAAGGTAGACACAATCCAAAACACAAAACATCTATGTATAGCCCTGTCAAGTCTAACCCAACCCCGGGTGAGTAATACGAAAAACTCTAGGGGCCCCTATCCTACAACCCTGATACTACACCTCCAGACTTTCCTATCAAGGGCCATGTCCTCGGAAACCTGCATACTAGCCATGTCATGCCTAATCACCTCTCCCCAATACCTCTTAGGCCTCCCTCTGCCTCGCCGAACGCCAACCAACGCCAGCCGTTCACAACTCCTCACCGGGGCATCAGGACTTCTCCTCCACACATGCCCAAACCACCTCAGCCTCGCTTCTCGCATCTTCTCATCCACCGGGGCCACCCCCACCTTCTCTCGAATAACTTCATTCTTAATCTTATCTAACCTGGAGAGCCCGCACATCCACCTGAGCATCTTCATCTCCGCAACCTTCATTCTCTGAACATGAGAGTTCTTCACTGGCCAGCACTCCGCCCCATACAACATTGCAAGTGTAACCACAGCTCTATAAAATTTTCCCTTGAGTTTCTGTGGAACTTTCTTGTCACACAGGACTCCTGATGCAAGCCTCCACTTTGACTACCCCGCTCTTATACGATGAGTGACGTCCCCGTCAATCTCTCCATCCCCCTGAATTACCGACCCAAGATATCTGACACTGTCCCTCTTGCGATGACCTGAGATCCAATCATCACGTCCCTGCCTAATTCGCTCGGCTCGGCGCTAAACTTGCACTCCAGGAATTCCGTCTTAGATCTGCTTATTTTGAAACCCTTAGACTCGAGAGTCTGTCTCCATACCTCTAACCTCTCAATAACACCGGCCCTCATCTCGTCTATCAAGACTATATCATCAGCAAATAGCATACACCAAGGCACATTCCCTTGAATATGTCGGGTTAGAGCATCCATCACCAAGGCAAACAAGAGAGGGCTAAGCGTCGATCCTTGATGGAGCCCCATAACCACTGGAAAATGGTCTGAGTCACCACCCACCGTCCTAACCCGAGTCTTAGCTCCATCATACATGTCCTTGATTACTATGATGTAGGCTTCTGGAACGCCCTTCGCCTCCAAGCACCTCCATAGCACCCCCCTTGGGACCTTGTCATACGTCTTCTCCAAGTCGATAAACACCATGTGCAGGTCCTTCTTCTTATCCCTGAACTGCTCTACCAGCCTCCTGACAAGGTGGATAGCTTCTGTAGTGGAGCGACCCGGCATGAAACCGAACTGGTTCACAGATATAGATGTCATCTCCCTCACCCTCGCCTCGATTACCCGCTCCCAGACCTTCATGGTGTGACTTATTAATTTGATACCCCTATAGTTGTTGCAGCATTGGATGTCCCCTTTGTTCTTGTACTAGGGTACCACTGTACTCCACCTCCACTCATCTGGCATCCTTTTGGACCTGACGATCGCATTGAACAACCTGGAGAGCCACTCCACTCCTGACCTACCCATGCACTTCTAGAACTCCACCGGTATCTCGTCAGGCCCGGTCGCTCGACCCCTACTCATCTTGCGCAAAGCCCCCATGACCTTCTCCGTCCTAATGCGTCTGCAAGACCCAAGGTCTCTATATTGCTCTGAATCCCCAAACTCCCCTAGCTCTATGTTACGATCCCCCTCCTCGTTAAGTAAGTCTCGAAAGTACGCCAGCCACCTCTGCTAGACTTGAGACTCCCCCATCAGAACTCTACCATCCTCGCCCTTGATGCACCTAACTTGGTCAAGATCACGCGCCTTCTTTTCCCTTACTTTATCTAACCGGAATAACTTTCTGTCCCCGCCTCTCTCCCCTAGTTCCTCGTACATGCGACCAAACGCCGCGTTTTTAGCTTCCGTAACCGCCAGCTTTGCTTCTTTCTTCGCCACCTTGTATATCTCCCTGTTCGCTCTGCGTTCTTTCTCGCTTGTGCTCCCTGCCAACTTAGCAAACGCCGCCTTCTTCACCTCTACTTTTCCTTCGACTACATCGTTCCACCACCAGTCACCCTGATGTCTACCTAAAATAGCCCTTGGCTACCCCGAGCACGTCTCGCGCTACCTCCCTAACCAAGTTCACCGTCTCTGACCACATAGCGTCCGCTTCCCCAGAACTTCTCCAAGCTCCGCCCTCAGCTAACCTCCTCTCAAACTCCTGTGCTTTCTCTTTAGTCAAAACACCCCATCTAATACGTGGTTGTCCCCGAGCACCCCTTCTCTTCCTTTTCACCCAGAGACCGACATCCATCACTAGGAGTCTATGAAGAGTCGAAAGGGACTCTCCCGGAATAACCTTGCAGTCCTTGCACATACCCCTATCGCTCCTTCTGAGGAGGAGGTAACAATCTGAGTTCTCGCCGCCGAACTCTTGAAGGTGACCAAATGCTCCTCCCTCTTCTGAAATATCGAGTTCGCAATCAGAAGCTCGGAAGCCCTGGCGAAATCAAGCAGTGACGTGCCTCCTCCGTTACTAACCCCAAAGCCAAAGCCACCGTGTACCTCACCATAACCACCAATATCATCCCCAATATGACCATTAAAGTCCCCTCCAATAACTAACTTCTCAGATTTGGGGATACTACTCACTAGATCATCCAAGCCCTCCCAAAAGCGCCTCTTGGCCTCCTCGTCTAAGCCCGCTTGCGGCGCGTAAGCGCTGATGACGTTGAGGATGCAACCCCCAATAACCAACTTAATAGACATTAACCTATCATTCACTCGTCTAACCTCGACCACGGACTCCCTTAGATCCCTATCCACCAAGATGCCCACTCCATTCTTACCTCTCACAACCCCAGAATACCACAGCTTAAACCCGTCTACATTCCTCGCCTTCGACCCTTTCCACCTAGTCTCCTGGACACATGCTATGTGAACCCTCCTCCTCTGAAAAACCTTCGCCAACTCAATGGACTTACCCGTCAAAGTGCCTATGTTCCACGACCCAATCCTTAATCTATGTGCGTCCGCTACCCTCTTTACATCCTTACCTCCCGCCTACCAGCATGACCACTCCCTGCCCCCCTACTCACCCCCGCCACCGCCCCACCCCCCGAGGATATGACCTTACACTATCATCCGTTTATTTATTTTCCAAATTACTATATCAAATTTATTACTCATCCGTTTCAATTTATGTGAATTAATTCCTATTTAGTCCGTGCCAAAAAAACAACCTCTTTTCCTATTTAGAAACAATTTACCTTTATGCAATAATTTATGCTACACAAAATATATATGCTTCAGTTTACACCACAAGTTCACATAAATTAAGACGGAGGGAGTATAACAATTTATTTTTATAGACCAACTTTATATTACAATAATTTTTCTTATACCCTATGAATAAGTATAATATATATGATAAGAAAGTTCCACAGAAACTCAAGGAGAAATTTTATAGAGTTGTGGTTAGACCTGCAATGTTGTATGGGGCGGAGTACTGGCCAGTAAAGAACTCTCATGTTCAGAGAATAAAGGTTGCGGAGATGAGGATGCTCAGTGGATGTGCGGGCTCACCAGGTTAGATAAGATTAAGAATAAAGTTATTCGAGAGAAGGTGGGAGTGGCCCCGGTAGATGAGAAGATGCGAGAAGCGAGACTGAGGTGGTTCGGGCATGTGCGGAGGAGAAGTCTTGATGTCCCGGTGAAAAGTTGTGAGCGGCTGGCGATTGTCGGCGTTCGGCGAGGCAGAGGGAGGCCTAAGAGGTATTGGGGAGAGGTGATTAGGCATGACAAGACTAGAATGCGGGTTTCCGAGGACATGACCCTTGATAGGAAAGTTTGGAGGTCTAGTATCAGGGTTGTAGGATAGGGGCTCCTAGAGTTTTTCGTACTCCTCACCCGGGGTTGGGTGAGGTTTGGCAGGGGATTTGTGTTTTGGGATGTGTCTCCCTTATGGTAGTTATTTATGGTAGTTACTGTATGATATTATTGCATGCTATTTTATTTATGATTTTTATGTTTAGATAATTATTTACGCTATTTCTACTGGAGCTACTAATGCTCTTTTGTTTTGTTTTTGTTTTTTCCTTTCCTTCACTGAGCCGAGGGTCGATTGGAAACAGCCTCTCAGCCCTTTCTGATAGGGGTAAGGCTCGTCTACATATTACCCTCCCCAGACCATACTTTGTAGGATTATGCTGGGTACTTGTTGTTGAATAAGTATAATATACTTAAGAAAATTTTGTACTACAATAGAGAAGTTCAGTACAAGTGGAGTAAATGCAGTGTGGGGACTAAAATAGGTGAAGGATCTTCTTTACAGCTGGTGATTTTGGACATGTCAAATTGTCAATTGTAAGAAGCCCCCCGCCCCACACCCAGAAAGTCTATGGTGATTTAAAAAGAGAAAAAGAACTAAAGAAGAAAGTCTGTGGCCTTGGATTTCACTTTTTACCAATTACCCAACTTTGCACCTTTTTGATTGATTCCAAAAGGAAGCTTCCAAGTACTATGAGGTTTTAGGAAGCTATAATGAGCTAAGGTCCTTACCTTTTTGTCTAACGGTTAGAATATGTAATAGTAGAATCATAATCCAATAAGTATTAGCAGTAGCCTAATCTAATGTTTATTAGGACTAGGTTAGGTTATGTGTATTATATATAGGGCTCATTGTATCATGTTTAATATCAGTTATATTTTTCTCCCGTGCTTTCTCACATGGTATCAAAGTTTTGGTGAGATAATTATCGTTGTGCGTCATTCCAACGACATCCGGGAAGAAATAACTCAGTCACCGTGCAATTTTCCGGTGACCGAAGTGACTAATTGCGTTAAAGTCACTAATTATCAGTGTTGTGCAAAAACCAACACCACCACAAGGTTCCCAAGAAAGATCCGACCAAACCCCAGCAAACTCCATCGGAAAACTGCCCTTCACGCGCCCTCACGCGCCAGATTTATCAAGGTAGATCCGACTCGCGCGCCGGCGCGTGAGCACTATTCCCGTGAGATTTTGACGAAGGTCCTTTAGGGCAGTTGGATCGCCCTCAAAATCCGAGCCTACCCATATTTTTACTTTTCAATTCCAACACTTTGAAGTTTTTCCGGCATCTACAGTGATTTTTTCCGGTAAAAACAATATTTCCATCATCTGTTTCAGCAAATTTTCAATGATGTCTTTGGGACTCGATGCTCTCGGGTCTAGAAACCCGGATTCGATGTTAACTACATATGTAACAAGCTCGGTACATATGATTTATATGCACCAGCTTGATGGGGAGTGTTAGAATATGTAATAGTAGAACCTTAATCCAATGAGTATTAGAAGTAGCCTAATCAAATGTTTATAAGGAGTAAGTTAGTTATGTGTATTATGTATAAGGCTCATTGTATCATGTTTAATATCAGTTATATTTTTCTCCCGTACTTTCTCACAATAACTATAATGAAATTTGATATCAGTACCCGTGGAAGTATGAGAGAAATAGGGGGGTACAGTAGTGAAGTTTCCCCACATTGTTTGCTTACTATAAATACAAGGGGCACGTGAAAATTTGACAGCCTATAATTAAATGTTTTGCTTCTCGACACCGGAATGAACAAGAGATGGTACAAGCAAATGCCAAGGGACCAGAAAAGGCAACCCAAGACATTAAAACGTCTGACACGAATATGACAAGTGAAGACAGAATGACAGACCCGATTAGCATGGCACGTGAATCTATAGGCGGAAAGACTTGTTTGCTTGCCAAATAACAATCATTTGCACATTTTAGTCTTTACAAACCCCAATATAGCACTAATCAGCATATCTCCTTCCAATTTCAATTCAACAGTACCAACAGACAACTTTTGGCCGGAAAATGAGGCAACTACAGCATCTGGAGCTTCCTAATTGCTCCAATATTCATTTGGAGCTCCTCGATCGTGATTCCATTCTCACACATATTTATCGCAAGCCGGCAAACATGACCACACAAGTTGAACAATAAATGTGTACCTTAGAAGCCATATAGCCTCATCTTTCCACAAAGAACAATATGCCTTCGTCGAGGTAGGAAGAATCTGAAAAATGGAAAAAACTAAAAGCTATTCCGCATAGACACTGCTTATCGTGTAAAAAGCCTTCGCGAAATGCAGGGATAGGAAAGGAAAGGTAGCACAATTTCATTAGTATCAATTCCTAAGAATTAAGACAACAACCTCAGAGTGCATTTGGCTTCAAACACATTAGCAAGAGTGGTAAGAGAATCATCTGTTCAACCATACACATTAATTAACTTGCTGAAACATCAGTGCTTAGGCCCCTTCTTGCAGCTGTCGTAAATCAACATGAACCAAGAAAAAAGCCTTGAAAAGTCTAATACCTCGGCACAATACACATGCAAGAAAAGAGTCAGAAAATTTAAGGCCAAATACGGAGATCGATAACACTAACCTCCCACTTTAGCAGGGAAACATATAGCTACACAGATTTTCAAAATATCTGCTTTGCACAACTTACAACATCACAGAACACTGAAATATGATCTCATAGGCTCATACAGAGGAGAGTTGGGGTTTGATCACTGAATTTTTGCCACTCAAAAGCACCATACAAGGTGTTGGGTCAAATACACAAAATTTGGGAAGGAGCAAAAGTAAAATTACATTTTAGGTTCTCTCCTCACTAAATTCATCAAATAAATATATTCACATATTGAAAGATCTCAGTCTTCTTGGCAACCCAACATGAATGGAGAAGAGAAGTAAACTGAATTCCTTACCAATATTTTACTTTCATCCAAGCACAAAGACATTGCACTTAAGGGTGAAAGCAAAATGAAACTGTTGCAATTAAAAGTGTCTCAGGCACGTCCAAGGACACTTTCCGCATCATCCCATAGCATATTTCTGTGTCCAGCTACGAGCAGTGGCCTCGTACTTGGCCCTGTCAGTCTTGTACATATGAGCAATTTCTGGTACAAGTGGATCGTCTGGATTTGGATCAGTCAACAGAGAACAGATGGACAACAAGACCTGAAAACACAAATAGGCCGGTAAGACCCTTCAAATCGCAAAGACAACTGAAAAACGAGAAAGATAACCAGCCAAACTCTTTGTCGCCATTTTTAAAGATGGTTTACTGCGGACTTGGTATGTGAACGGGTTTTCATCACATTTTGGATAGTTTGGTAGGCATGTGCAAATAGGAGACTCCAAATAAAGGCAAAGACAAAAAAAAAATACAAGAACACTCCATTAGTCATAGGTGTTGGTCAAAGGATAGTACACCAGTAACAGCTTCAAGAAGGACTACTTGGCCTACTCTAAGCCATGAATCCAATGGCCCGAATTAGTTAATCTTTCTTTATAAAAAAGAGGAGATCAAGGCTCAACAGGTCTAAACAATCAAGACACAGAAAACTTGGACCATTCGCCACAAAACAGTATCAAGAACCACCACTGCCATCTTCATATTGTTAAAGTTAGTCTACAGGCTGGACTCATTTTCATATAGCAAGCCAAGACCAGAAAAAACAAGATTTAATTGGACATAGACAAAGATCAAGATCTAAACCTTGGATATGGTCAAAGCTGGACTCCACTGTTCTTTAAGAATATCCAAACATATACTTCCATTGCTATTGATGTTGGGGTGGAAAACCTTAGTTCTAAATGCAACCTGAAACAATAAGAATATCAACCTTGTGTAATCACCATAGAACTCAACACACAACTATTAGTCAAATTCTCAGAATAGGCAGGGAAGAAATCATATCGTGCACATTCCAGTGCTCTGCAACAAATAAAAGCCTTTAACATCTAAAAAATTACAAAGCCATCATGAAGGTAAACTTAATTTAGCAGCAAACAAATGTCAGCAAATAAACTGGACAAAACTGTCAATACCCATGATTACTGAGCTATAATCTTGAACAGCACCCCAAGAACCAGCTCACCCTAGCACCCGAACATAAGAGAGCTGAGAATTCCTTCTGTCATGTATTCTCAAATCTTGATTAATGCAGGAAGGTAAATTTCTCAATGAAAAGCTTCAAATGTCATCTCAAGCAGTGGGAATGATCACAAGGATATGAAGACGGGAGTAACAACCATCTAAGACTTGCTGAATTTTTTCATAGGGAAGAGGAGCTGTATATGAACTCTTGAGTATAGTCCGCCATGTAGGCCTGCAGACTTATCTCTATGGTATGCAAACATGGTAATGTATCAAATGTCAGCATTTCTAATGCTAGCATACTCCACATTTACTAACAAGGGAAAGACTTTGGAGGTTTTGTGTGCGGCCATAAAAAAGGGAAAATATAGAGCATAGGCTGAGGCAAGGTATGAGGTAAATTACCTTTGTATTTTTCAAAGCCCTTATTAATAAATTATTTATTTGAAGATTTTAGGAAATAATCAACTATGATGCCAATCAATGCTATCATTACATATGAACACGGCCAATATTAAGGTTGTGTATCCATGAAAAACTTGGCTTATTTTTACAAAAAGAAAATTAATTATATTAAATACCTACAACATTATTCATTTGTATTTGAAGAAATTTCATGCAGTATGATGCTCTCCAGTTTAAAACAACAGTGGATGTAAAGGAGCACACAGAGATATGGACAAGGACACTCTGGAGCATAGGCTTACCTTTGGAGGCTTGAAAGGATAATCAGGAGGGAAATGAATCGAAACCAAAAATACGCCTCCTGCATAAGGGCTATCCGTAGGACCCATGATAGTTGCTTGCCAGTGGAACATATCCTCAGCAACTGGACCTGTATTAGACGAAGTATGCTACTTAATATAAACATAACAGCCATGTGATTAAGCACCCACACTAACAAACATATAGTTGCATTCAGCAACTTAAGGCCTATCCTAAGTTATAAGGAAATCACAACTGCCTGCGTGACAAATGCAGCACATAAGAAAAGAGAAGAACAACACAGGAATTCTGATTGATAATGAGATAGTGAATCCGATATAAATATGCAATAAAAACAGGGCTGTAACAGGCCGTTTGGTGGATTAGCAGGACGTGCACAAGCTGGCCAGACAGCACCTTCATTTAAAAAAATATACATAAAAAAAAAGACGCAATACAACCAAATCTGCATTCAGCTGTAGTTAACAACTCAGAATGGAACAACCAATTAATAATGCCAATTCTGTTATTAATAGAGTGGTGCCGAAGACAGCTCACGTGCACCTCCACTAATCCACCCAAACTTGTTATCTCCTACCAGCACAGATGTCTCTGCTTACCAAGACTTAGGTTGTTGACCTTTTCCAATAAGGAAGAGAGATCACCTTTCAGGCATAGTTCAATGCCTAAGCCCACAATAAATATATGATGAACCTAAACACGAAAACAAGAACAGAAAATTCACCTAATTTGCTTCTACTACGATTTGAACCTTGGTTCCCAAGATCGTTACTCCAACTCCTCGACCACTTTGGAATTTGGGGGCGAATGCCACCATTGTTATAGGAAACAAACATTTAAATCAAAATACAGAAACATCAAATAGCTACAGCAAATTACTAACAGTTGTTCTTCTGCTACTAGTTCAATACTTTGCAGCATTATCCTCACAAAAGCAGCAGAAATTCAATCACAAGGACTTACCATAACCAGTCCTTAGCTATAAAAAACTAGCACATAAGCTAAGAAAACGCATAAACAGAATGAACAATGGAAAAAAAAACAGCTGAGCTAACATACCAGCGCTGCATGATGTCGGAGGATCCTTCTGCAAATCCTTGAGCTCCTTCAATATACGCTTCGACGCCATAGATTAGCTCGTATACCTTCAAATCCAAGCCCTAACCAAATATAAATACAAATTCTTTCATCATAAACCATAGATCTTCAAATTCAATTAAAGTAGAAAACATATTGAACCCTAGCTAAAAGTAAATCTAATGTTTCATGAGATAATCCCCTAGATCTATGTTAGAAAAATGAAATTACAGAAGCATGAAGATTTAGGGTTAGAAAAAGTACCTAGAAGATGCGAGGCGATTGATTGAATTAGGTGAAAACGGAGATCTGCTGAGCTTGGATAAGGTATTTGAGCCTATAGTTTGGACGAAGGGGAAAACAATAAATATATTACTTATTCCTATGTAACGTATTAAAATGCTATTTGTACTCATATTTAAGAGTGGGGGTATAGATACACGTTCTAGAATCTTCTTCTGGAGTCATAATGTGCACATACCACAACCGACGGCTGCTCGTCTTTATGTTTTGCCCACTTTCCAACTTTGTAAATATTTTGGTTAAATATTTTCAATTCAGTTTCTTAAATTTGATAGGATTATTATTATTTTAATTTTAATTTATTTGGTTCGATAATTTTGATTTGTCGATTTGACCAGAAAATTGTAATTTTCTCTTTTCTTTTATATTACGTTCGTTATCTCTAAGAAAAAGTTACTACTACTGTTTTTTGTGTGAAGGTGGAACGCTGAATAGTATTATAGAAAAGAGATTTATTTGAGAGAAACAAAAAAGAAATAAAAGCTATCTGCCCTAATTTGAAGTTACACAAGAATGATGTAGTGAGACGACAACATAAACAATATTTGAAATATTTGAAAAATATTTTGTTCCTCACACACTTTTACTATCAACTTCAAATCTTTTTATTTTTATTTCTCAACAACCAAATAGTATCCAAACGCCCAGGCATTTATTTGGTCATATTGAACCCTTGTTAAAAAAGATCATCAATTAGTTGTTGATATGTGCATACTTAAGGGTCATTTAGTTAGAATATGATTTATACCAATATATGTTATGCCGATATAAGTTATATTGAGATTAGTTATGTTGTGATTGTTGTTTATTCATTATTTGGTATGTTGTATTAAAAAATGACAATTGCATAATTTTTAAAAAGTAGGTATAAGTTATACCGCTGCTAGTTACCTCACCTTTTATAAGGAATAAGTTATCACAGTATTAAATTTAACACCAGAATAACTTCTAACCAAACTGAGTATTAAGGTGGTATTAAATTTTTATATCACTCTTATACCTTCTTATACCTCATACCACACGACCCCTTAATAGAACAACAACAACGCAGTAAAATCTCACAAGTGAGGTCTGGAGAGGTTAGTGTGTATACATAGCTTACCCCTACGCCCGAGGGGTAGAGACGTTTTCAATCGACCCTCGGCTTAAGAAGGTAGTGTATATCCAGATCTTACCCTTACCCCGGAAGGGTAAAGAGGCTGTTTCCGATCAACCCACGGCTCAAGAAGACAAAAAAAGACAATGGATCAGTAATATCAACAGAAAGATATTACCGGCATCGTAAAAGCCAAGAAATAGATGAAAAAGCAACAACAATAACCAGGAATGGCACGGCACCATGAAAACGGGAAAATAGTATGAACACAATATGTACTTCGTCTATTATATTGCCCAAGGAAAACAACTCAACAAATTCACACTTTCATTAGGAAGAAGGATGTATTTTCTGTACTGAGTACAGAGTTGAACAAATTTCTCAGCACTTGCAAATTGTTAGTCACAAATCCAAGGAATGAAAGGGATCTGCACATTTGAGTCATAAGATCTATTCTCTTTCTGAAGATTGCCTGTTTTCAGAGTCAGATTGTCTGACCTCTTCAATCATTCTAACAACTTCCACCATGTTGGGTCGTATGTCTGGAACCTTTGCAACACATGCCATAGCGATTTGCAGCATTTGCACCATCTCTTCTTCGATGTTTTGAAATCTCATCAAATCGACGTCAAAAACCTCTGATGTCCATTCCTCCTTAAGAACTGACTGGACCCACCTAGGAAGGTCAACCATGTCATCGCGCCCTGGTGATTGCATTGGCTGCTTTCCAGTAAGCATCTCAAGTAGTAAGACACCGAAGCTGTAGACATCTGATTTATGACTATGCTTTCGGGTTTCTATCACCTCAGGAGCTCGGTATCCTGGATAACGAGTTGGAGCTGCAGGGAAGTTTATTATAGGGGCTAAACCAAAATCTGAGACACAAGCTTCTAGGTCTTGCTCGAGTAGGATGTTCGAGGACTTTATATTTCCATGAGCAAATTTTGGACCACCCACTGAATGGATGTGGGCGATCCCCCTTGCTGCTCCAAGAGATATTTTAACTCTCGACTCCCAGTCTAGTGGAGTTCTTCCAGAAGTCCTGCTTCCTATAATGACGGTGGAGTTTGACACAGATTAGAAAATAGATATATCAGCAGTACATGTTCCCCATTAGCAGATTACTTTAAAAAAATTATGTAGGTTAGTGAATGGGGGATGAGTTCACTTCTCGTGTAGTCTTCCACGATAGATATTAGGTTTATTATGCATTAAGATTTTCAGCACTAGCAGCTTTCCAGCTAGAAAAGCAGCAGAATGTGAGTGATAAACTACACCTTCGGTGGAGCAGTGATTGGTAAAAGAAAGCTGGCAAACGTCAATATTTTGCTACAGAAATGATAAATAGAAGATTACATTCCGTGCTCATATAATAGATGTAGAAAGATCAAATGGATGTATATCTACAGAATATGTATCTTCTTCTCTAAGATCACAGTTAGCTACAAGAAAGAATGCTCCTTTTCACACAAATTAGCAACTTTAAAGTTTAAACTCAAATTTTTTAGATACGTTATGAATTATTTTAAGGACATTGCTTAAGTGCAGTTTGTGCTTTGTGCTTTATAAGGAGTTACTTCTACTCATTCAATGACAAATGGCATATCAAGTTGCTCCAGCAAACACCAGAAATAGAAAGTCGTTATAGCACTAGTCCTTTTTGTTCGGCGTTAGGGGGCCCCACGAGTCGTCGCTAAGGAAATGACAATAAGAGCAAAAGATGCCTTACCATGCAAGAGCATTGACAAGCTGCCACTTGAGAAATAACCATACACCATTAGCATCTCATCCTTGGAATAATAATAGGCACGTAAAGGAACAACATTTGGATGCTGTCTAACTCTACCAATAATTTCCATCTGCTGTTCAAAGTCCTTCTTCCCTACAATGACTTCTTTTAATTAACCACCACTGTCGTTGACTCCTCCAAAATAGCTTTATAAGCAGTTCCAAAGCTCCCCTTTCCTAGCACTTCAGCTGAGGCCCTCAACAGGTCATCGAGATCAAAATTGTAAGAGCAGCTTTCAAAGAAAACCAGCTTATTTTTCTCATGTTCTTGCACCCCACTACCAAACTCTTCCATCGGCTTTTCACTCCTTCCTCCACTTGAAGATTTCCCTTTCACCACACCTCGGTCATCACCCCTTTTCCTTTTCAAGCAACACAAAATCACAATCAGAACTAGCAGAAAGACCAGCACAGCTCCTCCAGCGGCAATAGCAATAATAGCCCATAATTTAAGCTTCTTCTTTGAGCTTTTTTCTCCTGGAATGTTTGGTGAAGGTGCAAGTGGGAAAGGGGATTGTGGTAAAACAGGGGAACACGGATTTAAGGGTAGCCCACACAGAAGTGAGTTCCCCACAAATGAAGAACTTGGGAACTTTTGGAGGGATAATGGATGGAACCATTAAAATTGTTTTGGCTTAAATCTAAATGTCTTAGCTTTGGAAGGGTGATATTGGGTATGGGTCCAGAAAGCAAATTATTCTGGAGGCTTAAACCAGTTAGCCGAGTCAATTTTTGAATTGTTACAGGAATCTTATCAACGAAGGAGTTATGAGATAGGTCCAAACTATTCAGTTTAGTTGAAAAGGAAGCAGGAATAGTTCCAGATAAGTTATTGTGCTGTAAGAATAGGTATTGGAGAGAAGGAAGTGAAGTGATATCTGAAGGAAGGTTTCCGCTGAGACGATTGGATCGAAGGCTGAGAATCCTTATGGCATCCATCTTCCCAAGAGTATTTTCTGGAAGTGGACCAATGAGTCCAACTCCAGGAAGTCGTACAGCCACCACATGGGCCCCATCTGTACTACAAGTGATGCCTACCCAAGATGAGCAGATTGGGGTGGCAGGATTCCAGTTGATCTTCCAGCCATGCGGGACTGCGGCAGCAAAGTCAAGAAGTGCTTGTTTGTCCAAGTTTATATCACCAAAGCTCAGAGGAAGAAGAGTTGCTACGACAAAAAGAAAATGTAGCAGTTGATTGGTGTAGCAGATTCTCATGAGGAAACCTTCAATTGACTAAAAGCCAGAATTATGTCAGTGCTGTGGTTTTCCTGGGATAATACAGTAAATAACCAACTTGAGAGCCAAACAAATATCAAAGGAGAAAGATCAAGGATAAAACACATATTCATGTAGCAAGCATCTATGCGTTCACAGTTATTTAAAATGTCCTCAAGAAAGATGTTTGGAGATGCAGTTCTGCATCGAATTTTCATTAACTAGAACTGGATTATATTTATGTATGCCAAATATCAATTAATCTAAAACAACAACAACAACCCAGTATAATTCCACTTAGTGGGGTCTGGGGAGGGTAGTATGTACGCAGACCTTACCCCTACCCTTGGGTAGAGAGGCTGTTTCCAAATAGACCCCCGGCATCCTTCCCTCCAAGAACTTCCCACCTTGCTCTTGGGGAGACTCGAACTCACAACCTCTCGGTTGTAAGTGAGGGATGCTTACCATCAGAGCAACCCCTCTTGTCTCAAATATCAATTAATCTATGTTCAACTAATGTTTCTTTTTGCACATACGTTCCAAAAGCACTTAGTAATGACCTTGACTTGGATAATTCCTTATGAGTGCCAAATAGTAATTGATCTATGTTGAACTCATTTTTCACCAGATGCAGAAGAGGACCAGTAAAACTAATCATGTTCTCATAGAAAAAAAGAAAAAAAATAAAGAAAGAAAACAGTAGGTCAGATAACAACATACTAAAGCTGAAAGCTCTGCAGAGTGCAGACTTTGTCAAAAATCTTATCCACCGTATTAACAACATACAGTAGCTTTAAAAGCTATTCAATCTGACAGATGGATGAATGATTACACCAAAAGAGAAAAAGATGGTGTGACACACTGAACCAGGTACAATCAATCATTAAACAGCACAATACAGCAGTATTAATTTGATTAGAAAAATATATACTCCCTAGTAAAAGAAGACATTCTCAGAAAAATCTTTGGTTCACAAAGCTTCAATTTTCAACTTCGTGAACAAAGAGAGTCTTGAAATAGAAAAGCAAGAGCTAAGATAACTAGCACTTAAGCATTCTAATTCTAACTTGATAATATCTAATAATCAAAAGGAAGGAGAATCACTACCCCTTTAAGTCAAGCTGAGACTAAATAACCCCTTTAATCATAAGTTTTTCACGCTCGTAATATTCTTAACCAAGATTAGAGCTTGTAACAGTTGATGAACAACAACCCACTATAACCCCACTTAGTGGGGTCTGAAGAGGGTAGTTTGTATGCATAGCTTGCCCCTATCTTGGGGCAGAGAGACTGTTTCCAAATAGACCCTAGGCATCCTTCCCTCCAAGAACTTCCCACCTTACTCTTGGGAGACTCGAACTCACAACTTCTTGGTTGGAAGTGGAGGTTGCTTACCATCAGAGCAACCCCTCTTATCTCATCATAGATACATCATAAACAGAAAACACCAACCAAAACAGGCACCCAAAGGGGGTGGCCTAGTGGTCAAGGAAAGGTTAGGGGCGGAGCCACAAGCCTGCATATGGTTAAGGCAGAACCCTAATAAGCTGCCTTTTCGAAAATGCAAAAGTCATAGACTCAAAATCCTAGCTATGCCTCTGCATGAGGTCTAAGGTTCAAATTCGCAGAGTTAAAAAAATACTAGGTGATTTCTTTGCATCTATCTAAGCCTTTACGAGAAAAGTTATCCAATACATATGCTGGTGGGAGTCGTACCGGGTGGAATAATCGAGGTGCGCCCAAGCTATCCCCAAGACCAGCATTAAAATAAAATAGAACCTAACACATTCATAATACTTCTCTCAAGCAAATGTCAAAGAGGGTTGGGCTTATTGAACAACCCCAAGTCTTATCAGGTCACAGTAATAGGGGATCCTAAGCTTCCATTAGACAAAAATAATTAATTTCTCCAATAATACAATTTAAAAGTACCAATAACATCTTCATTTTTTTTTCAATTATTTATATTTCTACAAAAGTCGAGCTGAATAGATACAGGTTGACAAAATTCAGAAACATAATAAAAAAAGTTAATTACCTCAAAATATTGAAACTTTGAGAAACCCCTTAAAGTTTTAGGAGGAATGCTGAGGTTCTGACTTCAAAATAACAGCACCCATAAATTTTCATGTGGAATTTATCCACTGAATAGCAAGAAACCCAGTTGTAGTAACCACATTTTGCTCAAAATGGAAAGTGCACATATCGCAAAGCTGGAAAAATCCCAAAAAAGAGGAGACCCTTTTGCTTAAGCTGAAGAAGTAAATAATGGATCTATGTTAATAGATAAAGGCAAATGGCGTACTCGAGAATATGTTGAGAAACAGAAAGAGACGAAAAATTGAACGGAGTGTTAGATTGTTAGTGGAAATGAAGACTGACAAAGGGTAAGAAGGGTTTCAGATTTTCAGAATTTGGTTGCTGGGATTGGCTTTGGGATGTTAGTCACTCCAGTTTTTCAACCAGAGAGAGAGAGAGATAGAGAGAGAGGGGTTTAATTGTTTGTTGTAATAACAGAGCATAAACGTAACGAATTTGTCAGATTTGTTTATGTTGGCGGAGCATATATAATGGGGCAAACAGAATAGTAGTAATTGTTTCGCTTTTAGCCGTGCCAAACAATATTTATATTCGATAACTAAAAAATAATATATAATTTGAATAATTTTTATATATATATAATATATATATATATATAATTTTTATATAATATATATATATATATACAAAATAATAGTTTTTTGGCTATTATTTTAAGCAATATCATTTTCCCTTACATTTTCCAATACTATCTGAATTATATAGCAGGATTACTTTCTGGTTGACTCATAAACTTTCGATTCAAAACATATTTTATCGTGCCAATATATCTTTATTTTATTAATAATAATGTTCGAGCAAACTTATAACACCTACCGTTACCCTCAGATAAATTAATGTTCATCTAATGATTGGTCAAAAAAAATCAGAAGTTATATAGAGAAAATTGATTTGCTCCATTTGAATTACCAAAAAAAAAAAGATAGTTGAGAAATTATAAATGAAAAAAAATTATGTATAAAAACTCGGAAATGATGTTTGAACTTGTGAGGGAAAGTTAGATCACCATCACATGAAGGATGAGTTTGGCAATTACTCTTTTTGAGGTGGAGGTGCTGGGTTGGTTGTTATATTTAATAGAAGAAAAATATTCACGTTCAATATTAAAATCAAACACATAATTTTATCACAAAAAAAATTATGTTTATTAATTTAATATATGGTATCTTTCATCTTTTTAAGTCGAGGATCTTTCGGAAACAACTTTGTTATCCCTTCAAGGTAAAAATACACTCAACTCTTTCTAAATTCTACTTGTTAAAATTTTACTGGGTTGTTACTCTATTCGTCTTCTTTTCATTTCTTTTTTTTTTTTTGTGAGCGGCAAATTTTAACCGAATTTATTATAGAGCTATAAACTTTGAACCATAAAGATTACCAAAATTTTACTTGGTCTAATAATTTATTTAGAACATTTAAATGAATATTATTATTTCTCCATTCACCTTTTTCTTTCTCTAATATGTATCTTCTATCTTTCTTTTTGTAAACATTTAAAGACCTAATGTTAGAATGATAGAATACAAAGGTTGATATGGTTGTTGGGTATTTTTATTATAATTAGTCATAGTTAGATTTAGTAGTGGCCCAATCTATTTTTTTGTATCAGTTGTAACTGGGCCACCGGGTCAATGGTCAAAGGCTCACTATTTATATTTGTTACTTTGGTCTCTATTTTGGTACAGAGGAACCGGATTCATTTCAATAATAAGAAATAGCTCATGCTTCACTCTTCTTCTCAAAGCTTCTCTCAAGTGCAACACCCAGTTTTCATTTTCCATTTCTCATCTAGATTTGCAACATCTAACATGGCATCAGAGCGTAAATCCTGATAGTTTATTTCATCTGCTTCCGATTGATGTTAATCACATCGTTCCTCGTCGAATTTTGGTTTTTTTTTTTTGTTGATTTCATGCTGAAATAGGGTTTTGTCCGAATTTGCTGGAAATATTTGGAATACTTTGCTTTCTTCTACTAGATCTTCAGTTTTGATGGAGATATTGAATGATTTTTTTGACTATTTCGAGCTAGGGTTTCGATTACTTCGAGCTAGGGTTTCTTCGTCATTTTTGTTGAGCTGCCTGAAGTCTCTTCTTCGATTTTACAAGACTATTCTCTTTTCGGTTGCAAAAGAGGGGGTAAATCAGTTCTTCTTCACATTTTTATTCTGTTGAATATTAGTTTAGATATTGTGTTTTGTTACCCTGTATTTTCACAATGACGAATGATAATTCTGCTATCACACCTTCCTCCTCATCTATTGCGTCTCGCACTGTGTTTCATGAAGATGATTTTACACATCCATGTCACCCCCTATATGTGAATCCATCAGACGTACTAGGAGTTCCTTGGTTTCTAGTTCGTTTGATGGCACCTGCTATGGCAGCTAGAGGAGAAATGTTTTAGTTGCTCTCTCTATTCGAAATAAACTTGATTTTATTATTGGTTCTTTTACAAAGCCGTATGTTAGGTCTCATCTGGCTCGCCAATGGCAACGATGTAACGATCTTGTAGTTTCATGGTTGATCAACTCTTTGTTAAATGAGATATCTCGTAGTGTAGAATATTCTGAACCTGCTAAGGAAATTTGGTGTGAATTGGAACAGAGATATGGTAAAGCTGATGGGGCTAGAGTATTTGAGCTAAAGAAAGAATTAGCCCATATTTCCCAAGGGTCTTTAGAGATAGCCTCGTATTTTAACAAAATTAAACAACTCTGGGATGAGATTGTATCCTACAAGATCAGAATTTGTACTTGTGGAGGAAAAGCTACTGAGGATGAAGAGCAGAAGGTCTATCAGTTCCTTATGGGTCTGAATGATACCTATGTCCAGACTCACAACAACATTCTAATGATAAAGACACTTCCATCTGTTGGAAATGTGTACAACATTATATTGTATGATGAAAAATAGAGACAAGTGTCTTCTTCCTCTCTGTTTTCATCTCAATCTGCTTCTTTTCATGCTGGGACTTCTAAGCCTTCATTTCCCTCCAAGGTTTCTTTTGATGGGACCAGGAATTCTCTTATTTGCAAGTACTGCAAAAAAACCTTGTCACTCAATAGATAAATTCTATAAGCTGCATGGATATCCTTTTCATTTCAAGTTCAACAAAGGACATCCTCCTCGCGTATCTGTTGCACATTGTTGAGCTTGACTCTCCTGGTGCTAATTATGTGCTTGGTAGTTCTGTTAAAAATCTTCTGTTATACCTGGCCTCACCAAGGACCAATACTCGCAGCTGAAGACCTTATTGCAACAATCCCAAATTTCTGCTTCCCCACAGTCTCCACCTCTTTTGTCTTCTGCTAACTTTGCTGGTAAGCTCATGCCTTATGAGGGTGTTTCTTATGGAGCTTGTATGTTATCTCGTGTGAATGGCATGATTAGATAATAGACTCCGGAACTACTGGTCATATCACTTCTATTAAAAGCCTATTGTTTTTTACATAATCACTTTTCCCGTTCCCTATCTTGTGTCTCTCCCTAATGGGTACAAAGTTAAAGTAACCAATGTTGGATCTTTAGCTTTGTTCCCTGATTTAATCCTTCATAATATCCTTTACATTCCCTGTTTCAAACATAGTCTCATATCTGTTCACAAACTTTTAAATCGTTGTGATGATGTTGTTCAGTTTACCAAGTTTGCTTGCACATTCCAAGGCCCTTCAGTGAAGAAGCCGGTGGTGCTTGGTAGGCTGGACACTGGAGTTTACAAGCTATTTCAGCATGTGACTTCACCCATTGAGTATGCTCATATGAACTTTTGTTCTTCGGTTGTTTCTTCTCTACCTGTTTCCTCTTTACTTGTACTTTCTACTATTGATGCCGATGTGAATAACAATTTATTTGTAAATACCATAGTTACTTCAAATAAAGTGAATAGCTCTGATGTTATTTGGCATTATAGACTTGGGCATATAACATTTTCCAAGATGAAATTTATTTCTGGTGTTAATTGTGACTTGTTCTCCAAACAGTCCTTCACTTGTCCTATTGTCCATTAGCAAGACAAACTAGGCTTCCCTTTCATGATAGTTCCATTCAATCCTCTAATTCTTTTCAACTTATTCACATAGATACTTGGGGTCCTTACTCCACTCCTACTCACTCTGGTGCTAGGTATTTCTTTACTATAGTAGATGACTACACTAGGACCACCTGGACACACCTATTGGGGGCTAAAAGTAATGCTTTTGAACTATTAAAAGCTTTTATTTCCATGGTTGAAACCCAATTTCAAACTAGAGTCCAGACTGTAAGGAGTGACAATGCTTTAGAATTAGGTTCCTTTTCTTCTGGGACTTTTCTTTTTTGAAAAGGTATTATTCATCAAACCTCTTGCCCACACACTCCACAACATAATGGTGTGGTAGAAAGAAAACATAGACACTTGCTAACTGCCAGGGCTCTTTTGTTTCGATCTCATCTTCCTGTAAAGTTCTGGGGAGATTTTCTACTTACTGCCACATATTTGATAAACAGATTCCCTTCCCCCCTCCTCAAAAACAAGAGTCCCTATGAATTACTTTTTGGCAAGGCTTCCACATATTCCCATCTCAGGTCTTTTGGTTGCTTGTGTTACTCTACTATGTCTAAGGTCCATAGGGATAAATTTCATCCTAGATCTATTCCATGTGTCTTTCTAGGATACCCTTTTGCCAAAAAGGGTTACAACTCTACAATCTCACCACTAAGTCTTGTTTTGTCTCCAAAGATGTCATTTTTCATGAGCATATTTTCGCTTTTCTTACATCTTCTCCTTCTCCATCACCTGCATTGCCTTCTCCTCTTTCTACTGATCATTTTTCTTATGATTCACCTTCCCTTATACCTACTCCTACTTTTGATCCTTATGCCCCTTCTATACCGTCTGTTCCTATCATTTCTCCATCCCTCTCTATCCCTATCCCTTCTTCTTCTGTTTTACCTCCAACTCTTCCTTCTGATGTTTCAGCTTCTACTCTATCCTCTCCTGCTCATGTTTCTTCTGCTCCATCTTCTAATCCTCCTCCTCTTAGAAGGTCTAGCAGACCCCATTCTGTCCCTGCCTATTTTTAGGATTTTCTATTTGCAGCTCTTCCTAATTCTATTTTTGCTCTTGTTTCTTCTAGCTCTGAGTCTCTATCATTCAATGCAACCACTTCACAACTCCACATTCTTGATCCTTACACTTATTCACAGGATGTTGTTGTCCTTAAGTGGCAGGAGGCCATGAGGAAGGAGTTTGAGGCTTTGGAGGCAAATAGAACTTGGGATATTATTGAGTTACCCCCAGTAAAAATTAAAGCCTATAGGTTGTAAATGGGTATGTGAAGTAAAATATAAGGCTGATGGGACTCTAGAGAGATATAAGGCCAAGTTAGTAGTTAGAGGTGATACTTAGGTCGAAGGGGTTGATTTTCATGAAATATTTTCCCCTGTTGTCAAAATGTCTATTGTGAAAGTATTGATTGCTATGGCTGTAAAACAACACTGGCTCTTGTTCCAGCTCGATGTCAATAATGCATTCTTGCATGGGGATCTTGATGAAGAGGTTTTCATGAAAATACCTCCTGGTTTGTCTGTTTCTCCCTCTTTATCTACTTCTCCTCCTTTGGTTTGTAAACTACTCAAATCCCTCTATGGTTTGAGATAGGCTTCCAAACAATGGTATGCAAAGTTGTCTCAAGCTCTTTGCTCTAGAGGATATTCTCATTCTTTGAATGACTACTCCCTATTCACTGGGGGTTCTGGTTCTTCTCTGGTTATTTAGCTGTGTATGTGGATGACATTATTTTGACTGGCATTGATCTATCTGATATTTCATCTTTAAAAGGCTTTCTACATGAACAGTTCAGGATTAAGGACCTTGGTTCCCTTAACTATTTTTTGGGTATTGAGGTGCTTTATTGTGATTTTAGTGTTCTTCTTCACCAAATGAAGTTCACTCATGATTTATTAGAGTCTTTTGACTCTTCTACCTCTTCAGTTGTGGTTTATCCTCTTACTATCAATGAGAAGTTACAAGCTTCTGTTGGTGATCTTTTGCCCAAGCTTGAGGAATATAGAATTTTAGGCGGCAAGTTGAAATTTTTTAGTCCACACTCGACCTGATATCAGTTTTGTTGTACAAAACCTTAACCAGTTCTTGCAAACCCCTCGTATTCCTCGTATGTAGGCTACCTTACATCTCTTGAGCTATTTGAAAGGGACTTCTAATTTTGGCTTGTCCTTCATTAATTCTCTTGAACTTGGTTTAAGAGCATACTATGACAGTGACTGGGCTTCTTGTGCTTATAGTAGAAGGTTTGTTACTGGTTTTTTTGTGTTTCTGGGTAAGTGTTTGGTGACTTGGAAGTCTAAGAAACATCTTGTGGTGTCTCTTTCCTCTACTGAAGCTGATTACAAGGCCATGAGTAAAGTTGCTGCTGAAGTTACTTGGCTTTTCCAGATTATTATTTGATTTTGGTCTTCTTTCTTCTGCTCATGTTCCCTTATACTGTTATAACCAGGCTGCATTGCATATTGCTTGCAACCCTATTTTTCATGAGCGGACCAAACATATAGAGCTGGACTGTCATTTTATCAGAGGAAAAATTGGTGATGGCCTAATCAGCTTGGCTCATGTATCCACTACTGCTCAAGTTGTTGATATACTTACCAAGGTGCTCCCTGGGCCTGCTCATCATTTCTATCTTCATAAGTTGGGGGTTTCCTCACCCTACAACTTGAGCGGGGCTGTTAGAATAATAGAAGATAAAGGTTGATATGGTTGTTGGGTCTTTTTATTGTAATTAGTCATAGTTAGATTTAGTAGTGGCCTAATCTAATTTTTGTATCAGTTGTAACTAGGCCATCGGGTCAAGGGTCAAAGGCCCACTATTTATATTTGTTACTTTGGCCTCTATTTTTGGTACAGAGGAACTGGATTCATTTCAAAAATAAGAAATATCGCATGCTTCTCTCTTCTTCTCGAAGCTTCTCTCAAGTGGAACACCCAGTTTTCATTTTCCATTTCTCCTCTAGATTTGCAACATCTAACACCGGACTAACTTTATTGTTTGAACAATTAATAATTTATTATGACCCAATGTGCTTGTCCTTTGGTTAATACTTCTTAGGCTTCTCTCGACAAAGTAATTCTTCCGCTAGTCATGCTTGGAAACAAAGTGCCCAAAACGATTTAAGGAAGAATCACCAAGATTGTGAAGTAATGGATAAAACCACTTTACCTACTCTCGGGTTCTAACTCTAAAAATGAAAAAAAAAGTCCCGATAAAAAATGCTTTCTCTTTAATGAACCCTACGCGATGTGAATATGAATTAGTCTGACCCATTAAAAGGGCCGTCCATGAATGAAGTATCTCGCTCTCTCGTAGAGCCAGGAAAGGGAAATAAAAGTAGGAAATACCATATTACACATGGTAATTGAAATATAGCCACACTTTCAGAAATAATCGAACTTTAGCCATTTTTTCATGTAAAGATAACTTATGAACAAAAATACCTTTAAAAATCTGAAAAAATTCCAACATAATATGTTGGATTTCGAACTTTTTACATATTAGATTCTAGCATAATATACTGGAATTTCATAATGTGCTGGAGTTCCAACATAATATGCTTGAATTTATATGTAGTAGCTCCATAATCTAGCATATTATACTGCAACTTTCCGTGTGCTAGAGTTCCAATATAATATGCTGGAAGATTGTACGCGGAAGCTCCTTAATGCAGCATATTATGTTGGAACTTTTGTTGTTAAGCAAAATGGTGGTTCTTTTGTAATGATTTTACAAATACTAACTATTTTTTATTACGAGACAGAAAATTGGCTAGTCTATATTATTTTCATTCGGAAAAGGACATACAATTACACCCCATGTATGATGTAGTGGGGCACCAATACTGTGAAAAATAAAAAAAATAGTAAAAAAATAAAAAGTAAAAAGCAAAAGGGAAGAATGAAACACATGGGCCCCAATAAAAGCACATAGAATTGACATGGTACGTTAATTATAATCACATGGCTGTGGCGAGACCGTGAGAGAAGCTAAGGAGGAGGTTAAATTCGCAGAGTCATCCATCAAAGTGTACAAAAGGCAACTGTCAAATTGATGAATTGCTTGAAAGATACTGTTAAAAATTAAGGGTATTCTTGTCATATATATGTTGTCTGATATAGAATTAATCTTTTGCTAAAGTAAAAATGATGAAGTTGATGTTAAAACAATTGTATACGTTGAGTTAGGGTATTAATTTAACTAATTACTATAACGTGTTAATTACCAATTTTACAAGATTATTAATCGATTTTATCATAGAGACTTATAAATGATCTAATCGTATAAATATTTTTTAAACTATCATAATATTGATATGGTAAATAGTATGGTGCTTCACGATTTCGTTTTTGATAATCAAGGCCCAACAAAAAGCATGTGCTGAAACAGCTTTAAACATAAATGATGAGAGGAGTTTTAACTTTTGCACTTGAATTATTATTATTATCATACAAAGATTAAGAAGACATTCGTGACAACGTGCAGTAGAAGAAAATGACACTGTCCAAGAATATGTTAGCAAAAGCTTATAAATTCTAAGCCAACATTATAACATGAGGGTTAGGTGAATGTGAAGAAAACGAGATAGTTTAGGTAGAATAAGATTGTTACGTCTTTATCAGTCAAAATTGACACCAAATAGTAATCAGTAGTAACGCATGTATGAATTGACACCATCAGAACGAGTGAACGACCATGCAGCAATGTTTTTTCTTCTTTGACACGGAGAGAAGTAGAGCTCGGGTTGAAGGAAAGCAAATGGCCATCAAAGGTTGTGATGAGATGAAAAAAATCTATCCCTCTGCTAGGTTTGGCACGTTTAGCTTTCGATCGAGAAAGACGGGAATTTGTGAAACCGGGCTTATTGCCCCATGTCTTGCCTATAAAAAAAGGCAGGAACTTATTAGCACAGATGACTTTCTTGCATACCTTCTCCGAGATATGGAAAGGGGTTCAGATACAGGCTGCTCTAGAAAGCTATACAGGCAACAAAGAACGCGCTTTGACCTTGGGCTTCCCTTTCATTACTTCTTTCACGACGAGAGAACCGCGCCCGCATCAGTCGAAGTGGTGGTTAATGTTCTTTAAATAAAACTCTGTTGAACTCCTACTTGAAAGGGAGAATAGCGGAGTTGTTGTACAGCCAGCTAGATGGCAATTTTCCCTTCAAATACTTAGGAGTACCCTTATCTACAAGAAAGCTCACAATATCACAATGTATGCCCCTAGTAGAGAAGATAGTGGACAGAATTAGAAGCTGGACATCCAAACTCCTATCTTATACTGGTAGAATTCAACGCATCAAAAGTGTCATGTTTGAAATGCAAACTTATTGGACCCAGGTATTCCTCATTCCAAAAAGAAAATTATAAAACTGGTTAATGAAATTTGCAGGAATTACCTGTGGACTGGTAGTCATGAAACTAGTCATAGGACCCCAATTGCTTGGGAAACACTGTGTAAACCAGTGTGTAAACCAGAGGCAGCATGAGGTTTGAACATTATCTCCTATGAAATATGGAATAAAGCAGCTCTATCAAAACTTCTTCGGGCCTTAATGTCTAAGAAAGACAAACTCTGGATCAAATGGATCCATTGTCACTACATAAAGAAGAGGGACATTACTACTATGGAAATTCCTAAACAAGCTAGCTGGCTCGTTTGGAGCAAGAGAATGGTGGGCAACTAATGGAACAGGAATGCAAACATGTACTCAAAATAGGCAATTTAGCATCACAAAGGCATACATTCATACCACTCCACAGTATCCCAAGGTCCGATGGAAAATCTTATTGATGGTGACTGGCATGCTCCCAAAACAGAAATATATTTTATGGATGGCACTGCATAGGCGCTTGGCAACAGTTTACAGATTAGTTAAATGGGGAATTCAAATTAATCAATCTTGCATATTATGTGGAAGAGATATTGAAGAAACACATGACCATTTATACTTTGAGTGCTTATATTCAAAAGCTCTGTGGCAAGGTATGTTACAATGGTTGAAGTATCAAAGAACAACAGGCACAAGGGAGTCAGAAGTGCAATGGTTATCTGATAATGTCAACAGCAGGAATCCCAGAAAAGTCATCCTCGGTGTGGTGTTTGCAGCAGTAGTCTACAACATCTAGATGGAAAGGAACAACAGAAGGTTTCAACAATCGAATAGAAACGCCCAAGATCGAGCAAAGGAGATTATAATTCAAGTGCACTTTACTAGAATGAAGCAACCTAAATGAATACCCATTCTGCAGACTATGAATAGCTATCCCTTGTACGATTCTTCATAATTGTAACAACACTCATCTTTTGTCTGTGCTAGAATTTTAGCTTAACAACAATAGTTGTAAAGTTTACTATTTTTTATTGTACTTTTGAGATCTGTTCTAGAGTCCAAAAGAACAGATGATGTAAATTTTCCAATGGTTGAAATAAAATTTTCATTTGACCATAAAAAAAAATCTCTCCATCCTTAATCAAAGATCTCGATTAAAGCTGAGAGAATAGAAAATTTATGGTAGTAAACTCTCTCTCGTATAATAAGTCCTACCCTAAGCAAATAGAGCCTCAATGTAAAAACCAAATCTCGGATATCAGAAAAAAGGGACAAGGTCCTTTCAGCTAGTACGTACCAGGAACATAGTACTTGACATTATCAACAGTTCAGAGATTTTCGGGCTCAGTAACTCGAGGATGGAAACGCCAACAGAAGATTCAAGGGGCAATGAAACACAAAGTAACAAAAGCGAGGCATAGGCCATCACACAAAATGCAGCAATTGAACGGCCCGAAAGATCTGATGCTCTGCCACCATGAGAATGATTTATGCAGCTAGAGAAAATATGCAAAACAAAATGTTAAATCGATCCAGACGGCTTGCTAACACTTCATGAACGAACAAATTGACTGAACTAAGAAGGTACAAGCCATTAGATGTTTGAAAAGTTAGTAGTAGAATTATAACTTCAGTTAGAAGATCTTCAGAGGAGCGTCATAGTCGATCTCTTAAACTAATTTTACAGATCACTTGTAGAATTCAAAGTCAGTGTCAGGCTTCTTCACATTGGTCCTGTAGCCCTTTTCGAAGTCCTTGGGGAGAATGACATATCGATTCTTTCGCACTGCATGCATACCTGCTTCCTGACAAATAGCTGAAATCTGCAGACGTTGCAACATGCATCAAATCATGCTGTACGAAAATTGAAGGACAAAACCAGACACAGCACGATATAAAACAACTATTTAGCCTGATTTCAAAATTTAGAACAGTAGTGGAGCATCCTATTTCTCCCTCAAAAACAGATGAAGAGCAAAGAGACAAACCTCAGCAGCACTAATTTTATCAGGGCGAGAAACATAATCTTCCAAGTCGACCTCATCACCTAAGTTCATCTTAGCAGTGCAGACCTGGACAAAAATCATCCAGCTTTAGATTTTTGGTCTGTTCTGGGAACACAGAAAAATCTAAGATAATGAATGAGATGCACAATCCATATAAACCAATCTCTCAAAACTTCCTATCACAATTTTTCACACTTAAATTATTTTCTTTGGTGCTGGGGAATAGGATTAAAGAAGAAATCTTTATACAAGGTCATCCAAAATTCTACCTGAAAAACAAGCCTCTTTTGACGCCTATCAGGCAAAGGAAATTCAATCTTCCGATCAAGCCTTCCAGGACGCAAAAGTGCAGGATCCAAAGTATCAGCTCTATTAGTTGCCATAATAACTTTCACATTCACGGTCTGGTCAAATCCATCCATCTGCAGGAGAAACACCAAAAAGAAACTTCATAAACAATTCAAAGTGCATGTATTCTGACAGATTACTTTAGAAGAATACACAGAATCCTGCCTGATTTAGCAACTCCATGAGGATACGCTGGACTTCCCTATCAGCTCCAGTCTGAGCATCGAACCTGGCAGTTGCAATTGCATCTACCTCATCAATAAATATGATTGCAGGAGCATTTTCTTTGGCAAGGCGAAAGACATCACGAACCATTCGAGGACCCTGCACAGTCAGAGAGTAAATCAGAATTAAAGCTTGAGTAATTGAAACAAATGGAGTCTTGTCACCATTCATGGACTGTAAAATTGACCGAGTTTTGCCACTCTTAACTCAGGAGTTAAAAGGAAATATAAAGAAAAAACAAATTTGTGTACAAGAAATTATAAATTGATCTGAAGTAGCATGCCCAATAAAACAGTTCAGTTCAACATGATGCATGCGACAAAACGTACAATATTGCACTCCAAGCTGCTTATTGACATAATGGAACTGTTCTACTTGATTGGGTGCAGAAAGCTGATCCGTCTCTAACTTATCCCAAAAAAATATGGAAAAACAAAAGAGACCCCCCCCCCCAAACCAAAAAAAGAAAAAGAAAAATGGCTCGTCTCTACAGCCACTTCCAAATATCAACAAATGGTTCTTGCATAGGATGTTCTTAGTTTCACGAAATATTTTTCTTGTATATCATGTTTTGCTACTCAGCCTGATTGGGACAGCAGAATTCCATGTCCCCTATATTTTAGTGAATTAGAGTTGCCTTCTTTTCACAAAGTCTGTAAGATGCCTGAGAATAATTGTCGTTTTAATAATTAATGAACTAATCTTTGATCTTAGATTAACAAAATTAACCAAGTTAACTATAGCAAATAGAACAATACATACAATTTGGGACAAAGGTAATAATAATTAACTGCCTTATTCTCACACCACAAAAAAGTCACGAATCATGAAATTTGAAAGGGCAAAAAAGTTCTTGGACAAGAAGCAAATGCTTTCTTTCTCAAAGATTCTTCCACGGTGGAAACAAATACTTTAAAATCCATTTTTTTAATCTGAAATAACACAGTCAAGATAGTTTGAAGAAAGAACAAAAATGGGTGAGTAACGATTCATTGATGCACAAAAATAACTGCTCAGACTATCCCATTACTTCAATACATACCTCACCCAAGTACTTCTGAACAAATTCTGAGCCAACAACCCTTATGAATGCAGCAGTTGTGTGATGAGCGACAGCCTTTGCAAGCATAGTTTTCCCAGTACCTGGTGGACCATAAAGCAAGACACCACGGGGAGGATCTATACCAATCTGCTTGTACAGCTTGTGATGAGTCAGAGGTAACTCGACAGCCTCGCGGATTTCCTGCTTTTGTATGTCACATCCTCCAATATCCTGGTTTGAGGAAAACATAAGTTCACAAAAGCAAAGAAATAGATACCTATTAACTGGGTACAACATTACATTAGACGTTTGTTTATTTTGTATGTAGTAGTAAGTGACATGTGCATGTGCACACACATTAAGGGAGCTTTTATTAACACTAGTACATAATGTTTTCCTTCTTAGTGCTCTGAACTAAAAGCACGTTTAACCTAAGACGACGTTAGCATTTAATGATTTTGAAGAACAAAACTGGAGAAAAGACCACGAGTTGCAGAGTAAAAAATGTTCATTTTTACCCTATTTGCACAATATAATTTTGCCACGAAGTATATTCAATTTGAATCTCCTCGACTCTACATAGCTCTGTCCCAGAACACACAATATCAATAGTAACCCAATGCATTTATGACGCACTAGATATTCAAAGACACCAGCCTACTAACTACTCTTTGTTATGTTGTTTCTTTTCAAAGGTGTGTCCTGCTTCCTGTTTCGTTTGTCTTTCACTCCAGTCTTGAATGAAAAATGATACTTCCTTCTGAAACCCGTAAACAAGGTTTCAGCTTTCCTTTTTGCTTTAGAGGAACAGAACCAAGTGGTTGATTGAAGTCCACATGATGAATAAGCCACTTAACTGCCTTTTCGAGCAATGATAGGATTTTGGATAAGTTCAAGGAAAAGCAACAGTACTACACACTCAAGTGCTGCACGTGTATTTATTTTCAATTAGAGGCTGCTTGGAACTAAACTTAAACTGAGAAATCATTTTGGACATATGATTGAACAAGATCAGTAAATGGAAGAATATGATAAAAAGAGAAAGAAGATTCTCAGTGAGTTCATAAGCTATTAAAAAAGGCTTCTTTACTTGGTTTTTGAAATTCTTATGGAAAACATCGTCTTTCTGGTCATACTTTATCACCAGTACATTTAATGGGTAGGAGGGCAACTCTATCTACCAAAGCTTAGGCAAATGGAAAGAAATCACTTTGTGTAGCATAGACAGATGGAAAGAGATCATTTATCATTTTTTGCCTCTACTGAGATTTGAACTTTCATCTCCCATGGCCCATTCTAGCTTTATTGACTGCTAGGCCACTATCTCCTTATTATTTAATTTGCGACATTGTTAGAACTATAAAAAAAAAGATTTTGATTCCTAACCTATTTTACAGAAGTTCAAGGTTGTGACACCTTCACAGAAAAATAGCTAAATTTTCCTTTTATCAGTAGAAAAAAGCTAACTCTTTTTCAACAACTAAAAAAAGCTAGCTTTTTTCCTTGAAAATTAAAGTTGGGATTCTCTTTACACCTTCACCATGCAAATGTCGCTCATATTTAATATTTAGGTCTAAACACTGGAAAGAATGCATCTAGCAAGTTTATAGTCAGCAACAAGTCAATTTGAATCCAGAGTTTATCAATGGAGTAAACTTAATGTAATTGTTCCAGAAATTAAGTCTTCACAAAACCCCTATAAACTCTTAGTCTACCAATTAAGAACAGCATTCCTAAATTTCACCAATAAAAACCCTAGCACATAAGAAAAAGATATAACGAACAGCAATACATAGCCCTAATAAGCAGGATTACATATAAACCCTAATCAGTTAAATTAAGCATAATACACACTTACACTGTAGGTAACATCAGGCTTCTCCGATTGGCTAAGCAGAGAAATACTCGAATCAGCCTCAGGAGGCAAAACATCAACAAGCGCATTCGAGTGACGATGCAAAGCCACAGAAGCCGAGGGTTTAAGTAGCTCCCGATTAATCGTGCTGAGTATTCTAACGTAGTAATTAGATCCCGTAGTGGACCCTACAATAGCGTTATTCGTATCAATCATCTCCATGAACTGACCGATTACTAACGGCACCGATTGAATCCGTTTGACTTCTTCCTGTGCACGTAAGTGTTCTCGCCGGAGATTTTTCAGTTCGTCCTTGACGTATTCCTCTTGTATCTCGATGAACTCCAGCTGCCGTTGAAGAGATTTTAGGCGGGCGTAGAGGTCGTCTTCGCCGTCGGAGGGAACGTCGTGTGCAGATGGATCGGGTCGGGTTGATGGTGGCTCCGGTAAAGGTTTTGGATCGAGAACCATGGGTGTCGCCATTGTTGGAAGCGGAGAAAAGGCTATGGGAGTTAATACAGTAGAGAGGAGAGAGAATGGAGTACGAAACAAGAAATATGATCACATATTTTATGTCTTGTTTGGTAATTTGACTTAAATCCAGACGGATTAGTCAAACATAAATTACTCCCCTATTTACCAAGGAAGTTATTTCGAAACTTAATTTGAAACCTTTACCTCATTTTTTATCCCCAAAATAAAAAAATCTCAATTTTAAGAACAACTTACTCCAGTCACTATTTTTTTCCCGAAACTTTTTTCTCTCTTAATATTATATTATTATTTTTCATTTCAATTTTATTTTTTAATTTCAGTTATACAAATTCCATTGTTTATTTTTATCAATTTGTAATTTCCATAATTAAATCAATTCCATAAAATTTTAAATAATATAATTTGGTAGCAATTATTATAGATTAACTAATAATTCAAATAAAAAAATATTGTGATACAAGATTAATTTAATATATATATCATTCGAAATACTAGATAAATATTCAACTTCAACCTTAGTATTCTCCCATAAATGATCTATTAATATTTTATATTCGCACATTTCAATTTTAACAACATCTAATATTTTATATTTTTTTTTAAATAAACAGATTTCTAAATCTAATATTTTATATTTGCATCATTCATTTTTTGAGATAATTATATAGTTTTGTACAATTATAACTTATAGTAAAATTTACTTATAATTTTACATAAAATAGTAAATGCAAGAATATTAATTTATCAAAATTACACACCAAAGTCAACATATAATATTAATATTATAAAAATATTAGATAACTATAATTAAGTGTATACAAAAGATAAATAAAAGATTAAATAAAATAATAATAATAATTATAAAAATGATGAATAGTAATGGAGGAGATGAATAGTTTACCCCCGTATTTAAGGGAACACTATTCATCTCCCATTTTGGGGACAAAAATGGAATAACGTTGGAGTAAAATTTTCTCAAAAATTACCCTCATTATGGGTAATGGGGCAAGGTTGGAGATGCCCTAAATATGTAATACGAGTTAAAAACGAAAATTGGTAAAACAAGCGCTTAAATTTTTTTGTAAAAAATTCAAATTTGCCTTGGCTATCTTTTCAAATTATACTTTTTGGTCACTAATATTTTATTGTTATTAGCATATTATCTCGTATTTATTTTACAAATTTCTTATTTTATGTATCAGAGAATATGAATTACTATATAGCGATCAATGGTCTGCACTATTGTCGAGCAAATAAGCAGCCAAAATAATTTTAAATCGAGAAAAGTTAGTTGAGCTTTCTATTAATCCTATAACAGCAAACATAGTAATTGAGAATACTAATTTTAGGAGGATATAACTATATAATGTATAACATATAAAATTAATATCATGATTGAGTAATCTTTCTGAATTACACATGGTTAATATTGTGGTACCATTTTGACGGTGTCTCAAAAAATAAAGAATGGAGTAAGTGTTTATGTATAAACAATTTGAATTTATTAACTGCAAACTATAAATGCGATACATGGCACTTACTTGAAAACCGAGGCCTAAGGCCTGAGAGAACAACGATGGTCGGAGTAACTTAGAGGGGAAATCAGAAATAACTTAGATTTCTAATTCGTAATTGAAAAATAGAGGCAATTTTAAAAATAATTGAAATTTAGTTATTTTTAATATAAAATTAAAATCTGAATAACAATATTTTTTAAAATGCCAAAAAGGAGGTCGAATTTATCATATGAAATTCCAACAAAATATGCTGGAATTTCACAATGTGTTACGAATTTCAGCATAATATGTTGGAAGTTTATATGTAGGAGCTCAATAATCTAGCATATTATGTTGTAATTTTCTGTGTTTCAACTAGAGTATTTTATTCAAATTTTATTTTTATATAAAATACTGACTATTTTTTAATTACTATGTAAATATTGAGTATTTTTTATTATCATTTCGAAAATTTGCTAGGCTATGCCATTTTGCCACAATGGGCTTTGTTTGTTTGACATTACACAAAAATTGTGTAGGAAGCCGCTTTTTAAAGTTTTTACTCAGTAATTTTAATGCTGATCAAAATTAGTCATTAATTTATTAACACGAATATAAAAAGATGATGTTATCATTTCTTCCATTTCTTTTCCGTCCATATTTTTTAGCTATTGCTGGGAAGGTTAGAGTTCATAAGGACTTTGTGTCTCGTTGGGCTACGCTAATCGAAATACGAGTAGAGTATTTAAGAGGAAAAGATTTTGTTAGTTTTATGAGAAATCACTCAGAACTGAAAGACATACTCGAGTAAGTTTGGAACTTGAAGATATTGCCAACATTCTGGTTAAGAAGAAACTTTTAATCTGGTGTGATCGTCTGGTAAAAGAATCTCTATATTAGACAAGTAGTATGAACTTCGAGTTTTAAATTTCAAAAGTTAAAAATATACATAGTTCATAATTTGTCACACCTCCTTTTTATCCGTAAGAGATATAAGGAAGTTTGGAGTTTTTTTTATTTAAGTGACATTATTCGATATAGAATTATTTATCTAATTTCAGAATCGCCACTTGGAATAATTTATAGCGCCCAAGTCACCGACTTATTTAAATCCCAAATCGAGGAAGTTTTGATTGTGGTTAAAGTCTGCGAACCAGAAAGACTAGGTAAGGAATTTTGTTAACTCGGGAGAAGGTGTTAGGTATTTCCGGATTCCGTAATTTTAGCAACGGTAACTTAACAATTTATACTTGGCTTAATTCGTCTAATTACTCATTTTAGGACCTATGTTTATTTTACCTTTTATCTCTATTAATCACTTGATAATCCATTTTTAAAGAATTAACTTAAGATGAATTACGCGTACTTGTGCTCAATTTCTAACACTTAGTTTATTTTCGAAAAGAAAAAAGAAGTTTGGTCAAAGTTGTACGAACACATACTTTAAATTATTCGGAAGAAGCGTGATCATGATCACAATTTTAAAATCGTGCCTAAAATATTTGTAACGAATATTTGATTAAGGCGTTTTAATTACTAAAAATATTTGACTATGGTCATGGAAACGTATATTTTGGTTTAGTTTTTGTATTATAATTATGTCACACATGCGTATACGTAATCATAATAGTTAGTCTAATTTAAAGTGAACTTAAAATTATGATCATGTCTCTAAGCTAAGTTCCCTATGTCGTGTAACTAGGTGTAAAGATCACATATTAGTGAGACATTTATTTGAATCAAATGAGGCAGCTTATGTATTAACTGCCAAACATGCCCAGATTTTAAAGTTTGGGGCCTGACAAGGACTGAGTCCAAATAAACACTAGCCCAAGACATATATTATTTAGGGATTTTTACAAATACATCCCATATAGCAAACCTTATAACCACCCATGTTTAAGGATTGTGTTTATTACATTTAAGTATACCACCTTTCAATTTATGTACCAAAATTATATTTAAGGTTAATGATCAACTCATTAATTATTTGCTTGATTTATGGAACAAAATCTTTTCAAACTATTTAATTAGAGGCTTGATTTGTGGCTATAAACTTTCCCGCCCTCTTCTCTCACACAAAAAATTACTCAAACAATGTGAATATTATTTCAGTTATTACAAATCGGATCCTTTCCCCTTAATAGCATTTTCAATTGTATTTGTATGGATGGGTTTCACTTCAATACTAAAGACATAAGCAAGAAAAATAAGTTAGAAAAAGAAGAGATTGTTGGCCGCATAATGTGTATACAAAATCTTTTCATATTTATTTTTTTTATACGTTCACATTTGACTACATTGCTCCTTCTTCTTCTCAGTCCCAAATTCTCAAATTCCATTTTTCTATGAGTGAGAAACGAGGGTTTTTTGGGGGAAAATATGCGATTTCTGTATTGATTATTAGCAAAACCGAACTCGGTTGGAGAAGGAGTAGATTCGTCCCTAACAACGATTTTGTTTTTGTTTGTGGGTGGAGTTTCCAGTTTTCCACTATGTTATTCGATACTAGTTTTGAATTTGATACAAGTAGAAATACTTGCTACATTTAATTTAATGGATTTTTACATATACATGCCATATAGCAAACCTTATTACCATTATTGTGCATTCTTCTTTAATTTCATCCTCCATTGTCATCCTCCATTGTCGAAGGTTGCCATTGTTTCAGATCGAGAGTTTCATCCGCCATATTTTTCAGTCCTACGGTTGCATCAAAGTCCCATTTGTAGTTTTCAGCAACTCATACCATCCAGTAGATATAAAAAAATACGCTATTCAGACATATTTTTCAACTGACTACGATTAACTACAAGTAACTACAATTAACTACAAAGTTCATATAACTACAAAAATTTGACTACATTTTAAAAACACACTGGAAATACTGCATATAACCTTAACTACATTTACCTACATTTGACTACATTATAAAAACTCACTGGAAACACTGCATATAACCTTAACTACATTTACCTACATTTGACTACATTTTAAAAATTCACTGGAAACACTTCATATAACCTTAACTACATTTAACTACAATTGACTACATTTGACTACATTTTAAAAACTCACTGCAAACAAGTTCAACAGCTACATTTTAATTTATGTCCAGTATGAGTTCAATTACTGTCTCGCTTTGCTATTTTTCTTTTATATATTATTTGGTCCAAAATTAGTGATTTGTCCGAGCGTGTCCTGTATTGTATGTCAATTTATACATATATGAATTCTATTCCATTCCTCTTTCATTCTAGATTAGTTCAAGGTTTAATGTTCAATGTGTAGTTAGTTTTTCCCTTCAACCTAAGTGCTGTTCTGATTAGTAAATCCTTCATCCTGGTTTTAATGTCTGATTCGATTTGGTTTGGGTTTGGGTACGAACTGATTTGAAACATGATAGTATTCTGTTAAGCTTAATTATTAGTACCAATATGATTTTTGGTTTATATTCAGCCTTAATGCCCCGTGAATTGCTTAGGATTTAGTTTAGTCGATTTATTTCTCCTCGTTAAGTTAAAATGGTTATAGCTGTTGTGTTTAAGTTAATTGATTAGGTGGATTAAGAAAGTATAATTAATTGAAGGGATTTTTACCTTAACTGAATTAGCATTTATTTGGTACAAAATCAAAGATTAATTAGGAGCCATAAATACATGCGTTATTTTAGGCTATAAATTATTTAACATAGATTTGAGCCTTAATAAATGGCGTTATTTTAGGGTGCAACATCAGCAAAGATTTCGTTTGGTACATATTTTGTAACAAAAATATGAGATATGAGGGTAATATCCAAACAAGGTACAATAATGATTATAAGATTTGCTATATGGGATGTATATGTAAAAATCCCTTATTTATTTATTAAATAGCTAATGAAAATAAATCCAAATGGACTTGGGCCTGACTGAGTGTAGATGCACCTAGCCGAAGACAATGTTATCAGGCATTCAATCAATTAAGCATATTTAATTCGGGAACATTCAGGCCTAGTGATAAGTCCAAATGACTTCCGCCCAATATCTATTTATTGACAAATAAATAAATTTAAAAGATAAGATTTGAATCTAATGATAATGAATCGAAGTGAACTCTATCTTAATCCATATTTATGTAAAAGAGTTTGAGATAAAATTCTCTCTTTTAAAACAAAAATGAAAAGGGTTTTTTTAATATATCGATTTTTTGGGGTTAAATTTTGGATAATTTCTTGTTGATTTGCCTAGGTCTTTATTTTCTTATGTCAAAATTCTAGGTTTAAATTCATTTGTATTTGAAAATCTTAAAGTGTAAAGTCCACTAATTAATTCATTTTTTAGTGCAAAATCAGAATATAATTCCATTGATCCAATTAGTTTTGTATCTGAAAATGTATTATGGTTACCAATTAGCTTACTTGTAAAATCTGTTTTTTCATGACTTTAAACCAACAACAATCAGAGTTATTTAATTATTTAAAAATAATTAAGTTATTTTATTTTTGCTAACTAAATAAGGATAACCAGGGTGCCTATTACTATTCTAATAGAATTTTCTAGATCACGATTTATACGATAATATTGCATACAAATATATAAAATTCATAAATGTATGAAGATTTAAACAGATTTTGTAATTTTCAGAAATCATTAAAGTTAATAGGGACAAGGTCCAAAATTACTCTTCTACTATAGCATTCTGATGCCCGTTATATTTTTCGTCCAAATCTATTTCTACCGTTAACAAAGTTTGCATAATTATCCCTACAATATTACAGTTGACCCCACTAACATTTTGTCAATGCAGCAGGTCTCACCAAATAAAATGTCATGTCAGCATTGAAAGTAACTTAATCCTCAAATAAATTATGTTTCTTTATCAAAATTAGTAAAGAACCCCTACAGTACATGCCTCTAACCTCTCCTAATTATAAACGCTAACTAACTCTAATTTAACAAATATCCGGCCTCTAACCTCTCCTCACATTAACACATGCCCATTTCTTTGACGCTACTATCACAAATTAATGCCCATCTCTGAAATTAAGGGGACTAAGAAGAACAAATGAATTGATAAAATCTGAAAGTAAGAGAACTAAAAGGATGGATATTTATTTTTTGTCGTAAAATTGGAAACGAAATAATTTTCTAGTAAAAACAATTTTTTTAGGAATCGTTGAGACGATGAAGAGGTTGTCGAATCAGTATCGTCAACAAAATCGCAAGACTCACTGCCTAATGATTGCTCGCTCACTCTTCAATCCTCCACGATTGACTGATAACAGTGAAAAGAATGAAGCCTAACAGATCTTCATTTGCTTGAAATTGACTGTTTTTTTTGTACCAAAATCTTGAAAACATTCCATCTTGAATTGGAGTTTTTTTGTTTTCTCAAATTCATTTTACAAATTGGGAGTACTCAAAGTTAATTAGGAGCAAAAAAATTCTAAAATCCCATGAGTAAAACAAGCACAAAAGATCCCTATTTTTTGTACAAAAATCTTGAAAAAAATTCAAACTTGAAGTAGGGTTTTGATTTCTTGGTTTTTTAGATTCATTTTTACTGATTTGGAAGAATAATGACCGAACATCAAATTCATATGGAAGAGGAAGTCAAGAAAGTGCACGAATGATGGGGTCTACTGTAGTTCTATGTTGTCTGCTCGGATCAACTTGTTTAAAATGCTTGTTGTGGAGTTGCATTTTGGAGTTTTGTGTTTGTTGTTGTGATTGTATATATTGTGTTTGGTTTTGTGATTGATATATTGTGATTCATAGCTCATAAGATTGGGAGATGAAAATGGTCGTCCTTTGCTTTCAGAGTTACACCACCACCAGGCCCGGTGGTGAGTAGAGGTTAGAGGTAGGTAAGGTAGGGGATCTTTTCCTTTTCTTTTTTTTATCTTTTTCTAATTTTGATAAAGAAACATAATTTATTTGAGAATTAAACTTCCAATTGCTAGCATGGCTTTTTATTTGGCAGAATTGTCACGACGCTAGTTCACCCTCCGTGAACTGTCGTGACGGCACCTAGTCTTTACGACTAGGTAAGCCTAACAAGTGCGGAAACTAAATCGAAATTTGCCGAAATATATAAATCTAAGACTAAGAATAACTCAAAGTAACGGTGTATAGAATTTCACTTGGCATATACAACACAATATCTCAAAAGTTCTACATCACTATCCCAAAACTCAGAAACTCAGGAACACAAGCTAAAAGAAATATAGTAAAATGCGCTAACTCCAGAATGTCTACATCAATAGTATGAAGGAAGCGCTAAGACTACAAGATAGAATAAAGATGGAAACTCTTTAGTCTGCGGATGCGGTATATGTACCTCGAAATCTCCAAAGTTGTCCTGCCTCAAGGATGATAAGCATGTGCATAGGTACCTGAATCTACACATGAAAAACATGTGCAGAAAGGGCATGAGTACACCACAACGGTACTCAGAAAGTGCCAAGCCTAACCTCGGTCGGGTAGTGACGAGGATGATCAGGGTCCTACTGAGATCGAATAAAATATAAGATTTAACAGTATAGAATAAGCAATATAATGAGTATAGGAATGAAATAAGACAAGTTATACAAGGTAACAATAAATATACAACAAACGGAGTAACTACGGAAAAAAGAACAACTCAATACCAATAGTAACAATGAGGATCTTCTAGGATACCGTCCTGTAGTCCTTCTCATCAAATGTCCAGTGGATCTCTCGGGATATCGTCCCGTAGTCCAATTACCAATGCACGAGGATCTACCAAAATCTCGATTTGTAGTCCCAAAAGTAAATACCCAGTACTGGGGGAATCTACCGGGTGCATTCTCGTAGTTCTATATAACTGTGCATGGAGATCAATCGGGAATCTAACCCATAGTTCCAAATTAAATATGTATGAGGATCTACTGGGAATCTAAGTCATAGTCCCAAAGTAAACAGACAAGGGGGAGCTACCGAAATCATACATCCGTAGTCCCAATGTAAATACGCAACAATAACAGAAAGATATTCAGAAATGGAATTTCATTTCAAGACAACAAGTAATTTCAAGCCTAACATGCTTTACGTAGTGCAATCAAGGCAATTTAAGAAAATATGTAATTCAAGTAAACCAAACAAGCTCTTTTGACTAACAACAGGTTAAGTTTGCAAATACAATAAAGCGAGAAAGGAAACATGCTAAGGAATACTTTAAGAAAAACCGAATTTTAAACAATTTCTACAAGTACGCACTCGTCACCTCACGCACAAGGTAATTCAGTTATCAAATACACCATTCCTAAGGGGAAGGTCCCCTACCCAAGGTTAGATAAGCCATTTACCTCGATCCAACTCGAAATTGACTAGAAACCATATTCTTTCCATGAGTATTCAACTCCAAATGGCCCAAATCTATTCAATTACATTTCACAATGAAAATAATACTTCAAAAAGCTGGTTCTAATATTAAAATTCTAAGCTAATATGCAAAATTATATAAAATGACCAAAACGCCCCTCTGTCCAACGTCTTGAAATCAGGTGAAAGTTATATTTTTGGAAACCTCATACACTCATGAGTCTATGCATAACAGGAACACAAAAATCGGAGTCCAAATGCCCTCAAATCCTTATTTAAAGGCCTTTTAAACACAAGCCCTAATTATTCATTCTTCCCAAATTTCTCACTACCAATTAGGTATTTAATCATATAAAAATGAGTTATGAAGTAAAAAAATATTACCTCAAGTGATTCCCCTCGAATTACTCTTCAATTTCCACCAAGAAGCTCTCAAAATAATAAACTATAGGTGAAAATATACCCAAAATGGCGGATGAAATGAATTAAAACATTCTGCCCAGGTCTGTTTTTCCTTCATTCGCGATCGTGGCACTACCCTCGCGATCGCGAATAACAAATCCTCAAGTCCCCAGAACTACGCTACGAGATCACGATATGCAAGTCACGAACGCGATGCCTTTTGCTCCTATAACTTCGCGAAAGCGAAGATCCCTACGCGAACGTGATGCACAATTTTCCAGCCTTCTGCGAACGCGAAGGCTTAACTCAGTCCCTCCTCAAATCCCTTATATGTGATCGGAATACACCCTTCATGACCGTGAAAGTAAAATCTCTACAACACCTGAAACTTCAAAATCTGCAATCTTTTAAGGCATAAAATGGTCTGATTAACCATCTGAAACTCACCCGAGGCTCCCGAGACCTCAACCAAAGGCACCAACACATCCTAAAACCTTATTAAAAATTGTTCCAATTATAAAAACACCTCAAACAACATCAAACCACTCAAAACCCACCGGATTCTAGCCTAAGTTTCTAAAATCTTCCAAAATACGCCTTTGATAAAAAACCCAACCAAACTACGTCCGAATGTCCTGAAATTTTGCACACACATCCCAATTGACATAACGAAGCTACTGCAACTCTCAAACTCCCATTCTGAACCCTGAATCAAAATCTCACCTACCAACCGGAAATCGCCAAAATATCAACTTCGCCAATTCAAGCCTTATTCTACTCCAGGCCTCCAAAATTCATTATGATCACACTACTAAATCACAAATCACCTCCCAAAGCTAACCAAAGCATCAATTTCCATTCTAGGGCCATTTTCATAATGTTCCAAATATGGTCAATTTTCTAATAATTAAGCTCTTATTTAAGGACTAAGTGTCCGAAAACTCAAAATCGAACATCCCGACAATCAAATTGGTAGAAATAAACTTGGGGAAAGAAGTTAATAGGGGATCAGACATTAATTCTTAAGACGATCGGCTAGGTTGTCACATCCTCCTACACTTAAATATTCGTTCGCTCTCAAACGATCATAAAGACATACCTGATGTAGTGAAAAGATGAGGGTAACGGCTGCGCATATCTTGCTCGGTCTCCCAAGTCGCCTCCTCGACTGGCTGACCCTACCACTGAACCGTTACTGAAGTTATGTTCTTTGACCTCAACTTTCTGACCTGCCTTTCCAATATAGCAACTAGCTCCTCAACATAAGATAGATCTTTGTCCAACTGGACTGAGCTAATATCCAACACGTGCGATAGATCACCGTGATACCTCCGGAGCATCAAAATATGGAACACCAGGTGAACTCCTGCCAGGCTGGGAGGTAAGGCAAACTCATAAGCAACCTCCCCAACTTGCCTCAAAATCTCAAAAGGGCCAGTAAACCTCGGACTCAAATTCCCTTTCTTCCCAAATCTCATCACGCCTTTCATAGGTGAAACCCGAAGCAGAACTCGCTCTCCAACCATATGGAAAACATCATGAACCTTCCAGTTTGCATAGCTCTTCTGCCTGGACAGGGCCGTATGGATCCTATCCTGAATTACCTTAACCTTCTCTAAAGCATCCTAAACCAAATCTGTGCCCAGTAGTCTAGTCTCACCCGGCTCGAACAAACCTACGGAGATCTACACCGTCTACCATACAAAGCCTCATACAGTGCCATCTAAATGCTGGACTGATAGTTGTTGTTGTAAGAAAACTCTACCAACTGATCCCAAGAACCCCCAAACTCAATCACACATACACGGAGCATATCCTCAAGAATACGAATAGTGCGCTCAGAATGTCCGCACTCTGAGGGTGAAATGTCATGCTCAACTCCACCCGAGTACCAAAATCCTGCTGCACAGCTCTCCAGAACTGCGATGTGAACTAAGTACCCCTATCCGAAATGATAAAAACTGGAATACCATGTAGAGGAACGATCTTCTGGATATAAATCTCCGCTAACCACTCCGCAGAATAAGTAGTACACACAAGAATGAAATGAGTGGACTTGGTCAGCCGATCCATAATAACCCAAATGAAATCGAACTTCTTCAAAGTCTGTGGGAGTCCAGATACAAAGTCCATGGTGATATGCTCCCACTTCCACTCCAGAATCTCTATCTGCTGAAGCAATCCACTCGGCCTATTGTGCTCGTACTTCACCTGCTGACAGTTGAGGCACTAAGTTAGAAACCCAACTATATCTTTCTTCATCCGCCTCCACCAATAGTGCTGCCTCTAGTCCTGATACATCTTCGCGGCACCCGGATGAATGGAATACCGCGAACAGTGGGCCTCCTCTAAAATCAACTCTCGTAGCCCATCAACATTGGGTACAGAAACCCGACCCTGCATCCTCAATACTTCATCCTCACTAATGGTCACATCTCTAGCATCACCATGCTGAACCTTGTCCCTAAGGACAAGCAAATAAGGATCATCATACTGCCGCTCCATGCAAGCTAGAACCCGATTGGGTTCCGAAAGATCCAATCTCACAAACTGGATTGCTAAGGCCTGAACATCCATCGCCATAGGCCTCTCCGATGCTAGTAAGTATGCCAAACTCCCCAAACTCTCCGCCCGACGACTCAAGCATCAGCCACTATATTGCCCTTGCCCGGGTTATATAAAATAGTGATGTCATAATCCTTCAATAACTCTAACCACCTCCGTTGGCCTAAATTTAGATTCTTTTTCTTGAACAAATGCTGCAAGATCTGATGGTTTGTATAAATATCACAAGGCACATCGTATAGATAATGGTGCCAAATCTTCAGGGTGTGAATAATGGCAGCTAGCTCAACATCATGGACATGATACTCATGTATCTTCAACTGTCTTGACGTGTAGGAAATCACTCTACCGTCCTGCATCAACACCGCTCCAAGTCTAACTCTCGAGGCATCACAATAGATAGTATAAGACCTTGAACCTGTAGGCAATATCAAAACTTGGGCCGTAGTCAAAACTGTCCTGAGCATCTGAAAGCTCACCTCACATTCTTCTGTCCACTGAAACGGAGCAACCCCTTCTGGGTCAGTCTAGTCATAGAGGCTGCAATCGATGAAAATCCCTCCAGGAAACAACGGTAGTAACTCGCCAAACCAAGGAAACTGCAGATCTCTATAGCTGAGGTTGGGTTGGGCCAACTCTGCACTGCCTCTACCTTCTTTGAAATCACCTGAATACCCTCACTCAATACCACGTGACCCAAGAATGCCACAGAATCCAACCAAAACTCACATCTTGAAAACTTTGCATATAATTTCTTTTCCCTCAAAGTCAAAAGCACTGTCCTCGGATGTTGCTCATGATCTTCCCGACTCCGGGAATACACCATGTTGGAAACACGTTCTCAATGCAATATACTAAAACGTGTGTTCTTTTGTATAGGTTTTGATGAATGACAAACGAAGCGAAAATTGATATACGACGAAGTTCAAGAAACAAGCGCACAATTGATATACAACGAGATTCAAGCTTAAGACAAAGTTTTATAGTTTAATTGAGTCATTCTTAATTGTGATCTTGATCCTACAACTTGACTCGTAACATGGCTTCTCTCATAAAACTATTTTCCAAAATCATGCATATTTAATTTAATGTCAAATGATTTTAAATCATGCATATTTACAGTAGTCAAAATAATTTTTAGACATGCCTTAAAAATCTGGACTAAGATAATCGATTATGTACTTATGATAATCGATTGTTTTAAGCCAAGACTGCATGACAATTGATTGTGAATTAATGACAATCGATTGTGAGTAAGACAGTGAGCATCAGGTTTTTCAAACCTGCGTGACAATCGATTGTGAACTAATGACAATCGATTGTGACTGAGGCAGTGTCCATCAAAGTTTTTCAAAACTCAGAATAATCGATTATGAACTAATGGTAATCGATTATGTTGAGACAGTGTCTTCCAGTGATTTTCAAATTTATTAAATAATCGATTGTTACATTGGACAATCGATTGTCAAAGAGACAGTGTCTAAAATATTTTTCAAAAACTGATAAGTAATCGATTGTTGACTTTGTGCAATCGATTGTGAAGCTGACCGTTGTCATAAAGTTTTCAATACCGTCAGGTAATCGATTATTAATTCTGTATAATCGATTGTTTTGATTAAAATCCGGAAAAGATTTTTTGAACGTTATTGGGTAATCGATTATTGATTTTGTATAATCGATTGTTTTGATTAAAATCCGGAAAAGATTTTTTGAACGTTGCTGAGTAATCGATTGTTGATTCTGGACAATCGATTGTTTGTGGTAAAATCTGGAAAGGATTTTTTGAACGTTGCCAGTAATCGATTATGGATTGTAAGTAATCGATTATCAAGCGTAAAATATGGGATTGAATTTTGGTCTGACTGGCAGACAATCGATTGTTGGGGTTTGACAATCGATTGTCAGTGAGTAAAATCAGCAACTCTTAATTGGCAATTAGGCAACGGTAATGCCAAGTTTTTCAACTATAAATACAGCTTCATTTCAGTGTTTTAAACACAACAACATACTACAACTGATCATTACATTGCTATAAGCTTGCATACTTTTGTTTATCATTTTATATTCAATTTCATAAAGCTTTTGAGAGCCATATTCTTGTCCAAAGTTGTTATGATCTAGAGCTTACTTCTTTTACTCATATCTACTCATTAAGGAGAATTTTGTTTGAGTGTTTAGTGTTTTATACACTTGTAAGAGAATTGTAATTCTCTTGTTGTAAGAAACTTGTGTTTCCTTGGTTGAAGTCTTGGAGTGTTGTATCTCCGAGCAAAGGTGTTAAGGCTTGTGTCCTTAAGTTGTAAAGGTTTGTTGAGCACCCGTAAGCTTAACAAGTTAGTGGAAAATCTCGAGAGAGTCTCTCGGGGACTGGACTAGCCACGTGTTGTGGTGAACCAGAATATATCGGTGCGTTCTTTCCTTTTTGTTTATTTAACGCACTTATTTATTTCCTGCAAATTTTAATTTCCGCATGTTTACGCTAAATTTATTATAACGCTATTCACCCCCCCTCTACCGTTAAGCGTATTATCTAACAATTGGTATCAGAGCCATACTCTCTAAAGACTTAACAGTTTGAGAGAACCATCCATGGCTTCTACTCATGACTCTTTTGCAGGAATTGATGAAGGACAGTGCTCCACACGACCACCTCTATTCAATGGACAAATTACACGTACTGGAAGGAGAGGATGATGATCTTCGTTCAATCCAACAGTTTTCACCTTTGGAAGGTGTTTACAAAGGGAAATCAAATTCCAACCAAGAAGGTGGAAAATGAATGGGTTCCCAAGTCCGAGGATGAGTATGACGCGGATGACATCCGAAAGGTCCAAAATAATGCTAAAGCAATAAACTTATTATATTGTGCTGTTAATGCTGACGATTACAGGAAAATATCGTGTTGCACAACAGCAAAGGAGATGTGGGACAAGCTAGAAGTTACATACGAAGGAACGGATCAGGTAAGGGAAGCAAAAATTGATTTCCTAACCCATGCTTATGAATTATTTCACATGAAGGAAGGAGAAAAGGTGGACGAAATGTTTGAACGATTTTCAATAATCGTAAATGATCTACATGCCCTCAAAAAGACATTCACGGATAGAGAACTTGTACGGAAGATCCTTAGAAGTCTAACTCCGGCATGGCGATCAAAGGCCGACGCAATCCAAGAATCCATCAGCGTCTCAAATGTCACAATTGACGCATTAAGAGGTAATCTCAAGACCTATGAATCTACTATTCTTAACCCTCTTGTTGATGATCAAAGGAGGCAAAGAATAGCTCTAAAGGCGAGCACAAGTCAACCGCAAATTGATGAGGAAGGAGACAACGAGTTTGGACTCGTTATCAAAAGATTTCAAAAGTTCATGCGCAAGGAGTATGAATGCAAAGGGAAAAAGCAAGGACAAATAAAATGCTACGAATGCGGAGAAACCGGGCACATCAAGTCAAATTGCCCAAACCTCAAAAAGGAAAAGAAACCTTTTAAAAAGCAACGCGCATATATTTCTTGGGGAGGTGACTCCGGAGATGAGTCAAGCGAAGGAGAAGAAGACGAAGCAGCAATTCTTTGCCTCATGGCACAAGAAGAAAACAAAGACGAGGTATGTCAAATTTCGTCTCAAAACTTCTTTACTCTTGATGAAATGCGAACTGCTTTTGATGAATTATATACTGAATTTATTAAAGCTTCAAAAACAGTCAAAAGCGTAAAAGAAAATGCTTCTCTAAAAGAAAAAGATTTTCAAAAACAGCTTTCTTTAAAAGAAAAGGATTTAGAAAAACTGATTTTAGAAAATGAGAAGCTGAAAGAGGAAAACAAGCTTTTTGGAAAAAGAAGTTCCGATAAGCGCGAAAGCTCTACTAGAAATTGCACTTCTTGTTTGCATCTTAAGAATGAAGTAAGTAGGCTTAAAGGCACATTAGATAAGTTTAATTCTTCGCACAAAAACTTGAATGATGTTCTTGTTAACTTGAAATCAACCAAGCATGGAATAGGCTTTAAGAATGAAGAAAAGGTTGAAGCTAAACCCCAACAACCTAAAGCTCAACCTAGGATTAACAATAGAAATGCTTATCCTAGAAACAAGAACTCTGGAGCCAATATGCATGCTAGACAAAATGCTGAACATTTTAGAAGACCTAGGAATGTCTTACCACCTAGAAATAGTCACCCTAGAAATGATGCATACTTTAGGCCAAATTTTGAACCCCTTAGAAGACCTAGCAATGGCCCTCAACCGAGAAACAATCACTCTAGAAATGCTGCCCATCCTAGAGCTCATAGTAGGAGAAATAATTCTCATGAAATGCGAAATAGACATAGTGTTCAAAATAGAGTAAGAAATTTTCATCCGTCTAGTTACTATGAACCTAGAAGGATGCATAACCCAAATGTGACTTGTCATTATTGTAGACGTATTGGTCATATTGCTCCTGCATGTTTTACACATCATAGACATATTACTCAATCGCATCATTATAATATGCCTAACCCCCAAGGACCCAAGATGGCATGGGTACCTAAAGAACATTAGTTTGTTTTGTAGGTGTGCTTGAAGGGATCAAGTGTACTATGGTACCTTGATAGTGGATGCTCCAAGCATATGACGGGAGATGAATCCAAATTCCTTCAATTAGAGCACAAAGAAGAAGGAAGTGTTATCTTCGGTGATAACAATAAAGGAAAGATCATCGGCATCGGCTCGGTCGGTAAGGATGAAAATTCCTCTATTAAGCATATATTACTTGTTAAAGGATTAAAGCATAATCTCTTGAGCATAAGCCAATTGTGTGACAAGGGAAATCTTGCTTTATTTGATTCGGATGAATGCTTAGTGTTCAGACGTAGTGATTTCAAAATTATCCACCGTGGTTTTAGAGTGGATAATATTTATATGGTTGATCTTGCTAAATGCTCACCCGATTATGTTGATTGTCTAATGAGTAAAGAGGATGATACTTGGCTATGGCATCGTAGAGTAGCACATATCAATATGCATCTTTTGAACAAATTGATTTCTCAAACTTAGTTGTTGGTCTTCCCAATTTAAAATTTGAAAATGACTCTATTTGTGACTCGTGTCAAAAGGGGAAGCAAACAAAAGCATCTTTCAAATCTAAAAACATTGTTTCAACTTCTAGACCATTGCAATTGCTTCATATGGATTTATTTGGTCCCTCTCGCATTGAAAGTCTAGGAAGAAATAGATATGCTTTTGTGATTGTTGATGATTACTCGAGATTTACTTGGACTTTATTTCTTGCCAATAAAAGTGATGCTTTTCAAAATTTTAAATATTTTCTTAAGCGTGTTCAAAATGAGAAAGAAACAACCGTCACTTCAATTAGAAGTGATCATGGGGGAGAGTTTGATCACAATCTCTTTGCGGACTTTTGTGACGAACTCGAAATCGAGCATACCTTTTCCGCTCCACGTACACCACAACAAAATGGGGTGGTGGAAAGGAAAAATAGGTGTCTCGAAGAGATGGCTATGAGCCATGCTCGACGAAGGAAAGATACCCAAACATTTTTGGGCGGACGCCGTGAGTACCGCTTGCTATGTTCTAAATAGAGTAGTAATTCGGCCGATACTCATGAAAACCCCCTATGAACTTTATAAGGGTAGAAAACCAAATATTTCCCATTTTAGAGTTTTTGGTTGCAAATGTTTTGTTCATAACAATGGCAAAGACCAATTGGGTAAATTTGATGCTAAGTCAGATGAAGGTATTTTCATTGGATATTCCTCACGTAGTAAAGCATATAGGGTCTTTAATTAAAGAACCCAAATTGTGGAGGAATCCCCTCATGTTGTATTTTCCAAAAATAATGCTCGCTTAGCGAGAAAGGATTCCGGTTTTGATCTTGCAGGTATCTTGGATAGCTTGAAAGACAAAATACAAGAGGAACCACCCAAGGAAAATAAAGATGAAACTGAGGAACAACCAACGGAAGAAGCGCCACAATTGGAAAAAGAAATGAATATGCCTAACGAGTGGAGGACAATCAAAGATCACCCTCTCGAACAGGTAATTGGCAACGTTGGAGACAAGGTAGGTACCCGAAACTCTCTCAAAAATACCTTAGAACATACTGCTTTTGTTTCTCAAATTGAACCCAAAACCATCTCAGAAGCAATTGGGGATGAATTTTTGACCTTGGCAATGCAAGAGGAGCTTAACCAATTCGAACGCAATGACGTTTGGGATTTGGTGCCAAGACCCGAAGTTCATACCATAATTGGTACGAAATGGGTTTTTCGCAATAAACTAGATGAAAATGGTATAATCACTAGAAACAAAGCTAGGCTTGTAGCAAAAGGCTATAATCAAGAAGAGGGTATTGACTATGAGGAAACATATGCTCCCGTAGCTAGATTAGAAGCTATTCGCTTATTGCTTGCATTTGCCTCTTCTATGAATTTCAATTTATATCAAATGGATGTGAAAAGTGCTTTTTTAAACGGTTTTATTCAAGAAGAAGTTTATGTTGAACAACCCCCCGGTTTTGAAAACTTTAAATCTCCCGATCATGTTTTCAAACTCAAAAAGGCTCTTTATGGTTTAAAACAAGCTCCCCGAGCTTGGTATGAAAGATTAAGTAAGTTTCTTTTGGAAAATGATTTCATTAGGGGGAAAGTTGACACAACTCTCTTTGTTAAGCATAAAAACAATGATATTTTGTTAGTTCAAATATATGTAGATGATATTATATTTGGTGCTACTAACAATGTTTTATGCAAGGAATTTTCCGATTTAATGACAAGCGAATTTGAGATGTCTATGAGGGGTGAGTTAACATTCTTTTTGGGATTACAAGTAAAGAAAATGAAAGAAGGTACATTCATTTGTCAAGCCAAATATTGCAAAGAATTGCTGAAACGATTTGAGATGAACAATGCAAAAGAAATGGCAACTCCCATGAGCACATCCGATCATCTAGACAAAGATGAGAAAGGTAAGGAAGTCGACACCAAAAAGTATCGAGGTATGATTGGCTCTCTTCTTTATCTTACTGCTAGTCGTCCGGACATCATGTTTAGCGTGTGCTTATGCGCTCGTTATCAATCGTGTCCGAAGGAGTCTCACCTTACTGCGGTAAAACGGATTTTAAGGTATCTTGTTGGTACTACAAATATGGGTCTATGGTACCCCAAAGGCTCTTCATGCCAACTTGTTGGCTACTCCGATTCCGATTTTGCTGGATGCAAATTGGACCGCAAGAGCACTAGTGGCACTTGCCATTTGCTCGGTAGCTCTCTCGTTTCTTGGTTTAGCAAGAAACAAGTAAGTGTTGCGTTGTCCACAACCGAGGCTGAATATGTAGCCGCGGGCAGTTGTTGCGCTCAAATCCTATGGATGAAACAACAACTCTTGGACTATGGCCTAAGTCTTGATCATATCCCTCTTAGATGTGATAATATTAGTGCCATATGCTTGACGAAGAACCCCGTTCTTCATTCGCGAACAAAACACATTGAAATTAGACATCATTTTATAAGAGATCACGTTCTCAAGGGCGATGTCGAAATCGAATTTGTTGAAACCAAAAACCAATTGGCCGACATTTTTACAAAGCCCTTAGAGAAAGAGTCTTTCTTCCGAATTCGTAGTGAACTCGGGATTCTTGACTCCACGTTGATCTAAGTCATGCATTGCATTTTTGCTACATGATTTCTAACTTGAGCGTCGGAGACGTCTAATTCTTTTTTGCAGGTATCACCCTAAAAGTAGGGGGAATTATAAAGCATGACGGCAAGAATCGAGTCTTCGTCAGAAAAATCTGTTTCTGTGATCTAATAATCGGTTATCTCGTATCAATAATCGATTGTAATGCTATCATTTGAGCTATTATACTCTCTTTAAATAATCACGCCTTCTTTCCAATAAATAAATAAGTTCTATTTACATCTTTGGCATCTTCTTCTTTAATTTTTGCTAATGGCAAAAGGGGGAAGATAACGGGTATGCACTCTCAATATTTATAAGCTTAAATTGAGGGGAAATTCATATATTGAGGGGGAACAAATTGCATACTTGTTACATGTATATACTTGTCTTGAATCGTCAATATAAATTGCTTGTCTTGCATATCCCGCTTAATGTTTGCCATTATCAAAAAGGGGGAAATTGTTGGAAACACGTTCTCAATGCAATATACTAAAACGTGTGTTCTTTTGTATAGGTTTTGATGAATGACAAACGAAGCGAAAATTGATATACGACGAAGTTCAAGAAACAAGCGCACAATTGATATACAACGAGATTCAAGCTCAAGACAAAGTTTTATAGTTTAATTGAGTCATTCTTAATTGTGATCTTGATCCTACAACTTGACTCGTAACATGGCTTCTCTCATAAAACTATTTTCCAAAATCATGCATATTTAATTTAATGTCAAATGATTTTAAATCATGCATATTTACAGTAGTCAAAATAATTTTTAGACATGCCTTAAAAATCTGGACTAAGATAATCGATTATGTACTTATGATAATCGATTGTTTTAAGCCAAGACTGCATGAAAATCGATTGTGAACTAATGACAATCGATTGTGAGTAAGACAGTGAGCATCAGGTTTTTCAAACCTGCGTGACAATCGATTGTGAACTAATGACAATCGATTGTGACTGAGGCAGTGTCCATCAAAGTTTTTCAAAACTCAGAATAATCGATTATGAACTAATGGTAATCGATTATGTTGAGACAGTGTCTTCCAGTGATTTTCAAATTTATTAAATAATCGATTGTTACATTGGACAATCGATTGTCAAAGAGACAGTGTCTAAAATATTTTTCAAAAACTGATAAGTAATCGATTGTTGACTTTGTGCAATCGATTGTGAAGCTGACCGTTGTCGTAAAGTTTTCAAATGCCGTCAGGTAATCGATTATTGATTCTGTATAATCGATTGTTTTGATTAAAATCAGGAAAAGATTTTTTGAACGTTATTGGGTAATCGATTATTGATTTTGTATAATCGATTGTTTTGATTAAAATCCGGAAAAGATTTTTTGAACGTTGCTGAGTAATCGATTGTTGATTCTGGACAATCGATTGTTTGTGGTAAAATCTGGAAAGGATTTTTTGAACGTCGCCAGTAATCGATTATGGATTGTAAGTAATCGATTATCAAGCGTAAAATCTGGGATTGAATTTTGGTCTGACTGGCAAACAATCGATTGTTGGGGTTTGACAATCGATTGTCAGTGAGTAAAATCAGCAACTCTTAATTGGCAATTAGGCAACGGTAATGCCAAGTTTTTCAACTATAAATACAGCTTCATTTCAGTGTTTTAAACACAACAACATACTACAACTGATCATTACATTGCTATAAGCTTGCATACTTTTGTTTATCATTTTATATCAATTTCATAAAGCTTTTGAGAGCCATATTCTTGTCCAAAGTTGTTGTGATCTAGAGCTTACTTCTTTTACTCATATCTACTCATTAAGGAGTATTTTGTTTGAGTGTTTAGTGTTTTATACACTTGTAATCTCCGAGCAAAGGTGTTAAGGCTTGTGTCCTTAAGTTGTAAAGGTTTGTTGAGCACCCGTAAGCTTAACAAGTTAGTGGAAAATCTCGAGAGAGTCTCTCGGGGACTGGACTAGCCACGTGTTGTGGTGAACCAGAATATATCGGTGCGTTCTTTCCTTTTTGTTTATTTAACGCACTTATTTATTTCCTGCAAATTTTAATTTCCGTAAGTTTACGCTAAATTTTATTATAACGCTATTCACCCCCCCTCTAGCGTTAAGCGTATTATCTAACACAACAAAATGTCATCAATAAAGACAATGAAAAACAAGTCAAGATATGGCCGGAATACACTGTGCATCAAATGCATGAAGGCTGCTGAGGCATTGGTCAACCTAAATAACATAACAAGAAACTCGTAATCACTGTACCGAGTCTTGAATGTAGTCTTCGGGATATCTGGCTCCTGAATCTTCAACTAATGGTAACCTGAGCGCAAATCAATCTTAGAAAAGACTTGTGTGCCCTGAAGCTGGTCAAACAGATTATCAATACGAGGCACAAAATAATGGTTCTTCTCTATAACCTTGCTCAACTGGAGATAATCAATACACATACGTATAGAATCATTCTTTTTCTTCACAAACAAGACAAGAGCACCCCAATGTGAAACAGTGGGCTGAACAAAACCCTTATCAAGCAATTCCTGCAACTGATCCTTCAATTCCTTCAATTCAGGAGGAGCCATACGATACATAGGAATAGAAATGGGTTGAGTGCCCTGTAACAAATCAATTCCAAAATTAATATCTCTATCAGGCGGTATGCCCAAAAGATCAACTGGACACAAATCTAGAAAATCCTGCACTATAGGGACTGAATCAACAGAAGGGGTATCAACACTGACATCTCTCACATAAGCTAAATACGCATCACACCCCTTCTCAACTATACGCTGAGATTTAAGGAAATAAATAACTCTACTGGGGGTATGATCTAAGGTACCCCTCCACTCAATACGCGGTACACATGACATAGCCAGCGTCACGATTTTGGCGTGACAATCAAGAATAGTATAATGGGACGACAACTAGCCCATGCCACAAGATGATATCAAAATCAATCATGCTGAGTAACAACATATCGATTTTGGTCTCAAAACCACTGAGAGTAGAAACATAAACATGGGAGATCAAATAATTCCTAGGTACACCCAATGCGGAGCAAAATAAGAAGACACATAAGAGTAAGTAGAGCCTGGATCGAATAGAACCGATGCATCACTGTGGAAAACCAATATAATACCTGTGATGACAGAATCAGAGGCAACAACCTCAATAGGGTAGGCATGGCATAGTATTTGGCCTGGCCTCCACATCTAGGGTGACCTCTACCTCCCCAACCTCCACCTCTAGCTGGCTGAGCAGGTAGGGTAGCAACTAGAGCTGTAATCATAGCTTGAGAACTCTGCGAGGCACGCTGTGGCGGAGAAGTCTGTGGAGGTTTACCCCTCCCAAGTCTGGGGCAATCCCTCACTATATGTCGTGTGTCACCACACTCAAAACAAGCTTTGGGAGGACGTGGTGGCTATGACTAGCTAGGGCCAGATCTGCTGGACTGACCTCTAAAAGCACCCCGTGCAGGAGGCACTCTAGAAATCGGAGGTGCATAATAAGGCTCCTGAGGCCTAGGAGGAGCTAGAGCACTACTGACTGCTTGAAGAGATGAATGAACATGGCGACTCGTGTAACCCCTACTATGATGACCTGCAGCTTGGGTACGAGCACCAGAATAATGGACTGACTCTCGAGACCTCTATTCCTCTCTCTCCTTCCTCTCCCTAACATGCATACCATCAATCCTCCTAGCAATGCTCAACACTTGCTGATAAGAAATATCCATCTCCAACTCACAAGCCATGCTAGATCTATGATAGGAGTAAGCACCTCAATAAATCGGCGAACCCTCTCGAGAATAGTAGCAACAAAGGCCGGTTCATGCTTAGCCAAAATAGTGTAACAGACAACATACTCTGAAACAGTCATAGCACCCTGGCGGAAATGCTCAAACCCTGTGCTTTATGCGTCTCTTAGGCTCTGAGGAACATACTCTCTCAGGAATGGATCTGAAAACTGAGCTCAAGTCAGTGAAGCAGCCTCATCTGAACTGGCTAACTCATAGGTGCACCACCACTCATAGGCGGCCCCTCGAAGCTAAAAGGTAGTCAAAGAAACCCCGCTGGATCCTGAAACACCCATGTTACGGAGAATGCGGTAACACTCATCAAGAAGGCCCAGAGCATCCTCCGATGCTAGACCATTGACTACAAGAGGCTTGTACTTCTTAAACCTCTCATGCCTCAACTGCTCATCCTCGGAAGCCTATGCCCTGTCCTCTGGCTGAACAGGCATTGGAGGCAGTGCGGGAATAATCTCGAGAACCTGCTCAACAGGAACTCTCTATTCAGGAGTGGGGGCAGCGGGAGTTTGTGCTCCTCCCCCCGCCTGAGATGTGGCTGCAGTAAGGGGAAGCAACCGTAACTGAGCTAAAGTGGTGTACATGCTCATGAACTGTGCCAAAGTCTCCTGAAGAGCTGAAGTAGTGGTAGCAGTAGTAGTAGGCATGACACGTGCCTAGAGTCCAACTGGATTTGCTAGTGGTACCTCAGCAGCAGCTCGCATAGCTGCTCTGACCAGGTGCGCATCCTCGACCTACTCCCCGGCCCTGACCTCTAGCAGATGCAGCAGGGGGCGCGGGCGCCTGATCCTCTCGGGTAGCACGTATCCTCACCATCTATGAGAGAATAGAAAGACTGAAGTTTAGTTATGATATCAAAATCGCGCACGACAGGAAATAAAATAAAGTGGAATTTTCCTAACAGTTACATGGCCTTTCGTAGATAAATACAGACATCTCCGTACCGATGAGCAAGACTCTAATAAACCGGCCTGTGTTCCGTGACTCCTTTGAACCTAGAGTTCTGATACCAACTTATCACGACGCCAGCTCGCCCTCCGTGAACTATCATGAAGGCACCTAGTCTTTACGACTAGGTAAGCCTAAAAAGTACGGAAATTAAATCGAAACTTGCAGAAATATATAAATCTAAGACTAAGAATAACTAAAAAGAACGGTGTATAGAATGCTGCTCGGCATATACATCACAATATCTCAAAAAATCTACATCACTATCCCAAAACTCGAAAACTCACGGGAACACAAGCTGAAAGAAATATATTAAAATGCTCTAACTCCGGAATGTCTACATCAATAGTATGAAGGAAGGGCTAACACTACAAAATAGAATAAAGATGGATACTCTTCGATCCGCGGATGCGGCAAATGTAACTCGAAGTCTCCAAAAGCTCTCATGCCTTAAGGATGATAAGCATGTGCAGAGGTACCTAAATCTACACATGAAAACATGCGCAGAAAGGGCATGAGTACACCACAGTGGTACTCAGTAAGTGCCAAGCCTAACCTCGGTCGGATATTGACGAGGAAGGTTGTGGCCCTACTGATATCAAATAAAATATAAGATCTAACAGTAAAGAGTAAGCAATATAACGAGTACAACAATGGAATAAGGCAAGTTATACAAGGTAACAACAAATATACAACGAACAGAGTAACCACGAAAATAAGAACAACTCAACACCAATAGTAACAACGACGATCTCCCAGGATACCGTCCTGTAATCCTTTTCATTAAATGTCCAGTAGATCTCCCAGGATACCGTCCCGTAGTCCAATTATCAATGCGTGGGGATAAACCGGAATCCTAATCCGTAGTCCCAAACGTAAATACCCAGTATTAGGGGAATCTACCGGGTGCATTCCCGGTAGTTCTATATAACTGTGCAGGGTGGGAATCTAACCCGTAGTCCCAAAGTAAATGTGTAGAGGGATCTACCAGGAATCTAACCCGTTGTCCCAAAGTAAATAGACAAGGGGGAGCTACCGGAATCCTACATCCGTAGTCCCAATGTTAATACGTAGAAACAACAAAAAAAAGATATTCAAAAATGGAATTTCATATCAAGACAACAAGTAATTTCTAGCCTAACATGCTTCACGTAGTGCAATCAAGCCAATTTAAGCAAATAGGCAATTCCAGTCAACTAAGCATGCTCTTCTAACTAGCAACAGGTTAAGTTTGTAAATACAATAAAACGAGAAAGGAAACATGTTAAGGAATACATTAAGAAAAATTGAACTTTCAATAATTTGCACAAGTATGCGATCGTCACCTCACGCACAAGTCAATTCAGTTAACAAATACACAAATCCTAAGGAGAAGGTCCCTCATACAAGGTTAGATGAGCCATTTACTTCAATCCGGCTCGAAATAGACTAGAAACCATGTTCTTGCCACGAGTATTTGACTCCAAATGGCTCAAATCTATTCAATTCCATTTCACAATATAAATAATACTTCAAGAAGCCGGTTCTACAAGTAAATTCTAAGCGAATACGCAAAATTATGTAAAATAATAAAAATTCCCCTCACGGCAATTTCTCAAAATCGGGTGAAATTTATATTTTCAGAAACCCCATACTCTCGCGAGTCTATGCAGAAGAAGAAAATAAAAATCGGAGTCCAAATGACCCCTCAAATCCTCATTTAAAGGCCTCTTAAACTGAAGCCCTAATTACCCATTTTTTCCAAATTTCTCACACTAATTAGGTATTTAATCACATAAAAATGAGTTATGAAGTAAAAAATGTTACTTCCAATCGATTCCCCTCGAATCCCTTTTCAATCTCCGCTAAGAAGCTCTCAAAATGATAAACTATGGGTGAAAATAAACCCAAAATCACGGATGAAATGACTTAAAACATTCTGCCCAGGACTGTTTTTTCTTCATCGCGATCACATCACTACCTTCGCGATCGCGAAAATAAAATCCTCATGTCCCTAGGACTACTCTACACAAACGCGACATACAAGTCGCGAACATGATGCTCTTTACTACTATAACTTCGCGAACGCGAAAACCCTTACGCGAATGCGATGCACAATTTCCCAGCCCTCTGCGAATGCGAAGCCTCTCACGCGAACGCAAAGGCTTAACTCAGGCCCTCCTAAAATCCCTTCTACGTGATCATGATACACCCTTCGTGATCGCGAAGGGAAAATCTCTGCAACTCCTGAAACTTCAAAATCTGCAATCTTTTAAGGCACAAAATTGTCTGAGAAACCATTCGAAACTCACCTGAGGCTCCCGGGACCTCAACCAAAGGCACCGACACATCCTAATACTCTACTCAAACTTGTCTCAATCATCAAAACACCTCAAATAATATCAAATCACTCTAACACATCGGATTCGAGCCTAAGTTTCTAAAATCTTCGAAATACTCTTTTGATAAAAAATCCAACCAAACCACGTCCGAATGCCCTGAAATTTTACACACACATCCCAAATGACATAACGATCATACTGCAACTCTTGGAATCCAATTCTGAACCCTATATAAAAATCTCTCCTACCAACCGGAAATCGCTAATATAACAACTTCGCGAATTCAAACCTAATTCTACTCTCTCACCTCCAAAACCAATTGCGATCACACTCCTAATATCATCTTCCGAAGCTAAGCGAACCACCGATTTTCATTTCGAGGCCGTTTTCACAGTTTCCAATTATGGTCAATTTTCCAACACTTCAGCTCTCATTTAGTGACTAAGTATCCCAAAACTCTCAAAAAATTCAAAAGTGAACATCCCAGCAATCATATTGACAAAAATAAATTTGGGAAAAGAAGTTAATAGGGGATCAGGGCATTAATTCTTAACGCGACCAGCTAGGTCGTCACAGGAACTTGCTAACTTGGCTGCTGATATGGACAAAATATTGGATGGGTCAGCTGCCACAGTGGAGGGACGTTAGGGTTAGAGGCAATTATGCAAACTTTGTCAATGGTAGGGATAGATTTAGACGAAAAGTATAACATATGGCAGAAGTAAACAGTATACTATAGTAAAAATAGAAAAATAAAAATATAAATTAAAGAACTCAATTATTTAGATCTAGTTGTCAAAAAGCCTCACGCCAAGACTTTCTCTCAGAATCTAAGATCCCGAGTAAAAGATCTTGTTGTGATGATTATTATATATACTAGGTTAAGGTCTTTTTTTTATTTTTTTCGTAAAAAAAATTAAATCTAGCCGCTAAAAACCCTCATGCTAATACCTCCATCTTGGGATTTAAGATCCTTGATGGGAGATATTGGCACGAGGATCTTTAAACGAACTAGAAAAATTGAAAATGAGGTGGATCTAGGCTTTCAACCCTTTTAAATAAAAGATCTAGGGATTTTTTCAGGGTTTTTGGGGATTTGGTTGGTAGGATGAGGTTCAATGAGGCGAGGATAGTGTACGGTGTGAGTTTGAGGGGGTTTTGGAGCTCTATCACCGCCTTAGGCGATTTACGATGGTGCGATTAGGATGGCACTAGGTTTTGGGCCCTATTTTAGGCTTAGATTCGTCGATGCTTTGTGGATTTGGTTGATGAGGTGAGGTAGAAGAGGAGTTGATTGGTGTAATTTAGGAAGTGTTTGGTGGTGGTTGAAGGCCGCCGGCGGGCAATGCCGTTGTAGGCAGAGGCGGCGACAGAAGAGAGGGAAGGAGAGAGATGAGAGAGATAGGGCGGTTTAGGGTTTGGGGAGTCTCGAGAGAGATGTAAGAGAGTAGGGAGTTTGGAAAAGGGGGCGGGGTAATTGGAATAGGACTTTTTTTATAAAAGGGGAGGGAGTTACGGACCGTTGAATTTATTGGAGATCAACAACATGGACTAAATGGAGGGAAGATGGGGCAGACCGGATGGGATTCCGATTGGGTGGTTTTGGGCCATGTATTTGGGGATTATGCTTGGTATTTTTTGAAGGAATTTTTACATTTATATGTCATATAGTAGACTATATTATCCTAAATGTTCATGTTTAGTAAATTACCTTACTTACACAAGTTTTGTTTACAAAATATATTTATCCTACCTTAAAAAGTTCTTAATCCATTATTAGTGCTTTCAGTTAAGGAATTTAGTTATATCATTTTCCCTTTTTTTTCCCTCCTCTTCTCTTTCCTTATGTTTCTTCCACCTTAATATACGGTAATCACTATTAAATTCATTAGGTATATAAGTTACCAAATCACAATATTTTATTTCGGATAAACAGAAAAAATTATGTCAAGAAAACCTATAAAATTTAGTTGTTATTTATTCTTCAGTGTAGCAATTATTCTTTAGTATGCAAATAAGTTTAAAGATTCGTCCAGTTGAGTTAGACAAGAAAAGGAGCAAAAATATCTTTTGATATTTGAAGAAGATTTTGTTCAAAAAATATTATTCAAATAGTTTTTTCACAAAAAAAAGATATAGAAAATGATTCCACAATCTTTGTAAAAATATTTTAAAACAAACACCGCATGAATAAACATAAGAGTTAGACTACATAATCATTACCAGATATTCACAAAATTTTTCTTTCAAAATTAGCGTTGAATTTAACCTCGTATTGTTTATATCCCATCCCAACTTTCCTTTATCTACGATTTTCAAAAATTATTTCTACCTAATTATATACAACTACGATATCATATCATTTAAATATAATTTTTATATAATATGTCTTTTACATATTTTATATCTGATTTATATAGTAAAAATAAATTTCATACAACTTATACATAATTTTCATACATTATTTCTACGCAGTTATATACAACTAAAATATAATATCACTTAAATATAATTTTTATACAATATGTCTTTTGTATATTTTGTATCTAATTTATACTTAGTAAAAATAAATTTCATATAACTAATTATATATTATACAATTTATCTACAACTTTCACACATTATTTCTACATGTTTAAATACAACTACAATAACATACAACTTAAATACAAACTTTATACAATATGTCTTTTATATATGGTTTATACATAGTAAAAAAAGAACTCATACAATTAATTATATATTATACAACTTATCTACAATTTTCGTACATTATTTCTACTCAGTTATATACAACTATAATATCACACAACTTAAATATAATTTTTATACAATATTGTTTAACTTTCATACAATAGTTAAATGAATAAAAGAAAAGTAAATAAACAACAGAATACAATTTTTCTACATTTCTGCAATATAATGTATGTCATGTCTTCTTCTTCTCCTCCTCCTTCTTTTTCTTCTTTCTTATTATATTATTATTATTATTATTATTATTATTATTATTATTATTATTATTATTATTTATTATTATTATCATTATTATTATTATTCAAGTTTCAATATGAAATTCAGCCAAAATCAAGTCTAATCTTCACCAAACCCCCTCAAAATTGAGATATAAACTACAAACCATATTTCTAATTATTTGCAACAACACTCAATCTTAAAAATAATAATTTTTGAAAATCCAAATTCAAATTCAAAGCTTCAAAGCTTTTTAATAGTTGTCAATGGTGGAACTACTGCTCTTTTTTCCTTTGCTTTATATTACTAAATTTGGGATTAAGAGATAGAGAGAGACTTAGAGAAAATTCTCAATTCTTTGCAACAACATCCAATCTAAACATATAATGTCTTTTGAAAACCCAATTTCGAATTCAAAGGTTCAAAGCTTTTTAATGGTTGTCAATGGTGGAGTGATTGCAGATTTTCGCTGGTTTTAGAAGAGAAGATAGTGGGTGATTGAAGAAGAAATCATGGGGGTGTGGTTTGATATGTGGGTGAGGGGGTGGGATTTGGAGAGAGAAACTTGGGGGGAGTGGGAATGTACGGTAGAGTTAAATTAGGAGACTAATTAATCCTATTAAAATTCCTAAAATATATAGAAATGGTAATTAAGTATATAAAAGATAATTATATTAAAAGTTAAGCATGGAAGATAATATAGTTTACTATATGACATGAGAAATGTAAAAAACCCTTTTTTGAATCGAATTTGGGGTTAAGCTTGGTTTGAAAAAACAAAGACCTATTTTCTTTAAATTTAAAAGCTAGTTAATTTAAATAGATCCTAGGTTAAGTACTAAAATATCTTAATTTTTAGAATTTAACTAATTATCTATTTGTATTATTTACATAATTAGTCAATCTTATATTTAAAAAGGGAAATTGCCAATTTTAATACTAAAGCGTAAAAATGTCAAAATTGTCACACCTCCTATTTCCTTACTACACCCTGTGAAGAGGTATAATAAATAGGGAGTTAATTTCCAACTTAAAGTGACAATCGAATCGAGATTTATTTTATTGATAATCAGAGTTGCCACTTGGGAGATTTATGGTGTCCCAAGTCACCGGTTGAAATTCTGAATCGAGGAAAAGAATGACTCTGTTATTACAACCTGCGAATCATAAATTCGGGTAAGGAATTTTATTAACCCGGGAGAAGGTGTTAGGCACTCCCGAGTTCCGTTGTTCTAGCACGGTCGCTTTGATCATACTCGGCTTTCCCTTTTCTTTATTTGTAATGCCTTTTCTTAGCTTTATCCTCTTACTCTTTCCTGTTGTTTTTCCATTGTTTGCTTCTTTCTTTCACTTCTTTTCCTCTCCTATTCTCCCCTTCTTTGTTTCTTTTCTCTTTTTTCTTTTCTTTTTCTTTTATTTGGTTACGGTCGAATCCTATGTAGATTGCCTACGTATCATGACCCCGCATGAATAAGACCGAGCGTAGTTCTGGTGGATATGAAAACAATAAACACAAAATATTTTTTTAAAAAAATCTTCAATAAAAATAAACACCTTGACGACAAAGACTCAAGACTCACAGACTCGAAATAAACTAACATGCTTAGAAAAGATCAATTCGAAAGACCTAACAGACTCCAAAACAACTTAACAGACTCAAAGCAAAAATATTGACTCAAGCAAAGATCACTAATACATCAAAGCCTTAAACACTCCTAAAGCTCTCGGGGTCTTGTATGGTTTTGTTGCGGGCTCGTCTGCAAGATCCAACCGGAGCCTTTCCAAATCTATCATTATCTGCTGGACAAACGTCATGACTGCCGTGAAGAAAGTGGTTTGGGTCATGACTTCACATATTTAGCATTTTACCACAATATACTCTGCTATCGCTGTGACCCTTTCAAGGATCCTGCCCTTTTCCCGCAATAAATCTCTAATTTGTCGAGTTCTTGCTTCCACATTTTGTTTGGATGTATGGCTTCTTTTTGAAGGTGTTTCAAATCCCTTTCTAGCCGTGCTATCAAAGAATAACAGTGCTCCCTTTCGGCTTCAAAATTTCTTTCCTGCTTGGCCATTTCATTTTCAACGATCTTGACCTTTTTCTTCATACTTGCCATTCTCTTGTCGTATTTCTCCTTCAACTGACGGATAAATCTTGACTGTTCCCCTACATCCTTGGCTATCTTGGCCCGAGCACTTGCTGAATCCTTTTCAGTCTTCTGTAAATCATCCTCGAAATCACGTGCCTTCTGGGTAAGGTTGTAGATGAGTTTCTCATCCTTTCTACTCTTTCCCGGGTTGTCAATTGCTATTTTCATTTTCCGGATCTGTGCTGTGAGAGCTTCATTTTCTTGGATCAATCTTCTTTTCTCACCTTCGGCTTCCTGAGCCCGGAGATCATTGTTGAATTCCATGTTTCTCAGCTTTTCTTTCAAGGCATGAATCTCAACTTGATAAACTTTTTCCTTTTCTCCCCATGCTAATCTTTCTTGGATTTTGTCTTCAAAATCTTGAACATGAGGTCTTTTGGTGGGTCTTTCAGGTTCGGGTTCCGGCTCAGTGTTCACACATGACATCTTCTCAAACCAAGCAGCATAGTGTCGATCCACTTCTCCTTTTGCGATATCTGGTACGTGGGTGCTATTTTGAAGATACCGGCAGTCATTCCAATCATGTTGAACTAAAGCTTCGGGCAGTGCGTCTTCCAGGTGAAATTCTATAACTTGAGTACTTCGATCTTCATCTTTGGGCACAATTTGATACTGTCCCAATTGTCTCGAGACCCTCTGTGGTGCATACGGTTAGAATACTTTTCATACCCATTATCCTTAAGTAGACCTTAGCAGCAGTCATGTATATGGCTTCTGTCTTCGGGAGCCATCCGATGAACCACTCAATTTGACTTGCTTTAAGAGTTTTCAACAGAGACACCCGTACTTAAAACCCCTCTGGCACGTTGTAATCCTTTACCATCGCTTCATAACTGGTGATCAAATCATTTGGGCTCGAACCATAACTCATGAATCTGGGATGGTGGCGAAGGTGCTCGATCATCCACATTTGTAGGAGGATATTGCAACCTTCGAAGAACCGAGCACCAGCTTTGCATAAAGTCAACACATGGTAGATATCCGCCAGTACCAACGGGGCAAGTGTATGATTTTTCATGGAGGTGAGGATTTGTGCAATTCTAGCCATACGAATATCCATTGTCCCTTTCTCATTTGAAAAAACCATTACCCCAAGAATGCCACAATAAATGCGAACCGACGATGAAGTCTACAAAGACCCTTATCTTGTTTGTTTCTCAACCCATTTTCATGTGTCTCAAAACCAGAAGAATGCCCAAACCTGAAGTATAAGAAATGGAAATAACAACACCCATTGCTTACGCGATTTTTACTTGTCTGTTTGCTGATATTCAGGAGGTAAAAAAACTTGTGAACCGACAGAGCCCTTGGAAATATAAGTTGTTTCTTTCTCAGATCTCGTCCAAACTCAATGAACCCGGCTATCTCCTCCAAAGTAGGGATAATCTCAAAGTCTGAGAAGCGAAAAACATTACGAGCGTGGTCCTAGAAAGTTATCATAGCCTTGATCAAAGCATCCCGTGGTTTCATATCTCAAATGTCTATATGAGCGCCCAACTATTGTCTTACCCATTACTGACCATATTGATCCTAATCATTCCACCACATGCACAAATGTACCTGAGCCTGCTCCCTGACCACTTCTGATGGGTCCTGAATAATATTCATTCCTTCCCGTAGAAAGGTGGGGTTAGGATTGACTCTAACAACCATTTTCTTTGAAAACAAGTTTCTAATTTTGTGATTCCCTCCTTGACATGCCAATTTTAGCCAAATGGCTATCTTTACAAAATATGGCCCTTTCCCGTTCCCGTATGAATTTTGAGGCCGAGGAGGCTTATTTTGTGACACTTCTGAACTTTATCCATTCTTTACGAAGATAGCCCTTCGATAACGAGAGAATATTCTAAGGCTTCTTGGTAAGAACGGATCAAAACACTACCGACACTGAATCGACTTATTTTCTCTTCTTTTGTTTTTTTCTCTATTTTTCAGAAATGAGGCCGAACCATATGTAGGTTGCCTACGTATCCTATATCTGATTGGAATCAGACCCGCATAGTTCGCCAAATACAACAGCTTTTTGAAACAAGACTCTCTTTTTTCAATTCATTGGCAAATAAACAAACTAATTTTGAACACAAAACTCTTTTTTTTCATTAGCAAACAGACAAACCATTTTTGAAAACCAAACACTTTTTTTGCCTTTCTCATTGACAACAAGTTATTTTTTGAAAACAAAACATTTGTTCTCTTTTCATTGGCAAATAGAATAAGCTATTTTTGAAAACAAAACCTGTTTTTATTTTTATTGGCGAACTAACTCTTTTTCCTTTTATTCTATCTTTTTTTTTATTTAAAAATTTACCCTTTTTTTTACAAACAATCGGCAGAGTTTCGAGGTATTTTCAAGCATTGGATTTTCTTTAGAACCGAGTTTGCTCATTTCCTACATCGTTCTTGGTCTTTTTCTCTCTCTTATCCCCTTTTCTTGTTTTCCTCTGATTTTTCCTCAATCTTTTTTTGGCCGGTCAGCATTCAAGTCAAAACAAATGAATGTTCACATAGCACATTGGATGCATCATGATGGTCTGTTATTTTGGGTACACCTGTCCTAGACGAACCCAAATTCTGTGTTGAGTCCCCTAAGTCAAAATGCACGGGATGCAAACAAGCGCTCCTACTAGGGATCCAGCATGAGGTTGTGTTATTCTAAGTTTAAATCCTGGGGTTTTGATCTAGACATGGGGTACCCGAGCGGACAACTAAGGCCGAGGAGGGGGCGACGTATCGGGAGCACTAAAGTCTGCCCGGTCTTGTTGCTTGCCCAGCCTCGCTCTTTGGTATAATTTCTACAGAAAAAGCGGGCTACGCGAACATATGCACCATTTTCAGAAGACCCAGAGGGGCGGTGTTAGGAGACAATTCTACGCAATTCAACAAAATTAAGGAGGTAAACATATAGCATTTTAGCACAAAGGTTCAGAAGAATACAATACTATCAACAATAAATAAGCCAAGTAAAAATCATAAAACAAGCTCGAATTCTTGAACCCTGAACCAGAGATTCTGGGTTCCTTCCCCACCAGAGTCACCAGAGCTATCACACCTCCTCTTTCCTTACTACACCCCATGAAGAGGTATAATAAATAGAGAGTCATTTTCTAATTTAAAGTGACAATCGAAACGAGATTTATTTTATTAAAAATTAGAGTCAGCACTTGGGAGATTTATGGTGTCCCAAGTCACCGGTTGAAATCCCGAATCGAGGAAAAGAATGAATATGTTATTACAGTCTACGAATTAGAAATCCAGGTAAGGAATTATGTTAACCCGGGAGAAGGTGTTAGGCACTCCCGAGTTCCGTGGTTCTAGCATGGTCACTTTGATCATACTCGGCTTATAAAATTATTTTAATTACTGATTTTAGAACCTATGTGCTTTTGCTTCTTCCCACTTTTAATTTAGAAAATTATCTTAAAATGGGTTATGCGCACGTATACCTGCCTGTTTGGCGCGTAAAAAATCATTTCACACGAATGTGTCCACAATTGATAAAGCTTAATTATTATTAAGAGTGTTTGGACCGAAGTTGCACGAACGCATACTATGGTTTCGTTTTAGAAATGTAGTTATGTTACGCGAACGTATACGCAACCACACTTGGTATTTTTAAAATGGCCGTAAAGGATATTCTACGAAATATTATTTTTATCTATCCTACGAAATTACTAAAAGGCCATATGTGATTTTAATGAGCTCAAAATAATCAAAAGCGTGTAACCTATTTTATTATTAAGAAAAGATTGAGCGAAGTTGCGCGAACACATACTTCGAATTAATTTAGAAAATTATGGTCATGTTACACGAACGTATACGCAACAACAATCGTATTTTAAACGGCCCTAAAGGCTTACTACGAATATTGGTCATTTTTAATATCTAAGTTATGAAATTAACCGGAGGGCCATACAATTGTTATTTGGTCCGGCATGGCGCACCTCCAATTTATTTTAATTAAAGCATCTCTATACTAAATCGTGAGGGCCATGAACTATTTGTGTTATGCAACATGGCCCGCCTTCATCGACTAAAAAGAATTCAATTATCTAGGTGTTAAAGAGTTAAGATCATGCTAAGGTTCAAGTTAACGGAATATAACAAAGCATATGATTTGAAATCATCATCCAGGCCCAACGTGAGGCCTAACATCCCACAATCACAAGGCATTCAGAATTACATCTTTTAGCTATAATTCATCGGGGCCCAAAAGAAGGCCCAAAATAAGACTAATGGGCTTCAGCAATCGATGGAGAGGGGGCCTCTTTCAGGATCTGAAATTGCCACAAACTAGGCTTGATATCGAGCCATTGCCACGACACAATCACCATATAAACAAGGGATTAACTAATCCCAACACCCATGATATTCGTTTAATTTCTGAACTTAATCATTTCATGAAAAGAGTGGATAAATAACATTTGAAAGCTCAAACCTTAGATAATCTACCTATAACTAAGTTTGACTCCGTAAGACTAATTTCAAATAATTTCAAAGATAGTCCCAACCTCAAACTAGTGTGAATTCATCGTTCAGGTATTAAACCAGACTTGAAATGAAGATTTTCTAAAGATTGGAACCAAAACTAGACAATTTCAGTCAGTCTAAGGGCAAATCACAGTCCCTAATTAACATACTCGAAGGTCCAACCGTTTTAAACCCAATTACAACCCTATTAGCTCAATTTTGGACGTCAAAACAAAATGGATTGCACGAAAACTATAGTGGAAGAACCAAATTCAGTGTTTAGACGAATAACAAAGAATGTGACCTTTACTAGCATTTATAACTTGAAGTCTAGTTAAACAAAATGGACATAGTAGAAGAAACAGAAGGGTCAGCTTCAAAGGATATCTTCATTTAACATGAGCCTCAAATCCATTACATGTTCAACATTCAAACTTTGATCATGAGCTATGGAAATTACATGGAATTGAAATAAAAGAGGAAGAGAGAACGAGCTATCAACAAGGTTAATCAGCAGAAAATTAACACCAGCAACAAAAGATTTGGATAAAAAATGCTTGAGAATATCACTTGAAAATAATTTTTGAACCCAAATGACTCCACACAGGGTTCAGACTTAAATTCCAACCAAAAATGAATCCAAACTCGAATATCACACACACTTCAACTCATTTTTCTCTTAATTACTCAAAGATTCAAAGATTTTATGGAACAATAGTATTTTTATGCTAAAATTGGATGAAACAATGTTACTTTTTACGGACTCTTGCTTCTGTTTTTTTAGCTCTTTAACCTCTTAGAATAGCAGCTTTTTTTCTGTATTTTTTTCTATAGCCCCTCATGCAAAGCAAGTATAATGCCCTTTTATACACAAACACTAGGGCAGCCTTGTAGATTTTTAGTTTGCCCTCTTGTCCCCTTTCTCATTTTATTTTTAGCTTAACGACACCCCTTTTTACTGACTTTCTACCCAAGTAATACTACAAAGAACCAGAAATTGAAGTTAACACCCCATACTAGAAGCTTCTAGGGGTTTCTAAATCAGTTATTGGAAGATTTCCTAAATGAAATACCTAAACTACCCTCCCACCCATTCTTAAATTACCAACCATAGTTGAACCGACCCCTAACCCTGCTACCCTAGTCAAGAACTAACCATTGTTAAGCAAAGGTCTAACCAAATAATTCTTTTAATTTAAAAAATCCAAAACAACCTTCTTTAAACCTTGAATTAACTAAGAAAAATATAATTAAACGCTACTCAATGATTAATAAACACACTTGAACTGATGGAAAAACAATCACAGACTTAAAAAAAAAAGAAAAGAAAACCTAAAGTATTAATTGTGGATTATCAGAAGAAGCTATGCATATACTAATTTTAACAAACTGAAGATTAAACAAAATAAGAACAGAGAAACTTACATTATAGAAGGTTGAACCACACAGGACTCCGATTGAAGCCCAGAATGATGTGAACATTTGTTCGTCTCCAAGAACAAATGAGCACATTATTTCGTGCCTTGAATCAATCTTGGGCCTAAGGAAACTAAGCAAACTTGACCAATTGAACTTATAGGGTTCTGCCCTTTTTAATATTGAAATTTGAGGTGTTGGAGAGATATTCGAGAAAAGACAGGCAGGGATTTAAGAAGAGGGAAGTTAGGAGAATCCATGGTGTTATTTTGAAGTGGTTTGAGAGGTGGCGCCGCCGTGCAGGGCGGTGGCGGCGCTAGAGTTTGAATTACTCGAGGTGTTTGGGTGATATTTGAAAGAAACCAATGTCGGATATAGAACGGGGAGGTGAAGGAGAAGGGTGGTACAATTTTCAGGGTCACTGGACAACTGCCGCCGGTGGAGGCTATTTCCAGCGGGTGGCGGGCGACGGAAGACGGAAGGGTTATGGTTTGTGAGGGGTGAGGTTAAGGAGAGACGAGGGGGGGAGGGGAGGTAGGGAGTGCCTTTCAGACACTCTTATATCTAGTCATCCCCACTTGAGAGCTGTTAAATTTAGTTACCTTGACGACCAGGATTAAATGTCGTAAAAACAACGTCTTTTTGGCGTCTCTGAACCGAACTGGGTCAAGGAGTTTTTGGGCCTGGCTTGGGGAAATTTCTGGGCGGTTGGGGATGGTTTGGGTTGGGAAAAATTGGGCTTGGGATTTAGACGAAAACAATGGCCCAGAATGGGTCCTTTGATGAAGAAGACCAATTCTTTTCCAATTCAATTTTTCCATTTTAATTAATTCCTAAAATTCAAATTAATTCATAATATTCAATTAAAAATCTAAATTAACTCCTAATACTCATCTAATCCTAAACTAATTAACAAAAAATAAATTCAAAAGAAACACTACTCAAAATCAAAATCATAATCGAAATTAAAAATGTGAATTGAGCTATCTTTGTTATTATTCCTTTTTTCCCTTTTTCCGCAAAATCCTAAATTGAATTATAAAACTAAATTAACAAAATACTAAACTACCATAATTAATTAATCTGCTCAAAATCAAGGTTAATACTAAAAGAACAAAAATATAAAATAAACTATTTCTTTCTTTTTTAAAATAACTAATTACTAACACAAAGTTGTATCCTAAATAGAAATGCATATTTTTGTATAATTTTATTAATTAAAATGCCTAGACAAGATGCAAACAATTAACAAAAATGCCACAAAATTAGAAAGATTAAAAATAATCAATAGAAATTATTTTGGTGGAATTTCTGTGAGTAATTCATATAGGGCAAAAATCACGTACTCACAAAAACAAATAATTTTTTTGTGATTTTCTTTCAATAAAACGATTAGAAAATGTAATTAGGCATTAAACTAAATTAAAAACCTAATAATGCAAGATGATGAAGGCTTAAATATTTTTGTTGGTTTCCATAAGTTAAAAAACAATACAACTTAAAATACGAACAATTCCAAACAAATGCCAAAAATCTTTAAAAAAAAGCTAAAAGTAAATAGGCTATTTTATTTACTAATTTTGTAGGAATATTTTGATAGGGTAAACAATACGTGCTCACAGAACTTGGAGCTACAAGTTCAAAAGTTAATGATATAGTCCTTAATTTAGAGTTACAAGCACAAAAATTAAAGACATGTAGTCCTTAGTCCTGAACTTCGAGTTCCAAGTTCAAAAGTTAAGGACATGTAATCCTAAACTTAGACTTACAAGTTCATATATTAAGGACTGCTAGTCCTTAACTTTCAGTAACAAGTTTATAAGTTAAGGACACTTGCTCCTAAACTTTATGAGCAGAAGGATATTTTCATCAGAATGGGTAAAAGTTTATTAAAGTAGTAGATAAAGACTAAAGACATTTTAAACAATAAGTTAAAAATAAATACATATCTTATTACTGACTAACTGTGCACATAATTCTAGGTTTTATTTTATTGAACGAAAGGCCTAGAAACTTCCAAAGTCACGGAGAAAGAAGATAATTTATTGATGATTTATCTCTTCCTATTTACAGTCGTCTCGTCTCTTTCCTTGTATAGTCTGTCAATCTCCAAGCGGGAACTGAGTTAGCTAGTGAGATGAGCTCACCTGGTCGATCTCGAGGAGGAGAAAAGGAACAAAGAACAAGGAGATGTGCTGGTCCAAGGCGGGGTCAAGAGATAAAAGAAAGGTTAACATTATTTTGTCATATTAATTTTAATAAACTAGTGACTATTTTTGCTTAGTATTAAAAATACTAGGTATAAAATAAATACCTATTTAAAAAGTGATTATGCCACACGATTTTTACCCATTAGTCTTCTAACAATGTCGGTCCAGGCCCATCTAATTTGTGACGCATGCCCAGACGTAAGCCCAAACAATTTCTAAGCCTAATCCGCAACTATATATATAGGAATTTCTCTTTCTTGTGTCTCTACAAGCCGCAGCTCAATTGCAGGAAGCTAGCCATGGGGAGAAGTAAGTCGCTTCGTCCTAATCCCTGTTTCTCGTTTTAAAGCTAATATGCATCTTCATATACATTACTGTAATTACTTTGAAGATCTTAAAAAATTGGCTCTTACACAAACTCTATTTCTGAATTGAGATTGATTTTTGTACAATGTTTAGCATTTAGATCATTTCTGAAACAGTGCTAGATAAATGGATATTTGTACCATGTTTTCTGCAAAATTAGTGGCCTTTAGGTCAATCGTTTTATTTATCCTTTTTTGTCCTGTACCCATTTTAGCACGTTTACTTTCAAAGCAATCTCTTTATTCCAATCCAATAAAGACTTGAGTTGCGATAAATTGAGAAATTGTGAAGGATGAATTTTTGTGTTTGTAGGGGAATTGTATGCTTGTGAAATGAAAGGATCAGTTTCTTATTTTCTTTTGTGTCAAAGAAATATCGTTTCTTACTGTGTGTGAATTGATTTTTATTTTTTGCACAATTACATAGTGAAATAGATGATGAATGACTTTGTAAGTTGAATTTGTTTTTATCAAAGAATAGGAACTTTATATTTGACTAGCCTTGATCGTTACTTAATTATTAATTGTGGATGGATATATGAAAAAGCTTATTCATAGCTCCTTGAGTCTTGGCATAGCTAGTTTCAGCATATATTATATCGTAATGCACTTTTTTAAAGTGCTATTATGAGTCTTTTCGTAACTCATTTATTTTAGGGTGCTCTGACTAATGGTTTGGATTCTTTTGTGCAGGACCTGCAAGATGTTACCGCCAGATCAAGAACAAGCCTTACCCAAAATCACGGTTTTGCCGTGGTGTCCCCGATCCAAAGATCAGGATCTATGATGTGGGCATGAAGAAAAAGGGTGTTGATGAGTTTCCTTTCTGTGTACATTTGGTCAGTTGGGAGAAGGAGAATGTCTCTAGCGAGGCACTTGAAGCTGCCCGTATTGCTTGCAATAAGTACATGACCAAGTCTGCTGGGAAGGATGCCTTCCACCTTAGGGTCAGGGTTCATCCGTTTCATGTTTTGCGTATTAACAAGATGTTGTCATGTGCTGGAGCTGATAGGCTCCAAACTGGCATGAGGGGAGCTTTTGGTAAGCCACAGGGTGTTTGTGCTCGTGTTGCAATTGGTCAGGTTCTTCTCTCTGTTCGTTGCAAAGATGGAAACAGTAACCATGCACAAGAGGCTCTGCGCCGTGCAAAGTTTAAGTTCCCTGGCCGACAAAAGATCATCGTCAGCAGAAAGTGGTATGTATTTTATCTGGAGGTTCACTTTTTTTTTAGATGTTTCTGCATTTTGTTTGAGAACTTTGTACTTTTGCCATTCTAAGGATTATTCTGTTATTTACTATTGGCGTATAAGATCGTACTATATTTCACTTGCTTAGTTATTAAGTTCAGGGAGATTCATTCTGAGTAGATATCCTGCAGTAAATTACACAAATTTCTGTCTTTCAATGCCAAGTCTGTCTAAATTGGAAGTTTTTGTGTTTTTTTTTCTCTTGAGATGAGCTATGTGGGGCTGTTTTTCATCATTTGACTTGTAAAGTTCCATGATATCTTGGTCTTTTGTTGTCTCATTATAATCCTCAATTTCTTAGTCCAAAACTTAGTACTATTCGAGTGTTAAAGCAATCTATTTTACCTTCCTGTTGAAAGTAGATGATTGAACATGGTCGGTATTGGTTGTTTTAGATGCTCAGTTGGAAAATTTATGCTTGAACCTCACCTGTGCTATCTCTGATTCTCAGGGGGTTCACTAAGTTTAGCCGTACCGATTATCTGAAATACAAGTCAGAGAACCGTATTGTCCCAGATGGTGTCAATGCAAAGGTTTGTTCTCTTCTTAACCTTTTTTTATTAAGAAAGAATTATTTTTGTTTTGTTCATCTATAGATCCTTTTGCCAGCGGTAATTTGCTTGTTTGAACTTATTTCTTTTGTTTTGTTTTTTGCAGCTTCTTGGCTGCCATGGTAGACTTGCTGCACGTCAACCTGGAAGGGCCTTTCTAGAAGCTGTTTAGCAAATTGAAGTGGCATAATCCTACAAATAGCACATTTAGTTTTCTACTTCTGTTGATTGAAAATTTGTGACTTGAACTTCTGTCTATGCACGAACCTTATCAGTATCCAATTGAACAATTTCAATTATATTCTGTCTTTGAACTGTCTTTTACTACTAGGAGCTTATATGTTTGTCGAACTGATACCTCTCAATGCAAACTGCGTAAGAACACTTTCTTATCTGCCTCTTCAACTAATTAAATCTAATGACTTTAATATTTGCCAATGAAAATTGAAAAGTGGCCTGTTTATGTTTGTTTCCAAAGAATTGGTTTCGTTCAATCTGTCCGTAAAGATGCTTTTTACAGTTGCTAAGAAAAATGCATTAAGCCAAAAAGAGTAAAATTACTGACGAGAGTTATGCTGACTACTTGCCATATAACCTTTGGTTTTATTTTATGGAAGTCTCGGTGAAGTGGTAGCGTAACAGCTAATATGTTCAAAAATGAAAGAACACATCTGAAGAAATGGCCAACGACTAGCTAGAAAACTCGAAACTTGCGTTGAAGTTCTGTCCTTTAGCAAACAGTGCGTAGTCCAATAGCTAGTGTATTTTATCCATTGCAAATTTCAGTGCTAGGGTACAAAAAAAGTGAATGAACTCAAATTTTACGCCATCCCCTCCTTCCAAAATGCTATCCCAGATCGGTCAAACACAGCAAACATGGCCATACAATCAACAACCCAGTATAATTCCATTTAGTGGGTCTGGGGAGGGTAGTATGTACGCAGACCTTACCCCTACTCTTAGGTAAAGAAGCGGTTTCCAAATAGACCCCCGGCATCCTTCACTCCAAGAACTTCCCACCTTGCTCTTGGGGAAGACTCGAACTCACAACCTCTCGGTTGGGGTTGCTTACCATCAGAGCAACCCCTCTTATCTTAAAAAAACATGGCCATACAATGACAGAAGAAATTGGGTTCCGACTGCCGTTCAGTCTTCTTATTTTCTGGTAAACACCACACAACAGAGCACGCATTGGCCTAGTCATTTCATTCCATTGAAAGAAAAAGCATGCTGAGAGAAGATATAGCTTATGACCATCACTTCTCATACTTGGCCCATTAATGCTAAGATGAAAAGGCGACGCAGCACAACTGAATGAAGCATTTCTTTGATGGGATGTAATAGCAAACATATGAGAGGATTTATGAACTCTTTTCAAACTCCAAACTCAGTACAAGATTCAGAATACACAAACGTTTCAAAAAGACCATAAAGCAACTAGAGGCATTCAATAGGCCATAAAATAAATATCCTCAAAATGATGGTAGAAGTTCTATAACATGACTTATTTCCTGTTCAAAACAGAGATAGGAATTGAGGGCCTCCCCATACAAATGACGAACAGAACTTTAGTATCTGTGTTCTAACTTCTCCTTCTCCTTGAAATGCTGCACGTACCTGCATGCATAAAGAAACACCATGGCTATGAAGTATGAACTAAAGCAACCCCCCCCCCCCCCCCCCCGCCACACACACATATTTAAGGGGAAAGGGGAGAGGGAATCTGGCTCAAAAAGCTCAAGCCAAGAGAAGATAAAAACAATGACCAGAATCTCCTAACAACCTTCAACTGTCTAGTGTACCTAAGTCAATTTACTCTACGTCTGAATGTAGCTCAAATACTAATCCAGATTAAAATCTTATCCTCCCGATTAATTAAACCTTCAACTTTCACTTGCTTGAAGAGAACAAAGGGGACATGCAGTGCTGCAACAACTATAGAGGTATCAAATTAATAAGTCACACCATGAAGGTCTGGGAGCGGATGATCGAGGCAAGGGTGAGGGATATGACATCTATATCTGTGAACCAGTTCGGTTTCATGCCGGGTCGCTCCACTACAGAAGCTATCCACCTTGTCAGGCGGTTGGTGGAGCAGTTCAGGGATAAGAAGAAGGACCTGCACATGGTGCTTATCGACTTGGAGAAGGCGTATGACAAGGTCCCAAGGGAGGTGCTATGGAGGTGCTTGGAGGCGAAGAGCGTGCCAGAAGCCTCCATCAGAGTAATCAAGGACATGTACGATAGAGCTAAGACTAGGGTTAGGACGGTTGGTGGCAACTCGGACCATTTTTCAGTGGTTATGGGGCTCCATCAAGGATCGGCACTTAGCCCTCTCTTGTTTGCCTTGGTGATGGATGCTCTAACACGACATATTCAAGGGGATGTGCCTTGGTGTATGCTATTTGCTGATGACATAGTCTTGATAGACGAGACGAGGGTCGGTGTTATTGAGAGGTTAGAGGTATGGAGACAGACTCTCGAGTCTAAGGGTTTCAAAATAAGCAGATCTAAGACTGAATACCTGGAGTGCAAGTTTAGCGCCGAGCCGAGCGAATTAGGCATAGACGTGATGATTGGATCTCAGGTCATCGCCAAGAGGGACAGTGTCAGATATCTTGGGTCGGTGATGCAGGGGACAGAGAGATTGATGGGGACGTCACTCATCGTATAGGAGCAGGGTGGTCAAAGTGGAGGCTTGCATCAAGAGTCCTCTGTGACAAGGAAGTTCCACTGAAACTTAAGGGGAAATTTTATAGAGCTATGGTTAGACCTGCAATGTTGTATGGGGCGAAGTGCTGGCCAGTGAAGAACTCCCATGTTCAGAGAATGAAGGTTGCGGAGATGAGGATGCTCAGGTGGATGTGCGGGCTCACCAGGTTAGATAAGATTAAGAATAAAGTATTCGAGAGAAGGTGGGGGTGGCCCCGGTGGATGAGAAGATGCGAGAAGCGAGGCTGAGGTAATTCGGGCATGTGCGTAGAAGAAGTCCTGATGCCCCGGTGAGGAGTTGTGAGCGGCTGGCGATTGTTGGCGTTCGGCGAGGCAGAGGGAGGCCCCTAAGATGTATTGGGGAGAGGCGATTAGGCATGACATGGCTAGAATGCGGGTGTCCGAGGACATGACCCTTGACAGTAAAGTCTGGAGGTCTAGTATCAGGGTTGTAGGATAGGGGCTCGTAGGGGTTTTTTTTTTTTTGTGTACTCCTCACCCGGGGTTGGGCGAGGCTTGGTAGGGATATCCATAGAGGATTTGTGTTTTGGAGTGTGTCTCCCTTATGGTAGTTATTTATGGTAGTTACTGTATGATATTATTGCATGCTATTTTATTTATGGTTCTTATGTTTAGATAATTATTTACGCTATTTCTACTGGAGTTAATAATGCTCTTTTATTTTTTGTTGTTGTTTTTCCTTTCCTTCTCTGAGCCGAGGGTCGATTGGAAACAACCTCTCTGCCCTTTCGGGTAGGGGTAAGGCTCGTCTACATATTACCCTCCCCAGACCCCACTTTGTGGGACTATACTGGGTAGTTGTTGTTGTTGTTGTTGCTTGAAGACAAGAAAGTTGAACAAAATAAAGCAAATGGAGGAGGAACAAGTTAACGATATTTATTTTGACCATATAATGATTGTGAAGAAAATAAAAAGACTAAGATTATGTTTCAGTTAAAGAAGCATGATATGAGTAGACTAGTAGAGCTGTGAATTATTTACTACTATATACACTTTTGTGAAAGTATATGATTATCTAATTAGTGTGAATATTTTCTCAATTATTATATTTTAGCTAATCAAACTAACTTCATCTATATCATCACATTTTACTCTTATAAAAAAATATTATATTACTGCATATAACTCTTTTCTAATAAAAAATAATTTGAGATCAAACTGATGCTTAAGCTTGTATGCTTTACCAAGGCAACCTCTTTTCTACTCAAAGAACCAATGTGTAACACTTCCTCACCATCCCAGCCAAAAGAAGAAAGAAAAGAACAAAACTTCAGACAGCATGAATGATGCACAAACCTTATTAACCTTGCATTTTCAATCTGTAATTAGGCTTGAAAGCCCACTGTTCTCAGCTTAAGAAATTAAATATTTATAGAAGCAAATGTTTCCAACAAGTTTAAATTGCCATTGCACAGTTGCCTTTCATCTAAATAAATGAGCAGAAGATTCACAGTCCGTGAAGGCTACACATATCTCATTGGTCGTCTACACAGCTACCTCCAAACACTCTGATAAGCCGAGAGATGTGTTTGGCAATCATGGTCTTATGGCTATTCTAACAGCTCTCTACTGATCATATGTTATATTCCAACCAAAGCCTGAGGAATTAAGTTCCCATTTTAAGTGATTCTTCCCATCTGCCTAAGTCGGATTCAAGGTATCCTGTGGAATAGCAACTAAGTTCCCATTCTAGATGATTTCTTTCCATCTACCTAAGCTGGATAACAGGTATCCAGTAGAATAGTCGAGGTGAGCACAATCTGAGGCACGGACACCACAGTCATTAAACCAAAAACTAAGCTCCTATTCTATGCTACAGTCTTCGGTTGGACTTGCTATACATTTCAGTCGTGTTATCCTTAAAACATATCCAAAAATATATATTAAGCAGGCAAAAATAACTAAATGCTAGCAAAATGATCCATAGCTTATTATTGCATATCATAATTAAAATGGACCTGAGGATATAAATGATTCAAATAGCCGATTAATTGAGAATTAAAAGCACAGTTAATTGATATTATTTATTTATTGGAATACTTACGAGTAAGTGCCGACAAGAGGAGCGAGCAAGAGAGTAGCGCTGATCCAATTCTCAGACACTTTGTGATGGATTTTACCCGGAAGATCCTTCCATAAACCTGGCATTACTTTCTGTTGAAATGGAGATAAAGCGTAAACAACTGCTTTCAGTTTAACTGGTTGTTTCCCCATCCTAGCTTAGCTGAATTTTAATGGTGATTTCTCCGATCGATTGATTGGATAAAAACACTAGGGCTTGAGATTGGGGAAGAATGATATTGGCATTTGGTAGATGGATGAGGAAATTTCTTCTCCCAGAAAATTCGTTTGGGCTTCTTTCTGGGCTCAACAAGTTTGGCCCAGCCCATCTTGAATCACTTAGTTTTCTGGCTAAGTGCACAGATAGCTATTCATGTTATTTATAGATTAGCCAGTATTTATTTTGTCCAGAAATTTTAAATTAGAAATCATAACTTTAGGACAATTTACGATATTTTTGTCCTACAAAATTAAATTAAAAAACTAAAATTCACATTATGTCTAATTTCTAAATAGAAGCCTTTCAAAGTGGCTACATGATGCGATTTCTACTAATTTTTTGTCGAAAGAAAATAATGAGAGTATATTCATAATGAATAATTTTACGAAATTAATACATATACTATCCGATTGTAACAATTTATTACTCTATTATTTACTCAATTTTCAAAATATCATGTAGATTTGCTAAAAGAAATTATTTGTTTGTAAAAATCAAGTTAACCTGGTTTAATATATAACATTCTCCTCCTCCTAAAAATAGTACACACTTTTAATGCACAAAAGTTAAACTCTTATAAAATACACCTAATGCAGCATTATTTAGGAATAATTTTCAACTTTTTCAAAAATTTAAGTGTTTTAACTTTTTTAATTTTGATTTTTTTTTGTAGAGATGAGAATAGTTTCTTCGGTTAAGGGTCAAATATATCCTTGTACTATTAAAAATAGGTCATATTTATCCTCCGTTTGAATTCTTTATCAAATATATCCCCACCGTTATACATTAGGGCCATATATATCCCTCAGCCGTTAAAACACTCTGCCATATATTTAAATTACGGTTAAGGGTCAAATATATCCTTATACTATTAAAAATAGACTATATTTATCCTCCGTTTGAATTTTTTATCAAATATGTCCCCACCGTTATATTTTTATCAAAACACCCTCCCATATATTTTTAGTAGCACGTGGCATCTTATGATTGGACTAGACGACCCGCCCCACTCCTTTAATTAAACCCGCCCCACCCAATGAAATTTAGTCTTCTTCTCCGTTCAATCCCTTCAATATGCTTATGCTTCTGTAAAATGCATGCTTCTTTGCTATTTGATGAAAAAGTTTTTTGAGGGTGCCTTAAAAAGTAGGGAGTGATAACAATCCTATGCCATAAATATGAGATGGACCGAAAAAAAAGAAGAAATTGAGTATGTTATTTACTAAATGGGTAGTTTTTGTGTCTGGTTCATTGCATAACTTATGTAGTAGAACACCATATTGATTTCTAAACTATTATCCATTTGAATGCTTATCGGATACTAGTACTACTATTGCTATTCTATTTTTTTCCTTTATAATTCATGTACTTGCAGCTATACGATATGCGAGAAATTTAGTAAGTCTAGAAGCCAAAAACTTAACAGACCGCAACTCTACATGAAGATGCCAATTTGAAAAAAGAAAAGTACAAAATAAAAGAAAGCTAGCACAGAAAAATAGTTTCACACTTTCATCTGCAGCTTCATGGGTTGGGAGTGAGATTCACCAGATATCATTAGAAGAATAATAATTATGTTTTCAATATAGAAAGAGTACTCTCATGGCGTTAAAGAGTGACCGCGCAACATTCAAAAAGTGGACATTTTATTCATTGATGCATGTAACTAATATCCAACAATTAGCATACATTTTCGTCTTATCCGATTTTGAGGGTCATTTTCATGAGCCAATTTATATAGCTATAATTTTATATAAAAATAGAGTTTTAGCCTTTGTATTATTGGGCACATGCTAACATGGGCCATCACTACCTAGTATTGAAGGGATTGAACGGAGAAGAAGACTAAATTTCATTGGGTCGGGGCGGGTTTAATTAAAGGAGTGGGGCGGGTCGTCTAGTCCAATCATAAGATGCCACGTGCTACTAAAAATATATGGGAGGGTGTTTTGATAAAAATATAACGGTGGGGACATATTTGATAAAAAATTCAAACGGAGGATAAATATGGCCTATTTTTAATAGTATAAGGATATATTTGACCCTTAACCGTAATTTAAATATACGGGAGAGTGTATTAACGGCTGAGGGATATATATGGCCCTAATGTACAACGATGGGGACATATTTGATAACGAATTCAAACGGAGGATAAATATGGCCTATTTTTAATAGTACAAGGATATATTTGACCCTTAACCGTAGTTTCTTTAAATAAAAAGAGATAGCACGATCCTGCATTTGCATTCGAGAAGTGTTTTGTAAGCAACCTAACCTAACACAAGCATCACTGGCTCGAACCCGTGACCTCTAGATCACATGAAGACAACTTTAAGACGGGAATAGTTTCTTGAGGTTGATTAAATATTCACTACTACTGGTTAAATCTAAATCAAACTAATGTCATCTTCAGAAGGGGAGCAATAATGGAGTGGACTGTAGCTTCTGCAGTTATAGAATAACATGGTCTTAAATCCATATCATAGGATTTACATTGAGCAATCTATATTTTAATAGAGGATGTAATAAGTCATAAATTACAAATCCAAAAAGGAAAGGAGAAAAAGAAAAGAAACCACCTTTGTCAACTAGCTTTGTCAATAACAAACAAATCAAATAATCATTCTACATTAACAACAAACAACTACAGTCAAGAAATCAGTTTGATGTTGTCTCCAGTCTGCTGCATCTCTTTGTCACATACTATTTTCATCACGTTAAAGGCACATAACTTAGCTGCATTTAGGTCTGAAGTCGCCAAGCCGCTATGCAAATGCACCATCACAAACAGCTATGCGTTAGTCCCAAGCGTACAAATGCACCACGAATTGGAAAAAAACTTAGCATCCATCACCAACCAGTTTTGGCTCGTTTCATCCCGCTTGAATTAAAAGGAGATACAATACCCCTTTGTTGGGGACTCTCTTCTCTAAAATTGTTATTCAGCACAGCAAGTTCTCTAAGCTGTTGTCTTTTATACAAGTCCTGCGACTCGTCCTGCAATTCCCGGCCAATGAACATAAAAATTAGCAATATATTCCCTGAAATTCTAACACTAATTTTCTGACATACATTTTTAAACTACTGTACCATATATTTTCAACTCTCTTAGTAGATCATCATGCTGACTCGAAGTAAGATGACGTAGAGGCAGGGGCCGATCCTTAGTAGGTGTGGGTTCCCGGGAACTCAGTAGTTTTTGCACATACCATGTATATGTATTAAAAAATCCACTAAAATCCATAAATATTTGGTTTTGAACACAGTTACTTATTGTATATTTACTTGAGGTCGCGCTAGGAACTCATAAGCTTCAAATCCTGGATCCGCCTCTGCGTAAAGGGAGTAGTTACATTAAACCTTTCTCCTATGCAGTTTTAGTTCTAAGAGTAATTAGGTAGTAGGTCACCATCTTAAGAAACTTAAGCAGGTCATAAGAGATCTTTTGTTTCATTCAGCATGTCCGCCCCCTCCATTTTTCTTTTGTAAAGTAACTCCTGATAGTTGAACAGTTAAGTAATCGTCTCAGATTATTTCTTGAAGAGCAAAATATATCACACGTATGTCAACTCTTTCAATCTGTTCAGTTCAATATTCATGATAAAATACCACACAAGTACAACGACTGTTTTGTCTGCAATTGCTAATCGGTGTATATGTCAGAGTGAGAAGGTGCTTACCACAGGTCTGAGCAACTCTTCAATAATTTGACTAGCTTGTTTCAACCGTGCGTCAACTATATTGATGGGTAATTCTGCTTCAAGTAGAACATGCAGTGCCTCATTGAGGTGCTCATAACCTGGAAGGCCTCTCAAACTCTCCTCCTTCAATAATATAAGACGGACACAAGCATAAGTAATATAAGAAAATAATTGGGCGAAAAGCAGAACTGTGAAGAAAAAGTCAAAGGGCCTTACTTTTTCGGGGTCTTTTATTGAACCCTGTCCTCGTATAAATACGCGACATCCAGTAGACGCTTCCACCCGCTTCAGAGAATTACCTCGAGGTCCTAAAAGCCGTCCAACAAAGTTGAACTGTGCCATGAGAAATATATGATTTAGTCTACTGCTCAATAAATTTGGCAAAATATCAAAATCCCCTTAAAAGCTACTTAATTATGTCGAGTTATTCACATAATTATTGGTACAAACACCATCACTTAGGGTTGAAATTGACATTTTGAGTATTATTATGTGGAGTTTGATGTGAAAATGTACTGCATCATTATATATTACAACAGATAATGCGACCTATCAATTCAAAGGTAAATCCAAACTAGATCCATGAAGAATAGATGGCAAAAACACTATCAACAGTCCATGACTTCAGCTTACATTTGGATATCTGTCGACTGGTATATCCAAACGCAATATCCGCTTCACTAGAAATGAACTTGGACTTCCTGGTGAAGTTTGCCAGTCGATGGGCCTTCCCTGTGGTACACCTAATCTTTGCTGCAAAACGAATTTCAGGGATATCAATACAACCAGCAAAGCAGTAGGAGTACAAGCAGCAATGCCACATAAGCCAAAGAAACGCCACGGGGTGGTGGTGGTAGTGGATGGGGCAAGTGAGCTCCCATTTCCTGGAGCATGTAACTGAAGTGGAAAGGCTTGAAAGTGCAGAGCGTTCATTACTGAAAGTGTATGTAGATTATTAACTCCACGACACAATTTACTATGACATTCAAACTTCATGAACCAAAAAAGTAGCGACATAAAGAAAAGACTGACCAAGCCCTTTCAAAAGTCCTTTGCATGTTTTGAGAACTAAGGAAATGGACTTAACTAAGCGTTATCCAGTAAAGAGAAATGGAAAGGTAACGGGGTCGGAGGACAGAGTTATACCAATTGATGGCATGGTAGTATAATTACCGAACCTAAGGTGCAAGTTGCTTTTCCTGTTGTCAAATAAAGGTCTTAGAAATGAAACTGACAAAATAACAACATACTTCGATGATACGAGTAAACTATAATAGGGTGAAATTGACTCAAGCTTCTCAAACAAACCAAAGAACTTTTCTAGCAGCTGCAGCGAAGAAAAGGATTAAAAGTTAAAGCAATTGTTTTAGTTCAACTTAGAGAGAGGACATTTCAAAAGTTAGTTCTCCAGAAATGGATTTCTGCTAGCTGTATAGCTTCCACATTGATAGTCTACAAACTCGTAAAATGAGGCTTCTTTAAATATAAAATTTATGAAGCAGCATCCACAGACCGGACAGCAGTTTGTAATATGTGGTTGCATCCACCACTTTATACTAATTCTTTCAGTGAGTTAGTAATTTTCAAAAGCACTTAATACTAAGTGTTCTGTTACAATATCTAAGCTCGCAACATATTGTAGACTGAAGTGAAGTCCTTCATTTGGAGGTAATTTCAAGACTATAATCATGCTAGGGATTATAATCAATTTCTCATTTCAATATTTGGTTAAACTGATTCTAAGTCGTAACAAGAGGATGCCATACATTTCAACTTACTACGATACCCATCACACCATGTTAGTGTTTCCATTAGCATAGAAACCATGAACTAGCACCTATCGTCAGAACACATAAGACATGTAATAGGCAGCATTACAGAATTAATGAAAAGAAAATTTGAAAATTGTGCCTAAAGAAGAGATAAGTATAAGCTGACCTCTTGAAAGGCATTCCATCCATTCCCATTCCATCCACCTAAACCTTTTCCTCCGACATGTTGCATCATGTCGAATGAAGATACAGGGCTAGGGCTTCCACGTTGTAGTCTGTCATAGTCGCTAAGTACTTGGTTGGGAATCATTCCAGAAAGTCTTAGTATTTCTGTCAAAGAGATTGAAACTAAAATTCAAGAACTTCCCATTTGAGAATCACTAAAGCTATTAAGCAGAATATACATCAACTTACCAAGGAGACTAACCTCATACATATTATCTGCTACAAACATTTCTTTGAAGAAAAACTAGGTTACATCCTAACCTGTAATCCACCTCTTGCAAAATGCCGCTGGACTAAAGTTTATGTGGAATACACATTTGTCAGTCGATATAATAAGTTTATCATTACATAATGGACATTACTTGATCCTTCTTAATTTATTCCTGTGATGATACTGTTTGAGTAAACAAAATCTTGCTTTGAAGCATTAGTAATTCTGAAGACTCTAACTACCGTCTCTCTGTGACAAGCCATATACATTACATCTAAAACTTACTAAAATCACATCTCATTTATTTCCTTTGTCTTTTCACATACGACAAATTGCGTCTTTGGCTTACTCTTTGAGCTAAAAGCATACTACAACCTAGTAGATTTGATCAAATTGGCCTATCTACAACTTTTTTATGAATGTTTTCCAGTCATAAACATGTGTTGAAAAAACAGCAGAAAATTTCTTAAAAGATTAGTGTATAGATTGACTTCAACCCATGATTAAGAGCACTGGTAGTTTAACAAACAGAGAAACTAATATTCAGCTTACACAGAAATGCACAACAGCACAAGCAACAAATACATATTAACAGCAGAATGTAGCAAGTACTGGTGGAATTGATCGAGGTGCGTGCAAGCAGCCCAAACACGACAGTTGTTAAAAAAACATATTAACAGCAGTAAATAAAATATCAAGAAACAAACCAACCTTGATTTAAGAGTCTACTACATATTGGAAGAACTTGAGTAAAGGGTCCAAGCTTCTGTCTTTCTGCTAACAGCTCTGTCATGTACTGACTACACAAAATTAAAAACACCAACAACAAAAAAAAACAATATAATTTGCTAAAGAATCAATCTTGCATAAAGTTTTCAACTTTAAGTTTCAAAAAAGAAAAAAAAACAAAGATTTGTCCTTTACCTATCAACATCTTGGTTGGTTCTAATATGAGGAGAAACAGCTCTAGCAGGTGAGAAATTCAAGTTATGATTATACAAATTAGACATGAACTTCAATTAAAGAAAAGGGTCTGCAGTAAAACTTTGGACAGTTAAAAAGAAAAAGGGAAGAATAACAAGGGGTCAAGAAACAGCCAACAAAGAAAAGTGTTTTTTTTTTCTGGTTAATAAAAGAAAACAAAGGAAGAACTTTGAATCAGTGAAACCCTGGAAAACAGGGAAGAAATAAATAGTGACCTGTTTTTTTCTGTTTTGGAGTTGGAGGCTTAAATATAGGTGTGGGTCATGTAGTTGCCCCACGCTAGCAGCTAGCAGTTCTTTTTGTTCTTTGTTTTCACTACGTAAATAGAATACATAGGCTCTCTAAACTACAAGTAGTAAGCAAACGATAATAGAGGTCCGTTACATCAGGCTCCCGTTATATATAAAGTTATTGAATTATTATTTTTGTATTTCTGCAAAAAATTATTTTCATGATTCGAAATTCGTAACCTTCTAATCATAAAATTACAATTTTAAATGCGAAGCTAAAGTATGAGGAGCGGAGTTAGGGCAAACCATTAATTTTGATTCAAATCTTATATTTATCTTAAAAAATTTATTAAATATATATTTAAGCCGAAGCTCCGTTTTAGTAGCTAAACCATAATAAGTACTACAATAATATATAGATTATTAAATTATACTGACAATTTAAAAACGATGTACATTGTATATTAGCCGAAAAAACTTAACTTGCCATAAGTTCTTTATTTTTTATACGTATAAAATGAGAAAAAGAGGTGAAATGACTAGCTTAGTAATTTTATTTAATTTAAAGGAATTTATTCTTCAATTACAATAATGGTGTTGTTCTTATTAAGTTACTTTTGAATTTTGATACATTGGTTTATGTAAAATTTATTTTAATATTATATATTTATATATATATATATATATATAATTATATAATTTTAAACTTTATGTTCAATAAAATACCATTAGATAAACTCAAAAAGCACATCTAGGAATACAATGTTACTTAATGAATTACTATAAGCACAAGTACCAGAGGCCAGAGCCTAGCAGAAAGCATCTGCCAAACTTTTAGCAGTTCCATTACAAATGCAGAGCTACTAAAGTGAAAATTACTTACCAACCAATTGTCTTTTACAATAAATTTAATTACTGATAAAATTCTTGAGTCTCATGACTTCTCTTAATGGGCGCCAGTGTCTTTTTCTTATAAATACACATAGCCAATGAATTTTCCATTATTCTGAATGCTACTAAAGCATTATTTATAGACGGTTCGATATATTAAGCTCCCGTTTAATGTGGTGTTTGAGGAAGGGTCGAATCATAAGAATCTATTATACGCGATATTAATTATCCTAAATTTTTGCAAAATATTATTTTCACGGTTCAAATCCGTGATCTCCTAATCACATGATAAAAACTTTACCAATTATGCGCTCCCCTCCTATAATGGCCATTACTAGCTTTGCTTTCTAGAAAACCTTATTAAAAACTCTTCTACTGAAAACTGAGATATTAATATAATTATATGTAAAAGATAAGAGTGAGTTGCTCCAGTGGTAAGTACCAACTACTTTCAATCAAGAGATCGTAAATTTGAGTCATCCAAAAATAAGATGAGAAGTTTTAGGAGGGAAGGATACGTCCGGAACAACTTCTCGAGGTAAGGTCTGCGTACTCACTATCCTCCCTCCACTAATGGTCGGAGTAATAGTAGTATAATTATATGTAAAGACAACTAGTATTTGTCGGATTCGATGTTTGTACGTATCAAATCAGTAAATATTGACACTACAACAATAAATATAAAACATGTATTTTGTATATAAACTTTTATTACTTGATATCGGTTAAAGGCTATGTATTTTTACATTATTAGGTAACTATTTACGTTACTCGGTTGAATTTATTATAAATAGCGGTTGAAAAATAAAAAATAATCAGATTAATAACTGATAATTAAAAAATAGTCATAATTTTAAAAGTAGTTAAAATTTAATCATGTAAAGATAAAATCTGAAACTTTTAAAAATCCGAAAATATTCTAGCACAATATGTTGGAGTTCGATATTTTTAACATATAAGTTTCTTGCATATTGTGCTGGAGTTCCAACATAATATGCGAGAAGTTTATATGTAGGAGCTATATAATCCAACATATTTCGTGTGCTAAAGTCCCAACATAATATGCTAGAAGTTTATACGCAGAAGCTCCATAATCCCGTATATCATGCTAGAACTTTCCGTGTTTCGACAAAATAATGACTATTTTTAACGATTTTACAAATACTGATTATTTTTCAATTGTCAGTTCAAAAACTGATTAGCTCATGCTATTTTCATTAAATACCGTATGTAAGTAAGTTTTTTCCCTAATAATCATCTAGATTACAATAGGATTATGGTAAATAAAGGTAAAAACAATGATAAGAATAGAGTGGGGGAAAGATGGAATATTGTAATACTAGCATAGGATTCCAAGAAGGAGAGAGCATAGTACTTGAAAATTATATGACCATGCACGTTGTACAGAGACAACAATGTGTGGATCGCAATAAAGCTATTTCATTCAGAGCCTCCCACCTTCTTAAATTATTGATTTCATGTATTTCTTGGACAACCCTAATCTTCCTATATTATGTAATATATATATTCTTAATTTTAATAATAAGTGGTATTCGGGTTAGTTTGTACGCAAAGCGATGTCGAATTTTATACAAAAGATTTGAATAAATAACTTTAATTATCATATTTCAAGATAGTAAATAGTTTTAGTTTATTAATTTTATTGAGTAATACTACTTAATCATAATATTGTAATCATAGAGACTCTCAAATATTTGCAAAAAGAATATGCGTAAGTTGTAATTCAAACCTTAGACTTCTTAGAGCAAAATCAAGCACATAACTAACAAACAGAGATAATTGTGTCATGTGGTGTCATTTCTTCTTATTTATCTATTTTCCCACTATATTGATACATATATTTAGTATAAATTTCAGACCAAACGATATCGCGTGCCACCGATTAACTTAACGTGCATCCGCCCTGTTTGTTTGCGTCGCATATTTAATGACATACTTATTATCTCTCGTGGCTCACCAAAATTTAGATATAGGTCAAAAGATTACTTACTTATTTTCTCTTGGTTGTATTTGAACTTATTAAGTTATATCTCACATGATTTCATCTCCTGTTATAATATTCTCAGTTTACCTACCATCGTTACTTCCTATAAGTCCCCCATATTCCGTTTGTATTAATCCATATGTTTTATTTGTTTCGCAGATTACCTTGGAATTTAATCATGTTATTTTCATTCTATTTAAAATACGTAATCTTACACGGTACTGTATAAAAGTTTGTTAACACTAACTGCATCTCAAATATACATTTAAGTACTATTTATATCGTCATTTTTAAATATGTCTGTTTTTAGTATTATATTCTTAATTTATTTTGCCTAAAAAGGAGAACAAGGAAAGGATGTCGTAGAGTTAAGGTAATATAGATCTATATTTTTAAATGTAATTACATTATATGAGTTTTCTTGATCGGACTTCATGAGAGATTGACAGAGGAATGGGATCGATGAAATCTTACATTAATTATTGATCGTTTTTCTCTCCTGCACATTCGTGGTTGCAATTGTCTGACTGCTAGAGGGATTATATTTGCAACGAATTTAAATTATATACAGTGAAATAATTTTATAGTATTAGTATAATAACCTGCTCTAACAATATATATATATATATATATATATATATATATATATATATATATATATATATATATTTATTATTACCACACTGATTAAACTCGGAAACTAATTGCATTTACTAGCCAAAAGTATATAAATTATATATCTATATTATATGTATGTATATATAATATAAAGTATATTTTATTGACTATTATTTTTGAAAACGACGAAAAATATATATGTCTCAACTAAGGTGAGGATGAGCGACACTGATTCTAAAGGAAAAGAGGAAAGACGATATTCATTCTGTGCATATGTTTGAGTTTTGGAATATAAGTTTCACAATTAAACAGAATGCAAAAGAATTTGCTTTTTACATCCCTAATGCCCAAATTTTACTAGTATAGAAAAGAAGAAATGTTTGAGTTAACTTCTGGATTAAAGAGTCTTGTTTATTTCCTTCTTTTATTATTTCATATATAAAAAAAGAAAAGCATAAAAGACGGGATAGAACGTGTTTACGAGCTACAAGCCATAAATAGGGGTGACATACACAAATAACCATCAAAGTAGATGATCTTACATTTTTTTCCCACGTTTGTGTCCCATATGAAAATTTTTAAATTTAATAAATATTATCTCTCGCTTGCTCGGAGAACAATACTTTTATCTTTTGACCTTTAAGTTCTATCTATGGAATAACGGAGTTCAAAAATTAAAAATCTTCTAAAAGTATCATATTTTTGTAATTTTTTACATAAAAGATGAGATTTTTGCCTAGCTATACTATAATAAAAACTTATTTACCACCTTTATTTAGGTTCTTTATTAATTACTTTGTATATCTATATTTATAAGTTATATACAACAAAATATACTCTCCTTCCTCGTGCTCTCTACGCACGTTAGTTAACGTACGCTACATGTGTTAGCCATGGCGAAAGGGACAGGCAGAAGGCGTGGACGACCTAGGAAACAACCATTAACTACCTTTGTAAACTCGGTGGTAACTACTAATCAACCACCGAAGGAGAAATCAACAATAGAAACAACTCCACCTCCATCAGTTCTAATTGTTGATCCAGCAACAAATGGAGGTGTTGCATGTGATTATGGACCTACATCAACAAATTCTTGCATCGCTGAGAGACTAGATCTAACTTCCCTAGTGACAATGGGTGATTTAGCAAATTCTTCAATAGTACAAGTCAATAGAACAATAAAATTGGTAAATCTAGCTCAAAATCAAGTAAATTTTGTAGGCTCATCGGAGAAATCAGAAGAGGTGGTGATAATAAATGAAGCTGCACCTAAAGCTCCATGGACAACTTAGCTCCAGAAGAATAGGTTTGCTATCAATGGTATGTCACTATCCTATATTCTACCACAAATTGTTGATGGCTAGCCTATTGTTCAATTAGATAAATTAGAGGTAGAAGAGGAAGAGAACAAATGGAGGTGCACGTTGATTGCATATATCATAGGTGATGGACCAGAGAATAATGCGATGAAACGATACATCAATTTGCATCGGTTGCACGTTGTTGAGCCGGAATTGTTCTATCATGATGAAGGCTATTATATCATTTGATTCCAAACTGTTGCAGATGCTCGAGAAATATTATGTGCTGATCCTTACTCAATTGCTAATAAGCTTATCATCCTAAAATCCTGGACTCCCGACTTTGATTTTACGAAAGAATTCCCTATTGTGATACCATTGTGGACAAAATTTCCTAAGTTGTCTGTGTCCTGCTGGGGAGTTGGCTCTCTTAGCAAAATTGCTAGTGTAATTGGTACTACTAAGAACACTCGAATATCCTTTGCTCGAATGCTTATTGAAGTTATTGTTACAACAGAATTACCAACTGAAATTGTGGTTCTAGATCCTTATGGAAAGAAATTTCTGCAAGCTGTCACCTATGACTGAAAACTTGCTTATTATGATAAATGTTTGGTTGTGGGACACAAGTATACCAACCATCCATGACCTGTGATGCAGAAGCCCAACCAAACAAGGATAACAAGGAGTAACAGGGTTGTCACACAGGAATGGAGAACCAAAGGACCTATAAATAATGCAGGAGATCCTCATAATACTTCATCTGAGGAATATCAACAAATTGGCAACAAAGTGGAAGTTATAGATCAAAGGGGAACAAAAAAGGCACCTAATCCTATGAAGACTAATAACAACACCATACTTGTAGATAAGAAGCAGGATGATAAAGGGAAAGCAGTGCAAAGTCCTAAACTTAATTTCATCAACTTCCTACCTTTAACTCTCATCCCAGTGAAGAATAGATTTGAAGCTGTATCAATAAGTAGGCACGAGGAGCACATCCTACCTAGGGATAGAGGTGGAACTATCATTCAAAAATGATGAATTGGTTGTTTTGGAACGTAAGGAGTGTAAATAAAAGGTATAAACAGAAGGAAGTTAGAGAGTATATTAGGGGAAATAGAATCAAGCTAGTAGGATTTGTAGAAACTAAAGTCGAGGAAGGGAATGCTCAAAGGATCTCAAAAGCTATTGTATGGATGGAGTATACTGGAAAACTATAAGGATGTTAGGAATGGAAGGATATCGATACTATGAGATACCAGTCACTTGATTATTACTGGTATTAAAGATGATGTTCAAATGATACACTGTCAGGTAAAAAGTAGAAGAGGGGATATAGATTGTTTGCTCACTGTAGTCTATGGATACAATGGGTTAGAACAAAGAAGATCTCTATGGGATAACTTACAAATAGTATCACCGAGTGTAGCGGTACCATGGTTGATAGCTGGAGATTTTAATGCAGTACTATACACAATGATAGATTTTCTTGTAATCCAATAAGCTACTCAGAAATTCAAGACTTTGCTGCCTGCCTTCAACATACTATATTAATAGAACTACCTTGGAAGGGTGATTATTATACATGGTCTAATAAGCATCCCGGAGTAGATAGAGTTAGCAGTAGATTGAACAGAGTTTTTGGCAATTATGAATGGATAATTTCTTGGGTTCATGTGGAAACAACTTATGTACTGCCTCAAATTTCAGACCGTGCTCCTATGCTATTAACACTATCATCTTCAACATAGACTATTAGAGTACCTTTCAGATTTTTTAACATTTGGGCATCACATGAAGCTTTTCCCCAAATATTTGCTAGCATGTGGAATTCTCATAGTACACATGGTACTTTGAAATCAGTTTGGACAAGATTGAAAGACCTGAAACCTGCCTTGAAAGCTTTAAACTCTAATGAATTCAAGGGCATCACTCAAAAAATTAAGAAGGCTAGAATAAATATGAGGGTTATCCAAGAGAATATTTCACTGAATTGCAATTATGTTTTATTAGATATGGAGAAAAAACACTACTCAACCTTGAGAAGTGGTCATTAATTGAAGAGAGTGTCCTGCAACAGAAAGCTAGAGCAAGATGGATACAACTTGGAGATTCAAACTCTAAGTACTTCACAATAGTAATAAAGGATAGGACTTAAAAGAAGCAAATGAAAGAAATCACTACTCTACTAGGAGACAAGTTGATTGACCCTGATGCAATCAAAAGGGAGATTATTGATTTCTATAAAGCCTAATGGGTTCAGTTGCAACTTCTTTGCCAGCTATCAATAGATCATACATGAAGAAAGGTCCTATAATGTCTCATCACCAAAGAGTTGATCTCTCTGCAGAGGTAACTAATTAAGAGATTGTTGAGAGTCTTAAAGCAATTGGTAATGATAAAGCTCTAGGTATTGATAACTTTAATGCAATTTTTAAAAAACGTATGTGACATTTCAACACTCAGATCACAGATGCCATAAAGACTTCTTCTCAACCGGAAAGATCTATAAGGCCATCAACTGCACCATTGTTACATTAGTTCCTAAAGTGACTAAGCCTACCACAATCAAAAAATATAGACCAATAACCTGCTGTTCAATCATATATAAAATGATTTATAAGATCTTGGCTTCTACATTGCATAAAGTCATGCCATTCATCATTTATGAAGCTCAAGCAGGGTTCACTCATGGTAGAAAGATTGTTGACAATGTCATCTAGCTCATGAGCTAGTCAAATCTTACACTAGAACTCAAATATCTCCTAGGTGGATGATAAAGATTAATCTTCAAAAAGCTTATGACTAAGTAGAATGGATCGTCCCATAACAGGTGATGGAGGAGCTTGGTTTTCCTGATAGGTTTATCAAGTGGATAATAAAATGCATCAAGACAATCAACTATATTATCCTTATGAATAGAGAAACCACAGAACACTTCAATGCTGCTAAGGGTCTTAGACAAAAAGATCCAAATTCTCCTTTCCTATTTGTAATCTATTTGCAATTGTGATGGAATACTTGAGCAGATCCATGCATGAGCTTTAGAAGGAACCTACATTCCAGTATCACCCAAGGTGTAGGAAACTGAACATAACTCATATGAATTTTGCTGATGATGTTATTTTCTAAAGGTAATCTATCCTCAGTGGTCATATTAAACAAATACTTCTCTCAGTTATCTGAAGCATCAGGTTTTCGGGCTAATTTGGGTAAAAGTTCAGTATATTTTGGTGGGGTGAAACAAAATGTGAAGGAGCAGATATTTGCTCACCCGAGGTTTGAAAAAGGATCCTTGCCTTTCAAATACCTAGGCATTTCTTTGTCTATAAAGAAATTAGCTATCATACAATGACAACCTTTGATTGCAAAAATCACAGCCAAGATCTCTTCTAGACTGCTAAAAAGCTATCCTATGCTGGTCGTGTGCAGTTGGTTCAATTTGCTATTTTTGGTATTCAAGCTTATTGGGATCAATTGTTCATCTTGTCTCCTAAGGTATTGAAAATGATAGAGGCACTCTTTAGAAGCTACATTTGTTCCGGAACTAACATAATAATCAGGAAGGCATTAGTAATATAGTAAAAGATTTGTACTCCTAAGTCAGCTGGTGGACTTAATCTCATAAGCCTTCCTTTGTGGAACAAAGCAGCAATTACCAAAATATGTTGAGATTTATCACACAAATGGGACAAGCTATGGATAAGGTGGGTTAATGCATACTATATCAAATAATAACTACTGCAACATATGTCATTGCCACAACAAGAAAGTTGGATGGTGAGGAAAATAATTCGATCAAGAGTAACTATGCTACAGACACAGAACTTAAATGATCACAACTTAAGAATTATCAGACAAATATACCTACAGCGGTTATAAGACTTACAAATAGTTAGTTGGAAATGTCTAGTCCTTCACAACTCTACCAAATCAAAGGCAGTCTTTACCATGTGGAGGTTGCTACATGAAAGACTACCTACTAAAGATAGGCTAGCCAATTGGGTTTAAATGTCACCCCTGAATGTGTTATGTGTCAAGGTTAGGATGAATCAAGGGAGAACCTCTTTGTGCAATGTCCATATACTATAGAACTGTGGAAGAAAGTCATGAAATGGATTCAAAGTGTACAAATGATCACCACCTGTTGGGACCAACACCTTCAGTGGATTATCAAGCACGGAAAAGGGAAATCCAATAAGGCTTGCATCTTCAGAATGATATGTAATAGGAAAAGGGAATTCATCTTGAATAAGGATAAGGTGGTAATAGGATATCTGTAAAGTTTAGGTGTGAAAATAATTTTCCAGGACAAGCTGAATAGAGTCTTTATGCATTTTCTCTTTAAACTTTGAGATAGTTAGCTGAGTTAGCTTGACTATGGATTTGTACAGTTCTTCTTTGGTGATTAATACAAAATAAAGTTCATTACCAAAAAGAAGTTATATGCAAAATCATAAAAAAGAAAGAAAAAAAATTCAAGATCGCTTAATTTTAGCCTATCAGTTATACGACATCTATCCCCTTTCCAATAACTCCCCTTACATTTAAGATTTTGTTTTTTTCCCAAAGGATGTCAAAAATATTTTCTCTCTTTCTCAATAATCACCCAAAATCTCTTTTTATACCCCTTCCACCGCTCCTCCCCGCGCCCCAAAATCGATTCTTTTCGTTTTCCTTTCCTTTACCAAAGGTTTTCAAACTCAATTGCTATCTTTCTTACTAATCACTCAAAATCTCTATGTCTTATTGATATAATGCAGACAAAATTCAGAATATTGCTCTAAAATTAAGTTGTGGGTGTATTTTTAATCTTTTAGTTTTATTTCTTTTTAAAATCTTTATCGTATATGACTGGTATAATATATCAAACCCAAAACAATATATGATATGATTACATTAGATTTTTAGTATAGAGTTGTGATTAATACTTGAATAAGATGAAGATCATAATTGTATTACAATGTTTCAGAAATGTATCGCGATTGTAATATAATTGTATGTATCATAATTGTTGAAGGAATTTTATTACAAATATATCATAATTATATATTCATTGTATATTGCTACAAGGAGTTGCGAGTTCGTGATGAATTTCACAGTATATATCACAAATATATGATAACTGTATATTAATTTATTAGTATTTTATTAGGTGTTATTTTTGTTATTAACGTACTATATACAAGTTAGATGTCACGATCCAAAATCCACTAAGGGCCGTGACAGCGCCGGACGCCGCTGTCAGGCAAGCCAACCATAAATACTTAATTAAATTCTCGTTTTAATAATTTTGAAAACTATGATTTTCCTTCAATTTTACTAGTAAAAGATAATCATTACAAAATAAATAAAGATATTAGAAATTAATACAAAATATTCCATAATTATCCCAGAACCCAGTGTCACTAGTGCATGAGCAATTTCTACAAAATAAAGTACAATATGATAACTGTGCGAATACAATTAGACAAAAGAGAACTACTATAATCTAACAGAGACTCTGCTGGCTGCGGGTCGTCTTGAGAGATGCAGCTCATCTAAATATCCATTCAACCATGCCGTTACACCCAACGAGGCCACTAGACGTACATATACCTATGTAACAAAAATGCACAGCAAGTGTAGCATGAGTACAAAAACAACGTGTACCTAGTGAGTATCATGTCTAATCTTGAAGAAGTAGAGACGAGAGGTCGACTTCGACACTTACTAGTGGTCCAATAATAATATACCAACAATATAGTAAATCATGGATTTTTATAAAGATCGTTGTAACTCAATATCATGAAGCAAGAGAGCAATTCTTTTATTAATAGGAAAGTTTCAAATTACTTTTCATCATTTATACATTTATCTCAAGCCAGAGAGAATAAAAATATCAACATTTATAAATCTCAAGGCAAGCAATACAAGCATGTGCAAATCATGCCAAGGTCGTACAGCTCGATCCAATAAATATTTAAACCGTGCACTGCCTGAGGGTCGAATGGAGAACACCATAGATATATCTATTACCCCACTCGGGAATCATACATGAGACGCGGTCAAACATAAATAAAGAATTATCCCGCTCGCGAATCATACATGCGACGCAGGTACACATAGAAACACACATTCAATCAGTCAATCAAACCTTCATCAGGGAGATAATTATTTAAGGAAGTGTCAGTTTTTCTTTTACAAGTCGAGAAACTGAAGTTCAACTCTTTTAGAAAATTATTTACCACTTCGATGCAATTAAATCAATTTAAACTGTTAATAAGGTTACAATAATTACAAGTAAAACATGCTTTTGGGTCATAGATTACCCAGACTTAAGTATAATCGTAGCTATTATGACGACTCAAATCAATGCACAACACTCTAAAACTAGCCAATAAATGAGAAAATCCATAAATATATGATCTAATACTCACAACAATTCAATTTAGATAAATTTCTAACTCCTTTCGAAAAGTTGACAAAATCTCCCTTGGGACCACATGCTCGAATTTTGAAAAAACTCATAAAATCCCACAACCCATTTCAATACGAGTTCAAACATACTAATTTTATCAAATTCTGATAACAACTTGACCTCCAAATCTTGAATTTTCATTCTTGAAAAGTTTTGCAAAAATCTTGATTTCTTCCATTTAAATCCGAAATAAATAATGAATATAACTATAGAATCATGAAATATAATTACGTTAGGATATAGAACACTTACCCCAATCCATATGGTAAAAATCATCATAAAAATCGCTTCAATACGAGCTCCATAGCTTCAAATATGTTAAAATTGGCCAAAACCTCGAAATATAGCTTCTGCCCATGTATTTACTCTTTGCGATCATGGAAAATGCTTTTCAATCTCGAAGCACAACATGTCTCAGCCCAAATCTTTCCCTTCGCGGTCTCCGAAAATGCTTCACGATCGCGAAGAACAAATGCCCAGCTCTTCCAGACAGTCTCTAGTATAATGGCTATAACTTTTTGTACAAAACTTCATATTGCAAATGGTTTAATTTTTTATAACTAGACTCCAAGGACTACAACTTTCATGCTTTTCTCATCTCTGTTCCTTGTAGATTACAAGATATAAGCTTCCAAAGTCATCCTTGTGCAACATAAATTCTTCTTTGCGATTTCCAAACTCTTTCCGGATAGGCTGTAGTGTACCACTCATAACTTTTTGTGCACAACTCCAAATTACAAATGGTTTCATTTTCTAAAAACTAGATAGAAAGGGTTACAACTTTTATTTATGAATCACCTCCAAATTCCTTACAGATTGTGATATGCAAGCTTTTAAATTTGGGTTAGTACCACAGAAACTTTCCTCTATTCGATCGCGAAAATGGCCAGTGATTCACTGGCCATTTTCTCCCACTTTACTCATTGCGATCACAAACATTTCCCAGCGATCGCGTACCATAGTGTTGTAGCCCAAACCCAACAGCTAAAAATAGCCTAGAAATGGTCCGAAATCACCCCGAAACTTACCTGAGGCGTCTGGGGCGCCATCTAAACATACCATCAAGTCCCATAACATAACACGGACCTGCTCGAGGCCTCAAATAAAACTTCTATATTCGATGTCGAAACCTATCAAATCACGTCTGATTAACCTCAAATTTTCCACACAAGCCATATTCGACATTACAGACCTATTCCAACTTCCGGAATCGGAATCCGACCCCGTTATCAAGAAGTCCACTTCTGGTCACACTCCTAAAAAACCTTCAAATTTCTATCTTTAGCCAAATAACTCCAAAATGACCCACTGACCTCCGAGTTCACTTCTGACTGCGCTCCCAGCATCAGAATCACAATACGGAGCTATTCCTATACTCGGAATCCCAAACGGACATCGATAATACAGAAATTCACTTTAACCCAAACTTATAAAATTCTTTTAAAAATTCCAACTTCCACAATAGGTGCCGAAATGTTCACGGTTCTTCCAAAACTCGATTCAAATATGCACCCAAGTCCAAGATCGTCATAGAAACCTATTGGAACCTTCAAATCCCGATTCCGAGGTTGTTTACTCAAAAATCCAATCTTAGTCAATTCTTCCAACTTAAAGCTTTCAATTACGAACTTCTCGGAATTCAATTCCTACCATACGTACAATTGATAATACCTGAACTAAAGTTGCTCATGGCCTCAAACTGCTAAATGACACGCTAGAGCTTAAAATGGCCGGTCGGGTCGTTACAATAGATATAATTGTGATGTAAGTATGATATAATTATATTTCAGGCATTTATGTGTTCGATACAATTCAAATACAATTACGATATAATTATTATGCAATTCCCAAATATTTTCTTTGTTTTAAGTGTTGTCCAATCTCCTAGCAAAAGAATAATGCAATTAATAATTTTTTAATGATATAAAGTTGTCGACAATGGTTAGAAGAGAGAAGATGGAGATTGTGGGCGTAGATTAAGAGATTCTAATGTAAAAAAGAGAGAGAGAAGAGGAGAGGGAAAAAAAGAGTGTAATTGAATACCTTAATTGAAGGCACTAATTGTCACACCCCATTTCTACCCCCCACAAAGAATATATAGGTTATGCATTGTTGTTTTGATTTGTGGGTTAAAGAGTTTTTTCAATAAAATGACAAACTTGTGTAGGGATTACTTTATTTACAGAGTCGTCACTTGGAATTGATTTTTTCGGTCTTCCAAGTCACCATTTATTTGAATCCATATTCAAAGGAAGGTTTGACTCTATTTTTTTTATCGGTCCGCAAAAATAAACTTCCGGTAAGAAATTCTGTTGACTGAGGAGAAGGTGCAAGGCATTCTCCGAGTCCCATAGTTCAAGCACAGTCACTTTATTGACTAAACTTGGTTTAAATTAATTTTGGACAAACTATGATTTATATGATTTTCATGTCTTACCAACCGATTTTAATCTCTTGATTGTTAGAATTATTAAAAAATACTTGGGTAATAAGATTACATAATCACACTATGCAGGCAAATGCGTGATCAAGACGAAAATTAATTTAAATGCTAGAAAGTTAGTAGGTGCGCTTTAGCCATTTTTATTCACAGACTCACTTACGTAGCGTGACATTTAATCTTTATTAAATTGGTTCAATGATCTCAATAACTTAATTAATTATTAATTAATCCCTTGCTATAATCGCAGATTCACTTGCGTAGTGTGGTAGTTGACATTTAATAAATTTAAAAAAAATTAATTTTTTTCTTTCTCTTAAATGTAATAACGTGTTAATAATTCTTTGTCATGACTTTGTATTCGCTTGTGTAGCATTATTATGTCTAAATTAATAAAATATCAAAAAGACTAAGTTATAAAGTTATTTAATTATAAAAAAAAATCTGATTGTTAATTGGCGAAAGAAATTATGTACATGAAAGTTAGGCCCTAGCTTGTGGTAAATTTGGGCCAACAAGGGAACTAACTAATTATTGGGTCAACTTTACTGCATGATTTCTTGGGTCCAGTAGATTTTTCAATGGTCAATTATTCTCGTAACTATACTGCCATTAACAATTACATAACCTTTTTGCCTAATCCTCCAAGCGCACACACACGTCCAATTAGAAATTCAAGCCCCGATTCCTTACTTAACTCCATCATTCTAATAATATTTTATTCTTTTTACAAGTTAACATGGATTAAAGGGAAAAACTTAGCTGTTTTGGAATTATAAGAAATGAAGGAGATAAAGAAAATATTAAACTTATCAATTACTACCAAAGCATATGACAAACTAAAAAAAATCCATGGCTTTCACATTGTAATCCAATATAGCAATGTAAGAACAGAAGAAAAACAACGACAAATAATATAACTAACACGACAAAAGTTTTTTATTTAAAAAACTAGAACAGATAAAATAAATATGCATCACAATTTAGTTGAATCCAAAAATCAGTTATTTTATTACTATATGCAATTCTCTACTTGCACATAAACATGAATAGCAAAAAAAGGATAATCTTAAGATACCAACTCTATAACAGTCCAAAACCCTGTGATACAATATTATTTAAGGTAACTAGTAGACTAACATAATATTATTTAACCCCAAATGTAAAGAGAAGTTAAAGTATTAACTAAGGTATTCTAGATTTTGTACATCAAAAACATGCACGCGTCATTCAAACACTATTTCTTCATTAAGTCACAACAAGCATGCTCAAATAATAGAGGCAGATTGGCACCTTCAACATTTGACATCGACAATCTTCATTAAAAGTTACCTGAATGGGAAAAAATCAAAATACAACTAAGATGAAACGCCGAAAAAAAGCCAACCAACGAACACAACTAACTTTTGATAGCAAAGGAGAAACAACAACAGAACAACCCAAGCAATATCAATCTTTTAAACTCGATACGAACCAAAAAATCAAACCAAAAGCTCACCGACTTAGGAAAAGAAGAAAAAACTCACAAAATTTTAATTTTTCTGCTCATTTTATGATGTTCAGCTGCAGATTTTTCTCAAAGTTTTGTCTTTTTATTAGAGTGTGAAGGATGTTCAAGTTATCTCTTTTTCTGTTTATCTTCTTGTGTCTCCAGGAAGTTCAAAAACTATCCCTCTTAATTGAAAGAAAGACCTCCTCTTAATAGGAGAGGAGAGCATGATATCATTATGAAAATCTGTTCTTTGGACATAAACTTTACCAAAAATATGTCCAAACTATTCAAAGGATAGATTTTTGGTTAAAAATCTGTCCAAGACACAACTTTTTTACCTAACAATGACAGATATTTTGGAATTAAGTACTCAAAAAGTCTTGAACAGTAAAAAATGATAAACTATGTACCATATACTTAAGTATTCAGCTTTTTTTGTCAATACATGATTGAAATTTAGCTTATATACTCAAACTCAAACCAACTATAAACTAATAAAATAGAAACAAGACTTAAAATGTAATCGAACTAAGGGTGTTTAAGGGGCTGGGTTGGACCGGTTTAAACCAGGACCGGACCAGCCCGGTTACCAAGGGGCCGGGTGGGCTGGGTTCGTGGGGGGGGGGGCGGAGGGGTTGTGTATGCTTAATTTTTCTGATGGCGTAACCGGACCGGACCAGCCCGGTCCGCATGAACAGTCGCCCATAGCGGTTAAACAGGCCCGGTTCCAACGGTATTTTTTTAAAAAAATCTGACTTCGTGGTGCCCAGAATAAAGTTGGCAACGGGAAGATTTCATTCAGATCTGTTGGCCAACGGAATTATTTGCAAAATTGGCCATTTTTTGTTTATTTTCTTGTATTTATTAATTTACAATATTAACCCTTCTTAAAATCTATAAATACCCTCCCCCTCTTCTTCATTTTTTTCACTCAAAATTCTTATCTCAATCTCAATTTCTCTCTTCCCTTCAATTTGCAAGATTTCATATTCTAATTTAATAATTTTTATTTGGCTCTCTTTTCTTGAGTTTAATTTACCGAAAATTGTCATTTGGAAATTGAAATTCGAAGTTTGAAGTTCAAAGTTAATATACTTGCTTGATGTTTGGTCGTGGTAATACCGGAATTGCGTAATCAAGTGCTCAATTTATTGTCAAATTCGGTGCACTCCCTCGAACTCTTTCTCTTATTTAATTTTTTAGTTGCATATTTAATTTTTGCTTATACTTTAATTTTTACAATATGTTTAGTGCTGCTAAAAGAGCGTGTAGAAAAGTTACTGGTAGGGGTGAAAATAAAACAAGAGGTAGTCCTGTAGCTTCCGGTAGTAATAGTAATGGCCCAATAACACATGTTTCTGAATCATCGCCTAATGATAATGTAGAGATAGATTATGAACAATTACAAGAAGATTTTGGAATAGAAGATAATGAAATTGGAATAGAAGATGAGATACCACCTATACCAACTAGTGGAAATATTAATAGTGTTGGAGTCGGAGCTGCTAGTGCTACAAGGGGTAGAACACCAGTGGCTCCGACTTTTAATCGTAAAAGAAGTCCCGTATGGAAATTTTTTGAAATAATAGAAGGTACTAATAGATTTAAGTGCAAACTTTGTAACGAAACTTTTAAATATTTGACCGGAGGAAATTTAGGGGGGACTGGGACACTTAGTAGACATATGAGATCTGACCATCACATAGAATGGGGCAATAATGTGGATGGAAGTCAAACAACTATTAACCCTACTACTGGAGGTCTAGTAAAATATGATAAAATGAGAGATCGTGAGGAATTAGCAAAAATGATTGCTTTCGGTTGTCTACCTTTTTCTTTTGCTTCTTCATCGTATCTTATTATGTATATTCAAAGGATTTACAATCCTTTATTTAAAGGTATCCCTAGAAGTACTTGTAGAACAGATATCTTTAGACTTCATGGACAATATCAAGCATAAAGGCGTTATTTGTTTAGCCACCTTCCTTCTAGAGTATGTCTAACTTCTGATATTGGCCATGCTGTTAATGAAAATGATTATTTGACAATTACATGCCATTGGATAGATGATAGTACTTGTATGCAAAAACATATTATCGTTTTTAAATATGATGAAGATCAGAGTCATACTGCTACGTTTATAAGTAGTACTATTGTTGAAGTTGTTGAATTTTGTAATCTAAACCAAAAAGTTTTGTGTATGTCTTTTGATAATGCTTCAAACAATAATACCGCAATTTCAATTTTAAAATTGCATTTGCAACCTCCTCTTGATGATATTTTTCATGTTAGGTGTGCATGTCATGCTTATAATTTAATTGTTAAAAGTGGCCTTGATTTATTTTCAGTTGAGATTACTCATGTTAGAAGAGCAGTTTGTGTTATTCAAGGAAATAATAGACAATCTAGAATAAAAGAATTTAAGACTAAGTGTATCTAGTATAACCTTAAACCAAGATTCATGCCAGAAGAATTTTTTACTAGATGGAATTATACATATATATTTTTAAAATGTTGCTACAAACATAGATTTCCAATAACTGAAGTTGCTAATGCACGTTGTACCAATTAATGAATGCTTTATATACTTATATGGAGATTGGAGAAACTGAAACCGCAAATTTATATGTTTCTATGAACAAGCTAAATGAATATTTACAACAACTATATAATTATTATGCAAATGAATGTGATAATGCTGCTCGTGCTTCTGGCAATGTTAATCCCGCTATGCAATGTAGCAGTTCTGCTACTGTGGATGATGAAGAAGGCCTTGATAGTTTTAATATTTTTTCTACATTTTCTAACACTCAAACCAGTAGCAGGAATATTGATGAACTTCAATTCTACTTGCCGAAGCAAAAGGAGCCTCGCACAAAGGAATTTTCACCGTTGGGATGGTGGCATGAAAATGAAAAGCAGTTTCCTGTTCTTTTCGCTATGGCTCGGGACGTGCTGAATGTGCCGATTTCTACTGTTGCATCGGAGAGTGCATTTAGCCCAGAAAGACAACAACTTAGAGACACACGCCACTCATTGGGAAGCAATGCTTTGGAAGTTTTAGTATGTTTCAGAGATTGGATTAGATCGGAACGAAGAAATCAATGAAAGGAAGATGTTGATAGCCCAGAAGACGAGGAACTTGGAGAAATATCAACACATGGAAACCCATCCTAATTTAACACGCCAGAAGAAGGTCAATCGGTTCATGTTGATTATGATGAACTTGTTAGGGCGATGCAAAACATTTGAAATTACTACTTTACTAGTTTACTTGTTAGAGAAAATATAAGCATTTCATTTTCTACTTTTTCAATTTGAAATTAAGAAATAAAGTGGCACTTGCAATAAGTGCAATTTTTTTCCATCTTACTTGTATTCATTCAATTATTACAAAGTATTAATATAACTTAATAGTTATACTATACATAATTCCAAAAAAAAGTGAAAATATACTAAACTCGGCTCGGCCCGGCCCCCTCAACCCGTAACCCTTATGGGTCAATTTTTACCCTAACTAACCCTGCCCGCTACGAACCCGTTACTGTGCAACCCGGCCCGGCCCGGCCCGAAACACGTACGGGTCAAAAAAAATTGATCCGGTCTGGCCCGGCCCACACGTTAAACAGCTTTGAATCGAACTAAATATTCAAACAAACAAAACTAAAACCAGTCGATTTATGGGGACTAAATAATAGACGATTGTAATCCGGAAACACTATCTAAAATACAACTTAGATGAACATTGATAAGCTATTGAACAACGATTAATATTAACTTAAACAACGACTAGCTTAACGACGATTCAACGATAGTAAGATCAATTTGGTCGATGAAAAATTAATAAACAACTAGGATAAACAGAGACGAATAATCATCAATCACACTGTCAATCAAAACGAACAATTAAAAAGCAAAAATTCAGAAACTAAAAGAAAAATAAAAAGATTTAGTGGTTATAGCAAACGAACTAAGCCGACTACCCTCAAATCTCAAGGGCGAGGAAAACCACAACAAATTGACCACACGAGCACTATCTTCTCTATGGCATGTGGTGGAAAACACAACTTTCGGCATTATTGAGGTCAATTCCAAATCAGTCCAAAGAGAAAATAGTGTTGGGGGGAGGGTCATATTTACGCCCAAAAGAAGAGTTTTAGGGGTCGTTAGGGTGGTGGAGCAGCGGTGGTTGGACGTTGGCGGTGGGGTGGTGGCACTGACGGTGGAACGGATTTGGGGATTAAATTAAAGGAGAAGTGTAGATCTCCTAGAGATATACACAAATATATTAGGATTATGTGGTGGGGATGATTTAATATGTCACTAATTTGAGAAAAGAAGAAAAAATTGGGTGGCTAAGGTATTGGAATTGGCTAGATTTGTGGATTTTGGTGAGGATTTCGGGGATTTGGGATTTGGATATGGAAAGAGGAGTAAGAGACAAAGAGGTGGTGAAAAAATAGGATCGATTGGAGGTCGTCCGCTGGCGGTGGCGATTTTCGACCGATGACATAGGGGCGGCGGGAGGCGGATGGTTCTTGTGAGAGAGGAGAGAATGAAGAGAGGAGTGAAATAGATAATAGGGCAAAATAAGGGAAATTGTAGCTTCTTTAGGTGTTAAATACTAAGAATAAAGATCAAATTTGACCCCTTGGATCAAGCGGCAATGAATTGATGAGATTAAAATCTTTGTCACTTAACTAAAACAATGTAATTTTGATATAAAACTATGTCGTTTTGACCCTCCAATGGCATCCCCATTTGGGACCGGATTTGGCCTCTTTGGGATTCTAGTTTTGGGTCCATTTTGGCTTAATTTCAATTGGAATACTAGCCTAATCCCTTAACCTCCCTAACTATCTTATTTAGTCCTAAAGAAAATATGCAAGTAGAAATAAAAAAAATCTTTTTGGTATACATAATTTAAAGATGCAAACTAAAATATACAATAAAAGGTAAACATATTTTTGGTATTTTTAATAAAGGAAGGAAAATAAAATGCACAAATAACAACAAATCATCCAAATATTAGTATTTGTAGGAGAATTAGAAGCGAGCAAAAATTAGGTATTCGCAGCTGTCCCTATTTGCTCGACAACATAAAAAGTTTTCGTACAAAGAAAAGTGAACGCTATGGCTAATTTTTGCCCACATATCACTCTAATGAAAGCATGTCTTGAAAAAAGTGATCGAACCTTGCTTCTGCGCTTGCCTACATATCTTTGACTATAAAGGAATCAGGTCGGTGTATTTTTGAGAAAATTTGGCAGCTGGGACTACCAAACACTAGAGTTAAGACTGTTGTTGCTGTTGCTGTTACTCCCTTCTTACATCAAAAGAAAAAGAGAAGAACTATATATGTCTGCAAATTAAGAGTACAAAATTCCTATTTATGTGTCTTTTGGAGTCAAATCTTGATTCTTGACTTGCTCGCTTGTGTTGACCTTACATTGGATCTTGATTCTCTTTGAAGAAAAGATCATGACTCAATCTCGATTGCTTGCTTTCTAGATAGAATTTGAGAAAATGAAACTTGAGAAGCTGTGTTGCCGACACGTTGTCAAAGTTAACTCCAATTATCATGTGATCATTTTTCTGATGATAACTGAAACTGCAAGTTTCGATTGTCACAACCTGTGCTCTACGGCGAGGCCTGCAAAGCCAACAAAGACGAACAAAACGAACAAAATTTTTCTGCCCCAGTCTAGATCTAGAAAAATTTTGTGAGTTATCAATGAAAGATATAAACTATCTAATTTATTGAAAGGCAGATAGAAATAGTAGTATAAACTAACTAAAAGAGATAAAATTTGTAACGAGTGATTATGTAACTAGGGATCGGTACCCTGTACTACTGAAAGGAAATGTAACCAGGGGTTGGACCCTATCTTACTGGAAGGAAATATAATCAGAAGTTAGCGCCATGTATTATTTATAAAGTGTTGAATCCCTCCAGGTGAGAAGTTTCTACTTGAGTTAAACTATTGTTTTGTACTTCCTCTCGGATTTATGAGCTGGATCCCCCTAGGTGAAATAGTTCTACCTGAGTTAAGCTATATTAAACAACCCAAGAAAAAATCACTTATACTTGGAACTATGGGCTGGATCCCTCTAGGCAAAATAATTCTACCTGAGCTAAGCTGTGTAAAACACCTTGAGCGAAGAGTACTTATACCCGGAATATGAGCTGGATCCCCGTAGGAGAAATGATTCTACCTGAGTTTAGCTACGTAAAACACCCTAAGTGAAGAGTACTTCTACCCGAAAATAAATATGAGCTGGATCCCCATAGGCGAACGATTCTACCTAAGTTAACCTGCATAAAATACCCTGAGCGAAGAGTACTTCTACCCGAAAATATGAGCTGGATCCCCTAGGAGAAAGGATTCTACTTGAGTTAAGCTGCATAAAACAACCTGAGCAAAGAGTACTTCTACCCTAAACTATGAGTTGGATCACCCTAGGTGAAATAATTCTACCTGAGTTAAACTGCGTAAAATAACCTCAGTGAAGAGTACTTCTATCCGGAACTATGAGCTGGATCCTCCTAGGCGAAACAGTTCTACCGGAGTTAAGTCACGTAAAACAACCTGAGCAAAATGTACTTCTACCCAGAACTATGAGTTAGATCCCCTGGGCGAAATGGTTCTACTTGAGTTAAGCTATATTAAATAACTTGAGTGAAGATTACTTCTACTCGGAACTATGAGCTGGATCCCCCTAGGCGAAATGATTCTAAATGAGTTAAGCTGCGTAAAACAACCTGAACGAAGTGTACTTCTACCCGGAACTATGAGCTGGATCCCTCTACGTGAAATGATTCTACCTGAGTTAAGCTACGTAAAATAACATGAGCGAAGTGTACTTGTACTCGAAACTATGAGCTGGACCCCCCTAGATGAAATGATTCTACATGAGTCAAGCTACGTAAAACAACATGGGCGAAGTGTAATTCTACCCAGAATTATGAGCTGGATCCCCCTAGGCGAAACATTTCTACCTGAGTAAAGCTGCGTAAAACAACTTGAGCAAATAGTACTTCTACCCGGAACTATGAGCTGGATCCCCTAGGCGAAATGATTCTACTTGAGTTAAGCTACGTAAAACAACATGAGCGAAGTGTACTTCTACCCGGAACTATGAGTTGGATCCCTCCAAGTGAAATGGTTCTACCTGAGTTAAGATACGGAAAACACCCTGAGAGAAGAATACTTATGCCCGGAACTATGAGCTGGATCCCTCCAGGTGAAATGGTTCTATCTGAGTTAAGATACGGAAAACACCCTGAGAGAATAATACTTCTACCTGGAACTATGAGTTGGATCCCCCTACGCGAATAGTGAGCATGCTGAAAATAAAAGAAAATGGAGACTTTAAGGATCTTACATTTGGTGTCATTCGTTCTTTTAGAATCGTCAACTCCGCCAATGGCAAGAACTGTTATTGTAAGCAAACTCTGCCAATGGCAAGAACTGTTCCCAAGATCCTCCAAACTCGATCACAAATGCACGGAGCATATCCTCAAGAATCTAAATAGTGTGCTCAGACTGCCCGTCCGTCTGAGGGTGAAATGTGTACTCGACTCTACTAGAGTACCCAACTCATGCTGAACGACCCTCCAGAATCATGATGTAAACTGAGTACCTCTATCTGAAATGATGGAAACTGGAATACCATGCAGACGAACGATCTCCCGGATATAAATCTTTGTCAACCACTTCGAAGAATAAGTAGTACACGCAGGAATGAAATGAGCGGACTTGGTCAGCTGATCCACAATAACCCAAATGACATCAAACTTCTTCAAAGTATGTGGGAGCCCCGATACGAAGTCCATGGTGATCCGCTCCCACTTCCACTCCAAAATCTCTATCTGCTGAACTAATCCACCCGCTCTCTGGTGCTCATACTTCACCGGATGACAGTTGAGGCACCAAGCTACAAACCCAATTATATCTTTCTTCAACTGCCTCCACCAATAGTGTTTCCTCAAGTCCTAATACATCTTCGCGGCATCCGGATGAAAGGAACATGCGAACTGCGGGCCTCATCTAGAATCAGCTCCCTAAGCCCATCAACATTGGGCACACAAACCCGACCGTGCATCCTCAACACTCCGTCCTCTCCAGTGGTCATATCTATGGCAACACCATGTTGAACCTTGTCTTTAAGAACAAGAAAATGAGGGTCATCATACTGCCACTCCGTGATACGATCGAATAAAGAAGACTGAGAAACCATGCAAGCTAGAACCCGACTAGGCTCCGAAAGATCCAATCTCACAAACTGGCTAGCTAAGGCCTGAACATCCATTGCCATAGACCTCTCTGATGCTGGTAGATAATCAAACTCCCCAAACTCTATGCCAGGCGACTCAAAGCATCGGTCACCACATTGGCCTTGATTGGGTGATACACAATAGTAATGTCATAATCTTTTAGCAACTCTAACCACCTCCTCTGGCGCAAATTTAGATCCTTTTGCTTTAATAAATACTGCAAGCTTGATGATCAGTATAAATCTCACAAGGCACACCGTATAGATAATGGCGCCAAATCTTCAGGGCGTGAACAATGGAAGCTAGCTCAAGATCATGGACATGATAATTCTTCTCATGTATCTTCAACTGTCTGGATGCATTGGCAATCACCCTACCGTCCTGCATCAATACCGCTCCAAGGCCAACTCTCGAGGCATCACAATAGACAGTATAAGATCCTAAACCTGTAGGCAATATCAAAACCGGGGCTGTAGTTAAAGCTGTCCTGAGCTTCTGAAAGCTTGCCTCACAATCTTCCGTCCACTGGAATGGAGCACCCTTTTGGGTCAGTCTAGTCATAGGGGCTGCAATTGATGAAAACCCTTCCACAACGGTAGTAACTTGCTAACCTAAGGAAACTGTGGATCTTCGTAGCTGAGGACGGCTTGGGCCAACTTTGCACTGCCTCTACCTTCTTCGGATCAACCCGAATACCCTTACTCGATACCACACGGCCCAATAATGCCACAGAATCCAACCAAAACTCACATTTTGAAAACTTTGCATATAATTTCTTTTCCCTCAAATTCTAAAGCACTGTCCTCAGGTACTGGTCATGATTTTCCCGAATTCGGGAATATACCAAAATGTCATCAATAAAGACAATGACAAAAGAGTCAAGATATGGCCGAAATACACTGCGCATCAAATGCATAAAATATGTTGGGGCATTGGTTAAACCAACTGACATAACAAGAAACTCGTAATGACCATATCGAGTCTTAAAAGTTGATTTTAGGATATCTGGCTCCCAAATCTTCAACTGATGGTAACCTGAGCACAAATCAATCTTAGAAAACAGTGTACCCTGAAGTTGATCAAATAGGTCATCAATACGAGGCGAAGGATAATGGTTCTTCATTGTAACCTTGTTCAACTGGAGATAATCAATACACATACGCATATAACCATCATTTTTCTTTATAAATAAGATGGGATCACCCCAAGGTGAAAAGCTGGGCCGAATAAAACCCTTATCAAGCAATTCCTGCAATTGATCCTTCAACTCACAAGAAGCCATATGATACAGAGGGATGGAAATGCGTTGAGTGCCTGGCAACAGATTAATACCAAAATCAATATCTCTATCTGGCGGCATGCCTAGAAGTTCAGGTGGAAACACATCGGGATAATCTCGTACTACTGGGACTGAATCAACTGAAGGAGTATCAATGCTGACATCTCTCACATAAGCTAAATACATGTCACACCCCTTCGCAACCATACTCTGAGCCTTAAGGAAAGTAATAGCTCTATTGGGAGTGTGATCTAAGGCACCCCTTCACTCAACATGCGGTAAACCTGGCATAGCCAAGCTTGGCATGACAATCAAGAATAGAATAATGGGGCAATAAAAGGTGCCCAAGATAATATCAAAGTCTACCTTGATGAGCAATAATAAATCCGCTCTAGTCTCAAAACCACTAAGAGCAACCAAACATGACCGATAAACGCAGTCCACAACAAGAAAATCTCCCACAGGAGTAGAAACATAGACATGGGAACTCAAAGAATCCCGAGATACACCTAAGTATGGAGCAACATAAGAAGACACATAAGAATAAGCAGAGCCTGGATCGAATAGAATCGATGATCTCTATGACAATCTAGAGTAATACCTGTGATGACATAATCAGAGGCAACCGCCTCGGTACAAGCAGGAATAGAATAGTATCGGGCCTGGACTTAGGGCGACCTCTGCCTCCCCGACCTCCACCTCTAGTTGGATGAGTAGGTTGGGTAGCAACTGGAGCTATAACCATAGCCTGAGAAATGTGCGGGGCACGCTGTGGCTGAGAAATCTATAAAGGTGCACCCCTCCCAAATTTAGGCAATCCCTGACAATATGGCATGAATCACTACACTCAAAACAAGCTCTGGAGGATGGTGGTTGTGACTGGCTCGGGCCAGGTCTGCTGGATTGACCTTTGAACACACATCGCGAATGAGGCGTGCTAGAAACTGGAGGTGCATAATAAGGCTCCTGGGATCTAGGAGTAGCTCGAGAACTATTGGCTAGTGGAAGAGCCGTATGAACAAGGCAACTCATACAACCCCTACCATGACAACCTGCAACTGGGGTACGGGCACCACAATAATGGCCTGACTCTCGAGACTTATTGGCCTTCCTATCCTCTCTCTCCCTAGCATGCATACCCTCAATCCTCCTAGCAATGCTCACCACCTGCTGATGAGAAATATCCATCTCCAACTAATGAGCCATGCTAGATCTGATGCTGGGAATAAGGCCCTCAATAAACCGGCAAACCCTCTCGCATACAGTAGAAACCAAGGCTGGTACATGCCTTGCTAAACTAGTGTAACAGACAACATACTCTAAAACGGTCATAACACCCTGGCACAAATGCTCAAACTCTATGCACCATGCGCCTATGAGGCTATGAGGAACATACTCTTTTAGGAATAGATCTGAAAACTGAGCCCAAGTCAGTGAAGCAGCCTCATTTGTTCTGTTTAGCTCATAGGTGCGCCACCACTCATAGGCAACCCCTCGAAGCTGGAAGGTAGTGAAAGAAACCCCGCTAGATCTTGAGATACATAGGGTATGGAGAATGCGGTGACACTCATCGAGAAATCCCAAAGCATTCTCCAATGCTAGACCACTAAATACAGGAGGCTTGTACTTCTTGAACCTCTCAAGCCTCAACTGCTCTTCTTTGGAAGTCGCTGCCCTCCCCTCGGGCTGTACTGGCGTTACATGCGGTACAATAATAACCTTGGGAGCTTGCTCCACATGCAATCACTGCTAAGGAGTGCGAGAGGCAGGAGTCTGTGCTTCTCCCCTAGCATAGGATTTGGTTGTATCAAGGGGAAGCAACCCTGCCTGAGCCAAGGTGGTGTACATGCTCATGAACTGTGCCGGAGTCTCTTGAAGAGATATAGTAGTAGTAGAAGTAGTAGGCGTATCGGTGCCTGGACTCCGGCTGGAACTGCTGGTGGCACCTCGACGGCCGCTCGCACAGGTGCTCTGGATGCACCACGTGCGCGTCCTCGGCCTCTATTGTGGCCCCAGTCTCTGGCTGCGGTAGGGGGCGTAGGTGCCTGATTATCTCGAGTAGCATGTGTCTGTCGACGTCCCCTCTTTCTTAGAGTTGAAATCAGGTTCACGACATTTGGGAGGACAACTCTATTTCCTTTCGAGAATTGGGTTTTGGAATTGGACAGCCGCCACCTAGTAATTATAGTGCATTAGGACACTTTAAGAAGGGTTTGAGTTGAAGAAATCAAAGTTTGGGTAAGGGCTAGAAATTATCTCTACGGGAAGGTGTTAGGCACCCTTAGAGATCCACTAGTGTGGTCCCCATCATGTTACAATTGTGAATTTACAAATAAGCAATCAAGGCTCAAATAAGGACTTGCAATTAAATTAAAACTTGTGAAGGTAAGTAGAGAGAGAGTAGAAATTTGAAAGGTCTAAACAATTCTAAAGAAAGCGTACGAAGACAAACAAAGGAAAAAGGGGTCCTAGGTTTATGATTAATGTGGATCACGTCAATGCAATATCCAGTTTTCACTCCTCGGAAGAGGGGCTACATGAGATATTAGCGCATCGGTCATCATTTCCAATTTCTAGCCTTCCTACCCCGTAAAGGTTATATAAACGCGTGGTTGGTCACGAATGCTTATTGTGTGCTATTACCCTTCCCTCCATAAGTCCTAGAGGGTATTTTAGACCAACTATTCCTATAGGGAAGGACTAGGCTGAGCCCTTAGGTTTAAGGGACAAAATGCTAGGCGCCATACATAACGAGTAGGAGTACACATAAAGGGATCAGACAAGGCAAATAAGAGGTTCAAAATACCTCCACAAGTAAACATGTAGTTATCACGTCTTCCACATTTATGGTCTAAAAAATAGAAGTAAAAAGGATGACGGAAAGAGGGAAGATTCAGTGAAAAGCAGAAGGTTTAACTAAAACAGAGTGAAGAATTTCAGAATTGTAACTAAAGAGGCAGTGAGTATATAACAGTTTAGGAATTAGTAAAGTATAGCTAAACATGTTGAAACACACTTTGAAAATATAGTAATGATATTAAAGATGCAGTAAAATATCACGATTCTGGATAGGCAAAACAATCCAGTAGAAGACATTATAAAACTGATACCCAGTTCCGAGATTATGTCAAAACAGGACGGGAGTTTTAATCAATTTGTAAAAGTGGAGATAAATTTGTCAAAACACACTTAGAAAAATGCAGTAGTGATATTAATGATTCAATAACCTGAAAAGACATAGAATAAATTAAAGTAGCACGAGTCCGGATAAGAAAATGACCCAGTAGAAATGTGAAAAATTAGATGCACGGTTCCGAGATTATTTCAAAAACAGGACGAGAGTTTTAATAGAAAACAGAGTAAACTTTAGCGAAACAAACAAGGAACGGAGTTCAGTAGTTTTAAAAGAGGATGAGTAGCCTGAAAACTTGCAAAACAAAATTAATCAATTTTTATTAGGCCTGAAGCTTGCCTAGGCGTAGTATGTATTGCCTACTTAACAGGTGAACATGCATATTAATCCAATTTTAAGAAGCCGATGCAGTTTAACCCAAAACTTGTGTTGTTATTGAACAACTTGGAGAGGCATTCAGCAAATTGCAAATCAGACGAAAATATAAATCCTAAGTAACATGGTGTCTAATGCACGTAAGAGTCCTAAAACATGGTCTTTAAATGCTAGTGAAAGTACATCAGTAGTTTTAACAGTTACTTATTAGTCCATTGTGATTATGGAAAGCGTATGATAACAAGCTGAAAGTGAAGAGTCTAAAACATGATTACCACTATATGAGATGCATATCCTATACATGATGTCTATTGCACAAATAGGTAAGTAAAGTCTTATAAGCTTGTTTTCTACCCATTATTTAAGCCAAGCACGCGCAACCCCCTCCCAATTTCACTATAACCCCAATCAATTGTTTACAAATTATTACAAATCGTGATAACTGAATTACATAAGTAAAGAAAAATAAGAAGTTACTCAATATGGAGCCTTCAACTAGGCCCAATTCTTACAACCTCGCTTTTTTCGAGTTTCACAACCTTTGCCATGGTCTAGGTGCGGCAAAGCTCCCTAGGGCCTTGGACAATACTAGCACCTAGACATTTAAAGGAATGCAGGACAAATGGAATACCATCCTTGTGTGTCAAAGTTCAGTGAGTACTCAGAGGTACTCAAAGCAATGCTCACACAAAGGGAGGGGGGGGGGGGTGAAACCTACTTTTCTAAGAGCAGTGAGATGTGCTTGTAGTTTAAAAGAGTTGAGTTTGAAAGAAAATAGTTCCAGAGAACAACCTGGGATTTTGTTTTATGAAAAACAAGTTTGAAAAAGGAAGGAAATAGGACAATCATGACTTAGAAGATATGCAGAGTTCTGGAAGCAAACACAAGTAGGGATAGGGACTAGGGGTAAATGAATCACATAGTATAAGCTGCCTTATACATAATTAATCCTTAGGCTAGAGTTACAACATAGTTATCACATAATGTGCATGCCAAGAGTCCAACAGCATCAGGTGTCAAACAGAGTCACACATTAGATCTAGGATTAGAATCATATAACACTTAGGTGTTATGTTAGGCAGAGGATGAAAACATATAAGAAAACATTGGCCATGCTAAGATAAGAGGAAAGATAATCACTTAGACAAACAAGTATGCTAGCTTCATAGGAATCAAACAGAGTCATAGTGGATCACACAAGGGAAATCAAGAGACATATTAGACTAAAGGGAAAGGGAAATCACAGAGACATGCTAGTTACATGGTAAAAAATAGAACCATAAGTAAAATCACAAAAGGAATAACAAGAATCTTAGTATGAACTGAAACATGTTGTTTTCGGATACTGTAAACTTAAACTAGAAACATATCAGTAAAGAGTGAGAATAGAACTGCAGGGTGCAGAGAGGTAGAGCAACCGAATAATTGCAGAACAAGAAAAAGAGCAGCAGGACAATAGTGTGCAGATGCAAGAGGGCAACAGTAATTACTCAGTATCGGTTTTCAGCCAACTGAGTAATCAGTAACTAATACGAGAAGCAAAAGAGAATATGTATGAGAGTAAGAGAGAACTTAGAACAATATCAATATTGTTTGTGTGAATGTCTTAGTGATATTTCTTGTGTTATGCAAAAGAGAATAGAATATTTTAATGCTGAAAACGAGTATGAAAAATAAGGTAAGGAGTACTAATTTTTACATAATTATGGAAACAATGATCAATCAACATCAATTAAAGACACAGACTCCTTTGATTAGGGAATAAGGTTCAAAAGGTACAATCATATCTAAATAAGGAAAATGAATTAACTCATAGACTAATTTTAACCCAATTGGAGCAGTAACTTCATGTGGCATATAATAAAGGCCAAATACATAATGATTTAAACAAGGAAGATATGTATTGCACATAAATAAGGTAGAATTCAATCCATTTTTGAAAAATCAACCAGAGTACCACAGAGGAGACTGAAAATCTCAATAAATTGGTGCTAATTAGGGAAAGCATCTCACAAATAAGGAAGCAATTAAAAAAACAATACATAATTATAGGAGAAACACATAAAAGCATATATTCAACGAAATATCATAGTTTTGCGGAAAGATGCATAGAATCGATGGGTTCTTTAAGTAAACAATTAGTCAGACCTAATAATCATTAAATAGCACTTAAATCAGATAAGCCCTAAACAGGGGGTCATAGAATAGTAGAAGGCTGGAATCCTAATAGCAAAATTAAAGCATAGAACTTGGAGAGTAACCAAAAGATCACACAAACAAGCACATAACACAAACATAAACACATAATACTAAAAAAAATTAGAAGATATAGTGATTTCGAAAGGGGTTCAGAAACCCTAGTTTTTAAAAGAAGAACAAAACGTTGAAAACTTGAGCAACCAAAGGAATCAAGTAGAGAGTAGTGTAAAAAACAAAAGAATAAGTTAAAAATCATTTTTTAAAAGATAGAGATTAAGAGGTCTAGGTAGAAATTAGGGTTTCGTAATAAACCAGTGAGAAGCAAGGAACCTAGATGTGAAACTCGTTAATAATGATGCCCGTAGCATCGTCGGGCCATAACCCATCAGAGAAAGATAGGAGACAAGCCATGCAAAGCTTCCGATGACCATCTTGTATGGTGGAGGCTTATAGAGTCTTGAAGATAGAGGGAATCAATGAGACGAGGTCTCACGTCCACTGGTGGTCGAGAGAAATGAGACTGGAGGTGGCCGGAGAGGCAGTGGCTTCATCAGAGACGAGAGAGAGAACCAGAAGGTTCTAGAGAGAAGGGAGAGCAAACGTTAGCATAGATAGATAGAGAGAGAGAGAGAGAGAGAGAGAGAGAGAGAGAGAGAGAGAGAGAGAGAGAGAGAGAGAGAGAAAGGTCGTCACTGAGGTGAGGGGTTTGGGAGGGGGGGTTTTTAGATTTTAATTTCGAAAATAGAATCTGCGCCGTTGATCTCATTTGATTAACGACTCAGATCATATCAAGGCTGGACCAAGTCGTTGAATCGGGTATGGGTCGGGGGATTTAAGGTTTAAATTGTGGTTCAATTTAGGCTGTAATCGTAATAAATCTGGCTAGTATTTAATAGCCACTTTTCCCCCTTTTATTTTATAAATATAGTGAAAAAGATTTTAAAAATAGATTAAAAACACCAAAATAATTATAATGTATAAATATAATCTAAAAATACTGGAAATGATTTTATAATTATAAAAATGTAATTAATTGTAAAATATTCTATAATTGTAATTATATATTATTTAGCTTTAATAATATCAAATAAATATATAAAAATATGCAAAATTTATTTAAACTATTTTTTAATATAAATATAAGAGTAAAATGAATTATTCACTAAAATGAATAATTAGTGAATTTTGTAGTATTAAAATAGACAGTAAATTGGTTTTAAAAAATCTGTAGAAATTTAGAAAAATACCGAAATACTTGGGTATGCTCATATATGCGCATATATGTTATATTGAAAGTGTTTTGGGTATAAAAAATACCTCGGAGAAAATTGGGTATCAACAGTATCCTCACCATCTGTGAGAGAATAGAAGGCAGAAGTTTAGCATTGTGATATCAAAATATCGCACGAAATCAAATAAAGTGAAAATTTTCCTAACAGTTACATAGCCTCTCGTAGATAAGTACAGATGTCTCCGTATCGATCAGCGAGACTCTAATAAATCGACTTGTGATCCGTGACTCCTATGAACCTAGAGCTCTGATACCAATTTGCCACGATCCCAGTTCGCCCTCCTTGAACTGTCGTGACGGCACCTACTCTCTATGGATAGGTGGGCCCAAGTTTCGAAAGTAAAACAGTTTAAAAACAAAAATAAAGCATTAATAGTGTCTAAATGTTCCGCTCGGCCAACACCATATATAAAACTCAAAGCCAATATCCAAATCCAAGACCCGGAAACCCACGAATCACAAGCTAAGATAAATGCTGCATAGCTCTAAACTCCGGAATATCTAACAATTGAAAAGTACAGAAGGCTAACTACTAAAGAAGGAATAGAAAGGGACTCCTTGGTCTGCGGACGCGGCAGATGTACCTCGGAGCCTCTAAGCAGTCACCTCCCTTAAGTAGGGTACGCCTGATCAGCGGTATCTGGATCTGCACATGAAAAAAAATGTAGAAAGGGCATGAGTACACTATAACGGTATTCAGTAAGTGCCAAGCCTAACCTCGATCGGGTAGTGATGAGGAAGGTCAGGGCCCTACTGAGATTAAATAAAAGTTATAATTAAATAGTATAGAACAAATAGTTTAACATGTGCACTAATTAAATTAACATAGTATATATATAGCATCAACAATTACACAGTACATGTAGAGACAATTTAAGCACTGAAGGGAAAATGCAGCTCAGTTCCAATAATACCAACCGGTGATTTACCAGGATACTGTCTTAAAGTCCCAATTATAACTGTCTAGTGGATCTCCCGAGATACCGTCCTGTAGTCCATTATATATATGTTTGAAGATTCTCCTAGGATCCCGTCCCGTAGTCCAACTATCAATTCCTGGAGATCTACCAGGAATATAACCCGTAGTCTCAAATGTAAATACCCAATACAAACACACTCTCGTAGTTCCATATAACTGCACATGGGGATCTATCAAAAATCTAACATGCAGTCCCAATGTAAAGGTGCAGGGGGGATCTATCGGGAATCTAACCCATAATCCCAAAGTAAACCGAGAAGGAAGAGCTACCGGAATTACACATCCATAGTCCCAATATAAATACACAGCAATAGCAAGAAAATATTCAAAGAAGGGAAATGTCATATTAAGGCAACTAATAGTTCTAGCCTAGCATGCTGCATAGAGTTTAGGTAAACAGATTGAACAATTAAAGCAATTGAATCACTTAGAAATGCTTTCCTAAGCTAACACTAGATTAAATAATATAAGTAATAAAAGCAGGGGAAGGAACAAACTAATAAGTGCTTAAAGAAAAAAACCGTATTTCCAACAATTTGCACAAGTATGCACTCATCACTCACGTACAAGGCATTTCAATTACCAAACATATCAAATCCTAAGGGGAAGGTCCCCCACACAAGGTTAGACAAGCCACTTACCTCGAACCGGCTCAAATGAACTTGAAACCACACTTTTTCATGAAAATCCGAATTCAAATGGCCCAAATCAATTCAATTCAATTGAATATTGTAAATACACCACAAGTAACTAATTCAACAATTAAAGTCTAAGCTAATATGCGAAATTATGTAAAATAACATAAACGCGCCTCAGGCCCACGTCTCGGTTTTGGGTGAAATTTACATTTTCAGAAACCTCATACTCTCACGAGTCAATACATGATAAGAACATTGAAATCGGAGTCCAAATGATCCCTCAATTCCTCAATTCATCAATTAAATGTCTCTTAAACTTAAGCCCTAATTACCCATTATTCCCAAATTTCTCACTATTAATTAGGTCTTTAATCATATGAAAATGTGTTATGAAGTCAAGGACGTTACCTCCAAGCGATTTCCCTTTTGTTTCCTCAAAAATCCCTCTCAAAAGCTTCAAACTCGGATAAAAATGGTGGAAGAATAACTAAATTTCACAAAGGCAACTATTTATACTCTCTGTCCAGCGACTTTCGCATTTGTGACCCTGGGACCGCATCTGTAGTCTCGCTTTTGCTGAACAAGTGTCGCATCTGCGACTTTCCTTTAAGTGACCAGCAACCGCATCTGCGAATGCCTTTTCGCAGATGCGAAACCGCTTCTGCGGTCTAACTTCCGCATCTGAGGTACCTGAAGGCAAGGCAAGAATCCACTTTCGCGGTCCTCTGCACTACTTCTGCGGCTCTGCACCTGCGAAACCCAAATTGCAGTTGTGGTTATGATAGGTACCAGCTGAACCAGCAATCTCTTAACTTCAAAATCCTTTTGTTATCCATCCAAAATCATCCCGAGGCTCCCAGGACCTCAACCAAAAGCACCAACATCTCCTAATACCTCATTCAAACTTGTACCCATACATAAAACACCCAAAACAACATCGGAACCATGGATTAACCAAGGATTTAAGCCTAGGAATTCCAAAATTCTCAAAAATACGCTTTCAATAAAAAAACCCAACCAAACCACATCCGAATGACCTGAAATTTTGCACACATATCCCAAATGACACAATAGAGCTATTGAACTCTTGAAATTTTGTTCTGGTCCTTGGATCAAAATCTCACAATCGAATCAGAAACTTCAAAAATTCAACTTTTGGCACTTCAAGCCTAAATTAGATACGAACCTCCAAAACACAATCCAAACACGCTCCTAACCCTGAAATCACCCAACAAAGCTAACAGAACCATCGGATTTCCATTCTGAGATCGTCTTCACACTGTTTTGATTACGGTCAACTTTCCAACACATAAGCACTCATTTAGGGACTAAGTGTCCCAAAACTCTTCGAAACTTAAAACCAAACATCCCAGCAAATAAAAATAGCAGAAATAGACTTATGGAAAGCAGTTAATAGGGGATCGAGGCGTTTATTCTTAAGATGAACGGCCAGGTTTTCACATCTGCTCACTATCACCTTATAGTGATCGTATAGGTTTTTCACTGATAAGACTCTCTCATTTCTTTTTTCTTTTTTTTTTTTTCTCTCTTTATTTTCCCTTCTTTTTTTTCTTCTTTTTTTCTGTGATAATGCATCAGGGAGGTTATCCAATGCCTTTGGCATGGGGACTTCAAAAATTCTCAAAAAAACATTGATCAGAAGTTCTTGAAAGGTAAAAAGGCAAAATGAACCTTGAATTGAATTACAACTTTTGGAACAAATTGTGAAATAAAACAAACTTCTGCCCCAATTTTGGAGTATTGGATTTTTTGTTCTGATGGGACCGAACCTAGGGTAAGGTAGCCTATGTATCCTTTCGGAATCAGGTCGGACGTAGTTCAATGACTCTGATGCTTTATTGTTTGACTATTTTTCTTTATTTCTTTTTTTACAAGTACACAGGTTCTAAAAGGTGCAAAACGAAGAAGAAAAATACAGCTCAAATGGGTTAACAAAATAATGACACCTATTTGGAATAGTAAGCAAATGATAGCATTCTTCATCTCGATACGAGAAAATCAATGTGTGAAAGTTCTACAGTGGCCATATATCATACATAATATCTTTTGACCGGTAACACTTTCTTGATGATGTAGGGTCCTTGCCAGTTCGGTGCAAACATTTCTTTGGCTTCAACCAGGTGCGGAAGGATGCGTTTAAGAACTTGTTGGCCTACCTCAAAATGCCTAGGGGGTGCACTTTATTAATGTAAGCACGTGTCGTTCTTTGCTGGTATAACTAGCCAAAACACACTGCTATTTGCCTTTTTTTATCGATCAACATCAGTTGTTCTAATCGAGTCTTGACCCACTTAGTGTCTTCAATCTCTGATTCCATAATAATTCGGAGAGAGGGAATTTAAACTTCAGCGGATATCACAACGTGAGTTCCACATACAAGCAGATACAAAGTCGCACCATTGGATGTGCGAACAGTCGTGCGGTATCCCAAAAGAGCAAAAGGCAACTTTTCATGCCATTGCCTGGAACCTTGGATCATCTTCCTATAAATTATTCTTGATGTTCTTGTTCGCCGCTTCAATGACTCCATTGGCTTTTAGCCGGTAAGGGGTAGAATGGCGATGCATGATTTTAAATTTTTCGCATACCTCCTTCATCAAATGACTATTTAGATTGGCTGCATTATCAATGATAATGGTCTTTGGGATTCCAAAGCGATAGATGATGCTGGAATGAACATCAGCCACTTGAAAGTGACATCATCCAGCCACTTGGTGAAGTAATCAATGAATCTATGCCTATTTGAAGCCTTTGGCTCGATTGGCCAATAACATCCATTCCCCAAGCAACGAAAAGCTAAGGAGAGGACATGGGATGTAACTCTGAAGGAGGCGAGTGAATCAAGTCACCATGAATCTAGTATTGGTGACACTTGTGAATAAAACTTAAGCAATCTCACTCCATAGTAAGCCAATATTATCTTGCCCGCAGAATATTCTTCGCCAAAACATATCCATTCATGTGAGGTCCGCATACCCCCGAATGCACATCGCTCATGATGCTCCACTTCTGTGTCATCTATGCATCTCAACAAGTTTAAATCTGGGGTTCTCTTGTACAGAATTTCCCCATTCAAGAAGAAACCACCGGCGAGCTTCCTTATAGTTCTTTTTGATCTCCTTTGGCATGCTCTAGATATTCTCTTATTTTCAGGAATTGTTTTATGTCCTGATACTATGGCTCACCATCTGGTTCTGTCTCAATTGTATTGCAGTAATCATGTTGATTCCAAACTTGAATTTCTAGTGGATCAATATGAGTATTGCCTAGATAAGGGAGCATCGGGGCTAAAGTTGCCAAAGTATCAGCTAGCTCGTTGTGAAACCTGGGAATGTACCTGAACTCGATAGATTTGAATCTTTTGCTCAAGTCTTGCATATATTGTCTGTATTAAATAAGATTGATGTCTCGAGTCTCCTATTCGCCCCGAGCTTGTCGGATAAGCAAGTCGGAATCTACCATAACCAATAGTTCATGCACATCCAGATCGATAGCCATTTTCAGACCCATGATACAAGCTTCATATTCTACCATATTATTGGTACATAAGAACCAAAGTCGGGTCGTTGCATGGTAATGATATCCAATAGGTGAGATAAAGATTGCCCCGATACCAACTCCTTTAATATTGACAGCCCCATCAAAATACATTTCCATACAGGGTTATCGTCTGGAACTACTTCCTCTATTGAGTTGACCTCTTCATCTGGGAAGTATGTGCTAAGTGGCATGTACTCATCATCAACAATATTCTATGCCAAATGATCTGCCAAAGCCTATGATTTCATTGTCGTGCGAGTGACATAAACAATGTCAAACTCTGTGAGGAGGATTTGCCATTTTACGAGCCTGTCAGTGGGTATTGGCTTTTGGAAGATGTACTTTAAAGGATCCATTCTAGATATGAGGTAAGTAGTGTAGGCCAAAAGATAATGTCTCAGCTTCTGAGTGACCCAAGTCAAGGCACAACATGTCCTTTCTAAATGGGTGAACTTCTTGCTCAAATAATAGATTGCATGTTCCTTTATACATGTTGCATCATGTTGCCCCAATGCATCCAAAGGAATTATCCATCACCGATAGATATAAAAACAAAGGCCTACTAGGTTTAAGTGGGACCAGTACAAGGTGTTTTGACAGATAATCTTTGATTATGTCAAGAGCTATTTGGCAATCGTCCGTCTACCTGATTGCGACATCCTTTTTCAGCAACTTAAACATGGGCTCACACGTGGTTGTGAGCTGATCAATGAACCTACTGATGTAGTTCATCCTCCCGAGTAAACTCATGACTTCCTTTTTGTTCTTTGGGGTGGAAGATCAGGAATGGACTTTATCTTGGATGGATCCAATTCGAAGCCTCTCAGACTGACTATAAAACCGAGGAGTTTTCTAGATGGAACCCCAAATGTACAGTTGGCTGGATTAGGCTTAAGTTCATACGTTTGAATCCATTCGAAAAACTTTTTCAAATTGCACACAGGATCAGCTTGTGTCTTTAATTTTATGATGACATCATCGACATATACTTCAATCTTTTTGTGCATCATATTGTGAAAAATGGTGGTCATGGATCTTATGTAAGTTGCCCTGCATTCTTTAAAATTGAATGGCATGACCCTCTAACAATAAGTACCCCATTGAGTGGTAAAAGCAGTATTTTTTGCATCATCTTCATCCATTAGAATTTGGTGGTACCTAGCGTAGCAATACACGAACAATTGTATCTCATGCTTTGAATAATTATCTACAAGAATGTAGATATTTGACAAAGAAAAATTATGCTTTGGACTTGCTTTGTTCAGGTCCCTGTAGTTAACACAAACTCGGGTCTTTCTATCCTTCTTCAGCACAAGCACAACATTCGCCACCCAGGTGGTGTATCGGACAACTCTAACAACATTAGCTCAATTGCTTCATTATATTGTCTTTAATTTGTTACTCACGCCTGTTTTAAATTTTTGTTGCTTTTGTTAGACTGGTGAAAAACTAGGATACGTAGGAAGCTTATAAACCACTAGATTAGTACTTAAACCCGTCATATCATCGTAAGACCAAGAAAACACATCTATGTATTCAAACAAAAGTTGAATCAAGGAATTTCTGTTTTTTTGTTCAATGTGAGTGCTTATCTTTGTTTCTCTAACTTCTTCATGACTTCCGATATTAATTGGCGCCGTTTTATTGAGGCTGGGCTTAGGATTGTTTTCAAATTGTTCCAATTGTCTTTTTTCTTTTCTCGACAACATCATCTTCATCATATTCAACCTTTTGATGTATTATTTCGATATTAGAAAAATTTTTATGATCTAGGTGTGAATTATGCATGCATGTCATGTTATTAAAGCCGGCATTAACAAAACTAAAATGGAAATAAAATAATAGGAATTAGGAAAAGGAAAAGATACAAAACTTAATAGGAAATTGAACTGAATTTCATTGAATTTGAAAGGATATAAGGTTAACATCAAAACAAAACAATCATACTGAGATGTTTGGATTACAACCCTGAAAGAAACCCAAAATACAAAAAAAAGCTACAAAAGCAACCTACTAAGACTCCTTCCTTGTGGGGAAAGGATTTTTGCTTCCCAGTTATTGAGCATGATGTCTGGGTCAATTAGTTTCATATCGGCACGACTAGTGCATTCACCAGCCTGGATCATTTTCACTTTAGAAAACATCTGGCTGGGGCCATGGCAAATTTCATCAATGTTTGCATACGTCGAGGAATTTTGACCCTTTCAGAGTCGTGGCCTAACGAACGTGTAGAAAATGTGAGGGATAGGCTGTTGTAAGACCCTTCCAAGCTTTTTGCGGTGTTTGGATTTGTTTTCATCTTCTTGTGTTGGCCTGAAGCCTAAGCCAAAAGTACCCTGGTTACCGAACGAAAAATTAGGCTCCGAAATTCCTTGCAACAATGTCCCTAAGCCTTTTCCTGGCTCATAACATTGTCTCATCATAACTATAACCATCATTACAGATGTGGCAGAAAGATGAGGATACAGAATGTGCTTTCCTTCCTCGACATGGTCCACAATAAAAGACTAATATACAATGGACTCAGACCCTTCCTTGGACTCAATACATGGGAACAGATCTTTATAATGGAAGACTCGTCTTCCCTGTGAACAATAATTTCTTGCCTGTCATGTTTGAATTTGAGCATCTGATGCAAGGTTGATGGCACAACTCAGGCTGTATGGATCCATGTCCTTCCAAGAAGAAAGTTATATGAAGTGGCCATGTACACTACATTGAAGACAATCTCAAAGTCAACCAGTCTAATTGTCATGGTGAGGTTGATCTCCCAAATGGTATCTCTTGCTGAGCCATCAAAAGCCTAGATGCAAACATTGCTGGGTCGGATTCTATCTGTATTGATCTTCATGCTTTGCAAGGTAGAGAAAGGGCATATATCTGCACTTGAGCCTCCATCAACCATGACTCGCTTTACATCATGCCCCTCATATTTAACCATCAAGTTCAAAGCTCTATTGTGCTCGGCTCTCTCCTCGGGAAGTTCATCATCAGTAAAGGAGATTATGTTCACCTTAAAAAAGGAGATTACCTCCCTGCTTCTACCTTGTGATGGGGTGGCCTCCAAGTACATATAACCTTGGGCTTGGAACACGGGAGTGAACTTCCAACCTTGAGATTTTTGGGATAAATAAAGTTGCCTTCTTTGAGCTCTAGGCGCCTTTCACAATCAATGGCACATCTCGGTTGGGACTTAATTCCAGAACTGTTCCTTCTTGAATTGCACCTACTGTCATTTCCACTCGATCGACCGGCTTATAATTTTGATCTCGGCAAATCATTCCCATAAAATGAACATCAATGTGTGCTCGCAATGGGTTGTTTATTATATTAGGATGTTCCTCGCCATTCATCACTACAATCAATTTTATAGAAATGAGCCTCTCTATGGCTCTTTTCAGAGTCCAACAATCATCAGTGCTATGCCCCGGGCACCCGAATGATATTCACATCTACAATTTGCTAGAAATCCATATGAATCAGGATGCATATGGTGGGGAGCGATAAGTCCAATCACGCCCATTTGCTTCAGTTTATGGAATAGACTAAAGTATGATTCGTCCAATGAAGTGAATTTTTCTGCTGGCCTCTGCTCTCGACCATAATCTTGCTAGGGAGGAGCATTATAGGGTGCCCAAAAATTTTGCTGCTGAGGTCGGGGGGCCCTTGGAGCTGGTGCGCATACCTGCTAATTGGGAGGCCGAGTATATGATTGAACATTGAACACTTTATATTATGGTCGGCCCACAGAGTATTGAGGAATTGGCGGGGGATAGTAATGAACTGAACTTTCACATAAGGGTGCGATGCCCTTCTTTGAACTTCCTTAGATCCTGAAACCATCTTGGACCCTTCATTTCTCTTCTTTTTATTTGCCAAACCTCCCAATCCATTTTTGGATAGCTTGGGTGGTGGCCTTGAGAGCAGCTTGACTTACAATTCTACCATTCTCGAGGCTATTTTCGACCATCTCCCCTATTTTGATTTCTTCTGCAAAAGGTCTACCCATCGCGGACATCATGTTCTAAAAGTAATCATGCTCTTGAGCATCCAGAAAAACAGTAATCAACTCGTGGTTATCCATGGGTGGCTTAACTTTAGTGGCTTGCTCCCTCCAGTTGAAGTCATACTCCCTAAAACTTTCGGTCAGTTTTTTTTCATATTAGGCAAGGAATTATGATCCGGTGCAATATTAATGTTGTACTGAAATTGTTTGATGAAGGCCTGGGCCATGTCATCCCAACCATGCCAGTGAGAGATATCTTGGTCAGTGAACCATTTGGAAGCTACCCCCACAAGGCTTTCCCCAAAGTAAGCCAACCCTAGAGGCAAATGGATGTGAGGGAACATGCATAGATCACTGAATGATATACTTTTTTGACCACGTAGTCCCTGTATATTCTTTATATTCTGTTATTGACTTTTCATTTTCTTAGCCATCTCATCTGGCTCAACCGTCATGGTAGGCTTTCCATTTCCATTAGTGACTCGTATTATGGAGTCTGATTGTATGGAGCCGAGACTCCGAAAGCTATATTTGTAGAATAGTATTGGCCATCATAAGCATGAGATGGTGGCTCATTGTTTGGCCTCATCACAGGAGGTGGTGACCGAACTGTATATACCAGTGTGCCAGACACGACGAGAGGGGTGTTCCTGACTGGTGTGACTGGAGGTCGCATGTTAGAGGTATCGGGGGTAGCAAAGACACTGTTGTTTGGCACATAACCTTGTGGTAGAATGTGATCGCTTGTTGCCTGGAGCGGTGTTTGAGTAGCCTTGGATATGGTGGAAGTTCCCTCCGAGGGACCCTAGTGTGGAGGTTGACCGAAAACCCAAGCTTGATATACACCTGACAGTTGCTGTCTTAATTTTCTCATTTCCTCCGACTCTTGCTCAACTGACTAACTCTGCGGATTATCACTGACCAACTCGATTTTATCACTATTATCCATTACCATTTCTACCTTAGATCTTGTGAAGTAATGATGCGTCAAAAGTTTCACCACAAACCAACCACCTTAAGCTTACTATATAAGAGGCAAATAAATATGTTAGGGTTAAACATTTTACAGATAGGAATCACACTTAGATATGCTATGCTCCTAAAATATCACCATCTCTAACATGATTTTTGTAAGGCTTCATGTTTCATTTCGGCTTATCAGCTTGTTGACTATTGAACTGTTATCTCTCATTTTTTCTTCCTTTTTCTGTTTTTTTGTTTTGTTTTTTCTTTCACTCGCCTTGTTTTGATCCCTCACTTTCGAGTCATTTGAAAAATATTTGATAGAACCTTTTGTGGGTTGACTACGTATCATGTTGCCGTATGAATTAGATCATTACGTAGTTCATGTACATGACCCTTTTTTTTGACAAAACAAACATCTTTTTGGTTCATTTTTGAATTTTTCCAAACAAAATCTTTTTCATTGATTTTCAATATATATAATAAATTTTTTTTGATACAAGACTCAAAAACACAAGAGTTACATAAAGATAAACAAGACTAGACTTGACTTAAACAGATTTTTTAGGATAAAAGGCAAAACTACAAGACTCAAAACACCAAAAGACTCTTATAGACACAAAAACAACAAAAGGATAATGAAAAAAAGACTGATAAATAAAAAAAGACTTTGATCTCTGCAGTAGAATCCACCAACATCAATGTAATCAAGGTGCTTGTTCCTACGACTGACCCCCAACATTGCGGTATATCCTTTCCAAGTCTTCAGATATATGGTGAGCAACGTTCGATGATACTTCTGCAAACCGCTCGGGCATCATTCCCTGACAACTCTTGCATGCTTTTGAGGTATATGTGGCTACCTCAAGGATCTTTCAATTAATGTATTCTTAAGCCACATGCAAATCTTGATTTTGCTGACTACATATCTCAGCTAGATCCAGCGCATAGCGGTCATGGTCCAAGGCCATATCTTTCTAGCACTGAACTTCAAGTGACTCCGTTTCTAACTGATTGATCACCTTTCGGTAGTGGTGTTTTTATATTTCAAACTCCACGATTTGGCTCTCCTTACTTGACTCAACTCCCCCTATACCTTGGATTAATGGAGCAAAACCTCTACACTCATGATCGCACACCACCTTGAACTGCTTCTCTTTCTTCTTGTTGTTGAGCGGTAGTGATCATTTTTTCTGCCTAATTTAAGCTTTGAGTGCTCACCTATCTTGTTCCTACTGAGCCTTTTCCCGCTCAAAATCAACCTATTATATGTTAATGGCTGTCTCCGAAATGCCCTTATCCTCTTGTAAAATGTTAATATGAGATTGGAACTCTTGTGCCACTTCCCCTCTGGTTTCTCTAACTCTAGCCTCGATCTCCTCGTCCCAATCAACTGCGTGCCTTATGGATCTTTCTGGCCTTTGCTCGGGGATAGCCTAGTTGTGAAATCACTCAAGGTATGGATCTTTGTGCATATGACTCTCTTGGAGGTTCCCCTCCCCTGAATTCCCACACGAAGAAACGCATGTCCTCAATCGAGGGCCTTTTTTGCGCTCTCCCTAGCTGGCGCATGAGTCGTAAGGGCGCATAGGGTTGGAAACCTCTAAAACCCATGAGTATGGAGAACGGGAGATACGTCGACATATGTATGACACTAGCAAAAAGGAACCAATAATAGTTCCAAGTGATTCTATCAGCACTTAATGAACCAAGAAATTTTCGCCAGGGCCTCACTCCCTCTGGAAGATTACAACTTATGGCCCTGTCTGGGTGACATCCATTGTAATTTAACCAATTTTTATTGAAATTTATTACTATTAGATGATGATAAAGGTGATATATGAACTACATCTACAACAGAATGTTGCATCCCTCGAAATAATCTTCACCCTCTTGGCATCGAGTCAAAGCTTGAAAAATATCTCCCAAAATCATGGGAAGAATGGTATGATCCTCGCTACTTTGCAAATACGAGACTACCGCAACTAATCGAACTCTGATGCGCCTACCACGTTCTGGCAAGACCATGATCCCTAGAAATGATATCATGAACGCATAGATTTTCAACTCCCTCCAAGCGTCGTAACTCAACTGGTTGACAAATTCTATGCCCAAGAAGTTCTCAGATCATTTCTCGTCCCCAAATCTGTCATAAAGATATTTCAACAGAAACCAACCTTCATTTAAGCAAACCATTGGAATTCAACGGAGGCATAACTTCTTTAAAAAGTTGTTCACACCAACTTTTCTTGGAGTGGCAGGCCTTTTCCCACGAAGGTCTCTTCCTAATCCGGTGAACCCACCTAATTCCTCCAATGTAGGCATATTTTCACAATCTTTGAGCCTGAAGACATTATTGGCGGGATCCCAAAAACCCACTAGAGCCTCGATTAAATTCTGTTAGGCTTAATTCCCATGATGTTTGTGAGGAACTTGAGGTGCTTAAATACTTGATTATGTTCCCATGTAGCAAAACTAGCCCACTAATTACAGAGAGTACTCTGGGTCTTATCTCCGGTCAAGAACATAGGAGGTGTCTCGTTCCTTACCCTTTTCTAACAGTTTCTTTGTAGAGAACTCATGGTGAACCTAAGAGTAAGATAGAAGGGTCAGGACTTACCTAAACTATATGCAAATTCTTATCATTCGTTTTTCTTTTCTTTTTTTGTTGCCAATTTAGGAATCGATCTATTTTTATTTATTTATTTATTTATTATTATTATTATTATTATTATATATCATTTTTTAATATTACCGGACTCAAAAGTTGAGATGATAAAAGCATGAAGAATGGCTATTACTACGAAAATGATCATAGGAATAAAATGATAAAAATAGACAAAATAAAAAAATAATAAAAAACATATATTACTAAAAAAGGCCCTTCGGCACCCCCCGGGAGGGGCTCAAAAGTTGTCTCAGCAAATATAACCAGACAAAACTAGATAAAATGACCATTTTTGTGAAAACTGTTGTTCAGTACTTCTGAAAAGATTTAAAGTTGTCTCGACAAAAAAAAGGCCAGGCATAAGGGGGAATTGGTAAAAGGTAAATGAAGATGAATAAAGTAGCACTTTTTAAAAAAAAACTGTCCCTTCAATACTGCAAAGGAAGATTTTAAGGTTGTCTTGGCGAAACAGCTGGAATACATGGGCAAAGCAGTAAAAAGGTGACCAAAATAGATTTTTTTTTGCTTTTTTTTCAAAAAAATTATGCACATGCAGAATTTTATGCTCCTTTTTTGAAAAGTATGAGCTGAACTCGATGGAGATTGCCTACGTATCTCACATCCAGTGAGAAACAAACCCGTGTAGTTCGATAAAATTAGATACTTTCCCCATTTGTTCCTTTTTAATGAAAATTAATCTTTACAACCCACACCAGACTACTACAAAATCTTTTTTTAAAAGGTTTATTTGCACTAAGCTAGGAGAATTATTCCTTTTTTTTTCATTTTTTTTCATTTTTAATAATTACACTAATTCTTTTTTAAAGTCGGTCGAAAATGTAAGTAAGCCTTCCAAGTAATGTATCAAGTAGCACATAAGTGAACATGATGGTCTCAAAGAGGATATCTGTTTATACAGACTCGGCCACTGTGCCGAGTTTCGCTAAGTCAAATGCACGTAAAGCGAACCTACTAGGGATATCCGGAACGAGGTTTTTTCTTCTAGGTTTAAATTCTGGCGGAGAAGGTATCTAGACTGGCTTACTCGAGCGGACAACTCGAGCCGAGGAGGGTCGGTGTACCTGTAGCATTGCATTCCGGCTTAACTGGTAGTACTCCCTGCCTAAAGTATATGTGACTAAAATTCTTCACCGGGTGACAAGCACCTCGGCTATCTAAAAAAAAAGGCTATGTCAAGCAAATGCCCAATTTAATTTCAAGAAGACTCAAAGGGGGTGCGCTAGAAAATAGTGTATATGTACAGTTCAACAATATCAAAACGGTAAGAATCGAACAAGTAGCACATTGCACAAATAAATCATAATATATATGAAATTAATAAAGCCAAATAAAAAGTTAACATGTACAAGCTCGAATTCTAGTTATTCTCCAGCGGAGTCGCCAAAGCTATCAAACCCCTTTTCTACCCCCACAAAAAAAAATAGTTACGGATTGTTGTCTTGATTTGTGGGTTAAAGAGTTTTTCCAATTAAAGTGACAAATTTGAGTAGAGATTATTTTATTTACAGAGTCACCACTTGGAATTGATATTTTTGGTATTCCAAGTCACCATTCATTTTAATCCCTATTCAAAGGAAGGTTTGACTATTTTTTTATCGGTCCGCGAAAATAAAGTTCGGGTAAGGAATTCTGTTGACCGAGAGCAAGTCATTCTCCGAGTCCCGTGGTTCTAGCACGATCGCTTTATTGACTTAAATTTGGCTTAAATTAATTTGGACAAACTGTAATTTATATGATTTTCATATTTTACCTATCCGCTTTTAATCTCTTGATTGTTAGAATTATTAAAAAATATTTTGGTAATAAGATGTTATAATCACACTATGCAGGCGAATGCGTGATCAAAACGAAATTTATTGATTTAGTCATAACATCGCTAAGCGAATCCATAGACTTGACAAAGAATTATTAACACGTTATTACATTTAAGAGAAAGAATTTTTTTTGTGAAATTCATTAAATGTCAACTACCATGTTAATGCAAGCGAATCCACGATTATAGCAAGGGATTAATTAAGAATTAATTAGTCTATTGAGATTATTGAACTAATTTAATAAAGGTTAAATATCACGCTACACAAGTGAGTTCATGAATAAAAAGGGCTAAAGCGCATCTACTACTTGCCCAACATTTAAACTAATTATCAAAAAGACTAAGTTATGAAGTTATTTAATTATAAAAAAAAAATTGATTATTAATTGGCGAAAGAAACTATGTACATGAAAGTTAGGCCGTAGCTTGTGGTAAATTTGGGCCAACTAGTGAACTAGATTATTATTGTATTAGCGGGCCAAAATTCATTAAAAAAAAGAAAAGAAAATGTGGACTATCAACTTTACTACACAATTCTTTGGGTCCGGTAGATTCTTCAATTATTCTCGTACCTATACAGCCCATTAACAATTACATAATCTTTTACCAAATCCTTCAAGCACAAACACGTCCAGTTAGAAATTCATGCCCATTTCCTTACTTAACTCCACCATTCTAATAATATTTTATTGTTTTGATAAGTTAACAAGGATTAAAGGGAAAAACTTCTCTATTGTGGCATTATAAGAAATGGAGGAGATAAACAAAAATTAAACTTATCAATTACTACCAAAGCATATGACAAACTAAAGAAAGTTCATGGCCTCCACATTGTAATCCAATATAGCAATGGAAGAACATAAAATAAAAACAACAACAAATAATGTAACTAACATAGCAAAAGTTTTTTTTTAAAACAAAAGATGCATCCACAATTTTAGTTGCATCCGAAAATCAGTTCTTTTATTACTATACGCAATTCTCTACTTGCACATGAACATGGATAACAACAAAAGGATAATCTTACTCTCCATATGCACGCGTCATTGAAACACTCATTTCTTCACTAAATCACAACAATCATGCTCAAATAATAGAGGCCGGTTAGCACCTTCAACACTCGACATCGAAAATCTGCATTACAATAAATTTAAAAGTTACATGAATAGCAGAAAATCAAAATACAACAAAGATGGAACTCCGGATGTTTAGTTGTAGATTTTTCTCAAAGTTTTGTCTTTTTATTAGAGTGTTAAGGATGTTCAAGTTCTCTTTTTTTTTCTTCTTGTGTCTCCAGGATGTTCAAAAACTATCCCCCTTAATTGAAAGAAAGATCTCCTCTTTATATTATAGGAGATGAGGGACAGGATTTCATTATGAAAATCTGTTCTTTAGACATAATCTTTACCAAAAATTTGTCTAAACTATTCAAAGGATAGATTTTTGGTTAAAAATCTGTCTAAGACACAACGTTTTTACCAAACAATGACATGCATTTTGGAAATTAGTACTCAAAAAGTCTTTGAACAGTAGAAAGTGATCAAATATGTACCCTATACTCAAGTATTCAACCTTTGTTTTCAACACATGACTAAAATATAGCTTATATACTCAAACTCAAACCAACTATAAACTAGCAAAACAGAAACAAGACTTAAAATGTAATTGAACTAAATATTCAAAAAAACTAAAATAAAGCCAATCGATTTATGGGAACTAAACAGTAGATAATTGTAATCAGGAAACACTACCTAAAATACAACTTAAATGAATATTGATAAGCTATCTAACAACGACTATTATTAACTTAAACAATGACTAATTAAACGACGATTCAACGACATTAAGATCAATTTGGTCGATGAAAAATTAATAAACAACTAGGCTAAATATAATCATCAATCACACTATTGATCAAAACGAACAAAACAAAAAGAAAAAATTCAGAAACTAAAAGAAAAATAAAAAGAGTTAGGGGTTGTACAAAACGAAACAAGCCGACTCTCCTCAAATCTCAAGGGCAATGTAAACCGCAACAAATTAACCGCTCGAGCACTGGGAAATACAACTTTCAGCAAATCATGCCAAAGAGAAAATAGTGTTGGGAGGGGGTTATATTACACACAAAAGAAGAGTTTCAGGGGTCGTTTGGGTGGTGGAGCAGCGGTGGTTGGATGTCGGCAGTGAGGGTGGTGACAGAACAGATTTTGGGGGTTAAATTAAAGGGAAAGTGTAGATCTCCTAGAGATATACACGTATATATGAGGCTTGTGAGGTGTGGATAATTGGTATGTCACTAATTTGAGGAAAAAAAGTAAAAATAGGGGGGCTAGGGATTCAGATTTGGCTAGATTTGTGGAATTTGATAAGGATTTTGGAGATTTGGGATTTGGACATGGAAAGAAGAGGAGGAGACAAAGAAATGGTGAAAAAATAGGGTCGATTGGAGGCCGTTTGCCGGCAGTGGAGATTTCCGGCCGACGGAATAGGGGCGGCGGGTGACGGGTGGTTCTTGTGAGAGAGGAGAGAGTAAATAGAGGAGTGAAATAGATAATAGGGAAAAATGAGGTAAAATTTTAGCTTCTTTAGAGTTAAATACTAAGAATGAAAATCAAATTTGGACCGTTAGATCACGCGGCTATGAATGGATGAGATTAAATCTCTGTCACTTAAATAAAATGACGTGTTTTTTTTTTTAATATAAAACTACGTTGTTTTGACCCTCCTATGGCAGCCCCATTTGGGACCTGATCTGGGCTCTTTGGATTTCTAGTTTGGTCCAATTTTGGCTCAATTTTAATTAAAATATACTAGCCCAATCCCTTAACCCCCTAACTATCTAATTTAGTCTTAAAGAAAATATACAAATAGAAAAGAAAAAATCTTTGTGGTATACATAATTTAAAAATGCAAACTAAAATATATAAATAAAAAGTAAAAAATATTTTTGGTATTTTTAATAAAGGAAGGAAAATAAAATTCATAAATAACTACAAAACATTCAGATATTAGTATTTGTAGGAGAATTAGAAGTGGGAAAAAAAAATTAGCTATTCACACTAATAATAGGGCAAGAGCTTTTTAAGGATAATTTATGAGAAAAATCTAAATGCTTATTAAAAACTACAAACCATAGAGAACATAAGTAAATAAGTTTCTACTATAGTATAGCTAGATAAAAATCCTAAAATAGATCATATTTATCACAGGCTTCTTCGATGGATTTTTATGACTAGGGCTTTCAGAGTAAAGCCTTGAGACTTATTTTATCCATACACATAATTTATATATTGGTTATACATAATTATATATATAATACACAAATTATATATATATATATATATATATATATATATATATATATATATATATATATATATATATATATATATATATACACACACACACGTACATACACACACACATACACACACATACATAATATATCTTCACCGGATATTTTTAGTTTAAACGGTTGGGTGGAAACAAAATTTAACGGAAATTCCAAGTAAACATGCTAATTATACTAAAATGTCAAGGTGGTGGTTTCTTCCGACATCAAACAAAGATAAAAAGTGATTCTGTGAGATCTTACAAACCAAATAAACTGAATTAACTTCCATAAGAGAACTTACACTGTTGAAGGTAGGAGTAGTCACGTGCCAATCACGTGAGTGCAGTTAAGTTGCTTAAGAAGGATTAGTTATAATTAATTTTGGGATTAGTTAATTTAGGTGATAAGAAGGCTGCAGATTAGATGTAGTTTTAGAAGTTTATATATATAGAGAGTATCAGTCCATTGTAATGTAGAGCTTCATTAATACATGCCAATTTTCTCTCAAACAGAAATTTCCTCTAGAACCTTCTCTTTTATCTTCCGCCATTGCTGTCTCCTCTGAAGCTCTTAGATCTTTATTATGGTATCAGAGCAGGGACGATAGATCCATGTACACTGTAGTTGTTATTCCTCGTTTTCTCTGGAAAATTTCTGTCGTAGATTGATTGTGATTTTTCAATCGATTAAGCTAGGACACACAATTTTTCCTTGCAATTTGCGATTGAAAACTCTGTTAATTATGAAAATCTAAACTTTATTTACTAGAGTTTGATAGACATGGAATTTGTAGAAGAAGTTTCAGTTGGAACCAGCACAAGCACAATCGCAATAACCATCGATCATCATCACTCCATGTTTTTACAGCCAAGTGATACACCAGACAGTTCATTGATTTCAATTCAGCTAGCTGGAACTGAGAACTATGTAATACGGAGTAGATCTATGAAAATAGGATTGATAGGCAAGAGTAAATTAGGTTTTGTTGATATACGATGCACTAAGGATAAGTTCGATCAGTCGTTGCATGAACTTTGGGAAAAGTGTAATACAATAGTTTTGTCTTGGATCATCAATGCTGTGAGCAAGTAACTGCTCAGTTGTATTGTGTACAAATCAAGTGCATATAAATTTATGATAGATCTTAAGGATAAATATGATAAAGTGGATGGATCTCGCATTTTTCTTTCTACATAAAGAAATTGCAACTTTGTCGCAAGAAATTTTCATTATGTTAGCCTATTTCTCACGGTTGGCAAATTTATGGGAAGAATATAATGCCTTGATGCCATGTCCTCCATGTAATTGTCCAGAATTTAAGAGCTATTGAGAGCATCTTGTATATTAGAGGTTGTTACAATTTCTTGATGGGCCTGAACGAGACAAATGATGAGCCCAATACCTTCAGTCAACAAGGCCTATTACATGGTTGTTTCTAAAAAAAGTCAGAGAAATATGGAAAAACCTACACAGACATTAGATATGGGAGACAATACAACACTTTTCACTAATAAATGACGCGTGACTACAGGAAACACTTATAAGCCTAGAAGAAACAATATGATTTTATGACTACTGTAACTATAAAGGTCATATAAGAGAAACATGCTACAAGCTACATGCCTATCCAAATGATTTAAGAGGAGGAAAGCTAATAATTTTCCATAAAGACCAATGGCTAACACCACAACAAATGAAGGACAACAGTATATGGGAAAGGCAACAACAAATATAGTATCTCAGGAAGGGCAGCAGATGCTGAAGTCACTAGCTGAAAATCCAACACCTACACTCCCTCAGCCAATCATGTTCACTCATGAACAATATGATCAAATTTTAAAGATGTTCAACGAATATGTAGGTGAAAATTCACAACATTTTACAGGTACGACCAAGGCCAATATATTCGCTGACAAAAAAAAGAGTAAAAACTGGATAGTAGATTCTGGTGTAACCAAATCAAATGGTTCACACAAGAGAATTGCTTGACAAGATTAATACTAATAGCCTAAAGTCTGGATCTAAGGTACATTTACCTTATGGTACCTCACTAGATATTGCTAGTACTGGAGAAAGTTGGATTGGTGAATGTGGTGTTATTAGGAATGTACTATACATTCCAGATTTTAAATACAATCTGTTATCAGTCTTTAAACTTACAAGGGACTTACATTGTTTTTTGTCCTTCTATCCTGACTTCTGGATCGTGCAGGGGATTGGTAAAGAGTTGGAAGGATTGTATAATCTGCAGCGTAAGCACGACAAAGCCAAGGCTGCAACTATGCAAACACATGATCATTCCAAAGTAGAAGAGGATCTAGGGGTCTGGCATGGGAAACTTGGACATGCCCCTGATAAAGTGGTGAAGTAAATCCCAAACATGAAGTTCAAAGTCAACAATGAGAGAATAAGAGATTGCACAATACGTCCACTAGCTAGACAAGGAAGATTACCATTTCCAAAGAGTACAAGTAGATCAAATAAGCGATTTGAGCTGATTCATATAGATGTATGGGGTCCAAATAGAGTAGCAAGTCACAATAGATACAAATCCTTTCTTACTATAGTAGATCATTACACTAGAATGATATGTGTTTACTTGTCGAGACTTAAGAGTGATGTCATTGTATGCTTGAAATAATTTTTTACTTTAATAAAAACTCAGTTTGGAGGAACAATCAAAATTTTGAGAAGTGATAATGGGACTGAATTCTTCAATTCTGAATGCAGCAGTTTATTTTAATTATATGGAATGATTCGTCAAATCTTCCTTGTCCATAACCCACAATGGAATGGGGTAGTGGAAAAGAAACATAGACATATACTGGAGGTGGCTAGGGCAGTAAGACTGCAAGATAATTTGCCTCTCAAATTCTGGGGTGAATGTGTGCATACATCAGTTTATGTCATTAATAGACTTCCCCATTCAGTGCTATCAGGGAAGTCCTTATTTGAGATGATATATGGAAGAGCACCTTCCTTACAGCATATGAGGGTCATAGGACGCCTGTGCTTTGCCAAAGTTCTAGTATGGGGAGATAAGTTTGGAGCTAGAGCCATTGAGACAGTTCATATGGAATATTCTTAATCTCAGAAAGGATATAAACTATATAATCTCTTAACTAACTTCTTTTTTGTTAGGAGGAATATTCTTAGAAGCAATCTATCCATCACACTTAGACAACCAGCCCAGAAAATATAGCAGGACTGTGAAAGAATCTGCCTGGATGCAGGACTATGTGTGCAATGGTTCACTGGCAAGCTCATCTCTACAGACATTTTGCAAGTATCCCATGCAAGATTTTCCGAGTCATGATGGAATTTCCATCAAGTACAAGACTTATCTTTCCAAGATAACTAGCTTGAAGGAACCTAGCAGCTTTGAAGAAGCAGCAGGAGATCCTAAATAGGTAGAAGCCATGACACAAAAGTTGAATGCCCTTAAAGAGAATGGGACCTGGTCCTTGACAGATTTGCCAACAGGGAAAATTCCCATTGGGTGTAAATGGGTATTCAAAATAAAATACAGAGCACATGAGGAAGTTGAAAGATACAAAGCTCGTTTGGTTGCGAAAGGGTATAGTCAGATAGAAGGGCTCGACTACCAGGAGACTTTTTCCCCTGTAGTCAAAATAGTGACAGTCAGAGTAGTTCTTGCCCTAGACGCATCTCACAGTTGAAACCTGCATTAGATGGATGTATACAATGACTTCCTTCAGGGCGACCTCACTGAAGAAGTGTATATATGCTTGCCCTAGGGATTTCACAGCCAGGGGGAGAAAGTATTTAGGCTGCATAAATCGATTTATGGATTGAAGCAAGCTTCTAGACAGTGGAATTTGAAGCTGTCTGAGGCCTTGATCAATTCAGGATTTGTGCAAAGTTGATTTGATTATTCCAAGCAACGGATCTGCCTAGTGATCATTCTTGTATATGTGGATGATCTTCTCATAACTGGGAATGATCATTGCTTAATTTCAGAAGCAAAGTCTGTATTGCAAAGCAATTTTAAGATCAAAGACTAGGGGGAAGATAAATTTATTTTGGGAATTGAGATAACAAGTTCGAGATAAGGAATACTGATGAACCAATGAAAATTTGCAATAGAATTGATCATTGATCTTGGAATGGTAGGATCAAAACCAGTAGCCATTCCAATGGAATGCAATCAGAGATTCACAACAGCAGAATATGACTAACACTTGGAGCTGAAAGATGATGAGAAGTTGCCAGATGCAGGGCCATACCAAAGATTAGTTGGGAAACTACTATACTTCACTATGACAAGACTAGATATCTGTTATGCAGTGCATGTGTTGAGCCAATTTATACATTGTCCAAAGAAGTCGTACATGGAGGCAACAGTAAGAGTGGTAAGGTACATAAAAGGGACACCAGGTCTTGGTCTATCGATGACCTCAAAACCTTGCCCAAAGCTCACAACATTTTGTGATGCTGACTGGGCATCATGTCCAGTATCCAGAAAGCTTGCGATAGGGTACGTGATGAAGCTTGGAGATTCTTTGGTGTCTTGGAAGTCAAAGAAACAATGCACGTTATCAAGAAGCTCGGCAGAAGCTGAATATAGGAGCATGACTGCTGCAATCTCATAAATCTTATGGTTGACAGGGTTATGCAGGGAACTGGGTGCAGAGGTTGAATTGCCAGTCGAGCTGTTCTGTGATAGCAAGGAAGCAATCCAAATTGCTACAAATCCTATATTCCACGAATGAACGAAACATATAGAAATAGACTTGCACTTCATCATAGAAAAAATCCAACAAGGAATTGTCAAAACAAGATATGTGATGTCTAGAGACCAAGAGGCTGATCTATTCACAAAGGCTCTAAAAAGATCACAACATTACCTGACATGCAAGCTAGGGGTGCTGAACTTGTTTGCACCATCTAGCTTGAGGGGGAGTGTTGAAGGTAGGAGTAGTCACGTGCCAATCACGTGAGTGTAGTTAAGTAGGTTAAGAAGGATTAGTTAGTTATAACATGGGATTGTTTAGTTTAGGTTATAAGAAGGCTGTAGATTAGATGTAGTTGTAGAAATGTGTATGTGTGCATAGTATCAGTCCATTATAATCTAGTGCTCCATTAATACAAGTCAATTTTCTCTCAAATAGAAATTCTCTCTAGAACCTTCTCTTCTATCTTCTGCAATTGTTGTCTCCTCTGAAGCTCTCAAATCTTCATTATACACTTAGGAGCCCGTCTGGCTATAAATGTTTTTTCCTTTTTTTCCTTTTCGAAATCAACGTTTGACCTTGAAATTTTTTATTTCCACTTGAAGATGAATTTCTGATTTTTTTGAAAATTTAAAAAAACTCTAAAAAATTATCTTCCAAATTTTTTACTTCAAATTACTCACAAAAATTCAAAAACAACCAAAAATTATATTTTTGAAAGTGAAAAACATCTTGAGATAGGGGATGTAAGCATTTACCTTAAACGTAAAACGGTTATATATACCTATATCGTTTTATAAAGTTGTAAATGATATAATGAACATACTTTTAACTATTTCGATAAAAGTTTCGAATAAAATTAGCAAACAAAATCAATTTAAGGATTATTTCGATTTTATAAACAAGGCACAAGTTTATTAATGATAAATACACAAACATATGGAAGTGTAAATCCAATATAATTCATATCCAAGGATCGACATTTTCATAAGAAATCTGTGGACTAATATTTAAAGACTTCTTTTTTCTTCTCCACTTCCCATAGAACCATTTTCTTCTTTAGCAAAAAGAAAAGGTCATTGATTAGTTTCAGCTTAGTGACTAATTACTGGCGCAATCTGCCAATTGTGCCGGCTTAATTGGATAATTGTGTTTTAACGCTGTAACGCACATTTAATTCTTTTGATGGAAGGAGGATAGCAGTAATTTGGTAGAATTCTCTATACTTCGAAGTTGCAATAAGTCAAGAAATGTTAAAATATTATTTACTCTCTTTTTAGATAATATTTTTTCTCAAAAAATAATTTTTGGGTGCTTGGTCTATGAGTGAAAATTTTTGTTTTAAAAAATAACCTGTCAACTAAACATTAAATAATGACTTTTTCATGCGAAATATTTCCCTGAAAAATGATTTCTATCATATTAAATACACCCGATTACGACATTTATTTCACCATTAAAGGAAAAACCCCACCCACTTAGTTAAAATGTTCAAAATCGTTAGATCAAAACCCAATCTGTGCTAGTGTTAATTGCCTACTTGATGAACTCGTAAACTGAAAAGTCCTAATTATACAGTTGCACACTAATATTTGTAAGAAATTTTTACACAAATAGTCGGTCAAATTTTGATATTTATTTTTTAATTGGTATATATAAACTATATATTAATTATACATGATTATACACATAGTATATATTAATTAAGCGTACATTATACATTTATAACCTATTTTTAGTTTAAGTGGTTGGTTGGACACCTCTAAGCAGTGTAAGTCGAGTGGAAATTAATTTGATTAAAACATGACAGGCTAAGTGGGGATTGTCCAATCTTTTTTCTATTAATTCACCTAAAAACTTAAAACAAAAGTCATTTTATCTAATGACTATGCTGACAATGAGATCTAGACAGGCTGTATACCATTGATTCCCATTAAGACAAGTTTTCCAAGGTGCATAAGTAATAATCACAATCATTTTTTTTTCCAAAGTATCTTTTTTACTTTTTCTTAGTGATTTAGAATAGAGCAAAAGTGTTCAAGCAGAAGAAAATGTACAGAAATTTTCATTTTAAGATTTAATATATCATCTGTATCCCCAAATGGTTTATTCTTCCTCTGCCTCGGCCTTCATTCTTATGATTGCTGCAGTAATTCTTTTTATAGTTTTTCGAATTTAATTTTATTATTCGATTACTTACTTTATCATGTCCATAATATGAGTCACACTTTCCATATCCTTCATTTTCTTGCTTCTATCAAACTCATAAACATTATAATAAGAACTTTGAGAACAATAATAAGAATTTGGACAACCATCCCAATGACCACCTTGATAACCACACACATCACATAAATTTCACACATCAGATTGAGACGCATAATTTTGCCCTAAGTATGGTCCTCCACAATATGGACAAGGATCACCATAATAAGAATAATCAATATTCGACCAATTATCATTCCAAGATGTCATGTCAACAAAGATAATAAAATATTAAACTAAGTTAAAAACAAAAAAAATAAAAACTTGAATAAGCAAAAAGTAAAAATCCAATCTAGTTGAATAGTTAATTTAATAAAAACTTGAATAGGCAACAACAAAAACAACAACGACACAAAAAACTTGTTGAATAGGTAATTACTAAGTCCCCAGCAACGACGCAAAAAACTTGTTGCTCCCAAATACATATGCACGTATATGCGGTCGATAAATAATATATGATTGTAAGTCAAAATATCGTACCCACAAGGACTTGTGATTAACTGTCAACTAAATTAAATCAAATAATTAATCTATTCAAGGGAATCCTAACGTATGAATATTTAATTAAAATTAATCTAGAGTGATAAATTAAGAGATTAAAGAAAATACGTTGGCGAATTATAAAGACGAATTCAATGTGAGTGAATATTCTAGAGCTATGGGCTAGCTAGCATTCATATTGAGCTTTCCACTTAAATGATCTAATTAATTTATCTAATTTATTCGTTGACAAGATTGATATTGCTCGTAGCCTCCTCCTGAAGTACAACTCGCCTATTCAAGCTAATCTAACGCCTATATTCCTAAATTAATTAGAAGTAATAAGAATGAATTAATAATTCCTGTATAGTAACAAAGCAAGGCGATTAGGTATATTTCTATCCTTATACCAAATTTGCCCCCCCTTAGAGTTAAGATCTTTCTCTACTCAATCTTATATGCAATCCAGAATTCCTTCTCCCGAGTTCAATCCTAGATTTTTAGATAGTATTCAATTGGTGATCAAGCAATCAAATAATTAAGTGCAAGATTGAATAAATAAAATAATATGATAAAATAATAAGAATAATTCAAGCTTCAAAATACAACGTTCATGTAGCACCCACACCTCTAGAACTAATAAACTATTAAAAGAAGAGAATAGAAGAAAAATTAGTTAGAAGCCTCCTCCAAGCGTGATTGTGTTCCTCCACGTGACTTCTCTTCCAAAGTAGTCCCCTAGGTCTAGATGTGTTAAAAGTCCTTAAAATAGTATTTTAATATGCATTTACACCAAGTAGGGTCGGGTCAGATGAAACACCATTTCCTGCCTGAATTAGGACTCTGGCTCTGTCAAATTTGTACAGGCGTACCGCTCGCTGTGCCGCACTGTGCGGTGTGTTTGTGGGGAAATTCAGGAAAACTCCAAAGGTGCGGCGAGTGCGCCGCACTGCACGGTGCGGTAGAGAGAGATTGAAAAAATGCCAAACACAAAAGTTGTACCCTTTTCAAATAGATTTTTAACAATATATTGTGGAGCCCAAACGGAGTTCTGAGCGAAACGTTATGTGTATTTTACTAGACAATGCGCTGTATGCCTGCTCAATTATTTGTTTCGTTCTTAACTATCATCAGTTGATCCCCGATGTGAGGTCTATGAAAGAGTTTTTCTATAAACTAGAAAGCTCGTAGCGCCAAATTAGGAATATGTATTAGAAATTTGTAAAAATTCAAGCTCGCCGTGTTTCAGATCCTTTTGGACTAAGCTATGTATTAAAAAGTTGAGAAAATATATTTTCCAGAAAAAGTGCAATTCTACAATCGAGAATGCGACCGCATATCAAGTATGCGGACTGCATTTCTGCCGCAGAGCGAATCAGTGTGACTACCAAATTTGAATTCAACTATGTGGTCAATTATGCCATCACATAATCAAAATGCGGACTGCATACTTGATATGCGGTCGCATTCTCGATTGTAGAATTGCACTTTTTCTGGAAAATATATTTTCCATTATGCGGACCACATTTTACCTTTGCGATCGCAACTGAGGCTCTTATTTTCTAAATTTTAAAATCCGACCCCACCTCATTAAAACACAACAATAGGCCATTATCTATCATTTTTCACAACATAAAGAGGGGGGGGGGGGGGCGGGAGGGGTTCTTGAATGAGAAGGAGTAATTTTCATCAAGCTCTCTCTAAATCCATGCCCAAATCCTAATGGAGGCTGCAAGGTATTCATCCTAATTGGTAAGTGATTACACCCTCATCAATAATTTCAAATATTTCTGTTAAGTAAGTAATTAGCAAGTGGGTACAAGGAAATAAGGCTAGAAATCTTGCATGCATGAGTAACAATGGGGTATGGAAAGATTGCGAATCCAAAATATGGTAATTGGAGTAGAAAGTGATAAAATCTCTCACAAAAGGAACTAAAAACCACAATATACACCTAGTTCTTGACAATATTCTCAAATGAGCTAGAAATCTTAGTCGTATCTCTAATTCTTGACTAAATTTGTGGCTCTCATAAAATAGATCGAAGTTGCTAGGAATTTATAGAAATTACTATAAGAAATTAAGGGAGACTCCATTGAGGTATGTATGGCTAACCCTTTTATTTTAGCGTTGAATTCTTAGTGTTCAAATGGTTGGCGTGAAATATCAAATTTATTATACTTGATTAATTACATTAATATGTTGGGTGATGGACTTTTGTTCCACATTGTTCTATATGCTTATTTGAAATCATGAAAATTGATGAAGTGATCATGTCCTTCAAGTGTTCGTTATTTTCTTAAGCATGTGCATGCCTTGTATGATACCCCTTGACAAAGGAATGATGGAATTACGTGAACAAATTGACAAAGAAAAGACTTGTGTTGAGTTGATGTATCTAAGTGCGAAGGAACAAATAAATAAAAAGAGATGTGGTACCAGGTATGTGAAAAAGTATGGAAGGAAATGGGAACTAAAGAGTAACTAAAAGAGTTTATGTCCCAAGTGATATGGCTTAGGCGATCGGGCCGAGATCGAACGCCATGCTGTACACATGGTGGCATTTATATTGGGTTCTGGAACATCATTGTGAATATGGATATGCCTTATTTTGGATGGCTTAGCCGGCCGGGTCGAGACCGGACTCCGTATTAAAAACCCTACGGTGGCATTATATTATAAAGATATGGTACTTGGCACTAAAAGAATATTAACCTAAAGGAACGGAAAGACTTAATCAAAAATCATGTGAAACTCATTTGGTGCTCCTCCGTGAACTTCTGTGATGAAATTGTTGATGTTGTAACTGTCTTCCATTGGTTCACTATTCATCCTATTAAGAATTATGTTTTCCATACATACTAGTACTATTCGATCGTACTAACGCCCTCTTTTGCCGGGGCACTACATCTTTGAATAGATGTACGTAGTTCCATTGCTGATAGCGCCGATGGAAGATAGTGATGCACTCTTGTTCTCTTCACAGCCGTCTCGGTGAGCCCCCATTCCTCCTAAGGGTTTGCAGCTCTTCTTAGTGTAAGTTATAATATTTTGAGGTATGGCCAGGGCCTTGTCGCCGGCATCATCATTTTGGTCTCTTGTATTCTTTAGAGGCTCCATAGACGTTTTTTTGTGGGTCATGTATGGGTGCGAGGGTGGTTATAGAATCACGTTGTACTTTGAAACTCTTCGCCTTAGCCTATCTACTATATGTACTTTTGGAAAACTATACTATTGCATGTACTAAACAATAACTGTGTGTACGGAAATTTTGGAAGTTTAAACTACGACTTAATATTGTGTTATAAAATAAGATGTCCATGATAAAAAATATACAATCCCTTTCATCCTTCAATTTCACCAAACGGAATCGGGTCCCGTAATTTTATCGATTCGGGTAGGAAGTGTTCAGGTAAGGCTTGCTCGATCGGGTTTCCTCGGTCGCGCGCCATTCTCACTCCCCGAGGTCGGGGCGTGACACCTGATCCCGATCCCGAATTAATTCCTTGGGCTTTTACTCAGACTTCAAAGCTCCAAATCACTTGAATTCATTCTATAACGCCTACATAGATCGGAATCACGCCTAAAGGGCATAAAACATATATTTAGTGCAAAACACTAGCAATTAAAGCTCAAACTCAATTAAAGTGCAGTAAATTCGAGTGTGATAAGCGATTGAAATACACAATTATAGCCTATCATCAACAACCCACACTTAAACCATTGCTTTTTCTCGATCAAAACTACACCTTATATAGACACGACCTTTTTAAACAATTCTTCTATCTCATCACACCAAGAATATTTAAAATAGACTTAGCACATAAGTGACTCACCCACTTACTCTAGCATAGAGGTCACTGAAATTACCTTTCCTTCAGGAATCAAGTGCCCTTACACAACAAAAGTGAGTAGTTTCGCACAATAAAATTTAAGAACACTTAGGAACTCATGATAGAAAGAATTCACTCACTCTCAGAAATAACATTCATATGCCAAAAAAGATGTACCATAGGCTTGCCCATATTGTATTACTCTACTTCGAGCTCATTCAGTCTAGGATCAAGTAGGACTTTAATTAGTTGTAACGTAGGCTGGGGTCAGGTAGGATACATTTAGATATAATAGTGACCACACCTCCCTAAGTACTTTAATACATACACTTTAACATTGAAATCCCGTACTTATGTCAAACCATAAATCTACTGTGACGATCCGAACCCTCGTCTCATGGTTACCACTCCGTTTCCCCCATTTTCTGCTTTTTATGCTTCATTATCAATGCTTGGATTGATTTTTAGAAGGAAATGAGACACTTAGTCTCTTTAAGGAAGGCTAAGTTTGGAAAAGTCAACCGGATATTAACTTATGTATTATAGGGTTTAGATATGAACTCTGATGATTCGGTTAGCTTCTCGGGATGATTTGTGACTTTGGAATGTGATCGGAAGTGATTTTAGAGGTCCGATGTAGAATTAGTCTTGAATTGGCGAAGTTAGTATTTTGGCAAATTCCGGTTGATAGGTGAGATTTTGATCCGAGGGTTGAAATGGAATTCCGAGAGTTGTTGTAGCTTCGTTAGGTGATTTTGGATGTATGTGCAAATTTTTTGGTCATTCAGAAGCCTTTTGGTTGGGTTTTTGATCAAATGCGTATTTCGAAAGTTTTAGAAGAACTTAGGCTTGAATCCGACGTAATTTGATGGTTTTGGTATTGTTTGTGGCATTTTGGTGATTGGAGAAAGTTTGAATGTTGTTTTAGGATGGGTTGGCACTTTTCACTGAGGTCCTAGGGGCCTCGGGTGAGTTTCAGATGGCTAAACGGGAAGTTTCAGACTTGGAAATGTAGCAGCAGTTGCAGGCCTCGCAAATGCGAGAAAAGGGTTCGCATTTCCAATCTCGCATTTGCGAGTGAGGCTTTGCATTTGAATAAAGGCTGGCCTGAGGCAGGGTTTGCATTTGCGATAGTTTTATCGAAATTATGACCTTGGCAGGGTTCGCATTTGCGAGCAATGTGTCGTATTTGCGACCTTGGCAGGGTCCGCATTTGCGAGCCAGATGTCGCATTTACGACCTTGGTAGGAGAGGCTCACGTTCGCAATTCCAAAGGTTTTGTCACATTTGCAAACCAGGTGTCGCAAATGAGACATCTGAGGGCCGTGTCCAGTTATAAAAAAATTCAAACTTAGCCTTTTTCCCTCACTTCCCACTTGGCTTTGGGCGATTTTTAAGAGCTTTTGGATGGGGATTGAAGAGGGTTTCTACTGGGATTAACTGGAGGTGAGTTCTATGAATTAAAAACATGATTTAATTGTAGAACCAACCTAGAAATTCATGAAAATTTAGCAAAAAGGGAAAGAACCAGGGCTTGAAAGTTGATATTTCAAATTGGGTTTTGAATGACCATAAGAAATTCGTTGGTGTAAAATTTTCTGGAATTCGAGAAGTGCGACCGGGGCTCGGGTTTTGCTAATTTCGAGATTTTTTCTATTTTTCGATTGTTTCCGATTAGGTATTATTCTATTGGCATATTGTGACATATTCGTTGTGGTTTTGATCAGATTCGACACACGAGGAGGTAGATTTGAAAGGCAAGGGCATAGCAAACTAGGATTTTGGCTGGCTTGAGGTGAGTAATAGATGTAAATGATGTCCTGAGGGTTTGAAACCCCAGATTTGCACATTGTAGTGCTATATTGAGGTGACTTGCACACTGTATAGCGAGCGTGGGGGTAGAGTGCCATTGAGGATTGTGACTTGGTCCGTCCCTGCAGATGAATATAGTGCGTATTTAACTAAAATTTAATTATTATTATTGTAATTTGAGCTGATCGCTATGATTGAGCTTCGTGCCAATTGTTTGATTCCTTTAGGGATTTCTATGGTTTATTATCACTTTTACGTATAATTGAACTGAATCCTGGCATTTAATATTATTTTTCAAGCTCAACCATCTTTTCTCAAACTTGAAACTGAAATAATATTTCTAATGAGGTTTGGGCTGAATAATTATATATTATTATGCCCGAGGGGATTATGTGATTCTGGACTGAGCATGGGATCGGGCTGCACGCCGCATCAGTAAAATATTTATATTGATATGAGGCTAAGGGCTAGTTGATTCCACGAGATGGCTTACATAGCGCTTAGGCCGTAAGGGTCCCCTCCCGGAGTCTGCATATCCCTAGTGAGCCCCGTCTACGATAAATAAAGGGAGCAGCCGCATGCCGCAGCGGGTACTAGAGAGTACGAAACTATGTGTTGCATTTCATATTTGTATATAATTTACTTACTTATCTGTTGTAACATTTCTATATTTTTTGTTATTTGTTTACTGATTGAATACTATCTTGTTCAAGTTTCTGTATTTATAGAATTATTTGTGCCTATTCAAGATTTCTTATTCTCAGCCTTTATTTATGTTTATTACTCACTAGGTCGGAGTACTCACATTACTCCCTGCAACTTTCATACAGATCTAGGTACATCTAAGGATGAGTGAGGATTTCTATACCGAGCAGCTTATGCGGGAGCATCAAGGTAGCTGCATGACGTCCACGGTCCTGATCTTCCTTCTACCTTATTTGCTTTATTTTCGCATTTCTTTAGAATGATATGTACTAGTTGATACTCAGGTATTAGAGGCTCAGACTTGTGACACTGGATTCTTCAGGCTGAGTTGTAGTATTGGTATTTGGGTTTTCCGCATATTTTAGCTATATTTCAAGCTTTCAGTATTATGACTTAGTAATTTATCGGTGTTAATTAATTCATGAGCTGCATAAAATGGATAAGGTGGTTAAATTGGTCGGGCTTGACTAGCAGTGTGTTGGGCGCCATCACGATCGGGGTTAGGGTCATGATAAGTTGGTATCAGAGCCCAGGTTACTTGGTCTCGCAAGTCATGAGCCGGTTTAGTAGAGTCTACTGGATCAGTACGGAGACGTCTGTATTTATCCGCGGGAGGCTACAGAACCTTTAGGAAAACTTCATATTCTTGAATTCTTGTCGTGTGTCCTTGATTCAGCTGGAAAGGTAACTCTTGAAATTCCTTCCTCGCGTTCGTATGCGCGCATGAGTGCTCAGTACTAGATGTGCCTTAATGTCTTGCGCTTCCTTGATCGAGGGGCGGGATGTGATCTCTGTGAGTTGATGTTGGGCCAGTCTGGAGGACTTGAGGCTGGATCTTTGCCTATGGCTTGAGCACCGAGGTGCTGACTGCGTGAGGAACTATTTTGAACTTACATGTTCGGTATTGTCCCTATTAGTGGCAGTGACGGCTAGATAGCTATATGATGGGCATGTTAGTACTGCGAGATGTATCTATGTGACTTGGAACTGACGAGGAAGGCCTGCTAGATGATAGAAGAACTATTTGGTGTTTGAGTTCCATCACGATTCGAGGTATAGCCCCGAGTTATGGGCGTGTGAATGATATTTTCATGTTTTCCAGTTGAGAATGAAGTAAATTTTTATGTTGCAGTATGAGTTCGGACTCAGAAAGGCTAATTGACTGTGTAATATTTGTGACGGTGGAAGGTATAAAGAAATGTTAGTTGGAGGTAAAATAGGTGGGTTATATCCTGCGGAGTGTTCTGAAGTGGTGCGATCCTTATGTTGTCTGTTAGAAGATCTCATTTACAAGTGAAGAAAATGTTTTGAAATCTAGATTGGATCGCCTAGAGAGTGGGCTTAACTGTTGTGTGAGTGAATGCGAGATTTGCAGATGAGTTAAAAATTCTAGATGATTTATGTTTCCACAAGCTTATGAAGGATTGGGTTTAATCTCACATCGTATTAAGGCAACAATGGAGTATATGCGTTATAAGTCATTGTGCGTTTTGATCTAGGGCTTCGAGCCAAGTTGGGAAGGTTGTTACTGATTAGGTGATTGCATGGCAATGTGCTATGTTGGTTCCGATTTAAGACATGCTGGCGAATCATTTCTAGTTGCGGAAATTGAGCCGAGGAAGGCTCGAGTGAAGGAAAATTTTGACAAATGTTATATGGTGCTTCGTAGATGTGTGAGAATCGCAGAATGTCTTAAGCTGTTGTTGGTAAAAATGCTTGGTGCATAGAGCAGAAAGTTTCTTGGTTGGGGTGAGGATTTCATTCTGTGGTGCAAGAGTGCTAATGAGGCAGGGGTGGTTCTGTTCGCTTGATCGGGCTAATTGCAGTTTGAATAGAGTGAACGACTATTGAGAATGGTTCTAATGTGTTTGAGATTCTACATGAAATAATTAGGTATCTTAAAAGTTGTATATATGATTAGAAATCGAATTTTCATTGGAAGAGTTCAAGACTTGTGGTATTTCTATGTTAACTATGGGATTCTATGTATCACTATCAGGAAAATAAAGGTAACGGATTCGGATTCGCAGGTAGAGCAAGGCATTTTGTTCTATGTATACTAGTTGAGTACATAAGTGTTCGTGGCTCAGAAGAGAGATGCATTTCTCATGTTATCCTAGGATGGTATGGTATTTGCGATAGGTTGTGGAGGATTGGGATTTGTGTGTGTAAGGCTTCAGTTCAGTTTCGAATGGGAAGTCATGAAATTCTTAGTCAACACGGGCAGTTTTAAGTGATTAGAGACAACGAGCTTCAAATGACTAGGGTGAATGATCTTGTGGTGATTAAGAAAATGGTATTGCTAATCATAGTGATTTGGCGATAGTATGTTCAGGAAAAGGGTAATGTGATTAAACTGATGATACTTTGGTAGTATTGTGGCATTTTCCTGTTGGATCAACTGGTGGTATTCGGGTTTGCTCGGTGGCACATGGAAATTTTGCAATATCTTTCGTGGAATGACTGGGTACTTGATGTATGCGATGTATTTAGATGGTGGAATCTAGGATCAGGTATGGTGATTTGTGTACTATATGGAGTTGGAGACTAGGAGTTCTTATGTTCATACAATGTTGTTATTGTGAGTCGTGTGTATCGGCTGTTTAGCGACTATTGGGATTTGAAGGTCCGAGTGGAATTTTTATGGCCTGGTATGTTAGATTTTGGATGTGATATTGGGGTGTAGACTGGTTGTCTTAGTGTTGGGTTATTCTGGATTATTGCGCTATAGGATATGCCAGAAACACCACGAGTTGAGTGGCGAGGTGTGTCGGATTATGTTCTAGCAGAGTGGTTTATATTTCAAGACCAGCAGACGGTTGGGAGGGGTTGTTTTTCTTAATTGGGCCTTTGTGATAGATGTTAGTGTAGATGTTTCTACCATTGATTTAGTTCCGGTGTTGAGCGACTTTTCGGATGCATTTCTTATGGCGGGGCATGTCGCCGGCGAGGTTGTGGATTTCAGAATTGATTTGGTATCGGGAACTGTGTCATTTGGAACCGGCAGGAGTTATAATACTAGAAAGAACAACTTTAGGGTTTCCTTGATAAAGAGTTCATTGTTAGGTCAATGTGGATGCATGTTCTAGTTTGAGTCAGCTTGGTTGGCCCCGATTTGCATTATTGAGGGATAGGTCGATTTGATCGTTATTGAGCTTGTTTGTGATCTGGGGAGATCTAAGAGTTACTTTTCTGTGCTGCGAAGCGTAATGATTTGTTGGTTATGGGCACATATGGTATGGTTCTATTAGGAATTCATAGAAGAAGTCGAGCGGGAAAAGTAATTGGGTGTTGCTCGGCGAATGGAGTATCGGTTATGACCTATCGGGTTGCATGGTATATGCTATTTGTCTCACCGTGGGTATGATGATGTGCTTTGGTTCCAGACGCCAAATGGTACGTGGTTGTCGATTTTGAGCGTAGCGACTTGAGGTGTGCCATGTGTAGCAGTGTTTGGATAGGATCGCGCATTGTAACAACGCTACGTGGAGATATGACCTTTCGGGGTAGATTCATGTGTTCTATTCTATGATGTGAGACGGGTTCTCAGCCTTGGGTTGCGATGGTATTGATGAGTTGAGGTACATCTCTTTCGTTTGGGGTCATTTTCATGATTTAAATGTGTTCAGACTGTTTCTTATTGGTGCGCGAATTATACAGTTTGTGGCTTAGGTCTGTATTGATGTGTCACATCACCAAAGTGGTGTGTTGGATTCTAAGTGATAGTTGGGGTCATTAATGAATATGATCAGATTTGATGTCAGCTTGTTGGAAGGATAATGTCGAGGTTCGACTCGAAAATATGCTGTGGTAGCAGCCAAAAAGGGAAGTGACTTCAGGAATGGTTGACCTGAGAGATAGGTACGGTTTATTGCATGTTTGATTTATCATTAGCAGTACATCGAAGTGTTGGAATAATACCTTATTTGATAAGAGGTTTTATACAGGTATTCGGGTGTTGTGTGCAATTGCTGTGAATAGAAGTTATCGTTTCGAGTGTTGGTGTTATGTGTTATATCATATAATTTCACCTGAGATTGCAGGTATGGGTTATTACAGCTAGTTCGGGCTTATTCTGAATAAAGATGTGAGGTTCTGATCTTGTGTATGGTTTCAGAAGTGAAAATGTGGTTCTATGGTTTATGGGCTAGATTGGACTATGTAATTTCAGTTAAAAGGTGTTGTCGAACCTATATGAGATAGGGTAATGTGGGATCACCCCCGGGTATATGCATGATAAAGTTATTCAGCTATTGGTTGGCTTCTAGAAAAACTCTGGTTACGCTCGAGGACGAGCATTTGTTTAAGTTGGGGAGGATGTGACAACATGACTCGTCGTCTCATGGGTTACCAATCCATTTCCCCCATTTTCTGCTTTTTATGCTTCATTATTAGTGTCTTATGTGATCGAGTTGGCTTGGATTGATTTTTAGAAGGAAATGAGACACTTAGTCTCTTTAAGGAAGGCTTAGTTTGGAAAAGTCAATCAGATGTTGACTTATGTGTTATAGGGCTCATATATGAATTCCGATGATTCGGTTAGCTTCTGAGGATGATTTTTGACTTAGGAGTGTGAACGAAAGTGATTTTGGAGGTTCGGTGTAGATTAGGCTTGAATTGGCGAAGTTAGTGTTTTGGCAAATTCTGGTTAATCGGTGAGATTTTGATCCGAGGGTCGGAATAGAATTTCGAGAGTTGTTGTAGCTTCGTTAGGTGATTTTGGATGTGTATGCAAAATTTTAGGTCATTCGGAGGCGTTTTGGTTGGGTTTTTGATCAAGTGCGTATTTTGGAAGTTTTAGAAGAATTTAGGCTTGAATCCGATGTAATTTTATGGTTTTGGTGTTATTTGTGGTGTTTTGGTGATTGGAGCAAGTTCAAATGATGCTTTAGGATGGGTTGGAACTCTTGGTTGAGGTCCCTGGGGCCTCGGGTGAGTTTCGGATGGCTAAACGGCAAGTTTCAGACTTGGAAATGCAGCAACAGTTGCATGCCTCGCAAGTGCAAGAAAAGGATTCGCATTTGTGATCTCGCATTTGCAAGTGAGGCTTCACATTTGCGAAAAGGCTGGCCTGAGGCGGGGTTTGCATTTGCGATAGTTTGATCACAATTACGACCTTGGCAGGGTTCGCATTTGCGAGCAATGTGTCGCATTTGCGAGCCAGATGTCATATTTGCGACCTTGGCAGGAGAGGCTCTTGTTCGCAATTCCGAAGGTTTTGTCGCATTTGCTAACCAGGTGTCGCAAATGCGATATCTGAGAGCTCTGTCTAGTTATAAAAAAATTCGAACTTAGCCCGTTTCCCTTACTTTCCACTTGGCTTTGGGCGTTTTATGACAGCTTTTGGATGGGGATTGAAGAGGATTTCTACTGGGATTGATTGGAGGTGAGTTCTATGAACTAAAACATGATTTAATTGTAGAATCAACCTAGAAATTCATAAACACTTAGCAAAAAAGGGAAGAACTAGGGCTTGAAAGTTGATATTTTAAATTGGATTTTGAAGGGCCATTTGAGCTCGGATTCGAGAGTTCTTGATATGTATAGACTCGTGGCGAGATAAGGAATCCGTTGGTGTAAAATTTTTTGGAATTCAAGAAGTGGGCCCGGGGCTCAGGTTTGCTACTTTCAAGATTTTTGCTATTTTTCGATTGTTTCCGATTGGGTATTGTTCTATTAGCATATTGTGACGTATTCGTTATGGTTTTGATCAAATTCGACATGCGAGGAGGTATATTTGAAAGGCAAGGGCATAGCGAACTAAAATTTTGGCTGGCTTTATGTGAGTAATAGATGTAAATGATGTCTTGAGGGTTTGAAACCCCGGATTTGCACATCATAGTGCTATATTGAGGTGACTTGCGTGCCGGATAACGAACTTTGGGTAGAGCACCATTGGGGATTGTGACTTGGTCCATCCCGGTAGATGAATATACTTCGTATTTAAATAAAAATTAATTATTAGAATTATAATTTGAGCTGATCGCTATGATTCGGCTTCATGCCAATTGATTGAATCCTTCGGTGATTTCTATTACTGGTTTCTTACGACTTTTACGTACTATTGAACTCAGTCCTGGCATTTAATACAATTTCTCAAACCCACCCATCTTTTCTCAAACCTGGAACTTAAATAATATTTCTAATGATGTTTGGGCTGAATATTTATATATTATTATGCCTGAGGGGCTTATGTGATTCTAGAGTGAGCATGGGATCGGGGTGTCTGCCGCAACAGTATTATATTGATATTGATGTGAGATCGAGGGCCTAATTGATGCTACGAGATGCCTTATATTGCACTTAGGCCGTAAAGGTCCCCTCCCAGAGTCTACACACCCCTAGTGAGCACCGTCGACGATAAATAAAGGGAGCGGGCTGCACGCCGCAACGCGTACTAGAGAGTACCGGACTATGTGTTGCATTTAATATTTGCATGCCATTTACTTACTTATCTGTTGTAGCATTTCCATAATTGTTGTTATTGGTTTACTGATTGAATACTATCTGGTTCAGGCTTTTGTATTTATAGAATTACTTTGTGCCTATTTAGGATTTCTTATTCTAAGGCTTTATTTATGTGTATTACTCACTGGGTCGGAGTACTCACATTACTCCCTGCACCTTGCGTGCAGATCCAGGTACATCTGAGCCTGAGTGAGGATTTCTCTACCGAGCAGCTTATTCGGGAGCATCAAGGTAGTTGCATGACGTCCGCAGTCCTGATCTTCCTTCCGCCTTATTTGCTTTATTTTCGCGTTTCTTTAGAACGATATATAGTAGATTAATACTCAGGTATTAGAGGCTCAGACTTGTGACACCGGATTCTTCGGGTTGGGTAGTAGTATTGGTATTTGGGTTTTCTGCATGTTTTAGCTCTATTTCAGGCTTTCAGTATTATGACTTAGTAATTTATCTGTCTTAATTAATTCATGGGCTGCATAAAATGTAAGGTGGTTAAATTGGTCGGGCTTGCCTAACAGTGTGTTGGGCGCCATCACGACCGGGGTTGGGGTCGTGACATCCACCTTCACATTAATGTATATTACCCCGTACTTCTATAAGAACAATTACATTAATAGTTACCACTATCAAATATTTTTTTTCCACAACAATACACCTATTTTTTTCCTTTTTTTCTTTTCAGTTCAAGTGGCTCTTACTTTTTCAAATCCACTCAAAAGCCAGACCAATCGCCCCACACTTTAACTTTTATAAAGTTCATAATAATTTAAGTACTCATGAAAGGTGAAAAGGTTCAAATAGATGGCTATTTCAAACAAATAGGTAAGACTTGTAATGTGGTTGTCAAAGAAACATGATTACATGCTCAAAGGGATTAACTATGATACATAACAATTATGCGGGTAAAATATATATGGATCATCAAAGAAAGGTTTATATCACTTTCAAGACTAAACAAAACTACTATTTTGCTTGCGAACACATGGGGCAAGTTCTAAACATCAAATGCAATGCACAGAATAACAAAAAACCTTACACATATATGGCACCTAACTCACTCAGGATTGGACTCATCAAGATACTATAGTCAAAGAAGTTAAGCAATCGGGAAAGGTCTCTCTCTCTCTCTCTCTATATATATATATATATATATTTTTTTTTTTTACAAAAACTCCCACACTAAGAACGAGTGCTATAACTAAGCTAAGATAGCAGAGAAAATTACATAGTCAATCTCCTCACGCCAAACTTAAAATTGTGCAATGTCATCAATGCACATTGAAAATAGCAAGAAAGTAAAAGAGACTTCCTAGTAGGACAAATGCTGAAGCATTAGCAGCTCACGGGATACTTAGACTTCTGCCAAGTATGATCCCTTGTGTGGGTACCTCACACTTAGTTATCACCATGTAATTAGCTTTTGCACGTGCCTATTGGCTTTGACTTAATGCTTCTACTCCTTAAAAATACGAAAAAATACTACAAAAGAAATAACACAATAAAAAAATAAGCAAAAGTAAAAAATAAAAAAATAAAATTGGGTTGCCTCCCAACAAGCGCTTGATTAACGTTCCGGCACGACTCCATCACTTTCACCACTTTTTCTTCCACTTTGAAGATATGAATTGTGCCCCCAATTTTGCATCAATTTTTCTATCACGTTCATGAGAAGGTGGTTTAAAAATAAAGAAACCAAGTAATAGATCTCGCATCTTGCACTTCTTGGGCTTTAAGTGACGAATATCGTTGTTCCTCATCCATTGAATCCTCCATATGATCGTCTGGATCAATTCTTATGTCACCAACCAAACACAATATTGAAAAGTGTTTAGAATGAGGTCCAATACGCTCCAACTCCAAATTGCATTATTTTTGACATCCTCTATTTTGCACTCTTTGTCAACCTTGTCATCATTAATAATTTGGTTGAATTGGTGGAATTCGTCTTTTCGCTCCATTAGTTGGCCAGTATCTACGATAATTGGTTGTAGGGTACAGAAACCTCCTTTTTATTCAGTAGCCTGCAAGTCATGGATATATGAGCCAAATTCATCTATCTCTTTCCTGAGTTCAGTTCTTTCGTCTATGAACTGTTCTGTCATATTTGAAAGACCATCACAGAGAAACTCATGATATTTTATCTGTTAATATTGTTCCTCTACCCAAGATTGGCTCACTATATTTGCTTTCTCTAAATTATCTTATAGTGGAAACACACTCTCTTCAGCCACTTCCTCCACCTCGGCCTTCGTTTTCATGATTGATGCACTAATTCTTTGTATTGCCTTTCGAATTTCATCTTGTTGCTCGGCTACTTGCCTCATCATGTCCATAATATGAGCAAGCTTTATATATCCTCCACTTCCTTGCTCCTATCAAGCTCATAAATATTATAATAAGAACTTTGAGAAGGATAATAAGAATTAGGACAACCATCCCAATGGCCACCTTGATAACCACACACGTTATACAAATTCCACACATCAGATTGAGATGCACAATTTTGCCCTAAGTGTGATCCTCCACAATATGAACAAGGATGACCATAATAAGAATAACCAATATTCGATTAATTATCATTCCAAGATGCTACGCCAACAAAGATAATAAAATATTAAGCTAAGTTAAAAATAAAAAAATAAAACTTGAATATGCAAAAAGTAAAAATTCAATCTAGTTGAATAGTTAATTTTTAAGTCCACGGCAACGGTGCAAAAAACTTGTTGCTCCCAAACGCACATACAAGTATACGTGATCGACAAGTAATATAGGATTGTACGTCCAGCTATCGTATCCACGAGAACTTGTGATTAACTATCAACTAAATTAAACTAAATAATTAATCTATCGTTAATCCTAAATGTATGAATATTTAACTAAAATTAATCTAGAGTGACAAATTAATAGACTAAAGAAAACAAGTTGGCGAATTATAGAGATGAATTCAATGTAAGTGAATATTCTAGAACTATGGGTTAGCTAACAATCCCGTTTGAGTTTTCCACTTAAATCATCTAATTAATTTATCTGATTTATTTATTGACAGGGTTAATATTGCTCGTAACCTTCTTCCGAAGTACAACTCTACTATTCAAGCTAATATAATGCCTATATTCCTATGAAATTAATTAGAATTAATAAGAACGCATTAATGATTTCTATATAGTAACCAAGCTACGCGATTAGGTATATTCCTATCTTAACAGCAAATTCCCCCCCCCCCCCCTCCCCAAAGTTAACATCTTGCTCTACTCAATCTTATATGCAATCTAGAATTCTCTCTCCCGAGTTCAATCCTAGATTCATTGATAGTATTTAATTGGTGATCAAACAATCAAATAATTAAGCGCAAGATTGAATAAATAAATCAATATGATAAAATAAGAAGAACAAGTCAAGCTTCAGACTACAACGTTCATGTAGCACCCCACAACTCAAGAACTAATAAACTATTAAAAGAAGAAAAGAGAAGAAAAACTAGTTAGAAGCCTCCTCCAAGCGTGGGTTGTGTTCCTCCACATGACTTTCTCCTCCAAAGTAGTCTCCCTAGGTCTAAGATGTGTTAAAGGTCCTCAAATAATATTGTTATGTGTATTTATACCAAGTAGGGTCGGGCCGATACGAAACACTCTTTCCTGCACGAAATAGGACTCTGGCTCTATGAATTTTGTATAGGCATGTTGCTCACTACGCCGCACTATGTGGTGTGTTTGTGGGGAAGTTCAGAGAGCTGATTCTGACAGACTACAAAAAATTCCAAAGGCGCGACGCACATTGAGCTGCACTAGGCGGCACGGTAGTGAGAATTTCCGAAATGCAAGACATGAAAGTTGTGGCACTTTATAATAACTTTCCAACGATATATTGTGGAGACCAAATAAATTTCTGAGCGAAAAGTTATGTATATTTTATTAGACAATGCGTCGTATGCCCGCTAGATTCTTCGTTTCGTTCTTAACTATCATCCGTTGATCTCCGAACACGATCCCGCCTTAATCCCTTGGGCTTTTACTCAGACTTCTAAGCTCCAAATCACTTGAATTCATTCTATAACGCCTATATGTATCGGAATCACTCCTACAAGGCATAAAACACATATTTAGTGCAAAACACTAGCGATTAAAGCTCAAACTCAATTAAAGTGCAGTAAATTAGAGTATAATAAGCGACTAAAATACATATTTATAGCATATCATCAGTATACAACTACATCAGCAAACATTTCAATGTATACATTGTGTGTATTAATGATACAAATGTTTACTGGTTTAGGGGGTAATAACATCCGAAAAATTAAGGATAGGAGGTAATTAAGATTACGTATAATTAAGGCATATGTTCATTAAAAAGGGTCAAGTTTAGAAGGGGTCTTAAACTATTCTAATTTTTTTATTTTTAAAATAACCATACGGTATCTGGTACCCATTGGCCTGACCAATTCAGTTATGCACGTGTTGGACCTACTAAAGAGAACACGCTCTATTAGAGGTTCTTTCGGTACCAAATATTTAAAATTGAGACCTCTAATTAAGGGTGAAACAATCACAGCTCCATTCCATCACACCCCACTAATGAATTCACATAAACGCTATGTAGGGCCTATGAAAGAGGAAATTGCTTTCTATGAAGTGCTTCATACCGAGAGTTTCTTCATTCTCATATTTTGACTCATTTATGGTAGTTAAAGACTTAAGCACAAACCAATTATATTTTCCTCGTCTATGGGGTTTGGCTTTTGGCATATTTTCCGATCCCAACTATTTCTATATAAGAGTTTCCTGACTACATTTAAGGCAATCAACCAGCACATATCACTCCTCCAAAACATAACTAAAACAGAGCTGATTGAGCCATAAATATCCAGAAAAATGTTGTTATCAGTTGCATTATTGTGTTTATTTGGGTTGGTTTTTCATTTTTACAGTTCACTTTTGACAAAGCCAAGAAGACTCCGAACAGATCTCAGAAATCAGGGGATATTTGGACCTCAGCCAACTTTTCTTCTTGGAAACATATTGGATATCAAAAAGTCACGTAAGGCAGTTGCAAATGGAGATTTAGACTCCCATAACTGTGGAGCAGCTCTTCTACCTTTCTTTGATCAATGGCAGAAACAATACGGTATGTTAAATTTTGTAATTGCACTCCTTTATATTTTTAAGTTGGTGGAAATGAGAGAATACATTTTTGTAACGTGGTGGTAAGACTTGAAACTAGAACCTTTTTATGCGCACCATTACAACAACAACAAAAACAACCCAAAGTAATTCTACTCGTGAGGTCTTGGAAGGGTAGGGCGTATGCAGCCTTACTCCTTCTCTGGAAGGATAGAGAGACTATTTCCGATAAACCCTCGGCTCAATAAAAGACGGAAGAAGCACTGACAACAAGCAATAGCAAGACAATAGATTAAAAAACTAAAACCGAGATACCATGTCTACTATGTGTTATACGGAATTATGTGATCATCTCACTTTAGGGGCGAAACTACATGTCTTAAAGGGTGGCCAATTGACCATCATTCGTCAAAATATTACATTGTGTATATAGATAACATATTAAGTTTTAGAGGCATATAACTTGTACGGAATACAATTTGTTGGGGAACTTTTTTTACTTCTTTTAAGTTTGAACATACTTAAGGAAATTCCTGACCTCGCTAGTATCTCACTTGGAATTTAAATAGTAAGAGAAAAACACACTTATATCTATTTAACCATGTTTTCAATGTGGTAATCTTGAAAACACAACTTTCTTGATTCTTAACTATATCAGGAATATTGTTTATAATCTTGATTTTGCCTTCATTTTTTAATGAGCATTGAGCAGGTGATGCATTCATGTTTTCTATTGGCAACACACTAATAATGCATGTGACACAACCAGAAATGGTAAGAGAGATCACTACTTGCACATCCCTTGACTTGGGTAAGCCAACCTATCAAGCTAAAGAGAGGGGCTCTTTGCTAGGCAATGGAATCCTAACTTCAAATGGACCTTTTTGGGCACATCAAAGAAAGATTCTTGCTCCTGAGTTATATTTGGAAAAAGTTAAGGTAAAAAGTATTTAAATTATATGGATCCATAGTAGTGGTAGCAAAATGGATTTAAAAAAATAATTATTCATCTATGTTATTCACTAAAGATGGATTGTAACCATATTTATCCACCTAGAAAATGAATAGCCAATGGATAACTAAGAGCGACAACGAAGCTAAGAATTTTTCTAAGGGTGTTCAAATTTAAAAGAAGTAAAGACATTTTACAACAAAGGGTATTCAGTATGTGTTATATACCTCTAAAACGTAATATTTTTTTATATATATACAATATAATTTTTCGATGAAGGATGGTCAGCTGACCACTCTTATGACTATGTGGGTTCGCCACTGACTAAGAGCCCGTTTGGAAATAAGAATTTTTTTACTTTTTTTTTTTAAATTGTTCACTTTTTTCCGAAATCAGTGTTTGACCATAAAATTTTCAATTTTATTTGAAGATAAATTTTGGAATTTTTCGAAAATTTGAAAATTTTCAAAAAACTGCTTTTTAAAATTTTCACCAAGAGCACTAAAAAAATTCAAAAACAAACCAAAATTATATTCATGTTCAAATATAATTCTAATTTAAATACCATTTTCCCTTGAAATTTTTTTTCTTCACTTTTTTGGGAATTTTACGTTACTTATGCCCAAATGCCCATTAATGAGTTTAACTTTTATGTATGTAAAGACTCAAATTGGGGATTCCTCAAACTTGAGAGACTAGTAATTCTCCCAAAAGTGATGTTATTCAAAAAATCATGAATAATATCGTTTCCTATATTAACCGCCAGTTAACTTATTTATTATCTGTATTAAATATGAGTCGGATTGGATAATTTATCTGTTTTTGTATTACCCGTTTGGACCGACCTATAATCGACCCGCCCCGCTCGTTTGTCACTCATAATCCGTAGTGTAATAGCAATTTTAACATGTATAGCAGACAATTCAACTCTATATTCATGCCATATTGAGTTGTGCAGGGAATGATAAATTTAATACAAGATTCTACATTAACATTGTTGAGTTCATGGAATAATCAAGTAGAAGCTGAAGGTGGGATTGCTGACATCAAAATTGATCCGGACATGAGAAGTTTTTCTGGAGATGTAATTTCTAAAGCTTGTTTTGGAAGCAATTTTTCAAAAGGAAAAGAGATTTTCTTTAAGCTCAGAGCTCTACAGAAAGTTGCTTCCAAAAGGGCCCTGACTACTGGAATTCCAGGCATAAGGTACATTTCCATCTATATTGATACATATATAATATAAGTTTACGCAAGTTAAGGTTCGCTATAAGAATCCCCATTAACAAGTGTCGGTAATGATATGCTGAAAATTTGTCTGGTGAGTAAGGGCGGAGCTCCCCCTTTTCGCTGAAAAATTTACTAGATATCCAAGGTATTTTTAACGTATATATACTAGAGGTTAAATTCTCTTGATTTATTCGATTGTTTACTTTTTAATATTTTGAATATTCTTGGTGAAAATTTTGGCTTTACCATATAGCTAGTGATCGAGCAATTTTTAAACATTAAAGGTGTCAAATAGGCGGGCTAGGTCATATCACAATTGTTTAAATTTATAATTGTCATAACCACAAGAACTCAGTTTTTTTTAAGGAAAACATTTATTTTTCTTAAATTATTAGTTTAAATTCCTCTTAAATTTACAATATTCTCAAATTTTCATTTTGCATGTTTGCATTGGAGTTTCAAGTTAATTCACTACTAAAAATTCGGCAAAAATCGACCAAGAAAAACCAACCAACTTTGATCGGTCAAAAAACCGACAAAGTTAGTCGGTTATTTTTATAAATAAAAATAAGACAATCTTAAAACAAAATGCACCAATGATCTAGTCGTAGAATAGTCTTTTGCTATAGTACATACGCTGGTTCGATTCCCAAATGGTGAATCTTTTGATTACATAATTAAAATATCGAACAACTTTTATCATTTTCTTGCATTTTTTTTTTGAATTTAATTGGCCGGCCAACATTTGTCAGTAATTTTCAACCAATTTTGATCGGTATATTAAAACAACCATCAAATATCGTCCAAATGTATTTGATCGTATTTTGGTCGGTAATTAATTTTAACTGACCAAAGCTGGTCGGAATTTTTGATCGATATTTACCAAATTTCTGATAGTGATTCATGGGTTACACTATTTGATCTATTTTGACCCAATAGTTTGATGGCTCATTTCTGGTCAACCCGTTGGGTCACACCAGCAAACCGGTTTAAACTTGGACGAATTTGACCGGTAATTAAAAAATTAGATTAATTTTGGCACCACTATACAACATTCACTCAAGCTCGTTTCTTGTACATGGAACAGGTATCTTCCTACCAAGAACAACAGGGAGACATGGACGTTAGAGAAAGAAATCAAAGAATTAATCTTGAAAATAGTGAAGGAAAGAAGGGAAGCTGGATCTGAAAAAGATTTACTACAAATGGTTATTGAAGGAGCCAGAAACAGTGAACTAATTAGCAATGATACATTAATTGATCATTTCATGGTTGATAATTGCAAAAACATTTACTTGGCTGGTTATGAAACCACTGCTGTTGCAGCTACATGGTGTCTCATGCTTTTGGCTGCAAATCCAAATTGCCAACAAAATATTCGTGCCGAGGTACTACAAATTTGTAATGGTCGAATTCCTGATGCTGACATGATTCGAAAGATGAAACAGGTATTTATATAGACAAATTCAGGATTTAAAGTTTATAAATTTCTTTATCTCAACTTATATATATATATATATATATATATATATATATATATATATATATAAGTTTACAGTAAAACACTGTATATATATCTGAATTCATAAGTTTCGTAGTAGATCCGCCCCTAGCTACTTATAAGGGTTAGTTTCATAATGATCATTGAATTAAAACTTTTTTGCAAAAATATTTCAAAACTATATTTCATAATAAAAAAGAAAATACATCAATTGGAACTATATTAAGCATAAAATAAAATAGCTAGAAATTTATCAATCCGGTAACAAAACTTATTTATAAATGGCATTTTCGGCTCCAGGCTGATGAATTTTTGGCGATTTTATTTTATGCAAAATATATATAGGAAAATATTGATGTTCTTTTTGTGGTTAATATATTTAGTTCTATGACATTGCTGCAATAGAATTTTAGTTCATGACTATAGATGTACCCGTAAAATCGGGGTAAATATTTATTTTATCATAAAACTTTAAAATAAAAAAATAAATTTCAGGAGAATTAAGGACTTTGTATCCTGAAAAATTGAAATTCAGAATAAATTGGCTAATTCCTAAATGGCAACTCTTTAGAGCAACTACATGGTGTCACTCCTACTGTAAAATCAACCCATCATTATTACTCCAAAACCTTGAATTTTAACTTTCTAATTAATGTTAAAATTAAATAAATTGCAATATTATATTGATTAACACATGTTACTTTTTAACCTGATTTTGCAGTTAACAATGGCTATTAACGAATCATTGCGTCTTTATCCACCAGTAGCAGTTGTATCAAGGGAAGCCTTAAAGGAAATTAAATTTGGAGGTATTAATGTGCCTAAGGGGGTCAATATTTGGACAATAGTGACAAAATTACACACTGATCCAAAATTATGGGGAAAAGATTCTTACAAATTTAATCCAGAAAGATTTGCAAATGGAATTAATGGTGCATGTAAATTTCCACATGTTTATATGCCTTTTGGTGTTGGACCAAGGGTGTGTTTGGGACAAAATTTGGCTATGGTGGAACTTAAAATTCTCATTTCATTAATTTTGACCAAATTTTCTTTCTCTATTTCCCCAAAATATATTCATTCTCCAGCTCTGAATTTGGTTATTGAGCCTGGAAATGGTGTGTATCTATCAGTGAAGAAGTTGTGATCAGATGGAGCTCAGATGGGATTGAGGATTAGCTCACTCGGTGAGTTTTCTGTCTTTTACGATTGAGGTAGAGGGTTCAAACGTCATCAATAGCGTAACATTCTCTACCTCTTTCTCCATCCTCCCCCTCGATGTAATAACTTTTTTAAGAAAAAGTGGAGCTTGAATAGTAATTTTTCATTAGTCTTTTTATTGTGTGTATTTGTGCAACAATGTAGCTATGTATAACTTTTGGTGTGAAATAATAAAAAAAAGAATATTGAGTTTTATTCTTATGTCATTCTACATATTGTTATATGTTTTCAGTAAATAAATGCAAGTCGCATCAAATTTATCACAGTATATACTAAAGAACCACAGTCATGGCTGTCTTTTGTAATGCTTGTAAATACATGTATCTGAGTTAAATGTAAAATTGTATAACTTGCTTTTCTCTTTTAATATATTTAATGACAATAATGGTATCCTGAGTGAGGTTTTCTCTCGCTTAATAGTCTAAGTATATGAATCAATTTTATCACTTTATACCAAGATCAATTTTAAATGCCAGAGGGTTGTTAATTCCTAGAACATGGGAATTAAATTTAATTTGTATAATAGAGCATATTTGGTAAAACACACATACATATATTGTTGTTATTAGATTATCCATCAAATGTATAAACAATGAATTCTCAATATTTCGGCAACATTTATCCAGCCATATAGAGATTGTTGTTAACATCAAATGATCAATTACAACCAATTTGTACATGCACTACTGGAAATTTGAGAAAAAAAAAACGATCACAAAAAATGATCAAAATTGATCACTTAAAAATTACAAAGAAACCAAAAAGCATCTAAATTGGCTTGGTCGCTAATTAGCGACCAACTTTGGTCTCTAAGGTAAAAGGATCAAATATTCCAGTAAACAATATACCGACCAACATTAGTCGCTTGATTATTTTAATAATATAATTTTAGCGACCAGAGTTGGTCTCTATATTTAAATAATATATTATTTTATTATTTATTATTATTCAAAATATAGTGACCAACTTTGGTCTGTAAACTAACAACAACAACAACAACCCAGTATAATCCCACAAGTGGGGTCTGGGGAAGGTAGTTCGTACGCAGATCTTACCCCTACCCTAGGGTAGAGAGACTGTTTCCAAATAGACCCTCGACATCCTTCCCTTCAAGAACTGCTGGTTGGAAGTGGAGGGTGCTTACATTAGAGCAACTCACCTTGTCTGTAAACCAAATATTATATTTTAAAATCTGGAAAATAGCAGCTAAAGTTGGTCGCTTTTTTTTTTATTATAATTTTTTTAAACATAAGCGACCAAAGTTGGTCGTTAATTTCAAGAATTTAATTTTTTTAGACACAAGCGACCAAAATTGGTCGCTAATTTCCAGAACTTTTTTCTAATAGAATAGCGACCAAAGTTAGTTGCTTTTTAGGAAACCTGGGTTATTTAGCAGCCAACCTTGGTCGCTATTGCCCAGAAAGTATTTTTTTTAAAATAGAAAATCGACTAAAGTTGGTCGCTTTTCTGGGTATAATTTTGGCAAAAACTGCATGTTTAAGCAGCTACACCACCCGCCAGCATACCAAAATCCCTAAATAACAATATAATTCAATTCATAAACTATAATTTCAAAATCAAAATATCCACAACAACCCAACAACAACAACAACACCATAACAACAACAACACCACAATTCAAAAAACACATTATAACCAACAAATTAAAGTTCATAGAACTAACAAATTAAACTAAGTTAACGCTTATTACACCTAGTTCAAAGCTGGTTCTATTTGTCTAGTTCAAAGTATATAAAAGTCAAGGAGTATTTTGTACAACATCATTATCATCACCGTCTGATGAACTTTCATCAACAAGACAGTATACAGAAGGGTCTACTTGTCGAGGACGGGAAGAACAATCACGGGGAGGACGGAAGAAACGAGCACGGGGAGGACGGAAAAAACGCTCACGTTCAAGTCAAGCCCCTGACGATGACTCATGAGATCGGGAAACCAGAAAAGATAAGAAAGCTAGGAGAGATTTGAGCTGCTCTTGCATGCCCTGGTACTGAGCTTGCATGCCAATATACTGAGCATCTCTAAGCCTTTCTCTTTCCTTGGCCGTTTCTAGCTCGGATGTGAGCTTTGTCACAGTCTTCCACATAGCGGAGAGGCTCTCCCCATTAAGTTGCTCGTCTTGCGAGGAAGTCCCTATTCCACACTTACATCAATGGAATTTCTAATTAGGAAGCACGTATACCTTCCCCCATTTTGGAACGCCAGCAGCCTCCGTCCACATTCTTTCAACATCCTTATCCGAAGGTTGGATTGGTTCGCCCGACTTATTAGGTGGCTGATTGCATATGAATTCCTCCATGTCAACTGTGAAGCGACCCTATAAGAAAAATTACATTGAATTATTATTTCAAAATTTATATAAAATTAAATCAAAATACTTAATGAAAAGTAAAAACTTACATGTACAGTCGAGGCTCGGCCCTCGACCCACCTTTCTTGATCAGTCTCTTTCTTCTTCTTTACAATATGAGTCTTCTTGGATAACTCATCTTGGATCATTGGACGCCCCAACTTTTTTTCTTGAAAACTCATAAATTTTAGTTAATAAACATATTAGATATACTTTCAAAATTAAAATAAATTAAGCAATTATGTACCAGTCTTCTTTTTATTGTCCATAGGCTGATTGCACCTCCACTGTGCAAGGATCCTCTCCTCTCAAATGCGCGAGCTTTCTTTCTTTTTTCGCTCTTCTATAAGAACTTTGCGGTAAGCCATTGACTTTGCAAATCCTCCCATAAATTCTGAAACAACCAGTTAGGCTTCTGGTTCAACTTTCTAGCTTTGGAGAAACTATGTGATAACCGCTTGCGAGCTTCGTGATGAAAAATCTGGATATGTCCTATCAAAGTGCTTCCAAGCTTATCCATTTGAAGGATGACACATAATACCAGGTGGTCTTCTATTTTCAACCATCTCATATGAGGAGCAGAACTCATTGACGCATATAACCTCTTTACCCAGGTATTAGAGGTAAATAATGCATCGCCTTGATAGCGATCATATTCCCACTGGAAAACCTCTTGAAATGAGGATTTTCGCAAAATTTAAAACTGTTTAAATTTGCATCATTTTTATAATATAACATGCAACCATCTTCACAACAATCAATTCTCATTGACAAAAGTCCTAACTTAGAAACTAATCTCTTTGCCTTATAGAAATCACCAGGTAATTTGATATTAGGGTCAACTAGTTCACGCATAAGGTCAATTAAAGAGTCCATGGCTGCATGAGAAATATCCCAATCAGATTTGATACTTAGTAATCTAACTGAAACAGACAACTCAGAGTGCTGACTTCCATTACGTAGTGGGCGACTAGCTTCCTCTAATTTTCAAAAAAAATATTTTACATCATCATTAGGAGTTTTTTCAATATTTTCATTAGGCTCACCCCTAAGTGCATCACAAAAGCATCCACAACCATATCATGAATTCTAAAATCACGATTTGTATTCTCCACCGACCTACTACTTTCACCCACAACCATGTTATGAAATATTCTATGGCTACCATCAATCTCTCTATGATTAGTCCACGCAAAGTAATTTTCTATAAACCCTTTCATATAAAGATGATGCTTAACTTCCGCCGGTTTTCCAAACTTCATACAGTCGCACCTAACACAAGGGCACCTAATTACTCCTTCACTTAGGTATGATGGAAGTGACATTGCATGTCTAATAAAGTCATCCACCCCTTCTACAAAATCCTCATGCAATCCCTGCCGATTAGGATAATTTCTATTGTACATCCAAGTACGACGTTCCATCTATACAAATAAAACAAGACCAAATTAATTTAGTTAATTCATATCCTATTCTTTTTTCAGTTAATTAATTTCATATCCTAAAATTTCCATTCATATCCTAAATTTTTTATTTACAAACTAAAAGTTCAATTTATAAACTAAAAGTTCAATTCATATCCAAAAGGTTCAATTCATAAACTCAAAGTTCAATTCATATCCTAAAATACTCAATTTATAAACTAAAAGTTCAATTCATACCCTAAAATTTCAATTTATAAACTAAAGTTCAATTCATATCCAAAATGTTTAAATCATATCCTAAAATTACAATTTATAAACTACAAATCCAATTCATAAACTAAAATTCCAATACATGAATTAAAAGTTCAATTCATATCCTAAAAGTTCAATTTGTAAACCAAAAATTCAATTCATATCCAAAAAGTTCAATTCATAAATTATAAGTTTAAATCATATCCTAAAATTACAATTTATAAACTAGAAGTCCAATTCATAAACTAACTTTCTCTCACAGTGTAGCGGCTTCAGCTTCTTGTTCTCACTTCAGTCTTCTGTCATCGCCAGATCGTGAAAGACTTGTATTATTATCAAGCAATGGCTGTTGCATTCCAGAACCTCAACTCTGATTCTGGTCTCAAAAAGCTTGATGAGTACCTATAGGTGACCAACGGGTGGGCCGGGCCGGGTCCGGGTCCAATTTTTCTGACCCGTCCGGGTCCGGGCCGGTCCGGTCCGGGTTCAATTAGAGGTGGGTTGTTAACGGGCTGGGTTGATCCGGGTCGGGCCGGGCCGTGCCGGGTTTTTTTTCTTTTTTTTTTGGAATTACGTATAGTATAAATATTAAGTTATATTAATACTTTGTAATAATTGAATGAACACAACAAAAGATGGGGAAAAAATTGCACTTATTGCAAGTGCTACTTTATTTCTTAAATTCAAAATTTCAAAACTAAAATGTATCATAATTAGTTTACAATTTACATCAAATGGTTTGCATTGCAATAGAAAGTTCTTCAAAATTAATATGAACCGAATGACCTTCTTCTGGAGAGTTAAATTCGGATGGGTTTCCGTGCGTTAATATATCTCCAATTTCTTCGTCTTCCGGGCTATCAAGATCTTCCTTTCCTTGATTTCTTCGTTCAGATCTTATCCAATCTCTTAGACACACTAAGACTTCCAAAGCATTGCTTCCCAATGAGTGCCGTGTGTCTCCAAGTTGTTGTCTTGCTTGGCTAAATGCACTCTCGGATGCAACAGTGGAAATTGGGACATTCAGGACATCCCGCGCCATAGCGAAAAGAACGGGAAATTGCTTTGAATTTTCATGCCACCAGCCTAACGGTGAAAATTCCTTGGTGCGAGGCTCCTTTTGCTTCTGCAAGTAAAATTGAAGTTCATCTATATTCCTGCTACTACTTTGAGTGTTAGAAAAAGTTGAAAAAATATTAAAACTATCAATGCCTTCATCATCATCTTCGACTACATTAGAAGTGCTACATTGCATAGTGGGATTTGCAGCAGTTGAAGCACGAGCATTATCACATTGAGTTGCATAATAAGTATATAGATATTGTAAATGTTCATTTAGTTGGTTCATAGATTCATACAAATTTGGGCTTTCAGTGGGCCCAATCTCCATATAAGTGTATAAAGCATTCATTAATTGTTGACAATCAGACATTTTAATTGAAGGATTTAAAACTGCACCAATTAAGTAAACAGGAGGAATTGGAAAGAAATATTTTTTGAATTTTGCTTGCATACTTGCAACAGCATCCGTATATCTATCTTTCTTCTTAAATTCATATAGTAGCAAAGAAATTTCAGCTATATGTACTAAAACCAAAGTAACAGTTGGGTAATATGCCCCAGAAAATACAACAGTAGCAGTATAAAATTTATGTAAAAATTTAATCACATCACTAATGACCTCCCAGGTATCAGTTGTTAACATACGCCTAGGATCAGTACAATGTGCATTAGCAACTTCTGTTATTGGAAATCTATATTTGTAGCAACATTTTAAAAATATATACGTATAATTCCATCTAGTAACTACTTCGTCGGGCATGAATCTAGGTGTAAGGTTATATTGCATACACTTGTTCTTAAATTCTCTTATTCTAGATTGTCTATTATTTCCCTGAATTACTCCAACTGCTCTTCTAACTAGAGTAATCTCATGTAAAAATAAATCGAGCCCACTTTTAACAATTAAATTGTAAACATGACATGCACATCTAACATGAAAAATATCATCAAGAGGTGGATGTAAATTCAATTTTAAAATTGAAACTGCAGCATTGTTGTTTGAAGCATTATCAAAAGACATACACAAAACTTTTTGGTTTAGATTATAAAATTCGACAACTTCAACAATTGTACTACTAATAAATGCAGCAGTATGACTCTGATCTTCATCATATTTAAAAGCAATAATACGTTTTTGCATACAAGTATTGTCATCTATCCAATGACATGTAATTGTTAAATAATCATTTCCATTTACAGCATGGCCAATATCAGAAGTTAGACATACTCTAGAAGGAAGGTGACTAAACAAATAACGTATGTATGTTTGATATTGGCTGTGAAGTCTAAAGATGTCTGATCTACAGGTACTTCTAGGGATACCTTTAAACATAGGATTGTATATCCTTTGAATATACGTAACAAGATAAGAGGAAGAAGCAACTGAAAAAGGTAGACAACCCAAAGCAATCATTTTCGCTAATTCCTCTCGATCCCTCATTTTATCATATTTTAGGAGACCTGCAGTAGTAGGGTTAAGTGTTGTTGCACTTCCATCCCCATTATTTCCCCATTCTATAGGATGATACTTTTGCATATGTCTAATAACTGTGCCAGTCCCCCCTAAATTACCTCCGGTCAAATGTTTAAACGTTTCATTACAAAGCTACACTTAACTCTATCACTATCTTCTATCTCATCAAAAAATTGCCAAACAGGACTTCTTTTTCTACGATTAGATTTAGAAGTTGGAGCGACTGGTGGTCTTCTACCCCTTGTTGCACTAGCAACTCCAACTCCAATACTACCAACATTTCCACTAGTAGGTGTAGGTGGTATCTCATCTTCTATTCCAATTTCGTTATCTTCTATTCCGAAATCTTGGTGTAATTGTTCATAATCAATATTTACATCTTGCAAATTAGGCGATGATTCAGAAACATGTGTTATTGGTTCATTATTACTATTACTACCAGAAGCTATAGGACTTTTTTTACTACTTCCACTTCCACTTCCACTCCTACCAGTAACTTTTCTACACGCTCTTTTAGCAGCATTCAACATATTGGAAAAATTAATATATAAGCTAAAATCAAATATGCAATTAAAATATTAAATAAGAGAAAGAGTTGGAGAGAGTGCACCGAATTCGACAATAAATTGAGCACTTGATTACGCAAATCCGGTGTTACCACGAACAAACGTCAAGCAAGTATTTCAATGTTGAACACTTGAACTTCAAGAATCAAGCTTCGAATGCCGATTTCCAAATAAGAAATTACGATAAATTAAATTCGGGAAAATAAAGACAATAAAATTATGAAAGTAGAATATGAATTCTTGAAAATTGAAGAGAAGAGAGTGATTGATATTTGCTAATTTGAGAATTGAGAGAGAGATAGATAATTTTGAGTGAGGAAATGAAGAAGAGGGGAGGGTATTTATAGATTTTAAGAAGGGTTAATAATGTAATTTAAAAAAAACAAAAAAAACTCAAAATTGGCCAAAAATGCAAAAAGTCCCGTTGGGCAACGGTGCTGGACCGTTGCCAACGGTCAAGTGGGCCCCATGTTTTCAGAAATTTTTTTTTTTTTTAAAAAAAAAAAAAAAATTTACCGTTGGGGACCGGTCCGGGTTGACCGGTTCGCCCGGAATTTTCCTTCCCGGGCCGGTCCGGTCCGGGTCAATTGGACGGAATCGCCTAACGTCCTAACCCCTTTCCTCCCCCTACCCACGCCCCCCCCCCCCCCCGCTATAAACCGGTCCGGTCTGGGCCGGGTTTGACCGGGCCGGTCCGTGCCGGTCCCGGGTCAACCCGGCCCGGTTGACACCTCTATGAGTACCTCTTGACCTGCAGTTACATCTCCGGGTACCAAGCCTCGAAGGATGATATCACTGTGTATTCATATCTAGCAAAAGCCCCATCAGCTGAATATGTGAATGCATCTAGGTGGTATAAGCACATTGATGCACTTTTGAGAATCTGTGGTGTATCTGGCGAAGGTGCCTGTGTCACCGTAGTGGGATCTGCACCAATCACCGAGGAGGCAGTGGCAACTCCTCCTGCTGGTGACACTAAGGCCTCAGCTGCTGAAGAAGAAGATGATGATGACGTTGACCTATTTGGTGAGGAAACTGAAGAGGAAAAGAAGGCTGCTGAAGAACGTGCTGCAGCAGTTAAGGCTTCAGGGAAGAAGAAAGAATCTGGCAAGTCCTCAGTTCTCTTGGATGTCAAGCCATGGGATGATGAGACTGATATGAAGAAGCTTGAAGAAGCTATTCGAAGTGTTCAGATGGAAGGATTGACTTATGGAGCATCTAAACTTGTTCCTGTTGGATATGGTATTAAGAAGCTGCAAATCATGCTTACCATTGTGGATGACTTGGTCTCTGTGGACGATCTTGTTGAGAATTATTTTACGGTTGAACCTATCAATGAGTATGTTCAGAGCTGTGATATTGTTGCTTTCAACAAAATATGAATTCTGTTACTCTGAAGTTTTGATTGAAATGGGTGGCTAAACTGAAGAACAACAACCAGGGTTCGATGTTGCTTCTCTTTATGTTGTTACTATGTTTTCTTGTTTACTATGTTTTCTTGTCAAAAGAGGTGTACCTGAACCTGAACCTGACAAGGGCATATGTTTTGCTCGTTTGGATTAATATTTAAAATTCTGGAATAAAAAAAAAAATTCATAAACTAAATTCCAATACATAAACTAAAAGTCCATTTTTTTGGTAAATAAAATTTTATTACCAGGGAAAGATGTTATTGTAGAATTTAAACCAAAACCCCTACAGTATGATTATTAGAGTCAGACTATAGTAACTACTCAAAAAGAAGTTAAGCTACTGGTAATAGATGATAAGTGTTGTCTTTCGTAGTAAAATAGTCATGGATAATTCATCGTTCCCAATTTGCTTGCAATCTTCACCTTGTTTGCACCTCGCACATGTACATCTTGCACAATTTATCTTGTCAAGCATTCAGCATCTCTTTTCTTGTCCTGAAATACCTGAGGTTCCTCACTTGCCAAATAGCGTAGCAACATGCTGCTAAGGTCAATTTGTATATATCAGCACTGCCATTTTTACCTCTAGCATATCTCTCGGCCAATTTTTGCTCCATACTCCATCTCATAGGTTTCCTTTGTATCCCCTGCCATTTTAGTAATCTGCTCCACATATTTTCTGAGTATTTGCACAAAAAAAAGGTGTTCTCTTGATTCATCCTCACTTTCATATCGTGGACAGACCATATCATTCACAATACCCCAATTTTGCAAGCCTATCCTTAGTGTATAGTTTTCCATGAGCTATCAACCACAATATAAAGATCCACTTTGGACTTCCAGCATTATTACATACAAGCTTCTCCATGAAACTTTCTGATAATCCCCTTGCATTTGTTGATACAGCTTCTTTATAGAAAAAGAATTCATTTCTACTATATCCGCAGGCATGTACCCAGCATTTGCAAAGTATTCTTTGGCCTTAAAGATTTTCCTCACCATCCAGAATGCTTGAGTCGGATTTATGTCCCATATTGGCCTGTTCTTCCCGTAATAAGTATGACTCCATTGAATCCACAAGTTATCCTTCTTCTTGCACAAATTCCAGAAATGCTTACTGATAGCAGCTTTGTTTCAAGTATGCACATCGATTATGTTTAGTCCCCCTGTAGAGAGTGGTCTGCAGACTTTGTCCCATGCAAGCAAATTCTTCTTATTATTTTCAGCACCCCCTGTCCAAAGGAACTTCCTGCACACTACCTCAATCAAGTGAATAATCTTCTTTGGGATAACATACACCTGGGCCCAGAAAGTTTGTATAGAAAATATGATACTTTTTATCAATTGTTCCCTCGCAGCACAGGATAGGTACTTTGTAGTCCATGATTCAATTCTTCCTAGAGTTTTCTCCAGTAAAGGGTAGCATTGTACATCAGTTAATTTCCTTGTACTTAGTGGGGCTCCAAGATATCTAACTCGTAGCTGCCTTTTAGTAAAGTTCAGCTTTGTCAGGATGTCATTCTACACTACCTCAGGAAAACCTCCAAAGTAAATAGAGCTCTTCTTCTTATTTACTATTAATCCAGAAGCCTCTGAAAAATTTAGAAGCAATCAAACAAGAGCCGGACAGAGATGGCATCTCCTCTGCATAAAAGAAGCATATCATCCGCAAAACCGAGTTGTACAATCTTCATTTTCTAGCATCTTGGATGGTAATTGAAATCTTGATTGTTTTTGAGAGTTTTGAGGCTTCTAGCGAAGTATTCCATAGTTAACATAAACAGAAAAGGCGATAGGGGGTCACCTTGCCTTAGACCTCTTTTGGCATCAAAAGGCTTGCAAGGCTGATCATTTATCAATACTGAGTAAGAGACTATTTTCACATATTGCATGATCCACCTTGTAAACCTTTCTGGGAATTCCAGACCATCCATCACTTGCTCCAAGAATACCTACTCTACTGAGTCATACACCTTTTGTACATCCAATTTCATCATACACCTTGGGGAGATCCCTTTCCGCTCATAACCCTTCACCAATTCATGGGTTAGGATTATATTATCAGAAATGACTCTACTTGGGACAAACACAGATTGAGAATTGTCCACCAGCTCATCCATCACATCCTGGAGTCTTTGAACTAGTATTTTTCAGATGATTTTGTACCAGATTGTGCAACAAGATAACAACAACAACCCAGTATAATCCCACTTAGTGGGGCCCCTACCCTTGGGTAGAGAGGCTGTTTCCAAATAGACCCCTGACATCCTTCCCTCCAAGAACTTCCCACCTTGCTCTTGGGGAGACTCGAACTCACAACCTCTCGGTTGGAAGTGGGGGTTGCTTACCATCAGAGCAGGCCCTCTTGTCTAGATTGTGCAACAAGATATAGGTCGATAATCCTTTATGGATGATGGGGTCTTCACTTTTGGAATCAAAGTTACTTCCGTGCAATTTATTGGTTTAAACATGGCTGTTGTCTCAAAGAACTGCAAGACAGCTGTGGTGATTTCATCACCAATGATACGTCATACCTTCTTGAAACATGCATTCAACCCATCTAATTCTGGTGCTCTTAGATCATCTATCACCCATAGAGCTTTTCCTACCTCTTCTCTTGTTACTTGTGCAATCAATTTAAGTTACTGGCTTCTTCTCAGAGTTGGCCCCTGCTTCATTACATGCAATTATATTGCTGGCATAGCCTTGGCAGCAGTTCCCGATAGGGATTTATAATAGTCAATTATCTCAACTTCTATGTCTTTCCCTGTTTGTAGAAAATGACCTTTCAGACTGTTAAGCTCACTTATGTAATTCTATAGTTGCTAGCCTTTATATTTACAAAGAAATAAGCTGAATTTGAGTCTCCAAGTTGTAGCCATTTCACCCTAGACTTTTGTCTATATATTCTTTCTTTAATATGGTCCTACTTCTCTATTTGGTTCTTCAACTTTTTTTCTTCCTCAATTAGCTCATGTTGCCTCAAGTTGGTATCCATATTCTCCTAGAACTCCGTTAATTGGTCCCTAAAATATTTCAACCTCTTATCTACTCCCATATAGTGCTGTGCAATTAAGATCTTAAGCTCTTGCTTGACCTCTTTAAGTTTTGCCCAGATACGCTGCTCAAATTCTCTTCTTTGCACCAGCACTGTTTTATCAGGGAAATGAACCTTTCATAATCCGTTAGGCAGTTCAAAATTCTAAATGGTTTTCCCTATTGTCTCGTCTCCTTCCCAATTGGATGCTTAGAGGGGAATGATCCGAGAAGTATGGTTCCATTACTCGCACTTGCAATGTTGGAATTGTGGTCATCCATTCTCCATTTACTATTGCTCTATCAATCTTACTGTAGACATGATTGTTTGCCCAAGTATAGTTTCTGCCCATATATTGTAGTTCAGCCATACCAGTGTCACACAGAAAATCCCTGAAATCTCTGATTTCCACCTCCTGAACAAGGGCTCCAAATTGTCTGTCTTCAGGATGCAACACTGTGTTGATATCTCCCATGATGAGCCATGGTCCTTGCTGAGTAGTTTTCAAGGCTTTAAGTTTCATCCATAACCTCTCCCTGTTCTTTATGTCATGTAATCCATAGACAGCCGTAAATGTGAAAGCTATATTAAGAGCAAAACTTCTCACTATTCCATGCACTATTTGGGGATCCATATGCAGCATTGTGAATCCAACATATTTAGGATCCCAGAGTACCCATATCCTCTCTTTTGTGATTGTATTGGCATTTGAAATCCAGTTCCAGTTAGGAGCTATTTTTTGTATTATCTTCCCTTCTTTACATTGTTGTACTCTATGTTCTACTATGGCAACGAAATTAACTTTATTCTCCCTCATAAACACCTTCATCTCCTTGTGCTTATGTATTTTATTCATGACTCTAACATTTCATGTCACAAAATTCATCATTGATTATGATAGAAGTTGGTATCCCCTGCCCCACTGGTGTAACTGCATTGTCCCCTAGAATCTCCTCTCTTTCGTATCTGATACTCATGTTGATCATTCGACCTCAGTAATGGATTAAATCCATTGGAAGTCCCAACATTTTGTTCCTCTGTGATTGTGTTCTTTGCTTGGTTGCTGATTTTGTTGTCACTTTTGTCCATTCCTCTTGTTGCATACTTGCATTTGGAGCCTCTTTACTCATTGTGCTTATCTCAGTTTGCTTTTCTAGGTTGGTAGCACTGGGATTAGCCTTATTTTGTTGCACACCCTATTTACCTGTGGCATTATTCTTCCTCCACATTTGTTTCCCTTTCTGCACTTCACATCTAGTTTGCTGTATAGTTGGGCGCTGGGCTTCCACTTCACTACAGGAGTGTCCTACTTGCAAGCATTTCCCACAGAATTCTGACTTTTATTCATAAGCAATTTCTTGCACCATTTGATTTCCTTTTAGATCAAGCACTAGTATACATTTAGGCGGTTCCTTTATGATATCCATCTCTATAAGGACCCTGTCATATGATATGCAAGTAGTATTTGTAGTGCAATCATCAGCATACAATGGCGTACCTAGCCCACTACTAATTTTACGCAAGGATCTTCTGTTCCAGGGTTTCCCTCGCTTTTCCATGTCTTCCTCTCCCCAAATCTCATACGTCGGAACCCTAATTTCCATCCAATATTAAATACGATCTCCAATGGAGGGCAGCGGTAGTGGCGGAGAATCGGTAGTAGGGAGGACGTCGACGTCGTATGAGGCTGCGGCCGGCCGGAGGAGGTTCACGGTAGAGCTCCGGCCGGGAGAAACCACAATTGTATCGTGGAAGAAGCTTCTCAAGGACGCTACTATCTCTCAGTCCAATGCTCCTAACGGTGCTGGTCCTGCTCCAACGACATCGTCTGCAACTGCTGCTGCTGTCATTCAACCTCCACTGCCACACCCTTCGCTCGAGACTCGATTAGCTTCGCTTTTCATTTTATCCTATGCGCCGAGGGTCGATTGGAAACAGCCTCTCTGCCCCTTCGGGTAGGGGTAAGGCTCGTCTACATATTACCCTCCCCAGACCCCACCTGGTGGGAATATACTGGGTAGTTGTTGTTGTTGTTGTTGATCTTCTGTTCCAGCACTGTAATGGCAGGTTTGGGAACTTTACCCACAATGACATCGTCTTTAGAACTTCATTTTTAAAATTAAAGTCAACAGCCCAAGGATTCATTATCACAGGCCTATTGTTGATCATATTAGGTCCAGACAATAATACATCATCTCTCTCCTCCATTTTATTGAATCTGATCACAAAGTAATCCTCATTATGGTAGAAAGATTTGAGGCTTTGTAGTGAATTTCCAGTGTGCGATTAGAAACCTTTCTATAACCCCTATCGTAGGAGAGTACCCAATCACATAGAGGATAATTGATTGCTTCCATTTTACCAATCCCTCATCAATATCTTCCTGCTCTAATTGCACAATTTTCTTCCCTCTTGTATAATTGGAGCTATGCATTCAAGATTCATCCTTTTAGCTGCTAGCTTATTACCCGCTACAACATTTGCCCAGGATATCACTCGTGCTTTCTGCCCTTGCCTTTTTGGCGAGACTGCTTTGGTGGAATCATCTCCATTTTGCTGCTTGCCCTCTTTATCACTTATCCTTCTAATCCCGTTCAATGTTGAATTATTGAGTCTTTGGTGCCGATATCGCCCCTACGGTACTGGTAGGGGTAACATATGTTTGAATCATCACCTTGTTCAATTGAACCTTAATTTGTTCCTTAGGACTGGTTATCACCTTTGTTGTTGCTAAGCTACTCCCCAATTCATCCATTCCCTTCCCCGCCGGCGTAGCCATTGTTACCCTGTTTGAATTACCTCCACTCTTTGGTGTCCCAGCAGATTTGAAACCTAAATTGGGGTCCTCCTTTGTTGATTTCCCTATCCCCGATCCTTTGTTAAGCTCCTCCAATAGTTTTGGGTCAGTCAATAGTACTCTATTGACGTGTTTCTGTGGTCTTCCCTGCCCCGTTACGGCAAATTCAACACTAATTAAATTAATTAGTTAATAAAATTAATTAACAAAACTAATTAATACAAGAACCCTCAATAAAATACAATGTTTAAAGAATTGAAACAATAAACCACAATACATCAAATAATGTAACACACTTACTAAAAATAGCAAAGATTGAAGGTTATAATTCTAACTTTGTATTTTTTAGGTGGAGAAGGAGAGAGGGGCGGCCGTGGTAGTGGGTGGCGAGGTAGCGGCGAACAAAGGGGAAAGTGGTGGTGTGTGGTGGGGGATGGGATTTGGGTGAGTGTAATAGAGAAGGGGAGGGAAAGAGAGGGTTGAAAATTTTTTTGGAAAGGAAAATAAGAGAAATGGGTGGGGGTGGTGGGGGAGAGGAACCTGTTTTTGTATGTGAAATTAAAAAAAGTAGTAACATAACGACCAAAATTGGTCTCTATTTAAAAAAATTGTTTTTTTCTTTTTTGACTTTTAAATATTATAAGCTATAAAAAAATATTTTTAGCTATAAATATTTATTTTATTTAACTATAATTATATAAATAACTATTAACTGTGTAATTACTTTTAATAGATTATAATAGCATCTATGTAAAGTAATTTTTTAAGTACTATTAAGTATATGAGTAATTTCATGCACACGCATAAACTATATAGTAATTGATGATCAATCTTATACATTACTACATACGAATAATTAATGAATTGATAAACTATTATAATATTATTCTATTAATTGGTATAATGGTATTCATTTTTTGTATTATAACTGAGTTAATGCATTACATTCATTCATCACTAGGTTATAAGTCGATGATTCAATTATAACATATTAATTGATATAAGTCGAGACGTTTTATTTTTAATATTTAATGATGCATCTGAGTAGACTGTAAGTCGATGAATCGATTTACAAGTGTATAAATCCCTAAAATAACCCGACCATGTATTACTAGCAATTCATGTTCCTATATATATATATATATATATATACACACACACACACACACACACAGACACTTCACTGTAATATTATAACGTATATATAACTTGTTATATTATATGTTAGTATGTGTATATCTATAACACACACATTTCGTGCTGCTTTAGCTACATATATACCATGTTATAGTATATGATACTATATTCATTATTTGTATTATAAGAGACTTAATGAATTATATTCATGTATATTTGATGAAATATTATATATATATATATATATATATATATATATATATATATATATATATATATATATATATATATATATATATATATATATATATATATATATATATATATATATATATATTAATTAGGATGTTAACAAGTCTATCAATCTCTAAAAGAATCCTACCTCGGGATCTTTTAGGGATTGATTGACTTGTCATGATCCTAATTAGTATATACAATTTTCATCGAATATATTTGCGTGTAAATTGATTCATCGACTTATAACCTACTCAGATGCATCGTTGAATATTTAAAACAAAACGTCTCGACCTATATCAAATTAATTTGTTATATGTGATTCATCGACTTATAACCTAGTGATGAATGAATGTAATTCATTAACTCTGTTATAATACAAATAATAAATATAATATCATCTACTATAACATGCTATATATGTAGTTAAAGCAGCACGAAGTGTGTGTTGTTATATATATATATAGACACTAACATATATTATAACAAGTTATATATACAACAACAACAACAACAACAACAACAACTACCCAGTATAGTCCCACAAAGTGGGGTCTGGGGAGGGTAATATGTAGACGAGCATTAACCCTACCCGAAAGGGCAGAGAGGCTGTTTCCAATCGACCCTCGGCTCAGTGAAGGAAAGGAAAAACAAAAACAAAAACAAAAACAAAAACAAAAGAACATTAGTAACTCCAACAGAAATAGCGTAAATAGTTATCTAAACATAAGAAACATAAATAAAATAGCATGCAATAATATCATAAAGTAACTACCATAAGGGAGACTCAATCCAAAACAAAAATCATCTATGGATAGTCCTGCCAAGCCTCACCCAACCCCTGGTGAGGAGTACGAAAAACTCTAGGAGCCCCTATCCTACAACCCTGATACTAGACCTCCAGACTTTCCTATCAAGGGTCATGTCCTCGGAAACCCGCATTCTAGCCATGTCATGCCTAATAACCTCTCCCCAATACCTCTTAGGCCTCCCTCTGCCTCGCCGAACGCCGACAATCGCCAGCCGCTCACAACTCCTCATCGGGGTATCAGGACTTCTCCTCCGCACATGGCCGAACCACCTCAGCCTCGCTTCTCGCATCTTCTCATCCACCGGGGCCACCCCCACCTTCTGTCGAATAACTTCATTATTAATCTTATCTAACCTGGTGAGCCCGCACATCCACCTGAGCATCCTCATCTCCGCACCTTCATTCTCTGAACATGAGAGTTCTTCACTGGCCAGCACTCCGGCCAATACAATATTGCAGGTCTAATCACAGCTCTATAAAATTTCCCCTTGAGTTTCAGTGGAACTTTCTTGTCACACAGGACTCCTGAGGCAAGACTCCACTTTGACCACCCCGCTCCTATACGATGAGTGACGTCCCCGTCAATCTCTCCATCCCCCTGCATCACCGACACAAGATATCTGACACTGTCCCTTTAGGCGATGACCTGAGATCCAATCATCACGTCTCTGTCTACTTCGCTCGGCTCGGCGCTAAACTTGCACTCCAGGTATTCAGTCTTAGATCTGCTTATTTTGAAACCCTTTGACTCGAGAGTCTGTCTCCATACCTCTAACCTCTCAATAACACCGACCCTCGTCTTGTCTATCAAGACTATGTCATCAGCAAATAGCATACACCAAGGCACATCCCCTTGAATATGTCGGGTTAGAGCATCTATCACCAAGGCAAACAAGAGAGGGCTAAGCGCTGATCCTTGAGGGAGCCCCATAACCACTGGAAAATGGTCCGAGTCGCCACACACCATCCTAACCCTAGTCTTAGCTCCATCGTACATGTCCTTGATTACTCTGATGTAGGCTTCCGGAACGCTTTTCGCCTCCAAGCACCTCATAGCACCTCGCTTTGGACCTTGTCATATGCCTTCTCCAAGTCGATAAACACCATGTGCAGGTCATTCTTCTTATCACTGAACTGCTCCACCAGCCGCCTGACAAGGTGGATAGCTTCTGTAGTGGAGTGACCCGGCATGAAACCGAACTGGTTCACAGATATAGATGTCATATCCCTCACCCTCGCCTCGATCACCCGCTCCTAGACCTTCATGGTGTGACTTATTAATTTGATACCCCTATAGTTGTTGCAGCACTGGATGTTCCCTTTGTTCTTGTACAAGGGTACCGGTGTACTCCACCTCCACTCATCCGGCATCCATTTGTTCCTGAAGATCGCATTGAACAACCTGGAGAGCCACTCCACTCCTGACCTACCCATGCACTTCCATAAGTCCACCGGGATCTCGTCAGGCCCGGTCGCTCGACCCCTACTCATCCTACGCAAAGCCCCCATGACCTCCTCCACCCCAATGCGCCTGCAGTACCCAAAGTCTCTATGTTGCTCTGAATGCCCCGACTCCCCTAGCTCTATGTTACGATCCCCCTCCTCGTTAAGTAAGTCTCTAAAGTACGCCTGCCATCTCTGCTTGACTTGAGAATCCCCCATCAGAACTCTACCATCCTCGCCATTGATGCACCTAACTTGGTCAAGATCACGTGCCTTCCTTTCCCTTGCTTTAGCTAACCGAAATAACTTCCTATCCCCGCCTCTCTCCCCTAATTCCTCATACATGCCGCGTTTTTAGCTTCCGTAACCGCCAGCTTTGCTTCTTTCCTCGCTACCTTGTGGATCTCCCTGTTCGCTCTTCGTTCTTCCTCGCTTGTGCTCGCTGCCAACTTAGCAAACACCGCCTTCTTCACCTCCACCTTTCCTTCGGCTACATCATTCCACCACCAGTCACCCTGATGTCTGCCTGAATAGCCCTTGACCACCCCGAGCACGTTCCGTGCTACCTCCCTAACCAAGTTCGCCGTCTCTGACCACATAGCGTCCGCTACGCCAGAACTTCGCCAAGCTCCGCCCTCAACTAACCTCCTCTCCAACTCCTGTGCTTTCTCCTTAGTCAAAACACCCCATCTAATCTGCGGTTGTCCTCGAGCACCCCTCCTTTTCCTCTTCACCCAGAGACCGACATCCATCATTAGGAGTCTATGAAGAGTCGAAAGGGACTCTCCCGGAATCACCTTGCAGTCCTTGCACATACCCCTATCGCTCCTTCTGAGGAGGAGTTAATCAATCTGAGTCCTCGCCGCCGAACTCTTGAAGGTGACCAAATGCTCCTCCCTCTTCTGAAATGTCGAGTTCGCAATCAGAAGCTCGGAAGCCCTGGCGAAATCAAGTAGTGACGTGCCTCCTCCGTTCCTAACCCCAAAGCCGAAGCCACCGTGCACCTCACCATAACCACCAGCATCAGCCCCAATATGACTATTAAAGTCTCCTCCAATAACTAGCTTCTCAGATTGGGGAATACTACTCACCAGATCATCCAAGCCCTCCCAAAAACGCCTCTTAGCCTCCTCGTTTAAGCCCGCTTGTGGCGCATAAGCGCTGATGACGTTGAGGACGTAACCCCCAATAACCAACTTAATTGACATTAACCTATCATTCACTCGCCTAACCTCGACCACAGACTCCCTTAGATCTCTATCTACCAAGATGCCCACTCCATTCTGTTAGGATATATGCCTGTCACTAGAGGGGGGGGGGGTGAATAGTGCGGCACGAGAATATTGATAAATATTGCGGAATTAAAATTGCAGGAATAAAAATAAATTCGGTAATAAAAATAGCAAGGAAAGAACACACCGAATTTATCCTGGTTCACCACAACTTGTGGTTAGTCCAGTCCCCGAGAGACTCTCTTGAGATTCCACTAACTCCGTTAAGCTTACGGGTGCCTAACAAACCGTTACACTTGCTCGTAGATGTACACTCTACAAGACTTCACCTTGCTCGAGGATACCGCACCTCAAGACTTCAACCTTGCTCGTGGATACCGCACCACAAGACTTCACACACTAAGACTTAGGGTACTTAGCGAACCCGACAATCAACGAGAAGATATGTTCTTCTCAAACACCTTTCTCTTTTACAACAAGAACTCTCTCAAAAGAGTAGATAAAGAGATACAAATTTAGCTCTATGAACAACTCAAAGTTGTCTCTCAAATGGCTCAACACAAAAACTCTAAAATGATGCTCAAATAATGTCAATATGTATATCAATATTGGGAGGTGTTGTGTGCTTAAAATCAGCTCAAAAGACCTCTTTTTATAGGGGTTAAAGGGTGGATGTCCGTTGCTTAATTGGCAATCAATTATGCTGATTTTATGCAAGGATAATCGATTATTGGATTTGCATAATCGATTATCCTTTTACCGTTACAAAATCGGAAGATTCTGCTCAAGAATAATCGATTATTTGGATGGCATAATCGATTATTTTGTTCCAGTGTTCAACACTTTGGCAACGGATACAAGATAATCGATTATTTACAAATTATAATCGATTATATACCATTGATATACACTGTGTATACCACAATATACCAAAATTGAAAACTTACTTCAAAAACCATTTTTGGTTAAAATGAAAACGTTAAAATCATTTTGTTCGAAGTATATTAAAAATGTTTATGATATATATGATTTAATAAAATGATTTTATGCATATTAATGATGACCTATGTAATATACCAGAATTGAAAACTTACTTCAAAAACCATTTTGGTTAAAATGAAAACGTTAAAATCATTTTGTTTGAAGTATTTAAAATATATTTATGATAAATATGATTTGATAAAATGATTTTATGCATATTTATGATGACCTATGTTGAGCCAAAAGACGAGATAACTTAAGCGTTGCTCTTACATTGGTTCAACCTAACGACCTACGCCTTGGGTCTTCGGTCTTGAACATTTGAGCTCGTCTTTGGCTTGTCTATGCAATTCCGGCATCAATATGCTTCTCGGCATTCAATATAATAGCGTTGTTTGACACTTGACTTCATTGTTTGTCATTCATCAAAACCTATACCTGAAAATCATGCTAATACAACCAAAGCGCACATATCATAGATAGAATGATTTTCTACAATTTCCCCCTTTTTGATAATGAAAAACAACAGGAGATATGCATATTTGATTCCCCCTAAATTCATGCTATATCTCAACATACAATTCATGTAAACAATTTAATATAATTCCCCCTTAATTGAATATTCCCCCTCAATTAAAGCATACTAGAATGTGAAGACATTCCCCCTTATTCGATGCATATCGCCTAAATTCTTCCCCCTTTTGGCATTAGCAAAAAGAGTATACCAATTGTTATTGAAACTATTGACGATACCAATTGTTAAAAAAAATCATATCAATATCAAATAATACCAAATGTTAGTATAACATGCCAATCATAATAACGGTCATTTTTCGCAAATATACCAACTGTTATTTAAACTAAAAATATTCATCAAAACATGAATCAATCATTTAACATAAAAATAATTGATACCAATTTGTTATTCAAAATAACACTTATCAAAACATGAATCAATAATTAATATCAATTGTTAGCACATATCAACTATTACGTTTTTATCAAGAATACGATAACTAACAGACGTTCCCCCTCGATGCAGTAAGGTTTCGTGCTTGGTGCATCTACTACAATATTGTAGTCTTCAAGCACACCTGCAAAAGTACCTAAAAACAGGTTTTCGGTACCCAACTTCTTTTGGGTCCTTGGGGGTTAGGCAAATAATAATTATAATCAAAATATGAATCTCTATGTTTAGCAAAACATACGGGTGCAATGTGTCATACCCGGTTACAATAATGACATATAACATTAGGGTTGTGTATGTTGGAAATCATGTATACCTTTGATATGTGCGCTTTGGTTGTATGAGCATGATTTTCAGGTATAGGTTTTGATGAATGACAAACAATGAAGTCAAGTGTCAAACAACAATATAATCAAATGGCGAGAAGCATACTGATGACGGAATTGCATGAACGAGCCAAAGAAGTTCAAGGCCGAAGACCCAAGAAGTAGGTCGTTTGGTAGAACCAATGTAAGGACAACGTTTAAGTTATCTAATCCTTTGGCTCAACATTAGGTCATCATAAACATGCATAAAATCACTTTATTAAATTATATATATCATAAATATTTTTAATATATAATGATTTTAACGTTTTCATTTCAACCAAAATGAGTTTTGAAGTAAGTTTTCAATTCTGGTATACTCTGGTATACACAGTGTATATCAAGTGTATATAATCGACCGTTGCCAAAGTTTTGAACACTGGAACAACATAATCGATTGTCCACTTTAACAATCGATTGTTGACAATCGACTGTCTACTTTAACAATCGATTAATTTGAGACAGTGTGCAACCGAAGTTTTTAAATATCAAAACAATCGATTGTCTTTGTCACAATCGATTATGAACAATCGATTGTCCCTTCATACAATTGATTATTTATTGACCGTTCCCACAATCCTAAATTGATTTTTGACCGTTGAACAATCGATTATTCAGGTTTAACAATCGATTGTTTAGCTTAAAATAAGGAATCTGTTGTGAACGTTGGTCAGACAATCGATTGTCACCTCCAAACAATCGATTGTCTGAGCACAGAATCAGGGATTTTCTTTGTCAATCAAGCAACGGTCAGCACTACTTTTTCACCTATAAAAAGAGGTCTTTTGAGCTGATTTTAAATACACAACTCCTGCATATATTGATATACATATTGATCATTTTCAAGCATCATTTTTAGAGCTTTTGTTGAGCCATTTGATAGACAACTTTGTGTTGTTCATAGAGCTAAAATTGTTTCTCTTTATCCACTCTATTAAGAGAGTATTTGTTGTAAAAGAGAGTTGTTTGAGAAGAACATATCTTCTCATTTGTTGGGTTTGCTAAGTACCCAAAGTCTTAGTGGTTGAAGTCTTGGGGTGAGGTATCCTCAAGCAAGTGAAGTCTTAAGGTGCGGTATCCTTGAGCAACTGTAACGGTTTGTTAAGCACCCGGAAGCTTAACAGTGTTAGTGGAAATCTCGAGAGAGTCTCTCGGCGACTGGACTAGCCACGGGTTGTGGTGAACCAGGATATATCGGTGTGTTCTCTCCTTACTTATTTAATTTCCGCACATATTTCATTCTTGCAGTTTTTAATTCCGCAAGTTTACGCAATTTTTATTATAACGCTATTCACCCCCCCTCTAGCGTTAAGCGTATTTTCTAACAATTGGTATCAGAGCCTAACTCTCTGAAAGCCTTAACCGGTTGAGAGCTATATATATTTTTGTGTATATAATATTGAAAGCAGGAATGATGAATGAAAGACAATCCACCACTTGCGTTCCACTATTTGACGGAACAAACTATGCATATCGGAAAGGGCGGATGAGTATCTTCCTCAAAGCAAACAATTTTCATTTGTGGCAAATCATCAAAAACGGTGAACCAATGCCGACAAAGAAAGTTGGAGAAATCACGGTTCCAAAGAAGGAAGATGAATATGATGCCAAGGACATGAAGATAGTTGAAAATAATGCAAGGGCCATCCATGTATTATATTGTGCGGTGAATCCGAATGACTATCGGAAAATCTCTTGCTGCACAACCGCCAAGGAGATGTGGGACAAACTCGAGATCATTTATGAAGGTACGCCTCAAGTCCGAGAATCCAAAATTGATTTTCTAACTCATAAATATGAAACTTTTAAAATGGAGAAGGAACCTATTGGTGTTATGTTTGAACGATTTTTAAGAATCGTCAACGATCTCCATGCTCTCGGGAAAGTTTACACGAACAAAGATCTTGTTCGAAGTCCTACGGAGTCTCACTCCCGAATGGCGTTCCAAAGCCAATGCCATCCAAGAGTCGATGGAATACACGAATATCACAATTGATGGACTAAGAGGTAACCTCGAAACTTATGATAGCACAATTCTTAATCCTTATCTTAGAAGTGATTCGGATTTTGCCTTCAAAGCCTCATCCTCTAAAAGAGAAGAGGTAAGTGATTCGGAAAGGGATGATGAAAATACTTCCAGTGATATATTTGAAAAGTTTTGTAAGTCTTTGAAGAAGGACAAGAAAAAGAGGAAACACCATAGGCGCGTATCACGGGACTCAGACAGCTCGGGCAATGAAGCCGGCGCATTATGTCTCATGGCAAACGGAGAAGAAGAGGTAAGTACATCTAACTCCCAATCATTTGAAGATTTACAAAATGCCTATGATGAATTGTATGGTGAATTTGTCAATGCTTCCAAATTGATAAAAGAATTGAAGAAAACACTTTCTTTGCAGAAATCACTTTCTTTGCAAACAGATTTTCAGAAAACACTTTCTTTACAAGAAAAATATTTTGAAAAATCCTCTTCTTTGAAAGAAATAGATTTTGAAAAATTGACTAATGAAAATGGTGTTCTTAAAAACAAAATTGAAGTTTTATAAAAAGAAAACAAATTTTTGGAAAATGACATTGCTGTTTTTAAAAATAAAATCAAGGAATTGAATGAAGCTTCTTCTATTGATACATGTTCAAATTGTTCTTCTTGTAGTTCTTTAAAACTAGAGAACACAGAACTTAGGAAAGCACTAGAAACACGTAGTGTTGATATTTCTAAAGCTAAAACAAAGAAGAAAAAGCCTAGGAATAACTATAGGCGTAAAATGAATAAGAATCATGATCGAAATGGAGTTGCGCAACCTAGAAATGATTCTAGGATTTTTGCTAATGAGTCTAGGAATAATTATTCTAGACCACCTAGAGATGACTCTAGGAATTTCAACGCGTCTAGGAATGACTTTAGATCACCTAGAACGCATTTGACTCAACCTAGACATATGCACAATCCTAATGTTATATGTCATTATTGTAATCGGGTAGGACACATTGCACCCGTTTGTTTTGCTAAACCTAGAAATTTATGTGTTGATTATAATTGTTATTATCCTAACCCCCAAGGACCCAAAAGAAGTTGGGTACCAAAAATCTATTTTTAGGTTCTTTTTGCAGGTGTGCTTGAAGACTACAATATTGTAGTGGATGCACCAAGCACAAAACCTTAATGCATTAAGGGGGAACGTTGGTTAGTTATCGTATTTTGAATAAAAACACAATGAGTTGATATGTGCAAATAATCTATATCAGTTTTGGTTGATACATGCTTTAATCAGTTCTTTTTAAATAACAATTAGTATCAATTTGGTTTATAATAATTGATTGATTCATGTTTTGATGAACATTCTTAGTTTAAAATAACAATTGATATTGTTGAGAAAAATGACCGTTATCATTAGTATGCCATTTACTAACATTTGATATGATCTTGTTTATAACGATTGGTATCGTCAATGGTTTAAATTTTTTTGGTATAGTCTTTTTGCTAATACCAAAAGGGGGAAGAATATGGGCGATATGCATGCCTTAATTGAGGGGGAATATTCAATTAAGGGGGAATTATATTGAATTGATTTCTATGAATTGTTTGCATAAATTGTATGTTGAGATATAGCATGAATTTAGGGGGAATTCAATATGCATATCTTCCGTTGTTTGTCATTATCAAAAAGGGGGAAATTGTTGGAAATCATGTATACCTTTGATATGTGCGCTTTGGTTGTATGAGCATGATTTTCAGGTATAGGTTTTGATGAATGACAAACAATGAAGTCAAGTGTCAAACAACGATATAATCAAATGGCGAGAAGCATACTGATGACGGAATTGCATGAACGAGCCAAAGAAGTTCAAGACCGAAGACCCAAGACGTAGGTCGTTTGGTAGAACCAATGTAAGGACATCGTTTAAGTTATCTTATCCTTTGGCTCAACATTAGGTCATCATAAACATGCATAAAATCACTTTATTAAATTATATATATCATAAATATTTTTAATATATACTTCAAACAAAATGATTTTAACGTTTTCATTTCAACCAAAATGGGTTTTGAAGTAAGTCTTCAATTCTGGTATACTCTGGTATATACAGTGTATATCAAGTGTATATCAAGTGTATATAATCGACCGTTGCCAAAGTTTTGAACACTGGAACAACATAATTGATTGTCCACTTTAACAATCGATTGTTGACAATCGACTGTCTACTTTAACAATCGATTAATTTGAGACAGTGTGCAACCGGTTTTTAAATATCAAAACAATCGATTGTCTTTGTCACAATCGATTATGAACAATCGATTGTCCCTTCATACAATCGATTATTTATTGACCGTTCCCACAGAATCCTAAATTGATTTTTGACCGTTGAAGAACAATCGATTATTCAGGTTTAACAATCGATTGTTTAGCTTAAAATCAGGAATCTGTTGTGAACGTTGGTCAGACAATCGATTGTCACCTCCAAACAATCGATTGTCCGAGCACAGAATCAGGAATTTTCTTTGTCAATCAAGCAACGGTCAGCACTACTTTTTCACCTATAAAAAGAGGTCTTTTGAGCTGATTTTAAATACACAACTCCTGCATATATTGATATACATATTGATCATTTTCAAGCATCATTTTTAGAGCTTTTGTTGAGCCATTTGATAGACAACTTTGTGTTGTTCATAGAGCTAAAATTGTTTCTCTTTATCCACTCTATTAAGAGAGTATTTGTTGTAAAAGAGAGTTGTTTGAGAAGAACATATCTTCTCATTTGTTGGGTTTGCTAAGTACCCAAAGTCTTAGTGGTTGAAGTCTTGGGGTGAGGTATCCTCAAGCAAGTGAAGTCTTACGGTGCGGTATCCTTGAGCAACTGTAACGGTTTGTTAAGCACCCGGAAGCTTAACAGTGTTAGTGGAAATCTCGAGAGAGTCTCTCGGGGACTGGACTAGCCACGGGTTGTGGTGAACCAGGATATATCGGTGTGTTCTCTCCTTACTTATTTAATTTCCGCACATATTTCATTCTTGCAGTTTTTAATTCCGCAAGTTTACGCAATTTTTATTATAACGCTATTCACCCCCCCTCTAGCGTTAAGCGTATTTTCTAACAGTGCATATGTCTAGGTTGAGCCAAATGTGTTCTAGGTGATCTAAAGTCGTTATTCCTAGAAGCGTTGAAATTCCTAGAGTCATTTCTAGATGGTCTGAATTTATTTATTCTAGACTCATTAATAAAATTCCTAGAATTGTGTTTAAAAAAATTAGTTTTAGACTTATTAACAAAAATCCTAGAGTCGTTTCTAGGTGGTTTAACCTCATTTCTATCATCCTTTTTAATTACTTCACTTGTTTTAGAATCATTTACACTATATTTTTCTAGTGTATTTCTAAGTTCTATGTTCTCTATTTTCAAAGAACTACAAGAAGAACAATTTGAACTTTGAACATTTAAAGAGGCTTCATTCATCTCCTTGATTTTATTTTTGAGATCGACATTGTCATTTTCCAAAAATCTATTTTCTTCTTCTAAAATTTTGATTTTATTTTTAAGAAAAGTAATGTCATTTTCTAAAAAATCATTTTCTTCTTTTAGTATTTCATTATCACAAGTCAATTTTTCAAAATCTTTTTCTTTTAAAAAAGGTTGTTTTTCAAAATCTTTTTCTTGCAAAAAAGGTGTTTTCTCAAAATCTTTTTCTTGCAAAGAAAGTGTTTTCTCAAAATCTTTTTCTTGCAAAGAAAGTGTTTTCTCAAAATCTTTTTCTTGCAAAGAAAGTGTTTTCTTCAATTCTTTTATGGTTTTGGAAGCCTTAATAAATTCACCAAATAATTCATCATAGGCATTTTGCATTTCTTCAAAAGAGCAAGAATTAGAAGTGCTTACCTCTTCTTCTTCGTCGGCCATGAAGTATAGGGCAGTCGTTTTATCACACGAGCTGTCCGAGTCTCATGTCACATGCTTTTGGACTTGAGGCGTACCTTCATAAACGGCTTCAAGTTTATCCCACATTTCTTTGGCGGTTGTGCAATAGGAAATCCTCCGATAGTCATTTGAATTCACAATATAGCATATTTATGGCCTTGGCATTATATTCATTCTCCTCCTTTGGAACCATGGCTTCTCTAACTTTCTTTGTCGGCATACCGTTCTTAATGATTTGCCACAAACGAAAGTTATTTGATTGGATGAAGATTCTCATCCGCTCTTTCCAATATGTGTAATTGCTTCCATCAAATAATGGAGGCAAATTAGTAGAGTGGCCTTCGCTCATTATACCTACATTCAACATTCTCAACAAAAAATATGTCGCTCTCAACCGGTTAAGGCTTTCAGAGAGTTAGGCTCTGATACCAATTGTTAGGATTTATGCCCGTCACTAGGGGGGGGGGGTGAATAGTGCGGCACGAGAATATTGATAAATATTGCGGAATTAAAATTGCAGGAATAAAAATAAATTCGGTAATAAAAATAGCAAGGAAAGAACACACCGAATTTATCCTGGTTCACCACAACTTGTGGTTAGTCCAGTCCCCGAGAGACTCTCTCGAGATTCCACTAATTCTGTTAAGCTTACGGGTGCCTAACAAACCGTTACACTTGCTCGTAGATGTACACTCTACAAGACTTCACCTTGCTCGAGGATACCGCACCTCAAGACTTCAACCTTGCTCGTGGATACCGCACCACAAGACTTCACACACTAAGACTTAGGGTACTTAGCGAACCCGACAATCAATAAGAAGATATGTTCTTCTCAAACACCTTTCTCTTTTACAACAAGAACTCTCTCAAAAGAGTAGATAAAGAGATACAAATTTAGCTCTATGAACAACTCAAAGTTGTCTCTCAAATGGCTCAACAAAAGCTCTAAAATGATGCTCAAATAATGTCAATATGTATATCAATATTGGGAGGTGTTGTGTGCTTAAAATCAGCTCAAAAGACCTCTTTTTATAGGGGTTAAAGGGTGGATGTCCGTTGCTTAATTGGCAATCAATTATGCTGATTTTATGCAAGGATAATCGATTATTGGATTTGCATAATCGATTATCCTTTTACCGTTACAAAATCGGAAGATTCTGCTCAAGAATAATCGATTATTTGAATGGCATAATCGATTATTTTGTTCCAGTGTTCAACACTTTGGCAACGGATACAAGATAATCGATTATTTACAAATTATAATCGATTATATACCATCGATATACACTGTGTGTACCACAGTATACCAAAATTGAAAACTTACTTCAAAAACCATTTGGGTTAAAATGAAAACGTTAAAATCATTTTGTTTGAAGTATATTAAAAATGTTTATGATATATATGATTTAATAAAATGATTTTATGCATATTAATGATGACCTATGTAATATACCAGAATATACCAGAATTGAAAACTTACTTCAAAAACCATTTTGGTTAAAATGAAAACGTTAAAATCATTTTGTTTGAAGTATTTAAAATATATTTATGATAAATATGATTTGATAAAATGATTTTATGCATATTTATGATGACCTATGTTGAGCCAAAAGACGAGATAACTTAAGCGTTGCTCTTACATTGGTTCTACCTAACGACCTACGCCTTGGGTCTTCGGTCTTGAACATTTGAGCTCGTCTTTGGCTAGTCTATGCAATTCCGTCATCAATATGCTTCCCGGCATTCAATCTTGATTGTTTGTCATATAATAGCGTTGTTTGACACTTGACTTCATTGTTTGTCATTCATCAAAACCTATACCTGAAAATCATGCTAATACAACCAAAGCGCACATATCATAGATAGAATGATTTTCTACACATTCTTACCTCTCACGACCCCAGAATACCACAGCTTAAACCCATCTACATTCCTCGCCTTCGTCCCTTTCCACCTAGTCTCCTGGACACATGCTATGTTAACCCTCCTCTTCTGAAGAACCTTCACCAACTCAATGGACTTACTCGTCAGAGTGCCTATGTTCCACGACCCAATCCTTAATCTATGAATGTCCGCAACCCTCTTCCCACCCTTACCTCCCACCCTACCCGCAGGACCACTCCCTGCCCCCTACTCACCCCCGCCACCGCCCCCACCCCCCGAGGATATGACCTACACTATCATCCCCCATCGCGGCCACTATCCCTCCAACCGACTATGGGGAATAGTGGCGTACACCCGCACTACAGCGGAATACGCAAAAAGATGCAAACTAGATAGCAACAGAGTAAACCTCACACGGAATGCTAGCTAAAATATGTAAAAAGATGTACAAAGTAAACAAGAGAGCGGGAGGTACCAATTCCCGGTGGAAATACCTGAAAGTATGCTTTGATGCGCCCAAGTTCCACTGCTACCGACTCGTGCACGTCCCGGCCGGTGTTGTTTAGCTCTTCACTCCCAAAAGCCGTGAACTGGCTTCGCCGTCAATAATCCTCGTCGGAAAAATAGGGCACCTGTCCAAGAAAACAGAACACACCCACACACACTCACAAAAAGCAAAGGAGAGAATAGGAGAAAAAGAGCAGGAGTCGTCGAAAAAATCGTCGGGGAAAAGCAAGAATTAAAAAAATCTAGAGAACTCCAAACAAAACAAGCTAAACTCTTACAGATTACACCTATCCGAATAAATTACCCAAAACAGGTAAAAACAGGACTCAGAGTACAAAGGCACGAATAACCACTTAAAAGTAGGAACTGTTTTGATTAAAAACAAGAGGGAGAACGTTAAAAATTGGATCTTTTTACTTAATGAGCTCTGGACCCATCAAAATACGTGCTCAAATGAAAGAACACCTTCAATAAATTCGACTTTTCACCAAGCTCGATGCCCTAATTCAAATCACTCAACAGAAAAGGGCAAAAAACAAAGATAAAAGCAACAGAAACTAACCAGCTAGTGCCCCAAGAGTATCAATTCAAAAACCCTAAAGAAAGCGAAACCAGAAACCCCCAAAATAAGAAAGCGAATACAGGAAAATGGGGAAATAAAGATAATGAAAGTATGTCTTATCCTTGAAAAAAAAAATAAAAAATTTACAACTCGTAAAAGGAAAGAAATAGTTGAAACAACTTCAGTTCAGGAAACAAATCTCACACTAAATCTTTTACAATAACCGCAAGAAACAAATAACCTCAAATCAAATGAAAGCCGTAAAATGAGGGAAATGTTGATTATAACACTACTGTTATCGAATTATAGATACAAATCAACCACACACAAAAAATATCATCTCCAATCAACAGAAAAGTAATATGAGGACTGAATTATGTTTAAAAACACAAAACTCTAATAAGATAAGCTAGTTCACTATAAATCAAAGACAATAATGAATATATGAGTGATGAAATGTAAAGAATAACCTGAAAGAAGCTTTTGAAAGAGGGATCTAATGAAGAGAGAAGGAGAAAATGTAGAGAGAGAATGAGAGAGAAGAAATTCATATTTGAAAGTGATTTTTATACGTTATATATATACCTACATACACACGAAGCGCTAGTAACACAAGGTCGGGTTATTTTAGGGATTTATATACTTGTAAATTGATTCATCGACTTATAACCTACTCAGATGCATCACTGGATATTAATAACAAAACGTCTCGACTATATATATATATATATATATATATATATATATATATATAATACGCTTCGTTATACAATTTAACTACATATATAGCATGTAGAGTATATTTTAGTGTATTCATCTCTTGTATTACAAAAGTTCTAACAGATTATATTTATATTATTTAGATAGTAAATATAAAAGTGATTTTTAATTTGACCAATGTTGACTTGAAAAGAGACCAACTTTGGTCGCTCATTATCCAGAAATTAAAATAAGCGACTAAAGTTGGTCGCTAAATTTAAATTAGATTTATTTATATTTTGTATAATATTAAAAATAATAATATAATTGTTAAACGTTAGAATTGGGTCCCAGATTAGCAACCAAAGTTGGTCTCTATCTGCTTCCTTTTCGTACGCGACCAACTTTGGTCGCTAATTTTAAATTATATTTATTTATATTTATAATTTTTTAAAATAATCATATAATTATTAAAATTTTATAACTGGGTCCCAGATTAGTGACCAAAGTTGGTCTCTATTTGCTTCCCCTTTCGTAAGTTGGTCGCTAATTTCAAATTATAGTTATTTACATTTTATCATTTTTAAATAATAATATAATTATTAAAATTTTATAACTGGGTCCACTTTAGCGACCAAAGTTGGTTGCTAATTTCAATATTTTTTTGACCAAGCAAAGCTGACCAGTCCAGTCAACATTTTCACCGCATTATCGACCAAAATGCGACTAACTTTGGTCGCTAATGTATTTAGAATAATTATTTAATAATTTTCTTCAATTTAACGACCAACTTTGGTCGCTTTTCTTGACAGATCAATTTTGATCGCAAATTGTTGGTCATCTTTTTTCGGATTTCTAGTATGATGTGAGATAATACATAAGTTTACATAAGATATTGTTCACCGGATAGGATAAGTTTTTCAAGTGCAGCCTGATGCACAAAACATCACGTATTCACGCAGGCTTCGGGTAGAGCCGCACCCCTAAGGCTGTGAAGGGGTAAGTTATTACCAAACAAAATTGTAAACATTCGATTTTTTTTCTCCCTCAAATAAGTATTACAGTACTAGGAAAGAGAAGGAGTTCATAGTTTTGCGTAAAAGATGGTTATAGTGCGATTTTGAAGCACCCTTTGGCTCTCAGTCAGTTAGAGTCTTTGAATGATTCAGTAACAGTCTAAAAACAAGAGTTGAATGGCTAACCTATTACATGTTGCATGGTAGATAGAGAAAGAACAACAAACGAAGGAGAAAACCTAACTGCCATCTTCACTTTTCAACGCAACAAAAGCCATCGACAGATCTTAAACTGCTATAGTAGAACGAACGAAAATACATAGTATCAAAAAAGGGGCAAATTGATCAAGATACAGGGACCCAATTGTTGTCACTTCGACCTCCTACACAATAAGAATGGTCATTTTTACTTTTTTTCTATGGGTACTTGGAGTTTTGAGTATTCTATGACATACCATTTTTGGGTTCAACTGAACATCATTGCTTTTAATTAGTTCAACGTGTATGCCATATGCAATATATATATATATATATATATATATATATATATATATATATATATATATATATATATATATATATATATATTATAAAATAATAAAAGAACAAGAGCAATATTGCAGAAAAAGAGAGAGAGAAAATTCTTGTTGAATTTTGGGTAATTTACAATGGGGTAATACCCCTCTATTTATAGGAGGAAAAATGACTTAGCCTCAAAGTAAAACTCTCTACAAGATATACATTCACTCCAAATAGAATTCTATTCTTATACTCCCCATTGAATGTCTACTCAATAAGTAATGTGCCTCATTAAAAACCTTAACTAAAATAAAACCCAATGGGAAAAAAATTCTAGAAAGAAAAAAAAGAGTACACATATTTAGAAATGCGCCTATTGGTTGCCTCGTTAAGAACCTTGCAAGGAAAACCCAGTGGGACAAAACCTTATAAGGGAAAAAGAGTGCAACGCGCATTAACTCCCCCTGAAGAGAGCATCAATTCACATCATTGAGCCTTCGCATCCCAATCTTGTGCACTAGCTTCTTGAAGGTTGACGTCGGTAGAGATTTTGTGAACAAATCGCCCATATTATCACTTGAACGAATCTGTTGCACATTGATATCACCATTCTTTTGAAGATCATGTGTGAAAAATAACTTTGGTGAAATATGTTTTGTCCTATCTCCTTTTATGAATCCTCCCTTCAATTGAGCTATGCATGTTGCGTTGTCTTCATACAAAATCGTAGGTAGTTTGTCACATATCAAACCACATTTGTCTCGAATATGATGTATTATAGACCTCAACCACACACATTCTCGACTTTCTTCATGAATAGCAATTATCTCAGCATGAGTAGATGAAATAGCCACAATTGATTGCTTAGTCGATCGCCAAGATATGGCAGTGCCTCCACAGATAAACACATAACCTGTTTGAGATCGAGCCTTGTGTGGGTCAGATAAATATCCAGCATCAGCATAACCAACAAAATCAGGACTGCAATTATTGCTATAAAATAAGCCAATATCGGTAGTCCCTTTTGGATACCGCAATATATGTTTGATTCCATTCCAATGTCTCCTTGTAGGAGCAGAGCTATATCTTGCTAAGACATTAACTGAAAAAGTAATGTCACGCCTTGTAGTATTTGCAAGATACATTAGTGCGCCAATTGCACTAAGATATGATACTTCAGGACCAAGTAACTCTTCATTCTTTTCTTGAGGTCGGAATGGGTCCTTATTCACATCAAGTGATCAAAAAATCATCGGAGTACTAAAAGGATGTGCTCCATCCATGTAAAACCGTTTCAATACCTTTTTTATATAGGCAGATTGATGAGCAAAACTTCCGTTTGCCAAATGTTCAATTTGCAAACCAAGACATAATTTTGTTTTTCCGAGATCTTTCATCTCGAATTCCTTCTTTAAATAATCAACTTCCTTTTGGAGTTCTATGGGATTTCCAATAAGGTTTATGCCATCAACATATACGGCAAGTACAACAAATTCCGATGTTGTTTTCTTTATAAAAACACATGGGCAAATGGCATCATTTATATAGCCTTCCTTTAATAAATAATCACTAAGACGATTATACCACATTCGTCCTGATTGGTTTAGACCATACAAAGATCTTTGCAATTTGATTGAATACATTTCCGGGGACTTCGAATTATGTGTGTTTGGCATTTTGAATCCATCGGGAATTTTCATGTATATCTCATTATCAAGTGAGCCATAAAGGTAGGCGGTAACCACACATCCATTAAATGCATGTCAAGCTTTTCAAGGACAACAAAACTAATGAGATAACGAAAAGTTATAGCATCCATAACGGGTGAATATGTCTCTTCGTAATCGACACCAGGCCTTTGTGAAAATCCTTGTGCAACAAGGCGTGTCTTATATCTTTGTACCTCATTTTCTCATTTCTCTTGCGTACAAAGACTCATTTATAGCCAACAGGCTTAACACCATTAGGTGTTTGAACTATAGACCCAAAAATTTCACGTTTTGCAAGTGAATTCAATTCTGATTGGATTGCTTCTTGCCATTTTGGCCAATCAAGTCTTTGTCGACATTCTCCAACAGATTGAGGTTCAAGATCCTCACTTTCTTGCATAATGCTAGATGCAACATTATATGCAAAGATATCCACCACTATATCCACTCGATTAAAATTTGTCTCAATATCGATTGGATCTATTGATAGTTCCTTATATTCTTGAATCTCGGGCTCAATGGATTCTTCATGAATCTCAGAATTTATTAAATCGTGAATTTCCTCATGAGATTCTTTCGTAGTGTCATTTTGATCATTTGCTTTCCTTTTTCTAGGATTTCGATCTTTGGAACCTAATGGTTTGCCACATTTTAGGCGTGCTTTCGACTTATTAGCTATGACACTAGAAGATTATCCAATAGGGACATCAATACGGATTGGAACATTCTCTACGGGGATATGTGAATATGTTATCCTTTTCAAGTCCGTAAATGCGTCTGGCATTTGATTTGCTATTCTTTGCAAATAGATAATCTTTTGCGCCTCTTTTTCACAAATAGAGGCACGTGGATCAAGATAAGATAATGATGGATTTTTCCACAAAATTTCCCGTTTGGTTTGACCAACTTCTCCCCCTAATTTTGGTAAAAGTGTCTCATCGAATCGACAGTCTATCGTGCAGTGAACAAATCCCCTGTCAATGTTACGAGGTAGCGAATAATAGAGGGCGATTCAAACACAACATATATTCCTAACCTTCTTTGCGGACCCATTTTGGTGCGATATGGCGGTGCTACAAGCACATATACTGCGTATCCAAAAATTCTTAAATGGGATATATTAGGTTCATGACCCAAAACTAATTGCAATGGGGAATATTTGTGATAATTTGTCGGTCTGAGACGAACTAACATTGCTGCATGCAAAATGGCGTGACCCAAAAGCAGCCTCATTTTCATGAGTAACGGTCTTGCTATCAATTGCAGACGTTTAATTAAAGACCCTGCAAGACCATTTTGAGTGTGAATATGAGCTATAGGATGTTTCACTTTTATCCCAATTGATAAGCAATAATCATTAAATGCTTGGGATGAAAACTCAGCAGCATTATCAAGTCTAATAGACTTAATTGGATTATCGAAAAATTGTGCCCGTAATCGAATTATTTGTGCCATTAATTTTGTAAATACAAGGTTGCGAGATGACAATAGGCACACATGAGACCATCTAGAAGATGCGTCTATTAAGACTATAAAATATCTAAACGACCCACTAGGTGGGTGAATAGGTCCACAAATGTCCCTTTGTATACGTTCCAAAAATGCAGGGGACTCAATTCCAACTTTTCTTGGTGATGGTCTAATAATTAACTTGCCTTGATAACAAGAAGTGCAAGAAAATTCATTATTTAAAAGAATCTTTAAATTCTTTAATGGATGCACATTTGAGTTTTCTATAATCCGTCTCATCATAATTGATCCAGGATGTCCCAATCGATCATGCCAAAGTACGAAAGTATCGGAATTAGTAACCTTTTGATTTATGGTAGAATGTGCCTCAATTGGCACTAATTCTTGTCCAATACATGCCACAAGATAAAGATGGGAACTTCTCAATTACCCTCTTTTGGCCAGAGACATTTTTTGTAATGATGAGATATTCAATATTATTCTTATCCATTGTCTCAATATGATATCCATTTTGACGGATATCTTTAAAACTCAACAAGTTCCTCTTGGACTTGGAGGAGAACATTGCATTCTCTATGATAAGTATTGTTCCTTTAGACAGAGTTATAGCAGCTCTTCAAAAGCCTTCAATTAATTTACTACTACCAGAAATTGTAGTAACATCTGCCTTACACATACTTAAATTAGAGAAATATTTCTTCTCTTTGAGTATTGTATGTGTTGTACATGAATCAACTAAACAAATATTTTTACAATTGAGCTTTGATCCAAGTTTGTTTTGTGGAATATCCATATTTGCTTCTCATTATTTGACATACAAAAGAAATATATAAATAAACATTAGTATTTGGGAAGAAAATAAAGTTAACCCAGTGATTCAATAATAATCTTTTAATGTAATTTCGAACAAACTCTCATTAGGATACAAATAATTATGATGCTATGTAATATTGTCATTGATTGGATGAATTTAAATGGACATGAGAGTGTAAAATCAATTTTGACCGTAGCTAATATATAGTTAAATCCAATGTAAATCGTAATACTATCATCACAAGAAATTGTGCACCCGATGACTACTGTTATCTCACGGTCAAAATCTTCTACTATGACCGTGAGATATTCAATTTTCAACTTTAAGTTGTGATATTTTTCTTTTAAGTCATTCCACAAAATAAGAGTATCATTGACTGTGAGATATTTAATTTTCAACCCTTCATCAAGGTGATGGCGCAAGAAAATCAAGGCCTTAGCACAGTCTTGGGTGGGTGCTTTATTTCTGCCTTTAATGGCGTCTCAAAGACCCATTGCATCTAAATGGATTTCAGTATCCAACACTCATGTCATATAGTTCTTGCCCGAAATTTCAAGGGCAACGAACTTTGTTTTCATAATGTCAGTCATAATTAAAAAGTGGAGAAAAATTACCTTAATCTTCTCAAAGAGCTTCTTGAGACGGTAGACTCTCGTGCTGATAACGTATTATAAGATAATAAAAGAACAAGAACAATATTGCAGAGAAAGAGAGATAGAAAATTCTTATTGAATTTTAGGGGTGATTTACAATGGGCGAAGACCCCTCTATTTATAAGAGAAAAAATGACTTAGCCTCAAAGTAAAACTCTCTACAAGATAGACATTCACTCCAAATAAAATTCTATTCTTAACAATATACATATAATTAAACACACTTATTGTAGACTTAGTGACTTCAAAATCTTAAATTCGCCTTACTTGGATAACCGCATGCATGTCCATTGAATTTCTTTTTCGTCGTTGTTTCGTGGAGAAAATGGTTTCAGAATCTTCTGTGGAGAAAAAGCGAGAGGCCAACCTTGGTCGCAATGATTCTTCTTCGTCATCATCAACAGATGAAAATGACTTTAGACGCCCTCTACACAAGATGTTTCATCTCTTTGGCCGTCATAAATCTCTTCACGCTGCTCTAGGTGGTGGCAAACGAATGTTTTCTTAACTTCTAATTCTCGTTAGTCATGTGCATTATTGAATTTTTAATTTTAATGGTCTGAGGGTATGTCTATTTTTTCCCTTATTATATTAACTTGAGCATATATGATCCTTTAAGTTTCGCCATTGAACTAAAAGTGCTCAACTTTTGCAAACTTAAAGGATTGTACATGTTACGAGTACTATAGTAAGGACGAAATAACACTTGCCCCCAAACTTAAGGGACCATTTGGGGTTAAAAACTCTACTTTTTTGGTCATTCTTGATCAGTGGCCTTAGGTAACGGATTAACTGTTATTGATGCTGAAAATGAATGGATCAGTGGCTGATATTTTACTGTGGAGGAACAAGCAGATATCAGGAGGATTATTTGCTGGTGCAACTATCATATGGTTTCTGTTCGAGTGGATTGGTTATCATTTGCTCACTTTTATTTGCCATTCGCTCATAGTTTCCTTGGCCATCTTGTTCTTTTGGTCCAATCTCTCCCTCTTTGTCAACAAGTTAGTTCACTTCCCTTTGCCTAATTACAATTATCACTTTGTTTTATGCTGCTACTTTCAGTTTTTCAATTGCCTCCATAATTAACGAGTTTAAGTTATGTACATCGTCAAAGAAAGAATGTTTTACCCTATCAGGTTATCATTACACGTTGTAGCAGGTAATATTAGAGATAATATTGAAGATCATGATAGAATCCTAGATATATATAAATTAGTTAGCTCTCCTACAAGTTAGGGATTTGTGTAAATCTTATTGTATTATAACTTGTATTTGTATCCTATATATATTCAATGAATGAGAGTCCACAAGTGTGTGGTGAAATTATTAAACTCTACATGGTATCAGCCTAAACCGATCCTCCCTAACCCTAATCGCCTTCTTCTTTCTTCTCTCCCATGGCTGCCGCTGTAAAAGCAACCGAAGGTACCCTCCCCTTGAACACCATTCTTCATATGTTGACAATTAAATTGTCGTCTTCTAATTACCTTCTCTGGCGCCATCAATTACTTCCTCTCCTTGCCTACCAGACGTTAACAGGCTACATTGATGGCACTCTTGTTCCGCCATCTGAAACGCTCACAGTTGGAGAAGTAACCTCTCCAAATCCAGCATATTCTCTATGGATGGAAGGTGAACAACGAGCACGAATTATTATTCAGTCTTCTCTATCAGAAGAAGCCATGGCTGTCATTCTTGGTCTCGATAATTCACATCAAATCTGGAAAGCTTTGGAGGAGTTTTACAGTCACGATTCCACTGAGAGAATGCACACTCTTCGCGACTCCTTGAGGCTACTCCAAAAAGGTACTTCTTCCGTCTCAGAATTTGGTCAGAAGTTTAAAAATATATGTGATCATCTTGCAGCCATAGGTCATCCTGTTGATGACCTTGATAAAAGTCACTGGTTTTTATGTGGCCTTGGTGGTTCCTTTGAAAACTTCTCAACCACTCAAAGAGCTATTCGTCCGAAACCTACTTTTCAGCAGCTTCTTTCTCAAGCAGAAGGCCATGAGATGTTTCTCAAATCTGTTACAAATTCAGCCCCTTCCACCGCAGCATTTGTTGCTCAACAGTCTGGTGGTCGTGGTCAGTCTAATCGTTCACGAAGTCGTGGTCGATCTGGTGGACGCTTCTCCTATGGGCGTGGCCGTGGTCGTCGTGCACCACACTGTCAATTATGCCGTACCGATGGCCACTATGCAAATCAATGCCCCGATTTGTCTTCTTTTGCTCATCGAGGACCGGCCATTGATGCGAACTTAGCCCACGCTTTCCAAGCTCAATGTCATGTTACTAATGGCTCACCCGACTGGTATGTTGATTCTGGTGCATCCGCCCACATCTCCTCTTCATCTTCTAACCTGGATTCCGCTGCTCCTTATTCAGGTACTGAAAAGGTCACCATTGGTAATGGTGCGACCCTACCTATTACTCATATCGGGTGTTCTTCAATTAACAAGGACATTCAACTTCTTGATGTTCTTGTCGTTCCATATATTACTAAAAATTTGTTATCTATTAGCAAACTTACCTCTGACAATCCTGTTGATGTTTTGCTCTCTGATAAGGTCTTCACTATCCACAATCGTCAAACAAAGGAAGTTCTAGCAACAGGGAGGCGCCATGATGACCTTTATGTTTTGGAACGTGGAAATAAAGCTTTCCTTGCTGCGTTTCATTCTCATCGAACACATGGTTCTTATGAATTGTGGCACTCACGTTTGGGACATGTTCCTTTTTCTATTATTTCAGCTCTAAATAAACTAGGTCGGTTGTCTGTTACTTCATTGTTACCGAAACCTAGCATTTGTTCGTCATGTCAGCTTTCTAAAAGCAAACGTTTACCCTTTACTATTAATGAAAAACGTTCTTTGCATGTCTTGGACTTGATACATTGTGATTTGTGGGGCCCCGCGCCAGTTGCTTCTACACATGGATTTCGTTATTATGCACTCTTCATAGATGATTTTTCTAGATTTACGTGGTTTTATCCACTTAAAACGAAATCTGATTTTGTTGGTGTGTTTATAGCATTTCTTCGACTTGTTCAAACTCAATTTTCTTGTAAGATGAAAGTATTTCAGAGTGATGGAGGCACTGAGTTTACTAATCACCAAGTTAGATCTCTTCTTACTGAGAATGGCACACACCACCGTATGTCATGTCCACATACGCCTCAGCAAAACGGGCGTGTTGAGAGGAAACATCGGCATCTTACTGAAACAGGATTGGCCATGTTATTTAATGCTCATGCTCCCGCATCTCTTTGGGTTGATGCGTTTAGTTCTGCTGCGTACATCATCAACCGAGTTCCTTCTCCTATTCTTGGTTCCAAGTCGCCATTTGAGATGCTTTACTTATCCTCACCAAATTATGATAATTTTCGGATATTTGGATGTCGTGTTTATCCTTACCTTCGGGATTATGCGCCACATAAGCTTGCACCTCGAAGCATTCCATGCATCTTTATTGGTTTCAGTACACAATACAAAGGGTATAGATGTCTTGATCCCTCTACTGGTCGAGTCTATATTACTCGCCATGCTCAATTCGATGAAGTTAGTTTTCCTTTTGCTGGAGCTTCGTCGTCCTCTGATTTAGCAACTCTCGTCTTCTCCACCTATGACGAGCCTGCTTTACCCATGCCGCCTGCTACTTTGCCTTCTACAGCTAAACTACCCGTATTTATCTGCTCACCCAAGCAATGCTGATTGCTCTCTTTGCAATGAGCCATCAGCTGTGACGTCTATTACCCCAGCGGCTGCTATTCCAAGTCCACCTTCACCTGCAACACCTCCGCGTCCACCGTCACCTGCTGCACCTACGGGTCCTCCTCCTCCAGCTGCTACTTCATCAATTCATCCTATGACTACACGATCAAAGGCTGGTATTGTCAAGCCTCGTCATATTGTGGACTTAACTCACTTGTCTTTGCCTCGGCTGCATCATGCCTTGTTCACCACTACTGAACCGAAGGGATATAAAACAGCCCTTAAAGATCCATCTTGGACTGCTGCTATGCATGATGAACTACAAGCTTTAGCTAAAAACAACACGTGGGATTTGGTCCCACGCCCAATGAAGTCAAATGTCGTTGGTTCCAAATGGGTATTTCGTACTAAGTTCAACTCTGATGGATCCGTGGATCGTCTTAAGGCGCGCCTTGTTGCGCAAGGCTTCTCGCAAATTCCTGGTTTGGACTACTCGGTTACTTTTAGTCCTGTTGTCAAAGCAGCTACCGTGCGGATTGTTTTATCTCTTGCCACTCTCTATAAATGGCCTCTTCATCAATTAGATGTCAAGAATGCATTTCTCAATGGTAATCTCACGGAAACTGTTTATATGGAGCAACCTCCTGGCTTCTCAAATCCTCGGTTTCCTAATCATGTTTGCAAATTAAAAAAGGCTCTTTACGGTCTAAAGCAAGCTCCAAGAGCGTGGTTCCAACGCCTAAGTGATTTTTTGCTGCGACAAGGTTTTACATGTTGTCGTGCGGACCCCTCACTTTTTGTTTTCATACGTGGCTCGTGTGTTTTATATCTATTGGTCTACGTTGATGATATCATTCTCACTGGTAATCATGCTTCTACTATTCGCCAGTTTATTTCTTGTTTGCATAAAGAATTTGCGATTAAGGATCTTGGTCGTCTCAATTATTTTTTGGGGCTTGAGGTTACTTATACGCCTACTGGTTTATTTTTGAGCCAAACAAAATATGCTCATGATATTTTGTCCCGTGCTGCTATGCTTGATGCAAAACCGGTGGCCACTCCGCTTGCCACTTCGGACCATTTCACTACTGTTGGTGATGCTTTTCACGATCCAACTTTGTATCGCTCTATGGTTGGTGCGCTTCAGTATCTCACAATTACTCGACCTGATCTTTCCTTTGCAGTGAATCAGGTCAGTCAGTTTCTTCAGGCACCAACCACCATTCACTTTCAAGCTGTCAAACGTATCTTCCGATATGTTAAAGGTACATTGTCGTTTGGCTTATCTTTTCATCATTCGCCTACTACATCACTTCTTGGTTATTCGGATGCTGACTGGGCGCGATGTATTGAAACTCGTCGTTCCACATACGGGTACTCTGTTTTTCTGGGCGGAAATTTGGTTTCATGGAGTGCTAAGAAGCAACCAACTGTTGCACGTTCTAGCTGTGAGTCTGAATACCGAGCTCTAGCTAATACTGCTGCTGAAATACTCTGGATTACTCGCTTACTGAAGGAACTTCACGTGCTTACCTCTGGCCGCCCAACCATACTATGCGATAATAAGAGTGCTCTCTTCTTAAGTCAAAATCCGGTATCCAACAAACGCTCCAAGCACATTGATATTGACTACCATTTTATCAGAGAGCTCATTGCCTCGGGACGTCTTCATACCAAGTTTGTGCCCACAACGCAGCAACTTGCTGATATTTTTACCAAGAGCTTACCTCGTCCTCTCTTTGACTCCTTTCGTACCAAGCTTCATGTTGGTCCACCACCAGTTCGCTTGAGGGGGGGTATTAGAGATAATATTGAAGATCATGATAGAATCCTAGATATATATAAATTAGTTAGCTCTCCTACAAGTTAGGGATTTGTGTAAATCTTATTGTATTATAACTTGTATTTGTATCCTATATATATTCAATGAATGAGAGTCCACAAGTGTGTGGTGAAATTATTAAACTCTACAGGTAACATGCTTATTTTCAAGATTATAAATTCCCGTGGCATGCTTATGTCAATGGCACAAAGTCGGGCGTGGCGGGTCACTATGGCATGAGCCATCATGACTATGTGGAATTTTGGTTCGTGACAGCCGCCGCCGCCGCTGTCATTGTCTCCGGGAAGCTGTTTGGCCGGCGGCCCTCATATTCAGCCAGTGGCGAAGCTAGGAATTTCTTCAAGGGTGTTCAAATTTAAAAGAACTGAAAAAATATTCCGACAAAGGGTGTTCAATATATGTTATAGCTCTAAAACATAATATTTTACCTATATACATAATGCAATTTTTTGACGAAGGGTGGTCAGCTGACCACCTTATAGTCATGTGGCTTCGCCGCTGTATTCAGCCATAATTGAGCAGGAGCCAGAGCCCTAGGTTGTAGCCGCTACCAATGGTAGGGTCCGGGGCAAGGGTAGATCCCAGCCTAAGGTCTGATTGTTATCCGTAAGTCTTGTTTTGACCGCGGGAAGGTGAACTTTGCAAAAGTGCTTATTTGGTTGGGAAGAATAGGACTTCTGACTCCAAGCCTACCCTACCCGAAAAAAAGTTTCAGCTATTGATGTAGCCTCTTGTCGATACTACTAGTCTTCTCGCTACCTACTAGAAAAATCCCATCAAGATAGATTGAATCGACAACCTATACTTCAACTAAAGGCACAAGGGCGTAGCGAGCACAGAACAGAGGAAATGCACATGGTAGTGGAACCTACAGCCGCTCACGCTTGTTCTAGAGCAGCGTTAGTCGAACCATACATTTTAAGAAAGTTTACATGTAGATATTCTTTGAGTGACCTGATAGTTTAAAAAATGATTTACATCGTCTGATGAGTATAACTTAAAGAGTCTTATGCTTGAATGTTACTACAAAACTAAATTTCATGGCAGGAGTTTAATGGAGTTTCCAAAGATTGAATTACCAGAGGAACTGTGGACACAAGTGGCTCTCCTGCTGAGGGATCAATTCACCTGTGGATTTGGTATTTTTCGAGAAGTAGCATCTGGAAATGATTTGAAGAAGTTTCTTTATGTACTAATTTCCCATACCCTAAATTTGGTTAATTTTACCTTACTCTTGAAGTTTCATTGCTATTGTGACAAGTTCATATGATCATGTGTCCATCTGCAGGCAATTTTTGGCTTGTGGATTGTTTCCGTTGTTGGAAGGTGGTTCAATCTTCTGACCCTTGTATACATCAGTAAGTTCTCTATATACTTCCATTTTTGTTTCTGTTGGCTGCAGAAACCTAACTTATGAAATTTCCTTACTGGTCTGTGGAAATGCAGTGGTTTGATCATTGTATTACCTGTTTTTCTTATCTTTCAATATGGGTATGTCGATGTGGAGTTATTACTTACACTGAGACACTAAAATTTTTTACATTATTAGGTCACCATAAAAAATAAGTACATGTAGCCGTCCCATAATAAGTGAGATTAGTAAACTGGAAAATAAGCCATGTAATTGCTATAACAGGTTAAAATATAATGTCAATATATATAGGTTAATAGCATTTTTGGCGAAGGTTCTTCAAGGCCAAAACACTTTTTCTTTAAAAGTGTTTTGTTGAAGTGTTTGGCCAGTCTCCTTTTGTATTTTTGTTTTCTTGAGCCGAAGGTCTTGGAAAACAACCTCTCTACTTCTTTGGGGTAGGGGTAAAGTTTGCATACACACTACCACCAGACCCAGTAGTGGGATTTTACTAGATTGTTATTGTTGTTGTTGAAGTGTTTGGCCAAGATTTTAGAAGGGAAAAATGTGATTTTGTGAGTAGAAGCAAAAGCAGAAAAAAATAGTTTCTCCTAAAAACACTTTTCTGAAAAGTAATTTTGAGAAAAATACACTTATAAGTACTTTTCAAAGCTTGGCGAAACACTAGTTGTTGTTCAGAAGTCTTTTTCAAATTAATTAGCCAAATACAAACTGCTTCTTACCGAAAGTAATTTTGAAGAAAAACACTTCTCAAAATAAGCTGATTTTAGAAGCTTGACCAAACAGACTATAAATTCAGTTGTTGAAAGCATTTTTATCGCTCTGTGTTCCAATCTATAATTAGCCTTAAAAGTTCCTCTCTAAGAGCAGTAATCTTTCACATTTTTAGTATTTCTAGTCTAGTGATAGATAACAGATCTAACAGTCATATTACTGTAGGCAGTTGAAAATCATCTCTGCAATTGTAAAGAAGGACAAGATTGGGACAATTATAAGATTCAACAAGATAACTAATTGTTCATTTTTTCGACAGTATTTGGCATGCTGTTAACTGTACCATATTTCTACGAGAAGTATGATGAACAAGTAGATGCCTATGGAGAAATGGCCATAAAAGAGCTCAGAAGACAATACAGTCAATTGGATGAGAAAGTTCTTCAAAAACTACCAATTCCTTTCATTAAAGACATTAAACAGGACTGATGAAACTCTTCACTCAGGCAGATGTTGCTTCACTTCAAGAATACTATGCAGCCTTCAACTTATTTATGTATTGGGAAGAGGTGATGAGACAGGACATGGCGCGACTCCAGCTTTCTGATGACATGACCCTTGATAGGAAGGTGTGAAGGTCGAGCATTTGGAGTTAGTTGAGCGTATTTCTATTTCGTATTGGGTGTGAGGCTAGTCTGATAGTTTTTTGTGTTCATACTAGTTTTCCGTTTTCATAGTAATGTGCCATTGTTACTGGTTATTGTTATTGCTTTTTTCTAGTCCTTGTTGTTGTCTAAGTTGTTCTGACACGACAATTTAGGTGCCGCACCCATGTCGACATGACATTAGTATGGGTGTGGAATGGGATCCGTACCGGATCTGGTCAAATACTTTTGGGTATTTTGACCACGATAAAGAGAATAATTTGAGACAAGATACAATTTGATTCCCGAAATTATAGCAAAAAATTAGGGTAAATTTGAAGAAAATAACACACTTTATCTAGGAAATCAATCCTTTACTTATCTAAAACTTGAGAATAAAAAGAGATCCACACTTTACAAATTATACGTAAGTATTCCACAAAATTTCTCAAAATTTAGAGATAGTTTTATATTTTTATTTTTTTGAATTATTTTTAGTGGGATTACTAGGATCCATATCCCCGAATCTTAGAATTTATATCTCGAAGAATCCGACATCTAGAACCGCACCTGTGTCGGACACCTTCATCCGTGTTCGAGCAACTTAGGTTGTTATTACTGGTCTATTGTCTCTTTTACTCTTCTTAAGCTGATAATTTATCGGATACAACCTCTCTACTCCTACGAGGTAGGGGTAAGGCCTGCGTACACACTACCCTACCTAGACTACCTAGACCCACTTGTGGGATTTCATTGGGTTGTTGTTGTTGCATTATGCAGTCCTAAATGTTAAACCACTGAGTTTCATCTTGCAATATTGGCTAATTTATCCACCTGTTCTTCCTTTCTTTCACGCGTTTGTTGGTTGAGTTTCACTTCTATACACTGATAGAGTAAAAAAAAAAAAAAATTGTTACACCAACATGTTCAATTGCTGGCAATTTCCATGAGAACAACAATATTTGATATAATATGCAGTAGTCAACAACTAAATGCATAAAAACAGATCAAAGGTGATCAACCAAATAAACACAAGTAGAACTGCAAGTTAAAATGGAATGGCATACAGGAAATTGGGATTGAATAATTGGCGGAACTAACAAAAATCTCTTAATTCACATCAGAGTTCAGAATCGACAGAAAAGAACCTTCAAAAAGAATATTCAGTTGCTAGACAAGCTCGATGTATGCCATTGGTGCATTGTCCCCTCGCCTCGGTAGAGTTCTTATTATCCTAGTGTATCCTCCGTTCCTCTCCCCATATCTTTCCGGGACTTCAGCAAACAATGCATGCACTATCTGCTTCTCGTAGATGAATCCAAGGGCTTGCCTTCTCTTATGAAGAGATCCATCCTTTGCCATTGTAATCATTTTGTCAACATATTTTCTAACTGCCCTGGCCCTCGCTTTAGTGGTCTTTATACGCCCGTGCTTGAGGAGTTGAGTCGTGAGACCTCTCAAAAGTGCCCGACGCTGGTCAGGAGGTCTATTCAGTTTGGGCACCTTCCTACCATGTCTCATGGCAAAAACTCGGCCACCATTATCAATCACGGTGAATGAGTGCTCAAAACTTGTTGAATCTGCAATATAGATAAATTAAAGGTGTAAGAATGGCAGAGCAATACAACTCAACATGCAAAAGCAGCAAATAGTAAAATAAATTATAAGGTAAGTAAATTGCATTAGAAAAGGCATCAAGAAGATGCAGATTTTCAAGAGGAATCAATAGCTAGCTCCAAGTAAAATAAACTTATTTTAACAAAGGAAAGAATAGAAACAAGAAAATAAGTAATCTTCAAAGTTGAGAAAACCCAGATTTTTTACTGTGTATTCACACTCTCTCAAAGTTTACAAATGACTGCTGAGGCATTTTCAAATCTCAGACATGAACATCTTCAACACGATGTCTCAACATCATCGTTTAATTGGTTTGCTTAAGCCTCCCTTTTTTTTGTTAACATTACAATTATCAGAAGATCCATAAATCAGAGTTAGATCAAAGATCCTAAAAGAGCAGTATTGACTTAAGAAACCTTACAACGAGAGGCACAGATATGTACTCTGTACAGAGAAAGATGTTCCCCGACTTCTTGACACCATCAAGCATGGTATAGACCAACTGAAAAGCCCTATACATTTATACTATGATATGTTATCTAGTTCACAAATTTTATAGCTTCCACATTTGAATTACTTTATTCTTGACAATCCAAGATAGTGACTTATCCAGTTAAGTACCTAAAGCATCCCCTTTCATAGAAGTGTCTTGATTACCATATCGCAATAGCAGCCGCTATCAATAACATCTTCGCACCAGCCCAACCTCAACATCCCCGAACTATGAAAAAAGAATAAGAGATAAGAAAGCCTCCTTTGTGCAAATTGGTATCGTTCCATAGATCGAATGCATCAAGGGAGTGCCGTTGAACCAATGGCGGAGGCAAGAATTTTAATCAAGCAATTCAAAAGAAAACTGATCTCTTGCGTCTAGTGGATTCAATAAAGGGTAGCCTGGTACACTAAGTTCCCGCTGTGCGCTGGGTCCGGAATTTTTCACCTATATGCACGTTATAATTTTTCAGCAAAGGGTAAACAATTAAACAAGGCTATGCCGTTACTTCCAACTCCACAAAATAAGATAAATTGGGTTCCATTAAACGAAAAGAGTCAAATTTTTGTGCCTTCACATGCAATGGGAAACAAACTAATACACTATGCAGCAATTTCAATTGGATGCCAATACCCACTCAGAGATACTAACATAAGACCCAAAAAATTGTACACATAACCAGGCAATGGTGGAGCCAGAATTCTAATACGATTCAAAGAAAGCAGGAATGCAGCATCTTAGATTAGAAGTTGCAACACAAAGCAAATTTCCAGCCACATTTGTCCGTACACTAGAAGCTTCCTTATGTTAAATGAATTCAACAATTTATATCTACAACAATAACTAAGTCTTCGTCACAAACACATTGGGGTCGGCTCAACCCCCAATACAAACCGAGAGGTTGTGAGTTTGAGTCTCCCCAAGAGCAAGGTGGGAAGTTCTTGGAGGGAAGTATGCCGGGGTCTATTTGGAAACAGCCTCTCTACCCAATGGTAGGGGTAAGGTATGCGTACATACTACCCTCCCTAGACCCCACTAAGTGGGATTATACTGGGTTGTTGTTGTTATTGTTACATATACAAAAAAGTTTCAACACATGTAGCTCCACCCTAGCAGCATGAGTAATCCAATGCCTTCGACTTGAACTCTATATATACACAGTTGATTTTCTTTTCTTACAAGAAAAAGAATCAATGGATACATCTCTTTGCACAATTGTTAAAAAAAAATTACCCTGGGAAGAAAGGGACAAGAGTGGATGGAGGGGAGCAAGACCGACGAAGGCGTGAAGAAGTCTGGAACTGGAACTGGACTTGGGCTTGCAAATCCTGACACGAGAAGGGGGTGGACCACAAGAGAATCGAAGTGAAGAGCTCGAAATTGGTTGAACTGAAGGAAGCGCAGATTTCAGACAAGACATGCTCCAAGTCGTAGAAGCTGAAGCCATATCCGAGGTTTGCTCACTGGTTATGTTTTCGGATGAGTTTATCTAAATGGATAAGTGAATTTTGGTACCCGAATTTTGCTCCAAAGTGTGTCAAACAGGCTGAATTAACCCGGTTTCGGACCAGTCCAGATCGATTTTAGATTGACCGATAGGTAGGGGGCCAAGCAGGGATGGGTTAAGATGGGGAATGGATTTTGCCGGGTCGGATACAGGTATAACCGAACCAGTACTGTCAAGTCAAGATCTAATCGATGATCAGTCCGGTTCAACTGCTATTTTAATTTTTTTTAAATATAGTTCATCGTTCGCAACGGTCAACTGCCATTTTGATCATTGCCTAATGGCTATTTTGCAAAAATAGCCTCTTTTGGAATTTGTTTTCAAAATAATACTCTTAGTATTTATTAATTTAACCATTTAAAAACTATAGATATACCCCCATCTCCTTTATTTCTTCACTTGTCTCCTAGTTCTCACACCCAAATTCTCAATTGGTATTCTCTCAATCTTCACCTAAATTGCAATAAACTATTTGGCTCTCATTTATTTTGGAATTTTATTTATGGTATTATTTGAAGTTTAAACGTTGAATAATTGACGTTTCTTAGTGGTAATATTGGAATTATGAAATTCAAGTTCAAGAATTCAAAAATTATCATGTTTTGAATTTATTGCGGAATTCAGTGCGCACTCGTTCCAACTCTTTCTCTTAATTTTTATTAGTAGTTAAATTTTCACAATATGTTTAATCCTGCAAAAAGAATTTGTAACGAGGTTGCTAATCGGGGTAGTCGGGGACATAGAAAAAGAGGTACTACTTCAACTTCTAATAGTAATTTAAATGATTTGACACATGTTTATAAAACATCATATGAAAATTATATAGATTATGAACAATTACAGGAAGATTTCAATATAGAATATAATGAATTAGAAATTGAAGATGAGACACTACTTATACCTAGTAGTATTGGAGCTAGTAGTAGGGTTGGTGGTGTGGCACTAGTAGTAGGCCACCTGTGGCCCTGACTAGTAATCAGAGAAGGAGAGGTAAAGTTTGAAAATATTTTGAGGAAATAGAGAATTCTGATAGAGTTACATGCAAAATTTATAAAGATAATTTTAAACACAAGATTGGAGGAAGCTTTGGAGGATTGTGACACTTAGTAAACATATAATGAGGCTCTGATTTAGATGAAAATCAAGGAACTCTAAACTCTAGGACTAGAGGACTTATGAAATATGATAAAATGAATGATCGTGAGGAGTTAGTAAAAGTGATTGCTTCGAGTTGTCTATCCTTTTTCTTTTTGATTCTTCATCATAAATTATTATGTATATTTAAAGAATTAATAATCCTCTACTTAAAAGGTATCCCTAGAAGTACTTGTAAATCTAATATCTTTAGACCTCATGGATAATATCAGACATGCATATGTTATTTGTTGATCACCTTCCTTGTAGAGTTTCTCTAACTTATGACATTGGCCATGTTACTAATGGAAATGATTATTTGACGATTAAATGTCATTGGATATATGATAATTATTGTATGCAAAAATATATTATCTCTTTTAAATATTTGCGAAGTCGTTTGTCATGACCTGTATTTTCCACCCTCGGGAGTCGTGATGACGCCTACTCGTAAAAGCTAGGGAAGCCACGAACTTAAAATCCTTAAAACCCCTTTCATTTTTAATATCTTTTTAACCAATTAAATTAACAGGAAATAAACAATTAAATAACAATGGAATATGAACTTAGCGGAAGTCTTAAATGGAATATAAAATCAAAACATCCTGAAGACCATCACATGCCTCTAATCAGAACCTGATGTCACAACATCCATCGAACTGTCTAGGATCACTACAAATAAGTGTTTGAAAGAAAAGAACATACTGTGTCTTGAGTACAATGACAACAGAACATCAAACTGATAGAAGAGATGCCGGCATGCGAACACTAGTAAGGCTACCTCGGAGTCTCAGACTGAAGGATAGCTCCCAATCTACTATTGATGACCTAACACTGCTCCGGGATCTGCACACATTGCAGAGTATAGTATCAGCATAACCAACCCATGTGCTGGTAAGCCCCTGGCCTAACCCCAGTGAGGTAGTTACGAGTCTAGGACCAGACGCTAGATAAACCTATGAAATATATATATATATATACACACACACACACACACAAAACAAAGAGATAGACTAAGATAAATAAGATAAATTTGGGGAAGGGATCATGCTTCGGGGATAGCAGATAATACAGAACCTCAAGAGAATAATAAGGAATTCAATAATTTAACTCTAACACGGATAAGGAAAATAAATGCAGATTTCACTTTCAGTGCTCATCTCATTGCAGGCGTGCAATCCGATCCCATTTCTTAGATCTCGTGGTAAGCGTACCACCGACTCCCATTTCATTAATTCTCGTGGTAGGCGTACCACCCTCTCCCATTTCATTAATTTTTGTGGTAGGCATACCACCTACTCCTATTTTATTCCAATACAAAATCACAAGGACATCCCAACAATGGAACAAACAATATCGAAACAAACGTCCCAATAAGGGAGAATCAATTATAACCAAACTTATTCCAATATCTAACTACCTCAACTATAACCAAACTTATTCTTATACCTAACTACCTCAACTATAACCAAACTCATAACAATATCAAACTACTTAGCTATAACTAAACTTATTACAATATCTAACACAAGGAATCATCAACCTAAGTATCTGTAATATCAACTAAGGACACAATGCAAGAGAACCACAACTCAACAATAGCCCGACAAGGGGATAACATAATGATCTCTACTCTTTTCTCATTTTTACTTCATAATTCACTTCACAACTCGAGCCAATACTCTAGTGTTCAATTATCACATATATTTTCACAATTCGTTATACAACTAGAGCCAACGCTCCTCAACTCCGTAGGTCACAATTCTTTCCATAACTTTACATAGCAAATAGAAATCTTCACTAAGGCATGAATAATACAACGAAATCATGAAAATCACAATATAAGACCCACGGTCATGTTTGACACAAACGTATAGATACTCGTCACCATACCTATACATCGTACTCAACAATTACCACATAGCAAATTGGACTCAACTCCTAATCCCTTAAGCTAAGGTTAGACCAAACACTTACATCGATGCCTTGAACACAACTCAAGTCTCAATTATATCTTTTCCCCTTGATTCCACCGCCAATTCGTTCATATCTAATCATAAATTTCTTAATTACATCGATAGACGCTAAATGAATCAACCCAATGCATGAAAATGAGTTTTCCAAAGTTTTACCTAAAAAGTCAAAAATTGCCCCCAGGCCCACATGGTCAAAACTCGAGGTTCAAACCAAAACCCGATTACCCATTCCCCACAAACTCAAATATATAATTTATTTTGAAATCGGACCTCAAACCGAGGTCCAAATCCCTAATTCTAGAAAACTTAGGTTCTACCCAAAACACCCAATTTTCCCCGTAAAAATCTTTGACTTTAAGTTGAAAACATGTTAAATGATGTTAATGATTGAAAAAAATGAGTAAAAACTAACTTACAATCGATCTGGAAGAAGACTTGTTCTTGGAAAATTGCCCAAAGGAGTTGTGTTTTGAAAAAGATATGAAAAATGACTTAAAATCGGCTAAGTATAGAAAAATGCAAGTCTCAGTTATGGGAAATGTGAATAGGGGCTCGCAATTGCGAACCTCAACCTTTGCAGCTTTGGGAATTGCGAAGCTTGGTTCGCATTCGCGAACGCTTCTAAAATTATGGACCTTCGCATTTTCGAGATTAGTGTTGCATTTGCTATAGTCGCATTTGCGATATAGTGATCGCATTTGCGAAGATCAATCTCACATTTGCGAGAAAAGGGTAGACCTGGGTTGTTTCGCATTTGCGAGCCATGCTTCGCAAATGCAAAGCCTGTAGGTCTATTCATACCAACAAATTTTTAAGTTCAAAAACACAACCCGTGGCCTATCCAAAACTCACCCGAGACCTCGAGGCTCCAAACCGAATATACACACAATCTCAAAAATATCATACGGACTTATTCGCGCGATCAAATTGCTAAAACAAACATCATAAACGTCGGATTATACCTGAAAATCCATGGATTCTTTAAAACTTCATAAAACATCAAAATTTCCAATTTAGGTCTGAATCACGGCAAATGATGTCTGTTTTTCACCAAATTTCACAGAAACATCTTAAATCATATATAAGACCTGTACCAGACAACATAATCAAAATACAGGCCATATACCATCAGATTCCAAATCAAATTTCATTTCAAAACCTTATAAAATTTTAGAAAACAATTTATTTCAAAAATTTATTTTTAGGGCTTGGGACCTCGGAATTCGATTCCGGTCATATGCCCAAGTCCCATATTTTCCTACGAACCCTCTCGGACCGTCAAATCATGGGTCAAGGTCTGTTTACCCAAAATGTTGACCAAGGTCAAATTAATTTATTTTATAGTCAAAACTTATTATTTTTCACACAATTTCTCATTTAAGCTTCCCGGCTACGCGCTCGGACTGCACACGTAAATCAAGATGACTCTAATTAAGATTTTCAAGGCCTTGGAGTCATAGAATTTAATTTAAAACAAGTGATGGCCATTTAGATTATCTCATTCTTCACCTCTAAAACAATCGTTCGTCCTCTAACGGACAAAAGAAAGATGTACATGAGTCGTGGAAAATATGGGGATAACAGCTCTGAATATCAGACTCGGATTCTCAGGTTGATGCCTCAGGAGACTAACCTCTCTAATAAGCACGAACAGAAGGACAACTCTTCGATCTCAACTGGCGAATCCGCCGGTCTAGAATAGCTACTGGCTCCTCCTCATAAGATAATTCCTTGTCCAACTGGACGGTGCTGAAATCTAACACGTGGGATGGATCGGCGTGGTATCTCCGAAGCATGGACACATGAAACACCAGATGTATTACTGATAAGCTTGGTGGCAATGAATCTAGGGGTAAGCTTGTCCAATGAATCTAGGGGTAAGCTTGTCCTTCTTCCCAAATCTCATCACGCCCTTCATAGGCGACGCTCGAAGCAATACCTTCTCACCAATCATAAAAGCCACATCTCAAACTTTGCAGTCTGCATAACTCTTTTGCTTAGACTGAGCTGTACGAAGCCTATCCTGAATGATCCTGACCTTGTCTAAGGCCTTCTGAACCAGATCCGTACCCAACAACCGATCCTCTTCCGGCTCAACCATCCGACCGGAGATCGAGAACGCCAACCATATAAGGCCTCATAAAGAGCCATCTAGATACTCGACTGGAAGCCGTTGTTGTAGGAAAACTCTACTAAAGGCAAAAACTAATCCCATGAACCTCCAAAGTCAATGATACAAGCTCGGAGCATATCCTCCAAAATCTAAATAGTCCGCTCGGACTGACCATCCATCTGGAGATGAAATGTTGTGCTCAACTCAATGCGTATGCCCAACTCTCGCTGAACTACTCTCTATAAGCGTGAGATAAACTGTGTACCCTAGTTCGAAATGATAGATACGGGCATACCATGAAGGCGAACAATTTCCCGAATATAGATCTTAGCTAACCTCTCAGAAGAATATGAGGCTGCCACAGGAATGAAATGTGCTGACTTGGTCAAGCTATCAATAATGACCCAAATTGCATCGAACTTCTTCCGAGTCTATGGGAGTCCAGTAACAAAGTCCATAGTGATTTGCTCCCACTTCCACTCGGGAAGCTCAATCCTCTGAAATAAATCACCAGGCCTCTGATGCTCATACTTAACCTGCTGACAATTCAAACACCGAGCCACGTATGCAATGATATCTTTCTTCATTCTACGCCACCAGTAATGATGCCGTAAGTCCTGATACATCTAAGCAACGCCCAGATGAATAGAGTACCGAGAGTTATGGGCCTAATCCAAAATCAACTATCGGAGCCCATCCATATTAGGCATACATACTCAATCCTGCAATCTTAAAACTCCATCATCATCTAAGGTAACTTGCCTGACATCTCCGTGCTGCACCGTGTCTCTAAGGACACACAAATGGGGATCATCATAATGCTGATCACGGATACGCTCCAAGAATGAAGATCGAGGGCCATGCACGCTAACACACGACTAGGCTCAGAAACATCCAGACTTACGAACTGGTTGGCTAAAGCCTGAACATCCAAAGCAAGCGGCCTCTCACCGACCGGAATATAAGCAAGACTGCCCATACTGGCTGACTTCCTACTCAAAGCATCGGCCACCATATTGGCCTTTCCCGGATGATATAAAATGGTGATATCATAATCCTTCAGCAACTCCAACCACCTCCTCTACCTCAAATTCAACTTCTTTTGCTTGAAAAAATATCGAAGACTCTTGTGATCCGTAAACAACTCGCATGCCACGCCATATAGATAATGCCTCCAAATCTTCAATGCGTGAACTATGGCGGCCAACTCCAAATCATGAACATGATAATTTATCTCATGAATCTTCAACTGCCTCGAAGCATAGGCAATAACTTTGCTATCCTGCACCAACACTGCTCCAAACCCAATGTGAGAAGAATCACAAATAACTGTATAAGGCCATGAAACTGTAGGCAAAACCAACATCGGTGCCGTAGTCAAAGCTGTCTTGAGCTTCTGAAAGCTCGCCTCATGCTCATCCGACCATCTGAACAGGGCACCCATCTGGGTCAACCTGGTCATCGGGGCTGCAATAGATGAAAACCCCTCCACGAACCGACGATAGTAGCCTTCAAATCCCAAGAAACTCCGTATCTCTGTAGCTGATGCAAATCTAAGCCAGTTCATGACTCCCTCAATCTCCTTTAGGTCCACCTGACATGACCCAGAAATGCAACTGAACTCAACCTGAACTCACACTTCTAGAACTTATCGTATAACTGACTATCCCTCAAAGTCCAAAGAACCACTCTAAGGTGCTACTCGTGCTCCTCCTAGCTTCGGGGATATATCAATATATCATCAATGAAGACTATCATGAACAAATCTAAATAAGGTCTGAACACTTGGTCTATCAAATCCATAAAAGCGGATAGGGCATTTTCCAACCCGAATAACATGACCAAGAACTCATAATGCCTGTACCGAGTACGGAAAGGTGTCTTAGGAAAATCAGATGCCCTAATCCTCAACTGATGGTAGCAGATTGCAAGTCAATCTTGTAAAATACCTTGGCACCCTGAAGCTAATCAAACAAATCATGAATCCTCGACAGTAGATACTTAATTTTGATTGTAACCTTGTTGAATTTCCGGTATTTAGTACACATTATCATTGACCCATCCTTCTTCTTAAAAAATAACACCGGCACACCCCCAGGCAAATCATTGGGTCTAATGAAACCCTTCCCAAGCAAGTCTTGCAACTGTTCCTTCAACTCTTCTACATGGCTATACAATACGGCGAGATACAATTGGGCTGAGTGCCTGGAGCCAAATCAATGCGAAAGTCGATATCCCTGTCGGGCGACATACCCGGCAGGTCTAAAGGAAATACCTCAGGGAACTCACGAGCAAACACAGAATCAATGGAAAGAACCTAAGCACTAGAATCATAAACATATGCCAAATAGGCCAAACAACCCTTCTCAAGCATACGTCGAGCCTTCACATAAGAGATAACACTACGGGTAGAATGACCAGGAGTCCCTCTCCACTTTAAGCGAGGCAAACGCGATAAAGCTAAGCTCACAAACTTGGTATGATAGTCCAAGGTAGCGTGGTAAGGTGATAACCAGTCTATCCTCAATATAATGCCAAATTTATCCATGTCCAGAAGAAGCAAATTAACACAAGCCTCAAGACCTCCAATAACAACTATACATGAACAATGGACACGATCCACCATAATAGAATACCCCACCAGCGTAGACACATAAATAGGGGCACTCAAAGAATCACTAGGCATGACCAGATATGGCGCAGAATAAAGCTGAAAATTATCTACCATAAACTAGAACAATACCTACACCTCCACCTCTAATACCTTTGCCTCCACCTGTAGCATCTCTACCTCCACCTCTAATACCTCTACCTCCACCTCGAGCTAACTGAGCGGCCGGACGAGTCCCTCAATGAACCTCCGAACTCCCTCTCACAGTGGAAAGTATGATAAAGGCAAGGTGAGCCAAATTATGAATCTGGTCTCGTACTGGATGACAGTCATGGATCCCTGCTGAAGGCACTTGAACTGCCTCCGATAGGCCTCTCGCTGAGTGATATGGATAAACCTCTCCAGAAATAGCTGCGTGAATTGTTCTCAAGTCAAAGCTGTTGACCTAATAGGTATAGCCAATTGATAATCTCTCCAATAGGTCTTGATAGATCCAGACAAGCGAAATTTAGCAAAATCGACCCTATTGGTCTCCACGATCCCCATGTTCCTAAGAACCTCTTGATAGTCGTCTAGAAAATATTGGGGATCCTCAGAAGATGCAGTGCTGAAAATAGTACAAAAGAGGTCGGTGGAACCTATCCAACCTCCGCAAAGCCTCCAAAAACGTTGCTGAGCTATCACCGGTCTATACTACTGTTCGGCAGAAGAAGCATTACGTGACCTCGACATTCATGGAAGGACAAGAGTAGGGGTTTCAATTTTGCACAGAGAGGACAAAATCGTACGGCAGGGAAGAATGAATGTGAAACTTCTCTAACTCCGTAGCCTCTGGGGGATAAATATAGACGTCTCCATACTGATCCCTCAAACTCTACTAAGCTTGTCCGTGAGTTGTGAGACCTATATAACCTTGAGCTCTGATACCAACTTGTCACGACCTGGATTTCCCCCCTTGGGAGTCATGATAGTGCCTACTTGTAGAAGCTAGGCAAGCCACAAACTTAATATCCGTAAAACCCTTTTTATTTCTAATTTCTTTTTAACCAATTAAATTAACATGAAATAAAAATTAATAGCATCAGAATATGAACTTAGCGAAAGTCTTAAATGGAATGTAAAATCAAAAAATCCTGAAGACCAACACATGCCTTTAACCAGAACCTGGTGTCACAACATCCTAGGATTACTACAAATAAGTGTTTGAAAGAAAAGAACATATTCTATCTCGAGTACAATGATAATAGAACATCAAACTCATAGAAGAGACGCCGGGACTACGGACACTAGCAAGGCCACCTCGGAGTCTCGGACTGAAGGATAACTCCTGACCTACTATTGATGACCCAACGTTGCTCCGGGATCTGCACATAGTGTAGAGTGCAGTATCAGCACAACCGACCCCATGTGTTGGTAAGTGCCTGACCTAACCCCGACGAGGTAGTGATGAGGCTAGGACCAGATGCCAGATAAACCTGTGCATCTTTATATATATACACACAATGGAAAGATAGTCTGAAATGAACAAGATAAAGCTAGGGAGGAGATCATGCTTCAGGGATATCAGATAATACAGAACCTCAAGAGAATAATAAGTAATTCAACAATTTTTCTCTAACACGGATAAGGAATATAAAGGTAGATTTCACTTTCAATGCTCATCTCGTTGCAGGCGTGCAACCAGAACCCATTTCTCATATCCGCGGTAGGCGTACCCACCAGCTCCCATTTCATTAATTCTCGTGGTAGGCATACTACCCGGTCCCATTTCATTAAATCTCGTAGTAGGCATACCACCCACTCCCATTTCATTCCAATACAAAATCACAAGGACATCCCGGCAAGGGAACAAACAAAATCGAAACAAACGTCCTAGCAAGGGAGAATCAACTATAACCAAACTTGTTCAAACATCTAACTACCTCAACTATAACCAAACTTGTTCTGATACCTAACTACCTCAACTATAATTAAACTTGTTACAATACCTAACTACCTCAACTATAACCAAACTCGTTTCAACATCTAACTACTTGGATATAACTTAACTTATTACAATACCTAATATAAGGAATCATCAACCTAAGCATCCATAATATCAACAAAGAACACAATGCAAAGGGAACCACAACTCAACAATAGCCCGGCAAGGTGTTAACATAATGATCTCTTCTCTTTTCTCATTTTTACTTCACAATTCACTTCACAACTCGAGCCAATACTCCAGTGTTCAATTATCATATATATATTTTGCAATTTGTTATACTATTGGAGCCAACGTTCCTCAACGTTCATAGATCACAATTCTTTCCTTAACTTTACACAACAAATAGAAATCTTCATCAAGGCATGAATAATACAACGAATTCATGAAACTCACAATATAAGACCCATGGTCATGATTGACACAAAAATATAGATACTCGTCACCATGCCTATACGTCTTACTCAACAATTACCTCATAGCAAATAAGACTCAACTTGTGACGACCCGAACGGTTGTCTTTGGAATTTATGCCTCGTTTCCTCATTTTCTGCTTCCCCTAAATTCATTCTGCTATTTTGGTTTGCTGGGATGTTCGGTAATTGAGTTCGGAGTGTTTTGGGACACTTAATCCCTACATGAGAGCTTAAGTGTTGGAAATGGTATGTAATCATAAATGTGTCAAGACGAGCTCGGAATTGAAAATCGATGGTCCCGTTAGCTCCGTTAGGTGATTTCGGGGTGGGGAGAGTGTTCGGAATGTACTTTGGAGGTCCGTAGCTCAATTAGGCTATGAATGCCGAAAGTTAGAAATTTAAAGTTCCGGTCTGAAAGTGAATTTTTGATCCGAGTGTAGGAATGGAATTCCAAGAGTTGCAGTAGCTTTGTTAGGTTATTTAGGATATTTATGAAAAATTTTAGGTCATTCGGACGTGTTTTGGATAGGTTTTGAGTCGAAAGAGAGTTTGGTTAAGTTTTGAAATTTCTAAATCCAAATCATTGCTTAATTCGTATTTCCGGCGTTGTTTTAGGTTGTTTAGGGATTGGTACAAGTCCAAATGATGTTGTGGGATATGTTCGTAGGTTTGGTTGAGGTCCCGGGGGCCTCGGGTGTGTTTCGGATGCTCAACGAAGCAGTTCCTGAACTTTAAGTGTTGCAGATTCTGTTGTTGGTGTTGCAGACAAATCCTTCTATGCGATCGCATAGACCCTCATGCGATCGCATAGAGTCCTTAGAGCTGAGCCTGTTTTCCTTCAATGCGATCGCATTAAAACTTTTGTGATCGCATACCTTTGTTCCCTCATACACTGCGATCGCATCCCCTTACCCGTTTTCTCACAGAGTAATTTAGGACCTGGGCATCAAGGGCAACTTCTTATACGCGATCACATAGCCTTGAATGCGATTGCATATCCCTATTTGGTTCTTCCCTGCGATGCACTCTTTTGGATGCGTTTGCATAGTTCATTTTCACAGCCTTCAGAATTCCTTATACGCGATCGCATTCCATTTCATGCGATCGCATAGAGCAAATCACTGGGCAGAATATAAACATTTCAAAACGAACCCTTCTTCCATTTTTACCAAAAATCAAGGTTTGGGAGCTCCGATTGGGGAGCAATTTCGAAGGCGTTTCAAAGGAAATCACTGGGTAACGATTCTCTACTCTTCTATGACTAAAACCCATTAATCTAATCTCAAATCCAACCTTCAATTTTGATTTTTGGATGGAAATTGGGGTAAAGTTCTTAGACCTAACTTTGATGATTTGAAGGGGAATTTGACCTCCAATTTGGGAGAATTTTATATGGTTAGACTCGTGAGAGTACGAGATTTCTGAAAATGTGAAAATTATTCAATTCCGAGACGTTGGCCTGAGGGACATTTTGGTCATTTCACCTACTTTCACGCCTTAACTTTAATTTTAACAGTGTAATTAGTTACTTTCAATGGTATTTACGTTATGTAATTGGTTTGCATAGATTTGGTAAACTCGGAGTCGCATACTCGTGGCAAGGGCATTGTTCCTTAGCAGTTTTGTACCAATTCGAGGTTAGTGACTTGTCTAACCTTGTATGGGAGATCTCTCCCCTTAGGATATATTAATTGTTGCTTAAAGGCCTCGTGCGCGAGGTGACATGTGTGTACTTGTGCTAATTTCTTAAAATTCACCTTACTTGACTTATTTAGACTGTGTTTCTTCGTGTATTTAACTGCTAAAAAATTTGATTCTACTTGCTTAGCTTAGGAAAAACATGTTAGTAATTTATTTGCTCTATCCAACTAAATTACAAATACATGCCCTCTTTGTGAGCATGCTAGGCCTAGACCTTTACATTGTTGCTATATTTGGTTTCTTTCTGTTAAATATTGACTTGTTGTGAAGTGTTTACTTTTGGGACTACAGGTTCAATTCCCAGGAGATCCTCTGATATTGATATAAATGACTGCGGGTTCAATTCCCGGAGATCCTTTGTTATTGGTATAAAGGACTTCGGGTTCAATTCCCGGAGATCCTCTGGTATTGATATAAAGGACTGCGGGTTCAATTCCCGGAGATCCTCTGTTATTGGTATAAAGGAGTGCGGGTTCAATTCTTGGAGATCCTCTGATATTGGTATGAAGGACTGCGGGTTCAATTCCCGGAGATCCTCAGATATTGATAAGGTGGACTCCAGGTTTGATTCCCGGGGCTCCATGTAGAGATCCTGTTTGTAAAGTGATTTGCGTTGTGTTTGTAGTTGGTAATTGTAGCCGCTCTGTTTTTAATCACTGTCTTATTATATATTCAGATTTATTTCTTTCCTGCTGTTTATTTTTTATTATTATTTCTTATGTACTTCTTAGTAGGGCCTCGACCTTTCTCGTCACTACTCCATCGAGGTTAGGCTTGGCACTTACTGAGTACTGTTGTGGTGTACTCATGCTACTCTTTTGCACACTTTTGTTGGGAAAATCCAGGTACATCTGGTCAGGCGCGCTATTAGGGATTTGGAGTTGCTTTGGAGGCTTGAGGTATGCATCTGCCGCGTCCGCAGAGCCGACGAGCCTTCCTCTATTCTACATGTAGTTTATAGTTTTCTTTCGCATTCTCAGTTGATTTAGATACTTCAGGATGTTAGAACACTGTAGTATGTTTACTCTTAGCCTGTGTTGCCCGTGGGTTTCCGGGTCTTGTAGGGTTTTATGTTATATTGAGTTGACATGTGTGTGTCAGGTGGCACTCTATACATTATCTTAAGTCATTTATGTTTTAAATTATTGCTTCCACAAAGACTATCAAATTTCCGCAATGTGTCAGGCTTACCTAGTCGCGAAGACTGGGTGCCGTCATGACAGGTTCACGATTGGTGAACTAGGATCGTGACAAGTTGGTATCAGAGCTCTAGTTTCATAGGTGTTACGGGACACATGCCGGGTATTTAGAGTCTCGCTGATCGGTACGGAGACGTTTGTACATATCTACGGGAGGCTATATAACTGCTTAGGAAAAATCTTCACTTCATTTGAATTCTTGTCGTGCTATGTTCTTGACCTTGATTCTAAACTACTGTTTTCCTATTCTCTCACGGATGGTGAGGACACGCACGACCCGAGACGATCAGGCACCCGCACCCCCTCCTGCAGCCGCTAGAGGCAGGGGCCGAGGCAGGGGTTGTGGACGTGCGCGGGGTGCAGCCAGAGCACCTGCACGAGCAGCCGCCGAGGTGCCACCAGCAGACGCAGATATGACTCAGGCACCATAGATGCCCAAAACCACAACTACTCCAGCTATTCAGGAGGCTTTGACGCAGTATATGAGTATGTATACTACTCTGTCGCAGGCCGGGCTACTTCCACTTCCTGCAGCTATGTCCCAGGCCGGGGGAGGAGCCCAGACTCCCGCAGCCCGCGCCCCAGAACAGAGGGTGCATATGGGACCGATTCCAAATGTGCCTTGGGGTTCTGGAGGATTGTCATCGCATTTTTTGCACTATGGGTATCACTGCTTCTAGTGGGGTCTCTTTTGTACCTTTCCAGCTTCGGGGAGCTGCCTATGACTGGTGGCGCACCTTTGAGTTAGACAGTCCGGATGAGGCTGCCTCCCCTACTTGGACTCAGTTTTCAAATATGTTTCAGAGGGAGTTTGTTCCCCAGAGCCTCCGAGATGGATGGCGTGCGGAGTTGAGCACATGCGCCAGGGACCTATGACTCTCTCTGAGTATGCCATCCTCTATACGAGATTGGCCACGCATGTGCCTGCTTTGGTGGCTACTGTTCGTGAGAGGGTTCACAAGTTTATATAGGGTCTTATTCCTTCCATCAGGTTTGGCATGGTGCGAGAGTTGGAGATGGATATACCCTATCAGTAGGTGGTGAGTATAGCTAGGAGGATAGCGGGTATGCATTCTAGGGAGCGAGAGGAGAGAGAGGCCAAGAAGCCTCGAGAGTCTGGTCATTTTTCTGGTACCCGTACTTCAGGAGCAGGACGTCATGGTAGGGGCTATACGGGTTTCCCAGTTCACTCAGCTCTTTCTCAACCAGTAGTACTCCAGCTCCAAGATCTTAGGAGCCTTATTATGCACCCCGATTTCTAGTGTGCCTCCTGCGCAAGGCACCTCCAGAGTTTAGTCCAGCAGAGGTGGACCCAGTCAGTCACAGCCGCCACGCCCTCCTAGAGCTTACTATAAGTGTGGGGATACCCGCCACTTGGTTAGAGAGTTCCCCAGACGTGGTAGGGGTGTGCCTTCTCTGACTCCACAGCCCCAACATGCTCCACAGGGCAGGCCATTGTTCCAGCTCCAGCAGCCACCCCACCTGCCCATCCAGTAGAGGTGGGGATCGGGGAGACAGAGGTCGCCCTCGAGGCAGGGGCCAAGCCAGATTTTATGTCATTCCTGATCGTGCCGAGGCTGCCGCCTATGATTCTGTTATCACAGGTATTATTTTGGTTAGTAGCAGAGAGCAATCAGTTCTATTCGATCCAGGCTCTACTTATTCTTATGTGTCATCTTATTTTGCTCCGGATTTGGGTATAGCCCGAGAGGCCTTGAGATCTCCTGTTTATGTTTCCACTCCCGTGGGAGATTCTCTTGTTGTGGACCGTGTGTATCGGTCGTGTTTGGTTACTATTCGCGGTTTTGAGACCAGGGCAGATCTTTTATTACTTGATATGGTCGATTTTGATATTATCTTTGGCATGTACCGGTTGTCGCCCCATTATGATATTCTTGATTGTCAGACTAAGACCGCGACGCTGGCTATGCCAGGTATTCCTTGTATTGAGTGGAGTGGTACTTTTGATCACACTCCCAGTAGAGTTATATCTTTTCTTATGGCTTAGCGTATGGTTGAGAAGGGGTGTGCTTCTTATTTAGCCTACGTGAGAGATGTCAGTGCAGATACCCCTTCTGTTGGCTTTGTCCCAATAGTATAGGATTTCCCCTATGTGTTCTTAGTTGATCTTCCAGGCATGCCGCTCGATCGGGACATTGATTTTTGTATTGATTTGTTGTCGGGCACTCAGCCCATATCTACTCCTCATTACCGTATGTCTCCTCCTGAATTGAAGGAGTTGAAGGATCAGTTACAGGAATTGCTTGATAAGGGTTTCATTCGGTAGTGTTTCACCATGGAATGCTCCTGTATTGTTTTTGAAGTAAAAGGATGGTTCTATGCGCATGCGTATCGATTATCATCAGTTGAACAAAGTCACAGTGAAGAACTGATACCCTTTGCCTCGTATTCATGATCTATTTGACCAGCTTCAAGGCGCACATGTGTTTTCTAAGATTGATTTGCGTTCAGGCTATCACCAGCTAAAGATTCGGGAGCCGGATATCCCGAGGACTGCTTTGAGGACTCGGTATGGTCATTATGAGTTCCTTGTCATGTCATTTTGGCTCACCAACGCCTTAGAAGCTTTTATGCATTTGATGCATAGTGTATTCAGGCCCTATCTCGACTCATTTGTCATTGTTTTCGTAAATGATATTCTTATATACTCCCGGAGCCGGGAAGATCATGAGCAACACCTGAGGATAGTGCTTTTGAACCTGAGAGAAAAGAAATTATATGCGAAGTTTTCAAAACGTGAGTCTTGGTTGAGTTCCGTGGCATTTCTAGGCCACGTGGTATCGAGTGATGGCATTCGGGGAGATCCGAAGAAGGTGGAGGCCGTGCAGAGTTGGCCCAGACCCTCCTCATCTACAGAGATCCACAGTTTCCTTGGCCTGGGGGGGTATTACTGCCATTTTTTTGAGGGGTTCTCGTCGATTACAACTCCTATGACGAGATTGACCCAGAATGGTGCTCCTTTTCAGTGGTCGGACGAGTGTAAGGCAAGCTTCCAAAAGCTCAAGACGGCTTTGACTTCAGCCCCTATTCTAATTTTGCATACTGGTTTGGGGTCCTATACGGCTTATTGTGATGCCTCGCGAGTTGGACTTGGAGCGGTGTTGATGCATGACGGTAGGGTGATTCCCTACGCGTCCAGACAGTTGAAGGTGCATGAAAAGAATTATCCTATCCATGACCTTGAGTTAGATGCTATTGTTCATGTCTTATAGATCTGGCGTCATTATTTGTATGGTGTGCCTTGTGAGATTTATACTGATCATCGGAGTTTGCACCACTTATTCAAGAAAAAAAATCTAAACTTGCGCCAGAGGAGATGGTTGGAGCTACTGAAGGATTATGATTTTACTATTCTTTATCACACGGGCAAGGCCAATGTGGCGGCCGATGCCTTGAGTCGTTGGGCGGAGAGTTTGGGGAGTTTGGCATATCTACCAGCTTTAGAGAGACCTACGGGGATGGATGTTCAGGCCTTAGCCAGGCAGCTCGTGAGGTTGGACCTTTCGGAGCCCAGTCGGGTTCTAGCCTGTGTGGTTTCTCGGCCTTCATTGTTTGATCATATCAGGGAGAGACAGTATGATGATCCTCATTTGCTTTTCCTCTCTGACACGGTTTAGCATGGCGATGATAGGGATGTGACTATTGGAGATGACGGAGTATTGAAGATGCATGGTCGTATTTGTGTGCCCGATGTTGATGGTATTCGGGAGTTGATATTTACCGAGGACCATATCTCGCGGTATTCCATCCATCCGGGTGCCGCGAAGATGTATCAGGATCTGAGGCAACATTACTGGTGGAGGTGGATGAAGAAGGACATTGTAGAGTTTGTTGCTAGATGGCTCAATTGTCAGCAGGTAAAGGCTGAGCATCAGAGACCGGGAGGGTTACTCCAGCAGATGGAGATTTCAGAGTGGAAATGAGAGAGAATATCACCATGGATTTTGTGACTGGCCTCCCTCTGACCGCGAGGAAGTTTGATTCTATTTGGGTTGTTGTGAATGGCTGACCAAGTCCACTCATTTCATTCCAGTGTTCACTTCTTACTCCGCGGAGCTGTTAGCGGGGATTTATATCAGGGAGATTGTCCGCCTGCATGGCATTCCAGTTTCTATCATCTCAGACAGGGGTTCAGTGTTTACATCACGGTTCTGGAGAGTCGTCCAGTATGAGTTGGGTACTCGGGTGACCATGAGCACATCCTTTCACCCTCAGACGGACGGACAGTCCGAGCGCACTATTGATATTCTTGAGGATATGCTCCGTGCGTGCGTGATTGAGTTTAGAGGGTCTTGGGATCAGTTCTTGCCGTTGGCGGAGTTTGCATACAACAACAGTTACTAGTATAGTATTCAGATGGAGCCTTATAAGCCCTTATATGGTAGGAGATACAGATCCCCAGTGAGTTGGTTCGAGCCGAGCGAGGCCAGGTTATTGGGCACTGATTTGGTTCAGGATGCAGTTGAGAAGGTTAAGGTGATTCAGGATAGACTCTGTGCACCAGACAGAAGAGTTATGCAGACTGGAAGGTTCGTGATGTTTCATTTATGGTTGGTGAGCGGGTTTTGCTTCGGGTCTCGCCTATGAAAGGTGTCATGAGGTTTGGAAAGAAAGGATAGTTGAGCCCGAGGTACATTGGTCCATTTGAGATTTTGAAGCAGGTTGGGAAGGTTGCTTATGAGCTTGCTTTACCTCCCAGTTTAGTGGGGGTTCATCCAATATTTCATGTTTTGATGCTTCGGAGTTATCATGCTGACCTGTCTCACGTGTTGGAGTTCACTTCAGTCCAGTTGGACAATGACTTGTCCTATGTTGAGGAGCCAGTGGAAATATTGGATAGACAGGTTCGAAAGCTCAGGTCAAAGGATATAGCTTCAGTAAAGGTGCAGTGACGGGGTCAGCCGGCCAAGGAGGCGACTTGGGAGTCCGAGCAGGATATGCGTAGCCGATATCCTCATCTTTTTGCTACTTCAGGTATGTTCTCTATGCTGGTTCGAGGACGAACGAATGTTTAAGTGTGGGAGGATGTGACGACCCGGCCGGTTGTCTTTGGAATTTATGTCCCGTTTCCCCATTTTCTGCTTCCCCTAAGCTCATTTCTGCTATTTTGGTTTGCCGGGATGTTCGGTAATAGAGTTCGGAATGTTTTGGGACACTTAGTCCCTAAATGAGAGCTTAAGTGATGGAAATGGTCCGTAATCAGATTGTGTCAAGACGACCTTGGAATCGAAAACCAATGGCTCCGTTAGCTCCGTTAGGTGATTTCGGGGTGGGGAGCGTGTTCGGAATGTATTTTGGAGGTCTGTAGCTCAATTAGGCTATGAATGCCGAAAGTTAGAAATTTGAAGTTCCCGTCCGAAAGTGAATTTTATCCGAGGGTCAGAATGGAATTCCGAGAGTTGCAGCGGCTTCATTAGGTGATTTAGGATATGTCTGCAAAGTTTCAGGTCATTTGGGCGTGTTTTGGATAGGTTTTGAGTCGAAAGCGAGTTTGGTTAAGTTTTGAAATTTATAAGTCCAAATCATTGCTTAATTCGTGTTTTCGGCGTTGTTTTAGGTGGGTTAAGAATTGGTACTAGTCCAAATGATGATGTGGGATATTTTTGTAGGTTTGGTTGAGGTCTCGGGTCCCTCGGGTGTGTTTCAAATGCTCAACGGAGCAATTCCGAAACTTTAAGTGTTGCAGATTTCTTCTGTTGGTGTTGCAGACAAATCCTTCTATGCGATCGCATAGACCCTCCTGTGATCGCGTAGAGTCCTTAGAGCAAGGCCTGTTTTCCTTCAATGAGATCGCATTAAACCTTCTGTGATCGGATATCTTTGTTCCCTCAAACACTGCGATCGCATCCCCTTACCCGCGTTCGCATAGAGTAATTTAAGACCTGGGCATTAAGGCCAACTTCATATACGCGATCGCGTAGCCTTGAATGCGACCGCATATCCCCGTTTGGTTATTCCTTGCAATCACACTCCTTTGGATGCGATCGCATAGTTCATTTTCATGGCCTTAAGAATTCCTTCTACGCGATCGCATTCCATTTCACGCTATTGCATAGAGCAAATCACTATGCAGAATATAAACATTTCAAAACGAACTCTTCTTCCATTTTTACCAAAACTCAAGGTTAGGGAGCTCGGATTGGGGAGCAATTTAGAAGGCTTTTCAAAGGAAATCACTGGGTAACGATTCTCTACTCTTCTATGACAAAAACCCATTAATCTAATCTCAAATCCAACCTTCAATTTCGATTTTAGAATGAAAATTGGGAAAAAGTTCTAAGACCTAACTTTGATGATTTGAAGGGGCATTTGACCTATGATTTGGGATATTTTTATATGGTTAGACTCGTGAGAGTACGAGGTTTCTGAAAATGTTAAAATTATTCGATTTCGAGACATTGTCCTGAGGGGCATTTTGGTCATTTCACCTATTTTCTCGCCTTAACTTTAATTTTAACAGTGTAATTAGTTACTTTTGATGTTATTTATGATATGTAATTGGTTGAATAGATTTGGGCCACTCGGAGTCGGATACTCGTGGCAATGGCATTGTTTCTTAGCGATTTTGTACCAATTCGAGGTAAGTGGCTTGTCTAACCTTGTGTGGGGGGATCTCTCCCCTTAGGATATATTAATTGTTGCTAAAAGGCCTCGTACACAAGGCAACGAGCGTGTACTAGCGCTAATTGCTGAAAATTCACCTTATTTGACTTATTTAGACTGGGTTTCTTCGTGTATTTAATTATTAAAAATGGTATTCTACTTGCTTAGCTCAGAAAAAGCATGTTAGTAATTTATTTGCTCTATCTGACTAAATTTCAAATACCTGCCCTCTTTGTGAGCATGCTAGGCCTAGACCTTTACACTGTTGCAATATTTGGTTTCTTTCTGTTAAATATTGATTGTGAAGTGTTTACGTTTGGGGGTTCAATTCCCGGGAGATCCCCCTGTTATTGGTACGTGGACTACGGGTTCAATTCCCAGGTGATCCTCTAATTATGGCATGACGAACTACGGGTTCAATTCCCGGGGGATCCTCTTATATTGATATAAAGGATTGCGGGTTCAATTCTCGGAGATCCTGTGTTATTGGTATAAAGGACTGCGAGTTCAATTCCCGGAGATCCTCTGTTATTGGTATAAAGGATCGCCGGTAAAATTCCCGGATATCCTATGATATTGGTATGAAGGACTGCGCGTTCAATTTCCCGAGATCTTCGGATATTGATTAGGTGGACTGCAGGTTAGATTCCCGGAGCTCCATGTAGAGATCCTATTTGTAAAGTGATTCGCATTGTGTTGTAGTTGATAATTGTAGCCGCTCTTTTTTAATCACTTTCTTGTTATATATTCATATTTATTTCCTTCCTACTGTTTATTTATTTTTTATTATTTCTTATGTACTTCTCAGTAGGGCCTCGACTTTCCTCGTCACTACTCCATCGAGGTTAGGCTTGGCAATTACTGAGTACAGTTGTGGTGTACTCATGCTACTCTTCTTCACACTTTTGTTATGTAGATCCAGGTACATCTGGTCAGGCGCGATATTAGGGATTTGGAGTTGCTTTGGAGGTTTGAGGTATGCATCTGCCGCATCCGCAGAGCCGACGAGCCTTCCTCTATTCTACCTGTTGTGTATAGTTTTCTTTCACATTCTCAGTTGATTTAGATACTTCGGGATGTTAAAGCATTGTAGTATGTTTACTCTTAGCCTGTATTGCCCGTGGGTTTCTGGGTCTTGGAGGTTTTTATGTTTTATTGAGTTGACATGTATGTGCCAGGCGACACTCTATACATTATCGTACGTCATTTATGTTTTATATTATTGTTTCCGCAAAGACTGTCGAATTTCTGCAATGTGTCTGGCTTACCTAGTCACGAAGACTGGGTGCCATCATGACAGGTTCACGATTGGTGAACTAGGGTCGTGACGCAAGTCCTAATCTCTCAAGTTACGGTTAGACCAAATACTTACCTCGATGCTTTGAACACAACCCAAGTCTCAATTATAGCTTTGCCCCTTGATTCCACCACCAATTCGTTCATATCTAATCATAAATTTCTTAATTAGTTCAATAAACGCTAAATGAGTCAACCCCAATACATGAAAATGAGTTTTTCAAAGTTTTACCCAAAAAGTCAAAAATTGCCCTCGGGCCCAGGTGGTCAAACCCGAGGTTCAAACTAAAACCCAATTTCCCATTCCCCATGAACCCAAATATATAATTTATTTTGAAATCGGACCTCAAATCGAGGTCCAAATCCCTAATTTTAGAAAAGCCTAGGTTCTACCAAAACACCAAATTTCCCCCATAAAATCTTTGGTTTTAAGTTGAAAACATGTTAAATGATGTTAATGATTGAAGAAAATGAGTAAAAACTAAATTGCAATCGATTTGGAAGAAGACTTGTTTTTTAAAAATCGCCCAAAGGAGTTTTGTTTTGAAAAAAGATACGAAAATGACATAAAATCTGCTAGTATAGAAAAATGTAGGTCTCAGTTATGGGAAATGGGAATAGGGGTTCGCAATTGAAAACCATGACCTCTGCAGCTATGGGAATTGCGAAGCTTGTTTCGCATTTGCGAACGCTTCTAAAATTACGGGCCTTCGCATTTGCAAGATCAGTGTCGCAATTGTGATAGTCACATTTGTGATATACTGATCGCACTTGCAAGGTCTATCCAATATGCGAGGTTTCGCATTTGGTAAGATCAATCTCGCATTTGCGAGAAAAGTGCAGACCTGGACTGTTTCGCATTTGCGAGGCAGCCTTCGCATTTGTGAGCCAGGCTTCACAAATGCGAAGCCTGCAGATATGGTCATACCAGAAAATTTTTAAGTTAAAAAATGCACAGCGTCGCCTATCCAAAACTCACCCGAGCTCTCGGGGCTCCAAACCGAATATACACACAACCTCAAAAATATCCTATGCACTTACTCGCGCGATCAAATCACCAAAATAACATCATAAACATCGGATTACACCTCAAAATCCATGAATTCTTTAACACTTCATAAAACATCAAATTTTCCAATTTAGGTCTAAATCACGTCAAACGACGTCCTTTTTTCACCAAATTTTACAAAAACGTCTTAAATCATATATAAGACATGTACCGTATTCCGGAGCTAAAATACGGGCCCGATACCGTAAGGTTCCAAAACAAATTTCATTTCAAAATCTTATAAACAATTTTAGAAAATAATTTAATTCAAAAATTCATTTCTCGAGCTTGGGACCTCGGAATTCGATTTTAGGCATAAGCCATAGTCCCATATTTTTCAACGAACCCTTCCGGACCATCAAATTATGGGTTCGGGTCCATTTACCCAAAATGTTGACCAAGGTCAATTTAATTCATTTTATAGTCAAAAGTTATCATTTTTCACACAGTTTCTCATTTAAGTTTTCCAGCTACGTGCCTGGACTGTGTATGCAAGTCGAGGTGATTTTAAATGAGGTTTTCAAGGCCTCAGAGTCATAGAATTTAATTTAAAACAAGTGATGACCGTCTGGATGATCACATCGTTGCATTTTACAATCTTAATAAAAAAATTGTGTATGTCTTTGATATTGCTTTTAGTAATAATGCTACTATTTCAATATTAAGACTGCATTTGCAACCACCACTTGTCAAAAAAAATTATGCTAGGTGTGCATGTCATGTTTATAATTTAATTGTTAAAACTGACCTTGATTTATTTTCGACAAGATTACTCATGTAAAAAGAGCAGTTGGTGATATTCAAGGAAATAATAGACAAACTAGAATTAGAAAATTTAAGATTAAGTGTTCCGAACATAACCTTAACCCAAAATTCATGCCAGATAAAATTGTTACTAGATGAAATTATACCTACTTATTTTTAAAATGTTGCTATAAATATTGATTGCCGATAACTGAAGTTGTTAGTGCGCATTTTATTATCCAAACTGTATATTAACAACTACTACTTGGAAGGCCATTAAAGATGTTATATTTTTACATAAATTTTATACAACTACCGTTGAGTTTTCTAGAGCATATTACCTTACTGTTACTATGAATTTAGTACATATAGCTGAAATTTCTTTTTTACTTCATGAATTTAAGAAGAAAGAAAAATATAAGGACGCTGTTGAAAAAATGCAAGCAAAATTCAAAAAATATTTCTTTCCAATTCTTCTTATTTAATTAATTGGTGTTGTTTTAAATCTGTCTATTAAGATGTCTAATTGTCACCAATTAATTAATATTTATATACTTATATGGAGACTGATCCAACTAAAACCCTAGATATATATTGTTGTATGAATAAGCTAAATGATTATTTACAATAATAGTATAATTATTATACAAATATAATTGATAGTGTTGCTAATAATGTAGGCACTGTTAATCCCGCTATGCATTATACTACTTCTACTGCATTTGCTACTATGGATGAAGATGAAGGTCTTGATGGTTATAAAATTTAGTCTACATTTCCTTCTACTCAAATCAGTAGGAGGAACATTAATGAACTTCAATTCTACTTGCAAAAGCAAATAGAGACTCGCACAAAGGAATTTTCACCGTTGGAATGGTGGCATGAGAATGAAGTAATTTTCTGTTCTTTTCGCTATGGCTCGAGACATGCTAAATATCCCAATTTCAACTGTTGCATCAGAGAGTGCAATTAGTAAACCGAGACAGCAACTAGGAAATATCCGTCACTTATTGAGAAGCAGTTCTATGAAAGTTTTAGTATGTATCAAAGATTGGATTATATCAGATCTGTCACCACCCCGATTTCCTCACCCTCGGGGGTCATGATGGCACCTACTCGTGGAAGCAAGGCCAGCCAAGAACCTTTGCAAATATTAACCCATCTCATTTTATACATGATTAAACAATTAAATTATCAATGAATGAGCTATTAAAATTAACAAAAAGTAAAATTTAGCGAAAGTCTGTACCAAATATAGAAACAACATCTATCTGTCTCAAATACAAATGTCAACAAAACATGGAAATTGAAAGAAGAAACATCGGGCCTGCGGACGCCAGCAAGGCTACCTCGGAGTCTCGTGGGCGAAGGTCGGCTCCCTGTCTACTACTGCACACCGTAAGTTGCTCCGACATTTGGATCTGTGCAAAAGAGCACAGAGTGTAGCATTACCACAACCAACCCCATGTGCTAGTAAGTGCCTAGTCTAACCCCAACGAAGTAGTGACGAGGCTAGACCGGGCTACCATATATACATGCGCATGATATATATAGCGGAATCAAAATACAAATACAAGAAATCAATATGGAAGGGGGAGCATGCTATTGGAAAAATAACAATTTAAAGTGAAAGTCGTCTAGTAAAGAAGTAAACAACACAACACAAGCATTATTAAAGAAACAAAAAGCAATACGTACACGGCACCATCATTCGTTCTTTTACTCTCATCCTCACTGGGCAATGATAAAAAGATAAAATTAATCGGTTATGTTGATGCTACACTTTGTGCTCTTTTGTCGGTTGTGGTATATTGTGGATAGGGTATCGCAGAAGTGATGTATGATTCTGGGTGTTCTGTGGAGAGAACGAGCAGTAGGGAGGATTACAGGGATACCCATGAGGTCGCTATTGAGGCTGAAAGTATTTAGCAAGAACGGCCACTGGACCATGTCATCTGCAGGCCTCAGCAACATCTTTTCTATGAATGGGAGGATTATCTCGAGCAACTTGTCTGTTCCACCTGAGCCAAAGATTATTAAAACTTTCCTTGGGTTTCTTTTCCATAAGAGGTAGGGAAGAGCAGTCTGGGACAATGTCTACATTATACTGAAAGTGTCGCACAAAATCTTGAGCCATGTCGCCCTATGTATGCCACTTACTGACATCTTGACGATTATGGCATTCCAGAGCTGCCCCAGTCAAGCTCTCATTGAAATACGCAATCAATAATCATCTTTCTCACCAACACTTCTCATTTCACTACAATAACCTCTCCAATGGGCTACCGGATCTCCACATCCATCATATAAGTTAAACTTTGGCACTTTAAACCCCGCGAGCGAACGGGCGTTAGGGAACATGCACAACTCTTTGTAAGACATGTTGACCTGATATCCCATCCCTCGCATATTCTTTAAGGATTGTTCTGTGCTTTTCAAGATATCTCATCTCTCCCTTCTCTTCCTTTCATCTTTTCAATTTTCAGCATAAAGCTCATCCCGAGGGCTCTTCTTGTATGAGTCAGGAACCTTGTGGGCAACCTTTACGGGGTTGTATTGGGCATCATGAGATTTGAGTGGATATTCATTGTTCGGGATATTGGATATGATAGGAGGAAATTTTAAGGAGAGGTAATTGGAGGATGAGCGATGAAGCTACTAAGGTGGTTAGGAAAACTGTGATAAGCGGGTGGATCTGAAAAGTATGGGGGATCATCCAGCACTATGACCAGAGTTTGGGTAAGGGTAGCATCTAAGAAGCTAGGCATTGGCAGGGGTAGTGCCTTCCCTTTCATCCGGGTTCGTTACATGTCCGCAATGTGTTATCTTAACTTCCTTACCTCTTTAACCAATCCATTTTCATGTTCAACCAATTGCTTTTGGGTACCCGTATCGACCAACTCAGTTCTGTTGTCATCTTCCATTGCCTTTCAACTTTATGTTGTAGAGAAAAGTTACCACTTTAATAACCACAAACCAACCACCCATTTGTTTTATAACAAAAGGAATAATATAAGGTCATCACGTCAGCATTAGGGAAATTAACAACTAAAATATCACATTGCATGCAATTCACCTAGTCACAATTATTGGTTCTAACATGAATTCGAGCGTATGAAAGTCATATGGCATCATCCCAATTTGTTCATTTTAATCGTCTCCTTTCTTTGCTTTTCTAGCACTTCTTGGCTTGCTCATTTTCCTACCTTTCTTTTTCTTACTGATTATCGCTCTTTTCCTTCCACTCATCTCTCACATCCTATGATTTCATATCTCTTTTCTCTTTTCTTTTTGATTGTTGTATTTTTTTATTTTTTATTTTTTATTTTTTTAATTCTAAAAAATAATTCGGCCTTTGCGTAGTTCAGGAAGATCGTGAATAAAATAAATAAACTAATATTTTCATTTCTTTTTTTTTTTTATTATCCTAATGACTACTCTGATGAGCAAAGAAAAACAAAAGAAGCAAAATCATATTTTTCTTTTTGAATTTTCTAGATGTAATGTTCCATAACTTTTTCTAAATTCAAGCTTAACTAGCATTTATTTGTTCTTTATTTTCTTTTTGAAACAGACACTTTATGGGGAATTACTAAGGAAAAAAATCCTACAAGAGAAAAGCAATTTTTATTCTTTTTTTCGGAAGGAAATCCAAAATATTAACCCAAGAAAAATATTTTGAATGTTTATTTAATATCCTTGAAGAAAGATTTCGAAACGAGAAATGAACAAGATAAAGATAAACGAAAGATAAAGTATATTTTTTTCTATACAATATCCCAAAGTTCTAGCGAAAATAAAAAAAAAATTTGTTTTATTAATTTTTCAAAGAAGAACCTTAAAAAAAAAATTCCGGATTTCTAGATTATTGTCTTGTGGGGGCGAGTTGGTTTGGATTGAATTGAGAAGGAAATGAGACATTTAGTCTCTATAAGGAAGGCTTATTTTGGAAAAGTCAACCGGACGTTTGACTTATGTGTTAGGAGGCTCGGATGTGGATTCCGATGATCCGGTTAGCTTCGGGGGTGATTTTTGACATAGGAGTGTGATCGGAAGTAATTTTGGAGGTCCGGTGTAGAATTGGGCTTGAATTGGCGAAGTTAGTATTCGGCGAATTTCGGTTGGTAGGTGAGATTCTGATACAAGGGTTTGAATGGATTTTTAATAGTTTTTGTAGCTTTGTTAGGCAATTTCGGATGTGTGCGCAAAAATTTAGGTCAATCGGAGTTGTTTTGGTCGGGTTTTTGATCGAATGCGTGTTCCGAAAATTTTAGAAGAACCTAGGCTTGAATCCGATGTAATTTGATGGTTTTGGTGTGTTTTGATGATTGGAGGAAGTTTGAATGATGTTTTGGGATGAGCTGATGCTTTTGGTTGAGGTCCCGGGGGCCTGGGGGTGATTTCGGATGGTTAACGAAGGTATTTGGGACTTACGATGTTAAAGAAAATTGCAGGTCTGTGCTGCAAGATTTGCTCTATGCAATCGCAGGAGAGTATTTGCAATCACATAGAAGGATTTCTAGGGGCTGGTCAGTTACTCAACACGATCGTAGGGTTGTGTTCTTGATCGCGTAGGGCCAGAAGTTCATGTAGTGTGGTCGCAAGAGTGCTATTGCGATCGTATAGAGGAATCTGGAGACTTTGGATTTTGTTCATCATGATCGCATGGGTGCGTCTGCGATCGCGTAAGTTAAAGAGTTGGAATTGCGATCGTAATGATGTTTATGCAATCGTGTAGTGTTAAAAGTGGAGATGGAAATTTCGTTCGATGCGATCGCAAGACTAGGGCTACGATCTTATAGAAGAAAAACGGACCTGGATAGAAGGGTTTTAATAATATTTCATCCGCGAACTAAGTCTTATTTCCACCATTGCCGAGCATTCTTGAGAGCTTTTGGATGGGAATTGAAGATGGTTTCGACTGGGAGTGATTGGAGGTAAGTCCTATGAGCTAAAACATGATTTTTATTGTGGAATTAACCTTGAAAATAAGATTTGAGGGGTTATTCAAACACCGATTTTGGTGTTCTTTATATGTATAGACTTGTGGCGAGATAAAGAACCCGTTGGTATAAGAATTTTTGAGTTTCGAGAAGTGGGCCTGAGGCTCGAGTTTTTGCCAATTTTGGGATTTTTGATGTTTTTCAATTATTTTCGATTGGTAATTGTTCCTTTAGCCTATAATGACGTATTCGTTGTGGTTTTGGTCAGATTCAACGCATGAGGAGGTCTATTTGAAAGGTAAGGGCATAGCGAGCTAGGATTTTAGTTGGCTTGAGGTGAGTAATAGATGTAAATGATGTCCTGAGGGTTTGAAACCCCGTATTTGTACATCGTAGCATCCTTCAGGGATTGCTACTATTGGTTTCTTACCACTTTTACGTATTAGTGAACTCAGTCCTGGTATTTAATACTATTTTCCAAACTCAGCTACCTTTTTCTCAAACTTGAAACTCAAATAATATATTTTAATGAAGTTTGGGCTGAATATGTATATATATTAGTGTGCCCGAGGGGCTTAAGTGATTTTTGGACAGAGCATGGGATCGGGCTACGCAGCGCAGCAGTATTATATTGAAATTGATATGGGGTCGAGGGCCTCGTTGATGCCACGAGATGGCTTATATTGCCCTTGGGCCGTAAGGGGCCCCTGCCGGAGTCTGCATACCCCCAGTGAGCGCTGTCGATGATAAATAAGTAGAGCGGGCTGCACGCCACGGTGGGTCTTAGAGAGTACCAGACTATGTGTTGAATTTCATATTTGCATGTCATTTACTTACTTATCTGTTGTAGTATTTCCGTAATTGTTGTTATTGGTTTACTGATTTAATGCTATTTGGTTCAGGTTGCTGTATTTATAGAATTACTTTGTTCCTATTCAGGATTTCTTATTCTCAGCCTTTATTTGTGTTTATTACTCACTAGGTCGGAGTACTCACATTACTCCCTGCACCTTGTGTGCCGATCCAGGTACATCCAAGGCTGAGTGAGGACTTCTCTACCGAGCAGCTTATCCGGGAATATCAAGGTAGCTGCATGACGTCCGCAGTCCTGATTTTCTTTTCTATCTTATTGATTCATTTCCGCATTTGTTTTGGAACGATATGTAGTATGTTGATACTCATGTATTAGAGGCTCAAACTTGTGACACTAGATTCTTCAGGCCGTGTAGTTGTTTTATTGCTTGGGATTCCGCATGCTTTAACTTTATTTTGGATATTCAGTATTATGACTTAGTAATTTATCTGTGTTAATTAACTTTTGAATATATAAAAATGGTTAAGGTTATTGAATTGGTCAGGCTTGCCTAGAAGTTTGTTGGGCACCATCACGACCATGGTTGGGGTCGTGATAAGTTGGTATCAGAGCCTAGGTTATTTGGTCTCACGAGTCATGCGCCGGTTTAGTAGAGTCTCGTAGATCGGTACAGAGATATCTGTATTTATCCTCGGGAGGCTGTAGAACCTTTAGGAAAACTTCACATTCTTGAAATTCTTGTCATGCGGCTTTGTTAAACTGAGAACTAAACCTCTATTATTCTATTCTCTCACAGATGGTGAGGACACGAGCTACAGAACGAGACTGACGACCTCCAGTGCCACTAACTGAGGCCACCAGAGGTCGTGGACATGGTCGTGTCGTGGCGGAGGCAGCACAGCCGGGGCAGCACCTGCTGATCCACCAGTTGCCCCAGCTTTGGATACTCCAGTATCACCTGTTCAAGCACCAATTGTGCCCATCGCGATTCCGGGTCTTTAGGAGACCTTGGCAAAGATACCATCAATCTGCACTGGACTAGCTCAGGCGGTTTCACCCACCACAGCATCAGCAGCTACTTCGCACACCTGAGCAGGTGCTGCAGGGACTATAAACACCAAAGGCACCTCCAACTCAGCAGGTTGCACCAGCTCAAGGCTTCGTGGTTCCAACTATGTCAGACGATGAGCAGCATCATCTCTAGAGGTTTGGCAAGCTCCAACCTCTGACATTCAGTGGTGCTGAGGGCGAGGATGCCTATGGTTTTCTTGACAGGTGTCAGCGTATGCTCCGGAAAACAGGGATCCTTGAGTCGAGTGTGTGGCATTTACTACCTTTCAGTTTACCGGAGCTGCTCTTACATGGGGGGAGGACTTTGAGAGGCGTAGACCTGTCGGTGCAGCATATCTGACTTGGCAGCAGTTCTCAGCTCTTTTCCTAGAAAGTATGTACCTCAGTCCCGCAGAGAGAAGCTCTGTAGGCAGTTTAAGTTGTTGACATAGGGGGATATGTCAGTGACTCAGTACGAGATAAGGTATTCACAGTTGGCCTGTCATGCTATATGGATAGTTTCGTCAGATCGTGAGAGGATTAGGAGATTTATGGATGGTCTTAACTACCATCTCCGTATTCTGATGACTAGAGCAAGAGTATTGGGTGCTACGTTTTAGGAGTTCGTGGATATCGTTCGTGAGATCGAGTCAGTTCACCGTAGAGAGCGAGAGGAGAGGGAGGCCAAGAGGCTTCATGGATCGGGAAGTTATAGTAGTGCTCCTCCGAGGGGCCAGTTCCAGCATGGTAGAGGTCATTATTCAGGCCTGCTCAGTCGGCTCATCCAGAGTATCGTGAGGGATCTTTAGGCCATGGTCAACAGGGGTCCCAGCAGGGCCAGTCTTCACTCAGCGCCCTCCTAGCTCAGAGTTCATCTCATGCCCCATCAGCTCAGGGTTCTTCTACGCCGAGTGTTTCTGCTAGTCTCTCCAGTGCGAGGGGTTCCCTTCAAACCCCATCGCCAGCACTGGGAAGTTATTATGAGTATGGAAAGTTTGGTCATTTGACGAGGCAATGCACTTGAGTTCGTGGCAGACAACATCAGTAGAGGGGTCAGCCCTCGATTTCTGCTCCAGCTACTTCATCACCCGCCCAGCCAGCTAAGGGTGGAGATCAGGAAGCCAGGGGTCGCCCCTAAGGTGGAGACCGATCAGGCGGTGGCCCGGCTCGTTTCTATGCTATGACAGGAAGCACAGATGCCATTGCATCAAACGCTATTATTACAAGTATTGTTTCAGTCTGCCATAGAGACGCCCCAGTATTATTTAATCCCGGTTCCATCTATTCATATGTGTCTTCATATTTTGCTCGTTATTTGAGTATGCCTCGGGAGTCCCTATTTTTACCTATATATGTGTCTACCCGGTGGGTGACATTATTGTTTTAGACCGTGTGTATCTGTCATGTTTTGTGATTATTGGGGGTCTGGAGACCCGATTTGATTTATTGCTATTGAGAATGGTGGACTTCGACGTTATCTTGGGCATGGATTGGTTATCTCCGTGCCATCCTATTCTAGACTGTCTTGCTAAGACAGTCACTTTGGCTATGCTGGGTGTACCGCAGATCGAGTGGCGTGGTGTGATTGATTATGACCCTATTATAGTAATTTCTTTCTTAAAGGCCCAGCATATAGTTGGGAAGGTTTGTCTTTCCTATTTGCCATTTGTGAGGAATGTTGGAGTTAAGACTCCTAGCATTGATTTTGTTCCGGTTGCGAGGGATGCCGATGTGTTTCCTGCAGACCCGTTGGGCATGCCACCGGATAGGGATACTAATTTTGGTATTGACCTGGTGCGGGCACTCAGCCCATCTCTATTCCGCCATATGGATGATACTGAGCTCGAGGGGTTGATACTATTCTGAGCGATTGATACTGGCCCGAGGGGCATATCTGTACTCATTATTCACTTGTCATTTTGCCTAATTTACTTGTTTTTTAAAAGGGAGGTTTTATATGACTTTTTACTGTTTTACTGCTTTTAAGCGATTTACTGATATAGAATTGCCTTGTGAATTTATGTATTTTCATGCCTTCGATTATTATTTATTAGTATTACTCACTGGGTCGGAGTACTCACTTTACTCCCTGTACTATGCGTGCAGATTCAGGCATAGCAGAGTCCGCACCTGAGCACTGATCCCTTCTAGACCAGGCGGCGAATTGGAGTTACGACGTAGCTGTTGACGTCCGCAGCCCCCCTGTCTCCCCTATCTTACCTCATTTATGCTTTCTTCAGACTATTGTATTGGATATTATGTTTTATAGACTTATAGCAAACTCTGTAGAAGCTCATGACTTATGACACCCCGGTTCGGGCCATGTCGGGATGGTATCTGTTGCTATTATCGTTGTTTCCATAGATAACTGTTTTACACAAGTTTTGGATTTGTAAATGTTGATTATTTGTTAAAAGAGGTGTTTGCGTTGTTCTGGTTGGCCTTGTCTTCACGATAGGCGCCATCACAACCGAGTTTGGGATTTGGGCCATGACACTAACATATGATACCAGTATAGTATATAGCTATACCAATAGGGTATATAATTGTACGCAAAGAAGTAAACAAAATTTAATTCAATTATTAAACTGAAATATATCAGTTGTCAATAAAATTTTCAAAAAATTCTAAAATAATCAATGTAAGAGTATACCGATACATTATATATATATATATATATATATATATATATATATATATATATATATATATATATATATATATATATATATATATATATATATATATATATATGTACACATATTCTAAATTTTCCCCTCGCGATGGGTAAAAGCTTAAAGCAAATTAAAAGGAAAAAGACAAGTGAATTTACGTGTAATAAGTATAGTATTAGTATATTGTATACTATTACAGCACATTGTTACATTATATTGTATATTATTAAAGTATACTATAACAATATATTGTATATTATAATAGTATACTGTAGTGGTATAATGTTAGGTAATTATGTTCTTCTTCGATTATTACAATATACCGTTACAGTATATTGTAAACTATAATAGTATATTGTTGCATTATAGCTATATATTCCTACAACATATTATACACCGTATCATTATACTGTAACTATGTTCTTCTTCAATTTTCAACTGAAAATTTCAATCTCAATCACCTCAAATCAGCTCCAAATGCTATCAAATTTCAGTATGAATTTCCAGGAGGTATAATAAGTAATATTTAATCGCACCCATTATGAATCAAATAAAAAATCTTCAATTGAGATTTACAACACATCGGTGGAGCTCACAACAAGGAAAAAATGAATTGGAAAAAAGAAGAATAAATAAATAAATTCTTGCTTGTTTAGTAGGAAAACAACTCCTAGTTTATTATCCTACTTGCTACTAGTGGTAATGCTTATTATAGGCAGTGACAACGCTACAAACATTATGTAGAGAGAGAACTTTTATGATATCTCTCTTTTTTCCACAGAAGATGAAATGATTGATGAATAAACTTCTTCCTCGTAATGGTATCCAAACTTTTTCTTAGTGGACCTTAATTCACCATATGGATGAACTTTTTCTTCTATTGAGAATATCATATTAGTTAGGTGTTACAGCGAAAACGGAAAAAGTCCAAATATGCTATTGTACTTTACTAAATTGAGAATATTTTCCCTTTGTTAATAATTTAGCCCATATATACCATTGTTGTGACATAGTTGGTCCATATTTGTCCTTACTATCACATAGTTGGTCCAAATATGCTCTTTTCGAAACGAAATCCAGCCAAATTAATTAGTTCTTTTTTTAATTGTACTAAAATATATTACATACACTATTTCCTTTTTATTAATACTTTTTTCTTTATTTTTCTCTTTTCTTTCTTCTTTTTTCTCCCTTTTTCTTTATCCTATATTTGATTTTCTCCATTACTGACCAAATTCACGTGATTTTATTCCTAAAAATCAAACTTACACTAGTAAAAACTTCTAAGCAAGAAGGCTCTAGTTATTCTGAAAAGAAGGAGATGAAAATTGTCGGTTTAATGGTGTTAATGTAGTGAAGGTAGGATATGGTTATTCGGATTTGAAGGTGTTATTCATTCTGGAGCTTCAAATTTGAAACGAACAAGACCTTCAACATTTGAACAACCGTATCCTACGTTCACCCACTTAACACCACCGAAAAATTTCTCGGATAATTTTCATCTCCTTCAGGTCAGACGAATCTGTGGGGTTTGTGACAATAAAATTAATAGGAATTCATGGGTTTTGTCAAGTTAGATAGGTGATGAAAATGGAGAAGCCGTCACCAATGAAGGAACTCGGATATAGGAGAAAGAAAAAGGAACAAAAAAGAGAAGAAAAGAAAAAAAGAAAAAAAAGAAAAAATAAAGAAAAAAAGTACTAATAAAAAAAATAGTGCTTGTAATACATTTTAGTACAATTAACAAAAGAGCAAATTAATTTGGATGGATTCCGTTTCGAAAAGGACATATTTAGACCAACTATATAATAGGAATAATATATATGGACAAACTATGTGACATAAGGGCATATATGGACTAAAGTATTAACAAAGAACAAATATACTTAATTTTGTATAGTTTAAGGGCATATTTGAACCTTTTCTGCAGTGAAAATAGTCGGGTAAATAGTTTGGATGTCGTAGTTCGGATAATAAATAGTTTGAGCATGAAATATAAATATTTTAGAATTAATGGGTATAAATTAAGATTTTAATTACCAAATTGAAGTGGGATTGAACCGCATATCTCCTTCCCCAATTCCGACTGGGATTGGGATTGAAACCGGCAAGGTAGGCCAATCGGAATTGGGATTGAGCTCCTCCGCCAATTCCGACTGGGATTGGGATTGAAACCGTCAATGTAGGCCAACTGAAATTGGGATTGAGATCCTCCACCAACTAGTATATATACCCCTATAAGAGTATTGTATTTCATCAATTCCCTCCAACTCCATCCCTTATATTCTCCCTCACATCAGAATCTCCCCCTCCAATCAAATTCAAACTAGGTGTAGGTTTTGTGATTGGCCATTTGGAAGCACACGCAGTGTATGAATACGGAGCCAACTCACTAGCCGCCGATGAACCTGAGTATATTTATGGGAAAATAGACCCCAAAACATTTGGTGATCGTGCTTACAAGTAATGGGGTCCATCCCATTAATCATGGAAGAAGGTTCTTCCTTCCTTTGTCAAAAAAGGCTGCAATCAACCCACATTTTTTATTTGTTTGATTAATTTTGTCAATATAGGTGTGCTGCTCTTTCCTATTTTTTGTCTATACAATGAGAGCTTTGGCTCTCATTTTGATACACCAACAGAAAGAGAGAAAAAGAGTAAGGCTTCACAGACAGGGTATAAAAAAATAGTTTGTGAGGAAAATAGAGAGTGAGCGATATTGTAGTAAGGTGGAAATATCAAAAGAGTGTTATTTTCTTTTGAGTGTTGTAGTGGTCTTTGGAGTATTTTTCTTGGACCTACAAAGTGTAAAATTCCTTACTATAGTGATATCAGTTGCTCCTCTCAGGGCCGTGATTTGTTTCCTTATTCAGAAGGCTTTTCCACGTAAAACTCTTGGTGTAATTGTTACTCTTTTTATTCTTGTTAATTACCGTATCTCGGTGCTACATTATTATTCCTCTTTTATTACCGTGAATATTATTTTGGTAAGGGTTTTATTCCCAACAACTGGCATCAGAGCACAGGTTCTGTTTGTTCAACTAAAATACTATTCACTATCGGTAGTACTATACTCGGTGGAAAATAAAAATGTCAGGAGTAAAGTACGAGGTAGCTAAATTCAACGGAGATAACGGTTTTTCAACATGGCATAGAAGGATGAGGGATCTGCTCATCCAACAAGGATTACACAAGGTACTAGTTGTTGATGCCAAAAAGCCTGATACTATGAAAGCTGAGGATTGGACTGACTTGGATGAAAGAGCTGCTCGTGCAATCAGGTTGCACTTATCGGATGATGTGGTAAATAACATCATTGATGAAGACACTGCACATGGAATTTGGACAAGGTTGGAAAGTCTATACATGTCCAAAACGCTGACAAATAAATTGTACCTGAAGAAGCAGTTATATGCCCTATACATGGGTGAAGGTATGAATTTTTTGTCGCATTTAAATGTGTTTAACGGACTAATCACACAGCTTGCCAACCTCGGAGTAAAAATCGAGGAAGAAGATAAAGCCATCTTGTTATTGAACTCGTTGTCATCTTCATACGATAATTTGGCAACAACCATCCTGCACGGTAAGACTACTATTGAGTTGAAAGATGTCACATCGGCTCTTTTACTCAATGAGAAGATGAGAAAGAAGCCTGAAAATCAAGGACATACTCTTATCACAGAAGGTAGAGGCTGGAGTTATCAAAGGAGTTCGAGCAACTATGGTAGATCGGGAGCTCGTGGAAAGTCAAAGAATCGATCCAAATCAAAAGCCAGAAATTGCTACAACTGTTATCAACCAGGTCACTTCAAAAGAGATTGCCCAAATCCAAGGAAGGGCAAAGGTGAAACTAGTGGCCAGAAGAATGACGACAACACAGCTGCCATGTTGCAAAACAATGACAATCTTGTCCTCTTTATAAATGATGAAGAGGAATGCACGCACATGTCAGGTCCAGAGTCGGAATGGGTGGTTGACACAGCGGCATCTTACCATGTCACACCGGTAAATATGTAGCAGGTGATTTCGGCACCACGAGAATGGGTAATACAAGTTACTCCAAGATTGCGGGGATTGGTGACATTTGTATCAAGACAAATGTCGGATGCACATTGGTTCTAAAGGATGTGCGGTATGTACCTGATTTGCGGATAAACTTGATCTCAGGAATTGCTTTGGACTGAGATGGATACGAGAAGTATTTTGCAAATCAAAAGTGGAGACTTACCAAGGGATAATTGGTGATTGCAAAGGGAGTTGCTCGTGGCACATTGTACAGGACAAATGGAGAAATATGCCAAGGTGAATTGAATGCGGCACAAGATGAGATTTCTGCAGATTTGTGGCATAAAAGAATGGGTCATATAAGTGAGAATGGATTGCAGATTCTTGCCAAGAAATCACTTATTTCCTATGCCAAAGGTACAACGATAAAACCTTGTGACTATTGTTTATTTGGTAAACAGCATAGGGTGTCATTTCAAACATCGTTTGAAAGAAAGTTGAATATACGTGATTTAGTATATTCTGATGTTTTTGGCCCAATGGAAATTGAATCAATGGGAGGTAACAAATATTTTGTTACTTTTATTGATGATGCTTCACGAAAATTGTGGGTTTATATTTTGAAAACCAAAGATCATGTGTTTCAAGTTTTCCAGAAGTTTCATGCTCTAGTAGAAAGGTAGACAGGTCAAAAGCTAAAGCGTCTCCGAAGTGACAATGGAGGTGAGTACACTTCAAGGGAATTTGAAGAGTACTGTTCAAGTCATGGGATCAGACATGAAAAGATAGTTCCTGGAACCCCACAGCACAATGGTGTAGCAGAGAGGATGAACCGTACTATTGTGGAGAAGGTGAGAAGCATGCTCAGAATGGCAAAACTACCTAAGTCATTTTGGGGTGAAGCAGTTCAAACAACATGTTACCTGATCAATAGGATTCCATCAGTTCCATTGGCGTTTGACATCCCAGAGAGAGTTTGGACCAATAAGGAAGTGTCCTACTCGCATCTGAAGGTGTTCGGTTGCAGAGCTTTTGCACATGTACCAAAAGAGCAGAGAACAAAGCTGGATGATAAATCTATTCCCTGCATATTTATCGGATATGGAGATGAAGAGTTCGGGTACAGATTGTGGGATCCTGTAAAGAAGAAGGTCATCAGAAACAGAGATGTAGTCTTCCGAGAAAGTGAAGTTGGACCTGCTGCTGATATGTTAGAAAAGGCGAAGAATGGTATAATTCCTAACCTTGTTACTATTCCTTCTATTTCTAACAATCCCACAAGTGCAGAAAGTACGACCGACGATGTTGCCGAGCAGGGGGAGCAACCTGGTGAGGTTATTGAGCAGGGGGAGCAACTTGATGAAGGTGTCGAGGAAGTGGAGCACCCCACTCAGGAAGAAAAACAACCTCAACCTCTGAGGAGATCGGAGAGGCCAAGGGTAGAGTCATGCAGGTACTCTTCCACAGAGTATGTCCTCATCAGTGATGAGGGGGAGCCAGAAAGTCTTAAGGAGGTGCTGTCCCATCCAGAAAAGAACCAGTGGATGAAAGCGATGCAAGAAGAGATGGAATCTCTACAGAAAAATGGCACGTACAAGCTGGTTGAACTTCCAAAGGGGAAAAGACCACTCAAATGCAAATGGGTCTTTAAACTCAAGAAAGATGGAAATGGCAAGCTGGTCAGATACAAAGCTCGATTGGTGGTTAAAGGCTTCGAATAGAAGAAAGGTATTGATTTTGACGAAATTTTCTCACCTGTTGTCAAAATGACTTCTATTCGAACAATTTTGAGCTTAGCAGCTAGCCTAGATCTTGAAGTGGAGCAGTTGGATGTGAAAACTGCATTTCTTCATGGAGATTTGAAAGAAGAGATTTATATGGAGCAGCCAGAAGGATTTGAAGTAGCTGGAAAGAAACACATGGTGTGCAAATTGAATAAGAGTCTTTATGGATTAAAGCATGCACTAAGGTAGTGATACATGAAGTTTTACTCATTCATGAAAAGTCAAACATACATAAAGACCTATTCTGATCCATGTGTATACTTCAAAAAATTTTCTGAAAATAATTTTACTATATTGTTCCTGTATGTGGATGACATGTTAATTGTAGGAAAAGACAAGGGGTTGATAGCAAAGTTGAAGGGAGATCTGTCCAAGTCATTTGATATGAAGGACTTGGGCCCAGCACAACAAATTCTAGGGATGAAGATAGTTCGAGAGAGAATTGTCGCTATCTTAGGAGAAGTACATTGAACGTGTACTAGAACGCTTGAACATGAAAAATGCAAAGCCAGTCAGCACATCTCTTGCTAGTCATCTAAAATTGAGCAAAATGATGTGTCGTACAACAGAGGAGGAGAAAGGGAACATGGCTAGAGTTCCTTATTCTTCAGCAGTTGGAAGCTTGATGTATGCAATGGTATGTACTAGACCTGATATTGCTCACGTAGTTGGTGTTGTCAGCAGGTTTCTTGAAAATCCTGAAAAGGAACATTGGGAAACAGTCAAGTGGATACTCAGGTACCTGAGAGGCACCACGGGAGATTGCTTATGCTTTGGAGTATCGGACCCAATCTTGAAGGGCTATGCGGATGCTGATATGGCAGGTGACATTGACAACAGAAATCCACTACTGGATATTTATTTACATTTTCATGGGGAGCTATATCATGGTAGTCGAGGTTGCAGAAATGTGTTGCACTCTCTACAACTGAAGCGGAATATATTGCCACTACTGAAGCTGGCAAAGAGTTGATATGGCTCAAACGGTTCCTTCAAGAGCTTGGATTGCATCAGAAGTAGTATGTCGTCTATTGTGACAGTCAAAGTGCAATAGACCTTAGCAGGAACTCTATGTACCATGCAAGGACCAAACACATAGATATGAGATATCACTGGATTCGTGAGAAAGTGATGGACTAATCTTTACAGGTCAAAAAGATTCACACAAGCGAAAATCCTGCGGATATGCCGACCAAGGTGGTACCAATGGACAAGTTTGAGCTATGCAAAGAACTTGTCCGCATACACTCAAACTAGAAACTGCGGTGTTATTCCCTCTAGATAAATGGGACTGGAGGGGGAGATTAATGGGGTCCATCCCATTAATCATGGAAGAAGGTTCTTCCTTACTTTGTCAAAAAAGGCTGCAAGCAGCCCACATTTTTCATTTGTTTGATTAATTTTGTCAATATGGGTGTGCTGCTCTTTCCTATTTTTTGCCTATAAAATGAGAGCTTCGGCTCTCATTTTGATACACCAACAGAAAGAGAGAAAAAGAGTATGGTTTCACAGACAGGGTATAAGAAAATAGTATGTGAGGAAAATAGAGAGTGAGCGATATTGTAGTGAGGTGGAAATATCAAAAGAGGGTTATTTTCTTTTGAATGTTGTAGTGGTCTTTGGAGTATTTTTCTCGGACCTACAAAGTGTAAAATTCCTTACTATAGTGATACTAGTTGCACCTCTCAAGGCCATGGTTTTTTCCCTTATTCAGAAGGGTTTTCCACGTAAAAATCTTGGTGTCATTGTTACTCTTTTTATTCTTGTTAATTACCGTATCTCGGTGCTACATTATTATTCTGCTTTTATTACCGTGAATATTATTTTAGTAGGGGTTTTATTCCCAACAACAAGGGTACCCTGACAAGGCTTCTAGGAAGCGCGAACCACTACTTGTCACTGATAGGCCTAGGCAAAGCAAGAAGAGACGGTTACTTGAAAGTGTTCTTACTTTAACTGAGGAAGAAGGAGTTTACCAGCCTAAAACCAAGCAAACTGGGGCTGCTTATGAGGCCCTGCTCAGCCTCATTCAGCAGCAACTTGGTGGCCAACCGTTGAATATTGTTACTGCTGCAGCTGATGAGATATTGTCTGTCTTAAAAAATGACTACTTTACCAACCCTGATAAGAAGAAAGACCAGATTGAAAACCTGTTAAATTCCGTATCAAATCAGGTGTTTGACCAGTTGATGTCGATTGGGCGACTCATCACTGATTATCAAGGTTATGGCGATGCACCTCTGGATGATGATGTTGGTGTAGCTGTTCAGTTTGAGGAGAATGAAGAAGAAGAAGAGAGTGACCTTGATGATGACGAGGAGGAGGACAATGATGTGCTGGATGCTGACTGTTCTGGTGCTATGCCTATCATTGCTGATTATGAGATGCTTGAGGTGGATGAGGGAATGTCCTTGAATGTTCAGGACGTAGATGCTTTTTGGCTTCAAAGAAAGATCTCTCAAGCTTACGAGCACCAGATCGATCCGCAACAGAGCCAAAAGCTTGCTGAAGAGGTTCTCAAAACTCTTGCTGAAGACGATGATCGTGAAGTAGAAACCAAGCTACTTGCATCTCCAATTTGATAAGTTCAGTCTCATCAAATATCTTTTGCGGAAGCGGCTAAAGGTAGTATGGTGTACCCGTCTTGCACGGGCTCTAGACCAAGCGAAAAGGAAAGAAATTGAACAAGAGATGTTGCGATTGGGGCTGGATCATGCCGCGGTACTGGAGCAGTTGCATGCTACTAGGGCTACTGCAAAAGAGAGGCAGCTGAATTTGGAGAAAAACATTAGGGAAGAGGCTCGGCATCTCAAAGGTGGTAACAGAGATAATGATAATGCTTGGTCAATGGGGCAACGCCGGCATTGAAGCCAAAGCCACTAGACCCTGGAGAAGAACTTGTGAAGATCTCCTCCATTCCAGTGTGGGCTCAACCAGCGTTCAGTGGGATGACCCAATTGAATAGGGTTCAGAGTAAAGCATATGAGACTGCCCTCTTTTCCCCGGAGAACATCTTGTTCTGTGCTCCAACGGGTGCTGGGAAGACCAATGTAGCTATCCTCACTATTCTTCAGCAATTCGCTCTAAACCGCAACTTAGATGGATCATTCAACCACACCAATTATAAGATTGTGTATGTGGCACCTATGAAAGCCCTTGTTTCTGAAGTGGTTGGCAATCTCTCCAAGCGTTTGGAGCATTACGGCGTCAAGGTGAAAGAGTTGAGCGGTGATCAAACATTAACTCGTCAACAGATTGAAGAGACTCAAGTTATTGTGACTACCCCTGAGAAGTGGGATATTATAACCAGAAAGTCAGGTGATCGCACCTATATGCAGTTTTTTAAACTTGTTATTATTGATGAGATACATCTGCATGACAATCAAGGTCCTGTCTTGGAGAGTATCGTTGCAAGAACTATCAGACAGATTGAAATCACAAAAGAGCATATTCGGCTTCTTGGATTGTCAGCAACTCTTCCTAATTATCAGGACGTGGCTTTGTTTTTGCGAGTTGGTCTGAATAAAGGACTCTTCCATTTTGACTATAGCTATAGACCTGTACCGTTGGCTCAACAGTATATTGGAATTACTGTTAAGAAGCCACTGCAGAGGTTCCAGTTGATGAATGATATTTGCTATGAGAAGGTGATTAGTGTTGCAGGAAAGCATCAGGTGCTTATCTTTGTTCATTCAAGGAAGGAAACAACTAAACAGCTCGAGCAATCCGGCATGCTGCACTTGGTAATGACACCCTTACTAAGTTTTTGAAGGAGGATGGTTTAACTCGGGAAATTTTACAGTCTCAAACTGAGCTTATCAAGAGCAATGATCTCAAAGATCTTTTACCATATGGTTTTGCAATTCACCATGCGGGTTTGTTCAAAACTGATCGGCAGCTTGTGGAGGAGCTTTTTGCTGATGGACATGTGCAAGTGTTCGTCTCAACTGCAACTTTAGCATGGGGTGTAAATTTACCTGCACATACCGTCATTATAAAAGGTACCAAGATTTACAATCCTGAAAAAGGAGCATGGACTGAACTCAGTCCTCTTGATGTTATGCAAATGCGTGGCCGTGCTGGAAGGCCTCAATATGACACTTATGGTGAAGGAATCATCATAACTGGACACAGTGAACTGCAATATTATATTTCTTTGATGAATCAACAGCTTCCTATTGAAAGTCAGTTTATATCCAAGTTGGCTGATCAATTGAATGCAGAGATTGTTCTTGGGACAGTACAGAATGTCAAAGAGGCATGCAAGTGGCTCCTATATACTTACCTCTATGTTCGCATGGTACAGAATCCCACACTTTATGGTCTAGCTGCGGATGCCCTCGAAACTGATTATGCTTTTGACGGAAGACGTGCTGACTTGGTTTATTCTGCCGCTATGTTGCTGGACAAGAGTAACTTGGTTAAGTATGATAAGAGAGGTGGATATTTCCAGGTGACTGACCTGGGGCGCATTGCGAGCTATTATTACATAACTCATGGGACAATTTCCACGTACAATGAGCATTTGAAGCCCATCACGGGTGATATTGAACTTTGTGGGCTTTTCTCTCTTAGTGAGGAATTCAAATATGTAACAGTCAGACAAGATGAGAAAATAGAATTGGCAAAGCTTCTAGATCGTGTCCCTATTCCGATAAAAGAGAGTCTTGAAGAGCCTAGCGCCAAGATCAATGTTCTACTGCAGGCGTATATTTCAAGGTTGAAGCTTGAAGGGTTGTCTCTGTCATCCGACATGGTTTATATATCTCAGAGTGCTGCACGCCTGATGCGAGCCCTTTTTGAGATTGTTCTGAAGAGAGGATGGGCTAAGTTAGCTGAGAAGGCCTTGAAATGGTGCAAAATGATAAGTCAGAGGATGTGGAGCGTACAGACACCACTCCGCCAATTCCACAGCATTCCAAAAGAGATCTTGATGAAGTTGGAGAAGAAAGATCTTGCTTGGGAGCGTTATTACGATCTTTCATCACAAGAATTGGGAGAGCTTATCCGGTTCCCGATGAAGGGTAGAATGGTACACAAGTGTATTCATCAGTTCCCGAAGCTGAATCTCGCAGCAAATGTTCAGCCAATTACACTGTCAGTTTTGAGGGTAGAATTGACCATTACACCGGATTTCCAGTGGGAGGACGCGGTCCATGGTTTTGTAGAACCTTTCTGGGTGATTGTTGAAGACAATGATGGGGAATATATTCTTCGTCATGAATATTTCATGCTGAAGAAGCAGTATATTGGTGAACACCATACTTTGAACTTCACAGTCCCAATATATGAGCCATTGCCCCTTCAGTATTTCATTCGTGTTGTCTCTGACAGGTGGCTAGGCTCTGAGACTGTTTTGCCAGTCTCTTTCCTGCACCTGTTTGCCAGAAAAATATCTTCCTCCCACTGAGTTACTAAACTTACAACCTCTGCCAGTTACTGCATTGAGGCATCCAGCATATGAAGCACTTTATCAAGATTTTAAGCATTTCAATCCGGTTCAGACTCAGGTATTCACCGTTTTGTACAATTCAGATGACAATGTCTTGGTTGCAGCTCCAATTGGTAGTGGGAAGACCATTTGCGCTGAATTTTCCATATTGAGGAATCATCAGAAAGGACCTGATAATATAAGTCGTACTGTGTATATAGCTCCACTAGATGCTCTGGCCAAGGAGCGGTTCAGTGATTGGAAGAAGAAATTTGGAGATTCTCTGGGAATCAGAGTTGTTAAATTAACTGGGGAGACTGCCAAAGATTTGAAGCTATTAGAGAAGGGTCAGTTAATTATCAGCACGACTGAGAAATGGGATGCTTTGTCTCGTCACTGGAAACAACGAAAGCATGTTCAGCAAGTCAGTCTTTTCATTATTGATGAATTGCACCTGATTGGTGGTCAAGGTGGCCCAATCCTGGAGGTGATTGTCTCCCGGATGAGATATATTTCAAGTCAGGTTGAGAACAAGATCTGCATTGTTGCTTTGTCAACTTCCCTAGCTAATGCCAAGGATTTGGGAGAATGGATTGGGGCTACATCTCATGGGCTCTTCAACTTTCCTTCTGGTGTTAGGCCAGTGCCACTAGATATACACATTCAAGGTGTTGATATTGCTAACTTTGAAGCTAGGATGCAAGCCATGACAAAACACACCTATACTGCAATTGTCCAACATGCAAGGAAAGGAAAGCCTGCAATTGTGTACGTTTCCACGAGGAAGCATGCGTGCTTGACTGCTGTAGATATGATGAGTTATTCTAGTGTGGACAGAGAAGAGACACCCATGTTTCTGCTACGATCTGCAGAAGAGCTGGAGCCTTTTGTGGAGATGATTAATGAACCTATGCTGAAAGAGACACTCAAGTATGGTGTGGGGGGGTACCACTATCTGCCCATTTGGCGGTGGTGACGAGAACACAGTTCTATGACGGTAGGGAAAATATGCACACTGATTATCCAGTTACTGATTTGTTGAAGACTCATGCCAGTCGACCTCTTGTAGATAGCTGTGGAAAATGTGTCATCCTTTGCCATGCACCATGCAAGGACTAGTACAAGAAGTTCTAGTATGATGCATTCCCAGTTGAAAGCCATCTGCAACACTATCTCCATGACAATTTGATTGCTGAGGTGGTCGTGGGAGTTATTCAGAACAAGCAGGATGTAGTGGATTACCTAACATGGACCTTCATGTATAGAAGTCTGACACAGAATCCAAACTACTACAATCTGCAGGGTGTTAGTCACAGCCTCACAGGCATCTGTCGGACCACCTCTCAGAGCTGGTGGAGAATGCTATCAGTGACTTGGAGGCAAGCAAATGCATTGCTGTTGAGGATGACTTTTCGCTCTCACCTTTGAACCTTGGCATGATAGCATCATACTATTACATCAGTTACACGACAATAGAACGATTTAGCTCTTCCCCGACCTCCAAAACGAAGTTGAAGGGCTTACTGGAAATATTGGTTTCAGCGTCGGATTATGAAGGGTTGCCGATAAGACCAGGTGAAGAGGAGTTGACAAGAAGGTTGAAAAGGTAGCTCTTTTCCCGTGATATTGGCATTGGGAAGTGAGTGAGATATTTTTGCGCAAAATACGTGTTGCCACTTGTCTCTGCTTGCTTTTCTAAAAACGAATAATAATAATAATAGTTATCTCTGCTTTTCCTTCCCTGGCTCTCTCCCTCAATGGTTTTATATCTGAATTCAAGGGGGCAAGAGGGAGGGTCCAGCAACAGTGTTCCTCCATCTCAAAATTATAAAAGATTAAGGGCTCCATTACCACGCCTCAAAATTCCATTTAACACACTTTTGGCTATTGAGCTATGTATGAGTGTTTGTGTCCCAATAGAATGGAATTCAGCTGTCATTTTATATTTAAACTTTTATCTTTATTCTTGCCCTGTTCATGGTGTTCTTACTTTAGACCTCTAAATATTTGCTAGATCACTCTGCTTCTTATATTGAGAATAGCTTGTCTGTTGACGAATTCTTTCTGCTTTAGCTTTTGTTCTGATGCTTTTTTGGAATATTTATTTGTACTATATTTTTTCAATTTCCTGATAACAATGAGGAGATACTTTGTAGTGTATTTGGAGGGTGATAGCTTAACCTTAACTGCTAGATAATTTGTTTTTTTTTTCTCTGTTATTTTGCTATCTGAACAATAAAATGCTCCTTCTAAAGATATTATTAGTGACTGTTGAAGACCCAATTTGATACATATCATTTGACCCACTTGAAGGCCCTTTTCAATCTAATAGTGTATTTTATCTCCAACTTTATCTGGTTTCCTCATGCCATTTATCCATCTTGGTTTCTCCCCCATTATCCCACCATACCCACTCTTTTTCCCCATCTACCTTTTCATCTCTTGCCTCTGGAATATGTGCTGTCCTCAGATTTCTCTGCCCTTCCTCCGCTGTGGCACAAGAATTGTGGCACGGTGAATTGTGATCATCTTGTACACCTTGAACCATCTAGTTTATTTATATTTGATATAGAATGAAATGCTATTGCAGCTAGCATGGATAAGTATAGGGTGTTCTATTTCTCCTTTTATCACTTCGCCTCAATCAAACTAGTTGCGGTCGGCTGAATGGATTCTCTTTATATGGCAAGCTATGGTCACTATGGCAAGAGTGCAGTAGAAGATATTCTGAAGGAATATTCATGAATAGTGTGAAGCATATTTGTCTATGAATTTGGTCTCTCAGTATATACAAAAAGATGTAAGTGACTTGAGGATGGTTAAGAGTTTGTCCTCTTAAGCGCTTACTTTGGCTTGTGTGTATGAAATACTCTTACAAGAAGAACGCCCCAATTCTAAACTGGTCGAGGTGCTGTGTAAGTATTCTTGCAAAAAAAAAAAAATTATTGCTAGATTTTATTACAGGTACTGCTTTCTTTTCCAGGAACACTAATAACTAAAATAGGTGGTATCGCGCTGCTTCTCATTTGCTTGATCAAGCTTTTTGGTACTTGATGATTAGTAGCATTTGAGCATTTTGTGAACTAGATTCCTGAATCTACAGTAGAGATGTAGTTTCTGCAATTCGTTGTGGGACTTGGAACTAATAGGCATTACTGGTGTGTAGGAAACGATCTGAAGGTGAATTTTGGCTGTGTATGGTTGAACTTTGAAAACAGCGGCTGAAGATGGAGAAGAGGACTTGCCAAGGGATGCAAAGATTTTGAAAGCATTGCTAAACTATGGGTGTTGGTGACTATGAGCCTCGAGCTGTGCATCAGTTTTAGAACTGCAGCATCAATATGTTATTGATTTACTGACGGATGCTCAAGTCTACTCATGTGTGCAGGGAAGGTTGCCACTGATGATATCAAGCTTGCCGTTCAGTTGGAAGTTAATTTCAGCTTCTCACAACCCTTGTCACATCAGGTACTAAGTCTTATTAGATCCTACATTCTTGTGATGGTTGGTATGTTAGAATAATGATTCCGACTAAAACACAATAGCCTTCATATCGAATAATTTGGAACAACAACAACATGAGCGGAAGCGTACCTGAATCCATATGTGGAAATCCGTAGTCCTTCTTAGAAGATTGTTTGAAAGCCCTTAATCCTTCTTCAAGATTGTTTTGAATTTTTCCCAAGAGTTTCACAAGAATATCTTCCAAGCAAGAAATATTGGAGAATGGTTTTCCACAAAGATGTGTAAGATAACAATGGTGGCTCTCTAGTTTCAATGGGAGGAAGAAGAGAGTGTCTTGCAATAATGTGGGAACCATAACCCCCCACTTATAACATATGAGTTATGAAACTCAAGAGTCATAAGCATGTAACCATAGTTACATATATGTAACCTTAGTTAGCCCATCATTAACTAAGGTTACCCTTTTGGGTATCTACACATTGGTCCTACACTTTATATGACAATACATTGGCCCCCTTAACATAATGTCCATAAGACCACAAAATTAGGCCAAACCAAAAGATAGCACATAACATATAATTTATCCATATATTGTTCATATGTATGTAGATATAAGTCCTTATATCTTACAATCTCCCACTTGGACGAGATACACATACATATGTACAAACCTTAGCATTATATGTTACATTATTACCTTATGAGCTCAAAATTGCTATCACAATAAAATTGTCATGAACAATCCGGTCCATCAATCATACCAACATAGGAACTAAGAGCTCTTAGTTACTCTTGCGTAACTAGAACCAACATAGATCACGTATATCAATATAACCAACGACATGGATCAAGTGTAGGTATGTAGCATGGAAATAACATAAAGTGTGGTCAATAGAATGTCTATTTCCAACTGGTTCTCTATATTGAGATCAATCATAAACTGTATGAGTACAAAAACTTTAAAACTGAATATCTGCGCAGATATAACTGAATTACTGAATGTAATGGACCATACATAATTGTATATTACAAACTCCCACTAAAATACATAATCCTTAACTGATTTGACACCCATACAAGCAATATGCTCAAGAAATACTTTTGGTGTCAATCCCTCAGTGAGCAGATCCGCAAGCATGGAGTCTGTACTGATGTGCTTAATGCACAACTGTCCATTCTGTACACTTTCTTTAACAACCCGAAATTTGACGTCCATATGTTTTGCTTTCGTCAAACTACTGTTGTTATTAGCATAAAGGACTGCTGATCTGTTGTTGCATAATAGCCTAAGCGGCTTTTTGATGCTATCAACAATTCGTAGTCCACTAACCAAATTCCGCAGCCATAATGCCTCATTGGATGCTTCATAACATGCCATGAATTCCGCTTCCATGGTGGAAGTGGCCGTAAGAGTTTGCTTGATGCTTCTCCAAGAGATAGCACCGCCAGCAAGCATGTAAATATAGCCTGAAGTAGACTTCAGACTATCCTGACATCCAGCAAAATCGGAATCGGTATACCCAATGATCTCAAGCTGGTCCGATCTCCGATATGTAAGCATGTAATCCTTTGTTCTCTGTAAGTATCTCATGACCCTTTTGGCTGCCTTCCAATGGTCCATTCCCAGATTGCTTAGATATCTGCCTAACATCCCAACAATGTATGCTATATCAGGTCGTGTACATACCTGAGCATACATCAGACTACCTACAGCCGAAGCATAAGGCGTCTTCTGCATTTCCGAAATTTCATAATTATTATTTGGGCACTGTTTGAGACTAAACTTGTCTCCCTTAGCAACAGGGGTGTTACCTGGTTTACAATCCTGCATGCCAAATCTTTTCAGAACCTTATCGATATAGCCCTTTTGTGACAGACCGAGAACACCTTTTGAGCGATCTCGATGTATCTAAATTCCTAATACAAAAGAAGCTTCACCAAGATCTTTCATTTCAAATTTCTTTGAAAGAAATTTCTTAGTTTCATGCAATAATGCTATATCGTTACAGGCAAGCAGTATGTCATCGACATATAAAACCAGAAAAATATACTTACTCCCACTGAACTTATGGTATATACAGTCATCAGCAACATTCGGTTCAAAACCAAAAGATGTAATGACTGCATGAAACTTATAATACCATTGACGGGAAGCCTGCTTGAGCCCATAGATGGATTTCTTTAATTTGCAAACCCTTTTCTCTGATTCATCCGAAACAAAGTTTTCAGGTTGCACCATATAAATTGTTTTCTCAATGTCACCATTGAGAAACGCTGTCTTAACATCCATCTGATGAAGCTCAAGATCAAAATGTGCTACTAGTGCCATTATAGTCCTGAAAGAGTCTTTCGATGAAACTGGAGAGAAAGTCTCTTTATAATCAATGCCTTCCTTTTGAGTGTAGCCTTTTGCGACAAGACGAGCTTTATACTTAATAACATTGCCCCCTGAATCCCTTTTGGTTTTAAAAATCCATTTACAACCAATAGGTTTAATACCTTCGGGCAATGTAACAAGCTCCCAAACGTCATTATCGCTCATAGACTTCATCTCATCATTCATGGTATCAATCCACTTTTGAGAGTTAGAACCCTTAATGACTTGACAGAAGTTGATTGGATCATCTTCCTCAAGTCTAATATCACTTTCTTGTTCTTGGAGAAATACAACATAATCATCCGGAATTGCATTTCTCCTCTCTCTAGTGGATCTCCTTAATGGCACTTCAGTTTCTTGAGGTTGTTGAGTTTGATTTTCATTAGTAATAGCAGGGTCCTGATGGGGGAGATTTTCGAGATTGTCTTGAACTGGAGTTGTATGGAATGAGAACACCCTGACCAAGATCAACAACTTGAGGGAAAGACACATGTTCTTCCTCAAAGACAAAATCTCTAACAACTTTATCCCCCCACCCCCCAAACTCAATATCCTCAAAAAACCTAGCATTACCCGTCTCAAAAATAGTTCTAGAAGTGGGATCATAAAACCTAAAACCCCTGGACCTTTCAGAGTATCCAACAAAATAGCTACTAACCGTCTTAGCATCCAGTTTCCTTTCATTCGGCCTATAAGGCCTTGCCTCAGTTGGACAACCCCAAATGTGTAAATGCCTAATACTGAGTTTATGCCCAGTCCAAAGTTCATATGGGGTTTTGATTGTAGCTTTAGTTGGAACTCTATTAAGAATATAAGCTGCAGTTTTTAATGCTTTTCCCCAGAGTGAGTCTGGCAAAGTAGTACGACAAATCATACTTCTTACCATATCCTTAAGGGTCTGATTTCGTCTCTCAGCTACACCATTCATCGTAGGACTTCCTGGCATAGTATACTGAGGGACGATCCCACACTCATCTAGGAATTTAGCAAATGGCCCTGGACGTTGTTCACCTGAACCATCATATCGACCATAGTATTCACCACCACGGTCAGATCTAACGGATTTAATTCTTTTGCTTAGTTGATTTTCAACTTCAGCCGTAAATGATTTGAACACGTCTATGGATTGGGACTTTTCATGAATAAGATATAGGTACCCATAGCGAGAGTAATCGTCTATGAATGTGATAAAGTATTGTTGACCATTCCTACAAGGAGTAGGGAATGGCCCACAAATATCCGTATGTATCAATTCTAAGACGTCCGAAGCTCTCTTAGCACCTAATCTCGTTTTGTTTGTTTGTTTACCCTTGATACACTCAACACAAATATCCGAATTTGAGGAATCAAGAGAATCAAGAATTCCATCTGACACGAGTTTCTGAATTCTTTGAATGGATATGTGACCCAAACGTTTATGCCAGAGTGATATAGAATTCTCATTAGTTAATTTTCTTTTGGTACCAATTAAACTTGTATGCAAGGTTTCATTATTTGAGGTTATTGTATCAACCAAATATAGGCTATCAAATGTTGATAAAAGACCAGTACCGATAAGATTTGAATTCTGAAAGAGACTAACTTTATTGTCACCAAAAGAACATGAATAACCGGATATGTCCAATTTGGGAACAGAAATTAAATTCCGTCAAAAAGACGGTACAACAAAAGTCTCATCCAAATCTAAATAAAAACCTGTCTTAAACAACAGTCTAAACTTTCCAATAGCCTCAACTGGCACCTTCTTGCCATCACCCACATAGATGTATCTTTCACCATCATTTGGTTTTCGGCAGTTCAGGCAACCTTGCATAGATATACTTATGTGAGTAGTAGCAGCAGAATCTACCCACCAAGTATCCTTAGGTACCGAAATTAAATTAAATTCAGAACAAACAAGAGAAAGAAATGTACCTTTTTTCGCACGCCAAGCGTGGTACTTGGTACAGTCTTTCTTCACATGATTAGTCCCCTTACAGAAAAAGCAACCTAATTCAGTAATTTCAACCTTAGGTTCCTTATGTTGCTTATTCTTGGGCCTTGCAACCGCAACTTCCTTACCTTTCCTCTTCTTCATATCCTTAGAAGAGGATGCCAAATGAGCACTTTCAGTCTTATCTTGCTTTATCCTTTCCTCCTCTTGCGCACAATGTGAAATGAGCTTGTTAAGAGTCCATTTCTCCTTCAGGCAGTTGTAACTGACCTTAAACTGATTAAAGTGTGCATGAAGAGATATCAAAACTAAGTACACAAGCAGTTCCTCAGGTAATACTAGCTTGAGTGACTTAAGTTTCGAAGCAAGATGAGACATTTCCATAATGTACTCCCTAATGTTTCCTTTGCCCTTATACCTCATGGAAACAAGTTTACTCAATAGTGTACTTGTTTCCGCCTTTTCGTTTTGTTCAAAACGCTTTTCAAGGTTTTCAAGGAAAACTTTTGGCATTAGCTTCATCATTCATAGTGCCCCTGAATGATTCTGGAATTGCACGTTTCATGATCATTAGACTCATGCGATTCGAGCGTTCCCACTTCTCCATCTCCCTCCTTTCATCAGGAGAGGATGTATCCTCAAGAGAAGCAGGTTGCTCATTCCGAAGTGCAAGGTCAAGATCCATGCAACCGAGAATTATCATAATGTTCTCTTTCCATTCCTTAAAGTTTGTGCCGTTAAGCACAGGGATGCTGTTTATATTAGCAGATATCGAAGCAGCTGAAGAATTCACTGAAAATAGAACAAAGGATTACTTAATACATGCTTACAATAACTTGAACTTTAATATTAGTTTTCAGATTCAAAATAGGCAAATCCCATTACAAGATACCTAGCACAACATTGATTTTAGTCTTTGTGCAGAAAATCAACTTGTAAGTGGTACTCTTGGTGTGGTGATCAAATATTGACAATAAACTCCTGTCAAATATCAAGCCTTCCTTTGGGCCGACTTAATATCACATGGAAAACCAAATAATTGTCACATATTTATCACCACTAGCATGTTCGAATTCCTGCCAAATAACAACCTTCCTTTGGGCCGGTGTTAAACGCATGGAAGACTAACATCCACTGTCATCTTATATTTCAAGATCAATCAATCTACACAATAGAGGTTACTTTGGCAACATAATGCTTCAATTGACTAATTTAAAATATTAGATGCTAAAAACTTTAGTTCCTTATGCCATATTATGAATCTTAACTTAATATGTTACATGTTTTGACATGCATCATCTGAATATTAATTGTTTTAGACTTAATTGGACAATTCCAAAATCTGAAGTATGATGGACTTAAACAATTAATATTAAAAAACTGAATATTAATGTATAATACATTAATAATTATAAAAACTTAATATTAATTGACATATTTTAAATATTCAATTAAAATCTGAAACTTAATAGACTTAAAACGTTTCATTAATTATGAAAAACGTTTCTTACATTATGTCCTCATTAAACAGCCAAAACAAAACGTTTTCAGCAGTTAATTGCCTGATAATCGATTATCAAGTCCTAGATAATCGATTATCAGGGCTTGCTGGTCCAGGATAATCGATTATCAGGTCCTTGATAATCGATTATTCTGGCTTACTGTAATTTCCAAATTTTGCTAAAAACTTGAATAATCGATTATTCTCAATGAATAGTCGATTATTCTAGTGTTCTGTCCCAAAAATTGAAATAATCGATTATCAAAAAATTGATAATCGATTATTCCCGGCTTCTGTTTTTGCAAAATTTTGATTAACAATTCAAGATAATCGATTATCACAAGGCAATAATCGATTATTTTGGTATTCTGTCCAACGACTTAAAATGGTTTTCAACAAAAAATTTAAACAAGAAATCATGTTGATCTTTAACCAAAATTTTGCAAAATTTAATATTTCATTTCATATAGAGATGACAAAATATTGAAACACTAAAGTTTATCAACAAACATAACATTCATAAAATCATGCTATTTCATGGTACTAGAATTTTATAATCAAAATTCTAACTTAACTTGAACATGAACTTCATATAACATGAATTTTATGAACTTCCAAATTATCCAAATATGAAGGAGGCTCTGATACCAATTGTTAGAATAATGATTCCGACTAAAACACAATAGCCTTCATATCGAATAATTTGGAACAACAACAACATGAGCGGAAGCGTACCTGAATCCATATGTGGAAATCCGTAGTCCTTCTTAGAAGATTGTTTGAAAGCCCTTAATCCTTCTTCAAGATTGTCGTGAATTTTTCCCAAGAGTTTCACAAGAATATCTTCCAAGCAAGAAATATTGGAGAATGGTTTTCCACAAAGATGTGCAAGACAACAATGGTGGCTCTCTAGTTTCAATGGGAGGAAGAAGAGAGTGTCTTGCAATAATGTGGGAACCATAACCCCCTCACTTATAACATATGAGTTATGAAACTCAAGAGTCATAAGCATGTAACCATAGTTACATATATGTAACCTTAGTTAGCCCATCATTAACTAAGGTTACCCTTTTGGGTATCTACACATTGGTCCTACACTTTATATGACAATACATTGGCCCCCTTAACATAATGTCCATAAGACCACAAAATTAGGCCAAACCAAAAGATAGCACATAACATATAATTTATCCATATATTGTTCATATGTATGTAGATATAAGTCCATATATCTTACATGGTATTCATTATTCCAAGACGTAAATGCATACCTTTCTTAGAGACCTCTTAGGGGTGTGGTGAAACTGATAACCTTAGCCTTCTCTTGTTTAGATGGATAATTAAAATAGGGACTTGCTGAATCGAAGGTTATATGATGTTAACTAAAATGATAGGCATGGGGTAAAATATGGTTCCTTTACAACTGGAACAAACATGTTATTTTAGGGCTCGTCTGGTACAATGGTGGGATATCCCATTTAAAATATCTTATTAAGCATCATTTTGGCAGTTACGGAATGGGGACACCAGAATATCAAATAAGACAACACCACAGTATATTGCTAGAAACACCGGTGATGTTGCTTATGAAGCATCGTTTTAGCAGTTATTGGAATGGAATCTCAACTTTTTATATTTTTTTTCTATCTATGCTTGTTCTGTTCATGTTTTAGTATTTTAGCAGTTATTCTCTGAAACTGGTCTTCATATACAACTTGTCTTGCCCTCACCATTGTTATTTTAGCAGTTATTTACTAGCAAGCTTAATTTGCTTTTTTGTTTAAAAGCTAATGTAACAATAAAACTGAATGTATTTCAGAAATGTGCAGAGATGCACAATAATTGTGCATTTCAGATGAACCTCTTAAATTAATGTTCTTAATTGCAAGCTTGAGATCAATGTGTAAGACAAAATGAGAGAAGATGGTGTTGATTTTTCATCAGAAAATCGGGTTAGATTGCATCTCCAGTTTGCTCTAGTTACACGGACTTTATTTGTTTTATGAAAGATCTATTTTGAAATAGGTCAAATGGGTCTTATAATAAAAAAAGGGTTAATGGGTCTTATGTTTAAAAATAGCAATTAGGATGACATGGAATGCAATTAATTTTCCGGTGAGAGAAAAGGAATTTCTGGTCTATTTTATTTTGTAGGAGATATAGGCATAGTTTGATAACCTTTTTTGTCCCAAAAAAAAAATCAAATGTTACTTCACTAAGTCAATTCTAAAACTTGAATGACCATTCCATGTAGACATGTAAATTCCTTAATACACAGGTAGACAGACAAAGATTGAGCCATTGAGGACCTCATGACCATATTGAAAGTTACCTTTGCCCGTTTCTTGGGCTGTTGCAATTTTTGAAAAAAATCATAAGTCCAAATCAATCAACTAAACCTTGATTTTCTTTTTTTCCATGTTAAAGTTAAGTAAACTTCAGTTTATTTATTTTTCAGCTTGTTGTATTGGCTAATATCGATTCCAACCAATGACACAACGGATGAGCTTGATAGCTAAATGTATCAATAGTGAGCTTCTTTTCTTTCTTTTTCCCTCTTTTCCTGTCTTAGAGCTTGCTTCTCTTTGTACGTAATGATAATGCAATGACTTTGTAATTCCCAATGTCGATCAACACGCCTCTATTAGTTGAAATAGGCTATATGAATTCTCTCTGTGCATAATATTTAGAGAATTTATCATAGTTAGATTGTACTTATTGAAGAGGTGTTGAAGTGGAGAAGGTCATTTTGATATATGTGAAAATGCAACTAATGACAAGAGGGGCTTGCTCTGATGGTAAGCAACCCCCACTTCCAACCGAGAGGTTGTGAGTTCGAGTCTCCCCAAGAGCAAAGGTGGGAAGTTCTTGGAGGGAAGGTGGGAAGTTCTTGGAGGGAAGGATGCCGGTGGTGGAGCCGTGGAGGAAGGTGAAGGAGAAATAGTGATTGAATCATCAAAAAATGAAACTGGTAGTACATTAGAAATGTCTAAGTGATCACCTAGACGTGTGAAGTATCACTGGGTTTCAAAGAAAGTAACATCAACAGACATAAAGCAACACTGGAGGTCGGGTGAACAACATCGATATCCCTTTTGCATTCTCGAGTAACCTAGAAATACACACTTAAGAGTACGTGGGGCTAACATATCTTTTCGAACAAAACACGTGCTCCCGGAAACACGATAGAAGGGAGAACAAAGGTGAGTGAGGAAACAAGACATAGAATGGAACTTGGTCCTGGATAGCTAAGGATGACATACGATTAAAATTGCATCCCCAAAAATGCAACTTGTACAAGCTGTTTTCTTCCTTTCCGCTACCCTATTTTGCTGAGATGTGTATGGATAAGATATTTGATGAATGATCCTATGAGAGGTCATAAACAGCTGAAATAGAGAAGACAAATAGAAACCCCAAATTGATTTTAGATTTTAGCGAGGAATGTCTGGAAAATAGAGAACAATTCAGATCGATTTTTTATCAAGAATATCCAGTGCACCTAGAATAATCAGTAATGAAACTTATAAAGTACCGGAATCTCAAGGTAGAACTGACTTGACTAGGACCTTAAATATCTGAATGGACTAGAGTGAAAGGTGACTCTGCCCCATTATTAGCAGGACGCCGAGGGAAATGAGAACGAGTATGGTTACCGAGCTGACGTTACTCACGCTCTAGAGTGGACAAGTGAGACAAACCAGGGACCAATTTTTAAAGTTTTATAAGTTGGGATGTCTCAACCGTTTATATAATTAATTTGGTGAATCAGTAACAGAACTAGCAGTAAAAGGAGGGGAAGATGTGGGTTCATGTGATTTAGCAAGGATAAGGTAATAAAGTCCATTTGATTTTGGCTCAGTACCAATGATCAGTCCCATACTGTATTCCGGTATAAAAACAAGGTCATCAAGAAATAAAACAAAGCATTTAATAGATTTGGTTAAGCGACTAACAACTATGAGGACTATCGGGAATATAAAGAACTGAATTTAAAGGTAAGGAAGGAAGTGAACTTGCTTTACTTATTCCAATTGTCATGGTTTGAGATTCATTGGCCATTGTTGTTTCCGAAAGAGATTGAACAACATACTCCTATTCCAATATGGGACTAGATATACTTATATACATAACTAACTAACAAGATGCATGGATCAAAGTTTTTGTTTGAATTTCCTTCTAGAAAATCGGCTTCTTTGTATTTCATTATGTTTTTACATCTTATTAGAATGATTACTTGTACAATGAGTCCTATGACTAACAAGGAAAGAAAATAAATACTCCTTCTGAAAATGGCTACAAATTCCTATTGTTCTGTAAATGGTTTACCTTTACCATCTGTTCACCTTTTGGTCCAAAATTGCATACAACATTATCTTTTTGGTCAAAAACTACCCCGCGACTAACGAAATTCTGTGTGATCCTTTTTTAATGTGCTGCAAGCATTTCACTGGGATTCGTGGCACCCCGGTCCGGATCCTTTTCTACCCGCCTCAGATTTACACCTGCCCCAGTTTTTGGACTGCCCAACTGTAAAGACAAATCCTATATTCCCATCCATAGCACTCATTTCAGTCCGCAAACACTTGGAGTAAGCAGCGAAATGAAATTTTTCGATGCCATCATTGGGATGAACGCTTCGATATGGTTGAAACTGCCCTAACTTGAAACTGCCATCGTATTGAAATATTGAATATGGTTAATATTATTATTGCTACTACCGGAAGAAGATTTCTTCTTTCCACCTTTGATCTCTATTACAACATCAATATTCTCTATAACAAAATTCACCAAAGTTAGATTCTGTATACAACAAATTCAAATTTTTATAGCAGATACCTATACAATGAACAAACAAACAAGAACAAGTGTGTCTACAATGAATTGACAGATAAAATTTGAAACTGAAAAGGGAAAATAATCCAAGAACTCAAATCAAATAAGATTTCTATATGGAATAGGCAAAAATTGAATAAAAAAGAAATATTATGTTGATATTAGTACGGTGAAATTCTTGAATTTAACTCAAATATCATTACAAAAAGGACATGCAAATACTGAATGAACAAAAATGAAGAGAAATTCTTTTCCTCTTCAAAATTTTCCTTTCAGTTTGGGAAAAATGGAACTGCCCTAATTTGTTGAAGAAGAGGACTGAAATGAGGGGCTACGGATGAGAATATAGGGTGTTCCAACAAGATTGGGGTTAGGGGAGGGGGAGGCGGAGTTGTAGAAATGGATCCGAACTGGGTGCCACATGTTCCAATGAAAAGCTGTCAGCACGTAAAACAAAGGACCGCACAGAATTCTGTTAGTCATGTGGGTAGTTTTAGATCAAAAGATAACTTTGTATGCAATTTTGGACAAAAAGGTGGAAGGAGAGTAAAAGGTAAATCATTTACGAAACAGGCGTATTTTTAACTCTTTTCCGTTACTATTTCTGTTTCTGTCTTTATTTCAAAAAGAATGCCACTTTCTATAATTAGTAACTTTTCCATTCCAACTTCTTACGTGGCATAATTAGGACCACAAGATTCAAAGGCTATTTTGGTACATTATACACATATTTAGTTTAAGATTATAAGTTTCAAAAATCTCTTTTATTTTCTTAAACTTCGTGCCAAATCAAATTAAGACACATAAATTGAAACAGATGGTGCACAATAAAAGAAGATATCTATTCTTCAACAATTAAGCTGGGAGATCTTCTGAAATCAATCAACATGGGGTTCATAAAAACATCATGAAATTGAGCAAGCAATATGGCGTTGTTTTCCAAGGCTGTGAATGGATGCTTTGTCGTCCTTGAAGATATACAAGAGGAGGGAAAAAGATCATAAAGCATGCATGACCAGGTTTCAGGTACCAGTTCAGACTGCTAAATGGAAGGGTGAGAAGGAATTGAAGAATTTGTTGGACTTTAGTGTCAAGTTTTGAGTTTGTGAGTTCGAGTCTCTCCAAGAGCAAGGTGTGAAGTTCTTGGAGGGAAGGATGCCGGGGGTCTATTTAGAAACAGCCTCCTTATCCCAGGGTAGGTGTAAGGTCTGCGTACACACTACCCTTCTCAGACCCCACTAAGTGGGATTATACTGAATTGTTGTTGTTGTTGTTGTTTAGTGTCAAGTTTTGGGACAACGGAGCAAGAAGCACGGGAGGATTTCATATGGTGGAAGTCACATGAGGCTAACTAACCTAACAAACTATTACGACTGAATTGAAATTGATTCTTTTAGAATTGAAAAGTGCACTTATTAGGATTGTATCATTTACATGGAGTGTAAGGGGTTTGAATGATCGGGGAAAAAAAGAACGTTTCGAACTCTGTAATTCACAGTTGGAAAGCAGATATCTATTGCCTCCAGGACACTACCAAGTGGCTGCTGGTATTATGTTCTTTTGTATGTTTGGTATCAAATGGGTTACCCCCTACTCAGTGAAGGATGCTTATGAAAGCTGGAGACTACGGACAGGTGATAAACCCATCAAGAAAATCTGGGCAATAGTTCCTGCTTGCATATTTTGGTGCGTTTGGTCTGAGAGAAACAAGAGATGTTTTGATGGATGTTCAACTCCTTTAGCCTCATTAGAAGCTAGGTGTATAGAAAATTGTTTAATTGGTCTAGGTTGCGTCCTGTTAACAGTGTTGATCAATATTTGGAGTTCACTAGCTCTTTAGAGATCTGGCTTAATCTTATGTATAGAAGCCAGCTAGATTTTTTGCATGCTTAAATGCTATATCTTGTAGTCATTGCATCTTCTTGTAGTCTTCTAAATATGGTATCCAGCACTGCCTTTGTGCTGTAGTTTATAACGTTTGTTACCTTTCTTCAAAAACACATAATTCTCTTTTCTTAACCACAGAATTCTTTTTTCTAAATGACTGTAGTGTCGAGGCTAACTTGCTCACGTCGACTATTCCCCGGGTACCTTGAGAAGAAATCAACTAGTATTTTTTTTTTTGCCTCCGTTGCTCCGGTTATTGGATTCAGAGTTGCTTTCAATACATAATTCTTGCATTGCCTTCTCTTTTTTTTTTTCTCCTTTTCTTTAATCTATTAGTTCATGACTTTTCGTTGATGACTCTTTGCTCTTAGTGTAGGAAAAGTAAGAACAAGAGGAACATTATCTTTGTTGCAAAGAAGCCCGTGACTTTCATTGTTGTTGACATGCCTTTGTTGTTGACGTGTTTTGTGGGTCGTGAGATTGCTTTCTTTCTCCCAATTTGTGTAAGTTTTAGTTTTCCATCGGATTTATTTGTAGTTTTATTTTTGTTAGCTATTACAAGATTAAGGAGTGATCTACTTGTCTACTCCAACTTGTTTGAGATTGAGGTGTAATTGTTGTACTAGGCTAATATTGCAGTTTATCACGACCCAAAATTCTATCAAGTCGTGATGATGCCTAACCCAACCTGCTAGGTAAGCCAGCTAATACATGCTACTACTCAATTGGGATATCATCAATAAAATAAATAAGAACATGGAATTAACTCAACAAATCCAAAGAACCGATAGTACAAGACATGAGCGACTTATGTATTATAAATTCAACGTTATTTTGAATTATAACGTTGGCAAGAAGAAATACATATAGTCCTAAGCTAACACGGACAAGATGATAGTAGTTGGTTGGAACGTTGATTGTAGTCTTCAATGCCCGACCTCGAACTTCGCAGTTGCTTAGCTCCAAATAGCTGCATGCAAGGTGTAAAAGTGTAGTATGAATAAAAGTGATCACATATACTAAATAAGTATATTGACTAATCTCGAAGTAATGACGATATTTCAAGTCAAAAGATACTCGCTTAATATACATGTGCAGTTTATAAGCATAGAAAATAGCAGGAAAGCAATAACCAAACGACAAGTCGAAGAAAACAACGGTATCTACAATAATCAATGGAAGGAGTTAACAATATAATAATCTTAATAACTAGGTCAAAAGCATATACAAATTCACCAATTTTGTATACATGAGAAGATATACACCAGTAACACTAACTCAGCTACTTCTATATGAATGTGGAGAGTTAATATGAGTAAGGCCAAGTTCCGTCAATTACAAATTTTCGTGATATGAATGCCCTTACATGAGCCGGGTCATTGTATGAAGGAGACTCTTTATTTACATCATCCTACGTACACCTTCCAAGTGATTAACAGTTCATAAAAAGTACTATGCGTACGTAAGAAATATCTGGAAAACATACTAGAAAATGTGCATGTAGGATGCATAAAGGAATGTATAACTATACGAATCATATATTAACGGCTCAATTCCAACAAATCACAACAATGTTGCGGCAGCAACCCGATCTGGTCATAATTGTCAAAGGCGTGTAAGCCGATCCTATGGATATACTATGTGGCATGCTCCTCGATCCATATAATACTCTACGAGCACATATCCGATCCCATTATATCAATTAGCATGAAAACAGTAACAACCAAAACGATAATCCAACAAGGTAACCATAACAAACAAGGCGAAAGGCGTATATTTAACAACAACAAACAAGATAGAAGGCAAGTGTATAACAACAACAATCAAGGCAGAAGACAAACATGTAACAATAATAGACCAAGTAGGAAACATAGATATAACAGTAACAAATCAATAGGAAACATAGATGTAGCGGTAAAAAAACCAAGTAGGGAACATAGATGTGACAGAAACAAACAATATATGAAACATGGATGTAATAGTAGGAAGCATAGATGTAATTGTAACAAACAAGATTGGAAGACATAGATGAAATAGTAACAAATAATATAGGAGCACTACTATAAATCAAGTGATTTCCGTCCAAAGATTTTCGGGCGAAATTGGTCGGAAATATTTCCGACCAAAATCGATCGGAAATAAAAGAAATCAGTCGCAAAAGTCAACATAAAATTTCTGCCAGTAGAAAAACTAACATTTTTGACCGATTTCAGTCAGAAATTGGTCAAATATTTAGTCAAACAAAAACTTTTCCAATTTTCCGACCGATTTCGGTCCGAAATTGGTCAAATATTTAGTCAAACCAAAACTTTTTCAATGTTCCGACCGATTTTGTTCGGAAATTGGTCAAATATTTGGTCTGCCAATTATAAAATGTACAAAAATTATTATTTATTAAAACTTTTCAAAATTTCCTACCAATTTCGGTCGAAAATTGGTCATAATGTACATAATTAATTATTTATTAATATTTATCCAAGTTTCCGACTAATATCGGTCGGAAAGTAGTCAAGTATTTCGGCGACCTTGTACCAAAAAATTATCTTTTAAAATTTTTCTAAATTGCCGACCGATTTTAGTCAGAAATTTGAATTTTTTGTTCCGCACACAACACGAAAGAGCCGAAATAATCATAACTCAATATTTTCTACCGAATTCGGTCGGAAAAAAACTTTTATACAAATTAAAATATAGATTTAATAATACTTGTGTGTGTAAATAATAAAGAGATTTTTAAGTAAAAAAATTTAATAATTATATTAGACCAAAAATTTTTTTTTGACCAATGTCGGTCGGATATTAGTCAAATATTTGGTCAATCTACATATTATGTACGAACATAATTATTTATTAATAATTTATCAAAATTTCGACCGGAATTGGTCAGAAAGTGGTCAAATATATTGTCGAACTTCTACTTAATGTACAAAAACCATTATTTACTAAAATATTTCTAAATTTCCGACTGAACTTGCTCGGAATATTTGAACTTTTTTTGTTTCTTTCATAAGACAAATTTTTTGTATATTTAATTAATCAACCGATACTTAATACTTTTATACGAATTAAAATATAAGTTTAATAATATTGTGCGATAATAAAGAGGTTTTAAATAAATAATATTTAATATTGTATATATATATAAAAGCTATATTCGATATACTATACTATACTATACTATAATTATATTATATATACGTCTCTCTCTCTCTCTCTCTCTCTCTCTCTCTCTATATATATATATATATATATATATATAATATTTTATCGAATATACCTTATATACTATACACTTAGATACATACTATATTATATTATATAGCAGTGATTGTTTATCTTATAAGTCGATAATTACACTGATAATATCACTAAGTATAAGTGTAAGTATCCTTGAGAAATGTTAATTATTGATTTGTTTATGAATTGATAATAACCTAAGTAGAACTCCATCAGTAGTATCCTTAATTAAGTAATGTTAGACTCGATTATACTATAAATTGATAATTACATTATGTAGAAATGTATTAGTGACATTTAGCTTATAAATTGATAATTACACTACCATAGTCGTCGAAATAAATGTACAAAAACAATTATTTACTATAATATTTCTAAATCCGACTGAATTTAGCCGGAACGTTTGAATACAAAATTTTTGTATATTTAATTAACCAATCGAGAATTAATGCTTTTATACGAATTAAAATATATATTTTATAATATTGTATGACAACAAAGAGGTTTTAAAAAAAAAAAATATATATATATATATATATATAATATAATATAATATAATATATAATATTTTATCGAATATACCTTATATACTATACACTTAGATATATACTACATTATATTATGTAGCAGTGAATGTTTATCTTATAAGTTGACAATTACATTGATAATTACACTACCCTAGTCGTCGGAATTAATGTACAAAAATAATTATTTACTTAAATATTTCTAAATTTTCGACTGAATTCAGTCGGAACGTTGGAAAACAAAATTTTTGTATATTTAATTAACCAATCGAGAATGAATGCTTTTATATGAATTAAAATATAAATTTTATAATATTTTGTGATAATAAAGAGGTTTTCAATAATATACATACATATATATATATATATATATATATATATATATATATATATATATATATATATATATATATATACACACACACACACACACACACACATACATACATATATGCATAAACATCTTAATATATCTAATGTTTTATCGAATATACCTTATTTTCTATACACTTAGATACATATTACATTATATTATGTAGCAGTGATTTTTATCTTATAAGTTGATAATTATATTGATAATTACACTACCATAGTCGTCGGAATTAATGTACAAAAATAATTATTTACTAAAATATTTCTAAATACTGAATTCGGTCGGAACGTTTGAATACAAACTTTTGTATATTTAATTAACCAATCGAGAATTAATGCTTTTATACGAATTAAAATATAAATTTTATAATATTGCATTTTGGACGTCTTTCTCAAAACCTCTCGGCGCACGTTAGCATAACGTACGCCGAGCTTTGTGGCAATGGCGAAAGGCGGAGCACGAGGAAGGGGACGCCCAAGGAAAATCCCAATCGATACCTTTGACAAACTGAATCTATTGAATATGGAGAAGAACAACGCAAAGGAGGTGCAAATTTTACCCCAAACCCAAACCCTAGACACCATGGACGCCGGCGAGCAAGCTTCTGAAACAGTGATAACGCAACCAGTTTCTCTAGTAGAAACTATTCTGGAAGCACAGGAGACAACAGAGGTTGAAGGGATGTCAACCACTCCAAGTTTAGAGCAACTCATATCACAGAAACCACCATGCAACCAACAATACCACCAGAGGATCATACAGGAACTATCAAAGGCACAGTAGAAGAACCTAAGAAGAGCTGGTCAACCCTCTTTCAGAAGAATCGCTTTGCGACACACGTATGGCTCTTGATTACATTCCCCCAATTATAGTCGATGGAAAGCTTATGGTACAACTGGAAAAAGCTGAAGTGGAGGAGGAGGAAGCTAAATGGAAGTGTACCTTAGTGGTATACATCCTAGGCGATGGCCATGGCTTCAATGCAATGAGAAGATTCATAAGTCAACTGGTCCCAAGTCCCCGAACCAGATTTGTTCTACCATGATGAAGGGTACCACATTTTGAAATTCATGATTGTGACTTATGCCAAAGAGATAATGTGTGCTAGTCCATACTCATTGCCAATAGGCCCGTGATACTCAAACAATGGACACCTGACTTCGACTTCTCTGAAGAATTTCCAACTGAGGTTCCCCTGTGGGTAAAGCTTCCAAGATTACCAATGTTGTGCTGGGGGATGAGGCCCTTAGCAGAATTGCTAGTGGGTTGGGAAAGCCAATTTTTGCAGATGAATGTACCACAAAACATACAAGGATATCCTATGCCAGAATGCTCATAGAGGTGACTGTCACCAAAGAACTGCCTGCGGAGATATGGGTTATGGACCCAACTGGGAAGAAGTTCCTTCAGGATGTGGAGTATGAATGGAAGCCTTCCTATTGTGAGAAATGCCAAAAAATAGGACACAATTGTGCAGTCCAACAAAAGCAAATCCCAAAACAGCCAACACAAGTGTGGAAGCCAAAGGTTGTGCAGGAATGGAGAACCAAAGGCCCTGCTAGGCCAGTACAGCAACAACCTTTAACACAGCATACTGAACCTACTGATTATGAAGGCAGGACAGTCCAGAATCACAGGGTTGATAAGGGCAGTGACAAAGGGAAACAAGTCCAGAGCCCAGCACTCAACATCTCCAACTTCCCACCCTTATCCCCCATCATTGTGAGTAACAGATTTGCAGCAGTATCTGGGAGTAAAGATGATCCTCCAGTGGAGGTAGAGGGATCAACATCAACATCTTATCAATGAAGTGGTTAGTATGGAATATTAGGGGTGTAAATAAAAGGTATAAGCAAAAAGAGGTTAGGGAATATATTAGAAAAAACAATATTAACCTAGTTGGATTAGTAGAAACTAAGGTCAAACAAGTACATGCTAGCAGAATTGCTAATCTGTTAGCTCAAGGCTGGGGTGTCCTAACAAACTATGTCTCTGGTGAAAAGGGCAGAGTATGGATCCTATGGAATCCAAAAATTTTCATAGTCACTAGCGTTCTGGAGGAAAGCCAGCTGATCCACAGCAAGGTTTCCAGCATAACAGGGGAACTCATAGGTTTCCTCGTTGTGGTGTATGGGTTCAATGGACTGGAACAGAGAAGATCCTTATGGACCAGCTTACAAGCACTGGCAGCAGGAATAAAGGATCCTTGGGTTGTTGCTGGGGACTTCAATGCAGTTTTATGTGACAAAGACAGACAATTTTCCAAACCAATCAGACTCCCTGAAACTCTAGATTTCAACAACTGTCTGCAACAAGCTGGACTGACTGAATTGCCTTGGAGGGGGGAATACTATACATGGACAAACAAACAAACTGGTATGGACAGAGTATGCAACGGGCTAGATAGAGTCTTTGGTAATATGACTGGATGATCAAATGGAACTAGGTGGTTACTGACTACGATTTACCCCTTATCTAAGACCATAACCCCATGGTGTTGACACTGTCTTCAACTTCCTGGCATGGAAAGAAGAACTTCAAATTCTTTATGTCTGGGCTGATCATGAGAACTTCCAACAGATTGTATCAAGAGTGTGGCAAGATGGAAAGGCAAATACAATGAAAGCAATATAGGGTAAACTCAAAGCACTGAAGAACCCTTTGAAGACCCTGAATAGTAAGGAATTCAAGACAATTACACAGAATATTCAGAGTGTCGACAGGAGCTGGAAAAAGTGCAAGACCAAATGCACCAAGTCTACACTGACCACCTACAACAGAAGGAGAAGGAACTGGTCCTGAACTTGAAAAAATAGTCACTTATTGAGGAGAGTGTTCTGCAATAGAAGGCAATAGCTAAGTAGATACAACTGGGGGACTCCAATACCAAGTACTTCACTGCAGTAATGAAAGAAAGAAACCAGCACAACCAGATTACTGAGCTTACTAATGCAGTGGGCACCAAACTCACTACAGCTGAAGAGATCAAAGAGGAAGTCATAGGTTTCTACAACACTGATGGTCACATCTGCAGGAATTCTGCCTGCTATAAACCAAATGTATATGTTGAATGGGCCAAATCTGACACAGCAACAGAGACAGGAACTATGTGCAACAGTTACTGATAAAGAAATAGCAGAGAGTATTAAGGCTATTGGTGATGACAAAGCTCCTGGGATTGATGGTTACAATGCTGTCTTTTTCAAAAAGAGCTGGGGTATCATTGATAATCAAGTCACCACTGCCATTAAGCAATTTTTCACATCAACTAGGATGTGCAAACCAATAAATTGTGCAACTATCACCCTCATACCTAAACTGTCCAAAACAACTACAATCAAAGAGTTCAGACCTATTGCCTGCTGTTCTGTCCTATACAAAATCATCTCAAAAATACTGGCTAATAGGTTGCAGAAGGTAATGGCAAGTATTATCAGTGAAGCTCAGGCAGGATTCATCCCAGGAAGAAAGATTCAGGACAACATCATCCTAGCACATGAGCTTGTCAAAAGCTATACTAGGCAGCATGTATCCCCTAGATGCATGATTAAAATAGACCTCCAGAAAGCATATGACTCAGTTGAATGGGTATTCCTGCAGCAGGTTATGGAGAAGATTGGCTTCCCCAGCATCTTCACAAAATGGATCATGGAATGCATCTCAACAGTCAGTTTCTCTGTGTTAGTTAATGGTGAACCTACCAGGCCTTTTACTGCTGCCAGAGGACTGAGACAAGGGGACCCCATCTCCCCCTTCCTATTTTCCTTGGTCATGGAGTACCAAAGTAGATCATGCACCTCACTAAAGGATGACCCAGCCTACAAATTCCACCCTAGATGCAAGAAACTGGACATTACACATATGTGCTTTGCTGATGACCTACTTCTATTTGCCAAATGAGACCTTAACTCTGTCAAGGCCCTGTCCAATTGTTTCACACAGTTCTTAGCAGCTTCAGGACTTCAAGCCAATCTGAGAAAGAGCTCAGTCTATTTTGAAGGAGTACCAGTGCCTATACAGCAACAGATCCTTCATCACCTGGGCTATGAACAAGGCCAATTGCCTTTCAAGTACCTTGGAGTTCCACTGTCCACCAAGAAAATCACACTGCTGCAATGGCAACCATTAGTGGACAGAATCACAGCCAAAATCACATCTAGGACTGCTAGGACACTGTCTTATTCTGGGAGGATACAACTTGTACAATCTGTTATCTTTGGGGTCCAAGCTTACTGAGCACAACTGTTTATATTGCCTGTGAAAGTACTCAAAATGATTGAAGGCATCTGTAGGAGTTTCATTTGGTCCGGGATGAACACTGTAACTAAGAAATCATACATATCTTGGGACAAAATGTGTACCCCAAAATCAGTTGGGGGGATGAACCTCACTAACCTAAAGCTCTGGAACAAAGGTGCCATTGCAAAGACCTGCTGGGACCTAGCCCACAAAAAGGACAAGCTGTTGATTAGGTGGATCACTGTATATTACATCAAAGACAGACCAATAGAATCCATTCCAATTCCTTCCCAAGCTAGTTGGATGGTGAGAAAGATCATTCAAGCCAGAGATATTCTACAAAGGATTCAGAACTGGAAGGAACAGAAGTGCTCGACAAGACAGTTGTACCACTCACAGATGCAAACAGTACCGAGAGTTCCATGGAAGAATTTAATCGTACAGAATCAAGCTAGGCCAAAAGCAACATTCAACCTATGGCTATTCCTCTAGGATAGACTCCCAACAAAGGACAGACTACACATCTTGGGAATGAATATTGATCAACAATGCACCTTGTGCCAAAACCACTCGGAAACAAGAGATCACTTGTTAATGAACTGCCCTGTCACTGTGGATTTATGGAAAGAACAATGAACTGGCTGCAGGAAACCTACACACCCAGTTCTGATTGGAACCAGTAAATGCAATGATTGATTAGCAAAGCCAAAGTTCGAACAGCTCGAGCTGTCATTTTCAAATTGGTTACAGCTGAATTTGCATATGCTATCTGGCTGGAAAGGAATGCAAGAGTCTTCAACAAAATATTCCGATGTAATACTGCCCTACTAAGAGACATAGTGTATAATTGTAATGTTAGAGGTACCCCAAATATTAGACAAATATTACAACACCTTCACATATAGTAGTGCTAGATAGTTAGGAAAGTAGAAATAGTTTATATGTTAACCCCTAGACAGTCAGCTGGGTTGAAGCTCGACTGTGGTTTTGTAAAGCTACTTCATTGGTGATTAATGAAAATCCTTAATTACCAAAAAAAGAGGTTTTAAATAAATAATATATAATATTATATATATATATATATATATATATATATATATATATATATATATATAAAAGCTATATTCGATATACTGTATTATACTATATATACGTCTCTCTCTCTCTCTCTCTCTCTCTCTCTCTCTATATATATATATATATATATATATATATATATATATATATATATATATATATTTTTTATCGGATATACCTTATATACTATACACTTAGATATATACTACATTATATTATGTAGCAGTGATTGTTTATCTTATAAGTTGATTATTACATTGATAATTACACTACCATAGTCTTCGGAATTAATGTACAAAAATAATTATTTACTAAAATATTTCTAAATTTTCAACTGAATTCTGTCGGAACGTTTGAATATTAAATTTTTGTATATTTAATTAACCGTTCGAGAATTAATACTTTTATACGAATTAAAATATAAATTTTATAATATTGTGTGATAATAAAGAGGTTTAAATAAATAATATTTAATATTATATATACATATATATATATATATATATATATGTATGTGTATATATATATATATATGTATGTATATATATATATATATGTATATATATATATATATATATATATATATATATATATATATATATATATATATATATATATATATATATATATAAGCTATATTCAATATACTGTACTATACTATACTATATATACGTCTATCTCTCTCTCTCTCTCTCTCTATATATATATATATATATATATATATACACACATCTTAATATATCTAATATTTTATCGAATATACCTTATATACTATACACTTTGATATATACTACATTATATTATGTAGCAGTGATTGTTTATCTTATAAGTTGATAATTAAATTGATAATTACACTACCATAGTCGCCGGAATTAATGTACAAAAATAATTATTTACTAAAATATTTCTAAATTTTTGACTGAATTCGGTCGGAATGTTTGAATAGAATTTTTTTGTATATTCAATTACCAATCGAGAATTAATGCTTTTATACGAATTAAAATATAAATTTTATAATATTGTGTGATAATAAAGACGTTTTAAATAAATATTATTTAATATTTTTTATATATATATAAGCTATATTCGATATACTATATTATACTATTCTACTATATATACGTCTCTCTCTCTCTCTTTCTCTCTCTCTCTCTCTCTCTCTCTCTCTCTCTCTCTATATATATATATATATATATATATATATATATATATATATATATACACACACTATACACTTAATATATACTATAACTCCAAACCGGGTCGACCCAAAAATCCAATACCAAACCCTTTCCCCACCTAAAATCCCTGGACATAGAGAAAAAGAGCTGGACACAGCCATCGACACACGAACTCCGAAACACGCACAGACACAGTTCCGGTTGCGAAAAACGGAGATGTCTCAAGGTTTTCGAGTCGATTCGCCTGATTACTGTTGGAGGTTGAAGTCTCAGTTCTTGGCGTTTTAACACTTGCTCGATTTCTGTATCGTGAATTACTCAATATTTTATCAATCGTAAGTTCGATTTTTAATTTTCATCGTTGCTATAGTTCTATTAATTGAAAAGCAATTTTCGGTTTCTTAAACTTCATTTTTTTGCTGGGTTCTGTTGATTTGAATCTATTGTTGAACTCGCTTGTAAGACCTGTTCGGGATTAGGTATTGAAGTGTCGAGGTCGTTGAGTGAGCCCTATTATTATAGCCTGATTCAATTGTGATTCTTCTATACCGAGTTACAGGTACGTGCCATAGTGATTAACCAATAATTTTTGCCATTGTTTTATGGAAAGTGGTAGCAACATTAACCAGAGGGAGTTATCAATCCTCTCCAACCACAAAATTAAATAGAATGGTAAAACTTTAAGAAAGAAAGCTACAAGTTTTTGGCTAATTAATGTGAGGTCAAATATTTTCTGGACGAATTGTGAATTGTGAATTATGATAGCACTCTTATCTGCCCCATACAAATATAATCTGTTGCAAGGTTTTAGATAATACATGTGACGATCAGACCGCCGTCTCTTGTATTTCAGTCCCATTATTCTCGTTATATGTTTTTCCGTGCGTTATTATACGTGTTTGGTAAATTTGAAGTGGTTTGGATTGAAATTGGATATAAATGAGACAAATAGTCTCTTTAAGGAAAGCTTAAGTTAGAAAAGTCAACTAGACGTTGACTTATGAGTTAGAGGGCTCGGAACGGATTTCCAATGGTTCAACTAGTTTCAGGGGATGATTTGTGACTTAGGAGTGAAAGCGGAAGTGAATTCGGAGGTCCGAAGTGAAAGTTAGCCTATTTTGGCGAAGTTAGAATTTCGGAGAAATCCGGTTGATAGGTGAAAATTTGATCCGAAGGCCGGAATGGAATTTCGAAAGTTGCATTAGCTTCGTTAGGCGAATTTGAGTATGAGTGTAAATTTTCAGGTTGTTCGGACCTCGTTTGGTTGGTTTCGACATTGTATATGAGTTTGGAAAGTTTAAATTTAACTTAGAATGAAATTCAATGATATTTGTGATTTTTGATGTTAAAGATAGTATTTTTATAGCCCGAGCGAGTTTGAATGAGGTATTAGGGCATGTTTGTGTTTTTGGTTGAGGTCCCGGGGACCTCGGGGTGATATCGGATAGTTAAACGAGGAATTTTGCAGTTAAGCATCATAAATGACTGCTGATTCTGGTATTTTCGCGGAAGCGGCTGGGAGACCGCATAAGCGGTGTCCGCAGAAGCGGACAATAAGCCGTAGAAGGGGCCACAAGGAAGTCAGAGACCGCAAAAGCGGACAAAGGGACTGCGTTCGCGGTAGTCGCGGAAGCGGAGGATCGACCGCAGAAGCGGCCGCTGAGGAAATGGTCAGACCGCGGAAGCGGTCAACTGGATGCGGAAGCAAGGACCACTGAAGCGGAAAAATATCGCGGAAGCGAAAATCGTCCAGTTTTAATGATAACAGAGGGTTTAATATTTTGAAAAGGAGAAGAATAATAGAACCTCGAGCTGATGCGATTGAGAGAGGTTTTGGAGAGATTTTCGAGGGGAGTCTTCAGGTATGATCTCTTAGACCTCGAATATGTGATTATGGTGCAAAATCATGGATTAAACACTTAGAAATCAAGGTCTTTAATGTCAAAAATGGTGGTTAGGGCTTGAAACCCAAGTGAACCTTAAAGTGTTGATTTGAAGGGTCAAATGGACTCTGGTTCTTGTAATTTTGATATGTATGGACTCGTGTGATGACGAGGATTCTGAAAATGTGAATTTTATAATTTTTTGAGAAGCGGGCCCGGGGCTCGGGTTTTGCTAGTTTCGAGATTTTGGCTATTTCTCGGTTGTTTTTGATTGGGTATTGTCCCATAGGCATTTTTGTGATGTATTTGCTCTGTTTTTGTTTAGATTCGACGCGCAAGGAGGCCTAATTGTTCTGAGGGTTTGAAACCACCAATTCGTTTGTATCTAGTCACAAGTTACTTAATTACATCAATAAATGCTAAATGAATCAATTCGAATGCATAAGAATAAATTTTCTAAAGTTATACCCAAAAATTCAAAAATCGTCCCTGAGCCCACATGGTCAAAACTCGTGGTTCGAGCCAAAACCCGATCACCCATTCCCCCACGAACTCAATATATAATTTATTTGGAATCGAACCTCAAATCGAGGCCCAAATTCCCAATTTTTGAAAAAAAATCTAGGTTCTACCCAAAACACCCAATTTCCCCCATGAAAATCCTTGATTTTAAGTTGAAATCATGTTAAAAAATGTTAAGAATTGAAGAAAGTTAAAAACGACTTATCATTGATTTAGAGAAGAAGAAACCTTTGAAAAATCGCATAAGTGTGTTTATATTTTTAGAGGATATGAAAATGGGTTAAAATTTTTTTGGCTAAGTATAAAAGTTGTAGGTCTCAGATGTGGAAATTGCGAACAGGGATTCGCAATTACCTCTGCTAAGATGGAAAATGCGAAACAAGGCTCGCATTTGCGAACCCTTCATAAATGCTGGATTGTCGCATTTGCGAAGAAAATCTCGCATTTGCGAGAGGGAGTTGGCCTGAGCTTCTTTCGCAATTGCGACAAGCCGCTCGCATTTGGGATATCACATTTGCGATCCAGGCTTCGCATGCAGGCCAGCTATGCACAACTGAAAAACCTGCAATTTTCTAAGTTCAAAATGCATCTCGTGACCTGTCCAAAACTCATTTGAGCCCTTGGGGCTCCAAATCAAACATACACACAACCTCAAAAACATCCTACGGACTTAATCGTGCATCCAATCACCAAAATAACATCATGAATATCGAATTAAACCTCAAGATCAATAAAATTTCTCAAAACGTCTTTAAATATCAAATTTACATTTAAGGCCTGAATCACGTCAAACGAATTCCATTTCTTACCATCTTCACACGATTATCTTAAATCATATATAAGACCTGCACCGGGCGCTGGAACCAAATACGGACTTGATACCAACTTGTTCTAATAAAAATTCATTTCCAAACCTTATAAATAATTTCAGAATATAATTTTCATTAAAATTCATTTCTCGGGCTTGGGAACTCGGAATTCAATTCCGGGCATACGTCCAAGTCCCAAATTTTCGTACGGATCTTTCGGGACCGTCAGATTACGAAACCGAGTCTGTTTACCTAAAAAGTTGACCGAAGTCAAATTAATTTATTTTATAGTGAAAATTTATAATTTTTCACAGATTTTTACATATAGGCTTTCCGGCTACGTGTCAGGACTGCGTACGAAAATTAAAGGAATGCTTAAATAAATTTTTAAGACCTCAAAATGTAAAATTCATTTTAAAAACAAGTGATACTTTTTAATCATCACAGATGGATTTCTTGCATCCGTATGTTCCTGCTGTCGTTAATCCTCATGCGAAAATTGTACAGAAGTGGAACAATTTTTTGTCATCTTATGCTATTTGCAGTATCGATAGATCTCCTGTTCTTTCTTTTTTGCTTTATGCCCCACAAGTATTCTTTTATAGTTGTACTAGTCTATAAACACGTGTTTTACATGTCAAATAGTATAGACAATATAAATTATATTAAAACAATAGGATAATGAGTAGAAGTAAATTTGAAGGAAAAAATACAAGCTGAAATCGATGAACGGTTACCTATATATTCGAATGGCTTAATTGTCAAACGACAAATGATTAGAATGCATAGCATATGAAGTTGCAATTGAACAACTAAATTTAGTAAGGTAGGTAAATTTTATAATGAGTTAAATTTTGATGTTATTAAGTGTAAACATGTGATATATTAATATCATACCTATAGTTATTTATAGATGATACTATTGATGTATGTTCCTGTCTGACGTTCCGGTTACTCTGTGATGCCAATAACTCTTGGTGTAGGACATCGAAACCTTTTATAAGAGTGCAGCCTAATATTGACATCAATCAGCCTAATAAAAATCAAAATGTATACTCCTTCCGTCTAAATTTATGTAGCTAATTTGTTTTAATAATGATTACAGTAAGAAAAAATTATAGCAAATCAAGAGGTGACATGAGCAGGGGCGGAGGCAGCTAGCCCTTCGGCTGTGGGTTCGGCTGAATCCAATAATTTTGGTTCAGATCTTATATTTATCTTTAAAAAATTTATTAAATATGTAAAAATTATTAATTTAGAACCCAGTAAATTTTATAAACTAAAATCTTGAATTCATAAGATTCAAATTATGGCGCCGTCTCCGAACATGAGACTTAACTTTAAAACCTAAGAAGGAATATCATATGCTCCCTTTTACAAAACAAGATATCAGTTTGTTCATAATTGAATAGAAGACATATTTATTAGATTTTTTAACGTTTTACTTACTCAAATAGTTGCAGTATTTTGAATGTTTAAGCTGCAGTGCATGTATTTAGCAAGAAAATGAACATCTTACAGTTAGAAAAAATGAAGGGAAAACATGAAGGTAGAAGAATTGTCTTCTCTTTATTATATCCAATTTCTTGAGGTGGTAAGGTGTTGCTTGCAAATTTTAACAAAGAATAATGCATAAAAACTGTCAGCGGAGTAGCTCTAGCCTCTATCACAACCTTTATATAGTTTTTTTTTTCTGGAAAATTCCGAGGAAACTAAACAGAAAATACAAATCATACTAAACAAGATTTTTTTATTTAGCTATAGAATTTATTCATCACTAAAATCAGATTTTTTAATAGTGAGTCTGGTGTGACGAATTCTGACTGAGAAGATTGTTGGTTAGGGAAATCGATCCAAATTTCTCCTATGAAAATCACTCACCTAACCAACTCAGTCAATCCTTGCAGGGCCTTTATATAATTGTAAAATATCTACTAGTATTAGATTGTAAAAATAATACTACGGAATACAATACGATACAAGTGATTCCATATCTGACTCTACTTAAAAAGTAATAAGAAGTAATCATCAATCTGAGAAAAAAGTAAAAGGCTTCAATTTCTGATAAAATTTCTTATACACCTGTTGAAACAAATAGAGAAATTACCTCTAATGAGGAACTGAGAAGGAGTAAAAGGTTTAGAAAAGAATATTTTTCTTATGGAAATAATTTTCAGACTTTTCTTGTCGATAATGAGTCATCAATTATTTTGAAGCAATATCTTCTTCAGATGCTAAATATTGGAAAGAGACAATAAAAATTAAAATTGATTCTATTAAGAAAAATTATGGATTTTAACTGATTTATCTCGTGGAACAAAACCTATTGGCTGTAAATGAATTTTCAAAAGAAAATTTAACACTGATGGATTCTTAGATAAATATAAAGCTCGGTTAGTAGCAAAAGAATTTTCTCAAAAATAAAATATAGATTATTTTAGTACATTTGCACCGGTGACTAGAATTTCTTCTATTCGCTTTTTAATCACCTTAGCTTCAATCTGTAAGATTTTATCTACCAAATGGATGTGAAAACTGCTTTTTTAAATGGTGATTTAGAAGAAGAGATTTATATGGTTCAACTTGAAGGCTGTGTCATTCCTGGACAAGAAAATAAGTTTGTATATAAATTAAATCTCTTTATGGCCTTAATAAGCTCCAAAGCAATGGTATGAGAAATTTGAACAACTCTTACTAAGAAGATCTTTTTCAGTTGAGGTCGATAAATGCGTTTTTAGTAAATCGGTAGACAATGATTATGTGATAATATGTCTATATATTGATGACATGCTTATATTTGGTACAAATTTAAATATTGTGAAAAGTACTATATTATTTATGTTTGCTAATTTTGATATAAGAGATCTGGACGAAGTAAATATGATATTAGGAGTTAAAGTTATAAGGACTGAAGATGGCATAATGTTGTCAAAAGAGCATTATATTTAAAGACTTCTTAAGAAATTTGAATATTTTAATGTCACATCTGTGAGCACTTCTTTTTATGCTAACTCTATGTTGAAAAAGAATAATGGTGAATCAGTTGCTCAGTCTAAATATACTCATTTTATTGGGAATCTGATGCATTTAATGAATTTTACAAGGCCTGATATAGCTATGCAGTGTGTGGACTGAGCAGATATACTCATAATCCCAACAGAGAGTATTGGTCTGCATTAGATAGACTAATGAAATATTTGAGAGGAATCGTGAATTATGGTATCCTATATAGTGGATTTCCTTCTACTTTAAAAGGGTACAACGATGCAAACTGGATCTTTGATTCAGATGAGACAAAATCCTCTAGTGGTTATGTATTGCTGGTGGTGCAATATCTTGGAAATCAGCTAAACAGACGATCAGTGCTAGATTGATTATGGAATCTGAGTATGTAGCTCCGAAATTTGTTGGTTCTGAGGTTGAGTGGCTAAGAAACTTCTTAGCTAATATCTCTTTAATAAAAGGCGTATTGCCTCCTATGTCTATACATTATGATTGCTAGTCGACAATAGCTATTAGCAAAGAATAAATCTTATAATTGCAAAAGTAGACACATGAAATTGAGACATGATGCCATAAAGCAGTTGTTGAGAGATGGAATGATTTTCACTGATTATGTGAAGTCAGAAATTAATTTGGTCGATCCTCTTACTAAATCTGTGGGAAGAAAATTAATTCTTCAAATCTCAAAAGAGATGGGTCTAAGACCGACATGTTGTCAATAGAGATGGTAACCTAACCTCTGTTATTGGAGATCCTATGAAGTAGGTTCATATGGGTATTAACAAGTCGATATTGGCACTGAAATACTAAAAGAGAGTGCTTGATTGCTACTAATTAAGAGGCTGAGTTATAACTGTTAATAAAATTCATAGTCCTTACTGATGATGTATTTAAAAGCAGTATACGCTAGATGAATTCACCTATATGAGAGTGGAGTAGCCGTTTTTATGAGATTTTGGCCTAGTCTCTAGAGCTCTCATGAATAACCAGGCACGAGCATGGCCTATTGAGCGCAAAACCGCGTTGAACAACAAAATTAACAGGGGTCAAAATGTGATTGGTAAAATCCCTGACTTACAATAAGAATTATTGGTTCATAGAAATATTGTATTTCATTAGTAATTCTGTGAGTTAAATTTTATTGATCTAAGTTCGGTTCATAGACCAAAAGACACCAAACATATTACATTTGGACCATACAAATCCAATAAGTTTATTTTTGGGTCTTTAACATAGTGGAAGACTGTGGTAATATTTTAAAGACAAGTGTCTTAGCCTTCTAGAAGGCTATGGCAAATGAAAAACTTGATTAGCCACTTTCTTGCCATGCAATTACAAATATAAATAGCTATCATTTGGCTTCACAATAATCATCACATGAGAAGTGCTTTGCTACTTAGCCTTTTTTTCTTTCTCTCTTAGCTTCTCTTATATCCATTTTTTTGTCCTATTCTCTTTTCAATATTGTTGATAAATATTTTGCTGATTCATGTATCATCTAAATAAAATTAGAGATGGGCTTATTAATTCTGGGAAAATATTTCACATTACTGAAAGGACAGTGCCCAGCACGACTCAAGTCAATCTATGTATCCTCTTATGAATAATATTAAACCAGTATAATTATTGTTATTTTCGGTATCACTTTCCTACTGAAATAAAGGGAAAACATGAAGGTAGAAGAACTGTCTTCTCTTTATATCGAGCTTCTAAGGTGGTAAGGTGTTGCGCCGTGTAACTAGTCCTTCAAATACAAGTTCGACTGAACCTAGTAATTTTTATTTAAATATTATATTTGTCTTAAAAATTATTAAATTATACATAAATTATTAATTTAAAATTTAATAATTAAAATAATTAAAATACTGAAGTCCTAAATTTTAAATCCTAACTCTACATCTTGTTGCCTGCCAATTTTAACAAAGAATAATGTATAAAACTGTCGGTCGGATTAGCTCTATCACAGCCTTTATATAATTGTAATTATATCTACTACTGTACTAGTATTAGTTTGAAAAAGTAATACTCCACTATACAAAATAATATAAGTGATTCCACATCTGACTCTACTTAAAAAGTAATACGAAGTAAACATCAATTTGAGAAAAAAGTAAAGTCTTAGAATCTCATTGCACTAACTGCAAACATATGTATATGAGCCAAACTGTGATAAAAGCTAGAGTTACTCAAATTAAAGTGGCAGAAAGATTGATATATTTCCCCTGATGAAATGGGGTCGTCCCCAGATTTTTAATTGGCTTATTTTAAGTTTATTTAAGCCAAAATACCTTTTAAGTTATTTTGGAGTGTTTGAATAAAGTAAAAAAAAAATTAACACTTATTTTTTTAAGCTATAATAATAAAAATAAGCCAAAAAAAAAAAAAATTTTAACTTATACTTAAAAGTCACTTAAAATAAATTCATTCAGATGGGCTTTAATCTTGTTTTGTGAAATATATTGTCTCAGACGTCTTTGAGATATATATATATATATATATTGTCAATGTCACCTCCACTAATCATCATATCATCACCTAATTATTATGCACCCTCACTTGTGAAGCTTTTTTGTCCTGCTTTATAATATCACTAGGCTCTTAATCACAGAATTATCTACAAAATAAGTTGAAAAATGTATTAGTTTAATTTTTATATGTATACACAGAATATATTAAAAAATTACAGTATCAGGTCATACAAGAAATATCGATAAATAACCATCTATAAACAGAACGTTTGTAATCTTGATAATACGGCAGACCACCTGATACAATAAGTAAATGTGACCTGAATCGTGATAGTTATATATATTTTTCACCAGTAGGCACTATCCATTAATATAAGTTACACTCAAGATCTATCACTCATATATTAGCGTTGAGTTGCAATTAAAAACAATTAATATAGTTTTCTTTTCGAAAGGAGTCTAGGTGTAACTGGTAAAATTGTTATCACTTGATTAAGAAGTCTCGAGTTTGAGTTGTAAGACAATCTCTTGAAGAAATGTAAGCTAAGACTGCGTATGATAAACCCTTATGGTCCGGCCTTTCCCCAAACCTTAATGCCGCACCTATGTTGTCTACATTTTGTTCAATAAATTTTCCCCATGAAAATGACAAAGGGAAGATGATAATAGTGTTATTACAACCTCCAAGATCTTACGATTAAGATGTCTAAAGATTTTTCTTTTCTCCAGCTAATTTTTTTGGACCGCTTTTGTAATTTTCTAGACCCCATGTTTTACTTTAATGTGTGCCATTAAATACTCAGTTCAAGAAAAAAAAAGTTTTCAAAGTTGGGAGGAGATGGATAAAGCATTTGACTAGATTGCAGCCAGTTGAATGAAAGGCCAATATTGCAGTGGAAGAAGAACTTGATTGTCCTGGGGACAGTGGTTACCTGCAGCTTCTGGAAGTAGAAGCAAGGTGTCCGAGGCATCAGCATATGCATTTTGCTCACTCGGCTTTTGGAAATGGAGAAACGCATGGTTCTCGGGGGTGAATGGAGAACCTTCGAGCAGAGAGGGCAAGGATAAAGTATCGGATAACTAGGATCTGAGAGACATTGCTTCACCTAAAGCTTCGTTTAACTCGGATTGTAAGTGAAAGACATGTTTCTGGAGGGCAGAAATGATGCCCACACAACCATAAGCTGGATCTCTGAGTCTTGCTGTAGCTTCATAAACCATGCTAATCACTGCATCTTCTCTATTATCCACTGGTATCTCCTGCTATAAATGAATGCCACTACACAAAGCAGAAAAAGTTCATTTCTTGAAGTGTCATCATAACTAGCACTCTTAGCATTATAGTACTCTTGATTATATGGATTTAACTTAGATACACTTATCGCTTATAGATGCAATATTTAACCTATTATATCATTTTGTCTTCCCTCATTTTTCTGGTAACTAGTTTCACTTATTCGAGATAATTAATCTTTTAAGTGACCTGGTTGATTAAAAATTATTTCTTACTATTAGTGTTTAGATTTTAAACTCTAATTATATTATAGATTAGGTCCCCTTTGGCTATAGATTTTAGCTTCACTTTTTCAAAAACAAAAGTTGTCCATTCCCTCGGGAAGAGAAGCACGAATCTATTACATTTTAGTAGAGAACAGAGGAGGAATCGACTAGAAGAAGCAATGATTTGATTAACAGATTTTGGACATAATCTTCCTAGAGATGGAGAGTCCCTTGCCTTGCCTTTGTTTGTTTATGAAATATGCTCATGGTTTGAGGGGAAAAAAGAACTTTTGGTGAAAGTTTTTTCTTGAACTGAGTATTGGTGAAAGTTTTTTCTAAGAGTGCTAGTTATGATGACACTTCAAGAAATGAACTTTTTCTGCTTTGTGTAGTGGCATTCATTTATAGCAGGAGATACCAGTGGATAATAGAGAAGATGCAGTGATTAGCATGGTTTATGAAGCTACAGCAAGACTCAGAGATCCAGCTTATGGTTGTGTGGGCATCATTTCTGCCCTCCAGAAACATGTCTTTCACTTACAATCCGAGTTAAACGAAGCTTTAGGTGAAGCAATGTCTCTCAGAGCCTAGTTATCCGATACTTTATCCTTGCCCTCTCTGCTCGAAGGTTCTCCATTCACCCCCGAGAACCATGCGTTTCTCCATTTCCAAAAGCCGAGTGAGCAAAATGCATATGCTGATGCCTCGGACACCTTGCTTCTACTTCCAGAAGCTGCAGGTAACCACTGTCCCCAGGACAATCAAGTTCTTCTTCCACTGCAATATTGGCCTTTCATTCAACTGGCTGCAATCTAGTCAAATGCTTTATCCATCTCCTCCCCTCTTTTAATACAATTTTGTAAAATTAGTCAAATGGACAAGTAATGTTCATGTAAACAATAGACCCCTGGGGTCGTGCCTTGGCACAACTAGTAAAGTTGTTATCATGTGACTAGGAGGTAACAGGTTCGAACCGTGATAACAACCTCTTGCAGAAATGCAGGGTCAGACTGCGTACAATAGACCCTTAGTGGTTTGGCCCTTCTCCGGACCCCGCGTATAGCGAGAGCTAAGTGTACCGGACTGCCATTTTTTGGTCAAATGGACAAGTTGATTCAGCAACAGTAATGTTGCAAAGTTACAAACATACTAGTTTTGTCACTATCCGAATTTTCCGTCCTCGGAAGACGTGATGGCGCCTACTCGTAAAAGTTAGGCAAATCGAGTACTATAGATTTACTAACTCTTCTACTTGGCCCCTTTTAACAATATAAATCAACATGCGATCATCAAGGAAATATTAACAATAATTAAGTACATGCGAAAGACGTAATCTGATAATTTTACCAAAACAAGTACGACAATACCAAGTACAGCTCTACCCGAAATCACAATATCACGGACCGTCTACGAATACTCTAAACAATTATCTGGAATGAAAGAGTACAATTTATCTATGAAATAAATGAAAACAGAATAGATAGAGGAGAATGTCGGGGTCTGCGGACGCCTGCAAGATTACCTCGGGATCTCTGGCTTGACTGAAGGCAGCCACCCAAATCTGTGGTCCAAAAGCTACCGCTCCGGGAGCTGCACACAATGCAGAATGTAGTATCAGCAACTAATCTCATGTGATGGTAAATATCTGGCCTAACTCCGACGGAGTAGTGACGAGGTTAGGACCATACTACCAAATAAAACTGTACAGTTGTATAATATACAGCGGAAAATAAAACTGAAATAAACAAGTAAAGATGGGAGGGGGACATGCTGCGAGGGAATATCATTTATCAATTGTAATTCAAGAGAAAAATATAAGGACAATTTAGAATTCACAACAAAAGAATAAGGAACTCGATACCAATCAATAAGCACTTTTATTATCTATTGTTGCTGCGCGCAACCCGTTCCAAATTAGAATAACACTGTTGCGGCGTGCAACCCGATCCATATTATTTATCACTATTGCAGCGTGCAACCCGATACATATCATTTATCATAGTTGTGGCATGCAACCCGATCCAATTATATCATTGTTGCGGTGCGCAACCATACAATTATATAATATTAATGCGGCATGCAACCCCATCAAATTATATTATTATTGCGGCGGGCAACCCCACCAATTATATTATTGTTGCGGCATGCAACCCGATCCAAATGTTATACTGTTGCGGCATGCAACCCAATCCACATGTACAGTTCAACACCAAATCACAAAGAAAGTTCCGGCAAGGGATCAATAAAGCAACAATACTATCCCGCCAAGGTAATCGACAGTATAAGTAAATACGTCCCGACAAGGAAAAATTAGCTATTACCAAACTCGTTCCAACATCTAACTTCCTCAACTAGCACCAATACTCAATAATAAGTAATTTCCATTAGAATAATCATAATCCTTGCTCAACACGGAGAATCCACAACTTAGGCATTCATAGTATTTATTAAGAACTCAACAATTTCACTTTAAGACTCATGGTCATGCTTGACACCAACGTATAAATACTCGTCACCATGCTTATACGTCGTATTCAACAAGTAATACATAGCAAATAGGACACAACTCCTAATCCATCAACCTAAAGTTAGACCAAACACTTACCTCGATGCCACAAACATATCTCAAGTCTCAACTATCGCTTTACCCCTTGATTTCACACCAATTCGCTCGTATCTATCCACAAATTACATAATTACATCAATAAATGCTAAATGAATCAATTACAATGCATGAAAATAAGTTTTTTCCAAAGTTTGCCCAAAAAGTCAAGAATCGCCTCCGGTACCACATGGTCAAAACACGATGTTTGAACCAAAACCACCCGACTACCCATTCTCTCGCGAACTCAAATATATAATTAGTTTTGAAATCGAACCTCAAATCGAGGTCCAAATTCCAAAATCTAAAAAATGTAGGTTCTACCCAAAACACCAATTTTCCCATGAAAATCATTGATTTTGAGTTGAAATCATGTGAAAAGATGTTAAAGATTAAAGAAAACTAGTTAGAAATTATTTACAATCGATTAGGAAGAGAACCTGCACTTGAAAAATCGCCCTAGAGAGTTTTGGTTTTGAAGAGATATAAAAAATGGTTGGAAATGCATCTAAGTGTGAATTTACAGGTCTCTGATGTCGCAATTGCGATCAGGGTTCGCAACTGCAAACCCTTCAAAATTCTGAGAAGTTCGTATTTGCGAACAAAATGTCGCATTTGCGACCTAGTCGAATTTCCGGTCACTTCGCATTTGCGACAGACCCTTCGCAAATGCGAAATTGCATTTGCGATAGAACAGTCACATTAGCGACTACGGCTGCCCAGGTCCTTTGCTCGCATTAGCGATGGAAATCTCAATTGCAAACTTGATCATACCAGCTGAAAACCTGCAATTTTTTTCAAGTGCCTATCCAAAACTCACCCGTGCCCTCGGGACTCCAAACCAAACATGCACACCAACCTAAAAATATCAAACTGACTCGCTCGTGCATTCAAATCACCAAAATAACATTAACAACAATGAATTCAGAATCAAAATCATAAAACCACTTAAGAACTTCAAAATTTTCAATTTTCTCAAATATGACCCGATTCATATCATTTCAAGTCTGTTTCTTACCAAATTTCACAGGTACGACTCAAATCATATATAAGACCTATACCGGGCTCCGGAACCAAAATATGTGCTCGATACCAATGGTTTCAAACATAAATTCGTTTCTTCATTTCATCATTTATTCAGCTAAATAATTTCTTTTAAAAAATCATTTATCGGGCTTGAGACCCCGAAATCCGATTACGGACATATGTACAAGTCCCATATTTTTTCACAAACCCTCCGGGACCGTCAAATCATGAGTCCGGGTCCTTTTACCCAAAATATTGATTGAAGTCAACTTAAATTCATTTTAAAGTTAAAATTCATCATTTTTCATAGATAGTCACATAATAACTTTTCGGCTATGCGTCCGGACTGCGCACGTATATCGAGGTGATGCTGAAAGAGGTTTTTAAGGCCTCGAAACACAGAATTTATTTTTAAAAGGGTATCACAAGTTTCTTCATGCTTTGGACTCGGAATGACAAAACATTTATGTAATATGCAAAGTTATTACACTATCAGTGCAATTTAATAGGAGAATTAACAGATCGTAGCATGTTCTCACTCTATTTCCAGGTCACCACACCTTGCTTGATATGGAGAGTTATACAAATGAAGTAGGTCAATTTTGCCTGATGGTGAAAAATGAAAAAATATATATACACCATCAGTGCATAAATATAAGTTTTTCAGAACAAAATTTATAAAGCTGGTCAGTAGAGCAGGTCAATAACCCACAACTGCAGCTGATTCATGAAATTATGCACTATCTGTACTGCATGGAACTGAAACCAATTAACTGTCTGATGACAATTTTCAACAAAATTAAACTATGAAAGAAAGGTTTCCGCAAAGTGCTTGTAAAAGAACCTAGACACTCAAGTCGAATAAGACCCTCCAGCACCATCATAGTCAGTGTCGTTACCTGAGGTTATCGTGGAGAGAACAAACATTCAAAATCATCGATATAGAATCAATACTGCACACAATTCAACTAACACCTATATGATGACAATTTCCCACAAAATTAAACTATGGCGAAAGACCTGTAATAAAGCCCTGGCATTCTAGTAAAATCGTCTTTGGCCTACTTTTTATATAATTAACAGGGGTTATTATCGAAATACCAAAAATTCAAAATCATTGATATAGCATCAGTATGTAGTTACAACTTCAAAAATATATGAGAGGCTAACAACTTCAGAGTAGGAGCTTTGAAGGAATTGCAATGGTTAGAACTACTTTCTAAGCCTATGTTGTAAGAGAAGAGTTTAGTAATACAACCTTCAAATTACAAGGTAAAATCAGGGAAAATTGGTCAACAGCTGAGATATTCACCCTCCGCTAAGAAAATGAAGGGCTTACATTGGTTGAAAGATAAAAGTTTAGTGAAGTTATAATTATGAAGTTGAGGGTCAAAGGGAGGAGATCAGAGACCACTGTGATTAAGTGACCGTGTAAAAGATCCTCAGCTTCCAGCTGCACCCCTAACCGATGTTTCATCGAAGCTTGACTACTCACTGGTACTCTGATTTTCTTTTTTAATTCCACAAACTCTGAATATCAAAATTATACTTCTTGATCAGCTTCCTCTGCTTAGAAAGGAATAGCCTCTTCAACACATCTTGGTATGACGGGTCTCTAGAAGTAACAAGGAAATAAGCATTAACCTACTACTATCCCAGTAGTAGTTGTGAAAAAAGCAATTGGTTCCATCACATCCCAAGAGAATTCCCAGAAAGTTAGACGGAAGAAGAGACCGACTTAAAAAAGGCCAGCTCCTAACCTAGTCCATAAAATGCGATGCACCTGCTTATGTGCAAGCTCATCAATTTTATCCATCTTCTCCTGCAGAATCTTTAGTTCATCTATCGTGGGGTCATCATCGGGTAGAAGTGCTAGGGGAACTGCTTTTCTAATTTCATCCACTACCTGAAAAAAAAAAGAGAAGAAGAAAATGAAATTCGATATTTCCATAGTGATAAAGCTTTTAAGAAGGCTGGCTAGAAATGGACGTTTATTAAGAAAATGTCTCCCAAATCCATATTCAGAAACCACCAAGTCTGCATTTAAAGCTCACACATTTTTTACTTTATCAGGTAATTAGATCAAGCAATAAATTTCTGATCAAAGAAAGCAAAGTTGAAATCTGTCATGATTTTCTACTTCTCCCTCACTCATAAAATTAGAAAAGAAGTAACTGCATGCTGTTATGCATATTCAGAAAAATAAGTAATTCAAAAATGACATGTCCCTGCAAAACTAGGCATCTTTACACCACCAACTAGTGGACTGAGAATCGAAAAGATAATGGATACTATGAGACAATGTCCACAATAAGGTGGTTAAAGAATGCCCAAACTAAGGAGAGCTTGTTCTCCACAATTCTAATATTCTTGCTTACTGAGAGCTTATTCAATAAGTTTCAGCACGCAACCAGCATATCAAACATCATAAATCTCCAATCACCACCACCAACCCCTGCCAGACTGCCCCTCACCTTTCTTTGTGTCTCATGAATTCTCAAATCAAAAGCAGGAATTCACACTGGTTGACGAAATTTTAACCCGCTACAAAATCTGACTGATAGACAAGAGGGCTTGCTCTGATGGTAAGCAACCCCCACTTCCAACCGAGAGGTTGTGAGTTCGAGTCTCCCCAAGAGCAAGGTGGGAGGTTCTTGGAGGGAATGATGTCGGGGGTCTATTTGGAAACAGCCTCTCTACCCCCAGGGTAGGGGTAAGGTCTGCGTACATACTACCCTCCCCAGACCCCACTATGTGGGATTATACTGGGTTGTTGTTGTTGTTACCCCCACTTCCAACCGAGAGGTTGTGAGTTCGAGTCTCCCCAAGAGCAAGGTGGGAAGTTCTTGGAGGGAATGATGTCGGGGGTCTATTTGGAAACAGCCTCTCTACCCCCAAGGTAGGGGTAAGGTCTGCGTACATACTACCCTCCCCAGACCCCACTATGTGGGATTATACTGGGTTGTTGTTGTTGTTGTTGTACAAAATATGACTGATATAAGGAAACCGTGCTTAATCGGAACACACTAACTGATACAACCTCACATCATCTGATTGACACCATTTTCCCAAATTAGTAACGCCATTTTCCAGATGTAATTAACATTCATTAACCGTTTAACAGCTAACTCCTAGGATATAGGCCTTATTATAAGCATATAATGAAGGCAGGCAGAAAAATCAGAACAATTGAGCAAAGCTAGAGAAACTCTTTCCCCAATCCCAAAAGGGAAACAAATATTTCAGCTTCAGAAGCCAATGTAACCTTTCACCAAATCAATAATTCACAAAGATCTTTCCTTTTTCGTGTGATTTCTTTAGATATTACAGCTAGACAATCTAATTCTTACGTACTAATCGATCGAACACCTTTTTACCTTCTTACGTACTAATTCTTACACTTCAGTTCCAAATAAGTTGGGGTTGGCTATATGAATACTCGCTAATCACTTACTCCATTCCAATGCTTCTCATGCCAATATTATGCATAAACAAATAAAAAGCATTAGTAGAGAAAATCGGTATCCTATCCCTCATCTTAGAGGTCAATGAAACCAAACGCCAAATCAATATTCCCCAAAGATCTCTCCTTTTTCATGATTTCTTCAGATATTACAGTTAGACAATGTTAATCTTAGACAATCATCAATCAAACACCTTTTTTACACTACCCCACATCCCAAAACAACACATAAAAAAAAATCAAAACACATCAACAAAGATAAAAATAGAACAGAAAAAAAAAATTTACCTTATCAAGATGAAGGTAAACTTTATCTCTGAAAGCAAAATGACACCAGCTTCGTCAAGTACTCTAGCAAAACCAACAGCTTCGTCACGCGTTTTAGCCACACCCATTTTTTCACAAGCTTTTAACAGCTGACTGTACCCAATAACCTCAGTATTCTCCATACCTAATTTCCACTTCAGCTCCTCAACATTCACCAATCTCATCAGCCTTTTCGCTTCCTCGTGCGTAATAAAATCCCCATTATTCACATTATTCTTGTTTTCCTCATTCCCTGTTGAAACTGAGATGAAATAGCACCCACCCATCGACCGGGTCGACCCGCAAAACACCCGGATCGATAATCCATAACCGAAATGGGAAATGTTCTTTTCCCATAACTGATGGACGCTGATGTAACAGTACGTTTCAATAAATTACACGAATTTCTCCACATATTGCTAATACTAAAATTAAAATTGAGAATAATATGAAAGTGTTTATATATTTCAAGAGCTGATCTTGATATTTTGAGCCATGATAGGCGATGAAATTTTTTCGAAAGAAGAGAACGGTTTATAAATACGAGAATGACGGTCTATTGGTAACCGTTGAAATTGAGAGAGAGAAGTGGGGACTTTTATGGGCCGGTCTAATTTTTATAGGAAGAAGAAAGAGGAGAGCGTAAATCGGAATAGGGTAGGGCTTTGAGGCACGTATTTAATACGGTCAAACACGGTAGTGTCTCTTTTTGGAAGGTCTTGGTCTAAAAACTTTTGGTATATTACGAAATAATAAAAGAAAAATAAGAATAATGCAGAGCAAAGTAAAGAAAAAAGATTTTATTAAATTTTTAGGATGAATTATAATGAAATAAAAAATTTTATTTATAGGGAGAAAGTAATTTAGCCACTAAGCAATAAATTGTAAAATCTCTTTAAGTATGGACATTCATCATAAATAAAATTCTATTTATAACACTCCCTCCGAGTGTCTATTCAACAGATAATGTACCTCGTTAAAACCTTAACTAAAATAAAGTCCAGTGGGAAAAAAATTTTAGAGAAGGAAAAAGAGTACACAAATCTAACAATACGCCTTTTGGTTTCCTCATAAAAAACCTTGCAAGAAAAATTCAATGGGACAAAACCTTGTAAGGGAAACAGAGTACAACGCGTATTGACTCTACCAGATGAAAGTATCAATTCACATCTTTGAGCATTTGCATTCCAATCTTGTGCATCATCTTCAAAAGATCTTTGGTAGAAATTTGATAAACAAATGCGCCATATTAACTTGAACAAATTTGTTTCACCTTGAAATCATCTTCTCTAATAGATGTATTGTCTTCATATGATCTTGTTAGGATCGTCAGTTCAATATCTTCACATAGATGTGAAAACTCTTGCTATTATATTATCATGTTGATAGATATAGCAAGATATATTTGTGGACAAATTACACTGAGGAAGTGGTACTTCAAGATCAAGAATTATATATGCTTCAAACAACTTAAGTCCTTCATGGATTGTCATAAAAATTAAGTCATATAAACAGACTTTAGATTTGAATCAAGTTTTCATGTCATACCAGACATATAAGACACATAAAGGTGATAACACACACCATTGTCTTTATACTTTTAAGTGTTTGAACTACAGGTCAAAAACTACTTGTCTTTCATATGAAATCAAATTCTACTTGAATTGTTTCTCCGGACATAATATCCTCATATATATTTAGCGTTATAATCAATATCGTCAACAAATATTTTATATCGGTTCCAACCTCCTTATTTTACATAAAGAAATAACATAGAGATCTCTTCATTCATATATTCATATACCTGAATCTCTCAAGAGATTTTATGAAATGTTATGTCATGTGATCTTCTAGATCACTTGCCTCCTTTATTATGATCATTTGTTCATCTTTTTTATCAGGAAGTTTATTTGAAACTGATTATCTATACGCTTTAAATGTACCATAGACTTTGTCCTTCTAGGATTTAATATGAGCATTTGCAGTGAGAATATAGTTATTTCTTTAGGTCAGCAAATACGTCTGGCATGCTTTGCAATGTATTGCAAATGAATTATTCTTTTATGAACTTCAAGTTCATATTACTTTATTCGAAGATTTATATGTACAAATGATATTTCATTCCATGTAACTTCTTCTCAATTGTTTATCATGTCTCCTCTCATGTTATAAAAACTAACTCGTTTCCTCAACTTTGAGAACTCATCTTTGTGTATTATGGTATTAATCAAAATATACACCGTGAATCAATAATAATAAGGTGGAATTATTTGGTTTCTGACCATGAACAACTTGTAAGGAGAGAAAATAATATACTTTGATATATAACGTATATCAAATTGATATAGATAACTTTGTTCTCATAAGCAATTGATTAACTATTAAGTCGAGGTACTCAATAAATTATTTTACTAAAGTAAATGTGATGTAAACCAACTTATCAAGAAGAACTATCTTGAATAAAAATTCTAGAAATTATGCTCTAAATCAAATTCTTGAGCAAGTTACCTCGCAAATATCATGTTGCGTGTTAATAATAATTGCAAATGTAACCATCTCATAGATGCATCTTATGTGGTATACATGACAGGTGAATGGGCCTATATTCACATTTGATATTTTCAATATTCATAGAATTCAATTCCATTTTTAGTTGATTTATTAATTAATAAAAACAAGCAATATAAGCGAATTCATAAAAAAAAATTAGTTTTTTTAATATTTACCCATGTGAATTCTCTATTACTTTTGCACATCATACATAAATTGATATGGCTAAACCAATTATGCCAACCGAATGAATTATCAATATTGATAAACTTCAGGTTTACACCATAACATGTGTAATTAATAATAAACTCCAAGTTTTTTATGATATGACATTTTATATCAATAAACATATATTAGTGTGGTATTCTTTTATTTGTATAGTACAAACTGAAGAATAAAACGGGTAACTTTTCACATACATGTTATCCCGTGACAAGTTGTAGTAATAGAAGATATTAAATCTTTCTTTTATTTATTGTCTCAATATAATCAACCGCTTTAGCGAATATCTTAGAAACTCAATTAAGTGTCTTTGAGACTTACTACAACACAATACTTTATTGATAATCAATTATGTTTCTCCAAAATAGTAATAATTGGCTCTTCTAGAGCTCTCTATTAATTTTGTACTACCACAAATTTATCAACATCCATGTGGTGAATATCTCTTTTAAAGAGAAAGTTATACCATTATGGTTATGGTCAAAATTATATACAAGATACATTTCTTGCATGAATGTTATTTTTTAATAATCACATTACCAAAATATTTTGGCGTACAATAGATACGTGACCAATGACCATAATGCCATAATAATGATATTATTTTCTAATATCATCTCAAACCTCCTTCTAGAGGTGAGTGTGGTATATTCCTACCACTAGCACGTTCATATTCTTCTAAGAATGAATATGTATTCGTAAATCAGATGTTGTTACATTCACATCATGAATGGACCATAATCCTCTATACGTGCTTTATAAAATCTTATGTCAAATCGATGACAAATATTACTTTCACAAAATGAAGAATTATTTTGAGAATCCTTATTATTTTCATTATCACAATGATGACGATTATAATTTCGTCTATTGCCACGTCCACTTCCATTGATACCTTCACGGTAATAATTTTGTCTTCTTTAAGACTTATCACATATTGCTATCATATTGTCTTAAGGGAATGAGAATGGAGCAAATTCAATAGGACGGATTTTCACTTCTTGTGCTCACGATCATACATGACTTTGATCATGGCAACGCATAGAAATTTTACCACTTCAGGTGGTTATAATTTCTTACAAACTCCATTAGAGTTATAATCAAACTTTATTTTCTTTGCTTGTATATAAAATCAAAATAGAGAATAAAAGAGAAAAATACGGTAAAATGGTTACCTTAAATCCAAAATTTAATCATGAAGGAAGTTCATAGAACTATTGACAATCATTATGCTCAATCCCAAAGCTTCTACTCAATTGGTTAGAGTCTCGTGTTGATAACGTGTTATGAAACTATAAAAGAAGAAGTAGAGTACTGCATCGCAAAGTAGAGAGAGAGTAATTCTTATTGAATTTTTAGGAATAACTACAATGAAAATGAACCCTCTATTTACATGGAGACAGTGACTTAACGACCAAGTAATAAATCCTAAAATCTCTCTAAATAGAACATTCACCATAAATAAATTCTATTATAACATGATAACAATTTTTCCGGATTTGAATTCATAAAATTTAAATTCTACATTTATTTTTGCGTCTAAAGAGAAGTTGGTTTGAGGGATAAGAAAACTTAATCCGAGTTAGTCGTCATATAAAAATTTGTAATATTCATAATTAGTTTTCGGTATCAAATTATGTAGTACTAATTCTCCTTTTTAAAATGCATAGAGATTTGACTTCGTAAATTTGTAATTAGCTATTCCTTTTGTTCCAATCTATGTGGCGGAGCTCGGTAGAGTCTAACTTCTTAATTTTAACCTTAAATTGAGATATAAAATCTTTAAATTTTCTTAATAAATTTATACATATGGAAACTACGTAAAAAATAATATTAATCATAATAATTAACAATTTATAATATCTAAATATATTTTTAAAAAAGTTACGGCCAAAGAAAAACTCGGTTGATTTTCATAATATCTTCTTGTCTTTTTCTCTCAATCCCACCATTCATTATGTCAAATAATTTTATTTTATCATTTATTCTACTTATATATATAGTAATTTTATCTCGTATCATACTTTTGCTTTATAATATTACAAGTTTAGTCTTCATATTGTTGATGTATGATATCATGAAACAACAACAAACAATACAATCTATTAAAATATTGTATTCATCAAATGATACAATACAATATAATACGTTATGAAACAATATGTAACAACAATCCAAATAAATTATTATTTTATTAATAAACTAAATAATTACTCGATCATGAATAATCTAATAAAAACATGCAGGAATAAGATAATGCTAATTGACTTGATCTAATTAAGATTGTTTTCTATATAATAAATAAAACAAGATAAGAATCTTATGGACTAGATAGTTCATAGTTGGCATACCTTTCCTTGATATGTCTTTGTTGACCAAAAATGGAGGAATAAAATACTGACCAGAGTCATTTGTGATATTATTTTAAGAGTTTAAGTTACAGTAATGTTAGCGTAAAAAATATTCCTATGATCACATTATTTAAAAAATAATTGCATACAACTTTATTTAATAAATATTAATTGAAAATCTAAAATAAGTAATAGGTAACATGTAATACATTAACCTATATTGATAGGGTAAATTTTTTTGCACTAATATTTAAACTTAGATTGTACTCCCTTAATTTGTTATCACTGACATGTTTTGTACTATTATTACTGGCTACCAGTACTCTTATCTTATCATCTTCTCTTTTGCATTTTTGGATTTAATTTTTGTAAATATCTTGTATGATTATTATTATTTGCTATATATTGCTGTTTCTTCCATCTTTTCTTAGCCAAGGGTTTATCGAAAACCCTTCTAGGGATATGAATAAAGTTGCATATATTCTACCTTCCCAGATCCTACCTATAAAATTACACTAGGTTAGTATTGTTGTGGTTTTTATAATATTTAAACTTTGATTAGTTATCTATTTAATATTTGAATTAAACAGAATATGTGTGTTGATTGAAACTTGCAAACGAAAGAAGTAAGGCATAATTTCTACCTTTATGGAATATGTTTTTATTTAAAATGTTTTTTGGTAAGCAACCATCGAAAAAAGATGTAATCACGAAACGGAGTTTTCAACTTCCTCGAGGGTGCTTGGTTGGTGTGACTATATGTTAAGTTGTTAACAATTTGCTTGGCTAAGCATGTCAATTTTGACTGTCTTTATGACACGTCTTTGAGTGTCATCTTCATGTTCTGTTGCATAAACTGAACAAATTGTCATGTGTAGCTAATTATTCAGATAAGTAATCAAGACCTTAGGCAAATAATGGATACTATATGGTACTGATTACTTATAATAATTTTGTAAGATAGATTATTAATGTTAGCTCACATTTGCACATTCTTAGTAGGAAAAAAGAACTATTTTCTGTGTTCACGTTTTAATTTAGTCCATTAATAAAAGTCAAACATACTACCTTTTCTTATCATTTTTGGTTGATAATTAAAGGAAAAAAATCTTGAGACTCCGAAATGTTATTCAGGTTTTCAGTGGGGATGTGGTTCAGAAGTAAAAGATAATATAGGCTGGAAAGCAGCTATCCGGTATTACAAGCGTACGCATGAGTTTTTATAAGTGGTGGTACTATTTTTAGTAAAAGAGCTTGTAACAGTTAAAAAATATTTTGTGAAGTCAAGGGAGTTCGAATTCAAAACTTCTCACATAATACTTGAACCTAACAATCACTGGACTACTAAGATGTTTTGTTACAAATAGTGTCACTTTTAATGCTTTTATATTATATTTCTGTTTTACTTATTATTTTATATATATAAATAGTTAAAAATTTTGATGAAGCAGTATCCATATCCCGTGACACTGCTTGCCATCATATAAATTCGCCCCAGCGATATTATCATCAAAGTGTGTGATATGATGAATAAGATAACTTAGACTAGCACAATTTGTATGTCTAATAGTACCATCAAAGCAGAACGAAATTGAGGTTTGAGAATGAATAAATCTCTGACATGAAACATTTCCCATTTTAATGCGCTCTACGCAACGGGAATCTAGATTAGACGGCCAAATGAATATTGGGTACCAGATGGTAAGACACAAAAAGAAAGATGCCTAGCTAATGCTATAATTTCTCTTTTTCTCTGTTTTTCTGGCATGTCGTTTTTTGGCTCAGAAGAACGTTAAACACTCCATTAGATTTAAAACAAATAATTTTTTGAATATTATTAAACATATTAAAAAATCTATTTTTAATATTAATTAGCAATACAATTAATCTTATTTATTATTATTATCTCATATAAATACTCCTACACATATTCCAATACTATTTACTCCAAGTACAAAGTAGGAAAAAAATAATTAATTCATTCTTGAGATCTGAAAAAATCACTTATTTTGGACCACAAGAAAAAGATCAAAAAATTTCTCCCTCCGTTCTAATTTATGTGAATCTGTTTGAATGGACATGGAGTTTAAGAAAAAAATAAAAACTTTTAGAATTTGTGGTCCTAAACAAATTCAAATTAGGCGCAGAATATTTGTGTGGTTATAAAAGCTTCTCATTAAGGGTAAAGTTATAAGTTTAAGCCAAATTATTATCAAATTTCAAAAAAAAAAAATTTTTTAAACAAACTAAAAAGAAAACAGATTTACGTAACAAAAATAGAAAGAATACTTATTTTGGACCCGGAGAGTAGTATTTAAGCAATAGATGGCCGGAGCATCTCTTAAAGAAAGGTGAATGGTTAAATTTAAAGCCTGCATTTAGACAACAGGATTAGCTTTATCCACAGGCATTATGAGAGATTAGAAAAGAAAGGAATCTAAACAAATACTTATATTCCGATCCTTTTACAGTTCCACAAGATGTTACACCGTCAAGGTTTCGAGTATCGAGATTCAGCAGCTTTTCTACCCCAACATGTGCATGATATATAGCGTGTATATTAATTCAATATACCAAGTAGCTATTTAGTTAATTAGTACATATTCTTCCATCAATTTTATTACCTAAAAGCTAATAAAATTACTGTAAACATCTAATGTAATAAGTTTTATCGCTGAAAGAAATTGTCTGGTTTTGGATTCACAAGTAGCGCAGATCCTCTTCCAGCAAAGCTGATATAAATGTTGTAATGACTCAAAAGGTATCTCTTATTTTAGAAGTTAAAGTTGTATTCTAAAGCCTTAAAACTCTCCTTTTATCGTACTTCGATTTGTGTGCGCAATCGGGATATATATTCGAAAAGCTTTTATGTGAAAATTTGAAAAAAAATGCTAAATTTTACCGTTAAAATTGAATTAATTTGGCTTTAGTTAACGTTTTGGATAAACGGATCCGGATGTGTGATTTGATGGTATCGGAGGATCCGTAAAAAAATATAGAACTTGGGGGTATGACCAGAATTGAATTCCGAGGTCCCTAGCCCTAGAAATGAATTTTTGAAGAAAATTGTTTATCTGAAAATATAATGGTTTTTGAAAATTTAATGATGCTTGACTTCGATGTTATCGGGTCAGTATTTTGGTTCAGGAGTCCTATAGGTTTTTAATATGGTATATAAATAATGTTTGTCAAATTTGATAAGAAACGGAATTTATATGACGTGATTCGGACCCTCGGTTGTAAAAATAGTAACTTTGAGAGTACTTGAGATTTTTATTGGTTTTGATGCTAAATTCGTTGTTTAAGATGTTATTTTGGCAATTTAATCGCACGAATAAGCCTGTATGATATTTTTAGACTTGTGTGCATGTTTGATTTAGAGCCGGGGGGGCTTGGGCGAGTTCGATAGGTTTCGGGGTGTTTTGGACTTAGAGCGTTGGGGGCGTTACCCTTCGCGAACGCGACCTGGCTATCGTGAACGCGAAGACCATTTTGGAAAGTAGCTGGGGAGGGGTGAACTACTCATTGCGAACGTGACACTTAGATCGAGAACACAGAGGCTGGGGGAGAATGCCTTTGCGAACATGATGAGTATCTCGGGAATGCAAAGGCCTTTGGCCGCTGCGTCTCGCGAACGCGAAGGCCTTTGGTTGTTGCATCCGCAAACGTGACAGGCTTCTCGCAAATGCAAAACAGTCTTGTTCAGTGATTTAAAACAAAACCTAAAGTGTGATTCGACCAAAATTTCATATGTTCTTCCATAGAACCTTGGACGATTTTTGAAGAGGGATTTCAATACCAAATCATAGGTTTGTATTCTTAAACTCATTTCTTTCATTTTACATCACCATTAGATTTCTAGGCCTAAATCTTATTCTTTAAGGGTAGAAATTAGGGTTTTTGGGGAAATTAGATATGTTGCAAATTTGGAAATTTAGACCTTGATATGGGGTTGGATTCCGAAACTAATTATATATCCAGGCTCGTGGAGGAATGAATGAATGTCTTTTGGTCCGAACCTCAAGTTTTGACCACAAGGGACCAGGGTCGGGTTTTGGCTTTTTGGGAGACATGTTGGGAAATCCATAATTTTTCATTTAAATTGGTTTATTTGGCTTCAATTGATGTTAATAAGTTAATTATGACTAAATACAAGTAAATTGGAGGTGAAATCTAAAGGGATATCGGTATTCCAAGCTTGAGTTTGGTCGTAGAGTTTGAGATATATGTTTGGCCTAACCTTAGCTTGAGGGAATATGTGTTATTGTCTTATTTTCTACGTGTTAGTTTTGAGTACGACGTATAGGTGTGGTGACGAGTATCTATACGTTTGTGTCGAGCATGCCCGTGAGTCTTATACTGACTGTTCTGACTCTTATTATGTACTGTTTATGCTTAAATGATGATCATCCATGTTGAACAAGACTTATGATAATTTCTTGGTAACTGACCATTGGTGAGTACTGACTCAAGTTGATATTTATTTGTGAAGTTAACTGTTGGAACGAGATTGGTTATAATTGATTTCCTTGCCGGGATGTATTTGATTCTATTATTGATTCCCTTGCGAGGATGTGATTGTTGTTTGGTTAAGGAAGAGTGATAAAGCACGAAAAGCGATGCTGTATACATTTACATTTATATTTATGCATATAGTGAGGAAGAGAGATAAAACACGAAGGGTGATGCCGTGCACATTTCTATTATTCATATGGCGAGGAAGAGTGATAAAGCACAAAGGCGATTTCGTGCACATTTCTATTATTAATTGCATGGTGGGGATTAAAAGTAAAAGCACGAAGGGTGATGCCATGAATATTTTTCGTTTTCCTTGTTCATTTTCTATTATCAGTTCAAGTGTTTTAACTGCTTAAATTCCTTTACTGCTGTAATTTTTTATGCTGAAACCCTCATAGCATATTGCCCTTTCCCGGTCATTTCTACTTAGTCTTTATTACTTGTTACTCGGTTATTACACTGGTTTACTGCATATGTTTATGATGTTTTTCGTGTCCTAGCCTCGTTACTACTTCGTCGAGGTTAGGCTTGGTACTTACCAGTATATGAGGTCGATTGTACTGATACTCCACTCTGCACTTTTTGGGTAGATCCCGGTATTGGAGCATACAGACTATAGTTCGAGGTTGCTGCCTTTAGTCCACCGGAGATCAAAGGTAGTCCTGCAGGCGTCTGCAAGCCTTAGCGTCCCCTCCTATCATATTTCTTTTCTGTTTTATCTATTCCGAGATAGATATGTATTTCTTTGTTCAGACCTTTATTTGTAGTATTCGTAGACTTTCCATGAGATTGTGACACGAGTTTTAGGTGGAGTTCTTATTTTCATTTCATATTTCTATTAAAATGAGCTGTTAAATTTTGTTCTTCGTATTTATTCCACTGTTATTCTTATGTTAACTTGTAAATTGGTAAAAAATAAAGAAAAAAGGAGAGTACAATAATCAGTAACATTGGCTTGCCAAGCGGGTACAGTGTTAGGCGCCATCACGGTGCCGACACTGGAAAATTCAGGCCATGATAAGTTTGTATCAGAGCTCTAGATTGCTTAGGTTTCACAAATCAAGGACAAGCTTAGTAGAGTCTGCGAGATTGACATGGAGACGTCTATGCTTATCCCCCAAAGTCTAGAGAGTTAGTAACAATTTCACTTCTATTCATCTCTGTTGTCTGGTTTGATTTTTCCATACTAATTGAACTTCTACTCTGTTATTTCGCAGATGGCAATTACACATAGCGCTTTATCCGCCGGTCAAAAGCCCGAGCCCTCAGCGGCATCTCCTACAAGGGGCAGAGGACGAGGCCGAGGTAGGGGTAGAGCTCGGCCTAGAGCAACAGCAACAGCAGAGGAGCCTCAGGTAGAGTTTAATGATGAGGTTCCGGCCCCAACAGTTCCAGCAGGCTCAGCTCAGGTCCTAGAGGGGTTCATCGCTACTCCGGTACTCTAGGATGCTCTGGTCCGTTTAGTGGGCCTTATGCAGAGTTTCATTCAAGCAGACATACTTCCTCTAGAACCGGACGTCCCTCGGGCTGGGGGAGGAGCACAAACTCCCGATACTCGTACTCCGGAGCTGATGGCTTCCCAGTTTCAGTCTCCAGCAGCTCAACCAATTGGGGTAGTTCCACCGGGTGTTGTAGCTCAAACCAGTGATGGATCAGCTATGTCTTCAGATGTCTTGTAGAGATTGGACAAGTTCATCAAGCTTTTTACTACTACCTATGGAGGTACATCTTCAAAGGATCCCCAAGACTATTTGGACAACTGTCACGAGGTTCTCGAAACATGGGGATATTGGAGACCGATGAGGTTGACTTTGCTACTTTTTGTCTGTCAGGATCCGCCAAGAAATGGTAGAGAGATTATATGACTGTCTAGCGTCTTCAGCAGGGTTCTATGACTGTCACCCAGTACGAGATGAGGTTTATTAATTTGGCTCATCATGCTCTTCCGATACTCCCCGCCGAGAGAGAGAGAGGGCAAGGAGGTTTATTGAGGGACTCGCTAAGCCTATTAGATTGTAGATAGCTAAGGATACTGGGAGAAATATTTCTTTTCAGGATGCTATCAATATGGCCAGTCGGGTTGAGATGGTTCTAGATTAGGGGAGAAGTTAGGGGTCTAACAAGAGGCCTCGTCATTTTGGTAGACTCAGTGGTGCATCGTTTGGAGGCAAGGATTCTTTTGGTAGAGGCCATCCTTCATGGCCATTTCATTCAGCACTTCAGGCTTCTCACGGTGCTCCAAGTGGACGTGGTTCTCATATGCAGTATTTTGATCATCTACCCTATAGCGCACCACCAGCTCCTATCAGTGCACCTCCACTCTAGAGTTTTAAAGGTACTTACTCAGGCTATCAGGGTCAGTTTGAGGGTCAGCAGTCTCAGCAGTTGAAGTCCCAATATACTTGTGACGATACGAGGCACATTACTAGATTTTTCCCTCGAGCCTCGAGCAGTTCTCAGTATTAGGGTTCTCGTGCCATAGTTCTAGCACCGGGTGTTCCAGCTCCTTCTCATCCAGATAGAGGTAGGGGTCAAGGTTTTAGAGGTGGGGGTCAGACTGTTAGAGGTGGAGGTCAGGCCGCTAGAGGTGGAGTCTAACTAGTAGGAGGTGTCCTATGGATGTAGTAGAGAGTGGGGGGGCCCAGCCTCGATGTTATGCTTTTCTAGCCAGGCCTGAGGTTGATTCCTCTGATGCAGTAATCATAGGTAATGTTCTGATTTGTAGTAGAGATGCTTCAGTTTTGTTTGATCTAGGGTCTACATACTCCTATGTGTCTTCTTATTTTTCTTCCCATATAGTTGTGCCTCGTGATTCCTTGAGTGCTCCCATATAAATGTCCACATCGGTGGGTGATTTTTGTTGTGGTAGATTGTGTCTATCGTTCATATTTAGTTGTTATTGGGGGTCTTGAGACTAGTGCAGATCTCCTGCTTCTTGATATGGTAGACGTCGATGTCATTTTGGGGATAGATTAGTTATCTCCCTATCATGCTATATTAGACTGTCATGCCAAGACCATGACCTTAGCATTGCCGGGATTGCCTCGTCTGGAGTGGAGATGGACTCATGTTCATTCTACTAGTAGGGTTGTCTCTTCTATGAAGGCTCGGCGTATGGTCGAGAAGAGTGTTTGGCTTATTTGGCGTGTGTTCATGATTCTAGTGGTGAGGTTCCTTCTGTGGATTATGTGATAGTTGTTCATGCGTTTCCAGAGGAATTTTATGCAGATCTGCCGGGGATGCCACCCGACAGGGATATTAACTTTTACATTGATTTGACTTCGGGCACTCAGCCCATCTCTATTATACAAATATCTTATGGCCCCGCCAGAGTTGAAAAAACTGAAAGAATAGTTGCAAGACTTGATTGATAAAGGCTTTATTAGAAATAGTGTCTCGCGCTGGGGTGCACCGGTGTTGTTTGTTAAGAAGAAAGATGGGTCAATGAGGATGTGTATGGATTATCGACACTTGAACAAAGTCACCATCAAGAACACGTATCCATTTCCAAGGGTTGATGATTTGCTTGATCAACTTCAGGGTACCAAGGTATTTTCGAAGATTGATTTGAGATCTGGATACTATCAATTGAGGATTAGGGTATCCGATGTCCCTAAGAAAGCTTTCCACACTCGGTACGAGCATTATGAGCTCTTAGTGATGTTAATTGGGTTAATAAATGCCCAAAACTTTTATGGATTTGATGAACCAGGTATTCAAGACTTATCTTGATTCCTTTAGGATTGTTTTCATTGATGATATTTTGATCTACTCCCACAGCCGGGATGAGCATGAGTAGCATCTTCGATTCGTTCTTCAGACTCTGAGAGATAACAGTAATATGCTAAGTTTTTGAAGTGTGAGTTTTGGTTGAGTTCAGTGGACTTCTTGGGTCACGTTGTATCAGCAGAGGATATTCAGGTGGATCTAATAAGATTGAGGCAGTCAAGGATTGGCCTAGACCTATATAACCTACAGAGATCCATAGTTTCTTGGGTTTGGTGGGTTATTAACATCGGTTTGTAGAGGGGTTTTCATTTATAGTAGCCATAACGACCAGGTTGACCTAGAAGGGTGCCCAGTTCAAATGGACGGACGAGTGCGAGGCGAGCTTTTATAAGGTCAAGTCAGATTTGACTACGGCGCCGGTGTTGGTATTGCCCACAGGTTTAGGGCCATATATAGTATATTGGGATGCATCTCATATTGGACTTGGTACGGTGTTGATGCAGAATGACAAGGTTATTGAAAATGCTTTGCGACAGTTGAAGATCCATGAGAAAAATTATCTAGGTCATGATTTGGAGCTAGTAGCCATTATTCACGCATTGAAGATTTGGAGGCACTATTTATATGGCATGTCATGTGAGGTATTCACCGTTCACAAGATTTTGCAATACTGTTCAAGTAGAATGAGCTAAATTTGAGGCAGAGGAGGTTGTTGGAGCTATTGAAAGACAATGAGATCGCCATCTTGTATCATCCTGGGAAGGCTAATATAGTGGCTGATGCTTTGAGTGGGAAATTGGCCCGTATGGGCAGCCTATATTTCGGTTGGTGAGATATCGCTTGCTTTGGATGTTTAGGCTTTAGCCAATTAGTTTGGGAGGTTGGATATTTTTGAGCCCAGTCGTGTTCTAACTTGCATAGTCGCTCGTTCTTTGTTATTTGAGCGTATTAGAGATTGGCAGTATGATGATCCTCATTTTATTGTCCTTAGAGACACAGTGCATCACACAGGTTCCAAGAAGGTCACAGTTGGAGATGGCGGAGTTTTGATGATGCAGGGTCGAGCTTGTGTGCCTAATGTGGATAGACTTCGTGAGTTGATTCTAGAGGATGCACATAATTCCCGATATTCTATTCATCCGGGGTGCCTCTTAGATGTATCAGAACTTGCGAAAACATTATTTGGGGAGGAGGATGAAGAAAGATAATGTTGCGTATGTAGCTGGGTGTTCGAATTGTCAGCAGGTAAAGTACGAGCATCAGAGACCTCGTGGTTTGCTTTAGAGAATTGAGATTCCTGAGTGGAAGTGGGAGAGTATCACTATAGAGTTTGTTATTGGACTCCCATAGACTCAGAGGAAGTTCGACGTAGTATATGCTATTGTGGATAGAGTGACTAAGTCAGGCATTTCATTCATATGGCAGTTTTGTATTTTTTTTGGAAGAGATTATATCTGTGAGATCTTTCATCTTCATGGTATACCCGTGTCTATCATTATTGACCGAGCATTTTACCTCACATTTCTGGAGGGAAGTACAGCGTGAGTTGGGCATGTGGGTCGAGTTGAGCACAACATTTCATCCTAAGACGGAGGAATAATGCGAGCATACTATTCAAATTTGGGAGGATATGCTCTAAGTGTGCATTATTGACTTTGGTTGTTCTTGGGATCAGTTCTTGCCATTAGTAGAGTTTGCCTACAACAACAGTTATCAGTCGTGCATCCATATGGCTCCCTATGAGGCATTATATGGTAGGCGGTGTCGGTCACTAGTTGGTGGTTTGAGCCAGGAGAGGCTCGATTGTTGGGTACAGATTTAGTTCAGGATGCCTTGGAGAAGGTTAAGATCATTCAAGATAGGCTTTGTACAGCTCAGTCCAAGCAGAAAATTTATACCGATAATAAGGTTCGTGATGTGGAATTCATGGTCAGAGAGCGATTGTTGCTTTGAGTGTTGCCCATGAAGGTCGTGATGAGATTTGGGAAGAAGGGCAATCTAAGCCCCAGGTACGTCGGGCCTTTTGAGATCCTTGATTGAGTGGGAGAGGTGACTAACAGACTTTCATTGCCGCATGGGTTATCAGTTGTGCATCCAATATTTCATGTGTCCATGCTTCGAAAGTATCACGGCGATGCATCCCACGTGTTAGACTTCAGCACTGTCCAGTTGGACAAGGACTTGACCTACGAGGATGAGCCGGTAGCTATTTTAGACTAGAAGGTTCGTCACTTGAGATCGAGGAGTTACCCTTCAGTTCGTGTGCAGTGGAGAGGTCAGCCTACCGAGGCAGCTACCTGGGAGTCCAATCCGATATACGGAGCCGATTTTCCCATCTTTTCACTGACTCAGGTATTTTTTTCATTTGCGTTCGAGGACGAATAATTATTTTAGAGGTGGAGAATGTGTTGAACCAAAGGGTAATCTCTTGTTTTAGAAGTCAAATCTATATTCTGAGGCTTTAAAAACCTCCTTTTGTCTCACCTCTATTTGCATGCGCAGTCAGGACATATATCCGAAAAGCCTTCATGTGAAAGTTTGAGAAAAATCCTAAATTATGCATTTAAAATTGAATTAAGTTGACTTCGGTCAATGTTTTATGTAAACGGATCAGGACCTATGATTCATGATCTCGGAGGGTCCATAGAAAAATATGGTTCTTGGGCGTATACCCGGTATTGAATTCCAAGGTCCTTAGTCCGAGAAATAAATTTTTGAAGAAAATTGTTTAATTAAAAATATAATAAATTTTGGAAACTTAATGATGCTTGATTTCGATGTTATCAAGCCCGTATTTTGGTTTTGGATCCCGATCATGTATAATATGGTATTTAAGTTATGTCTGTAAAAGTTGGTAAGAAACGAAATTCATATGATGTGATTCAGACCCTCGCTTGCAAAAATAGTAACTTTGAGATTTCTTGATATTTTCATTGATTTTGATGCTAAATTCGTTGTTGAAGATGTTATTTAGGCGATTTGATTGGACGAACAAGTCCGTATGACGTTTTTGGACTTGTGTGCATGTTTGGTTTGGAGCCCCGAGGGCTCAGGTAAATTTTGGATAGGTTTCGGGGGTGTTTTGGACTTAGAAATTTTTGTTGTTTTGATGTTACAGGTGCACAGATGCATCATTCTTCGCATTCGCGAAGAAGCTCTCGCGAACGCGAAGAGTAAATATTGTCTGAGGGAGAAATTCTATGCAAACGCAAGGCACATGTCGTGAATGTGGATCGTTGGGAGCGTTACCCTTCGTGAACACGACTTGCTATCGCAAATGCGAAGGCCATTTTGGAAGGGACCTAGGGAGGGGTGAACTACTCATCGCGAATGTGATACTTAGATCGCGATCGCAGAGGCTGGGGGAGAATGCCTTCGCATGTTGGGTATCTCACAAACATGAAGACTTTTAGCTATCACGTCTCGCCAACATGACAGGCTTCCCGCGAATGTGAAGAAGGATTGTCCACTGATTTTAAAATAGAACCTACCTAGGTAGGGAATAGACCAAAATTTCATATCTTCTTCTACAGAATCCAACCTTGGGTGATTTTAAAGAGGGATTTCAACACAAAATCATAGGTTTGCGTTCTTAAACTCATTTCTTTCAGTTTCCATCAACACCCATTAGAATTTTAGGCCTAAATCTTATTTTTTAAGGGTAGAATTTAGGAATTTTAAGGAAATTGCGAATTTTGCAAATTTCAGAATTTAGACCTCGTGTCACGGCCCAAACTAGGAAAGGCACGACTGGCCCTCGATACCGCATTTGACCGAGTTAGCCACTAAACACACTAGCTAACTAAACTGGGGGCCCAACAGATCGGGCAGCACAACATATGAAATACTAAGCCTGGACCATTAATGTCATGACTTAAATAACAATAAGCCATATAACCAAAAGTAGACGAGCCAAAATAATAAAGTACTAGTTGGCCGACGAGGTCGCGATTGGAGACATACATGCCTACACACACACACACACACACACACAGATATATATATATATATATATATATATATATATATATATATATATATATATATATATATATATATATATATATATATATATATATATATATATATATATATATATATGCCAAGCCTATAGGCTGGAGAGTGGAAGCTGCAAAAAAGAAACCCAGAATACTATGTCCACAATAGCCTCTAAGAGTGTTATAAGCACTGTCGAGATAAGGCCCCGACAATACCCAAATTTTACAACAATAGCAACCATCATATGAAAGCTCCAAGAAGAGGCGGAGCTTACTAACTCACAGCTGAACCTCGAAATCCTAGCGGAGGGGTCGATCAGAGTCCCTACCTGGACCTGCATGCAGGAAACAAAAATGCAGTGTCCCCAGGCAACAGGACATCAGTACGAATAAAAATATACTGGTATGTAAGGTAGGAAGTAGAATCATACATAGCTGATGTATAAAATATAATAGAAATACCACCTGACACTTAAATTGTGATAGCCTCCATGGCCGACATCCGACCTCATAGTAATCAAATATGCATGGTATGCTCGTGTAATCGTATATCGTGAATACATATATATTGATGCAAATGCATGACATACCCAACCAAATGCTAGCGGTGGCGGTCTCTTCCGGTAGCTAACCGGTATCATATTGCCAACCTGTGGCCATATGTACAATATATAGTTTTTCGGGCAAATAGGCCTCTTACCTCCGATTATAGCTCGAAGTCCATGCATAATATGTCATGTATGATATTAACTTTGAATGCACATAATAGGCCATAACAAGAACTTAGACAATCTTGGCTCATAGGTACTCTTATTCTCATGATCTCAGAATCACCTTTGTATCGCATACAATTGTCTCGTGGAACCTCATATGTTTGCTATTCTTTTGAATAAGCTTAAAAACTTAACTCGACTTTTAGAAAGATAACTTAACTCTCAAAATGTTCATAAAAAGCTTAAGGTGCTTCACTTAGTCCTTATATCTGATTTCTTGATATTTAATAAAAGAAAGTATTTCAGAAAAATCAAGCATTTTAGTAGTATAAATAAAAATTATATTTGAGATTACTGGAAATCGATGTGTCACTTCAAAGATTTTAAAATACACTTTAACAAGGAAGAAGGACTGAACGCAAATACTAAATACCTTTATTTTTTTAGTTACACAACCCAAAGACGAATAAGAATTCATATATATAGCCATATAATTAAGAAAGCCGACAAAATGACATATATAGATGTTGAATATCCTATTTAACTGAATGAGTGGAACATCAATCTAATAGCGTCATGAAAATACTTCAGCTATGATCCCAATGCCTTTCACAGAGGTCTTTCTAGAAATAGAATAGTAATATATCACATTTGACGTCTTAGGAATTTCCTAGAATTCGTCCTAAAAGGAAGGACGGAGCTTAGCCTTAACATACCTTTTCAACGAATGTCCGAATGCTTGTAGTTCCTTCATGAAAGTTGTTCCTTACTTCCTAAGCTTCATAAAAACTATATATATTCATCTTATACACACCTATAAACAATTCATACTTGAGTTTAAATCGGCACATTTTCCAAATGACCCTAACTTGACGAAACGTCCATAGAACTTTGTAAAAATGATCATAAAAGAGTCCCCAGATGATTACCTTGGCAAACCAAGTATAAATCCTGAATAACCAGCAAGAACAATAGATTCCTATCTTCCAAGAATAGCTCCAAACACAGCTAATAGAAGGGGGAAACGATTGCAAAGCTTAGAGATTGCGTTTCTAGGCACAAGGGCAAATTTTAACCGTCGAAATCGTTAAAAACGCACCTTAATCACTTAAGAATACCATTGGAACCCTCTATTCAGCTTTCTCACTGTTTTGGGACTGAAATGAAGTGTTTTAAGGGCTTTAAAGTCGAGTTTATTGACTTATACCACTTGTTTGATCCTGCCCGATTCGCGACCCGATTTTAGCCTGGACAGTCCGGGGTGAACAATCATGACTTTTTACTCCAATGTTCATTTGATGTGAGTTTTTTTTTAAAACTAGACTCGTAGACCTTTGATTCGATAGGTTATGGGTCTCATAACATTTTACATATTAGGAAAATGATCTGATACATTTGACCTAAAATTTAGAAAATTTAGTAGAGAAATTTACGATAACTTTTGTGGACTTTTATTTCGCAACTTGCTTGACTCCAAAACATAACATGTGACCAGTGTGATGCTATACCCAATCATATATACCTTATATAACCACACCATGTTACGTATATTACGTGAGAGAAGAGGAGAAAAAAACATGGGGTCTCATAGTCTCACCCCTTAAGAACATTCGTCCGCAAATGGGTCAAATTAATTCCTTGGTTTCATTTCTTTTCCGCTAATGCATTATTTGCGAGGATATATTTGTTCCATTTTCAAAGCATAAATCAAATTTTGAAGATTCCAACTACTAGGATTTGTATAACTATCTCGCAATAAGAAATTTAAATTACAGTTAAGTCATTTAAAATCCAACTAAGTTGTTGCAAATAAATAATTGCCAGTTATTTAAATGAAACTCACCTTAAGTCGTAAATAGGTTGGGGTACTTCTTCCTCATGTCCTCCTCAGCTTCCCAGGTCATTTCCTCGATGTTGTTATTTCTCCAAAACACTTTCACGGGAGCCACTTCTTTAGTTCGAAGCTTTCTTACATGTCAATCTAAAATAGCTACCGGTACCTCTGCATAAGATAAGTCTTCAGCAATGCGAATATCCTCAATGGGCGTAATACGTGAAGGATCTCCAATGCAATTCCGCAACATAGATACATGAAACACAGGATGGACTGCTTCCAATTCTGAAGGCAAGTCAAGCTCGTACGCCACCCTACCAATCCTCTGATTAATCTTATACGGTCCAACATACCTGGGGCTCAGTTTCCCCTTCTTTCCAAATCGCATGACGCCCTTTATTGGCGATACTTTCATGAAAACCCAATCTTCTTCATCAAACTCTAAGTCTCGTCATCGAACATTTGCATAAGAGTTCTGCTGACTTTGTGCATTACCCATCCGGTCTCTAATAAGTTTTACCTTTTCCATTGCTTGCTGGACTAAATTAGGACCTACAAACTCTGCTTCCCTCCCTCGAACCAATCGATCGGCGACCTACACTTTTGCCCGTATAGTGCTTCATAAGGGGCCATATGAATACTAGCTTGGAAGTTGTTATTATAAGCGAACTCAATAAGAGGTAGATGATCATCCAAACTTCCTTTAAATTCTAGCACGCAGGCACATAGCATATCCTCAACTATCTAAATAGTACACTCTGCCTGTCCATCAGTTTGCGGATAAAAAGCGGTGCTAAGATTTACCTGCGTGCCTAGACCCTTCTGAAAAGATTTCCAAAAATGTGCTGTAAATTGAGCTCCTTGATCAAAGATAATAGATAATGGTACTCCGTGAAGGCTAACAATCTCTCGAATGTAAAGCTTGGCTTAATCCTCGACTGAATATGTCGTCCTGAATGGTAGGAAATATGCAAATTTTGTAAGCCTTTCAATAATTACCAAAATAGAATCATACCTCCGTGGAGTGCGAGACAAACCAGTGATGAAGTCCATATTTATCATGTCCCATTTCCATAATGGAAGTTCTATATGCTGAGTTAGGCCTCCAAGCCCCTGATGTTTGGCTATAACTTGCTGGCATTTGGGACATTGGGCTACCATCTCCACGATATCTTTTTTCATTCCATTCCACTAATAGATCCGTCAAAGATCCCGGTACATCTTTGTCGCTCCGGGGTGAACTTCATATCTAGAATAATGGGCCTCCGAAAGAATCTTGGCACGGAGCTCTCCGACTGTCGGTACACATAAACGGCTTGGTATCTAAGGACTCCATCTCCTGTTAGCTCAAATAAAGGTTGTCGCTGCTGGGGAATAATTTTTCTCAATTTTATAATCTCAGGATCCTCGTGTTGGCGCTCTTTTATTTCAGTAACAAAATAAGATTGTGCCATATTCTGAATGAGAATGCGTCCACCCTCTACGTCTACCAAACGCACCTGCAAATTAGCTTGCTGGCATAGATATTTGGTCATCTTGACCTTATCAGCTTCAACATGGCTTAGACTGCCCATGGACTTCCGGTTAAGGGCATCAACAATAATATTAGCTTTGCTGGGATGATATAAAATATCAACATCATAGTCCTTTAGTAATTCTAGCTATCTTCTTTGTTGTAGGTTTAGCTACCTCTGTTTAAATAAATATTAAAGGCTCTGGTGGTCGGTGAAAACATCAATATGAACCCCATATAGATAATGCGGCCAAATCTTTAGGGCGAAGACAACTACGGCTAACTCAAGATCGTGCGTAGGGTAATTTTGTTCATGTTTCCACAACTGTCTGGAGGCGTACGCAATAACCTTACCATGCTGCATAAGAACACACCCTCGGATAATTCTCGATGCATCACAATATATAACATAATCCTTGGTGCCATCCGCAAGAGTCAAGACAAGTGCTGTTATAAGCCTTTTCTTTAGCTCCTGAAAACTTTGATCACATGCCTCAGTCCACCGAAACTTAGCTCCCTTATGTGTCAGTTTCTTCAATGGTGCAGAGATAGATGAAAATCCCTCCACAAACATTTGGTGTTATCCTGCCAAGCCTAAAAAGCTATGAACCTTTGTTGGATTCAAGGGCCTCGGCTAAGTCATCACAGCTTCAATCTTTTGGCCATCAACCTTGATACCATCGCCGGTAAAAACATGACCAAGAAAAGCTACTGAAGTTAGACAAAATTCACATTTAGATAATTTAGCATACAACCTGTAGTCCTGGAGAGTCTGCTATACAACTTGCAAGTGGTTTGCATGATCGGCTTCTGATCGTGAATATATCAAGATGTCGTCAATAAACAGAATCACAAATTGATCAAAGAATGGTTTGAACACCCGGTTCATAAGATCCATAAAGGCTGCTAGGGCATTTGTAAGCCCAAAGGACATGACAAGGAATTCAAAATGGCCATACCTTATCCTAATGTTGTTTTTAGGATATCAATATCCCTGACTCGTAGCTGATGATAATCGTATCCCAAGTCGATCTTCGAAAAACATTTAGCACCTTGTAACTGGTCCAACAAGTCATCAATCCATGGAAGAATATACTTATTCTTTTATAGTGACTTTATTTAGTTGCATGTAGTCAATGTACATCTGCAAGGAGCCATCTTTATTTCGAACAAAGAGCACCGGAGCACCCCATAGGGATTTACTTGGCCTAATAAAGCCTTTATTGAGAAAGTCCTTCAGTTGTTCCTTCAATTCCCTTAGTTATGCAGGAGCTATTCTGCAGGGAGGGAGGGATATAGGCTGCGTATCAGGAAGAAAATCTATAGCGAAATCGGTTTCCCTTTCAGGGGGAATTCCTGGAAGCTCGTCAGGAAATATCGCCGGGAATTCATTCACAATAGGAACCGATTGATGAGTTGCTGGCTCCTTATCTATATCTTTGACATGAACCAGATGGTATATACAGCCTTTAGCAATAAACTTTCGAGCCCTAAGGTATGAAATAAACTTACCCTTGGGTGTGGCTGCATTACCTTTCCATTCAAGGACAGGCTCACCAGGAAAATAAAATCAGAACAACTTTGCACGATAATCAATATTAGCATAACAAGCTACCAACCAATCCATACCCATAATGATATCAAAGTCTAGAATAGCCAATTCGACTGAATCAACAGAGGTTGGACGGTCATTAATTAACACTGTACAACCTCGATAGATATGATTAGCTACAATTGAGTCGCCAACTGGCATAGACACCTTAATTGACTGTAGCAACAACTCAAATCTCATGTCAAGCTTACCAGTAGTAAATGGAGTAATATATGAAAATGTAGAGCCGGGATCTATCAATGCATAAATGGCATGAGAATGTATTGTCAATATACCTGTGATAACATCTGGGGATGCCTCTGAATCCGGTCGGCCTGTGAGTGCATAAAGGCGGTTCTGGACACCACTAGAACCTGAGGTGTCTCCTCCACCTCTCCCCCTACCACGACCCTGAGTAGTCTGTGGACCTGGTCGAGGAGCACAGACTGAAGGAAAAGAGGCTGTTGTGGATCCTGAAGGCTGAGCTAGTATACCTCTGCCTGATCCTGGGCACCGACTAATAAAATGTCCTGTCTACCCACAATGATAACATGCACTCGAACCCTATCTACACTACCCGGTGTGTAGCTTACCGTACTGAGTACATGGAGGAGTAGGTTGTCTCATTTGTGAGGAACGCTCCTGTCGACGGCCCTCAGGCTGGCCTGAGCTCTGGCCCGGTCCTGACTGTATATATCGATCAAACCGCTGGCCCGCATCTTTGGTGGGAAACTACCTACTGATCGAGGTGGATTTCGATGGAGTGGGGGCCTAAAATCACCCCGTGGCTCCCTATAAGGCCCTGTAGTACGAGCCTTCTTACCCTTCTCCCTATCCCTACAAGTATCACGAATCCGAGGAAAGGTCCTCTATAGTTTGAGCGAAATCATGTATGCGAAAAATATCTACATCATGCGATAGGGATGCTACCCTACCGTCTCTAATAAGATCTGCCAAACTATCTACATAACGATGAACTCTAGCCCTCATGATGCATATGATATCTGGTGCATACCTCGCCAAAGAATTAAACTTATGGCTATAATCCTTCACACTCATAACCCCCTGCTTCAGGTTAAGAAACCGGTCAAGACGGGCCTCCCGAATATCCCGTGTCAAATAATGGGCTAAAAAAGCCTCAAAGAAGTCTTCCCACTCTGCTGGCGGAGCATCAGTTCTTCTAGATCTCTCCCATGCCTCATAGCATAGGACGACAACATCAGGTAGTCGAAAAGAAGCCCACTCCACAGCCTCGATGATAGAGGCATTCATCACCCTCAATACTCTATACATCTGGTCTATGATGTCTTGGGGATCCTCAGTGGAACTGGATCCTGTAAATAATGGAGGGGCCAAGTGAAGAAACTCTCGTACGGTCGAGCTTCCAGTCTGATCTCTCTGGGCATCTGCTCCCGACTCTAGCAGTCGCTCATGAATAGAAACTATCCTAGTTAGCAATTGAACGGCCTCCCTCATCCCCTCCTCCACAGTCTCTGATGGGTGAATAGCATGTGCTTGAGATCCTGTATCTCTAGCTGCCTCAGGTACTAATGGAACTGGTGAGGCTGGAGATACTGCATCTCCATGGGCTCCAGCAAGTGTTGGGGAAGCTGAAACTAGGGGTACTGGAGACTCACTGTATGCCTCTAAGGGAAATCTATCCCTCTAACCCGGTGGGGAACGACTGGTACCTTCCCCCGGATCCATAACTATCTCTCACTGTGCCATCTCCTAAGCATAGTTAGCATGTTAGATAAGAAACAAAAAGCACGATTTAGATTTCATATGTTCTTATAACTTCGCTTTGTAGCACGATCTATTAATTGAAAGAAATTTAACCATTCCTAAATGCCTCCTAGCCTCTTGATTATAAGAGTGGTACACAACACACCCATAAGCACGACTCTACTAGACACGGCTTGTGGATACTCTGGGATATGACCTGCTTTGATACCAAGTTTGTCATGCCCCAAACTAGGGGAGGTACAACTGGCCCTCGATACTGTATTTGACCGAGTTAGCCACTAAACATACTAGCTAACTAAACTGGGGGCCCAACAGATCGGGCAAACAACATTTGAAATACTAAGCCTAGACCATTAAAGTCATGACATGAATAACAATAAGCCATATAACCAAAAGTAGACGAGCCAAAATAATAAAATACTAGCTGGCCGACGAGGCTGTGATTGGAGACATACATGCCTACACACTCACACATACACACACACACACACACACACACACACACACACACACACACACACACACACACATATATATATATATATATATATATATATATATATATATATATATATATATATATATATATATATATATATATATATATATATATACATACATACATACATACATACATGCCAAGCCTATGGGCTGGAGAATGGAAGCTGCAAAAAAGAAACCCAGAATACTATGTCCACAATAGCCTCTAAGAGTATCATAAGCATTGTCGAGACAAGGCCCCGACTATACCCAAACTGTACAACAAAAGTAACCATCCTATGAAAGCTCCAGGAAGAGGTGGAGCTTACTAACTCACAGCTGAACCTCGAAATCCTAGCGGAGGGGTCGATCAAAGTCCCTGCCTGGACCTGCACGCACGAAATAACAATGCAGTGTCCCCAAGCAACATGACATCAGTACGAATAAAACTATACTGGTATGTAAGGCAGGTAGTAGAATCATACATAGCTTATGTAAAAAAAAAATAGAGATACCACCTGTTATTGAAATCTGATAGCCTCCATGGACGACATCTGACCTTATAGTAATCAAATATGCATGGTATGCTCGTGTAATCGTATGTCATGAATACATAATATATTGATGCAAATGCATGACATACCCAACCAAATTCTAGCAGTGGCGGTCTCTTCCGATAGCTAACTGGTATCATATTGCCAACCTGTGGCCATCAGTATAATATATAGTTTTTCAGGAAAATAGGCCCCTTACCTCCGATTATAGATCGGAGTCCATGCATAATATGCCATGTATGATATGAACTTTGAATGCACATAATAAATCATAACAAGAACTTATCCAATCTTGGCTCATAGGTACTCTTATTCTCATAATCTCATAATCACCTTCGTATCGCATACAATTGTCTCGTGGAACCTCATATGTCTTCTTTTCTTTTGAATAAGCTTGAAAACTTTACTCGACTTTCAGAAAAATAACTTAACTCTGAAGATGTTCATAAAAAGCTTAAGGTGCTTCACTTAGTCCTTATACCCGATTTCTTGATATTTAATAAAAGAAAGTATTTATCAAGTGTTTTAGTTGTTTAAATAAAAATTTATATTTGAGATTACTGGTAATCGACGTGTCACTTTAGAGATTTTAAAATACACTTTAACAAGGAAGAATGACTGATCGAAAATGCTAAATGCCTTTATTTTTTTTAGTCTCACAACCCAAAGACGAATAAGAATTCATATATATAGGCATATAGTTAGGAAAGCCAACAAAATGAAATATATAGATGTCGAATACCCTATTTAACCGAATGAGTGGAATATCAACCTAATAACATCATGAAAATACTTCAGCTACGATCCCAATGCCTTTCACACAATGTATTTCTATAGTAAAATATCACATTTGACGTCTTAGGAATTTCCCAGAATTCATGCTAAAAGGAAGGACGGAGCTTAGCCTTAACATACCTTTCCAACGAACGTCTGAATGCCTGTAGTTCCTTCACGAAAGTTGTTCCTTACGTCATAATCTTCGCAAACACTATATATATGCAGCTTATACTTACCTATAAATAATTCATAATTGAGTTTAAATCGACAGATTTGCCAAATGACCCTAACTTGACGAAACGTCCATAGAACTTTGTAAAAACGATCATAAAAGAGTCCCTAGATGATTACCTTGGCAAACCAAGTATAAAGCCTGAAGAACGAGCAAGAATAATAGATTTCTATCTTCCAAAAATAGCTCCAAACACAACTAATAGAAGGGGGAAATGATTTCAAAGCGTAGAGATTGCGTTTCTTGGCACGGGGGCAAATTTTAACGGTCGAAATCGTTAAAAACGCACCTTAATCACTCAAGAACACAATGGAACCCTCTCTTCAGCTTGCTCACTATTTTGGGACTGAAATGAAATGTTTTGAGGGCTTCAAAGTCGAGTTTACCGACTTATACCACTTGTTTGACCCGACCCGATTCACGACCCCGTTTGAGCCTGGACAGTCTGGGGTGAACATTCATAACTTTTACTCCAATGTTCGTTGGATGTGAGGTTTTTTATTGAAAACTAGACTCGTAGACCTTCGATTCGATAGGTTGTGGGTCTCATAACTCTTCATATATTAGGAAAATGATCTGATATATTTGACCCAAAATTTAGAAAATTTATTAGAGAAATTTACGATAATTTTTGCCGACCTTTATTTCGAAACTTGCTTGACTCCAAAACATAACATGTGACCAGTGTGATGTTATGCCCAATCATATACCTAATATAACCACACCACGTTATGTATATTATGTAAGAGAAGAGAAAAAAAATATGGGGTCCCACACCTTGATTCGGGGTGGGATTCCGAAACTAATTACATATCCGAGCTCGTGGATGAATGGGTGAATAAGTTTGGTCCGAACCTTGAGTTTTGACCAACCTGTCCCAGAGTCGGGTTTTGACTTTTTAGGAGGAATGTTGGGAAATCCATAATTTTTCATTTGAATTGGTTTCTTTGGCTTCAATTGATGTTAATAAGTTAATTATGACTAGATACAAGTGAAGTGGAGGTGAAATCTAAGTGGAAAACGGTATGTGAGGCTTGAGTTTGGCCGTAGAATTTGTGGCATGTGTTTGGCCTAACCTTAGCTTAAGGGAATATGTGTTATTGTATTATTTTCTACGTGTTAATGTTGAGTACGACGTATATGCGTGGTGACGAATATCTATACGTTGGTGTCGAGCATGCCCGTGAGTCTTATACTATGACAGTTGTGACTCTTCTTTTATATTGTTTATGCTTAAGTTGATGATTATCCATGTTGAACAAGACTTATGATAATTTCTTGGTAACTGACCATTGTTGAGTATTGGCTCAAGTTGAAATTTATTTTGTGAAGTTAACTGTTGGAACGACATTGGTTATAGTTGATTCCATTGTCGGAATGTATTTTGTTTCTATTGTTGATTCCCTTGCCGGGATGTGGTTGTTTCTATTGTTTGGGTGAGGAAGAGTGATAAAACACGAAGGGTGATGCCGTGCACATTTCTATTAATCATATGGTGAGGAAGAGTGATAAAGCACGAAGGGTGATGCATGCACATTTCGATTATTGATTGCATGGTGAGGATTGAGAGTAAAAGCATTAAGGGTAATGTCGTGCACATTTTCTGTTTGTTGTGTTCATTTGCTGTTATCAATTCAAGTGTTTTAACTGCTTAAATTCCTTTACTGCTGTAATTCTTTATGTTGAAACCCTCGTATCGTGTTGCCCCTTCCTGATCATTTCTGCGTAGTCTTTATTACTTGCCACTCTGTTATTACACTGGTTTACTGCACATGTTTGTGATGTTTGTCGTGTCCTGGCCTCGTCATTATTTCGCCGAGATTAGGCTCGGAACTTATTAGTACATGGGGTCAGTTGTACTGACATTCCACCTGCACTTTTTGTGCAGATCCCGGTAGTGGAGCATACAGACTGTAGTTCGAGGTTGCTACTTTCAGTCCAGCGGAGACCGAGGTAGTCCTGCATGCCTTTAGCATCCCCTTCTATTATATTTCTTTTCTGTTTTATCTACTCCGAGACAGATGTGTATTTCTTTGTTCAGACCTCTATTTGTTGTATTCGTCGACTATCTGTGGGATTGTGACACCAGTTCCGAGTGGAGTTATTATTTCTTTTTCGTATTTGTATTAAGATGAGATTTTAAATTCTATTCTTCCGCATTTATTCCATTGTTATTCTTATGTTAACTTGTAAATTCTTAAAAGATAAAGGAAAAAAATGTAAAATAATCGGTAATGTTGGTTCGCCTAGCGTGTATAATTTTAGGCGTCATATTACGATCCCGATGGTGAGAATTCAGATCATGAAAAATACCAACTTGGTGTCCCTTTTAAAGCTATTTCATAGGCACCTTATGTATATTATATAATAAAAAGTAAAAAAAGGTTCACTAGGCAAAAGGTAATAAAACAAGCAAGAAACTTGAAGAGCAAATTTGGCCCTTGAAAGTGTAATCCTTAAAAATCTAATATCATAATCAGTAAGCAATTCCATTTCAAAGCTAAGAATACATTACCGATTATATCAGAAAACTGCTAATTAAAAAAGAATCCCCTGTGTAATTAATTACCAATTCCGTATAACGATACGTATAGTATATCTTTTCAATTGTTTTGTGAATTCAGCAACTCAATGATGACGTAGAAGTGTAAAGAGGCTAGAAATGACTATATGTACATACGGATAAATTTTACCTATAGCCCTCATAAAGCGGACTCAAATGGACACAAACAATGGAGAATGTTTGCTAGCGGCTGTGTCTTGCCTTTGTCATTTAATCAAATCCCTGGCAACTTTTGATCCAAGAGGTACAATAGGCAAACTATGAAAGCCTAGCAGGTAAATCTTCTTTACCTGAAGCATAATAAGAAACAAAGTAAAAAGGCACCCTTTTCCCCCCTTTATATTCCTTCTCCTAATCTTTTTTCTTTTGTTCAAAAGAAAGTATAAGCGAGGAAATGTTATCTTTTGCCCAAGACCAAGATAACAGTTCATTCCTTCAATGAATATGGGACACTCAAGAGTTGGATGTCTACAGCTCGGACGACATAAAAACGGAGGTCCAACAATGGCTAAACCAAAAATAGGGATGAATGCAAACTATAAAGAAGATGGATTTCAAGTCTAACTCAATCTCAAATTCCTCATGAGTTACAAATTTTAAGGTTTCTCATCATCTTCTTCTTCTTCTTTACAAATTTAAAATTAGATTAATCTAATTAACAAAACATGAATAATCGCTAGATGCATAAACAAATTACAATAAGGAGCAATGCATGAAAGAACTCCAGTTCTGTACCTCTGAAGCACCAAGATGTTTTGTGCAGGACTAGCAATAATAACCAATGCCCGTCTCAAAGTCCTACACCAGCATCCGTTAAAAATACTTGTCTCCATGTTGTATGTTTCCTTTGACATAAAGGAGCCAAGAGAATTATGACATCCGAGCTGTTTGCTACGTCCTATTTCAATTATAGGAGGGTGCTCAAACAGCGGAAGAGCCAGAATTTAAAGGTTATGGGTTCGGAGTTCTAATCATTTTAAGTTACTGGGTTCTAAACCAATAATTAGTATATATTTAACAAATTTTATAAGACAAATACAGGATTTGGACTAAAGTTACTGGGTTCCGTCAAACCCGTAGCTGATGGGCTAGCTCCGCCCCCTTGCTCAAAGATGGAGAAACACAACAGATAGGAACTACCACTGATATTTAACCGTCCTATATGATTAAATGTTAAAAGTCATGTAACAAACTCTACCTAAATACAAGCTAAATTTTCCATAGTCCATCCTCGCCTTCCTCAGACCTTCTATTACTTCATCTTCAAGCACAATCAAGCTTGATATAAGCTCAAGTACACGGGCAAAAGATTAAATCATAAGAGAAACAGGAATGAGAAACAACTAGTTATGCGAAGGCAACGAAAGCTTATACAGGAATCTCTTACAAGACTTGGCCAACTTAACCAGCTCCTTTGCATTTTCAATCTTAGAGTGCTCAACTAAGCCATCAACAACTCTCTGCATGTTATCTCTGTTAACAATTACTTGTGAATCAATAACTTTCTTGCACAAGCACAGTGCAAATTCAAATTTTTTCGTGCCACAAGCCAGAGGAATAAGCATATTAAACGTTGAATAGTCGGGAAGGCATCCATTTTGTAGCATCTTCTGGTACCACATTTTAGCCTCCTCCAAATTCCCCTCATCGATATACATCTTTATCATAATATTGTAACTGAATTTGTCCGGCTTGAAACCCTTCTTAACGATCTCCTCGAAGAACTGGATCGCCTTGGAAACATCATTAACTTTAGCCAAACTTCGTAATCTAATATTGTAACTGCAAACATCAGGGATAATATTTCTGTTTTCCATCACAACCCACAAATTTTCAGCTTCAAAAATCCTTTGACTTTCATAAAGTGCGAATAACAAGGTATTACAAGTCACAGTATCCGGCTTAATCCCATTCTTTTCAATCTCATCCATCAAAAGCACAGCAGAATCGAAAGAACCAGCCTTACACAATGCCTTAATCGCAAGGTTATAAGACAGTAAATTAGGCTCAATCGACAATTTCGCGGGCAATTCACGAAACAACCCGCCAATTTCATCATATCTTTCTGACCTAACGCATGAATCCAAAAGGGCATTGAAGGAAAGGATAGTCTGTGGACAATTTAGTTGAGGCATTTCGTCGAACAGTTTACGTGCGTGATGATACATTTTCGCTTTCCCATAGAGAACAATAAGGCGGGAGGCAAAGGCCTCGTTACGAATATCTGGGTACTGCTTTTGATGCTCGATAATTTCTTCGATGCCGGAGAAGTGGTTGGCTTTTGCAAGGCGGTGAACGGCGAGTTCATAATGGACCCGTCCTACGCGTCGGAACTTAGGGTGTTGTGATGATTCTTTCAAGAAATTTACAATTGCTTGGGGTGTCTGATTGGTGAAATTTGAAAAGGTAATGGGGGTTTTAGTGGTTGCCGTGGGGTTGTTTACGGCGCGCAGACGGCGAACAATTGAAAAACTGGACATTTGATTTTGCTTATTTCGGCGCTGAGTAGCAACTTAACAAAATTACTTCAATTTTTATACTTTAAGTTTGTCCCCATTATACTCTTCGTTCAAATCCACCTCTGTAGTTAACAAATTTTCTAGAATTACCTTTAATTCTGACGGTCCTTCACCGTGGTATTCAATCCCTCTATTAATTTATTCATGTCAGTTGCCATATCAGTAGGTCACACGTTAAAATTAACCTCATCATCACACACCAGATTCCATGATCTTCATCTTCCTATTTCAATCCAAAACAAATTCATCATTAAAGTAATATCCATTTTCAACCACCAAAGAATATCATCCGTTTATCGCTTTTCAGAATATAAAGATCACATCATTCGCCTATAAGCTTTAGCCATTACCCATTTTCCCCACTTTGAAATATCGAAAAAAAATTATTTGAAAATTTCATGAATCTTTTCCTCCCCATGTTCTTTCTTTCTCCTCAAACCCACTCCACATTGTTGTACCTTGCCGGAATACTCTCATGAGCAGGAAGATTTTAATGGTAATAAAGTAAATAGGAACCAACCAACAAAAGAAAATCTCCTATGCCCATTTACCCCTCCCCTTTTATCATCCCTAATGAAGATTTGAATGGTATTAATCAGATTTATATTGGGAGGTGGTTGCAACTCTAAATGGAATACGAGTGTTCATGTTCTTAATTTTTGAGTTCATCCGTCTAGTAGCGCCACAGTCCCGTGATCCTATTAATTTCATCTCATTCCAAAACTATCATTAAAGCACCATGTAAGGTTATAGCCAACCGTCACAACCTAAAATTGAGCCGCTGCCGAACTCCGCTACCAAAATATTATATTAGCAACATCCTCAAACAAATCGTAATAGCCAATAGCCCCATTTTCTACCAGCGAAAAGCATCAGTAATGCAATTTTCGGTAAAATTCTAGGGATGAAGAAAATAAAGAAAAGAAAAAGAATAAAAATAGAAGAACTGAGGTTTGAAAATTTAGAGTTTGGGCTTGAAATATTTTTGAATTGAGGTTGTCTTCCTTTAAATCAGATCCGAGTTTTGAGAAAGTAGGGAAAGAAATGTCTTTCCTTTGAAAATTTTGGTCGTCGTAGAAGAACATGAAAACGTGAAGAAATAGAAAAAGAGGAAAAACATGTGAAAGAAAGAGTGTAAAATACTTTTTTGTGACTTTTAGTGTGCGGAATCGCTAATATGGCAGCTGACATGGACAAATTAATAAAGGGATCGGGGGCTACGGTGGAGGGCCGTTAAGATTAAGGGCATTTTTAGAAAATTTATTAATGGTAGGAGTGAATTTGAAATAAAAATATAATAGGGGACAAAATTAAACTATATACTATAGTAGAGAGATAATTTTGGACCTTTTCCTTTTTTCTTGGATAGAACAAATAAGCTTATTTTAATAACTAGTTGTGAGGAGCGCGTGTTGAGCCAGAGCCGAAGCTCACTTGGGGAAAGGTACCAGCTTAGTCCAGTTCAATGAGATCCTAATGGGCGGATCTAGAATCAATATAGAATATGAGTTCTAAAAAATCCAATAATTTTTGCAGACTCTGTATTTATATTAAGAAATTTACTAAATATTTATAAAAATCTAACTGCGAATCTAATTATTATTACATATTAATCTAAAATTACGGTAGGAACCTATAAGCCTTAGATTCTGAATGCGCCTATGAATCCTATGAGCTCGGAAAACTAAAATGTTCAAATAAAATTCTCCCAAAGCACCTCATATAGACTGTTATTTTTCATCAAATTAATCTATCGCGCGGTTTAAGCCTTATAGGGAAATGTAAAGCTAGACACAATCAAATTTCATCTTCAATTGTTCAACATACCGGCATTAATAACTTTAACTAACCCACCCGATGGACCAACTAAAGCAATCCGACGATGACGACGACCCAAAAAGAAAAAAATCTAGTTGAATTCAAAAGGTAATGCATTATAACATGATTAACCAAAACAAAGGGAGTAATAGTTGAATTCACATTCAAACTTATCAAAAAATAAATTAACAAATAGATGTCTAATGTAGAAATGTAAAATCTTCCTTGTCAATCTTCTTTGAAGTGTGCTTCTCAGTCTTTCTTGTTGCCTTCGATCAAATCTTAGTAACAGCAACTCTACATTCTTAATATTTCAAAAAGTCTCACAATGGTCGTACTTAGAACCTCTTATAGGTAAATGAAGGTTGCGTCATGCAGTGGAACATAATAATAATTCTAGGAAGTTTTTTTGTATTTAAAATTTATTTACATGTCAAAGATTGGATCTAAGACATACCTAATAAAGAGGGTCTCATTTCAAAATTTCTTCGATAGTGCGAAGACTCTATACGTATTCACACCGAGATTAATCATTGCTATCAACTGTTTGACCAATGAAACCCGCGAACAAATTGAACGAAGAATATTGTGTTGAAATTCTCAAAAATCTCAACTCAAATAAGAAGAACAAGAAATACTTTTCTTGTAATTATATTTCTCTCTTGGTTTTGTATTGCACTCTCATTTTCATAAAGTGAATTTTTTTCTCTCTTACAAAGTGTTTCCCAATTGGTATCAGAGTCATGATGGCTGTATATGTATTTAGCATGAGCAACTAAATACATATACTGTCCAGAGCTCATTACTTTTGCAAATCTTTAGTATAGTTATTTTGATGATATCTCATAACTTGATTAAATTATTTCTAAGTATTAAATCTTTTATCTTGTTTCAGATTTGATCTTTTTGTGTGAGGTACTTATTTCTCTCTAAGTGTGTGAGGTATCCGATTAATATCCGGAGTGTACGTTGGCAAGCCTGTCCTTGTGGTCCTTGTTAGCCATGGTAGGCGTTTATTGTGACCCTTAGGTGTTCCCGTAGCCAAGATAACTCTAGAGAGAGAAGAGGTAAAACCAAGAGAACGTTTAGATCATTATGAACCTAGATATTTAGATTTAGGACTTTTTTATAATTTGATCTTTGTTATTTGCTTTTATCTGAATATCATGTACTTATGATTTTGCATCTGTATTAGTTCCAGGACAGTAATTTTTATTTTATATGAATCAAAATATTTTAAATTCTGTTAACTTATCTTCTAGATCTACTCAGATTGCCTTAACTGAGTCTAATTTGGATAACTGGAGTATCCCTGCTGAACCTTTTCATAAGATCTACCAGATAGGTCACTTTAATTTCATTAAAAAGCATAATATTAAAACGTGTGAATCAACTGTTGCTATTAATAACTCTTTAGAAGTTATAAAATTGTTACATGAGCATGATATAATTAGATATAAATCTAGTTTTAATTATCTGCATATTGGTCTTGTGCAAGTTGCTGTTAAGCCTTTGTTTAGAAAAGGACTTAATATTCCTGTTTGTGCACTTTTACGTGATGCACGTTTTCTTAACTTTGATGATTCTTTGTTAGGAGCACTTGAAAGTAATTTAGCAGGAGGCCCTGTTTATTTCAATTGTTATCCTAATTTCTCTGTTGATATTAATGATCCTAATGTGTTAGATACATTAACGCTTAATATCAAAACTCTTAATATGAACAGCAAATCTGAAACTCGTGAAATAGCTGTTATATACCGCGTTTATTATCGGTTGATGTCTACTACCCTTGCTCCGAAAGCAAGGATAGAGAGTACCAAAGGTGTGACTATGTTAATGGAAGCTAACCATGAACATAGTACCATCTTTGTTCCTCGCCTTCTTCAGTGGGAAGACATTCTATCCAATACTGATTGGCACTTTGAAGCCATTACTCAACCCATTTCCTCTCATACAGAGAATCGCCAAATAGAACGAATCGTCCAAAATTCCGATGGTTCAGTTGACCTTAAATTTCTGAACTCTCAACCTCGTAGAAGTTCCACCGTAGGTTCTACTTCTTCAAACCCCCGGGAAGAAGTATTTACTCGTTCTTGCTCCTTTAGATCTGCTATTAATAAATCTGTTATTAATAGTCAAGTTGATGGGGTAGATTTTTCGGGAGATATCCCAAAAGTTTTTTATAAATCTCAGTTTCAAGAACCTATTCAGGAACCCTCTAGTCCCACAGAGTCTGATATGGCGCCTCCAAGGCAAAATTCAGACCCTGGTCTTCACGTCATTAAAGTTGAGGAAGATTATACCCCTAATCTTGCTACTTTAAAAAGACTCTGGCTTGACCCCAAAAACGCTTTAAGGGTCAAATGGTACACTGCTACCTATTCTAAGAGCCAGCAAGCGATTTTTGGGCAACAATGGATTGCCGATATGAAGCGCCTGAAGTGTGATATTGAATATTTTAAGTGGTTCGAAATCACTGGAAAACTGGATCGGAGAGTAATAAAATCGGAGATTAATAAATAAACTTTAAACTTTAAAACAGTAGTAAAGAAGATGAAAGACTTACTTTAAAACACGCTTTTTATTCCATGAACAAGGGGATATTACAAGCGGAAGGGATGATTACAAGAAGAGAGACAAAGGAATTATTACAAGAGAGAGATAGTGCCTAAAATTTTCTAAGTGAGAAAATTGGACCTGCCTCATATTACAAGACGAGAGTCTTTTATAGACCTCTGACACCAAAAGAGTTAATCTCCTAGATACAGATGGACGGCTTAGATTTTGCCGACAGTATTGTGGGGTTCTACTTTTATGAAAGAGATATGACCCCATGTTAAAAGATAAGGATAAGATTCCTTATGACCCGGGGACCGTTTATGGGACCCAACCTATGGACACTAATTATGACTTGTCCTTAGTGGACAATAATTCGACCGACTTGTTTTTAGTGGACAATAATTAGACGCATACCCCTCAGTTTTTCCTTCTTTTGGAAGGTAGTGATAAAGTGGGTATTCACAGGACACTAAGTTCCCACCGAATAGTAACTTGACTCTTCGGAAAAGTAAATATTATTCATAAAATCCTTCTAGATAAGCCTGAGCAATACCTTTAGGATTACACATGTCCTCATTACTGGATTCAGCAGAGGAGGAGACTTCTTCAAGAAGTTGCATAATGGTTTCTTCATCCTGATTATCAATATCTTGAAGAGCCTTTTGAAGCTTCTTCTTCATTTCCGCCTTGGATGATTTGGATTGTGGAGTTGTCTTCCCCACGACAATTTTTTCCTTATCAGGAGTTGATACCTTAGGTTTTGGAACCCATCCTTTAACCTTTACTTCTTTGGATAGGTACCTGATCCTATCGAATTCTGCGATTTTGAAATCCCAGCTGATAATAAAAGAAATTCTTTTTTGAATATAAAATTTACACATTTTAATGTGAGAAGGGAGAGTAGTGATCTCTTGTGAAATTTGGAAATTTTCGAATTTCTTGAGGAATTGTTGTGGGAGGTTTTCCAATTTTCCTCCAAAAGTCTTCCACCAGTCATAGAACCATCTGGGGATGATGGCCTTGATAACTTCAGGACTGTATTTAATAAACCAAGTATGACCTGGTCTAAGATACATGAAATTATACCAAGCTTGTTGGTATGTATACCAGTTGTAAGTCTGGGGCTTATGGTTCATACTAAGACGTATGGGAGTAAGAAGATGGTCAACATGCCATTCGAAAGGAGATAAAATCTTTTTGATTGTAAACTGAGAATATAAGATGAAATCAGGGTTTCTATCCGAGTAAACATGTTCCACTTCAATGGAGTCTGTATCGACTAAGATAGCCTCAAAGTAAAGGCGAGTGTGAAGGGGGTCAGGACTATCAATGTAGTTGGATGAATTATAGCAGGGCTTTATAAGGTCTTGGACTCGACCAGATTCAAACTCTTTATCGAGGGCTAAAATGGGAGAGACCTTAATGGTCAAGAATTCAAAAGTCTCAGTTGGGTGAGAAGAGAGTTTTTGAATCTGGACTTTAGGGTCCACTGCTTGGGCAAAAGACTCTGGGGTCTTCATTTCATAACTAGATTTGTTCTGGACCTTAGAAGTGGATCCAGAGGAAGATTCAGGCTTTGGGCCTGTAAGTTTTGGGAGTTCTCCTAAAACTGTAAACTTATTTTGGCTCTGGGCCGGACTAGGAAGAGGAGGAAAAGAGGGCCTTATTTGGGCCAAACTAGTAGGAACGAAAGGTCTAACTGTTGATAGTTGCCTTTCAGACTTGACGTTCTTGAATGGGCTAGTTTTTGACGGCTTCATGGCCCTGAAGAAATTCTCGGGTTAGAAAATCTGGAAGAGAATTATTTTCTCCTTTTATAAAACCAATTTTGAAATCAAAGCTAGATAGTAGAGCTTGCCATCTAGCAAATATTTGTTTTGAAACAAGATTTTTAACATCTTTTTGTAAAATTTCTTTGGCCGATTTGCAATCAACCCGAAGTAAAAATTCTTTGTTTACTAAATCATCTTGGAATTTAGTAATACATAGTACTATAGATAAAACTTCCTTTTTTACCGTACTATAATTTTTCTGGGTATTATTCCAGATACCAGAAGTAAACCTCACCAGTTGCTCGCAACTATTTGGTTCTATTTGCTGTTTTAGAATACCTCTGTATCCTATATCAGAAGCATCAGTTTCAACTATCATATATGCATCGGGATTGGGTATCCCTAAGCAAGGAAGATTTTGGACTAATCTCTTAATCTTCTTGACACTTTGGGTTTGTTCATCTCCCCACGGTATAGGATTCTTTCTAAGCCTAAGATACAAAGGCTCACAAGTTTGTCTAACTTTAGGAATGAAGTCAGCAACATAATTAAGACTTCCTAAGAATCTCTGAAGCTGGGTCTTATCCTTGATTTCATCAGGAAATTTGGACGAGAATTCAATGGCTCTACAGATAGGTTTGTAGGTACCTTGATATAGATCATGGCCTAAGAATCTAATAGAGGTTTGAAAGAGCTTAATTTTCTTAGCACTAACAACCAAACCATTATTTTGCACAACTTTAAAAAATGTGGAAAGATGCTTAAAATGAGAATCAATGTCCTCAGAAAATATTAACACATCATCAATATAAACAATTGACATATAAGAATAAGGATTGAAAATATTATTCATAATATTCTGAAATTCAGACGGGGCATTTTTTAACCAAAAAGGCATAACATTCCACTCATAATGACCAGAAGGTACATTGAATGCAGTTTTATAACGATCCTTTTCATTAATCTGAATTTGCCAAAATCCAGATTTCATATCGAACTTACTATAAAGGTTTGCTTTATAAGTTCGTTTAAGGAGATCCCTTTTATTAGGGATTGGATGCCGGATCCATTTAAGGACCGAATTCAAAGGCTTATAATTAATAACAAGCCTTGGTGCACCTCTTTCCTTTTCTGCGCTATTATTAACATAAAAGGCAGAACAACTCCAAGGAGAGTTAGAGGGTCTAATAATACCATTATCAAGTAAATGGTTAATCTCAGTTTTGCAAATTTCAACCATTTCATGGTTTATTTGAATAGGTCTAGCCTTAGTAGGTATGTTTTGTTCATTAAACCCATCAATGTAGGGTAATGCAACAGAATGCTTTTTTATATTCCAAAAGGCAGTAGGAAGATTTGAACAAACTTCATTTTCAAACTTCTTTTGAAGGGAATCTATCTTAGACATTATTCCCGGGGTTTTTAAAGTTTGTTTAATTCTTTCTATAGTAATCTCTTCTTTTAAAAAAGAAATATGATTAGAAAGACAATTAATTTTAAAAATAGTTTTTTCTTTTAAAAACCTACTCTCTGTAGGAGAAAGAGTTTGAACAAAAGGGAAAAACACCTCTTGACCGAGGATACAAGTATGAATGCCATCTATATCATTAGTAAAAGGTTTAAGTTGACTAATGAATGGCGTTCCTAGAATAATATCTTCATTGATATTTTCAGTGATTACAAAATCATTAGTAAAGCAAATATTGTTATTACAAATATGGGCTTTAGATAATTTGTAATCAATTTTCATTCTCTCACCAGTGGCCGAGTATAAACGAGTTGTACTCTTTTCAAGGTACTTAAGAGGAATAAGACCTTTCACTATACAGTTACGGTCAGCACCACTGTCAAATAAAGCAACCTTGTTGAGAACAAAATTTTTTGCAACAACAATTTTGACAGGAATATGTTCACTAATAGATTTAATAGTGGACACAGAAGGACCGGGATTAGTGGAAGGAGTATTATTAAGAAGACCTGGATCAACAGGTTGTTCTCCAGGGAAGTCAAATTCTTTTTCAGGAAAAGAGTCAGTCTTCTCGACAGTGTCCTGAAGGACTTGAGAAGTAAGGGATTCCATCTCGACTTTGTCAAGACGCGATTTCAACTGCCTAACTTCTTGTTTAAGAGAATTCATCTCTTGACGTAAGTCAGATATAGAGGGCTCAGCAGGTTTATCGAACCTATTGAACATCTGTTTCATACTAAAGGGTTCGATGGCCTTAGACGAAGAAGGTTTCTTTTGATCAGAACCCAGAATAATTTTCTTGAGCTCAATCAAATATTTGGCTCGAGATTCGTCGTCTTTGATATGATCAATAATATCAAAAAGGACTTCCTTGGAGTCCGATGTGATCATACTAAGGGTATTGGAAGGACATCCGCAAAAGACACCTTCACAAGATTTTTCGCAAGAATCTTCAGAATCTGACTGACTGTCATCAGTCTCATAAGCGACGTTGATATTTTCTTCGTCACTGTACTCTTCAGAAGAGGAATTGCTCGAATCAGACTCGCTTTCCTGAAGGATAGAAAAGAGTTTTTGTTTAGTATCCTCATCTAGTCCTAAAAGGTTTATTTTCTTCTTCTTCTTAGAAGATTTACACTGGTTGGCTCTATGACCAGACTTACCACAAGTCCAGCAGACATCTTCTTTATGGGAAGGTCTTTTCTTCCTAAATTTCTTCTTCTTAGGTTCATACGACCTATCTTTAGACTTGTTTTTCCTAGTCTTTCTAGATGATTTATAAGAGGACTTAGCCTTAGAATTCTTCTTAGCTTGCTTGGAAGGAGGATAGTCTATATTTCCATAACCAAAGTCTCTACAAAAACTGCCTAGTTCTGCTTTGGAGGTCAATCTATCTTTCTTAAGATGACTCTTAAGTTTTAGGTCTGTACATAACTCTAGGGCTGTGGTATTAATAAGACTAATAATATCTCCATAGGTCATAAGTTCATAGGGTACCTTACCGCCACACCTATCTCTTATTTTTGATCTAACCTTTTCGGCAAATAAGGGGGGAAGACCGCTAATAAATCTGTCTTTCCAAAAATCACTATTGCAGTCAGGTCTAGTCATAATTTTGACCATAAATTGGTCTTTATACCACCTAAAGTCACTTAGTCTAGGGCAACGAAGATTGTTAAGGATTTCAAGACTCCTATCTTGGAAGAGTTTAGGCTCTCCTACAAAGTGTTTGGCAATGTGGTAGAGCAGAGTGGCACAAGCATCCTTTCTGGTTTCAGATTCAGAGGTTTCCATATCACTAACTGTTTTAACAGTAGTAATAATGGTAGTTGCGTTGAGGATTTGAAGCTTAAGATCTTCGGTGACATAATTATCCCACCAATACCTAAGCATACCAGTAAAGCCAGCAGTGATCATGGCCGCTGCTTCTTTATCAGAAGAATTTCGCAGCTTGTAACTGGTAATACAAACGCCCATTTCGTGAAGGACACGATAGATTTGATGTTCGGCAAGACCATCAATATTCCATTCAACGATGCCTCTACCATCATGAGATGATTGAGACTGGAAACCATCTTCCTCATACTGAGTATCAGGAAAAGAGGGACGACTATAATAGTTTCGCCTATGAGGGTATCTATCGGAAAGTTTGAGAAGAGAGTTATCAGAAAGAGTTCTAACACTCCCAGAACTATTGGTGTTGTTCTCTTTAGTTGGTCGAGAACTGGACGCTTGATTAGAAGTCTCTTTTGCTTTTGAAGCATTAGAAACTTCTTTTACTTTACTTTCACTAGAAACATGAAAGTTGGCTAGCTTTTCGGTAATCTGTTCAACCAGTTTACCTGAGACAGAGATATTTTCGCTAAGTTTAGGAAACAATTCCCGGCGAAATTCAGGAGGCTTGAATATAGGATTAGGCTCTATCGTACTATTTGTACTAGGCCTAGATGGCTTTTAGTGTAAAATACTTTTTTGTGACTTTTAGTGTGCGGAATCGCTAATATGGCAGCTGACATGGACAAATTAATAAAGGGATCGGGGGCTACGGTGGAGGGCCGTTAAGATTAAGGGCATTTTTAGAAAATTTATTAATGGTAGGAGTGAATTTGAAATAAAAATATAATAGGGGACAAAATTAAACTATATACTATAGTAGAGAGATAATTTTGGACCTTTTCCTTTTTTCTTGGATAGAACAAATAAGCTTATTTTAATAACTAGTTGTGAGGAGCGCGTGTTGAGCCAGAGCCGAAGCTCACTTGGGGAAAGGTACCAGCTTAGTCCAGTTCAATGAGATCCTAATGGGCGGATCTAGAATCAATATAGAATATGAGTTCTAAAAAATCCAATAATTTTTGCAGACTCTGTATTTATATTAAGAAATTTACTAAATATTTATAAAAATCTAACTGCGAATCTAATTATTATTACATATTAATCTAAAATTACGGTAGGAACCTATAAGCCTTAGATTCTGAATGCGCCTATGAATCCTATGAGCTCGGAAAACTAAAATGTTCAAATAAAATTCTCCCAAAGCACCTCATATAGACTGTTATTTTTCATCAAATTAATCTATCGCGCGGTTTAAGCCTTATAGGGAAATGTAAAGCTAGACACAATCAAATTTCATCTTCAATTGTTCAACATACCGGCATTAATAACTTTAACTAACCCACCCGATGGACCAACTAAAGCAATCCGACGATGACGACGACCCAAAAAGAAAAAAATCTAGTTGAATTCAAAAGGTAATGCATTATAACATGATTAACCAAAACAAAGGGAGTAATAGTTGAATTCACATTCAAACTTATCAAAAAATAAATTAACAAATAGATGTCTAATGTAGAAATGTAAAATCTTCCTTGTCAATCTTCTTTGAAGTGTGCTTCTCAGTCTTTCTTGTTGCCTTCGATCAAATCTTAGTAACAGCAACTCTACATTCTTAATATTTCAAAAAGTCTCACAATGGTCGTACTTAGAACCTCTTATAGGTAAATGAAGGTTGCGTCATGCAGTGGAACATAATAATAATTCTAGGAAGTTTTTTTGTATTTAAAATTTATTTACATGTCAAAGATTGGATCTAAGACATACCTAATAAAGAGGGTCTCATTTCAAAATTTCTTCGATAGTGCGAAGACTCTATACGTATTCACACCGAGATTAATCATTGCTATCAACTGTTTGACCAATGAAACCCGCGAACAAATTGAACGAAGAATATTGTGTTGAAATTCTCAAAAATCTCAACTCAAATAAGAAGAACAAGAAATACTTTTCTTGTAATTATATTTCTCTCTTGGTTTTGTATTGCACTCTCATTTTCATAAAGTGAATTTTTTTCTCAAGGAAAACTTATGCGACAAATTTTCTCCATCACCTTTTATATAATATTACTTACAAACTCTTTTCCTATTTGGTTGAAATAATAATATGCTTAGGATAAAAGTTTATTCTAAAAAAGACTTATGAAAAAATCGATAATCACGTTCACATACGTAACGTGACTGCCGAAGTTCACTTTATGGACTTTACATAAGTCCAATTACAAATTAAACAATATAAGAGTTTTCCAATGAAAACATATATCCCATTCCTAATGGAAATCACGTGCATTAGTCCTTTGTGGACTTTCATCTCCAGATCCAAATCGGTGAGAATAAACTAATATTATATATATATAACCTTCATATAAATTAATATTATTTTATAATATATATATATATATATATATATATATATATATATATATATATATATATATATATATTATATTTCAACCAAGAGATATAATTTAATTTTTTATTTCAAATAGAAAACTTTAATTTGTTCACAATATTAATTATATTCTCTGTGACCGGATATCATTACGTATACAATTTTACTCTCAAGAACTAGTAAAAGAATAATGTAGTAATTCCTTCTGTCCTTATAGTTCTGGATCACCCTAGAATATGGTTCAACTGTCAAGTCTTAATAGGCGACCAACTATGTGTTCATGTCAAATATAATTAACCATTGAATGACCTAAGAAACTCTTTTCTTCTTTTCATTCAATTGCCTTGGTCAAGGTCTTAATTGGTCGTTTATAATTCATGACAACATGGAGCTTAAACTCATTTCCAAGAGTCGACAGATTCCATCTTGGTCAATCACTAATTCTACAAGAATTTAATCATACCCAATATTCTTTCAACTATTGCCCTAGGGCCATAGGTGTCTGGTATCAAAGCACAATAAATAACTTGTCAATTACTATGACGATCTCAGGTCAAAGGAAACTTTTAAATCACATTTTTCAAGAGAAATATCATATTGACAATTTTTGGTAATTCTAACTTTTAGGAATTATCCAATGAGTCGGTTCAATGATCATATCTCTATATGTGTCATCTATCTATGTAATTCAGTTAATGAGATCAACTAATCTTTATCCCATAAAGACAATCACATAAATATTAATCTAGCCAGATTACTAATGTCCAAATTAATAAACCTACGATCAAGAATAAATTTAGATTAAGTTGTAACCTACTATCACGATGACAAATCTCAAAATTAAATCAAGAACCTTATCAAATTAATCAAACAATTAATAATAATGATAGAAGAATATCAAATGCCATATATGTTATATCAAATAATTTTAACAATAATATGTTTAAATCATCAAATTTGAGATTGGATGTAGGGCATATCTACTATATCCCAAATAATCTCCCACTTGCACTAGAGCCAATCGCTCTTGTACTTCACTCCCACTTTCTACTTGCGCTTGTCAAACTCTTTTGCACCAAGAGCTTTAGTGAGTGAGTCTGGAACATTTTTCTTTCCATAAACCATTTGAATCTAGACGTCTCCACGTTTAGTGATTTCTCGTGTCAAGTTATACCTTCGCAGAACGTGTTTGGACTTTTGGTGTGATCTTGGTTCTTTTGCTTGAGCAATGGCTCCAGTATTATCATACAACAGTACAACCGAACCTTCTATTGAAGGAACCAAACCAAGTTCAGTTAAGAACTTTTTCACCCATACAGCTTCCTTAGCAACTTCACTAGCTGCTATATATTCTGCTTCAGTCACTGAATCAGCTACTGTAGCTTGTTTGGAACTTTTCCAACTCACTGCACCGCAAGTTAAGGAGAATACATAACCAAAAATAGATTTTCTATCATCCCTATCTGAAGAGAAACTTGCATCAGTATAACCTTCAAGTTTCAACTCAGAATCTCCATATATGAGGAATTGGTCTTTAGTCCTTCTAATGTTCCTCACCAGAATTTTCCTGACAGCGGCTAGTCACTCCAAGTGCATAAGCTACATCAGGATGTGTCCATGTCATGGTATACATGATAGCTCCCACTGCACTAGCGTATGGAATCCTACTCATTCGTTCTCTCTCTTCAAGTGTTTTAGGACAATCCTCCCTACTAAGAATAATCCAGTGCCTATCGGTAGATAGACTCTTTTGGAATTATCCATATTATACCTTTTTAAGATGGTATCAATGTACAAAGACTGGGGAAGTCCTAGCAACTTCTTAGATCTATCTCTATAGATATTTATTCCCAATATATAAGCTGCTTCTCCCAAGTCTTTTATGGAGAACTATTCAGATAGCTAAAATTGGTACTTTGTAATGCCGGTATGTCATTCCCTATGAGCATTATATCATTGACATACAACACTAAGAATATAATTATGCTCCCACTAACTTTTTCGTACACACAAGGTTCTTCTTCGCATCTAAAAAATTGAACTTTTCAACTGTCTTGTTAAATCGAATATTCCAACTTCGAGAAGCTTGGTTTAGTCCATAAATGGATTTTTGTAGATTACAAATTTTATTATGATCAGACGAAGATGTGAAACCTTCAAGGTGTGTCATGTACACATCCTCTTCAAGTTCACCAATAAGGAAAATTGTTTTCACACACATTTGCCATATTTCATAATCATAGTATGTTGCTACATCAAGCAAAATCTGAATTGATTTGAGCATTGCCATGAGAGAGAAAGTCTCGTCATAGTCGACTCCTTCTTTCTTACGATATCCCTTGGCAACAAGACGGGCTTTGTAGGTCTCCACCTTTCCTTCCGCTCCAATATTTTTCTTAAAAACCCATTTACAATCTATAGCTTTAAAACCCTTTGAAGGTTCAACTAAAGTCCATACTTTATTTTCCTTCATGGATTTCATTTCGGAATCCATGGCCTTTTGCCACTTCTCATAATCGGAACTTTGTATAGCCTCTTCATATGTCTTAGGGTCATCATCAATATGATCAACTTCATTTGATATATCACCTTGTACAATAAATTTAATCTAGTTGGTACATGATGTTCTCGTGTAGACCTTCTAAGAGGTACTTGTACCACCTATTCACCTTGTGTTGTATTTGATTTTTGTTCAATTTGGTTTGGAACTGGTTCATTAACCTGTGCTTGAACTTCAATCGTTGAAGATAGCAACTTCCCTGGCAACTTCAAAACATCCAATAAAGGTTCTTCAACTTGGGTCTCATGATTCTTTATATTGTGTTGATTAATTAGTTTCTTGAACTTCATCAAGTTCTATTTCTCCGTTATAATTTCCTTCTAAAAGAATTCCCTTTTAAAAAAGGTTGCTTCTCTGTCCACAAACACTTTATGGTCAGAAGGGTGATAGAAATAATATCCCATTATTTCTTTGGGATACCCTATGAGCCTACAATTATCATATCTTGAGTCAAGTTTATCAGACTGTAGTCTTTTAACATAAGCTGGACAACCCCAAACTTTAATATGTTTAAGGTCAGGCTTACATCCTTTTCATATCTTATATGGTGTTGTAGAGACTGATTTAGTGGGAACTTTATTAAGTAAGTATGTTGCTTCTTCCAAAGCATATCCCCAAAAATTTATTGGAAGATCAGTGAACCCCATCAAAGATTTCACCATATCTAATAAGGTTCGATTTCTCCTTTCAGACACGCCATTGTGTTGTGGTGTTCTTGGAGGTGTCCACTGTGAGAGAATCCCATTCTCTTTGAGATATCTGGTAATATCTTCACTAAGATATTATCCACCTCTGTCAGACCTTAGTAATTTGACACTTTTACCAGTCTGCTTCTCAACTTCACTACGGAACCTTTTGAATATTTCAAAACATTCAGACTTCTGTTTCATAAGATACACAAAATCATATCTTGACATATCATCAGTGAAGGTGATGAAGTAAGAATATCCACCTCTAACTTGAATTTTCATGGGCCCACAAACATCTGTATGAATTAGTCCCAATAATTCAGAAGCTCTTTCTCCACTTCCAGTACAAGATTCATAAGTTGAATATGATTCAAAATCATATCTGTCAAGGTAGACTTCCTTGTGCAACTTGTTAACTCTTTTCTATCCAATATGACCAAGCCTACAATGCCAAAGGTATTCATGATTTACTTGATCATCTCTTTTCCTCTTAACACTTGAAACATCCATAATCCAATTAGCATTCACATTAGGTAAGACATAAACGTCATGTTGGAGATAATTATTCACATATAAATTATCACAATAATAAATAGAGCAAATACCATTGCATATATTAATGCAAAAATTCCGTTTGTCTTACATAAAAGCTGAAATTATGTTCGAAACAAATTTAAGCACGTAATGACAATCATCCAACATAAATACTTTGCTCGCAGGCATTATTAAAGAAATTGATCCTACAACTACGGCCGCAACTTTGGCACCATTTCCAACTTGTAGATTAATTTTTTCTTTCTTTAAGCTCCTACTTATCTTGAACCCTTGCAACATATTAGAGATGTTTTAACCATTTCCAATATCTAATGCCCATAGTGAAGAATTAGTAGTAGCTAAAGAATCCTTGAAAATATTTTTCATTAATGCCTCCCCTTGTTTCTTGTCCTATAGAGTTGCAAGATACTCATTGCAGTTTCTCTTCCAATGCCCTTTCTTCTTATAGCGAAAACATTCAACATCATATACTGACTGCAAGATCAAATCTTTAGAAAGCTCTTTATCAATCTTGTACCCCAACTTCTCATGTTCTTCGGTAAGAACAATCATATGATTGACAAGGGGTCCAACTGTGTATCAACCATCTTCTTAAGATATTCAATGATTACAGTTGGATCCATATTTTGATGTTTCCTCTGGAGTTCAGAACTTATAGAAGCGAGAATGATGTGTTTAATAGTAACACATTCTTCCAAGTGTTTCTAATAAATCATGGTGCCTTTAACATAATTCTCTTGTGGGACTATCTTTGCAGGCTTATCGATCACATCAATAAGCTTTTCATGCATGAGAACAATTATCAAATTTCTATACCAGTCATCAAAGTTTGGTCCTACCAACTAGTTAGTCTCAAGTATTTGTAACATACATATTGATAAATCTAAAATATAAAAAAGAAAAAGGCAATAATAAAAGAACATATCTCCATATATCATAAAGACATGAACTTTTATCTAAATGATATGTTCACCAAGTATTTTAAACTATTTGCCCTCATTATAGTTTACGAAATCTTTATTTCTGCTAGTGGAGTAAAGAAATCCTTTGACAGTATGTATGAGCCCCTTGGAAGTCAAGTTGTTTCTTACATATATTTTAAAGGTATGTACTCTTACCAATTGTACCCCAATACAATTTTCTAAATAGCTCTATGTCAAATAGTCCCTTGGTAGTTAGGTTGATCCTATTGTCGTAGTTGTGTTCAACCATCATGATAACAAAGAACTTATTAAATTTTATACTCTTCCGGGTGGTCCAGACGCCTAGTGTAAAATTGAATAATTCTTTCAATCCATACATCTAATGTAATAAATAATTTTAACATATTCTCGAACTATAAGTCTCTTGGTAGTTGGGCCGCTTCTTATAAACAAGAAATAAGTAAAATTATTTACCTTTATGGATAGCTCTATAATAAAATATCTTATATTTTATTATTTAAAAACTCAAATTTTAGTAAGAGGGAGTTGTTACTAAAACAATTTTAAATAACATGAAGATCAAATCTTTCATAGCATGTGAATTTAGTTCAAATTGTCTACATGCTTAGTCTTAAATTGATTTACATCACTTGTATGGGCAAGTATTGGCCAAGGCCTTGGGAAAGACAAGGTACGCTTAGCAAAGGAGCGCCAAAATCAGTGGCATGACATTTTGGGTCGTGGCAACTATGTGCGGGATAAGCTAAGGCAAGGCGGATATGCAGGATAATGACAAAGGCTTTCAATAGCTAAAGAAAAGCTACGTGAGGGAAAATACAAGCAATGGCACGAGGAAAATGAAGGTTGGCATGGACAAGGAAGAAAATAGGCCAAGGCGATGTGCGGGCGGCTAGCGGCGCTGGGTGTGTGTGGCAAAGTCATGGCAGTGGGTTGCGGGCAAGACATTGGCACGGATCAATGTCAAATTGAGCTAAGGCTTGGCACATAGCAAGCCTTGGGCGAAATTCAGCTAGCCAAGTGAAGATGGCACATGCATTACACATGAAACGCAGTTTTGGCGATTAACTTGTCTTAACTTCTTTGTCCCATGATCTGACTATGCTTGTATCCATTATCCATTTCGTGTATATCATGTCCTAAATAGTTGGGGATGTCAACTACAAGTTAGAAACTGATTTAGTGTTAGCTCGACAAGTGACAAAAACTGTAGATGACACGTGTCATGTGCTGTCAAGTCTAAGGCTGCCTATGTTCTATAAATAGGGCCTTTGAGACTTAGTCAGATGTGTGCGGTGAATTTCTTGTGAAATTCTAAGTGGGAAACAAGAGTAATACGTGAGGGTTTCAAAATGTTTCAAAAGGGGCTAAGATTTGGCTTGGGTAGATCTTAGTGTTGGCCAAGACGGACTTGTGTTCTCTGTCAAAAGTGAGATGTGAACGAATTATGTTCATAGCAAAGTGAAGGTCCTTTGTATATTTTCGAAATTAATGCAAAGGTTGGAATTTTTCCCGTATATGCTTGTGTTCTTATTGAAGTGCTGCCTAAAATTTCGTTTAAGCCAAACTTGCGAAAAATTGGCTAAGTATGCGAAAAAAGCTGAGTCAAATGAGACTTGACTGCCGCGCGAATATGAATTTTGACCGACCAAAAACGCCCATGTGACAGCAGGGGTAGTGGACATCTCCAGTATAATTTCTAGCTAGTATCCATTCCTTACAAAGCTCAGAGAAGGCACTCATACTATCAAGTTTCAAGTTCATAGTTAAGAAACAGCTATGGCCAACAACTTGTATGAGGAACCCCTTCATCTTCATCCGTTATGTGTTTGCATGAAAATATGACGTGCAAAAAGCAATAATAGGGTCACTACATTAAATATTTTTCTCCAAAGAATCTATATTTCTATATGCCCAAAGAAGCAAAAAAAAACTTGTGAAACTTACTAACGCATCCTTTAGCTCCCCTCTAGTTGTGTCTTTTTTTCTTTCTAAAATATAATCCTGCCCTTCTTTCGTCAAAATGCCAACTAAATCGTCAGGAGGTTTATTTTATTTTTCAATAAGGCATTAGAAATCTAATATTAACACAATCCAAAGTTATTTATCCTATACCTTTCTTTTAATCAAAATACCTACTAACTTCCTAATTCGTAGCCATCCAAGCAAGTAGCATTTTACATTTAGCTACCAAAGTCATATTGTATCGTCCAGAAACAAAATTTCAGGGGTTACCTTCCCTAACCAGCTCTAGACTTCTTTGAATATTTTAAGAGTTTCACTAACTTGAGAAGCCTTAAAAAGTTAACTCACAATTTGGATTTCTATCTATACATAATAAAGAAGGATTAACATTAACAAAAATATATAATAAATCTAGAGGATAACAAGCCATAGAGGATACCTTTGACGACCAAAAACATCGAAGTAAACCAACATCCATGGGTCACGCTTTTATCAAGTGACCATGATTCTTGTCATCCATGGCCTCACACAGTAAAAGGAGCCTAAATCCTCAAGGCAAGGGCATCAATCATCAATTACTCACTCCAGCTACTACATTAGTCAAGATCTCTTTGTTTTTCTTCTTCTTGTTCTTAGATTCGACTGACTTCATATCAAAAAGAAAGCTTTGCATCTTGCACTGGACAACACAATTCCCTTGTTCTCTGTGAGTTTTCTATTTATGTTATTTTTATTACTTTACTCCGTTCATTTGCTACTTAGCCTGTGCCTTTTTACTTGATCTTCTTACATTTGTAATTAGACTTGGAGCATTTAGGTGTAAGCTGATTCTTAATAGTTTTCAGCAAAATCATGTTTTCTCCTTAGATATAGAAAGGCATAAGGATGGTTTCAACGTATTCTTTAAAATCCAATTAATTTGCTGAAGCTGTTGCACATATATTGGTACTTATCTTAATTATATCTTTGTTCCTGCGTAACTGTCATATTTTTGAATTCGTTCTAGTAACTTGTGTTCGAATTCAGACCTATCGAATAAAATATAACTTGTGTTCATTCGAGAGAAGCAATATGATAACCAATTACTTACATGAGGTAAACAATATTGTGACTTCTTTTATTTCAGAAGAAATTTATGCAGAGCAAGAATGTGCAACAATAAACAAAAGAATGCTTCTACATGATCTTATATCTTATCTATTTTAAATAGGAAAATTCTCATACTGTTGATTGTGAGGGAAATTGAGAGGTCTGATTTTATCTCCAAAATTGACAAAGAAGTACAAGAAAAAATCAAAAGCAAAATTTACACTACCTATTACTAGTATCCAAACTCAGCCAACAAATAACACCAAACCTTTATCTTTCTTTAGCAATACATTGAAAATCAATCGATAAAATTTCTTCCATTTATCATACAGTAAACCAGCGGACAACGGTTAAAGAACACACCTACTGACATAGAAGAAGCACTCTATTTCAGTAAATTGTTTCTTTTGCTTGTATGTATTACAAGGTGTATGTCCTAAAACAAAGTAATAACACGAGAGCAGTGGAGAAGTGGGGCGAGATATATGAAGAGAAAACCCAAGCAGAACAAAGTACACTCCAAGATTAAGAATTTATTCAACTGTCATAGCTAAATAGTTCAACAAAGAGTGAAATATAACCCCAAAAGTAACGATCAGATTTGGGCATCGAAGTAATCTAACTTGAAGAGATAATGTTTAACCCCACAATATGTTGCTGATCCTCATGAAAACCTAAAGAGATAATGTTTAACCCCAAAATATATTGTAGATATCCATGAAATGCAAGTGTTAGCAAGGTAAGAAAACAACTCAAAGCACCAAAAACAAGAGGGGCTAGATATTACACGTTTCAGAAGAGAAAGAGCTGCATATCCTGACTTTAGGCGTAAAAGCTGTCTAAAAGATGCTGAAAAGACTAAAATACCCCTAGACGACCAAGAGCTGCTTATATTAATAACTAGTTATGAGCAGCACGTGCCAGCACATGCCCAACATTATGAGAGTTGAAAGTAGTGTTTTTTATTTAACTGTATATGATCTGTAATAGTATATAATAGAAGCTGATGCTGCAAATGTCGAACCAAGTAGACAATATTGCATGCTAATTGACGGATACCAATCTTCATTCATTTTGGACTAAAAACACATGCTCTTTATATCCATGAGAACAACACATTAGGGGATGTTTAAGTGCCACAGTAGTTTCAACATATATGAAATAACTCTTTATATATTAGCTAAAGATGATGCATGATGCATGTGGTGTTTGGTGTTCTTAATTGTTTTCTTTTCAGCAATTCTTGACCAAAAACACCCGTAAACAAAGCGTGGTTACATCAAGAAATCAAAAAGCTCTTAGAGAAATTTAGTTAAGAAAAGGAAAAGAAAATAAGTCAACCAAAACATGAGCAGAAAGACATTGACAGCAGTAATTTGGAGAAATAGCTAAGACAGCATTTCTCTGCCTTTACCTAGTTAAGGAAAGTTGCATTTTTGTGCAGCTTCGATATGGGAGAAACAACCAACCATTACAAAAGAGTTTAATGTTAGTGCATGGTAATTAAAAAACTTCAATCTTTACTGTAGGAGAACAATTTAAAGATAGAAGACCTTTAAATGTAAGAAGGAAAGAGATTTTGTTTAGTTGATAAATGAAGAAATGGAGGTAGTTTGGAAGGTTTAATATATGTAGCTATATGGAGAGAGACTTTTGTAATTCTTCAACTTTTATTACACAAGGGATCACTTTGGTACACACTTGGGCTCACACTTTGCTTCACTCCTTTTGTACATCATACAAATGAGGAGGTCTTCCCCTATTTATAGGCATCAACCTCCATGTTCTACGACATTCTAGAATATTCCATATAAGTATCCTAAACAATATTCATATCTACCTATTCTCATATGTTCTAGAATATTCCACTACTCTAGAATATTCTCACATTCTCTACTATACATAAAAGAGTTTCTATCATCTTCTAGAATGTTCCAGAGAACTCCATAATGTTCTCGAACCTTCTAGATCATTCTAGCTCATTCTAGACTATTTTAGAATAGTTTAGAATATTCTAGTAATATCTAGCTTTGGTTTAATTTATTGTTCACATTTACTACAAAAAGAGATAAAAGTTGAAAGAATTATTTTTGTTCTACTTTATCAAAGGCAAGAGTATAGGCCAGAGAAGCCAATGAATTAACACTTAATATGCTTAATGGCCTTGACTCTATCTCTTTGATTGCTTAGAACTGCAAAGGTTAATATGTTGGGTTTTTAAAAAGATGGTGCAACAAGAAAAGGTTAGAAGAAAGATTTCAATTCTCTCTTTGGAGAGAGAGTCATTTTACATAGAAAAAGTTAAGAAATATCCATAACAACATAGTATTACAATAAGAAGGAAAAACAGCTTTCCAGAGGATTAACATGGAAATGCGCTATTCCATCCTAATAATAAGGAGAAATAGATAACAAAAACTAAACTAAAGAGACTGACTAACGGGAAGACTCTTCCTTAGCTTTGAAGTTCTTTGAGAAATAATTCCAATAGAAACAATATCTTTCATTCATTCATACCTAAGCTATTCCACTCTAATGGTTTATACCATTTGATTCCAAGAAATTTACAATCATCTAAGCAACAAAAAGATTGTCTATTTGGTTCCTTATTACACATTTAAGGTGAAAGCTTAAAGAAATAAATCATTGTAACCTTTCTAGCTCAGTAGTAGGTTTATGTTTAAAGATGTAACTAAATGAGTTGTAACCATACACAAGTAAGATAGAAAACCAAGTTATTAATTATTTTTCAGTCAGTCTCATTTGAAGGATCCTAGAGTTTTTGCAAAGAACCAATGCAAATTCAAAAAAGTTCCTGCTAATAATCCATGCATTGCCCTGATTTGTAAATGTAATGACATAAGAAAAGAAACAGCAATATTAAACTACTTACCTTCTCAATATTAGAATATATTGTGTGTATCTTTTTATTATTGGTAGAATATTCTCTTATTATTGTACAGTCCTATAGTTGGTAGGATTTGATTTCTTTCATTATTATACAGTCCTATAGTTGCAGGGTTTGATACCTCTCTGTACTATATATATACTTTTGTGATCAATACAGGAATATCATTCTCCCAAAACTCTCTACATGATATCATACGCCAGTGGCTTATCGCCAAAGAAACCCTAATTCTTCCCTACCCGCGCCGCCGCCGCCGGCTGCACTAATCGGCAGCCCGCCGCCGCAGACCTTCTCGGTCCACCTCCTCTCTCCGACGTCTTGCCGCGCCACCGCTGCATTAACCGGCAGCCCTCTCTCTCTCGATGTCGATCTACGCCTCATCTGCCTCGCGCGTCATGGCCGCTACGACATCCAATGATCTTCTCCAGCCAATTGCCATCAATGCATCAGCTCAGATCCCACTTAAATTGGATTCCACTAATTACCTGGCGTGGAAATTCCAATTCCGAACCCTTCTTACGGGTTACGACCTCCTCAACTTCTTGGACGGATCGAAGGTGCCCACCAGCCACTATCTTTGACAAGGAGGTAATTTCCCGCAATCCAGCATATCCTTACTGGATTCGCCAGGACAATCTTATTCTCAGTGCCATCATCTCGACGATCACACCGGCGATCATCTCCTTTATTGTCGCTGCGGAAACCTCTAAAGAGGCCTGGGACATCCTCGCACGCACATACGGCACTGCTTCTCGTGGTCCTATCATGGCTCTCAAACAGCAGCTCCATAATCCGGTAAAAGGTTGTATACTGTTTATGCACGGTATTCGCGTGATTGTGGATGAATTATCTCTCCTGGGTGTTACTGTTGATTCTGAGGATGTTGTCATTAAGATTCTAAATGGTCTTGATGATCCGTATATGGAGCTCTCTCATGCTATCCAAGCCCGTGAATCTCCAATCTCTTTTGCTGAATTACATGACAAGCTGTTAAGCATGGAGGCTCAGAATACTGCCCGTGCGCCGGCCACCTCCGCCGCATCTGATTTGGCTCCGTCGACTGCCTTCGTCGCCGGACAGCAGTCCGACTGTAAACGCTTCGGTGGCCGCGGGCGCGGCCGTGGCAGCTGTGGTTTATCCTCCGGTCGTGGTGGTTACTCTACCAATGGCCAATCTCGCGGGTACAATGGAAAGTGCCAGCTCTGCAGTGAATTTGGCCACTCCGCGCGCCGCTGTCCGTCCTATCCTATTTCCGGCGCAAATTATCCCCCTTACGGTGGACCATTGCCGCGACCAACATACGTTGTGTCATCTTATCCGGCTGCTCACACAGTCCATCACTCTCCATCTGATTGGATCCTGGACTCTGGTGCCACTCATCACATAACCAATGATCTTGCCAACATGTCTCTTCACAGTCCTTACACTAGTTTCGATAATGTGGTTATTGGTAACGGTGAAGGTTTAAAAATTACACATACTGGCCAACTTTTAAGTTATTCATCTCTTTTATCACCTGGGGCTCTCTGTGTTCCTCATATTCGTAAAAATTTGATCTCTGTTGCTCAATTATGTCGTCACAATAATGTTAATGTTGTTTTTTCTGATACTGATTTTAAGGTGAAGGATTGTCGCACGTGGGCAACACTCGTCAGCGGCCCACATAGGTACGACGCCTACTACTGGCCGGCGGCTTCCCGTCTACCGTCCGCCCTCACGGCACAAAAGCTCCCTGCGTCATTGTGGCATTCTCGATTTGGTCATCCGTTAGCTAAAATCCTACATCATTTTGTGTCTTCTAGCAGTATATCATCCAGTAGTGTGTCTGATTTTGCTTGTGTCTCTTGCAAGCTTCATAAGTGTCATAAGTTACCTTTCTCTGAGTCAAGTTTATCTTCTACAGCTCCGCTGGAGCTTATTTTTTCTGATGTATGGACCTCTCCTATTTCTAATGAAGGATTTAAATATTATGTCATTTTTGTTGATTATTTTTCTAAGTATGTTTGATTTTTCCCTTTACGCCGTAAATCTGATGTCTTACAAACCTTCCCCACTTTTAAGTCCATTGTCGAAATATACTTCTCTACTAAAATCATTACTCTGTATACTGATAATGGGGGTGAATTCCTTGCTTTACGCTCTTTTCTTGCCTCCCATGGCATCTCACATCTCACTTCACCTCCTCATACACCTCAACAGAATGGCTATACTGAATGTCGTCACGGTCATATTGTCGATACTGGTCTCACTCTGCTTCATTATGCCTCTGTCCCTCTCATTTACTAGCCTTACGCCTTTGCCACAACAGTCTATCTCATTAATCGTCTTCCCAAGACAAATCTCTCGATGCTCTCCTCCTTTGAGTCTCTCTTCCATAGGCGCCCCAACCTTGCCAAACTGCGTGTCTTCGGCTGTCAATGCTTCCCTTGGATTCGGCCCTACACCTCACACAAAATGGAACCCAGATCTCGTGCATGTGTCCTCTTCGGCTACTCATCTACTCAAAGCGCATATCTGTGCTTTGATCCCTCAACGTCTAAAATCTTCGTCTCGCGTCATGTCACCTTCCATGAAGATATCTTCCCGTTCTCCAAATTATCTAACCTCGAGTCTCCACTCGTACCCATTCCAGTCACCCTAGAAGTCCTTCCGCTGCCTCCGCCAGTACCTGCCGCCGCTCCCACTAGCGATCCTTCACCGGACGCACTGCTGGTGCCAACGCCCGAGCCATCAGCGCCTCTTACGGCACCGCCAGCCCCCCCCCCCCCCCCCCGCCGCTACACCCACTATGCTGCCACCTTCATCCTCTCAGGGTGGTCATCACATGCAAACTCGCAGCAAAAATAACATTTTTATGCCCAACAAGAAGTTTAGTATGTCTGTTGTATCCTCTCCAGCTATTACAGAACCTCAGACTTTGTCTACTGCTATGTCTGATGAGCGCTGGCGCGCTGCTATGTCATTGGAGTTTGATGCGTTGCTACGGAATGGCACCTGGGATCTTGTTCCACCTGATTCTTCACATAATGTTGTGGGCTGCAAGTGGGTTTATCGTATCAAACGAAAGCCTGACGGTAATGTGGATAAGTTCAAAGCCCGACTTGTTGCGAAAGGCTTTCATCAGCTACCAGGTGTTGACTTCCAGAAAACTTTCAGTCCGGTTATTAAGCCGGCAACTGTGCGTTTGGTTCTCAGTCTAGCTGTATCCAAGGGCTGGCCTCTTCGTCAAATGGATGTGAACAATGCCTTTCTCCATGGGAGGCTTACAGAGGATGTCTATATGGCACAACCACCGGGTTTTGTTGACAAAACCTATCCATCTTATGCCTGTAAGTTACAGAAAGCTATTTATGGTCTCAAACAGGCACCCCGGGCATGGTACAGTGAGCTCCGCCAATGCCTTTTGGCCATAGGGTTCGTCAACACTACCTCTGACACTTCGCTCTTCGTCTTTCAGCATTCTGGTATTACAGCCTATTTTTTGGTATATGTTGATGATCTCATATTGACTGGCAATGACTCTGCCTTCTTGAACCCTGTGATTGACTCTCTTGGGACTAAATTTTCTCTTAAAGACATGGGTGATCTAAGCTACTTTCTTGGTGTTGAGGTTCTGCGCAGCTCCAAGGGGTATTTTCTTTCTCAGCGTAAGTATGTTGTTGATCTTTTGACTCGTCATAATATGCTGGAATCCAACCCTGTTCAGATGCCAACATCGACGTCCACCCGCCTTCATCTGGCCGACGGGTCGGCTCCTGCCGACGCATCCACCTAACAGGCCCTTGGGGGCCTCCAGTATCTCTCCTTCACTCGTCCTGATATCTCCTTTGCTGTGAATAAACTCTCACAGTTCATGCACGCTCCTACTATCGCTCATTGGGGTGCAGTTAAGCGCCTCTTCCGGTATCTGAATGGGACGCGTGACTTCGGAGTCTGGCTGCGTCCTTCATCTGCTATACCTCTGCATTATTTCTCTGATGCTGATTGGGGTGGAAACTGTGATGACCGCTCCTCAACTGGTGCCTATGTTGTCTCTCTGCGGCCTAATCCTATTTCATGGAGCTCCAAGAAGCAGCGTTCCGTTGCACGATCTTCTACTGAGGCTGAATATCGTGTCATTGCTTCTGCTGCCGCTGAAGTCCATTGGCTTTATTCAATGCTGCGCGAGCTTCATGTCCCTCTTTCGTCTGCTCCTGTCATTTACAGCGACAACATTGGCGCCACTTACCTCTGTGCCAACCCTGTGTTTCATTCGCGCATGAAACACATCTCCATTAATTATCACTTTGTTCGTCAATTGGTTCAGAATGGGTCTCTTCGTGTTGCTCACGTATCCTCTGCTGATCAGCTTGCTGATGCTCTCACCAAGCACTTATCTCGTCCTCGGCTTCTTCTGCTGATGTCCAAGATTGGTGTGTCCTCCGGCCCTCCATCTTGAGGGGGTGTATTAGAATATATTGTGTGTATCTTTTTATTATTGGTAGAATATTCTTTCATTATTGTACAGTCCTATAGTTGGTAGGATTTGATTTCTTTCATTATTGTACAGTCCTATAGTTGGTAGGATTTGATACCTCTCTGTAATCTATATATACTTTTGTAAGCAATACGAGAAAATTAATTCTCCCAAAACTCTCTACAAAACGTACATACCCTATAAAAAGTTGTTAAAATTAACATTGACTTACATAGATATATCTCTATGGTGTTGGTTCGACGGTGGGCTAGTAGCTCGATTTGCTTGATGTTATATTGAATACTCCTTTATATTGGTAGTCTAGTTTCGAACTCAAAGATTTACAATTGAGTCTTAATCATTCAATAAACAAGTACAGAGATACTTAGTTAACTGTGATAAAGTTAAGTATGATAGAGGAAAAGTATTGAGTCTCAATGCAAATACTTAGTTAGCCAATAACAACTTTATCTCTTGCTTTTATCTTTATCTTTATAGAAAAGTATGGAGTCTCAAGGCGAACAAAATCCAATATGTTCATCTTCAAGTACAATTCCTATTGAGATTGAGAGTCAAGGGCTTATGTAGTCTGATGAAGTTAATATGGAAGTTGTTGATGAAACGGGTAAAAGAAAACTTAAAGCTTGATGGTGATCGCTTTGGTGTTTGTAAGTATTGTAACACTCGTATCAAATCAACAAGAAAATGTGGGACATCATCTTATTGATACCTAATTTTTTAAATATATTTTAAATATGTATAAATACCTTCAAAATAGAATATATGTATATATAAGTATGACCAAGGTTTTTATTATTCTTCCCATAATTTTAAGGGTTTAAACTGATTTATTTTCTCCCTTTTTATCCATAAAATCCCCAATAATTATTTCTAAAATTATTGTTTTGGTAATTTGTCTATTTTATTTCTATATATGGTTAAGATAATTTTTATATATTTTTTCAATTACATTTTAGTATTTTTAAAGGTAAATTGCATATAATTGAAATGTTAGCCCATTTTAAGATCTAATTATATTTTATATGCATAAAATTGGATCCTATATTTTTAAATATATTTATATATATTCTAAATCATATTAGCATTTTAAATTATTTTCCAAATATTATCTATTATTTTTATAAATTAAATACGGAAAATTAGCTATTTAAATAACATCCAAATTTCGTTTACAATTATAGCCAAATCGGACCCCAATTACTAGCCCAAATTTCCTAATAAATTAACCCAACCCAGGCCCCAGGTATTCTTACCGGACCTAGGCCATCATAAATCCTGGCCATTGATCTTTTAGATCAACATCTCTTATTTTCCCTTTCATTTTTAATTTCTAAACGACCCCACCCCTAATTTATTTTTCCAAAGTTGCCTCCTTAAGATGCTCTCTCATTTCCGCTTTTCTCTCAAACTTAATCCTAGACTCCTCCACTCCCCTCCGTCGCCGGTCATCTCCGACGATTATCCTTTTTAACCCAAGCCTCCAATAGGTCTCTCATCACCCTTCTCATCAACTCTAAGGCCTTCAAGGATCCTAGGCCATGTCGACTTGGACCTAGGATTTCTGTTTTTGTCATTTATGGGTTCTCCGGTATGATTTTGGGCAAAATCACTCCTTATATGTTACAATCAGTGAAGTTACAATAGGTTCTTTTGATTTTTTACTTGGGTTTCCTTTTGAAACCCTAACTCCATCCTGAATCTCTCAGATCTATGTTATTTTTATGCTTTAAGTCTATCTCCTTCTGTGACTTGCTTATTCTTGAGCTTTCTTATGAAAGATCTTCTACTCTAAAGTGTTTTTACCCCCTTTGATAAACTAGGGCTTTTTGGAGTTCTTTATATAACCGTTTCGACCTATTTCTTTATGATTAGACTTTTTCCCTTTGTTTATCTTGATCGATGTTATATTCTTACTGCTTTTTAACTCAGCCCTGTTAATAGCTCTAATTTTCTTAAAAGATTTTCTTTACTTGCTTCTATGAATTATCATAATTTTCTTTACTTGTTTCTATGAGTTAGTATGATTTTCTTTACTTGTTTCTGTGAGTTAGCATGATTTTCCTGTATTTGTTTCTATGTTAGCCTGGCCTTATTTACTTGTTTCTATGTGCTAGCATGATTTTCTTCATTTTTGGTCACGTGGCTAGCATGATTCTCTTTGGCCTGTGTCTGTGTGTTAGCACGCTTTTTTTGTGTGTGTTAGTCTTGATAATCTCTCGTGGTCATCATGCTTCGAATATGTTCTGCTAAATCTCTAGCCTACTTACATCACTTCTACATGACTGTATTTGCTCATCTCTTGTTCCTTTATGCCTATATAATGGCCTTGTTTGTTTGCTACTTCTGTTCAATAGTTTCTATTTATATGGTGAGGTATGCAAAATCATGATTCTCCATGATTGATTTTGATTTTCCTTAACTTTTCGTAATTGAAAGATTTTTCTTCAAAGCCTAGAATTCTATTCATCGGTTTGAATTAATTGATTTTATTACCTTATTTACCATGCTACTTTGTTTTACTTACCTTTCCTTAATTGGGTCTTTCTAAATTTGGTCCTAATTGGCTATTTTATACCTAGTGAACTCTAGCTCCTTTTCTTATTTTATCATGCATTGACTCTTCTTTCCCCTCATATGGTGTTGAATCTTCCCGTTTAGCCTTGACCCCCGTTAACTCAAGGAAGTACTTCCTTGATTCTCTAAAGTGATTGACTCTGAGTTGTTAAATTAGTATATTACTATAATTTTTTTACCTTGTTCCACTACCTACTTTCAACTATAAATACCATAAGTCTTTCATTAACAAGACACACACAATTGGCTTCCAAAAACCCCCTTTCTTACTTAAAATCTTTATGTTATTCTACTATTATTAACCGGCTGCAAGACAAGGCTAATCATCTATACTATTTGAATCATTTCTGGTTACTTTTATCTTCACTAATATCTCCTAGTTTAATTTAAAATCTTAACAACAACATGTTTCTCTACTTGTTTTAGTTTCTTTTATTTCTAGTCTGCTTTTACTTGTGGTTTTGTTGTGAAGTTTATAGCTAAGCATGCTAGTATGACTCTCCTCCTTTTAAATTCATGCATTCCCTTGTGTGATTCTAGCATGCCCGGACAATTGTACTCTTTTACCTACTGTGCACTTACTACTTTGTGAATCGCAAATCCCTATTCCCCTCTATGTGTTCATGACTGGTTTGTGATTATGCCAGTGTCAAACTATCTCTGAGCATGTCCATACCAGTCCTAATACTCCTACTGGGTTCATGTGTCTGCAGTCAATGTCTGTGTATCCCTAAAACCCTAACCTCTATATGTTTACTGAATTCATGTACTTGTTGAGTGTGATCTTATCCCGAAGTATTTGAACTCTATTTACTAATCCAACTTCTTTTCAACATTCTCTGTTACCAATTATTTTCAAAACAAACTTTTCAATCCAGTCGTTAATAAACTTCTTTCAAACATGTGTCTTGCACTTTCACTCTACTCCTAGTTAATCAGTTCTACTCCTTCTAGTATATGTACTGCCTTGGGATCCCCTTGAGAACCTTTGGAACTCTGGCATACTGAGGTTGGCTTTCCATATTATAATGGTTCAATGCTTGGCTGTTAAGTCTAGGTGTAAGCATTATCCAGGGTCCTTGATACCCTTACGGAACTTTAATGCTTCTAGACTCTGATTTGTCTATGGAAATGAGACTTGAAAGACTATTGGAGGCTTTGGGTAACTTGGGCCTAATTGCAGGCTCTCTATAGAATAGCTTCTTGATTTTTATTTCATTTATATAATTCATTTGTTGGCCTATAATAATTTGTAACAGATACTTGGGATATTTAGTAAAAGGGGTGGGTAGATGTATACTTTGTGGGGTAACTTGGGTATAAATCTTGCTCTTAGGATTTATTTTCAAATCTGTCTGCCTCACTCGATAGAGAACATGGCTATGGGGTTTCTATTCCTGCTGAATCTGATTGCCTTTGCATAGTAAAATCATGCCTATAGGGTTCTATTTTTAATTTCATAATAGAAATCATGCTTAAAAGGACTTCACTTGTAATGTCACTGGCATCAGATACAAACCATGTTCCTAAATCCTGCATTTATCATGTTAGGAACCATCTTTCTAGATTTCGAGCCATCATGTTTTAAAGCGACTCGAGTATAGATATCCTACCTATAGGATATAATTCTAATTTAGTGAGTCTTTCATGTATTACTGCAAATCAACTAAAAATAGTAATACGCCTAGATATCATGTCTATAGGGATCTAACTCGCAATCCTGTCTGGTAACTCTAATTAGCCCAATAGATTAATTATTTATCTCGCCTAGTTTACTTCTTAAAAGAGATATGTGTAGTAGGAATTTCGCCGCAAGTTTGATGGGTAAACTATGTGTTTTGCCTTTAAGTTTTTATCTTGAAGTTTTATCTATGACTCATCAGGCAAGCGAGGGTCAAAAACTAAAGACCATCCAAAAAAGTCATATTTGTGCAATTTTTTGCAAGAAGAATTAATCTAAATAACTGCTCACCCAACTGCTTAAACTAAAAATAGCTGGTGGAGGTATAATATATGCATAATATATATATATATATATATATATATATATATATATATATATATATATATATATATATATATATATATATATATATAAAATTAAACAATGAATATAATGGGCTATTTGTGTAAAGATTCTGTTTTTGCAATAAGTACATACTAAGGGTGTGTTTGGTATACTGGAAAATGTTTTCCGTGAAAAGTATTTTCCAAAAAAATATTTTCTTGGAAAATAAGTAGTAATCTTATTCATTTTTCGGTGTTTGGTACGTAAATTAAGAAAAATAACTTATCAAGAGTATTCATAAATAATTTAGATATAATAAACAAGAAGTCATAAACTTTCAAACCAACAACCTTTCGGACCTAGAAATTTTATAAACTTTCGAACCGTTAAACTTTTAAAATCGCAAAATCTCAAACTCGTAAACTTTCAAAACACATAAACCTCTGAACTCATAATTTGGGAATTTGTAAAATTTTGAGCCTATTAACGGATAAATAATAAAATTAAAATTAAAAAATATATTTACAATTTGGGGCGGGGGGTGGGGGCGGGGCTAGGGGATAGAAAAAAAATAGAAATTTAAATTACAAAAAAAAAATTATGCCACGGGGGTGGTGGGGGGTTGGGGTGGGTGGTGGTGCAAAAAAAAAAGAAAATAAAATTTTTAAATTGCAAAAGATAAAAAATTAAGGTAAAAAAAATCCTTTTGCAAGGGAGGGAGAAGGGGGGAAGGGGGTGAGATGGAGGGGTAGTAGGGTGAGTGGTAACAGAAAAATTAAAATTTTTAGAAAAAACTTATTGTTGAGAGGGAGTAGAGTGGGCGGGTGAAAGCGAGAAGGTTGAGAAGGAATTTTGAAAAATATTTTTTTTCTTTTTATAAGAAAAATATTTTTTTTCAATTGAAAGAAAATGAATTAATAAGGAAAATATTTTCTAAAACAGAAGTCAATCAAACATAGAGAAATTGAAAAATATTTTTCGGTACCAATTCACAGCCTAAAGCCCAAAAGATATACTTAGGCCCATGACGCCTGATTTTCATTTTCAAAATGAAGAAGAAAATAATTGGGGAGTGTTCAAGCATTCGAGCCAACCTCCGACCCCTCTAAGCTCCTGCTACTGTTCTCGGTAAACTCCCTTTCCTTTTCCTCCCATGCCTTTATTCTTTCTTACGGCTCTATGTATATAAAGAATACATGCATATACAAGTTTCTATACTTACATCAGGATGATTCTTTTGTATTGACAAATGGAAAAATACCATATGGAATCAAGAACTGTTTTTTAAAAATATATTCTTGCATTTTTTATTTATTTTTCATGTTTCAACATTTTGGGGACTCAAAAGCTTATACGGATTCCAGTTTTTAACTTAGTAGATACAGAGTAACGTTAATGGAAAAAGAAAGAACGAAATAAAAGATAAAGAGTATCACTAGACCTGCGGCTACTTTGTGTGTGTGTGTACAGCCAATAGCTGATGTAAGTGTCACATATTATATAACTTACTAGTAAATAGCCCTTGATCTCAGTGGCGAAGCTAGGAATTTCACAAAGGTTGTTCAAATTTTAATATACCGATATAAAAAATATATTTTGACCTGTATACACAATATAAGTTTCTATATACACACTATACTTTTCCGACGAAAGGTTCGGTTGACCACTGCTTGATCCTAGATAAGTGAGCAGATAGCCACATGGCTAGAACGAGAGGGAGCATTATTCTCGACTTAGTCTCTGAAAGGCCAGCTCGTAGTAACCCTAGAAAACGGTGTTTGGGTGGGGTGGGGTGAGGTGGTGGGAACAACTATATAACATCTGCCTGCCTTAGTAATGCTAACACCTCATCTTTGGTGATACTACTACTAACTGGAAATGGATTAAGGGATCTTCTTGAATCTTTGATACCTGAGTTCCTTTTATTCATTACAATTTTGTTTGCTTTAAGATTATTGTTTATATGATAAATATTACAACAACAACAACAACTACCCAGTATGCTCCCACCAGGGGGGTCTGGGGAAATATATGATAAATATTAGTTTCCATGAATTCGACATAGGTTTGTCGACAGAAACAACAACCATTAGATTATACAATATGACTATGAGGGAGGATAATCACCTTCTAACAATGATTCTCACTGTTCTACAAGGCAGAGAAAATTCTTAAGAGCTACAAATTAAGCATAAGTCTAACTAGAGAAACAACGTTAATTCCCTTGTTCCTCAATTTTCACATAAAAAGTCGATATAAGCCAAGGACTTATCCTTGTTTTTGTTCCCTTCTGTTGTGTTTTAGTTGTTAACGTATTCTCTTGGTGTGGAGGTGCTTTCTCCCACCCCATTGAATATTCTTGAGCAATTGGGAAGACGCATTGTGTATTCTAGACTCTAGAGACCTAACCATGATTAAGTCGTGATAGGATGATGATGTATTGGGGTTGCATTGTATTTTATGCTCCATTACCAACTCAGGCACTCTCTGGTGCAACAAATGATGAATGCGCTCGAGCATGATTTGGTCGGTGATTCTTGAAAATTGAACCTCTCTCTGAAGTTACAAAAAAATACTCAAGTGTTCTCTTCAATTTTATATTTTACTTCCTAATGAAAGAGCATCATGGGTTGCTTACATTAACCTATCTTCTATTCCCTAGGAGCTTAATGATCAAGGGCCTTCACAGAAATGAATCAACTCTCAAATGCCTCCTCATGGCTGAATTTAAGCGTCGCAGATAGCCGAGATGATACAGAAACTCATGTGGAAACTGAGACAGTAAATGGAGGAGGTAAGCATGGGGCTAGAATTTGTATCTAAATGCCTGCTTAATTCTAAGATTTCTAGATCAATAGCTTTGCTGAACAGAATAGTCGAATAATTGAATGGTCAATAGTAAAAGTTGGAGATATGTAGCTGATACTTGCAAGAAATTGACAATTTTTGAACTCTTCAGATAAAGCCAACGAAAAAAATGATAGCTCAGGCGAGGTGACAGCACTCAAAAATGAAAATGGGGATCAGAGATCACCTTTGCTTCCAGGAGAGTACAAATTTCCGCTTGTATGGATTGACCTTGAGATGACTGGTAATTATTAATTCATGACGCGTTGGAATTGGCCTGGTTCTTAAAGATGGTGTACTAAAGGACATCAATCACTGTACTTTGATTTCCAATGACTTATCACATCAAGTCCATTCAGTCTGATTTTAAAGCACTCTATGATCTCTCATATTTGCAATCCTATGTTGATTGTGTGGTCTTGAGCCGTTGATACTACCAGAGTCTTTTTAAAGAATGGTCTGAAATGAATGTTGAGTATTTCCCCTCCTCAAACTTTGCATTTTGTATCTTATGCTGGGGAGGCCTCCTGAGTATTATCATCCTTAACGAAGTAACTGCTCCTAATCAGTGATCCAAAGAAAAACTCTGAACTTCTTTATCTCCTGTTTTCCAGAGGCTGTTTCAATTTTTTAGTCTTGAAAATAAAGCAGCATTGCACATCTCCAAAAGTGCTCTTGAAGATGAAATTTTGGTAGTATTATTTTCTTTTGACATTTCCTTTCTATGTAGGTTTAAATATTGAGGTTGATAGGATATTGGAGATTGCCTGTGTAATTACAGATGGAAATTTGACCAAATCAATTGAGGTAAAATTGTCTGTCTTTTATAATGTATTCCACATTTCTATTCTAGTTTACACGTTGTTAACATCATCATGGAGGAGTTATTATGGTAATGCGTATTGTACATATCAGCATAATGCTAACTGGCAGACTGCTTTGCATGGCATTGGTAATATCCTTTCTTATCTGCAATACACAGAACTTACTCCACCTTATCTGTCATTAGAATTTTTTCGTGCTGGATCTCTCCTCGTGCATCTATACATCTCGTCTATACATTCCGTGTTTCTACTAACAGGAATTTGTTGTGTGCTTTCAAAATTAGGGTCCTGATTTGGTTATACATCAAAGCAAGGAGTATCTGGACAATATGGGAGAATGGTGTCAAAGCCATCATGCATCAAGTGGTAAGTGGCTTAAGGTATATGCATTGCTCTAGGTTATAAGATTCTCATCAGGAATGCAATAATAATGTACATTTTGTTTTTTTGTAATGTTAGTTCAAAGATGAAACTTAATGTAATTTAGGTTTGACTCAAAAGGTGCTCAAGAGTACCATCACGGAAGAAGAAGCCGAGAAGCAGGTATCCTATTCCTTTTTGTCTCTAGTATGCTGATATCATGAACATTATTTTATGTTTTCGGACTTGAGGATCATATGTAATAGAGTAAGCAGCAAATAATAACTGGCTTGAAGCTTTGCTTCTTCGGTTTACATATTTCAAGAATAACTTTATATACTATGTTATTTTGTACCTTCAATCTGAAAATTTAGGAACATAAGGTCCCATTTATAGCTTCTCTGATTGTTTCAAGAATCCGTTCCTTGGAGATGTTAGCTTTGCATAACATTTTGAGGTAGAGGTACATCCTAACACATGTAAATTGGCCTTGTGGTGAATGGCATTCAGCTGATAAGGCAAAAGATATAACTTCATTTTTCTCGAAGAGCTGTAACCGGCATTAATACCTTCCATTTCCTTTTCCCTTTTTCTTTCTCTTTTCTTACTCTGTTGTAGTTTTCCTTTTTTATTGGTGTATTTCTTTTGCTATTTATTGCTATAGTTTTAGTGTTGCTTCCATGATAGAGCGCGTGTAATGCTGGTGAGATCACATGTGGAATCCACAGACTTCTCCCTCATGTGTTTGAGGTTCTACAAGCTGGTCCTTTAGATAAATATTCTTTTTTGTTTCCCTTGTTTTTTGTAGGTAGCTGAATTTGTCAAGAGAAACATAAGGACGTATACGCCACTACTCGCAGGAAATTCAGTCTATACGGATCTTCTGTTTTTGAAGGTATGGTCTGTGTATGTCTTCACTTTGTGGAATCTCTTCTACAAGTAGATGTATGTGATTATTGTTATTCTATTACAGAACTTGATTTTCAAAGTTCAGGCTTGTAATGTCATCAGTTATTAGGTATACTCATTCTAATTTATTCATTGCAGAAGTTTATGCCAAATTTGGCAAGTTTGTTTTCTCATGTACTTGTTGATGTCAGCAGCGTAAAGGCATTATGTCTTCGTTGGTTTCCACGAGGTAAAACTATACTGCAGTTTAATACTTCAATATCAGTAGTTGATGCTTTGATACAACTGGCTCGATTTCTCACTGTTGCATTATGTGTTTTGCTGCTTTTTTTGTTAGACAACAGAAAAGCTCCTCAAAAGAATAACAAGCACCGAGCTATGGATGACATTAAGGAGAGTATAGCCGAACTCAAATACTACAAGGAGCACATATTCAAAGCCTCCAAGTCTAAAAAATGATAGTGAAGCGGATTTGTATCTCATGGTTGAGGGTTCTTTTCATCTGATTCCCAAAAGGATGGGTTTTCTGCCAGTGGAAAGTGATATGAGCAGTTAAATGTATCGTCTTTTTGTCTAAGTTATGATCTTATGATGCTAGGCAAACTGATTTCCTTGTACCTTCACATCCTTGGCTATCATATATAAATGGATTGTGTAAAAAAAATTTACTGTATCGGGCTATCGATGTATTTTGACTGGGTGTAGCAGGTTACCTGTTTTATTTTCCAGGTTTGATTGGGAAGTTCTTTTGCGTTGACAGTGTATAAAAGTACAACAACAACAACAAACCTAGTGCAATCCCACTGTTAAATTCCACCATTATCGAATGGTGGTCAAGCATAAATAAGAAGGAAGAAGATGAAGACCGTAAATGGAAGCTTCTGGATTAGTTGTATCATCTGTGTATTGAGAGAGACGTTAATTTCATTACAAGTGAAGTAAAAACATGTAACGACCTAACCGGTTATTTTGAGCTTTTGCACTTTGATCGCCAGTTCTCGAGCATGACTTGCCCCGTGTGATGTATTATGACTTATATAAATCGTTGGTTTTGATTTTTAGGGTAGTCGGAATAAATTGGAAGAAACAGTTCCCAGTTTGAAGCTTGAAATTTGGAAGGTTTGACCAATATTTGACTTGTTAGTATATGATCTAGGATTGGAATTTTTGCAATTTGGTTAGCTCCGTTAGGTGATTTGAGACTTAGGAGCGTGATTGAAATGCACACTGAAGTCCGTAGAAGGTTTAGGCTTGAATTGGCAAAAGTGAGATTTCGGCATTTTCCGGTTGATAGGTGAGATTTTAATATAGAGGTCAGAATGAAATTCCGAGAGTTGCAGTAGCTTCGTTTTATCATTTGGAATGTGTGTAAAAATTTTAGGTCATTCGGATGTGGTTTTGTTGGGTTTTTTTTTTTATCAAAAACGGAATTTGAAAGTTCTTGAGATTCTTAGGCTTGAATCTGATGCAAATTTGGTGTTTTAATGTTATTTTGCGTGTTCCGAAGGTTGAAACAGATTTGAATAATGTTATGGGATAAGTTGACATGTTTGGTTGAGGTCTCGAGGGCCTCGGGTGAGTTTTGGATGGTCAATCGGACCATTTTGTGCCTTAAAAGATAGCAGAAGATTGCAGGTTTGGCTTCAGTTCTGTTGCAAGTATTTTCTCTTCGCGATCGCGTGAGGAGGCTCGCGATCACGTAGAGTTATTTCAGGGGGCATCTAGGTTTCTCTTCACGTTCGCATAGATAGGGTCGCGATCGCGTAGTTTTATGTTGATGCAAGTCATGGTCGCGTGGTATCGTTCGCGATCACGTAGTTGGAGGATTCTGAGCATCGCGTTCGCGTGAGGGTATATGCAATCCCGTAGAATGAATTATGGGCTATGCTTCGCGATCGCGATGGGTTTTCCGCGATCGCGATTAAGTAAAAGTGAGAGTTGGACAGAATGTTTTAAAAGCTCATTTCTGCAAATTTGAGGCTAAGTTCCTCCATTTTTGGTTGATTTTGAAGCTTTTGGAAGAGGATTGAAGAGGGATTCAAGGGGAATCACCTGGAGGTAAGATTCTTGGACTAACAACTCAATTATTATGTGAATCCATCTAGAAAATCATGAAAACTAAGCCTAAAATGAAGAACCAGGGCTTGAGAAATTGGACTTTTATTTTGGGATTTGAAAGACCATTTGGGGTCAGATTTGAGAACTTTTAATATGTATGAACTCATGGGAAAATAAGTAATCTAATAATGTAAAAATTTTTGAGTTTTCGAGAAGTGGGCCTGGGGCTCGGGTTTTGCTAATTTCGGAATTTTTGGTATTTTTTGATTGTTTTCGTTTGAGCTTTATTCCCTTAGAATATTGTGACGTATTCATTCTAATTTTGGTTAGATTCGACGTGCGTGGAGGCCGATTTGAGGGGCAAAGGCGTCGCGAGCTAGAGAGCTAGCCGGTTCGTGGTGAGTAATGATTGTAAATGATGCTATGGGGGTTTGAAATGTCGGATTGCACATTGTAGTGCTATATTGAGGTGAGGCACATGCTGGATGATGAGCGTGGGGTCGTGCACTATTGGGAATTGTGACTTAGTCCGTCCGATTAATGATTTTACCTCGTATTTGACTGAAACTTATTTGTTATCATCATGATTTGGGTTGATTGTCATATTTGGGCTTCGTGCCAACTATTTGAACCCTTCGGGGATTTTTATTACTATTTCCTTATTGTTTTGACTTATTAATTGAACTCAGTCATGTTATTTTCTATTGTTTTATTACTCAGCCATTTTTACTTAGTTTTGAGGCTTAAATGATATTTTAAATGATGTTTTGGGCTGAGAAATATTATTTTGCTAATGCCCGAGGGGATTGCGAGCATTTTTGACTGAGTTAGGCCGAGGGTCTAGTTGTGAGGAAACACTGATACTGATTTGAGGCCGAGGTCCTGAGATATATACGCCACGAGTGTCTTGTGATATTATTTATGAGGTCGAGGGCCTGAGATATATATTCCACGAGGTGGCTCGACTGATATGAGGCCGAGGGCCTAGATTTGATGCCACAAGATGGCTTGATATTGCGTTTGGGCCGTAAGGGGCCTCTCCCGGAGTCTGTACCCCCCAGTGAGCGCGAGTACCTATTGTGATGTGAGATATAACCCGGGGGCTGATTTTTTACTATGTGATAGCCCGAAAGGCTGGTATTGTTCCATGTGATTGCCCGAGGGGTTGGTACCGTTCTATGTGATTGCCCGAGGGGCTGGTATTGTTTTGAGATATTTTCCGATGGGAAGAGTTGTTGACATTTTGCCCGAGGGGCGAACCTTTACGTGTTTATCTTTCATATTTACTTGTCATTTTACCTGTTAAACTATGGTATTTGTGCCCGAGGGGCGGATTTTGTGCTATCTGCACTAACTGCTTTGCATTCATTTGCATAATTGTTGAAAAAGCCATTTTCAAAGAGGTTTAAACTGCGCTAAGATGTTTTAAGAGATTTTACAGCTTCACTGCTTTTTTTAATGGTTTTGAATTGCTTCTAGACAGCATCTTGATATGCTTTACGTGATTTCTTTCCTTCACTCTTTATTTACATTTGTTACTCACTGAGTTGGAGTACTCACTTTACTCCATGCACCTTATGTGCAAAACATGTATTTATACATCCGGTAGCGGGTTTTGGCTGATCAGAGGCAGAAACATTGGAGTTTAGTAAGGTAGTTGCCGGCGTTTGCAGCACCACTTTTCTCCCTCTTCATTCATTAGTCTTGTTTTGTATATTTTAGACTTTTTAGTTGTAATTACATCATAGTAGATGCTCATGACTTGTGACACCCCGGTTTGGGCTGTGTTGGGTTGTACTTCTGCTAATAATTATCATTAAATCATGTATAGACTGCTTATGTAATGTTTAACTGTTTTAAAAAGGTGAATTGGGTTAAGTTGGCTGGCCTTGTCTTCACGAGAGGAGCCATCACGACCTCGTCGGGGTTTGGGTCATGACAAAACTTCACTGATATATACAAGTATATATACACCTTACTATATCCATCCTAATTCTGTTATAACTAACTATTAATAACTAACTACCAATAAGCTAGAATTACAACCTGTCACCTAACACTTAGCACTAGTTTCCAGCTGTCATTGTCGCACTTCAACACCCCCTTCAAGCTAGGTGGTGTGAATATATTCAACAGCCCTAGCTTGGACAACAAATGATAGTGTTGCATACCTCAAAGCCCCTTTGTCAAATTGTCTGCTTATTGCTCTTGTGTTGGTACATACTCAGGATGTATCATTCCTTGCTGCACCTTTTCTTTTATGAAATGAGAGTCAACTTCTATATGTTTTGTTCTTTCACGAAACACAGGATTGTTGGCTATCCGCATTATTGTTAATGTCCGTAAATAGTTGAACTGGGGCATTAATATTGACTTCCAACTCCTTGAGTAAACCTAGTAACCATATAAGTTCAGCTATTGTCAGGGCCATGCTCCTATACTATGATTCTGCTAAGCTTCTTGCTACTGTGCTTTGTTTCTTTGACTTCCAAGCTAACAAAGAGTTCTCCAGCTTCACAAAGTACCCTGTTACATATTTTCTTGAATTTGGACACCTTGCCCAATCTGCATCACAAAATGCTCTTAAGGCTGTGCTCTTTTCTGCACTCATCAACACTCCGAACCGGCTCATTTTTCATATACTTCACAATTCTGGAGGCTGCTTCAAGGTGTGACTTCTTTGGGGACTACATAAATTGTCTCAAAGTCTGCACACTATATGCTATGTCTGGCCTGGTTAATGTCAAGAAAGCATCTTCCTAACTAATCTTTGGTACTCTCTTATGTCTTCTAATGTTGTATCATCACTGAGTTCACAATGCTCATCATATTCAACAGTGGTAAGTTTCTTGTTATGCTCTATTGGAGTTACGACAGGTTTTGAACCTGATAATCCTAACTCTACAATCAGCTCTAAACCATATTTTCTTTAGCAAAGCAAGATTCCCTGTCGTAACCTGCACACCTCTATTCCTAGGAAGTATTTTAGAGTTCCTAGGTCCTTCATGTTAAAGCCATTTTGTAAAGTGTTCTTGCTTCTTGAATGAGACCAGCATCATCACCTGTAATGAGAAGGTCATCCACATACACAATTATTATGACTTATCCGTTGTGTTTCTTCAAGATGAAAAGAGAATGATCATGTTTGCTTTTTTTGAAACTAGCTTTTAGGAGTGCATTAAAGAGCTTGAGGTTCCACTATCAAAATGCATGTTTGAGGCCATATAACGATTTGAGTAGTCTACAGCCTGTATTCCCCCCATGACTACCAAATCTAGGAGGTAGTTGCATGTATACTTCTTCCTCAAGATCACTTTGGAGGAAGGCTTTGTGAACGTCCATATGAAATAATGGCCACTGGTTCATGGCTGCTAAGGCAATGATAGTCCTGATGGTTATCATTTTAACACAGGAGATAATGTTTCTTGATAGTCCAACCCTTCTTATTGACTATATCCTTTAGCAACCAATCTAGTTTTGTACCTCTCTATTGTTCCATCTGACCTAAGCTTGATTTTGTATACCCACTTGCAACCAATAGGAACCTTGCCTTTAGGAATAGGAACTACCTCCCATGTGTTGTTACTGACTAATGCATATATTTCATCTTGCATAAACATCTCTCCACTTTGGTTCCTTCATTGCTTGATAGTATGATGTAGGTTCAACATCTATTGTCATTGTAGTAAGGTAACTCTGATAAGCACTACCTAGCGTGTCATACCCCATATAGTTGGACATAGGATATAAACAGGTAGAAGAGGAAGGTTTCATAGTTGGACATATGTAATCTTTGGTCCATACTGGTGGTCTAGGCCCTCTATTAGTTCTTCTGAGCTGCATATGTGATGTTTCCTCATGTGTTATCTCAGTGGTCTGGACCTTCTCAGCATCATTGCTAGATAGGTCATCCAGCTGGGGTATTGTAGCATTATGTTCATTATGTAGTTGATCTAGTTCCTGATTAGCAGTCAACATTTCTTGAGTAGAAGTATGTTAGTGTGGAGTTGCACGTTGTTCATAATGTCTAGTTGCTTCAAGAAATAATGGAGGTACTTTTCCTTTTTTCATCATCAAGAATGGGAACACATCCTCTCTAAATGTAACATCTCTGCTGACAAAAAGCTTCTTGTCCTTGAGATTGTATAATCTGTATCCCTTTTCAGATGTGGAATATCCCATAAGAATTGCTGCTATTGCCCTAGGTAGAAGTTTATCATGCTGCCTGGTAACTATAGCAAAACAAAGACACCTAATGACCCTTAAGTGTAATAGTAAAAGTGGTGATTTGTAAAACAAAACTCATATGGTGATTTTCCATTTAGCACAGAAGATGGCAATCTATTTATCATATACACAGCTGCTAGGACACAATCTCCCCAGAAATGTAGTGGTATACCACCTTGGAACCTCAGTGCCATTGCCACCTCTAGCATATGCCTATGTCTCCTTTTCACCACTCCATTTTGTTTTGGAGTGTGTGGGCAACTACTTTGATGTAGTATCCCATTATCTGATGAAATAATTGTACACTCAGAGCTAAAAAACTCAGCTACATTATCAGCACTAAGGCATTTAACATTGTGATTAAACTGCACATTCACCATCTTGATAAAAGACTTTAGAAGCACGAGTGTATAACTTTTCAATTTCATTTAGAACACCCAAATCATCTTAGAATGTTCATCTACAAGTTTCAAAAATATCTATTTCCATTAGTAGTAGGCACTTTGTAAGGTCCCTAGATATCTACATGCACTAACTGAAAAATTACTTCTGCTCTAGTTGTACTGAGGGGAAAATGCATCCTAGTTTGTCTTGCTAATGGAAATATAGTGCATGTATTGAAGTTGCAATCAACAGGCAATCTTGTTCTTCATGAATGCCAACTACCTCATCACTCTGGCTGGTGCATGTCCTAGCCTTCTATGCCACACATTATTCTCTGATGTAGCATCTTCTGTCAAAAAACCTCTAATATGTTGTTGATCTTATTTGCACTTGATCCATCTAGTAACAACAAGTAAATCCCACACTTTTCTTTATCAATCCCCCTCACTTTCCCAGTGCATAGGTCCTGGAACACACATAATGATGGAAAGAAAAGTACGGAGCAAAACAACTCTTTTGTCAATTTTGAGACTGGTAGTAAGTTGCATTTGAAGTCAGGCACACACAGAACATTATGAATTGATTAACCACCTATGATTTTACACTTTCCTTGGTACATAACTTGTACTGTTTTACCATTTGGCATATGAACATTACCTCATTTGGTGTTAGGCAATTTAGTTATGTCAGCCAACAAGTTAATATTTAAAGTCATGTGATTTGTTGCTCCTGTATCAATGATCCAAGGAGTATCACATGTTTGAACCATGTGAGAGTTAGTACTACCTGCCATATTAGCTACAAATTCTTCTCCCTTGTCCTGATTCAATAGCTTCATTATCTGGTTGTACTGCTCATCAGTGAAATAGTTGTGCATTCCTTGTCTTGCCACATTAGAGCCTGCAGTTGTGGTGGCTTGAAACATATCATCCTTGGCATGAAATGCATCACCTATGTCTGAATTAACTTGTCGATACTCCTGCTTCTTCTTTCCCTTGAAACCAGGTAGATAGCCCACCAATTTCTGACAAGTATCTTTAGTGTGACCCTTGGTTCTACAATACTCGCAATACTGATTGCCATACCTTTCAAACTTCTGTGAATTATCTCTTGAACTTATTAAGGTAGTAGAATTATTCACCTCATCCATAGGTGTATTGGTCATATGGACCTTCATTTGATTCTCTTCACTGATCAATATAGCATAAGCACGACTCACACTTGGTGATGGCGACATGAGTAGCATCTGACTTCTAATGGAACTAAAGCTATCATTTAATCCCATCAAAAATTGAAAAAATTGTTGTTGTTCTAGATGTGTTATGAATTCTCTTGCTTCAGGAATCACAAGTAGAGTTGGAATAAGTGCACTATATTCATCCCACAACAGCTTAAGTCTAAAATGATAAGCAGAGATACTAGAAATACCTTGAGAGACTATAGCAATTTCTCGTTGAAGATTATAGATCCTTGATCAATTGATCTTGTCAAAGCGATCCTGCAAATCAGTCAAAACATCATGAGCATTGCCGGCATATACTATCTCATTCACTAACTCCGGCGAGACAGTGTTCATGATCCAAGTCAAAACTGGAGCATTAACACGTTCCCAATCCTCGCCTAGGTCGGCAGTGAATTGATCCTAGGTTCATGTACCATTTATGAACCCTAGTTTTCTCTTAGCTCTCAACGCGATCTTCATTGCTCTGCTCCAAACTGAATAATTCTCACTCCCAGTCAAACAAATAGACATTATCACATTTCCAGGCGCATCTGAAGGTTGTAGATACAACGGATGTCGCAGATTGTCAATGTCTACCTCGGCCATTATCGGTCTACTTAGAAATTGGGGATTTTGCAGAAGACGAAGAATAATTAAAAAATTCTCTCAATAGTTTCACAGAACAACTCTTAAAGCTAGATCTTCACAGCTCCGATCGATTCTCTAAGCTCTGACGCCATGTTAAATTCCACCATTTATCGACTGGGGGTCAAGCACAAATAAGAAGGAAGAAGATGAAGACTGTAAATGGAAGCTTCTGGAAGAGTTGTATCATCTGTGTATTGAGAGAGAAACTAATTTCATTACAAGTAAAGTAAAAAACTCACTGATGTATACACGTATATATGCATCTAACTATCTCCTCTTAATTACCACTAACATCCATCCTAATTCTGTTATAACCAACTATTAACAACTAACTATCAATAAGTTAGAATTACAGCCTGTCACCTAACACTTAGCACTAGTTTTCAATTGTCATTGCAGCACTTCAACACCCACAAGTGAGGTATTGGAAATATAATGTATACACAAATCTTATCCTTACCTTATGAAGATAGAGAAGTTATTTTTGACTGCTAAAAAACAGACATTGTATAAAAGTTTAACTCATGTAATTTGGGGTTTTTATATTTCAACTAACAACCATTCCATATTATTCATCCATTTGTTTATGTTTTCATGCTTGGTGAGAACCAATAGTAAGAGGTATTGTGTTGTATGCTAGTTGACAATAGGCGAACTTCGACCAACTAGCTGTAATAATCTATTTTTGAATTTGGGAAGAAATATTAGTTTCTTCCATGGGATAAAGAATAAGTCGCATAAATAAAATAGCATCTGTAAAAATGATTTGACATTAAGTAAAATATAACGTAGAAGAGATTCATCAAGAAAAATGTCTAATTCTATTATAATTGAGGACACCAAGGCAAATCAGCTAAACACACATTCCCATTTTCAAGCCTAATATATCCGGTTCTCAAACTAGATATAGAATACAATAACACTTGAGATCGATAAACAAAGTTTTTGGTATATTATTTGAAATTATGAGCTTTTTGTTCACTTGAAAACATATATGTATAACTGAAAGACAGAAAAAAAGAGAAAAACCATAATTGAAACTTCATTGGGGTGGACCTAATAAAGATGATACGGTTTTATCCGGACATGGTAAAATTCTGGTAAAATTCATATAGTTTAAATTATGAATGCACCTTTGAATTAGTAAATGACACCAAGTAGCCGTTCCAAAGGGTCTATTTAGGAGTTAGTCAATGCATCATTTACTTTAGTTTTCCAGATCAATTTTTCATAATACAAATTTCTTGAATTATCCTGAAATTAAATTTTTTAATTTAAAATTTTAGGACAAAATAAATATTGGCTAATTTATAAACAACAACCCTAAAAATGGTTGTTTGTACACTTTGCCCCAAAAAGAGTCGAAATAAGGCATAAATACACACGAAAGATGGTCATATACAGAGGCAGATGTAGTGTTGCACCAACGGGTTCAACTGAAGCAAAAATTAGTATATAAATATTTATTAAAATTACAAAAAAATAATAGACATGAACCCATAACTTTAAAAATATAATGAATTTAGTGTTTAAAATCTTAAAATTGAACTCATAGGATTTAAATTTTGAATTTGCTGATGGTCATACATAAGAGTAGGTTGTTTTAATCAAATTTTATCTATTAAAATTAAAATGGGTCATATTTACAAACCGAAGGCTATTTTTGCAATTCAAACCCAGGACTTCAGTATAGGGTTTCACAGAGTGACAATCACACTCCTCCGATAGAGCAAAAATGTGGAGACCTGCAGTTCTTGCAAGGAAAGCATTTTCCAGAAAATTTATAGCAAATCAAAGCTTCAATGGCTTCAAAAATCACACCTTTATTCTTCCTCAGGTACTCAACAATCAAACTATAGCTCCACTAAATTCAGCTGAATCTCCATTTCGTTATTATTCTCACTGGGTCTCTTCGAGATCTTGTTTACACGAAACAAAAAGGTTTTTTTCCTCAAACCCATCTTCAGATTCCGAATCTGTAGGTTCTGAACCCATTAAAAATGACAAAGATACTTCCTTTATAGACAATGTTGAAGCTGTTTCATCTGGGTCCAATGAAGGGTCCTCTGTTTTTGATGAAATTAAGGATAATATAACAGCTGAAAAAAGTTCTGATTTTGGAGAAAATGAGGTTGTAGAGGAAGAATTAGACTTGGAAAAATTGGAAAGTGTGTTGTCTTTGTTACAAAGTAGTGGTAATCTTGATAGATCTATTGAGTCTAGTCTTGAGGAAATTGAGTTGTCTTTGAATGAGGAGTTTGTTGTTAGAGTTCTTGAGACACCTTACGTTCCTGGTGAGAATTTGATATCTTTTTTCAAATGGGGTTTGAAGAAACCCGAGTTTTCGGTAACGAAAAAGGTAGTTGAATTGTTGGTTACTGCAGTCTGTATTGAAGGTAGGAATGTTTATGCTTTGCGGGATTTGGTGAAGGAGGTCGGAGAAAAGGAGAAAGGGATCTTGAGTGCGGAGATTCTTAATGAATTGATTGCTTTATTGTCAAGATTGGGTAAAGGAAAGGCTGCATTTGAGATCTTTAATAAGTTTGGGGAATTGGATTGCGTTCCAAATGCTTATACATACTATTTTACCATTGAAGCACTTTGTAGGCGTTCCATATATGATTGGGCTTCTACTGTTTGTGAGAAGATGCTAAATGCTGATATGTTGCCGGGTGCTGAGAAAGTAGGAAAAATTGTTTCTCTTTTGTGTAAAGGAAATAAGTCTAAGGATGCACATCTTGTTTACTTGTTGGCGAAGGAGAAGAATATTAATCTGCCTGTTTCTTCTATTAAGCTGTTGATCAGCTCGCTTTGTCGCAAAGATGAAAGCGTTAGATTTGCTTTAGAGATGTTAGAGGATTTCCCTAAAGAAGTGCGGAAGCGTGCCATTAAGTCATTTTCATCTGTCATTCAAGGGTTGTGCAGGGCAAAAGATGTAACAGGGGAAAAGCAGTCACGCTCTTATTGCAGTGAAGACATCGAAGACGCCAAAAACTTGCTCCTGAAAATGATAGATGCTGGTCCGCCACCTGGCAACACAGTCTTCAATACAGTTATCAGTGCGCTCTCCAAGAGTGGAGAAATGGGAGAGGCTAAGAAACTGATGAATGTGATGGAGGGTAGAGGTTTGAAACCTGATGTGTACACTTACAGTGTCATTATGAGTGGTTATACAAAGGGTGGTGAGATGGATGAAGCTCGCAAAGTTTTGGATGCAGCCAAAAAGAAGCACGCCAAGTTAAGTCCTGTGACTTATCACACAATTATTCGGGGTTATTGCAAGCTTGAGCAGTATGAGAAGGCTGTGGAACTGTTGGGAGAGATGAAGGAGTACGGAGTTCAGCCTAATGCTGATGAATATAACAAACTTATTCAATCTCTTTGCCTTAAGGCTTTAGACTGGACAGCAGCGGAGAAGCTGCTGGAGGAAATGAAGGAGAAAGGGTTGCATCTAAATGCTATCACAAAGGGTCTCATAAGAGCAGTTAAGGAGTTAGAACACGAAGAAGTAGGAACAAATGAAGTAATTGCTGCAGCATAGTAGGTACCGATCACTGCCTTTAGCTGTAGGGATCTTTTTTCAAGTTCCATTTTAATGCTATGAATATTGAGATAAATACCGATCACTGCCTTTAGCTGAAGACATGATATTTCTTTATCTTTTTCAATTAATGTTTGCTCCCCAATTTCTTGGGCTGAACGGTTCAGAACAATAGTTTTCTGTTGGCACAACGTTAGCCCAATAAATGGCCATTTTGGTGTGTTATGATTGACAATGTGAATATGTTAGCATATTTTTTTTCTAGTTTTATTTTTATTTGTCAATTTCATATATTACGCACAAAAAGAGGCACCAAGGATGTCAAAATTCTGCAAGTCCATAAAAAGATTCAATGCATTATAAAGTAAATGGTGAGGATTTGAAAGAAAGCAAAAGCCTTAGGTCCCGTCAGAATACTCCTGTCTACATTCACAAATAAATTTGTCTGAGGCATCACAATTTGAACTGTTGATCATTATAGTGTTTCTTTTTGCGAGCTCTCCTTCCTATTGCATTTTGATTCCAACTCTTCTTTTATTTTTTGTCTTTGCATCTGTCGTTTCCTTGACATAAAGGAGTGTCATGATGCTATTGAGTAACCCAAATGTGGGTTTACTTGGAGGAATTTGCTGATCACGCGTGGAAATCAAATTACTTAGATAGCTTCTAAGCTGCATTTTCATCTTGTTGTAGGTTGCAGCTGGATGTTTTTAATAGCTTCCTTCCAAAAGAAGTATTTTATATTCTTTGCACTGGAGAACTTGTACGCATATATTGTGTTGGTTCTCTATACTGTAGTTGTATACCTATATGTTTCCAGTAGAGGAAAAAAATATTAGTTTCTTCTACCTTTTCCTCTCCCCCCTTTTGTTTTCTGATGTGAATAAAGGAAGAAGAGATGTAGCATTATACAGGTTACTGTTAGCTTATGATCTCTGGTAAGTTCCTACCACAGCATTATGAGTAAAGTGATTATGCTTCTTTTGCGTTAATCTGGGGTATTGGAGTTAGAAGATAATACTCTGTTACCTTTTTGTGTACCACAGCATTATGAGTAAAGTGATTATGTGTCAATGGCAAATTGATTGTGGTTGGTTAATATGCTCTATATATATGCTCCATTTCTGCCCGTTTCGAGATAAGTTACTGGAAAGAGCAAATTGCGATGTCCATTTATAGCTGAATCAGGGTTACTATAGGACTTTCATGTAGGTGTATATTCGTTAGAGAAAACTACACAGTATAGCCATTGCCTAAAATAATACCAGCAAACAACAACAACAACAACTACTACCCAGTACACTCCCACCAGGTGGGGTCTGGGGAGGGTAATATGTAGACGAGCCTTACCCCTACCCGAAAGGGCAGAGAGGCTGTTTCCAATCGACCCTCGGCTCATAGGATAAAAGGAAAAACAGCAGTAAAACAAAACAAAGACAAAAACAAAAACAATAGAGTATTAGTAACTCCAGCAGAAGTAGCGTAAATAATTATCTAAACAAAAGAAACATAAATACAATCGCATGCAATAATATCATACAGTAACTACCATAACTAACAGCCATAGGGGGGACATAAGCTAAGCTAAAATGCAAGTCATCTATGGGTAACCCTGCTGACCCACACCCAACCCCGGAGGAGGCGTACGAAAAACTCTAGGAGCCCCTATCCTACAACCCTGATTCTAGACCTCCAGACTTTCCTATCAAGGGTCATGTCCTCGGAAACCTGCATCTTAGCCATGTCCTGCCTAATCACCTCTCCCCAATACTTTTTAGGCCTCCCTCTGCCTCGCCGACCGCCAACAATTTCCAGCCGCTCGCAGCTCCTCACCGGGACATCGGGACTTCTCTTCCGCACATGCCCGAACCACCTCAGCCTCGCTTCTCGCATCTTCTCATCCACCGGGGCCGCCCCCACCTTCTCTCGAATAACTTCATTCTTAATCTTATCTAGCCTGGTGTGCCCGCACATCCACCTAAGCATCCTCATCTTCGCAACCTTCATTCGCTGAACATGATAGTTCTTCACGGGCCAGCACTCCGCCCCATACAACATCGCAGGTCTAACCACTGCTCTATAGAATTTCCCCTTGAGTTTGTGTGAAACTTTCTTGTCACACAGGACTCCTGATGCAAGCCTCCACTTTGACCACCCCGCTCCTATACGATGAGTGACGTCCCCGTCAATCTCTCCGTCCCCCTGAATAACAGACCCAAGATATCGGACACTGTCCCTCTTGCGATGGCCTGAGAACCATTCATCACGTCCCTGCCTACTTCGCTCGGCTCGGCGCTAAACTTGCACTCCAGGTATTCTGTCTTAGATCTGCTTATTTTGAAGCCTTTAGACTCGAGATTCTGTCTCCATACCTCTAACCTTTCAATAACACCGACCCTCGTCTCATCTATCAATACTATATCATCAGCAAATAGCATACACCAAGGCACATCCCCTTGAATATGTCGGGTTAGAGCATCTATCACTAAGGCAAACAAGAGGAGACTCAGCGCCGATCCTTGATGGAGCCCCATAACCACTGGAAAATGGTCGGATTCGCCACCCACCGTCCTAACCCTAGTCTTAGCTCCATTGTACATGTCCTTGATTACTCTGATGTAGGCTTCTGGCACGCTCTTCGCCTCCAAGCACCTCCATAGCACCTCCCTTGGGAACTTGTCATACGCCTTCTCCAAGTCGATAAGCACCATGTGTAGGTCCTTCTTCTTATCCTTGAATTGCTCCACCAGCCGCCTGACAAGGTGGATAGCCTCTGTAGTGGAGCGGCCCGGCATGAAACCGAACTGGTTCCCAGATATCGATGTCACCTCCCTCACCCGCGCCTCAATCACCCTCTCCCAAACCTTCATGATGTGACTTATTAATTTGATACCCCTATAGTTGTTGCAGCACTGGATGTCCCCTTTGTTCTTGTACAAGGGCACCACTGTACTCCACCTCCACTCATCCGGCATCCTTTTGGTCCTGAAGATCGCATTGAACAACCTAGAGAGCCACTCCCCTCCTGACTTACCCATGCACTTCCAGAACTCAATCGGGATCTCGTCAGGCCCGGTCGCTCGACCCCTACTCATCCTACGCAAAGCCCCCATGACCTCCTCCACCCTAATGCGCCTGCAGTACCCAAGGTCTCTATGTTGCTCTGAATGCCCCAGCTCCCCTAGCTCTATGTTACGATCTCCCTCCCCGTTAAGTAAGTCCCGAAAGTACGCCTGCCACCTCTGTTTGATTTGAGATTCCCCCATCAGAACTCTACCATCCTCGCCCTTGATACACCTAACTTGGTCTAGATCACGTGCCTTCCTTTCCCTTGCTTTAGCTAACCGGAATAACTTCTTATCCCCGCCTCTCTCCCCTAGTTCCTCGAACATGCGATTAGACAAATGTGTAACTTCCCCTATTTTTTCACATCACTGATTATAGATATTGCTTTTCCAGGTATATTCAGACTCTTAGCTCGCTGGTACTATCTTTCTGGTTATGTTATTGTTATTATTCTATTGTCGCATTTCATCTTCTTGTGTCAAGGGTCTATCAGAAACAATCTCTCTACCTCCTTGCGTACGCACTATTTTTTCCAGACTCCATTTGTGAAATTATACTGGGTTGTTGTTGTTGTTTTTGTTGTTGCTGCTGCTGTAGAGAAGGTAGAATCTAAAGAATACTCGCCTATATCAATTGCTATAGTGAGAGGCGAACGATGTCTTATCATCTTAAAGGATTCAAGCTATATTCTTTTTGGGCTGGCAATTTCGTAACTCAATAACTATGTTGTCGGAGCTTGTTTACATTGTCGTTCCCAAACTCGGATAACGTAGTAGAGTTGTGGTAAGTTGACAGTTAATGGAAAACTAATCAGTTTATGATTTACTTTCACAATGCATATCTTTAATTGATTCTAACTTGTTAGTTATTGAGACATAGTTGTTATAGCTGTAATTTGCTAAGTCAATCCCAACTTGTGGTCTTGTTAGACGCGAGACATTGGTGTTGACTAAATCTCGATTTCAAACAAGTTGGATTGATGTCAGTCGTTCCATTTCTACATAGATTATGTAATCCTCATTGATCATGTTGCTCTATTTAAGCTTCGATCATTGCTAATGCTGTGTTAAGCAATTTATTTGGAAAAAACTTACTATAATGTCGCCATAATAAGTTATGTGCTTATTTTGAGAGTAGTCGCGTAATTTAAGTATAACATGTAGAGTATTATTTATTTATTTATAAAATGAAGTATAAGTTCCATTTACTTTAAATCATAGCTCTTACTTGAATATGTAAATTTAATGGCAATGGTATATATTAACTGTCACTTTTCTCATTTATTTAAACTAGCTTATCACGTGCAATTAGTTTATCGGTATGTGCGTTGTACGTGTATGGTAATTTATATAACACACTTGTGTAAATTAAGATAAAGTTTTAAATAAATATAACAACAATAATAATAATTCAGTATAATTCCACTTAGTGGGGTCTGGAGAAGGTAGTTAGTACGCAGATCTTATTCCTATCCTGGAGTTGAGAAGCTGGCAAATAGATTTTCGGCATTTTTTCCTCCAAGAACTTCCCATCTTGCTCTTGAGGAGACTCAAACTCACAATTTCTTGATTGGAAGTTGAAGTTGCTTACCATTAAAATAAATTTCTCTGAATGACCAATGTGGATTGTTGTATAGTGATTTCTTTGTGGAGGTATGGTTGATTGGATATCGTTTGAACTTACAAAGATAAACAATCAAAATTTAATAAAATACATGTGATTCCTGGTGCATATTATTTAATTTTCATCCATTTTAGTTTCTCTGGCTCTCAAACTATTAATACACTAAAAACTCAAATAAATTAAATAATACTATGACATTCTCGGATGTGGATTAAATATACTCTTGGACATTACAACCTAAAATGTGCAGTTGGTTAAGCAAACAGTAAGATCTTTCGCACTTGAGCAATTAAGGTACAAAGGATACCATTAGAAAATGTGCACTAACTCTGAATTTGAAAGCTACAAATTTTGATAGACCGACATCACACACCACGACTTCTAAGGTAATAATATTATCATTAGTGAAATATTGCTATGTACAAATATATACATTATTAATCTGGGAGATTTGTTGCTTTTTGAATTGTTGGATTAATTAGCATACTATTTAAAGGAATAGTTGATATTTCAGGAATTCCCTAGTTATTAGAGAAGAAATAAGGGAATTTAGTATGGTTTCGGTCCCTAAAATGTGATATATAAGTACATAAGATTGTTGGCATAATACCTTTAATTTAAACATTAAGACTCTGAATATCACAAAAACCAAAGCAAGGTAGCCCGGTGCACTAAGCTCCCGCTATGTTCGGGGTCCGGAAGGAAAACCAAGGATTAACTCAAATTGGAACAAATTTATAAATTGAGCAAATGGTGATTTTGAAATGATATTTTAGAGTCACCTTTTTGATTCGGCAATATAACAACCCTGCCAGTCATTTCGCGAGTTATAGCTCCGTTTTCTCATTTCCTACTTCTTTTGTATTCTTCAGCTTACTTGGTTCGGGTCCGGGGTGATTTTAGAGTGAGTTGAGATACTTAGTCTCTTGTGAGAAGGTTTAAGTTGGGAAAATTGATAGGATATTGACTTATTTGCAAATGACATCAGATTTGAATTTTGATGGTTCTGTTAGCTCCATTAGGTGATTTTGGACTTAAGAGCTCATCCGGAATGTGATTTGGAGGTCTGTCTTAGAATTTGGCTTGAATTGGCCAAAATTAGAATTTTGACGATTTTGGTCGCAGTGAAATTTTTTATATCGGCGTCTGATTGGATTTTCGAAAGTTTAAGCAAGTTCGTGGTGTCTCTTTTAGCTTGTGTGCAAAATTTGAGGTTATTCGGATGTGATTTGATAGATTTTGTCATTGTTTGTAAAATTTGGAAGTTTTGAAGTTCATTAGGCATGAACCCGTGTGTAATTCGCGTTTTTCATGTTAACAGAACAAGTTTGGGAATTGGTAGATTGCTGAAGTTGAACTCAACTGTCATAGTCACACCTGCGGAGGTCTCATCGCAGGTGCAAGCCTGCAGAAGCAAGCAAGAGATCGCAGATGCGAGATTAGAGGAGCTGCGCAGAAGGCGCATGTGCGATGAAGTTCCCGCACCTGCGATGGTCGTAGAACCAGATTATGAGCCGCAAGTGCGATGGGGTTCCACACCTGCGATGACTGCAGATGCGTTCAACTGATCGCATAAGCAAAGGCTGGATTTTAAGTGATTTTTCGCAGAAGCGTAGCTTGGTCCGCAAATGCGGACCGCAGATGCACAATTTATAGGCGTGGTTTTTCTGGGCAGAAAGTATAAATAGAAGACTTCGAGAATTTTCTCATTTTCACATTTTTGAACAAGGGTTTTGGAGATTTTGAAGATATTTTTGAAGGGAATTAGAGGGTTATCACAAATATAAGTTTCTTGAGCCTAACTTTACTTAGCAATGGCGTTTTTCCGTTGATTTCCCACTTAATTAGTGCGGTTTTGAAGTGAAAACTGGGGGTTAGGACTTGGGAATTTGGAGGGTGAATTGTGGGGTTTTGGAGGAGAAAATGATGTCGGATTTTTATGAATTTAGTATGGCTAGACTCATGAGTGAATATGCTTTCGGGTTTTGTGACTTTTATCATATTTCGACACATGTGCCCAGGGGCCGAGTTTGAACCAATTTCAGGATTTGAGTCCAACATAGTAGTTTTCTTGTGGAATTGGTTCCTTTTGAATATATTGATGGTGTTGTATTACTTGTGGCTAAATTCGGGACGTTTGGAGGCTGATTCGAAAGGAAAAGGCATTGCGGAGTAGGGTTTTGCTCGGATTGAGGTAATTAACAGTTATAAATCTGGTCCAATAGGTATGAAACCCCAGATATTGTATCGTATGACTATTTTGGAAGTGACGCACATGCTAGGTGACGAATGTATAGCCGTGCACCGTAGGGATTGTGACTTGGTCCGTCCCGTGAGACTGTAAAATCGATCAGCCTACTGTTTACTACGTGTTCCCTCTGTTTTATGGAAATTGACTTCATTTCATGTTGGAAATCATGTTTAGTCCTTGTGATATCATTGTTGAGACCCGCGAGGTCGCACACTTGCTGAATTAACTGCTATTTGTTGTTTTGTTCTCAGTCAAGATATTACCTACGTATTTTACCTCTGTTACTTCCTATTTATCATCGACACATGTTATTATCTTGGTTTGGGCTGAATTATATGCTTTTTGAGAGCTCGGGGGACTGGTGAGGTTAGTGATTGAGATAGCGCCTCTGTGCTGAGCTGTGAGCTATATGAGTGTATATGGATCGGGTTGAATGTCACAACGAGCCTCAGGGCTATATATGTATATATATTGGATGGGGTTGCATGCTGCAACGAGCCAGCAAGCTAATTATCTATATTGGATCGAGTTGCACGCTGCAACGAGTCTTATGGCTATTTATATATTGGATCTGGCAGCGCACCGCATCGATATAGCACTTGGGCTGAAGGAGTCCCTCCAGAGTCTGCACACCCCCAGTGATCGCATGTACCTATTGAGTATGATAACCGATGGTTGAGAGCCGAGTGATTGAGCTATTGATATGAGCTGAGAGCCTGTACTTGCTTTCAATTATTGTTGCACTTAGCTATATTTGTCCATGTTGTGCAAATTTCTGAAAGACTTGATATCTGTTTCACTTGGGCATGAACTGATTTGGCTTAAGAAACTAAACTTGAAAGCATGACTGTTCCTTATTTGAAAGTTATTGAAATGAATTATATTTGTATAGCTCGTTAGTGCTTCTCAGTTCCTTATTTATTTCTATTACTTGGTAAGTTGGAAGTACTCATGTTACTTCCTGAACCTTGTATGAAGATTCAGGTGAGAGCGGTCACGGAGGTCATTGAGTTCGTGCATAGTTGACTGTCGGAGATCTACGAGGTAGCTGCCAGCATCCGCAAGCCTTGGATCTCATGCTTTTGTTATCTTTTCTTTCTATTTTTGGTATTCGATGGAATATTGTAAACTCTAATTCTAGACTGGTGTTAGATGCTCACGACATAGAGACACCCTGATATCGGGCTATCTTTTCCACATTTTTATTTTGAGTTCAACTCTTTTATGAAGATTCTATTATGAATAATTTTGACTTAATTTTTAATGAAATATTGAAGTGTTTTTTAGAGGTGTCGGCTTGCCTAGTACCACGATAGGCATCATCATGACAGGTTAGAATTTTGGATAGTGAGAAATTAGTATCAGAGCCTAGGTTACATAGGTCTCACGAGTCATGAGCAAGTTTAGTAGAGTATTGCGGATCAACACAGAGACGTATATCCTTATCTCCATGAGGCTGCAAAACCCTTAGGAAACATAGCATTTCTTGAATTCTTATCGTGTGAACCTGTTGATTCTGATAATTAAATTTGTGGTATTGTATTCTCTCATAGATGTTGAGGTCACGCGCTACTCGTCAGGACGGAAATCCACCAGTACTACCAGTTTGGGCCGCGAGAGGTCGAGGTCGCGGTAGAGGCCATGGTAGGGGTAGAGGTGTGGCCCGCACAACAGCTAGGGAAGCACCTGCAGATCCACCGGTTGCCCCAGTACATGATTAGGTCCCAGTTGTGGATGCATCAGCGGGACCAACTCATGCACCAATTGTGCCATTTGTGATCCCAGGTCTTCAGGAGACCTTAGTCAGATTCTGACCGTGTACACCAGTCTTTCCCACGCGGTCACTATTTCTACTACAACAGCCACTTCCCAGGCCAGGTGGTTCAAGTCATGCCTGATGATGAGCAGCATAGATTGGAGAGGTTTGGGAGGCTCGGGAGGTTCCAACCTTCGGCTTTCAGCGGTTCAAAGGGTGAGGATGCCCAGGGTTTCTTGGACAAGTGTCAGAAGATTCTCCATATAGAGGGTATTCTGGAGACTAATGGGGTGTCGTTCACTACATTTCAGTTTACTGGAGCTGCCTTCACTTGGTGGGAGACTTATGAGAGGTGTGGGCCAATTGGTGCAGCACCCCTTACATGGCAACAATTCTCTTTTCTCTTTCTGGAGAAGTATGTGCCGCACTCCCACATAGAGGACTGTGTAGATAGTTTGAGCAGTTGCGTTAGGATGATATGACTGTGACACAGTATGAGATGAGATGTTTTGAGATAGATCATCATGCTGTTTGGTTGGTTCCCACATATATGGAGAGGATCAGGAGGTTCGTTGATCGCCTCACATTTCAGCTACTGGTGCTTATGATTATAGAGAGGGTGATCGATGCCACCTATGAGAAGGTTGTTGAAATCGCTTGGGAGATAGAGTGTGTTCGACGCCAAGAGCGGGCTGAGAGGGAGCCTAAAAGGCCTCGGGGATCAGGTAGTTTTGGTGGTGTTCCTTATGGATGTCAGTTCTACCATGGCAGAAGCTCTCCTTACAAGCATGCTCAGACGGTTTGCTCATCCCACCATGATGCATCATCTGGCCATATTCTCACAGTTCACATTAGGGCCACTCATATATTAGAGCCTTCATGGATCTGAGTTTGACTCATGCACCATCAACTCAGGGTTCATCCATGCCAGGTTCTTCTACCAGTTATACCGGTACTCAGGGCTCCCTTCAGTCCCAACCACCAGTATCGGGGAGTTGCTATGAGTGTGGAGAGTTTTGTTATATCAGGAGGTAGTGTCCCTGCCTAGTGGGAGGTCTAGCTCAGCAACATAGGGGTCATCATTTGATTTCAGTACCAGTTACTTCACCACCCACTCGGCCAGCTCAGGGTGGAGATCAGTCAGCTAAGGGCCGCCCTAAAGAGGGAGGCGGATCAGGTGGCAGTCAGGCCTGTTTCTGTTCACTCCCTGCCAGACCCTATGCTATTGCTTCAAATGCTATGATCACAGGTATTTCTCAGTTTGCCACAGGGATGCCTCTAAGTTATTTGATCCTGGTTCCACTTTTTCATATGTGTCGTCATATTTTGCTCAATTATTTGGATACACCCTGCGAGTCTCTTATTTCATATGTTCATGTATCTACACCAGTGGGAGATACTATTATTGGGGATCGTGTATATAGATCGTGCGTAGTGACTATTGGGGGACTAGAGACTTTGAGTGGATCTGTTGCTACTTAATATGGTTGACTTTGATGTGATATTGGGCATGGATTGGTTGTCTCCGTTTCATGCTATTATAAACTATCACGCTAAGACGGTGACGTTGTCAATGCCGGGGTTTCCACAGATTGAATGGCGAGGTTCATTGGATTATGTCCCCAGTAGAATGATTTCATTCTTGAAGTACCAGTAGATGGTTGGGAAGGGTTGTCTTTCTTATTTGGCCTTTGTCAGGGATGTCGGTGCAGAGACTCCTACAATTGATTCAGATCTAGTGTGAGAGATTTTCAAGATGTGTTTTCTACATACCTGTCGAGCATGCCGCTAGATAGGGATATCGACTTTGGCATTGATTTGGTCCGGGGCACTCAACCCATTTCTATTCTAGCGTATCATATGGAACCAGTGGAGTTGAAGGAATTGAAATAGCAGCTTCAAGAACTCCTCGATAAGGGGTTTATTTGGCCTAGTATGTCACCTTGGGGTGCACAAAATTCTATTTGTGAAGAAAAAGGATGGCACAATGAGAAGCATTGATTACAGGTAGTTCAAAAAAGTCACCATCAAGAACAAGTATCCTTTGCCTCATATTGATAATTTATTTGACTAGATTCAGGGAGCGAGGGTGTTATCCTAGATCGAATTGAGGTCAGGGTATCACCAGTTGAAGATTATGGACTCGGGCATTCTTAAGACAACTTTCAAGACCCGACATGCTCATTATGAGCTCCTTATGATGCCTTTTGGGCTGACCAATACTCCAATTGCGTTCATGCATTTGATGAATAACATCTTTTGGCCTCATCTCGACTCTTTCATTATTGGATTCGTTAATGATATCATTGTGTACTTCATAGTCAGGAGGAGCATGCTAAGCATTTGACGATTGTATTGCACCGGCTAAGGGAGGAGAAGCTTTATGCCAAGTTCTCCAAGTGTGAGTTTTGGCTCAGTTCAGTAACGTTCTTGGGACATGTGGTGTCCAATGAGGATATCCAGGTTGATCCGAAGAAGATAAAGGCAGTTTAGAGTTGGCCCAGACCATCCCCAGCTACAGAGATTCGAAGCTTTCTTGGTTTGGCTGGCTACTACCATCGATTCATTTAGGGTTTCTCATCTATTGCATCCCCCTTGACTAAATTGATCATTTATCCTATATTTTCATATAATAATTTTACTCTGTATCATAATTTTTGTTTATAATATTACATGTTTACTCGTCATATTGCTGGTGCGTGATATCATGAAATGATGTCAAACTATATAGTCTATCCAAATATTGTATTTATCAAACAATACAATAAGTAGAATACAATATGATACATTATGAAATGATATGTAACAACCATCCAAATAAGCTGTAAGGGAATATCGACACTAGAATATTTAGATGTTATTCAGAAGTTCAATTATAAAAATTTATGTAGGATTTTAGACATAATTTATTTGGTTGAATTAGAAAAAAAGTGAGGTGCTCCTTTCAGGTGGTCGGATGACTGTGAGGTGAGCTTTCAGAAGCTCAAGACTGCCTTGACCATAGCTCCGGTGTTAGTTCTGCTATCAGCTTTAGGCTCTTATATAATATATTGTGATGATTCTAGGGTCGATATTGAGCGTGTTTTGATGTAAGGGGTAGAGTAATTTCTTATACTTCGTGTTAGTTGAAGCCCCATGAGAATAATTACCCTGTTCATGACAGGAGTTGGATGCCATTGTTCATGCGTTGAAGATTTGGAGACAATATCTCTATGGTGTGTTTTGTGAGGCGTTTGCTGATCATTGTAGCCTCCAGCACTTGTTCAAGCAGAAGTATCTAATTTGAGGCAGCGGAGATGGTTGGGGCTGTTAAAGGACTATGATATTTTTTTTGAGTTAAACATTATATTTCTATTTCATACTCAAAATTGAACAATTTAGTCATAGTAGTAGTTTTGACTCACTACTACCTCTATACATCATATATCAAATACAAAATTTATCTAATACTATGTCTTCTATACTGTCTATACAATATCAAGGAAAACAATTCAGCTACTTCAATGCTTCTTTCCATTTGCTTCGTTTCTTCCCTCGTACATGGACATGTTGGACCATCTCCCTGCAAATCTGCTGTTCATCGTACTTCTTCTGGTCATATATGCCTTTGTTTCTCTCCCTCCATATCACAACAACCATCATAGCAAAAATACAACAAGTGAATACTTTTCCTGCTCTTTGCTATAGTACTGATCCACATCAATTCAGATTCCCAATCCCCTATATTCCTTGTATACCCCAGCCATTTACACATTTTAGCCCATAGTCTTCTTGTGATCGAGCATTCAAAGTATAAATGGTTAAAAGTTTCCCTTGCTTATTTATGGAAAACACACTCAGCTGGGATAGTGATGCCTATCTTCATCAATCTTTCCACGGTTGCTAATATTCTTTGCATTGCAAGCCATAAGATAGACCTGAACCTTGGATGCACGCTTGGATGTAGCATTACTCCTCTCCACACAACTTTACTGTATTCTGGCACCATTTGCTTGTATAAGTTTTATATTTTGAATTTATCATTGCTGCATACACTAGTCAATCTTTGACTCAAATCACCTTATTTGTGTCTGCTGCATTATCTCCTCTTTTCTGTCGAAGATCTTCCTAATAACCCAAGCCGCCTCCTTATGAGTATTCATTTTTTCCAGCTCCCTCTTCTTTATGTAAAAACTATGTACCCATCTTATCCACAAGCAATCCTTCTTCCTGTTAATATCCCACAAGTGCTTTGTACCTGCAACTTTATTCCACACTTTAATGTCCAATATATTCAGTCCCCCAACAACTATTGACTTGCACACATTGTCCCAAGCTATTAGAGCCTTCCCGGAGACTGTTACATTTCCAGTCCAGAGGTATGTTCTGCATATTGTCTCTATCATTTTCAACACTCCTTTTGGGAATACGAAATCCTGCACCCAATATGTTTGAATTCCAAAGAGCATTGACTTTATCACCTGGCATCTCCCTGCATAAGATAACCATCTTGCTGACCAACGGGTAATCTTTGCTGTGATCTTTTCTATCAGCGGCAAGTACTGTTTTATATTCAGATTCTTAGAGTCCAATGGAACTCCCAGATACCTAAATGATAATTTTCCTTCGATGAACCTCAATGTCTTTAGAATATCATCCTTTTCCCTCTGAGGCACACTAACCATGTATATAACACTTTTGCTTATGTTTTCCTGCGATCCAGATGCTTTGGAAAATCTTTGAAATGCTTCATTCATAATTTAAATAGAAATCATATCAGCTCGACAGTATATCAGTAAGTCATCAGCAAAGCATACATGTGTACTATTCAGTTTTCTGCATTTTGGGTGAAAATTGAAGTCTCCATTCCTGTACAGTTGCTTTAGCTCTCTACTCAAATATTCCATTGCTATAACAAATAAGTAAGAAGACATAGGATCACCTTTCCTAATCCCTCTTTTTCCTTTATAAGGTTTAGTCAATCCTCGATTTAGCACTAGTGAGTAAGAGATTGTGGTAATACAAGCCATGATCCATTTGATAAATTTACAAGGAAATACCATATCAACCAGTATCTGCTTCAAAAAACTCCACTCCAATGTATCATATGCTTTTCTCAAGTCTATTTTCATCACACGTCTTAGTGATACTCCTTTTCTAGCATAGCCTTTGAATATATCATGGCTTAGCAGAATGTTATCTAGTATGCTTCTACCTTCTATAAATGCAGACTGTGCTTGGTCTATCAATCCATCCAGAACTCCTTTGATTCTCCTTGTAAGTACCTTTGAAATGATCTTGTACAAAGTAGTACAACAAGCTATAGGTCTGTAATCTTTGACTGTTGCTAGAATTTTACCTTTGGCACTAGAGTGACGGCTGTTGTATTGATCATCTGAGGCAGTCTGCTAGTTTCAAAGAAAGTCTACGCTAGTTCAAAAATATCTCCCTTTACTATTTCCGAGTTTCTTGTGAAAAACTCCACAGGAAACCTATCAACCCCCGGTGCTTTATCCTTTGGGATATCCTTAATGGCTTGCATTATCTCCTCTTTTGTCACTGGCTGAATCAGTGATATTTGTTGCTCCAATGTTAAACAAGGTCCCTCATTATCACTGTTGTATTAGCACATGGCAATTCAGTAGCACAATCACCCATTAAGGACTGGAACACCTCTATGAATTCTCCTTCAACTAGCTTTGCATATGTTATTTTCATACTTGTGTCAGTGTAAATAGACGTGATATTGTTCTGACTGGACCTGATCTTCCATTGAGCATGGAAATACTTAGTGTTATCATCTCCATAGTCAATCTAAATTGCTATTGCTTTCTGTCTCATCACTTTCTCCTCTACATTGCTCCATTTCTCTATCTGTTATAATATTTGCCTTTCCTCTTTTATCAACAGCATATCCATAGGTCTGCTTCTCATTTTCTTTGGATAATCTCCAATCTTTCCCTCTCCTTTTCCAGTTTCTGTTTATAAGATCCCATATAAGCATTTATCCCCCTCAATTTTTCCTTCATTTCCTTCAATTTCCACCATACTCTTTGCATAGGCTCACCATCATAATTCTACTCCCACACCTTCTTTATCACAGTGCCAAACCGAGGGTGTTCCATAACATTTTCATAAAATATAAATGGTTTAGGGTGTAGTGGCTTAACCTTTCCACATTTTATGAGAATAGGGGAGTGGTAAAAAACTGAGGGATTCATATAGTCTGCTTCTACATGACCGTATTGCTGTATTCACTGATAGTCCCCCAGAGCCCAATCTATCTTGATATATACTCTACTCCCATCATCTTGCTTGTTGGTCCATGTATAGTGCCATCTTGTTGCTCTTACTGGTGTCAACTGCAGGTCATTAATCATTCCTTTAAATCCCTAAACTTCAACAGTTGTTACTGATGATCCAATCCTATCATCAGAGTTCAGATCATTATTAAAGTCACCAGTCAATATCCAAGTCTCCTTTTCCGGTATGCTAATTCCTCTCAAATCAGTCCACAACTTTTCTCTATTTTTGCCATCATTTTGAGCATAGATGACACTAAGATGAGTTTTTTAAACTGTGAATGTATTGGTCTATCATGTGCCTCACCTGCACTTGAACATCGTTCCTCCATAAAATCCAGATTATACCATTCACAGCATGTTGATAATTACAGCATACATTCCATCCTTTAGCAATTTTCCCCTGAACTTTCTTTGCCTTATGCTCTTTTACGCTAGTTTCAATACAACCCATAATGTCCATTTTATTTTTAGCAATAAGAGTTCTCACCTCCTTTTGCTTGAGGGCTTGATTCAGCCCACTAATGTTCCATGTAGCAAATATCATTTCAACATTAAGGGATTAGGTGGTCTAATTTCAGCTTGATGACCACTCCTCTCTTCTTAAATGTAGACAACATCAGATTTTCCCTGTGTGTCCCTCCATTTCTGCATTCATGAGTACAATATCAGCAGTCTTGCTTTCCCTTTGTGCATCTCCACTAGACAGTACATTTTCTCCCTCTTTATCTATTATTCTGTTCATACGTTGTATCAGTTCTGCAGTATCTTTGGTAAGTTGGCCATTTTCTTCCTCTTGGTTTTGTTTAACAATCCAAGCTTGTTTTATGATCTTCCCCTGCTTCTTATTTCTTTTCCTCTGCCTTCTCCCCCTTTCCTCTCCTTCTCCTTCTTCCATTTTCTCTTGCTTCTTGTCATCTTTCATATTATACCAACAATCCATTGAGTCATGTCCAAACTCATTACAGAAGCTAGGTTTCCAATCATACTCAATGCCTTGAGTCATTTGCCCATAAGGAGTCTCTACTTCAATTTGATCAGGGAGTGTATGAGCAGCATCCACTTCTACTAAGACTCTAGCCTATGAAATTTTCTCATAATGAGCAGTAAATCGATCAGTGTATAGTGGATTACCAATAGCACTAGTCATCTTACTTAGTGCTTTAGTAGACCAAAATCCCACTGGCAATCCTGGGAACCTCACCTACACTGGAATTGTGCTTAGCACATCTTTGTTGAATGTGAAATAAATTTCCCAAACTCTAAGCACCATAAGCCTGTTTCTGAATGTGTAAGGTTCAGAATGCATAACTATATCCCTATCCACTATGGAATTAAATCAAAAAATATAGTACCCTTCAGCATGCATAAGAATCAAAGGCTTTGTAATAAAATTCCACACATTAAGCACATAATTCTCCATATCCTTTTCATACGGATTTTCCCCAATCACATAGCCTATCAAAGCAGTTTTCCAATATTCCGCTTGTGTTTTCAGATCATCTTTACATAGTTTAACCACTTTCTTACCTTCTCTATCAACTGGAGGCACATATGAAAGTGATTTACCTATTTTAGACTACGATCTCCTCGAACAACATCAGCTGTCGTAGGTGTGGGCTTCTCTGATTTACTAGCTTCTGAATACTGGAGTCTTCTTACAATTGGATTTAATTGCTCTTCCATTTTCACTGCCTTTAAATTAATTTCATCCTCTGAGCTACTTACTTCATCTCCTTCCTCGATTGATTGATATTTCTGTGGGAAGACTGCCAAAAGTTAGAGGTGGTAATTCCATCTGAACGCCATTCTTTGGAGTAATTAGCTTCTCCTTCTGCAGAACAGTGCCATGCAGTATTTCCCGGTGACGTGCCATTTTACTCCAGTGACAATCGCAGACTTTGCTAGTGTGCACCGAGAGAAACTGTTACATCGCCACAGGATTCTGACCTCACAAACTACCAAAAGTTAGACTTTTCTATGATATTACCATTTTGTACCATCTGGAAAAGGCCAATGTGGTGGCTTATTCCTTGAGTAGGAAAGCAGTGAGTATGGGTAGTCTCGCACTCCTGCCTGCTGACCTCTTACAGTTGATGTTCAGGATTTGGCCAATCGGTTTGTGAGATTGGATATTTCGGAGCCCATTTAGGTTCTAGCTTGTGTGGTTTATCGGTCTTCCTTGTTTGATCACATCAGAGAGCACCAGTATGATGTTCCTCATTTGCTTGTCTTCTAGGACAATATTCCATATGGTGATTCCAGAGATGTGACTATTGGTGATGATTGGGTATTAAGGATTCAGGGTCAGATATGTGTGCCCAATATGGATGGGCTATAGGAGTTGATTCGAGATGAGGTCCATAGTTTGCAGTATTCCATCTATCCGGGTGCTGCAAAGATGTATTAGGATTTAAGACAACACTATTGGTGGTTAAGAATGAAGAAAGATATAGTTAGGTTTGTAGCCCGATGTCTCAACTACCAGCAGGTGAAATATGAGCATCAGATATCGGGTGGCGTGCTTCAGAAGATGGAGATTACAGAGTGGAAGTGGGAGCGCATCACCATGGATTACGTAGTTGGTCTCCCATGGACTTCGAGGAAGCTTGATGCTATTTGGGTGATTATGGATCGGCTGACCAAGTTCGCGTACTTCATTCCTGTTAGAACTATATATTCTTTAAAATGGTTGGTTGAGATTTACATAAGAGAGATTGTTCTCCTTAATGGGGTGCCAGTTTCCATCATTTCAGACAGAGGTACACAGTTTGCTCGCAGTTTTGAAGGGTCGTGCATCGAGAGTTTGGCACTCAGGTTAAATTTAGCACAACATTTCACCCTGAGATGGATGGATAGTCCGAGCGCACTATTCAGACATTGGAGGACATGTTACACGCTTGTGTAGTTGATTTTGGGGGTTCATGGGACCAGTTTCTACCACCCGCAGAGTTTTTTACAACAACAGTTATTAGTCGAGCATTTATATGGCTCCGTATGAAAATTTATATGGGAGGTGGTGTAGATCTCTAGTGGGTTGGTTTGAGCCAAGTGAGTACGCTTTTGGGCACAGACTTAGTCGATGATGCATTGGATAAGGTGAAATTGATTCAGGAGCGGCTTCTCAGGATGTAGTTGAGACAAAAGAGTTATGCTGACATAAAGGTCTATTATGTGTCTTACATGGTTAGGGAAAAGGTCTTGCTGAAGGTTTTACCCATGAATGGTGTTATGAGATTTGGAAAGAAGGGCAAGTTGAGCCCTTGATTTATTGGGCAGTTTGAGGTGCTCCGAAGGATTGAGGAGGTGGACTTTGAGCTTGCTTTGACACCTAGCTTATCGAATGTGCATACGGTGTTTCATGTTTCTATGCTTCAGAATTACATCGGTGATCTGTATCATATTTTAGATTTCAGCACGGTTCAGTTAGATGGTGATTTAACTTATAATGTGGAGCTAGTGGCTATTTTGGAGGGGCAGGTCCGAAAGATGAGATCAAAGGATATAGCTTCAGTAAAAGTGCAGTGGAGAGGTGGCATGTTGAGGAAGCTACTTTGGAAACCAAGTGGGAGATGCAGAGTAGATATCCACACCTATTTGAGGCTTGAGGTATGTTTATAGACCTATTCGAGGACGAACATTTGTTTAAGAGGGGGATGATATAACGACCCAGCCGGTCGTGTCGAGAGTTATAGCCCCGTTCCCCGATTTCCCACTTTTTTTTGTATTCTTCAGCTATATTTTGACTTTTGGGTTAGTTGATATGGTTCAGGAGTGATTTTGGAGTGAGTTGAGACACTTAGCCTCTTGTGAGAAATTTTAGGTTGGGAAAGTTGATGTTGACTTATGTGTAAACAACCTCGTATTTGAATTTCGATGGTCTGTTAGCTCCATTAGGTAACTTTGACTTAGGATCACACTTTGTGTTTTGGAGATATGTAGTAGAAATTAGCTTAAATTGGCAAAAGTTGGAATTTTGACGATTTTGCTCGGTAGTGGAAATTAGTTCCTTTGGCATATATTGATTGTGTTGTATTACTTATGGCTAGATTCAGTACTTTTGGAGGTCAATTCGAGAGGCAAAGTTATCGCGGAGTAGGTTTTGCTCGGATTGAGGTAAGTAACATTTGTAAATCTGGTCTTAAGGGTATGAAACCCCCGATATTGTGTCGTATGACCAATTTGGAGGTGACGTGTGTGTGAGCCTGCACCATAGTAGTTGTGACTTGGTCCATCCCGTGAGATTGTAAAATTGATTAGCCTACTGTTTACTACGTGTTTCCTCTATTTTTATGGAAATTAACGATTTTCCATGCTAAAAATCATGTTTAGGCCTTGTGATATCATTGTTAAGATCCGCGAGGTGTATACTTGTATTAACTGCTATTTGTTGTTTTGTTCTCAATCGTGATATTACCTACATATTTTAACTTTGTCCTTTCCTATTTATCATTAACACATTTTATTATATCTATTTGGGCTTAATTATATCCTTTTTTAGAGCCCGAGGGACTGGTGAGGTTGGTGGCTAAGATAGGGTCTGAGTGCCGAGCTGTGAGATATATGAGTTTATATAGATTGGGTTGCATGCCGTAATGAGCCTTCGGGCTAATTATCTATGTTGGATCGAGTTGCACGCCGCAACGAGCTTTATGGATGTTTATATATTGGATCGGGCTGCGCATCGCTGCAATATATCACTTGGGCCGAAGGAGCCCCTCCGGAGTCTACAAACCCAGAGTGAGCGCAGGTACTTATTGAGTATGATAACTGAGGGCTGAGAGCCAAGTGATTGAGCATAGAGATTGTGGTCTTGTGAGACTATATTTTCTTTCACTTATTGTTGCATTTAGCTGTTATGTGTCCATGTTGTGAAAATTTCCGAAAGACTTGATATCTGTTTTACTTGGGCACGTACTGATTTGACTTAAGCTACTAAATTTGAAAGCATGATTGTTCCTTATTTGAAAGTTATTGAAATGAGATGTACTTGTATATCTCATCACTGCTTATATATATATACATACACGCCGCAATGAGCCTTCGGGCTAATTATCTATATTGGATCGCGTTGCATGCCATAAACGAGCCTTATGCATGTTTATATATTGGATCAGGCTGCGTGCCGCAGCGATATATCGCTTGGACTGAAGGAGCCCCTCCGGAGTTTACACACCCCAGTGAGCGCATGTACTTATTGAGTATGATAACCGAGGGCTGAGAGCCGAGTGATTGAGCTGAGAGATTGTGGTCTTGTGAGACTGTACTTGCTTTCAATTATTGTCGCAATTAGCTGTTATGTGTCCATTTTGTGCAAATTTCTTAAAGTCTTGATGTCTGTTTTACTTGGGCATGAACCAATTTGACTTAAGCTACTAAATTTGAAAGCATGATTGTTCCTTATTTGTAGTTATTGAAATAAGATGTATTAGTATAGCTCGTCACTTCTTTCAGTTCCTTATTTATTTCTACTGCTTATTAAATTGGAAGCACTCACATTACTCCCTGCACCTTGTGTGCAAATTCAGGTGAGACCGGTTGCAGAGGTCGTGGAGTTTGTACGTAGTTGACTGTCGGACATCTACAAGGTAGCTGTCCGCGGCCCTTGTCTCTCCTTCTTTTGTTATATTTTCTTTCTATTTTGGTATTCGGTGGAATATTGTAAGCTCTGATTCTAGACTGTTTTAATGCTCATGATTTATTGATATCCCGATGTTGGGCTATCTTTTCCACATTTTTATTTTGAGTTCAACTCTTTTATGAAGATTCTATTGTGAAAAGCTTTGAGTTAATTTTTAATGAAATATCAAAGTGTTTTTTAAGAGGTGTCGGCTTACCTAGTGCTAGTTAGAGTTTTGAACGTTGACAAGCAAATTCAACTATAATTGTGAATGCAAATAGCATATGCTGATTTCAATCCCATCGCTGAATTATTTGTCTCTCTCAACAATCACAAAAAAAAAAAAAAAAAACTACTGGCCAAAATTTTTATGTCCTTAAAGGTATAGCAACGGTTGAAAATAAAATAGAAAATACAAATCATTAGTTAGAAACTATTATGAACTTTGCTAATTAATCTGAAAAGTTACATCCCTTCAAATACTTTTGGTATTTTTATGTTAACTCTTTATAAATACGGAACTTAGATTATTTAAATGGTATTTAGGTTATTTAAAAGGTATTAAGATAATTTGACTTTTTAATTTAGAGGTTCCCACTTTTATAATAACTAGCCACAAAAGCCTTGGATTTTTTGCTATGAACTTAATAAAAGCCTTGGAATTAGACACTCAAGCTTCTATTTTTCATTTGTTCTTTGAGCGGCGGCTCATTGCTATGTTAGAGCTAGTCACAAGTTCAAGAGATCCGCTCTTTCCGGTGAAAGAGTTTTTTGGAGAATAAAGAAGAGTAGCAGAAAATTGACTTGAAAACATTATTCAATATGGAATATGGCGTTGCCGTGGAAGGGCAAATGCGAGTTTCGACTCAAGGAAAGGATCAAGCTTTGGTAGTTTCACCCTTGTTAACCTCAAAAGGAAATGGACAAATTTTGGTTTCTAGTCAAGGAAAGGATTAAGTTTTGGTTGTTGCACCCTTGCTAACATCAAAAGAAAACGAAAATAATTTGTTTGTCAAAGAAAAAGATTAAGCATTGATTGATGCACCCGTGCTAACCTCAAAAGGAAAAGAAGAAGTAGGACATGAAGATCTTACCCCTTTTGGTAAGTCTATATTATTAATTTCTTGCACCTATATATCCCGTGCACCTCGAGCTTCTTTTATAGTAGGTTATTATCATATGGTTGTTGCTACGCTACTCAACCCCAGGATCAGCAGGGTCTTTGACGGAAGAGGGTTGGACTTTTCCATTGTGCAAATAAGGAAACATATATAGAGAGTTTTTGGGTGGGAAGAAACAATCGTTGGTTTTGATATCTTTGCGCTTAATGAAAAGGAAGAAAGGGTCAATCTATTAGATTGCAACACACTAATAAAAGACTTCTTGGGTAACAACCAATTTATATTTCAAGTGGAGGTTGATAGGATAGACATGAGAGGGAAGCCTGAAAATTTTTTTAAAAAATGTTTAACATCGTCGTGAAGAGTTTTTAAAGGTTTAAGATGTCATTCAAAAAGCCCTCTTTACAACACACAGGAAACAAAAATCATTAAGTTGAAAAAATTATTTCGGTGTAAGCTTTTGCATATTTTTGCCCTTTCTAATGTTTACTTGGTGTTATTTGGTAGTGTTCAAGAGAACTATTACAAAAGATCCCTCTTTACAACGCACAGACAACAAAAATCACTAAGTTGAAAAAAAAATCGAAGTAAGTTTTTGTACATTTATGTATAAAAGTTTTAATTTGTTGCCCTTTTTGATGTTTGCTTTGTGTGCTTTTGTAGTGTCCAAGAGAACCATTACAAAATAACTTGCCATTTTCATCCTAGTTCCTCCATCACGGAATAGACAGAAAAGTGGAGAACCTCCATAAGAATTACCGCCCTCTATAATTCCACCTTCATTGCAACCTTTTGGCACATCTTCTGAATTACTGTGTACCAATACAAATTTTCCTGATACGATATTATAACTCTTTAACTAAAATTTAACTCTTCAGTAGCAGACGCTAGTCAATAGTTTGTTCTATGAGCATTATATTTGATTGTTTAACGATAAGATAATGTCCTCCTAAGAATATTTTCATCAATAGGATCTCAATTTCAAAGCATGATAATATTCGTGATAATTGATGGATATAACAAATCTACTCACTATTCATTTATCTCTAGATGAATAATAATATTATATTTTAAAAAATTTAAAATACTATCTACATATAAAATAACATACGACTCACAAAAAGTAAAATAAGATTCCCTATTATTTTTGGGCAAAGATTAGACTAAGTCCCCAACACTTAAATGAAGAAAGAATAAAGACACAAATATGAATATGAACATACTTAAATGATTCAAGCATATTAACAACTAGATACGAACACAAAAATGTAATTCGTAAATATATAAATAAAATTAATTTTATTGAGACGAACATAGATATAAAAATGAAAACAATGAAAGATTGTCACTCTTTTTATTTTTGGTAATTAAAGATTTTATTAATCACCAGAATATTTACAATAAGGAATCGTGGCAAGACTACATCACTGCTATCTAAATAAGATACAGAATAAAAACTTAACTACTAGAGCTAAAACTAAATACTAAGCGGTTGCACCCGATTTTTAATTCTAGTAGATGCCCGGATATTACAAGCATAAGCAATTTCTTGTTGTATGCACCCATTCAGTATATGCCAACTTAAAGACTTCAGTTATTTGTGATTTTCCTTTTGATACTTGAATGATCCATTTCTCTATTTATTCCAATTGCGCCGTCCTGAAACTAGGGACCGTCATCCATTTTAACACACCTTCCCAGACTTTGTTAGTGTAAAGACAGTCCATGAATAGATGTTTTCTCGTTTCACTATAACTATTACATAGGTTGTATATATGATCGACATTTATCCTCCAGCAGGCAAGTCCATCAACAATTATTAGTTTCCCATGTATCTGCAGCCACACTGTGAATTGAAATTTTGGTATAGCATCATTCCTACATCTCAGTGTCTTCCAAGCAATCCTCTCATTATACCCAATGAGCTTAAGATATATCTGCTTTATTAAACTACATGCTTTGATATATTGAATTAGCGTCATTGAATCTCTAGCTTCAAACATTTTCCTCACCATCCATCCAGCCTGTAGAGATATAGCCATTTGACTGAATTGTTGGTTCTTGATGTAGTAAGCATGCATCCATCTGATCCATAGTCTATCTGCCTTATGCTCAATGTCCCGGCTAGCTTTAGTTACTGCAGCTTTGTTCCATAATCTTATGTTTAGCAAGCCTAGACCACCCATTAAATTTGGAGTGAAAACTTTCTCCCAAGCTATTAGAGTCTTTCTTGTGATTGTATTTGTGCCAGACCTAAAATAGCTTCGACAGTAGGCCTCAATTTTTCTGAGGACTTTTGAGGGAATAACAAACAGTTGACACCAATAAGCTTGGATACCAAAAAGGATAGTTTAGATTAACTGAGATATCCTTGCATATGATAGCTTCTTTGTATTCCAAGTAGAGATTCTTGCTACCATCATACTAATAAATTGTTTCCGCTGAAGCAATGATATCTTTTTAGTGGCGAGAGGGATCCCCAAGTATTTGAAGCAATGTAGAATTTGGTCTTGAACCCCTTGAGTGACTCCTCCAAAGTAAGTGAAACTTTTCTCTTTGTTAGCTTGAAGTCTTGATGCAGTTAAGAAGTCCAAGAAGCACCTATTCAAGTTTGCCACAGACTCAATATCTCCTCTAGATAATAACAATAAGTTATCAGCAAACGACAAATGAGTCACTAATAGCTTAAAATATTCCAAGTCCCCTTTGATACTTTTCCATCGCCGATTGTGGAGGTGCTACAAAGATGCATAGTTTATTCATATTGGACTGCATTAGTGATTCCGTAGCCAAAACATATGTCACTTCATTCCCTATCTGAAGCTATGCTTGAGAGTTACTTGACCCTTCTGGCTTTCCCGGTGTAGCAACCACCTGCAATTATTAGCCAAGTTAGTGTGAGTAAGGTGATCATTTTCTAGTATGCTCATCACCTCTGATGCATCCGTAATGGAAATAGGTTGTAGTCTAATGTTTTATGCAATACCAGATCACACCCAACTATATCTTATGAAGAGGACTAAGCGGTCATTGCAAATATAATCTGATTTACATGTCTGGAATCAAATCCCACAGTGAAGTAAGACTTAGCTATAGTTGTCCAATATTTCAAAGAAACACAAGTCCAAACAATTTCCTAATTATAAAGATAATAATGTTTATTTTTATCTAATTAACTAACAAATACTAGAAAGCGGTAAAATTATCAATTAACAAGGATAATGATTGGAGATAAGATTAAGGAGGTCTAGAGCTATGATTTTTACTATTGTCGGAATTCTTTCTACCACGTTTCTTATAAATTTGCCTAAGTCTTCTCTACCGATCATGAGCACTCTGACTGATATAACTCTTTCTTCATTAATTACCACAATTTACTAGACATATTCTCTCAAATTATGCTAGATGGAATTAAGTATGTCTCACTCGGATCGCACCAAAGTTTCGTTATCATTAATCCCACCTTTAAATGCTCTGTATTGATCTCTAATATAAATTAGGAGTGATTTTGTTCAATAACTATCTAAATATGAACTCTCTTATGAGTAATACACACTAAATATGAATAATCTATTGAGATCTCTTCAATGAATCACAATATGAATGTAGTTTAACAAATAGAGAAAAGCTACGGCAAATCTATATTAACGTAATATGAAAATCATCATCCAATAGGTTCCATCAAAATCCAAGATAACAAATTAGCTATTCATAATAGTATGCATAACTACAATACTAGAATTCATAACAAATAATGAAAATAGGAAGAAGAAAGTAAAAAACTCGTTTAAGAATTCTCCGCCTTGCTCCAAGTGTGTTCTTGCCCCCTTAGGTCGAATCCCCTCTCAAATATGTACAATCTCGATCTCCCCTTCAAAAGTGGCATTTTTAGGTCTATTTATATGTGTATGAAAAGATCTAATCGTGTAGGCCAAGTCCTAGTTAATCCAGGAACGAAATAAGCCTTCAAAAATATGATTGGATCTCTCCCCAAGCCTGATGTTGCCAGACCAACGCCTGGTGGACCTGGCCTTACCAGCTTAACGCCAGCTTCAAGCCTGGCCTCGCCAACTTAACACCAATTTCAAGCCTGGCATTGCCAGGGTTTCTCATTCACTGTTCTCGAGCACGCTTTCAACGTTTAAGTATCCCTTTCGCTCTACTTTCATCTTCAATTCACCTACACACAAAATAGACTCCATTATGCACAAATAAAGTGTAATTTGTTATTAAAGCATACAAAATGCAAGGAAAATAATGTATGAATCTCTGAAATTATAGCCACACATCAAAATCCGCACTTATATATTACTCGTCCTCGAGCAATCAAACTACACTTATGGACACAAACTTGAGCACTTTGTTTTTACACAATTGAGGCACACCATACATTGACCAAAGTTTATAGCAACAGTTGAACTCTAGCATATGCAATCACATACACTTCCCTTTTCTTATGCCATAATTCACGAATATTCACAACAAATAAAACATGCTCCTAACAATCCTACCCTCAAAAACCAATTCAACGTCACAATGCACTCTGTGACGACCCGGCCAGTCGTCTCATGAGTTACCGCTCTGTTTCCCCCATTTATGCTTCTTTATGCTTTGTCATCCGCGTTTTTATGTGGTCGAGTCGATTGGTTTGAGTTCGGAATGAAATTGGTAAGAAATGAGACACTTAGTCTCTTTTAAGAGGACTTAAGCTGAAAAAATCAACTGGATATTGACTTATGAGTTAGAGGGCTTGGATGTGAGTCATGATGGTTCGGTTAGCTTCGAGAGATAAATTGTGACTTAGAGTGTGATCGGGAGTGGTTTTGGAGGTCTGGTGTAGCATTAGGCTTGAATTGGCAAAGTTAGTATTTCAGTGATTTCTGGTTGATGGGTGAGATTTTGATCCGAGGGTTGGATTGGAATTCTGAGAGTTGTTGTAGCTTTGTTATGTGATTTGGGATGTGTGCAAAATTTCAGGTCATTTGGATGTGGTTTGGTTGGGTTTTTTTTTTATCAAAAGCGTGTTTCGGAAGTTTTTGGAAAACTTAGGCTTGAATTCGATGTGAATTGATGGTTTTGATATTGTTTGAGGTGTTTTGATGGTTGGAACAAGTTTGAACGAGGTTTTTAGGATGTGTTAGTACTTTTGATTGAGGTCTCGAGGGCCTCAGATGAGTTTCAGGTGGTTAATCGAACCAATTTTGGCACTTGGGAGTTGCAGATTCTGTTGTTCTGATGTTGCAGGGTGTTTGGACTTTGCGATCATGGGGGTGGCGTCGCGATCGCGTTGTAGTAATTTGGATGGCAGGAAATTTGTTCATCGCATTTGCGTTTGAGTGTTCGTGATCATAGAGGATTAGATGGTGATGCTTTTTCGCATAAGACCCTCCGCGTTGGCATAGAAGGATTTGAAGGTCAAGGGCCATTGGCCTTCGCGTTCGCGGTTGGAGGTTCGCGCTCGCATAATTTGGTAAAAGGCAACATCGCGTTCGTAGGACTGAAGTCACATTCGCATAGAGTATTTTGGGGTCTTGGAAAATTTTCCCTTCGCGATCGCGAGCCTTGGGCCATCGCATAGAAGAAAGTTCAAAAACTGGGCAGAAGGTTATAAAAATTTCATCCGCGAGTCTTAGCCATTTTTTCACCATTGTTGGGTATTATGATAGCTCTATGGCAGATTTATTCATAGCAGATTCCGCTCATGAGTGATGATCCTCCTGGTCCAGGCATAGTTGAGGAGACTATGAGGTAGCTGTTTGCATCTGCAGCCATGTGCCTCCCTTATCTTATTATTCTATGTCTTTTAGACTATTATACTAGATTTCTTAATTAGTAGACTTGTATCAGAATTCATTAGTTTCTCCTGACTTGTGACACCCCTGTTTGGATTGTGTCGGGATAATTCTCTTCTTTTGTTGTCGCTACTTCTGCAAATCTTGGCTATTATTTCATGTTTTATAACTATAATCTTGTATTGAACTGCTTATCAAAGGTGTTTGGTTTTGGTCTGGCTGGCCTTGTCTTCATGAGAGGTGCCATCAATATCGTGTTCAGGATTTGGGTCGTGACAAGTTGGTATCAGAGCCAAGGTTACATAGGTCTCACGAGTCATGAGCAGGTTTAGTAGAGTCTCACAGATCGGTACTAAGACTTATGTATTTATCCTCAAGAGCCTGCAGAACCTTTTAGGAGAAACTTCATATTCTTGAAATTCTGGTCGTGCGAACTTGTTGATCCGAGAACTAATTTTGTATTATTCTATTCACTCACAGATGGTGAGGACGTGAGCTACCGGACGAGGTGGACGACCTCCACTGTCACCAACTGAGGCCACCAGAGGCCATGGATGTGGTCGTGGTCGTGGCAGAGGCAGAGCATCGAGGGCAGCACCTGTTGATCCACAATCTGTCCCAGCTCCAGATCATGTCTTAGCAGCACCAGTTGTGCCTATCATGATTCCGGGTCTACAGGAGACCTTGGTGCATATCTTGACAATTTGCATTGACCTGGCTTAGGAAGTTTCAGCCACCACAGCAGTAGCTACTTCACAGACCGGGGGAGGCAATCAGAGTAGGTAGTGCAGGGACTACAGATATCGGAGGCACCTCTAGCCCCGCCGGTTGCACCATTTCAGGAGTTTATGGTACCAATTATGCCAGATGATGAGCATCGTCGCCTTGAGAGGTTTGGTAGACTCCATCCTCCGTTATTCAGTGGTGTTGAGGGTGAGGATGCCGAGGGTTTTCTAGATAAATGTCAGCGGATGCTCCATACAACAGGGATTCTTGAGACTAGTTGTGCTGCATTTACCACATTTTAGTTTATTGGGGCCACCTTCACTTGGTAGGAGGCGTATGAGAGGCGTAGGCCTATTGGTGCAGCGCCCCTTACTTGGGAGCAGTTCTCCACTCTCTTCTTTGAGAAGTATGTACTGCAATTTTGCAAAGAGGAGCTACGTAGACAGTTTGATTGGCTGTGACAGGAGATGTGACTGTGTCACGGTATGAGTCACGGTTCTCTGAGTTGGATCTTCATGCCTTCTGGATGGTTCCGACCGATTGTGATAAGATCAGAAGGTTTGTTGATGGCCTTAACTACCATCTCTGCATCCTTATGACCAAAGAGAGAGTGTTGGGTGCTACATTCGAGGAGGTGGTTGATATCGCTCGCGAGATTGAGACGGTTCACTGTCAGGATCAAGAGGAGAGGGAAGCCAAGATGCCTCGAGGATCAGGCAGTTACAGTGGTGCTCCTTCAAGGGGCCAATTCTAACATGGTAGGGGTCGTTCTTTTAGGCATGCCCAGTCAGCCCATCCAGAGTATCGCGGGGAATCTTCGGGTCGTGGTTATCATGGGTCTCGGCAAAGCCAGCCTTCACTTGGCGCCTTCCCATCTCAGAGTACATCTCGTACCCCGTCCATTCAAGGTTCTTCTATCTCGAGTGGGTTAGCTGATCACTCCGGTGCGAGGGGTTCCCATCAGTCCCCTACTCCAGCACCTGGGAGTTTCATTAAATGTGGAGATTATAGGAATTTGTGGAAGCAGTGTCCTCGTCGTGCTGCTAGTTTGTCCCGGCTGAGGGGTCAGCCCTCGACTTCTGCTCCATTTACTTCGTGAAGATTGTCTGGCGTGTGTATAAATTAAACTCATACTCTGTCAAATTATAGTATAAAAAGATGTCGAACCCACAGAGATAGGTTTATCTATTCTACAGACGTTTCTTGTTTTAATTACTATTTGAGAAGATCAAAAAGAGATGAAAATTAATTAGCTAAAATGCATGAATAGAGCAGTAGAAAATATTTTACTTTTTACAAATATAATAAAAAGGTGCTGGGATCCTAACTTCACTTAATATTTTTATTATATAGTAGATACATTTATCCTTCAACTTCTATTTCTCATAAATGTATATATGCCTCTCACGATTACATTTATATATTATTACTATAGTTGAACAATTAAATGCACTCCTTTCGGTTATACAAATTACTCACTAAAATAGTAATATTAAAAAACCAGTACTTGAACTAAAGTATGATTTTTCTTAGTAAGTCCCTTTCGATTACCCTACTTGTTATAACTGATTTCTATAATATTCGTCTCTTTCTATTACAAATGAGTGTAGAAATAATTTTAACATATAAGAGCTAAATGTCACTAATAAAAGTTAACATCTATCAATACCAAATTTAACTAATTACTTCTTCCGCCTCTTTCGATTACAGAATTAGTAAGAAGTTAAAATATAGTATGAAATAGATAGATGTTAACAGATTGAATGACATCCGACTATAAAGCAAATAAAACTTAAATAAAAATCTTTAGCTTAAGCATGTGAAATTGAGGAATAATATCTACTATTATATAAAAATATTAAGATTCGATATTTTTCCAACAAAAGAAAAGTTACTCCATAATGAAAATATTTTTGCCCATTAAATAAGAAAATAGAAAGAAATATTCAAAAGAATGATTCCCCTATTTAATTAAAAATTAGAACTAGAGTAATTTTGTACACCGGATAACTGAAGAAACTAAAGAAGAGAAACTTCTGAAAATGGAAAAAAATTGTAATTATGAGCGTCCTCCCCCCTTCTACCTCGAGTAGCTCAAAAGAGTTATATTTATAGCTTTTCTTTCTCACAGGCCTTGTAAATATAAACTTAAAATAAAGGATGTCTTTTGTGTCCTTTTTTAACTTTAGTTCCAATGAATCTATACTTTGGTAATTGTCCGGTGATTGTCTCTCTTTTTTCCCAACTTGGCAAGTTGGAAAGCCATTATACGATCTTCAAATGGGAAGACTACCCTGTGCCCTTTTAATTCCTTTCATCTTCTTCTTTATATTTTCTTATAATTTTTTTTTCTTGATACAACAGCGTATATCCTTTTTTTTAAATTTGTACTTCTTGTGTGCACATGTCTCTTGACGTGGTAGTTTGCTGCATTTTTCCTAAATTTCACATTTTCTGCAAAGAATCACAAGGATTAATAATAAAATGTGAAGATAATAACTTTTTTTATTGTAAGATATTTTTTTTTCTTATCAAATTCTCCCACACTTAAATATTTGCTCGTCCTCGAAAAAATTTTCGAGCTTCTTTTTTTATGAGAAAAGAAGAAATCAAGTCAACTGGTAGAACAAGACTTCTTGAATTTTACAATGAATTTGATATCACCTGGTATTTTAATAAATTTTCTAAGATTAATTTTATTCCTCTTGTCCTTGTTTCTTTCATCCCGCGTAAATCAACTTTTATATATAGAAATATTCAAAAGTCAATTTCATCCAAGATAATCATAAAATAGTGTATATTAAATGACCATAGTCTTGCCCTGTTTGTAATCTCCACTAATGTAAACTAGCACTAACTTGTAAATCACATATAAGACTCGTACCACACGTCGGAACAAAAATACGAGCCCGATACCATTGTCTTTTAATCAAATCTGGTTTCCAATTTCCTTGATTATTTTTAGAAACTAATTTCTCATAAAAATTTATTTCTTGGGCTTGGGACCTCGGATTTGATTCGGGCATACTCCCAAGTCCCATATTTTCCTACGGATCCTCCGGGACCGTCAAATCATGCGTCAAGGTCCGTTTATCAAAAATGTTGACTGAAGTCAAACGTAATCAATTTAATATCAAGATTTAACATTTTTCTCACAGAATTCATATCTAAGCTTTCCGGCTACGCGCCCGGACTGTACACGCAAATCGAAGCAACTAATAATTGAAGTTCCCAAGGCCTCGGAAGCACGTAAGTGACTTGGAAACAAGTGAGGACCCCTTTGGGTTGTCACATTCTCCACCTCTAAAACAACAGTTCATCCTCGAACGGACAAAAGAAGAAGTACCTGAGTCGGGGAAAATATGGGGATAACGGCTCCGCATATCAGACTTGGACTCCCAGATTGATGCCTCAGGAGGCTGACCTTTCCATTGAACATGACAGAAGGAAAACTCTTGGATCTCAACTGACGAACCTGCCGGTCTGGAATAGCTACCGACTTCTCATCATAAAACAAGTCCTTATCCAACTGGACAGTACTGAAGTCTAACACGTGGGTTGGATCGCCGTGATACCTCCGAAGCATGGATACATGAAAAACTGGATGCACGGCTGATAAGCTAGGCGCCAATACAAGTCTATAAGCTACCTCTCCCACTCAATCCAGAACATCAAACGGACCAATGAACCTTGGGCTAAGCTTGCCCTTATTCCCAAATCTCATAACGCCCTTCATAGGCGACACTCGGAACAATACCCACTCACCAACCATAAATGCCACATCACGAACCTTGCGATCTGCATAACTCTTTTGCCTAAACTAAGCCGCACGAAGCCTATCCTGAATGATCTTGACCTTGTCCAAGGCCTCTTGAACCAAATATGTACCCAACAATCGAGCCTCTCTCGGCTCAAACCATCCAACCGGAGACCGACACTGCCTACTATATAAAGCCTCATAAGGAGCCATCTGAATGCTGTACTGGTAGCTATTGTTGTAGGAAAACTCCGCTAAGGGAAAGAACTGGTCCAACGAGCATCCAAAATCAAAGACACAGGCTCGGAGCATATTCTCTAAAATCTGAATAGTCCTCTCAGACTGACTGTCCATCTAGGGATGGAATGCTGCACTCAACTCCACCTGGGTGCCCAACTCTCGCTGAACTGCTTTCCAGAAATGAGGTAAACTGCATACCCCTGTCCACAAAGATAGATACCGGCACACCATGAAGGCGAAAAATCTCCCGGATATAAATCTCAGCTAATTTCTCGGATAAATAGGAGACTGCCACAGGAATAAAATGCGCTGACTTGGTCAGCCTATCAACAATGACCCATACTGCATTGAATATCTCTCCGGTCAACGGAAGTCTGATAGCAAAATCCATGGTGATCCTCTCCCACTTCCACTTTGGAAGCTCAATCCTCTGAAACAAACCACCAGTCCTTTGATGCTTGTACTTAACCTACTGACAGTTCAAACAACGAGCCACATATGCTACAATATCCTTCTTTATTCTACGCCACCAATAATTCTACCTCAGATCCTGATACATCTTCGTGGCGCCCGGATGAGTGGAATACCGGGAATTATGGGCCTCCACTAAGATTAGCTCTCGAATCCCATCAACATTAGCCACGCAAACTTTCCCCTGCAATCTCAAAATACCATCATCACCTAAGGTCACCTGTTTGGAACCTCCACGATACACCGTATCTCTAAGGACACATAAATGGGGATCATCAAACTGTCGATCATGGATATGCTCCAATAATGAAGAACGAGAAACTGTGCAAGCTAACACCCGTCTAGGCTCAGAAATATCCAACCTCACAAGTTGATTGGCCAAGGCCTAAACATCCAAAGCAAGCGGTCTTTGGCCAACCGAAATATAAGCAAGACTGCCTATGCTAGCTAAATTCCTACTCAACGTGTCGGCCACCATGTTGGCCTTCCCCGGGAGATATAAAATGGTAACATCATAATCCTTCAACAACTCCAACCACCTCTTCTGCCTCAAATTCAATTCCTTTTGCTTGAACAAGTAATGAAGGCTGTTGTGATCAGTGAACACCTCACATGCCACGCCATACAGATAATGCCTCCAAATCTTCAGCACGTGATCAATAGCTGCCAATTCCAAGTCATGTACTAGATAGTTCTTCTCATAAATCTTCAACTGCCTCGAAGCATAGGCAATGACCTTGCCGTCCTGCATAAACACTGCACCAAGCCCCATATAAGAAGCATCACAATAGACCGTGTAAGGCCTGATCCTGTGGGAAAAACCAACACCGGTGCCGTAATCAGAGCTGTCTTATGCTTCTGAAAGCTCATCTCACACTCGTCCGACCACCTGAACTGGGCATCGTTCTGGGTCAACCTGGTCATCGTGGCTGCAATAGATTAAAACCCTTCTACGAACCGACGATAGTAGCCCGCCAATCCCAAGAAACTCCGAATCTCTGTAGCTGATGTTGGTCTAGGCCAGTTCTTGACTGCCCAATATTCTTTGGGTCCACCCGAATACCCTCTACTGATACAACGTGACCCAGAAATTCTACTGAACTCAGCCAAATCTCACACTTGGAGAACTTGGCATATAACTTGTTGTCCCTCAGTTTCTAAAGAACCAATTTAAGGTGTTACTCGTGCTCCTTCTAGCTACAGGAGTACACCAACATATCATCAATAAAGACTATCACGAACAGGTTCAAATAAGGCCTGAACACTCGATTCATCAACTCCATAAATGTTGTTGGGGAATTGGTCAACCCAAAAGACATGACCAGGAACTCATAATGCCCATACCGAGTACAGAAAGCTATTTTAGGGACATCGGATGCCCTAATCCTCATCTGATAGTAGCCAGATCGCAAGTCAATCTTGGAAAATACCCTGACACCTTGAAGTTGACTGAACAAATCATCATTCCTTGGTAGTGGATACTTATTCTTGATCGTTACCTTGTTCAACTGCCTGTAGCCAATACACATTCTTATTGACCCATCCTTCTTCTTGACAACAACACTAGCGCACCCCAAGGCGATAAATTGGGCCTAATGAAGTCCTTCTCCAATAAGTCCTATAACTGATCCTTTAACTCTTTCAACTCAGGCGGGGCCATACAATATAGCAAAATAGAAATGGTCTGAGTGTCCGGAGCGACATCAATGTAAAAGTCAATATCCCTACTGGACGGCATACCTGGTAGGTCTGAAGGAAATATATTAGGTAACTCTCAAACAATGGGAACAGAATCAATAGAGGGTACCTCAGCACAGGAATCCCGAACATAAGCTAAACAAGCCAAACACCCATTCTTGACCATACGTCGAGCCTTCGCATACGATATGACACTGCAGGTAGAATGACCTGGAGTCTCTCTCCACTCTAAACGAGGTATACCCGGTAAAGCTAAGGTCACAGTCTTGGCATGACAGTACAAGGCAACGTGGTAAGGTGATAACTAGTCCATTTCTAATATAACATCAAACCAATCATGTCCAAAAGAAGCAAATCTACATGAGTCTCAAATCTGCCAATAACCACTATACATGAACAATGGACGCAATCCTCCACAATAGAATCACTAGGCATGACCAGATACGACGCAGAATAAAATCGAAGCTTCTCTACTACATACCAGAACAATACCTACACCTCCGCCTCTAATACCTTTACCTCCGCCTCTAGAATCTCTACCTCCACCTCTAATACCTCTACCTCCACTTCTAGCATCTCTACCTCCATCTCTAATACCTCTACCTCCACTTCTAATATCTCTACCTCCACCTCTAATATCTTTACCTCCTCAAAGCCTCTGAAGACGAAGCTGATCCACCACTGGTTTGTGTTGCTTCTCGGTGGAAGAAGAAGTACATGACCTTTCCATTCACAAAAGGATAAGAGTAGAAATTCAATTAGCTTTGAGGAACCAAATCGCACGACGAGAAAGAACAAATGTAAAATATTTCCTAACTCTGTAGCCTCTAGGTGATAAATACAGACTTCTCTGTACCGATCCCTTAGACTCTACTAAGTTTGTCCATGAGTTATGAGACCTATGTAACTTAATGCTCTAATACCAACTTGTCACGATCCGGATTTCCCACCCTCGGTAGTCGTGATGGCGCCTACTAGTAGGTGCTAGGCAAGCCAACTCTTATATATATTTTCCGTCAACAAAATCCTTCTTTAACAATTTGACAATATTAACGTAAAGGCAGCAGAATAAATTAAATGAGCGGAAGACTTAAATAAGTAAAACTAAAAGAAATGCGGAATCCAACATCAACCTGTACCAAAAATCTGGTGTCACATTACTCACGAACTGCTAAGAATACTACATACAAACGGATGAGAAAGAGAACATAAGTTGTTTGTTTCGATACAATGAGATAACATACTAGAAAAGAGGATAAGTGAGACGCTGGGCCTGCGGACGCCTACAAGGCTACCTTGGGCCTCGCTGGACTGAAGGCCTACTCCCGCACTAATGCTTTTGTTGTTGCTGCCAGAAACCTAGATCTGTGCAAAATAGCACAGAGTGTAGTATCAGCAAAACCGACCCATATGCTGGTAAGTGTCTAGCATAACCCCGGAGAAATAGTGAAGTGGTTAGGACCAGACTCCAGATAAAACATGTGCAAATATATACAAGTACAACGGAGAAGTAGCAAAAACTTAACAATTTAAGCTGGGGAAGGGTGCATGCTTCGGGGGCAACAGATAGAAATAAATTATCAGGTATATTAGCACGTACATCTGCCATTTAACTTCTAGCAATAAATGGAAAGAAAAGGCAACTTTCATATTCAATTCATCTTGTTGAAGGCATGCAACCTGTATCCTATTTCTCAATATCTCGTGGTAGGCGTACCACCCGTTCCTATTTGATTATCACTCGTAGTAGCCGTACCATCCGCTCCCATTTAAATATCACTCGTGGTAGGTGTACCATACGATCCGATTTCTCAATACATCAACAGTTCTTGCAAATGATATTTACTCTAATAAACGCAACAATTAATACGAATTCATAAGACAACAACTGCATAATAATTATGATTTGCTGAGGTAAACAAATAATGATAAGTAGCAATTTGTTATGGGCTTTAAGGAGTAATTAGGAAATTAGTATTTAATGTGTCGGATGTAAAGTAGTAATTAAGTCACATAAATATGTAACAATCATGGCATAAATTCAAGACACTACTTAGCATAAAGATACCTTGACTCAATAGTAACAAGCAACACAATAAAGGGAAATGTCAACCTAAAGAATCACAGTGATAGTGGAAAGAGACAACTAAATGTACTTGAACTAAAAATAATAGAAATCATGGCAAACTGCAACAAGTGCACGGCATCACCGTTTGTGCTTTTATTCTCATCCTCACAATGTGCACGGCATCACCCTTCGTGCTTTACTCTTATTCCTAACATATAATCAATAGTATTAGCATAGAATGGCATATTGTGCAACACGGAATCACGCTTCGTGCTTTACTCTCTTTTCCTCACAATAAGCAAACAGTGCACAACATCACCCTTCGTGCTTTACACTCTTTCCTCATAATAAGGAAACAGTGCACGACATTACCCTTCGTGCTTTAGCACTCTTCCTCACCCAATCAACAATCACAAATAAGGGCAAGGGAATAAATAAATAATAATGGAAATCCCGGCAAGGGAACACATACATCAAGTGAAAAACCCGGCAAGGGTACAACATCAATAATCTCAACGTCCCGGCAAGGGAAAATATCATTAGCTCTTTCTTTATCTTTCATTTTCATCTTATAGTTTACATTATTACTTGAGCCAATGCTCCAAAGATTTATTTATCTCATATGCTTTCATGACTCGTATTTCGCTTGAGCCAATGCTCCACGAAGTTTAAAGATCACAATTCCTTTCACGAGTTCTTTACAACATATAGAAGTCATCAATCATGCATGGAAGGTATAACAAAATTCAACTATTCACATAATAAGGACTCACGGTCATGCTAGACATCAATGTATAGATACTCGTCACCATGCCTATACATTGTACTCGACAATTAGCAAGTAACAAACAAGACTTAACTCTTATTCCCTCAAGCTAGGGTTTAACCAAATACTCTCAAACTTCCACGGCCAATTCAATCCTTAACAATTGATTTCGCCCTCCAATTCGGCTCCAACTCAACCAAATCTAATGCAATAATGACTTCATAGTATTAATATGTGCTAAGCAAATCAAACCCTATGTCATATTATAGATTTTTCATCATTTTTCCCCAAAAGGTCAAAAATATCCTCGGGCCCACATGGTCAAACCCGAGGTTCGAACCAAAACCCGATTACACATTCCTCCAATAAACTCAAATATATAATTTATTTTGGAATCGGGCCTCGAATTGAGGTCCAAAACCCCAATTTTAGAAAACCTAGGCTCTACCTAAAATTCCCAAATTTCCCCACTAAATCTTTGTTTTAATGTTGAAATTAAGTTAAAAGATGTTAAGGAGTGAAGAAAATGAGTTGGAAATCAATTTCCAATCGTTTTGAAGGGGAAGAATTGTTTGGAAAATCGCCTTTTATGTTTTGGATTTTTGAAAAAGTGAAAAATAACTTAAATTCCCGTCTTTATATACCCCTCTAAAGTCCCAGCGCGGACCGTAAAAAAATGGATTGCGGCCGCTCTGAAAAACTGAACAATATGCAACTCTCTGAATCCCTCCAGCACGGACCGCACAAAAAGGACTGTGGCCGCGCTGGTAGACCTGGAGATTGCTGGCTCTCTGAAGTTGGCTATGCGGATTGTGCATGGACGACTGCGGCCGCACAACTTCCATCGCAGATCACGCTAAGGCGATCGCGGCCGCAGAGCATGCACCACAGACCGCGCTAAGGCGACCGCGAGCGCGCTGGAGCCTGCAATTCTCCTGAACCTGCAAAACCTGGTATTTTAATTCTAGGACCTCCCGTAACCTACCCAAACTTCACCCGAGCCCTCGAGGCTCCAAATCAAATATACACCCAAACTTAAAAATATCCTACGAACTTATCCGTGTGATTAAATCGCCAAAATAACATCATAAACATCAAATTAGGCTCAAGACCCATGATTTCCTTCCAATTTTCAAGAAACATCAAGTTTAGAGTTTTCAGTCCAAAATAGTCAAACGACGTCCGACTTCACCTAAACTTTACAGAAAGTGCGTAAACCACATATAAGACTCATATAAGGCGCCGAAACAAAAAAATACGAGCATGATACCATAGTCTTTTAATCAAATCTCATTTCTAATTTCCTTGATTATTTTCAGAAAATAATTTCTCACAAAAATTTATTTCTCGGGCTTGGGGCCTCGGAATTTGATTCCGGACATACACCCAAGTTCCATTTTTCCTACGGATCCTCCGGGACCGTCAAATCATGGGTCCGGGTTTGTTTGCCCAAAATGTTAATCGAAGTCAAACTTATTCAATTTAATATCAAGGTTTAATATTTTCTCACAGAATTCATATCTAAGCTTTCCGGGTACATGTCCGGACTATGCACATAATCAAAGTAACTGAAAAATAAGATTTTCAAGGTCTCGAAAGCACGAAAGTAACTAAGAAACAGGTAAGGACTCTTTTGGGTTGTCACATTTTAATATTTTGAACCATGCTTATAGTGGTAATTTTACAAAAGAAAAAGAACTTGATGTGAAAGGGTTAAAGAAAATAGAAGAAAGTAGGAGTTTAAACAGTATTCAAAAAGAGTTGAGAACGTTCGAAATGTTCTGGACTTGATAGTGAAAGTTATTTGACCTTTACCAAGGGTGAAAAGTTTATTTATAGGTGGTTAGTCTAGTGCAATACTGTTAGGAAAACATTCTAGCTATTATCCAAAGAATAAAAACACCTTGGGTCTTATCAAAGATTGTCTGTAGGTAAAGTTTTGTACTTTGTTGTTAGTTGACATGTCAGTGTAAAATAGCTCCATGTCATTTTTACGCCTTAAATCCTTTTAACCTTCTCTTTAATCAATATCCCATTATTCTAAAGATTGAGACAATAAATTTTGTTATTTATATATATATAGTAATTCTTTTTAAGTTTAAAACTAAAATTAGATATTACCCTTCAATCGCTTAAACAAATTAAATAGTACATGTATAAAGTAAACTTCTTAACTTCACGATGAACTATTCGCACATGGACTCATGAAGAAATCCACCTATATTAGGAAATAGACACCTATATTTTTGATGTGATATATCTTTGACATATATGTATGTATATATAAATTATTTTATTAATTATATTATAATATATTTATTTATGTACTTATTTAAGAAATTATTTATTTATGTACTTATTTAAGAAAAAAGAATTGTTGAGGCCTGTCTAACAAATATTTTTGTGACATAAGGCTTCAAATGAAGACCATTCACTTTGAAATTTGTCTCTCTATCTGCATATTGTATTTCAATGGCACCATATAGAGTAATTTCTATCACGATGTATGGTCATGTCCATCGTGATTTGAATTTTTTTGGGAGTAATCTTAACCTACTATTGTACAACAGAACCTGATCTCCGACCTTAAAATCTTTATGGCGAATGAACTTGTCATGCCATTTTTTGGTCTTTTCTTTGTACAATTTAGCATTTTCATATGCTGTAAGTTTGAACTCTTCTAACTCATCAAGTTGTAACAGACGATTTTTACCTGCATCTGGAAAGTTTATATTTAATAATTTTATAGCCCAATATGCTTTGTGTTGTAATTCTACGGGTAGATGACAATTTTCCAAACACTAGTCTATAATGAGATGTGCCTATTAGAGTTGTGAAAGCAGTTCTATATGCCCATAGAGCATCATCTAGTTTTAATGACCAATCTTTTCGAGAAGAACCAACAGTTTTTTCTAAAATTCTTTTTAATTCTCCATTGGATACTTCTACTTGTCTACTTGTTTGAGGATGATATGGAGTTTTTGTTTTATGCGTGGCAACAAACTAACAAATTATCTATATATATAAAATGAGTTTCTTGATCACTTATTATAACTCGTGGAGTTCCAAATCTAGAAAAAATAATTTTCTAAGCACAAACGACACGAGCGTCATTTTTTCTAGTGGCTATTGTTTCTACCCATTTTGAAACCTACTCAACAGCCACCAAAATATATTCACACCCGTTAGAAGGAGGAAAAGGGCCCACAAATTCAATACCCCAAACATCAAATATTTCACACATAAGGATAGAGTTTAGAGGCATCTCGTCCCTTTTTGAAATGTTGCCGATTCTCTGATATTTATCGAATGGTGGCGACATAATTTTTTGCATCTTTGAAAAGAGTCAGCCAAAAGAAACCAACTTCCAGTACTTTAGCTGTTGTTTTTCTTCCTGCGTGGTGTCCTCCTGCAGCTCCATCATGGAAATGACTAAAAATATTGTTCATTCCGGCTCCTGTACACATCTCCTAATTATGTCATCTGCACAAAATTTAAACAAAGATGGATCTTCCCAGTAGTAATGTCTTTCTTCTTAAAGCTTTTTTCTTTGTTCATAGGAAAAATCTTTTGGGATCCATCCCCCAACTAAATAATTGGCAATATCAGCAAACAAAGGTGGTTGATTTATAAAAGTTGTGACTGAAATTATATGTTCGTCGGGAAATCCCTCTTTGATATCTTCTACCTCAATAGGAGGATTTTGCAAACAAGATAAATGATCAGCCACCTGATTCTCAGAACCTTTTCGATCTTTTATTTTAAGATCGAATTCTTGTAAAGGAGTATCCATCTTAGTAATATGGGTCGAGCATCCTTCTTTGCTATAAGGTACTTGAAAGCTGCATGATTAGCATAAATTGCAACCTTTGTTCCTATTAAATAGGAATGAAACTTGTCGAACGCAAATACTACTGCAAGTAGTTCCTTCTAAGTTGTACCGTAATTCTTTTGAGCATCATTGAGGGTTCTACTGGCATAGTAAATGGGCCTAAAAATCTTGTCTCTCTTTTGTCCCAATATCTCTCCAATTGCTATATCACTTGCATCACACATTATTTCAAATGGTTCGCTCCAATCAGGAAAAACAACAACTAGAGCATTAGTCAGATGTTCCTTGAGAATTTTAAATTCTTTTCTACAATCATCTGAAAATTCAAACTTCACATCTTTCATCGGTAGGTTAGTTAGAAATTTTGAAATTTTTGAAAAATCTTTTATAAACCTTCTATAAAAACCTGCATGCCTAAGAAACTTCTAATGCTTTTAACAATGGTTGGAGGGGATAATCCTGCTATAAGATCAATTTTTACCTTATCAACTATGTCCCTTTAGCAAAAAAATTATGTCCTAAAACAATTCCGTTTGTCACCATGAATGATATTTTTTCCAATTAAGAACTAAATTTGTCTCTTCACATCTTTTAAGCACCAAAGTTAAATGATAAAGAAAATCTTCAAATGTATTACCAAAAAGTGTGAAATAATCCATAAATATTTCAAGAAACTTTTCAGTCATATCTGAGAAAATTGCCGACATGCAACACTAAAAAGTAGCAGGAGTATTGCACAATCCAAATGGCATTCTTCGGTCAGCATACATACCTTAGGGGCATGTGAATGAGATTTTCTCATGATATTCTGGAGCAATGGTATCTGATTATACCTAGAATACCCGTCAAGAAAATAGTACAAGCCATGCCCTGCAACTCTTTCAAGCATTTGGTCAATAAAGGGCAAAGGAAAATGATCTTTCCTTGTGGCACCGTTTAGTCATATGTAATCAATACAGACTCTCCATCCTATGACTGTGATAGTAGGTATGAGTTTATTATTTTCATTTTTTATTACTGTCGTACCTCCTTTCTTTGGTACTACTTGTACAGGACTTACCCAAGGACTGTCAGATATTAGATAAATGATATCTTCTGCTAGAAGTTTCGCCACTTCTTTCTTGACGGCGTCCTGCATTGCTGGGTTTAGTATACTTTGGGTTTGGACTATTGGCTTATAATCATTCTCCATAAGAATATTCTGTATACAAATAATTGGATTGATTCCTTTAATATCAGCTATAGTCCACCCTAAAGATGTTTTGTGTTTTCTCAAGACTCGAATTAGTTTGCTTTCCTGTTCTATAGTCAAAGAAGATGAAATGATTACTGAAAATAATTCAGGTTCAAGAAACACATATTTTAAATGAGAAGGAAGTTTTTTGAGTTCGATTTTAATTGGACTCCTTCGTGTGATACTATCTCATTTTCTGACTCTTTTTCTAGAATTTCAGCTTGTTCTCTAATTACAGGTTTATCATCACTTATTATACCTGACCTAGCTAAAAATCTCTCTAATGAATTAGTAATTAACTGATTGTCTTTGTATTCGTCTAAAAGGTCATCTAGTAAATCAATTTGAAAACAAGATGATAATGATTCATCCCCTGGAAATTTCATCATTTTCTGCATGTCAAATATTACTCTTTCCTCATAAACTCGCAATATTAGTTGTCCTTGATGAACATCAATTTGCTCTTACTGTTTCAAGAAATGGTCTACCTAAAATTAATGGTACCTCAGTATTTTCTTCCATTTCAAGCACTATAAAATCTACTGGGAATACAAATTTGTCAACTCTAACAAGGATATTTTCAATAATTCCTTTTGGTCTCTTAGTACTTTGATCAGCTATATGAAAAGACACACCAGTATCTTTTATTTCACCAAGTTCTAATTTTCTGAAAATTAAAAAAGGCATTAGATTTATTGAGACACCCGAATCACATAACGCTTTTCAAAGTGAGTGCCTCCCACTATACAAAGAATTGAAAAACTTCCTAGATCACCAAGTTTCTGTGGGAGCTTATTTTGAAGTATAGCACCACATTTTTCCGTGAGCTTAACCACTGAAACTTCTTCCAATTTTCTTTTGCTTGATAGAATTTCTTTAAGAAATTTAGCATATAAAGGCATTTGTGTCAAAGCATCTGTGAAAGGTATGTTAATGTAAAGTTGCTTCAAAATATCTAGAAACCTTGAAAACTGTTTGTCAAGCTTTTCCCTTTTTCATCTTTTGGGGAAAAGGGAGAGGTACAGAATGAGGATTTATTATCAATTCATTTTCTTGTACATTTTTCCTTTATTCTTTTGTTCTTTTGGAAACTTAGATTTTATTTTGTTCTCTCCTTCAATTACCTTTTGCACTTCTTGTGGCTTTTCTTCTCTATCTGCATATGGATCACCAAGAGATTTACCTTATTGTAGAGAGATGGCTTTGAGGTGTTCTTTTGGGTTTTTCTCAGTGTTGCTTAGTAGAGCACCTTGAATTTGTCCAGATATAAGGGTTGCTAATTGGCTTACCTGATTTTTCAAATTCTTGATAGTTGAATGTTGACTTTCAACCTTCTCGTCAGTAGTCTTAATGAATTTATACATCAGGTCTTCATGGCTTTGTTGATGAGCTCTTTGGGGCTGTTGTTGATACTGTTGAAAATTTTTTTGCCCTCTATTTTTATTTTGAAAACCTGGGGGTCACTTTACCAGTTGATTAAAATTTCTGCAGGATTACTTATGCTTTGTTTTGTTATTTTGTTTTGTCTTGCCTTGGTTACTAATTTTGTCTTTGTTTTCCAATGCAGCTTTTCATTCTGTCCTATGCGCCGAGGGTCGCATGGAAGCAGCCTCTCTGCCCTTTTGGGTAGGGGTAAGACTGCCTACATATTACCCTCCCCAGACCCCACCTGGTGGGAGTATACTGGGTAGTTGTTGTTGTTGTTGTTGTAGGATTACTCCATTGGGATCCTGGATATTTTTGCACCACGGGACTGTCAAATGAGTAATTATTTCTATAACCAATCACATTTACCTATTCCTCATTTTGCGTTGAAACTTGACATTCATGATTTGGATGATTATCTCCACAAACATCACAATTCTCAAGTTGAGATGACTATTGAGTACCTGAAAAACCTCCATTTTTTGTGTTAAGGTCGCAATTTGTTGTGTCAATGAGTTCAAAGCTTCAACTTCAGTTACTCCTACCATTTTCTTGATAATCATTCTGTCTGAGGGCCATTGGATAGCATTTTCTGAAATTTCATTAAGCAATTGCATTGCTTCTGTAGTAGTTTTCTCATTATTGATCCTCCCGATGTTGCATCAATTACATTTCTGGCAGAGGGTTTAAGACCGTGATAGAAAATATATAAAATATCAGGGTCTTGGATCCCATGATGTGGGCATTTTCTTAACATTGCTGCTAATCTTTCTCATGTTTGATATACAGATTCAGTATATGTCTGCATAAAATTATTGATTTCTTGCTTCACTTTAATTGTTTTTGCAGGTGAAAAATATTGATTAAGAAATTTTGGGTCATTTGGTCCCATATTGTAATAGAACCTCTTGGTAAACTTCGCAACCATATTTTGGCTTCACCTTTTAAAGAAAAAGGAAAAAGTCGCAACCTGATAGCGTCTGTTGTGACTCCATTATACCTGCAAGTTTCAACTAATTCAAGAAATCAATTAGATGGGTGTGAGGATCTTCACTCGTATCACCAGTAAATTAGCACGACTGCTGAATGGTTAGAATCAAGCCTGTGCGGATTTCAAAGTTGTTGGCTGCAATTGGTGTCTCCTCACACTTTATTCTCCTTCAAAATGATCTAGCCTTACATAATCACGGAGTATTCTATCACGTCTTGGCGAAACCTCATCAAACTGTTCTTCAACTTGATGTGGTGGAAGTTTGTTATTGAGTTCTTCGTTCTCCATTTCTGGATTGTGAAAATTTGAGATCGTGAGTGTTCTTTTCGCAACAACCGTAAGGACTTTTCAATTTCAGGATCGTATTCGACTAGTACTCTAAAAGAAGAACGGGTCATGCACTTTCTGAAATTTCTGCGGAAAATTTAAAATAAAAAAATAAAAATAAAATCTCAAATTAATAGTAAATCAATTAATCTGTAGTAGACTTTAGCCAATCCCTGGCAACGGCGCCAAAAATTTGACGAGTGTCTAGCGTGTGTATAAATTAAACTCATACTCTATCAAACTATAGTATAAAAAGATGTCGAACCCACAGAGATTGGTTTATCTATTCTAAATATGTTTCTTGTTTTAATTACTATTTGATAATATCAAAAAGAGTTGACTAGTAAATTAATTAACTAAAATGCATGAATAGAGCAGTAAAAAATATTTTACTTTTCACAAATATAATAAAAAAGTGTTTGGATTCTGACTTCACTTAATATTTTTATTATATAGTAGATACATTTATCTTTCAACTTCTATTTCTCATAAATGTATAAATATTTCTCGCGATTACATTTATATATTATTACAATAGTTGAACAATTAAATAAACTCCTCTCGGTTATACAAATTAATCGTTAAAATAGTAATATTAAAGAACCAGAAATATATACTTGAACTAAAGTATGCCTTTCTTAGTAAGTCTCTTTCGGTTACCCTATTTGTTATAATTGATTTCTACAATATTCATCTCTTTCGATTACAAACGAGTGTAGAATTAATTTTAGCATATAAGAGCTAGATGTCACTAAATAAAAGTTAATATCTATCAATACCAAATTTAACTAATTACTTCTTCCGCCTCTTCGATTAAAGAATTAGTAAGAAGTTAAAATGTAGTATGAATAGATAGATGTTAACAAATTAAATGACATCCGACTATAAAGCAGATAAAATTTAAATAAAAACCTTTAGTTTAAGCATGTGAAATTGAGGAATAATATCTACTATTATATAAAAATATTAAGATATGTCATTCTCCCAACACAAGAAAAATTACTCCATAATGGAGTTAGTACTGACGATGAAAATATTCTTGCCCATTAAATAAAAAAATAAAAAGAAATATCCAAAAGAATAATTCCCCTATTTAAGTAAAAATAGGAACTAGAGTAGTTTTCTACACCGGATAACTGAAGAGACTGAAGAAGAGAAACTTCTGAAAATGGAAACAATTGTAATTATGAGCTTCCTCCTCCCTTCTCCCTCGAGTAGCTCAAAAGAGTTATATTTATAGCTTTTCTTTCTCACCGTCCTTATAAAGATAAATTTACAATAACGGATGTCCTTTGTTTTCTTTATAGGATACGACACATTGGTTCCAATGAATCTATACTTTGGTGATTGTCTTCTTTTTCCAACTTGGCAATTTGGAAAGCCATCATGCAAGACTACCATGTGCACTTTTAATTCCTTTCACCTTCTTCTTTATATATTTTTTTATAATTTTGTTTTTCTTGATACAATACCGTGTATCATTTTTTTCTTTATTTTTAATCTGTACTACTTGTGTGCACATGTCTCTTGACGTGGTAGTTTGCTGCAATTTTCTAAAATTTCACATTTTCTGCAAAGAGACTCAAGGATTAATAATAAAATGTGAAGATAATAACATTTTTATTGTATGATATTTTTTTCGTATCACTTCTCCACCTGCCTATCCATCTAGGGGTGGAGGTCAGGCAGCCAGGGGTCGCCCTAGATGGGGAGACCGATCAGGCGGTGGCCAGCCTCATTTTTATGCTATGCTAGGCAGGCCAGATGCCATTGCTTCAGATGTTGTCATTACATGTATTATTTCAGTCTGCCAAGAGGGGTTGCTCTGATAGTAAGCAACCCCCACTTCCAACCGAGAGGTTGTGAGTTCGAGTCTCCCCAAAAGCAAGGTGGGAAGTCCTTGGAGGGAAGGATGTCGGGGGTCTAATTGGAAACAGCCTCTCTACCGAAGGGTATGGGTAAGGTCTGCGTACATACTACCCTCCCCAGACCCCCACTAAATGGTATTATACTAGGTTGTTGTTGATGTTGATGTTGATAGAGATGCTTCTGTACTATTTGATCTCGGATCCACCTTTTCTTATTTGTCCTCATATTTTGCTCATCATTTGGGTACGTTCCGAGAGTTTCTTGCCTCACTTGTTCATGAATCTACCCTGGTGGGCGATACTATTATTGTAGACTGTGTGTACCATTCATGTGTTGTGACTATTAGGGTTCTGGAGACCCGAGTGGATTAATTGCTATTGAGCATGGTGGATTTTAATGTTATTCTGGGCATGGATTGATTATCTCCGTGTCGTGCTATTCTAGACTGTCATGCCATGATAGTCACTTTGGCTATGCCGGGTGCACCGCGGATCGAGTGGCGTGGTGTGACCGATTATGTTCCTAGTAGGGTGATATCTTTCTTGAAGGCCTAGCATACGGTTGGGAAGGGTTGCATTTCATATCTAGTGTTATTGAGGGATGTGGGAGCTTGACTTATAGCATTGATTATGTACCAGTTGTGAGGGATTTCTCTGATGTATTTCCTGTAGACCTTCCGAGCATGCCACCGGATAGGGATGTGGAAATTGGTATTGACCGGTGCTGGGCACTCAACCTATTTCGATTCTGCCATATCGTCTGGCACCGGCAGAGTTAAAAAAAATTGAAAGAGTAGCTTTAGGAAATCCTAGATAAGGGGTTCATTCGGCCTAGTGTGTCCCATTGGGGTGCACCGGTTCTATTTGTGAAGAAGAAGGATGGTACTATGAGGATGTGCATCGATTATAGGCAACTGAACGAGGTAACAATTAAGAACAAGTATCCTCTACCTCGCATTAATGATTTATTCGACCAGCTTCAGGGAGCGAGGGTGTTTTCCCAAGATTGATGTTCGTTCGGGCTATTACCAGTTGAAGATCAAGGATTCAAATATTCCTAAGACTGCCTTCAGGACTAGATATGGTCACTATAAGTTTCTTGTCATGTCTTTCAGGCTGACCAATGCCCCAACAGCGTTCACGCATTTGATGAACAGTGTATTTTGACCTTATCTGGATTCATTTTTATCGTATTCATTGATGATATTCTGGTGTACTCGCGTAGCCAGGAAGAGCACGCAGAGCATTTGAGAGTGGTATTGCGAAAATTGAAAGAGGAGAAGCTTTATTTGGTACATCATGATTTGGGCTGATTGTCATATTTGGGCTTCGTGCCAACTGTTTGGAACATTCGGGGATTTTTATCACTGTTTCCTCACTAATTTGACATATTACTTGAACTCAGTCCTTTCGTTTATCACTGTTTTCTTAACTTAGCAACTTTTATCCCACTTGAGGCTTAAATGATTCTTCTAAATGATGTTTTAGGCTGAGCACTACTGTTTACTTATGCCCGAGGGGCTTGGGATGATTTTCATGACTGAGTGCGGATGAGGGCCATATATGAGGACATGCTGAGTGATATGAGGCCGAGGGCCTGAGATATATTTATATGCCACGAGGTGGCTTGAATGATGTAAGGTCGAGTGTCGAGAGCTTGATGCCATGAGGTAGCCTGATATAGCAGCCGTAAGGGGCCCCTCCGGAGTTTGCACACCCACAGTGAGCGCGGGTACCCATCATGTTCTGAGAGAGAGAGAGAGCCCAAGGGGCTGATACTGTTCTGAGTGATTGATAATGTGCCTGAGGGGCGATTCCTACTTGTTATTTACATGCTAAATTACCTGTTTTACTTGCTTTAAAGGGATTTCATTTGACTTCTTCACTGATTTACCCCTTAAAGTGATTTTACTACTTGATATAGAATTGCTTTGTGACTCTGCGTGTTTTCTTGCTTTTAGTCATTATATATAATTATTACTCACTGGATCGGAGTATTCACATTACTCCCTGCACTATGTGTGCAGATCCAGGCATAGCAGATTCTGCTCCTAAGTGATGATCCTCCCAGTCCAGGCAGAGTTTAGGAGACTACGAGATAGTTATTAGCGTCCGCAACTCTGTGCCTTCCTTATCTTATTATTCTATATCTTTCAGACTATCGTATCAGATTTCATATTTAGTAGACTTGTATCAGAATTCATTAGTTGCTCATGACTTGTGACACCCCGATTTGGGCTGAGTCGGGATGGTTCTTTTCTTTTGTTATCGCTAATTCCGCAAATCTTGGCTATTATATCATATTTTAGAACTGTTATCTGGTATTTAACTACTTATTAGAGGTGTATGGTTTTGGTCTTGCTGCCCTTGTCTTCACGAGAGGCTCCATGACGATCGGATTCGGGAATTGGGTTGTGACACACTCATGGCTTGAACACCCAACATCATAAAGAGAAGTCTAATAATGTTACTGATCCCTCGTGGAACCATGTTCCCTCACCACAAGAATAAGAGAGTAAGTTGAATCCGTACATTTAAATGAAATGCTCAAATATATTTTAAGGACCCATATATATCAAACATATCACTCATTCTCACATAAGAAGTCACATGCATACAATTGGTACCATAGGCTTTTCCATAATGTAAATCTCTACTAATATAAGCGCACTTGGTCTAAAAATAATTAGAATTTTTTCAAGGTTGTAATATGGGCTTAGGATAAATTTAGGAATATTGGTTCACCCTCCTAAGCACTTTACATGTCACTTAATAGTTATTATGCGTAAATTCCTCAATCCCCTTCAATTTCACAAACAAAATCATCCCTAACAGCGTACTCTTCTTCTTTAAGCACTACTTTGATTCATACCCATTAGCAAGAATAAGACAACAATTTATTAATCTCTATTTTTTCTTTCTCTTTTTTCCCCCAGATTTTTCTCTCTTTTTTCGTAACATTTTTTTTAACTTCTGCTAGTGGTGTATTATTTTACAAAACAAGTACACCTTTCTTCCTTTCGTTGGTTCCACTCGAAAGTCACCTCACACTTAGTCCTTACTTCTTCTAGCGCTCATTTCACAATTAAAGTACTTTAAAAGGTAAAAGGATCCAACCCCGTCAACTGAGAATTAAATGGGGTGATGTGGGCGCCAAATAAAAGTCTATAGGATCAAAATGGTTAACTAAGGATATATTCTATTTGTGATAAGCATAAGCTTCAGAAGATCAAAGAAAGCCTAAAATTATTTTTCAAACCGAGCATCACCTCAAATTTTGCTTCAACTCACATACCGGGCAAGCTCAAGAATCAATTACAAAAATATGAACTACATAAAAACCTTACCACACATGGCACATGACTCACTAAGGGACGGTCTCATTTCGACTCTCCACTAATGTAAGTACTCATAGAGCCACAAGATATTAAGCATTAAGCACAAAGTGAACACGAGTCAAGAAAATGAGATGTAGGCATCACACGATATAATATCCAAATAACCAAGATATCATAAGCAATTTTAGCTCATAGGGAAGATACTACATATGCCAAAGCCTAAATATGCTACTATCAAACAAGTCAAGGGCCCTTAGTAATCTCATCTTTCTTCCTCCATTTATTTTCTAATAATAATCTACTCAAAAAATAAAATAAAAAATAAAAGGAAACTACTACCTGATTCAAACAAAACCCTTGGAAAAGAACTGTGGTACAAACAAGAACCAATGCGGAATTACTACACTACCTACCAAAAAAAATTTAGACTTAAATTCCTCAAGAAAAATATCTAATAGATCCATCGTCGGGCAAAGTCCAATCATTTTTAAAAAAATTAAATAATTAAACTAACACAACTAAAATAGTATAGAAAGTCACCTAAACAATCTCCTCACCCCACACTTAAAATTGTGCGTTGTTCCCAATGCACTCTATACTAATAAGAGGGTAAAAGAAACTCCCTGGTAGGACAAAGGACAAAGCACTAGTAGCTCATGGTACTCAGACTTCTCCCAGGCATGGTCCTTCATGCGGATACCTCACACTTAGTTCTAACCATCTAGTTTGTTGTTGCATCCTTCCAATAGTTTTACTTCCCATTCTCCTAGAAAATCAAAAATAACCACTACAAAAATAATGTAATTAAAAAAATGAAACTAAAAATAAAAGAAAGCAGTAAAGCTAGGTTTCCTCCCAACAAGCGCTTGATTTAACATTGCAGCACGACATGAATCACTTTTTGCCTCCACTTTGAACTTATGAATTGGACCCCAAGTTTAGATTATGTTCTATGATCATGCTCCTGGGGTGATGGAATGAATTCAATTGGCCCAATAAAATAATGTAGTATATTTCACTTCTTGACCTTTAGATAAGATGTATATTCCCGACTTTCTGGCACCAAGAATTTCAAAACATATGCATCTTGTTCCTTATTCCTCCACTCCTCAGGTGGCTCGGATGGCTCTAGTTTTGTATCATCATCCAAACACAATGTGAAAAAATACTTGGAGTGTGGATGAAAGCGCTCAACTACATAAATATTGAGATTGAGTTGGTGTACATAACTCACTCCTAGAAATATTTGATAGTTTTTCCATGGGTGGTTTCCTCCGCAATAAGCATTAGGAAGATCAATAATAGAATTTCCAACATCAAACTCTCATAATTCCAACATGCCATGTTTCTCAAATCAACAAATAAAAAAAATCAAATAAAAATAAATAAATAAATAAATGTTCAAGCTTGCAAACCTACCCATATGTGCACCTACAACTACACCAATAGTTCGCCTGCAATGACGCTAAAATTTGATCACGTCCAACTATGCATTATAAAAAGGACTAAGCGATCGTTACAAATATAATCTGGTTTACAAGTCCGGAGTCGAATCCCACATAAAATTAAGGCTTAGCTACAGTTATTTAATATTGCTAAGAAATACAATTCTAAATAATTTCCTAATTATAAAGATTATAATATTTATTTTTATCTAATTAACTAACAAATACCAGAAAGTAGCAAAACTATCAATTAACAAGGATAAGGATTGGATATAAGATTAAGAAGGTCTAGAGTTATGATTTCCCCTATTGCCGGAAGCCTTTTCGCTATGTTTCCTATGAATTTGTCTAAGTCTTCTCCACCGATCATGAGCACTCTGACTGTCGTAACTCTCTTCCGAGTAATTACCATAATTTACTAGACATATTCTCTTGAATTACGCTAGCTAGCATTAATTATGGCTCGCTCGGATCGCACTAAGGTTTTGTTATCCCTAATCCCTCCTTTAAATCCTCTATATTGATCTCTTATATACGTTAAGAGTGATGTTGTTCAACAATTACCTAAATATGCACTCTCTTCCGAGTAATCACACTAAATAGGCATAGTCGAATAAGATCTCTTCAATCAACCACAATATCAATGTAGTTGAACAAATAGAGAAAAGCTACAACAAATCAATATTAACGTAATAGGAATATCATCCTAGGTTCCATCAAAACTATAGATAATAAATCAACTATTCATAATAGTATGCATAACTACAGTACTATAACTCATAACCAATAATAGAAATAGGAAGAAGGAAGTGAAAATTTCGTAGAAGAATTCTCCGCCTTGCTTCTAGTGTATTCTTGCCTTCTTAGGTCGAAACCCCTCTCAAATCTGTACAATCTCGATCTACCCTCAAAAGTGACATTTCTAAGTCTATTTTTATGTGTAGGAAAAAACCAAAATGTGTAGACCAAGTCCTAGTCAAACCAAGAGACGAAATAAGCCTTCAAAACTCGGAGTGGATCTTGCCCCAGCCTGGCGTCGCTAGCGTAATGCCTGGTGGACCTAGCCTTTGCCTGGCCTCGCCAGCCTAACGTCAGCTTCAAGCCTGGCGTTGCAAGGTTTTCTCATTCACTGTTCTCGAGCACGTTTTCAACGTTAAGTTTGCTATACTTTCATCTCCATTTCACCTACACACAAAATAGATTCCATTACGCGTAAATAAAGTGTAATTTATTATTAAAGCATATAAAATACAAGGCAAATAATGTACTAAACTTGGTAATTATAGCCATACATTAGCCCCAATGGAGGGCTTGGAGCTTCACCTGAGTATCAGATAGTTCCAATATCTTTTTGTTGAATGACATAATCCGGGAGCAACAACAACAACAACTACCCATTATAGTCCCACAAAGTGGGGTCTGGGGAGGGAAATATGTAGACGGGCCTTACTCCTACCCGAAAGGGCAGAGAGGCTGTTTCCAATCGACCCTCGGCTCAGTGAAGGAAAGGAAAAGCAAAAACAAAAACAAAAGAGCATTAGTAACTCCAGCAGAAATAGCGTAAATAGTTATCTAAACATAAGAACCGTAAGTAAAATAGTATGCAATAATATCATACAGTAATTGCCATAATAACTATCGTAAGGGGGACACAATCCAACACACAAATTATCTATAGATACCCCTGTCAAGCCTCACCCAACCCCGGGTGAGGAGTACAAAAAACTCTAGGAGCCCCTATCCTACAACACTGATACTAGACCTCAAGACTTTCATATCAAGGGCCATGTCCTCGGAAACCAGCATTCTAGCCATGTCATGTCTAATCACCTCACCCCAATACCTCTTAGGCCTCCCTCTACCTCGTCGTACGCCAACCAGCGCTAGCCGCACACAACTCCTCACCGGGGCATAAGGACTTCTCCTCCGCACATGCCCAAACCACCTCACCGTCGCTTCTCGCATCTTCTCATCCACCGGGGCCACCCCCACCTTCTCTCGAATAACTTCATTTTTTATCTTATCTAACTTGGTGAGCCCGCACATTCACCTGAGCATCCTCATCTCCGCAACCTTCATTCTCTGAACATAAGAGTTCTTCACTGGCCAGCATCCCATACAACATGGCAGGTCTAACCACAGCTCTATAAAATTTCCCCTTGAGGTTCTGTGGAACTTTCTTGTCACACACGACTCCTGATGCAAGCCTCCACTTTGACCACCCCGCTCCTATAAGATGAGTGACGTCCCCGTCCCCCTGAATCACCGACCCAAGATATCTGACACTGTCCCTCTTGGCGATGACCTGAGATCCAATCATCACGTCCCTGCCTACTTCGCTCGGCTTGGCGCTAAACTTGCACACCAGGTATTCTGTATTAGATTTGCTTATTTTGAAACCTTTAGAATCGAGAGTTTGTCTCCATACCTCTAACCTCTCAATAACACTGACCCCCGTCTCGTCTATCAAGACTATGTCATCAGCAAATAGCATACACCAAGGCACATCCCCTTGAATATGTCGGGTTAGAGCATCCATCACCAAGGCAAACAAGAGAGGGCTAAGCGCCGATCCTTGATGGAGCCCCATAACCACAGAAATGGTCTGAGTCGCCACCCACTGTCCTAACCCTAGTCTTAGCTCCATCGTACATGTCCTTGATTACTCTGATGTAGGCTTCCGGCGCGCTCTTTGCCTCCAAGCACCTCCATAGCAGCTCCCTTGGGACCTTGTCATACGCCTTCTCCAAGTCGATAAGCACCATGTGCAGGTCCTTCTTCTTATCCCTGAACTGCTCCACTAGCCTCCTGACAAGGTGGATAGCTTCTGTAGTGGAGCGACCCGGCATGAAACCGAACTGGTTAACAGATATAAATATCATCTCCCTCGCCCTCGCCTCGATCACCCGCTCCCAAGCCTTCATGGTGTGACTTATTAATTTGATACCCCTATTGTTGTTGCAGCACTGAATGTCCCCTTTGTTCATGTACAAGGGCACCAGTGTACTCCACCTTCACTCCTCCGGCATCCTTTTGGTCCTGAAGATCGCATTGAACAACCTGGAGAACCACTCTACTCCTGACCTACCCATGCATTTCCAGAACTCCACCGGGATCTCGTCAGGCCCTGTCGCTCGACCCCTACTCATTCTACGCAAAGCCCACGTGACCTCCTCCGCCCTATGCGCCTGCAGTACCTAAGGTCTCTATGTTGCTCTGAATGACCCAACTCTCTTAGCTCAATGTTACGATCCCCTACTCGTTAAGTAAGTCTCGAAAGTACGCCTGCCACCTCTGCTTGACTTGAGACTCCCCCATCAGAACTCTACCATCCTCGCCCTTAATGCACCTACTTGGTCAAGATCACGCGCCTTTCTTTCCCTTGCTTTAGCTAACCGGAATAACTTCATGTCCCCGCCTTTCTCCCGTAATTCCTCGTATATGCGACCAAACACCGCATTTTTAGCTTCTGTAACTGCCAGCTTTGCTTCTCTCCTCGCCACCTTGTAGATCTCCCTGTTCGCTTTTCGTTCTTCCTCGCTAGTGCTCCCTGCCAACTTAACAAACGCCTCCTTCTTCACCTCCACTTTTCCTTTGGCTATATCGTTCCACCACCAGTCACCCTGATGTATGCCTAAATAGCCCTTGGCTACCCCGAGCACATCCCGTGCTACCTCTCTAACCAAGTTCGCCGTCTCTGACCACATAGCGTCCGCTTCCCTAGAACTTCTCCAAGCTCCGCCCTCAGCTAACCTCCTCTCCAACTCCTGTGCTTTCTCCTTAGTCAAAGCACCCCATCTAATCCGCGGTTGTCCCCGAGAACCTCTCATCTTCCTCTTCACCCAGAGACCGACATCCATGACTAGGAGTCTATGAAGAGTCGAAAGGGACTCTCCCGGAATGACCTTGCAGTCCTTGCACATACCCCTATCGCTCCTTCTGAGGAGGAGGTAATCAATCTGAGTCCTCGGTCCCGAACTTTGAAGGTGACCAAATGCTCCTCCCTCTTCTGAAATGTCGAGTTCGCAATCAGAAGCTCGGAAGCCCTGGCGAAATCAAGCAGTGACGTGCCCCTCCGTTCCTAACCCCAAAGCCGTAGCCACCGTGCACCTCACCATAACCACCAGGATCAGCCCCAATATGACCATTAAAGTCTCCTCCAATAACTAGCTTCTCATATTGGGGATACTACGCACCAGATCATCCAAGCCCTCCCAAAAGCGCCTCTTACCCTCCTCGTCTAAGCCTGCTTGCGGCGCGTAAGCGCTGATGACGTTGAGGACGCAATCCCCAATAACCAACTTAATAGACATTAACCTATCATTCACTCGCCTAACCTCGACCACGGACTCCCTTAAATCCCTATCTACCATGATGCCCACTCCATTCTTACCTCTCACGGCCCCAGAAAACCACAGCTTAAACCCGTCTGCATTCCTCGCCTTCGACCCTTTCCACCTAGTCTCCTGGACATAGGCTATGTTAGCCCTCCTCTTCTGAAAAACCTTCGCCAACTCAATGGACTTACCCGTCAGAGTGCCTATGTTCCACAACCCAATCCTTAATCTATGAGCGTCCGCCACCCTCTTCCCACCCTTACCTACCTCCCTACCCGCAGGACCACTCCCTGCCCCCTACTCACCCCAGCCACCGCCCCCACTGCCCGAGGACATGACCTTACACTATCATCCCCCGCCGCGGCCACTATCTCTCCAACCGACTATGGAGAATAGTGACACACACACACACTATAGCGGAATACGCAAAAAGATGCAAACTAGATAGCAACAGAGTAAACCTCACACGGAATGCTACCTATAATACGTAAAAGGTGTACAGAGTAAACAAGAGAGCGGGAGGTACCAACTCCCAATGGAAAAACTTGAAAGTAGGCTTTGATGCGCCCGAGGTCAACTGCTACCAGCTCTTGCACGTCCCGACCGGTGTTGCTTAGCTCCTCCTCCCAAACGGCGCAAACTGGCATCACTGCCGCGACTAGTACCTGGGGCAAGTTTTCCTGAAGCTTATCGGAACGGGTAGTTCTGCTGCGTCATGCTAAAAATCTGAACGGGAGTCGCCGGAAGTACTGTAGCTTCCCGAAAATCCTCGCCGGAAAACTAAGGCACATGTCCAAGAAAACAGAATACACCCACACACACCCACAAAAAGCAAAAGAGAAAATAGGAAGAAAAGAATGAAAAGACTCACATCCACCTTAAGTTTGGAGCGAATAAAAATTGGTGAAATAAGCAGATAATCCGGGAGCCTGTACTATATTTTATTACTCCTCCAATACCACCGTGGAATTTGTTTATGTTAAAGGCTCCGCCAATGTTTAGCTTGAACAACCCCTTTGGGACTTATGACTTGATACACAAATTGACGTGTGATATTGATTCTTCCTTTATCAGACATTAGCTTATATTCTAATGCTTGATTAATAATGATGGTCCACTATATACGATAAGTGGTATTGTTATGATTGTTGTGATTTCTATTTTTTTTCATATACGACAAAGGCCTTACTAAAGAGGCTAACCATCTCAATGAATTTGCCCTTTTTTAAAATTGTTTTCTAGTCTTTGTTATCTTTATTAGAATTATATACATTAAGTGCTTGAATGATAGATACATGAAGTTTACTTTAATTTTTATATTTAATAAGTTCATCTATCATTTATTGATAGAAGGTAAATTTACTTTTTGGTACAAAAATATAATAGAAGTGTTGTTTAGATTAAGGATAAAAATATCATTTAACTTTTGATGGTCATTTTGGTAATTCAAGTTTAGACTTAAGGTTTTTTCATTTTTAGAATAGCTAGTTTCTGACACGTATCATGCACGTGTATTCCTTGTCAAGTAATAGAAACTTTTCTAAACAGTACAGCTAATGATAAAACGTGTGTGTAATAAGCAACTTAAAATTCGAATGTAAAAAATACAAGCTCAACGTGATGAAAGTCAGTCTGTTGTAAATGACTTGATTTTTTAAACACTACTTGAACAACTAAAATTAGATAGGTATGTATAATGTTAAATGAGCTAATTTTTTGTGTTATTAGGTGCAAACATGTGATATGACCATATCGTACCTAATATTTTCTTATAGACAATATTTTGGTGGGGGTTCCATGATGAGATGGACAGACACTGATTCAGAGAAAGAGAAACAAAGCTAAATAGTATACAATCTAAGGGGTTTTTCCCTCTTTCAACCTTAAAAATTAGCTATCAATCGCGATAAAACTTAAAGCTCAAATTAAAATATACACACTGCAATATCTTCGGACAAAATTTCACAAATTGTCACTTTTCAACCTTTATCTACAATTGGAAAATAGCCCTTACTTATGGAGTAATACTTGTGGAATTTGAAAGTTCATGACATCCCCATTCCAAATGATAAATCATAACATTTAAAAAAGAATCAAAAGGAATTAATTATTGACTGAATAAAGCATCTTAGAATTCTTATGTTTTCCATTTCTTGTATGTCATTTGTTTATTGCTTTTGTATTACTACTTCATAAAAAAATTTTATACTATGAGAAAGTAAATTTTTTTAAGTTTAGCTATATTTAGTACAAATCTTAAAGACACCAGGTCTTATGGCCTCAGGTTTTTTAATAAATGGAAATTGGTGACAGTCCTCGAGTCACCGGGGGTACCTTGGCTCGGAAGCCATTACTTGTAGAATTTTTATTGCCTCATTGAGGGCTTAAAATTTTGGAGATCCCGACCCTGAGGTCGTGTATTTTTTTTGAGATTTTGATGCCAGTCCCCGAGTATTCGGGGCACTTTTGGCCTTGGAGACGTTTCGTGATTTTCATGTTTCTTCATAGAGGTCATATGAGTTTGGAATTATGATCCAGAGGCCGTTCAGGTGTTGAATTGTAACGCCAGTCCCTGAGTGTTCGGGATATTTTGATGGAGAAATTGTTTTTGCAAAAATGTTGAGTTTCCTTTGGGGTATGAGATGCCTCGATAAAGGTGTTCTTTAATTACTTGATACAAATACATATGTCTCCGCCATCGGGGGCTTCGCTACACGGATACGATTCATCCCACCGTTTGGCCTGGTATATTATTCTCCTATTGGGACCTCATTTGGTGTTTCTTGGCTTTTTCGAGTGGATAGCCTTCTGGGGGGATGACCCCCAGTGTTTGAGGTTGATTGCCAAAGAATCCTTGAACAATTGTTGTGCCTTCCTTAGGTAGCATATAGAGGTTGCCTCGTTAAAAACTTTGCTAGTAAAACCCTTCTCAAGATGAAACCCTACCGAAGGAAAAGAGTACAATGCATGCTTTTGAAACCTAAGGCCTTCAGATAGGGAAGAGCTTTGGTTGTTTCGATCGGGTGCCTGCATGAGGGTTAGTATGAAATAAAAAATGAAAAGGGGGACGATGATGCCTTGGTGTGAGATGTGCCGGTGATGTTCCGAGGTCTGATTCAACCTACTAGCTTGTGAACGGGACACGGTATGGTCCTTTACTTTGTTTAATTGGGTTTAATCGTAGGTGTAGTTTGACTACACATCGGCCCTTTTGCGAGTGGAGGAATTGGTGTTGGTGCCACATCATGCACCACGAACATTTCGCTCGGCGCATGTTATTCCCCGTAGACAGTTTTGATCCCATTCTTTGTCGGGAATTTCATCATTTGGTGGAGGTTGGATGGTACTGCTCTGATGTATTGTATCAACGGTCTTCCGAACAAGGCATTGTACCTCATGTCTCCTTTGATGACATGTAATTTTACATTTTGGGTTGTGCTAGCCACGTTGAATGGGAGGGTGATTTCTCCTTTCGTTATTTCACTCTCCATGTTGAATCCGTTGAGGACTCGAGTGGCAGAAATTATTTGGTCAAGCAGTCCGAGCTGCTCTATTACCCTCGACCTGATAATGTTGGCTGAGCTACCTGGGTCCACGAGTACACATTTTATTTGGAATATATTTACAAGGAAAGAGATACCAGTGCGTCGTTATAAGGTTGAAACAAGGTCTCGGTGTCTTCTATGTTGTACGTGAGGGTATCTTCGGGTATGTATCCCCGGGTTCGCTTTTCTCTGGTAATGGATATTTTTGTCCTTCTCATCAAGGGTTCCTATAGAGCATCAATGCCTCTCAAGACCATGTGAATAACATGTTGCGGCTCATTTGTTTCATTCTTCTTGGCCTCCTCTCTTTCCCGAAACGGGTTTTTAGCTTGGTCGTTAAAGGATTCTTATAGATGACCTCTATTGAGTAGACTGACTACTTCTTCTCAGAGTTGGTAACAATTCTAGGTCCTGAGGCCATGCCTGTTGTGAAATTCACATACTAAGTTATGGTTCCTTTGCAAAGGATCCGATTGTACAGGTCTGGGCCACCTGGCATCTCTGATTTTGTTGATAACGAACACGATGTCTGATACATCGATGCTGAAGTTATATTCTGATTAGCGAGGTGCCTCAGTTGGCCCTGTATTTCTATCGAACATGGGTCTGTTGATGAGTCCCCGAGGATTTATCCTTGGTTCATCAGTCGACCGTTGTTAGATGGGTGGCGCCTATGGCTGATATCTTTCTTTATTTGTCTTCAGCTCCTTCGCTAGAAGCTTGCTTGGGATTTACTGAGCCCGAGGGGGTGACTAGTTGGTCATCCTCAACCCTGATCATTGACTAGTATCGGTTGTGGACATCCGAACATGTCTCAGCGGGATACTCGACTAAATTTTATTTTAACTGCTTGGAAGCCACTAAGTTTCATTCTTCATCCCTTGAATGAAGGCCTGCACTAACCAGTCATCGAAGACTAGCGGTAGTTCCATTTGTTCAACTTGGAAGCGAGATACAAACTCTTGCAACATTTCGTTCTCCCTTTGCTTGATCTTGAACAAGTCAGATTTCCTTGTTGCTACTTTGATGGCACCGACGTGTGCCTTTATGAAGGAGTCCGCCAGCATGGCAAACGAGTCTATAGAGTTTGGAGCTAGATTGTGATACCAAATCATGGCCCCCCTTCGAGAGCATTTCCCCGAACTTCTTTAGTAAGACGGACTCAATCTCGTTGCCCTTAACTACGCAAGTGTAAGCAGTCATGTGCTCATTGAGGTCTGAGGTCCCATTGTATTTTCGGAGCTCTGGCATTTTGAACTTCTTTAGAATGGGTTTCAGGGCCACTTCCTCAGGGAACGACCTTTGAGAACTTCCTTGAATCCACGCCTTTCAGGACCGGAGGAGTGCCCGGAATTTGGTCGACCCTAGAGTTGTAGAACTCGACCTTCTTGTCATTGGCTTCTATAATTTTCTTGTTGATTCGATCCTTCTGGTGCGGTCCTCAAGCATCTTCGCAATGACAAGGCCGGTCATCGACCCATTATTGCTCGATCTCTTCGGCACCTATTTGGCCGGGGGAGCGATCCCTAGTGCTACCGTGTTAGGGGCTTTCTGGTGACTTTTCAGCTGAGCAATAGCCAGCTGTTGTGCCTGCAACATTTCAAAAATAACATGAAGGCTAACCTCCTTTTCTTCCCTAGTTGAGGTTTGCGTGAACCTATGTTGACTGGAATTGATCATGGCGCGGTCTCGAGTTTTGTGGTGGCACACCAACATTTGGAGCAGCCACACTGTTCTCTCCATGGTTTTCAAGATTGTTGTTTTCAACTCTATTTACCAAGCCAGGTATTTTAATATGAAATCGAAGATCTTGGACAAGAAAAAACGTCAAAGATAACTTGTGTTATGTAATGAAATCAGCAAGAAAATAATCACTATTATTTTTAGCCCCACGGTGGGCGTCAAACTGTTTACTGTGAAAATGGCAATCACAATTAAATTTGTTGATGGGACTCTAAAAATATGTGATCTATTTTTATGCTAGTTGTTAAGCAGTTAATGCTAGATATATGAAACATATAGACGAAATAAAGCTAACGAGAGAGCTATAATCAAACCGATAAGCTAGTTATTCAAGACCTCGAGCTTGTCGATTCGGGCCTCGAGGTCGATCTCTTAGCTCACCTACGAGCTATCGAGGCTAATCGGATAGGGCTTAACAGTTATAAAATAATCACCGAAGGCTCTTTATGGCCAATGATAAGCAATAAGTGAAGAACACATACGAAGATAATAAAAGGAAGCAATAATATCAAGGGAGTATATTAGAGAGCAAAGAGAATGTTCTTATATATTTCTTGTGGAGTAGCTGGATCAATCATCGAACCATTAGAAAACGGTAAGGATCCCCTTTATATAGGGGGAAGTCCTAACATAGTACAAAATACATTAATTACAAAGATATGGGGATGGGACAGTTAGATATGACACTCTGACTATGGTTTAGAGTAGACCGGGAGGTTTTGTCATTCCTAGACGTGTACCTTGGGAATTCCCCCTTTTATATCGTGGTCGTGATGACTGTAGTCCCTCGGTCGGATGTCGATGAAAACCGAGGGAGGAGGCTCGGCCCTAGCCTTATAGCCTCAAGGCTTCGAAATGACCTTCTGAAATGCCTTAATGAAGAAATTAGACCCTTCGATTTCGTCGTATACATATTTTTAAAATTAAGTATAAATTCCATTTATTTACTTTAAATAAGAGCTCATATTTGATTTTGTTAATGTAATAGCAGAGGAATATGTTTAACTGCCACTTTTCTTATTTACATTAGTTAATATCTACGTTAATAAACATCACACACTTGACACAAGCAGATAAAACAACAAGATGTATCAATATTAAAAAACAAGACACATCAAATATCATTTTCATGAAAACAGAGTTGAAAACATCAACAACATGCAGACCATATAACCGAATTTTTTTTTGCAGATTTTTGCCATTTTCCTTCAAATTTCTTCATTCTTTTCTTGATCATTTCTCCATTTTAAATCACTCCCGCTTGTTATTGTGGGTTTGTTTCCTTTTTTTGAATTTCCTTCTTTAATTATTTCACATTTCATGAAACAACAACGAGAGGAGCAGTTGTTATTTTGATTGGAGAAAGATAATTAAAAATAAAAAAACATGAGTGGAGGTGGAGAAGATGAAGGAGAAGGATCATTGGAATTTACACCGACGTGGGTTGTTGCTGGTGTTTGCACCGTCATTGTTTCCATTTCTTTAGCTCTTGAGCGCTTCCTCCATTATACTGGAAAGGTCTAATTGCAATTTTTTAGATTCAGACAATTTTTCAAAAGCCTTTGTATGTTTTCCATAATTTTTTTCCTTCTTTCTCTGTCATTTTTCTTCAAAATTTACATGATTTAAATTTTATATACATTTGTTGTCACTTTGCATCTAAAAGTTTGTCACGTTTGAATCTGTCTTTATGTTAAGTAACCAACATAACAAAGATAATAAATTTAGGACTAAAAAAAACGCCGTTTGCACTATAGCTTTGGCTATGGGCCGCGGGGTCCATCGAACCACAAAAGTTTATTGCACTATGCTCCTGCAATGCACGGGCCCAGGAAAGGGCGGAACAACAAAGGTCTATTGTATGCGGCCTTACAAGAGATTGTTTCCACAGCTCGAACCCGTGATCTCCTGGTCATCTAACAGCAACTTTGCCAGTTGCACCAAGATTCACTTTCAACAATATAAATAGGATCTTTATGTAATTATCTTCTTCTTTTTTCCTCTTTTGTTTTTCCTTTTCTGCAGTTTTGAATTTCTAATTGAAGATTCCACCATTTTATTTTTCCATATTATTTATAGCTCCAAATTAAGTAGAATGAAATGATACAAAGAATGCATATAGTAGACTCAAACTTGCTTAGGCTTTGAAACGTAATTGTTATCGTTGTATTGTTTGTAGTTGCTCAAATTCCTTTATTTTTCTAACAATATGTGCAGCATTTGAAGAAGAAGAAACAGAAGCATCTTTATGAAGCCTTACAGAAAGTTAAAGAAGGTTCTATAATCTCTCTTTTATTAACTCTATCAGTTCATATACTTTAGTTTGAAGCTATATTGTGCGGACTCTCCAAAATGATGTTGCACCCGTGCCGGATCCTCCAAAAATAGTGCAGCCGGTAAAAATTTCGGAGAGTACGAGCAACATAGGTTTGAAGTACAAGTTGTTGCATTTATGAATTGGTTTTGTGAATGTAAATGTGCAGAGTTGATGCTGTTGGGGTTTATATCTCTGCTGTTAACGGTATTTCAAGGTCGCATTGTCAAATTCTGTGTGCATCAAGATGTTGTAAAACACTTACTTCCTTGCTCGTTATCGTTGGAGGCTAATTCATCTTCGTCTCATGAATTGACTCCTGCTAGTCCGCATTCACATCAGCATCGCCATTTGCTTGTAGAAGAAGCGGCTGCTGTTGGTTACTGTCATCACAAAGTACTCAAGTCCATTGCTTTTATCTTCCTCTTACTTCCACTCACTTTGCTTTTGCCGATATCTGTCTTAATAAAAGAGAAGTTATGTGATCGACTTCTATACAAAGAAAAAAGAAAATAGTGTTGTAACTTTCATGAATTTATATTGTATCTCTCCTACTCTGAGTAATCCTGCTAGGTCTATGTCACGTCCCAAGCTCACAGTACGTATTGTCCGCCTTGGGCCTAGGTCGCATGGATTTGTCTTCAGGGCTACCCACCTTGAGCCTCAAAAGCGCATGTAGCATGTGAACTTGTGTCATGACTTATAAAGCTCTTCACTTACCTCTCCCATTATTGGATTCGCCTAAGGTGACATGTGCATCCCTTCTTCAGAAGCTTGCCAACCTAGAAGCTTGCTAGTCGTACTTGACTGACCCACGTCAGCCCGCCCTCCGTCATCATCACAGTCTACTTGCATTGTATTGTACCAAAACAAACCAAAATGTTGGTCCAACTTAATTGATTAAGAGTAACACGAGCTTTGAAAGACATTGTGTTAACTGCACTTGAGTGATATTGCCAATGGCTGTCAAAATTAGCTTTTGTTAATTCTTGATGCTGCTAGAGCTAAATACTAGTGTTAAATTATGGTTCTGAACTATGTATATCAATGTTTCCTTTTATACTATGACCTCAAACTTTAGTTTTGCGATAGTCGATCTTGCGTTGCATTTTACTAATAATTCTTTTCATTTTTCTTTTCAGCATAAGGTCCCGTTACTATCTCTTGAGGCGTTGCATCACCTTCACATTTTTATCTTTGTCTTAGCTATTGTGCATGTGACTTTCTCTGTTCTGACTATTGTATTTGGAGGAGCAAAGGTCAGTACTAAACTCTTCTGCTTCGATTATTTTTCAATTTTGGCTAACTGACTTGTTGTAATCTTTTTAATATTGGTATAGATACGTCAATGGAAGTACTGGGAGGATTCAATCGTAAAAGATAATTATGAGTCGGAGCATGGTATACATAATGTTACTTCCATTGTGCATCACGTCTCGACTGTATGTTATTATTTCTTACAATTTAAACATTTACACGCCATTTTGCAGATCATCTGAGACCATCAGTTACCCATGTCCAGGAACATGATTTCATCAGGAATCGGTTTCAGGGTATTGGTAAACAATCAGCCATTTTAGGTTGGGTGGTAAGTGCCTTCCTTCCCTAATAATTATGTTGGCCATTCTGAGGAAAACAATATCACATCTTAGTACTTGTATGCACGCAAAAAGCCTTCCTTTCCAGAAACTTTTAGGGGTCGTTTGGTTGGGAAACAAGTTATCCCAAGATTAATTATCCCGGAATTAGTTATTCCGGGATTGTTATCCCACCCTTCCTTAGGGATAAAAAATAACACTACAATCCCAGGATTAGTTATGCAATAAATTTATCCCAACAGAACCTGGGATAAACTTATCTCAGATTTAATCTTGGGATTAATCATTCTTTATCCATCGTATCAAACGAGCCATTAAGGAAAGGTCTTTACGTCATTTTAGGTTTTGGAGAGTCAATATAGGTCCTTATTTGTGACGAACGTCATTATTGAGCTAACTTGAATGATAAAAACAAGAGAAATCTGAGATATGTAGTTTCATGAGTAAGAAAGAAAAATAAAGTTGGACGACATGTATAAGGTTACTTGTATGATTTGTCATTGTCTTTTGCTAAAATTGTCACAAGTTTTACTACTTACTTTGCTTTGGTGAAAATTTGCAGCATTCTTTCTTTAAGCAATTTTATGCTTCTGTCAACAAGGAAGACTATAGAGCACTTCGTTTGGGATTCATAACGGTAACTATGTATTTTCGCCAGATTGAGTTGTGACTTGTGAGATAGTGGCTTCTTGTTTTACCATGTATTTTGTGCGTGCTTTTACTTATCTTATAATGTTTATTACTTGTATAGACACATTGCAGGGGAAATCCAAGATTCAATTTTCACAGGTACATGATACGTGCACTGGAAGACGATTTTAGAACAGTAGTCGGTATCAGGTATAAGTGATAGGATGATGCTAAAGCTCTTTAAACATTTTCCTCTTCAGCTCTTAGAAAGAGTTTAAATCATTCTCTCTCTCTGCTGGTTCTTCAAAATTAACTGTTACGCTTTGCTTTTGTTTGTTGCAGTTGGTATCTCTGGATATTCGTAATACTGTTCTTGTTGCTTAATATTAATGGTATGCCAGTTTAAACTTGGAATAGACCTGTTCACCTTGCCATTGTTATGATTTCATTTGTACTGTTCGCCTTGACAAATAATTATGCTTGTGCAGGTTGGCATACCTATTTCTGGATTGCTTTCATTCCTTTTATTGTGAGTGACCCTAACATAAACTTTTTCAATGTTTTGAGCTTTGATTTACAGCTTGTTTAGATGGTTTTTATGTATCGATAGTTTTGTATTTGTATTGTATTATATTGTTTTGATGTATATAATGTTTGGATAGATTTATTATTTGACGTTGTTTCATGATGTCATGCACCAACAATATAAAGAATAGACTTGCAACTTTATAAAGAAAAATTCAGGTACGAGGTAGAATTATTATATAACAACAACAACAACAACAACAACCCAGTATAATCCCACTTAGTGGGGTCTGGAGAGGGTAGTATGTACGCAGACCTTACCCCTACCCTGGGATAGAGAAGCTGTTTCCAAATAGACCCCCGGCATCCTTCCCTCCAAGAACTTCCCACCTTGCTCTTGGGGAGACTCGAACTCACCACCTCTCGGTTGGAAGTGGGGGTTGCTTACCATCAGAGCAACCCCTCTTGTCTCAGAATTGTTATATAAAAGGGTAGAAAAAAAATAACATAGGATTATTTAATATAAAGAAGGGCAAGATGAGAGAATAAATAAGGTAACAACCCAACCACATCAAATTGGTCGTTCAATATAACAACAACAACAACAACAACAACAACAACAAACCAGTATAATCCCACTTAGTGGGGTCTGGGGAGGGTAGTGTGTACGCAGACCTTACCCCTACCCTTGGGTAGAGAGGCTGTTTCCAAATAGACCCCCGGCATCCTTTCCTCCAAGAACTTCCCACCTTGCTCTTGAGGAGACCCGAACTCACAAGCTCTCGGTTGGAAGTGTGGGTTGCTTGCCATCAGAGCAACCCTTCTTGTCTATTAAGTAACAATCAAGACAAACATAATATTTAAATTAACAATACGGTACAATAAAACAAGTAACAACTGTTAATTTGTAGAGACGCCTAATCTCCAAAGCAATGTATTATTTATCATAATTTTATGATTTGATATTCAGGAGATGGAGACAAGGTGGATTGCTCTGATGATAAGCATCCTCCACTTCCAACCAAGAGGTTGTGAGTTCGAGTCACCCCAAGAGCAAGGTGAGGAGTTTTTTGAGGGAAGGATGCTGAGGGTCTATTGAAAACTGCCTCACTATCCCAGGGTAGGGGTAAGGTCTGCGTACACACTACCGTCCCCAGATCCCACAAGTGGGATTATACTGGATAGTTATTGTTGTTAATATTCGGACATGATCACCTTTCGTCATGATCAAAATACTAGTCAACATATGTCTCGAGCCTTAAATCATTATAATGAGCGTTAAACATGAAAAGCTTTTATTTTCCTTACACGTGTGTTATTTTGTTCTTTTTTTTTGGTTTTACCCTATGACCTGTGCTGCAGCAACAACCTGACTTGATTTCTGTTCCCTTTTCGTTCTTCATTTCGTGTTTTTCAGCTTTTGCTTGCTGTGGGCACAAAGTTGGAGCATGTGATTATACAGTTAGCTCATGAGATTGCTGAGAAACATGTAGCAGTAGAAGGTGAATTGGTTGTACAACCTTCTGATAGTCACTTTTGGTTCGATCGCCCACAAATCGTTCTCTTATTGATTCATTTTATTCTCTTCCAAAATGCTTTTGAAATAGCATTTTTCTTCTGGATTTTGGTGAGCTAATCAAACACACCATTCAATTCAGTGTTTATTACAGTTAAATGCTTCTTTCTAATTTCATGTTTTTCTTTTTTATCTCTGTAGTTCCAATATGGCTTTTATTCCTGCATAATGGGAAAATACGTGTTCGTTGCCCCTCGGCTTGTCATAGGGTAAAGTTCACTATCCATCTCTCTTTGGGGCAAATTTTGTTGTATTTCTTGACCTTTTGCTCTCAGCTTCGTTATTATATCTGATTTATCAGTGTGTTCATATTTGAAGGTTTTTCCATCTTTTTCAGGGTGTTCATTCAGGTTTTATGCAGCTATAGTACATTGCCACTTTATGCTTTAGTTACACAGGTGAGTTTTTACTTAGACAGTTAATGCAAGAAGTTTGAATTCCATTTATGAAACTTAAGGGATCGTTTGCTACGAGGGATAAGGAATAACTAATCCCTGGATTAAATTTGATTGAGTTTATCCCATGTTTGGTCGGGATAAAATTGTGGTATAACTAATCCTGGATTTGTTATTTCGGGATTGTAGTGTTTTCTTATCCCTATGGAAGGGTGGAATAACTAATCCTGGGATAATTAATCTTGGGATAACTTGTTTCCAACCAAACGACCCCCAAGAGTTTGAGTTATACACACACATTATGTGGTCACCCAAAGGATACGTACAGGTAAGCTTCCATAAAATGTGAGAATTGTAATCTTGATAATAAGATAGGTTATTTGCTACAACAGGTAAAAATGACATGATAATGTAAGAAAATCTTACATTGACGGACGACAGTATACATAACTTATAGCCTATTTGGCCAAGCTTCTTTTTGGCCAAAAGTGCTTTTTTTGGCCAAAAGTTGAGGTGTTTGGCCAAGCTTTTGGAAGAAAAAAAGTGTTTTTGAGGAGAAGTAAAAGCAGTTTTGGAGAAGCAGAAAAAAGTAGCTTCTCTCCAGAAGTACTTTTTTGAGAAGCACTTTTGAGAAAAATACACTTAGAAGCAGTTATTTAAAGTTTGGCCAAACACTAATTGCTGCTCAGAAGTGCTTTTCAAACTAATTAGCCGGACACAAACTGCTTCTCACCAAAAGTACTTTTGAGAAAAGCACTTTTGAAAAAAAACACTTCTCAAAATAAGTTGATTATTGCAGCTTGGCCAAACAGGCTATTAACTCAAAACTTAGACCTTTATGTCCTCCTAAATTCTTTTTCTTTTTTGGACATGAAATTATAGATGGGCAGTCATTATAAGAAGTCAATGTTCGATGATCATGTTCAAGCTTGCCTTATAGAATGGGCTGAGAAGGTGAAAAAGAAGAAAGCACAAAAGGCTGCTAGGGATGGTTCTAACCATTTAACTGATGATGGCTTTACTATAGGGTCACCAGAGTCTGTACATGGCTGCAGAGACCTCTCTCCACAAGGGGTTTAGCTAACACTTACATGCATGTGATTGAGATTGTAAAACCGGGGTATAATCCATCACTGAGGTCTCGAGTCAACAACAATCCAGTGGATCCCACAAGTGGAGCCTGGAAATCAATCCATCACTGAGATCTCGAGTCAAGGAATAAAAAACCAACCTCTATCGGTCAGATCTCCTCATAAGTACATGATTTCGTCTTTCCAACCAACTGATGTAGGAAGAACATTGGACCTATTCCTTGGACCTATTCGATCCTTCTCAGGCTTGCTAGCAGTTGTTTACATCTTGTAATATCCTAGCTGAAAAATTCAATCTTCAAAAATCAGATGCATGATAATAGTGATAGATTCTGCAAAACAGTTTAGATTTTAGTTCCTCTTAATAAATACTGTGCTGTCACTAAGTTGAGGTAGGGTTTTTTGTATATATTCCCTCGCCAGCTTAATGTTCAATGAATTAAAATATTTAGTTTTACAATGTCTACTATTTCTTGCACTTGTCATCAGTATAAAGTACCATTATTCCACAAACTGCATTTACCAACATCGATTTGTATTTTTAAATGCTGTTAGCGCAGTAGGATGGTTCTTCTCATTTATTTAAACACATCTTTACTATTTCATCAGAGGCATATTAGAAGTCGCATTCATCGGAGAATCAGCAAATAACGTAAAGACAGAAATGTGGAAGGGCGAATAATTGCTAATTCAATGATACACAGCGTCTTTCTCAAATAGATTAAGTATCAAGTAGTTATTCAGCATTGATGAAAGCATACAAGAGGTATCTAACACATTGCAGTGCAAAGATTTCTGTAACTGCATAACTTAGTTTTGGGCACGTGACAGTAACAGTTAGGCATCAGAAATGGCATTTGCACTGAGCATTGCCACCCGAAGTTCGCTTAAAAAATCCTTGTGTGACCCACTAGAAGATCCAGCTCCTGCTTGTGACATTAACTGAAGGCAAAAGATGAATGTCAGTATTTATGGAGAGATGACACCGAGGAGGGGAAGGAGGAGAGAATCAGTCGACTGCTTCTTACTTGATGTGGAAGCATTGCGTGGCCCCAGGGTGATCTTTTCGTGTACATGACTGGCCTTTCTGGGGAACAGCGTGATACCCAAATTAGTTGTGTGATCAGAAGAGTAGATGGAGAAATTTTCTTTTCTTTTCTTAATGATAATTGGAGAAATCATATAAAGTCCCAACAAATAGAAGTGAGATTTATTTATGCTCGAAGTCTCCTAGGAATTCTTTCTGATCTGCGCCCATTGGACACAGTCATCAAAGCTTAGTCAATGTACCATTAAGCCAAAGTCAATCAACTCATAAACATATTATTTTATTGACATTTCAACCCATAAACAGATAATAGCAATTCAATAATTTCTGCATTCCTTCAAGAATGAGAACTACAACAACAAAAGAAAATCAAAGTGGTAGAATGATGTCCTTTGGGAAATGAAAATTTATCTTATTGCTCTCAAGATATTTTACACTCGAGGACATCAAAACTTCGTGTTACTACTTACTATATTAGACAACAAAGGATAAAATCCAGGCCATTGAAACCGGGCATTACTACCAGCATGAACTTTGTACACAAAAGGATTCAACTATCTTAGAGAAGACATTCATAGCCTTAGAAGTGTTTAACACTTTATTTTTGTGGATAAATGAGGGTCAATTGTATTACTTTTAAAACCCCCAGGAGGTCGTGGTAATTAAAAAACAAAAAGACTCTTTCCAGGCTTAGAAGTGTTCAACATACCATCCAGACTTGATTCTGAGTAAATGAAGTTTACTTCGAAAGAAGCACGAATGGATCTATTATGTTGTGAATATAGATTTTCGAAAAATATGCAATTCTAACACAAATTCAATTGCGATGCAAAAAGCATTCCTGAATAAATTCTCAAGATTAGCAGAAGGGAATTCTTTAACTCTTACCAAGAGAATCATCTGGTAAATTGTTGTGAGCATTCAGAGCAGCTGCCCAGCCTATCAAAAAAGAGGAAACTTCATTGTCATTCTCACGTGTCACTTCTTGATCATAATGACTAGCGGCATCATACTTATTTTAATGGACAAGACTGAAAGGTGGTTAACAGATTACCAAAATTTCATTATAAAGAATATCACCAAAACATATAAATGATGGCACAGTGAGACCTTTTTTTTGTGTGTGTGTTGGGGTTTTGGGGGGGGGGGGGGGGGGGGGCAGCAAAAACCCCACGCTTAACAGAGTTTTGAGCTCTTCTCCCCAGGGACTGCTGAAGTCAGCATGTTACTATGAGTATGACAGGTCGACCTCTTACTTGGTGCACCTCCTCTAGCCCATCCAAAGCCCTTAAAACAGTTACTGGTCACCATCTACCTAGTTAATTTGAAGCTTTTCTGAACTAGGGAAGCCAAAAGAATATATGGTTCAGAGCTCAATTTCTTGCAGATTTGTAGGTCCAAGGGGAAAATGGTACATTGAGAATTTTCTTTTTTTGGCCAAACACATCTAGAATTGACTAATGCGCATGATGTTACTTTGGTGTTCCACCGCCCGCAATTGAAGTTTTGAAGCATTTTGCGATCTTTATCCTATTATTATTATTATTATTTTGGCTGTTACTGACAGCTTCTTCAGAGCAAGTTTCAGTGGAGCGAAATGACTAGAGAAGACACATATAACTTGTACCAACTAACATGGGAATGAGGTTTTGTGTTTTCTTTGTTGACAGTTTCTTATAGCCAGAAGCAGCAATTAACTCTTTCCTCTTAAACCTGATTAATTGGCCATTTCCTTAACATATACTCCGTACAAAGTAAATGAAAAATTAGTTGTTTTCTTGATATACGCAAGTCAGGCTTTGTATTGTGAAACGCAGATGACAGGAACTGTGCATCAAAATGTTATACTCCTATTACAGAACAACACATATGATAGTACTCTACGCTAAATACCATCTTGAATGACAACTTTCACTTCAAATCATCTCAAGCAAGTTGAAAGGTAAGCTTTTCATCAAAAGGATCATGCAAGATGAGATATTCAATGGAAAAAGTGCCACACCAAAGATTGAGCGCATCTTATAATCGAGGGGATTCCAATAAGTCAAAAGTCATAAACTCTACTTCTCTTTGATATGTACATTGTCTTTTTCAACTATTAGGTCCACAAGGATTGGTACGAAAACAGGCTAAAGTAAAGAAAATAATTTGAAAAGCACCAGTACATGCACGTAAATGATGGAAGAATCACATCAAAAGCCAAGTCACCATTGATCTCTAATACTTCACTGTACGAACTGAGCATCCATAAAGAGCTCAAAATTGGTGTTGATGACAAAGATAATGAAAGAATATACAAAGCAAAATAGTAGACACCCAAACAAGACTGAACAGAACAATTGAATCTGAATAACCAAATGGCACGAAAAGGCATCAGAAAAAGCGAATCCTGAAAAAGATATTTAAGGTATGACAATGTAATTGAGATAAAAGTGATTATATAGATAATAGAATTGATAAAACTAGGAGCTCATGATTGATCTAAGAAACATACGATCATTATGTAGCTGAAAAGCTTCACTTGTACCGCATCCTTGTAGTGGTATTAACCTTGTTGGAGGATACTCATTCGCTCGATGGACACCACTTGCATCAGCTACAGTAGATACAGAACTAGAGACACTGATTTGATTCTTCTCTCCTTCACTAGCGTAGCTGTTAGCTCGTTCAAGTCGATCTGTAAAATAAACAATCAGAAAAAGGTTGATCTAGATTTCTAGTTTAGAAAGACTAAATCCAGCGAAATATCCAGCCGCAAAGAACACCAGCTTTCCTACTCCATTTGTCCATGCATCACCAAATAAAGCTAGTTAACCAGTTGTATAACACTCTTTTTAAGTTTCATTCTATGTCAATAAATCAACTCAGGTTTTAGGAGTTTATTTATCTACTCTTCCCTAGGTTCTCCCAGCGGACGGACATTGGCTCATCTTTTTGTGTCTACTAATCTACCATGTATAACCTTAAAGAATGTTCAGTTCTACTAGTTGATAACAGCTAAAGACACGCAATAACAGAAAGTCCTTAGAAAAGCTTATAAATCCCATACACTGGCTCATGTGACCAAAAGAAAAATGAAAATGACTTCCTATTCAAAAGATCAATAGAACTATTGAGCTTCATGTTGATGCTACAATAATAAGAAGAGAGCAACATTTGGAATTAAGTTCAAGCAATCAACTTTAAAGTGCTAGAATAAAAGACCAGTTTCCGCTGATTAGCAGCTGGTATGGAAATGCATCCTCATGTCACTAGTATTAGCTGATTTTATCGGAAACGAGCTGTTTCTCAGGACCTTGTATTCCTCCAGAGTAAATTCATCTTACACAATTGTTTCCAAACTTTCCAGTGTCAAACTTGTTACTATCCACAGAAATTTTTTATGTAGGCCGCCATTTAATCACACCATGAGATATTTCAAAAACACAGTTAAATGTTAATAATGAAGGGAAGCCTTGGGGTAACAGGTAAAGTTGCTGCCATGCGACCAGGAGGTCACGGGTTTGAGCCGTGAAAACAGCCTCTTGCAAAAATGTAAGGTAAGAATGCGTACAATTGACCCTTAGTCCGGCCCTTCCACGGACCACGTGCATAGGGGAGCTTAGTGCACCGGGCTGCCCTTTTTACTGTTAAATGTTAATAATACGCATACTACATTTGACAAAAAATAAAGTATTAGCCATATAAGATGAACACGGTACTCATCATGAGAGCTACAACAAGCTTTCTAGTAGTTTATTTAAAAAAATTACATGATATTAGTCTTGATCATAACAAAATACCAGTACATGTAAATTAAGGCGTTAAGCTTAACATAATTTCAATTAACAAATAATAATACCTAAGTAGCTAAAAATTTCTACTTGTAGCTATATCAAAACTAGTTACCTCCTCCAGATTTTCGCCTACCGAGTGAACGATTCCTGGTAATAAGGAAAAAGATCAGGCGAAATCAATCCAATAAAAACACGTCCAAATTTAGCAAGTCAATAAACAAGTCCAGAATTAGAAACAGCGAACATATATAAAGATCATTATGAATACCGCTGATTGGGAGGGGCATAGCGTTTGACAGTTCCAATATTGTCGGTGGGTGATAAGTCAGTAGCAGGATGTTCCGGCATATCCGATTTTGATATCAAACAATAGCCACGCGCCGCCTCCGCCGCCACCTGTGTACTGTGAGCTTCGGTGATATTCTCAGCTGAACATGTCTTTTGTACGTCTATAAACTCTGCAACTAGGAGAGATCCAAAGAAGGGTTTTTATTGATTTGTGATACTTTGCTTGGTTCGGTCACGCGCTGAAGGGAGAGTGAATGTACTCTTGACTTTCAACTTTCATCCCCAAACGTTTTAAGAATCCTTAAGGAAAACCCGTCAAGTTTTATTATTTCTGTTTTTGCATCATCACCTGTTGTTGCCGTCTAATAAAGTGCCTGTCAATGTATCTTATTGCATATTGATCAATAAAATCTCTATTTGTATTTAAAATGATAAGAAAACTTTAACGTTGTTTTGTCCTAATAGGCAGACGTAAATCAATGAATTTTCATCAAATTTTGTTTTTATTGAGGATCAGATCTATCTATTACAGTCGTCCTCTCTAAGAGCATTTCACTATAATGGTTAAGTTTTTTTTAAAATTAATTTTCATATTATATTATACGGAAAAGAGTTATATATTTCAGTAAATTATGCGAATTATGACAGATATGCCCGTCGTTAATAGTTTGACACATATATGCTCAATTCGTCCAATACTTGGTCATTCATGTCCTTAGTTTAACGAAACCAAAGTAATTACTTTATAACGTGCTTTCCCTCTCCTACTTTTATAATTGTGCTTGCCATCTCATTTTCTCTTACATTATATATTGAAAAATAGCGTCAATAAAGTCTGTTTTTTTTCTTTTCTGAACTAGATTAGCCTGTGAATGGCCTTTGTTGGATTGAAATATATGTAAGGAAAATGAGTAAATAATATTGACTAAGAACAACAAGAAAAAACGACTACAACTTATTAAAAATACGGTGTCGTGGTAAGTCACTGCCTTGAAAGCGATTTCGGCCCGATTGGGTGCAAATCGTTAAGGTCTGTCGCTCCCCAAGGTTCCATAGCACCTCCAAACACGTGCACTCGTGGCTGGAAGTTTAGAATTTGCACAAAATAATTGCCCAGGAAGACGAGAGATGAAGGTATTTTATGTGTTGGATAATTCACAAAGAAGTCTAGGAAGAAAGGAATGATTAGCTAGGTAGATTCTTGGTTAAGGATTGAGTGATTATGATAGCTAATTCATAACTTATTTATAGGAATTTAAGGAGATTGCATGTATGATAAGTGGCGAGAGAAGTTTGACACTTGTCCCATTATGTTAGTCCACTTGGTTCTACTATTGACAAGTATATCTTGTCTTCTATGCATGAAGACATTTGGTAGATTTGCATAGTCACTTGTTAAAGCCATTCAACACTTGGCTTTAAGGCTTCATGCAAGAAGCCACTTGGAATTAGATAGGATATTAGAAATATAAAAGAATCTTCAAAAAAAAAATTTTGATTTTGCATTATAAATAATTCTAACAATCCCCCACTAATGCAAAGACAAAAATAGAACAATTATGGGCAAAAGAAAAAACGTGTACTTAAGTGTCAAAATCTTTCAATTTGAATTGACACTTAGTGAAATAAGGCAACAACTAACATCCACAAAGTGAAGTACTCTTGAACTGAATGGACATTAGCTGAGACCCCCACAACACATAATATATCCTTAATTTTATCCAAATTCTGCGATACTAACAAAGTGCCTTTATGGTCATGCACATACTTTGGGATTCATGAGTACTCTAGAAAGGCATCTTAAGTATTTCATAAAAGGCGACCATACCTTTACACTCATGTAGGTGATTCCATCAAGTTTATGTACACATAGACTATCTTAAGACTATGAAATCATTAAGAGCAAAATAAGCTCAACCTTATAAACCACTACCACACACCATAGGGATAGAACATATAGTGCATATTAAGGTCTCATATGGCTTCGTTTGACCATAAACGGGTATCCACCATACTTCCTCAATCCATGGGCTTTAGCCCCATCTCCCTCGACGTTTCAAGGATAACTCTCCTTGCCAACCCCTTAATTAAAGGACCTTCCAAATTTCTTTCAGATCTTACATATTCCAAGGAAATAACACCATGTTTCAATAATTGTTTTACCGTAACATGCCTAATGCGGATATGTCTTCTTTTTTAATTGTACACTATTTTTTGTAATTTCAATTGTTGCCTGTGAGTCATAATGTAGAGAAACTGGTGAAGCTTGTCTTCCCCACAAAGGCACGTTTGCGAATAAGTTTCTCAACCACTCGGCTTCTTGCCCTGCCAACTCAAGAGCAATGAATTCAGACTCCATAGTAGATCGTGCTATACAAGTCTGTTTTGAAGACTTCCATGAAATAGCACCTGCATCAAATATGAACACATAGTCACTAGTGGAGCTAACTTCATCATTGTCAGTAAACCAGTTTGCATCATAATATCATTCTAAAATAGTAGGAAATTTATTAAAATACAAACATCAATCCGTAGTACCTCTCAAATGTCTTAGCGAACGATGAAGAGCATTCCAGTGTTCACTACTAGGGTTGTAAGTATATATACTCAATCTACTAACAACATAAGTAATATCAGGTCGTGTATAATTCATGAGAAATATTACACTATAAATTATCTTAGCATACTTAATTTGAGAAATACTAGATTCCTTATTCTTTTTCAAGTGTATGTTAGGATCATAAGGAGTTCTCACAGGTGCTACATCAAAACAGCTAAGACTTTTCAATATTTTTTCAATATAATGAGATTGAGACAATAAAAACCCATTAGAAGTTCTTTTGATTTTAACCCCTAAAATCACATCTACTTCTCCAAGATCTTTCATTTCAAATTTAAAAGACAAAAAATTCTTAGTCTCATTAACAACATTCACATTAGGGCCAAAGATTAACATGTCATCCATATACAAACATATATTAACACAATCTGATCATATCATCTTGGAATAAACACAAATATCAGATGCATTAACAACAAACTATTATCCACTAATGTGTTATTAAACTTTTTGTACCATTGCTTAGGTGTCTGCTTTAGACCATACAAAGACTTTTTCAATTTGTATACTTTATTCTCATGTTCTTGGATCATAAATCCCTCAGGTTGAGACATATAGATCTCTTCCTCTAAATCACCATTTAGGAAAGTTGTTTAAACATCCATTTGATGTAATACCAAATTATGAATAGCGGCTACAACAACAAGAGTTCTAATAATCATTTTTTTAGTCACAGGAGAATAAGTGTCAAAGTAATCAATGTCGTTCTTTTGATTAAAACCGCTAATAACAAGTCTAACCTTATATTTCTCAATTGTACCGTCAGGTCTCAATTTCTTCTTAAATATGCACTTGTTACTTATGCGTTTACAACCTTTAGGCAAATTAGTTAAGTCCCAAGTGTAATTAGAAACTATAGATTCTAATTCATTTTTAATGGTCTCTTTCCAAAAAATAGCATCTATTGACATCATTGCTTCATTGTATGTCTTAGGGTCTTCTTCTATTAAAAAGATCGACACTAATTCATCACTCAAAATACCAAGATCTATATTTTCAGTCAAGAAAGTAGTAAAGTCAGGACCAAAGCTAGCTTCAATTCTAAGCCTTTTGCTTCTTCTAAGGTTATTTTCATGCTTAGTAGCAGTAACACTAGAAGAAGGTACAATATGAGAACTAACATGCATAAATGTAGAAGCATTATTAGTCACATCACTAGGCACATTATTTTTCATTGGAAAAACATGCTCAAAAAATTCTGCATCTCTAGATTCACAAATAGAACTATCATTCAAAAACATAAATCTATATGTAACACTATTTTGAGCATAACCAAAAAAAATAGCATTAAAAGTCTTGGATCCAACAGTTACTTGTTTAAAATCAGGTAGACCAACCTTAACCAAACACTCCCACACTTTTAAAAATTTTAAGTTAGGGGCAAACCTTTTCCATAACTCATACGGGGTTTTATCTAACTTCTTATGAGGGACCTTATTAAGAACATAACATGAAGATAAAACAGCTTCGCCCCATATATTATCAGATAAACCTGAACTCAAAAGCATAGAATTCATCATTTCCTTAAGAGTTCTATTTTTTCATTAGGCTACACCATTTTGTTGGGGAATATAGGGAGCACTAATCTCATGTATAATATCATTTTCCTCACAAAAGTCTTCTAGAGTATTAGTGCTATATTCACCACCCCTGTCAGACCTAAGTTTTTTTATTTTTCTATCTAATTGATTCTCTACTTCTGCCTTGTATTTTAAAAATATGATTTCAAATTCATCTTTTGACTTAAGAAGATATACCTTAGTGTATCTAGAAAAGCCATCTATAAAGGAGATATAGTATTTCTTTTCACATTTACTAACAGTGTTCTTGAAATCTGCTAAGTCTGAATGTACTGGTTAAAGCAATTCTATTTTTCTACTAGTTATATTCTTAAAAGGCTTTCTGATATGTTTTGCTTCTACACAAACAGGACACTTAGAAAAATAATCAACATTAACTGCAGGAATTAATTCCATTTTTCTAAGTCTTTCAATAGAAGCAATATTACATGTCTTACTCTACCATGCCATAAACCAATAGACTCAGCAATATAAGCAGAATTGAAAGTACTAGCATTATCAGTAATCTCTTGAGCGATGTTTAGTACAAATACTCCACTAAGGTAACCTTTCCCAACAAAGTCTCCCCCACAAGAAATAATAACTTTATCATATTCAAAAACAAGTTTAATACCTGCTTTATTGAGAAGCGTACCAGAGACTAAGTTTATACGAAGGGTGGGTACATACAGAATATTGTTCAAGGCTAAGGTTTTTTCAGAAGTTAATTTAAGGAGAATTTTTCCTTTACCCATAACTTCAGCTGTAGTGGATTTACTTATGTGGATGCACTCGCCATCAGCAGATTCCTCAAAGTCGTGAAACAGTTCTTTATTGGCGCAAAGATGCCTTGAAGCGCATGTGTCCAGTATCCAGTCAGTCTTGTTAGCTAACATGTTTGCTTCAACAACCACAGCAACAATGACATCACCACCCTCAGTAAGGTTGGCTTGGGCTGGAGCTTTTCCTCTATTTTTTGAGCTTTGTCCTTGTCTCTGGTTATACTGAAAAGCCTTGTGGCCAATGTTTCCGCAAACATAGCAGGGTCCTTTCGGCTTTGGATATGATCCTCCGGCTAATTGAAGTAATTTTGCTTCTTCACATGTCCTTTCTTCTAGTTTTTCTTATGTTTTCCTTTAAACCTGTCTTTTGCAAAAGTGCTAGAAGATTCCACAATGTTAGCTTTAGAAGAATTAAGAGAGAGTGAGAGAGAGAGAGAGAGAGAGATTTCATCTTATCCTTAAGCCGTTCAGACTCCTTATATTTGAGACGGTTTGCTTTCTCAGTTCTCATGTGACTGATTAGTTCTTGAAGAGTTAAGTTTTTCTTCTTGTTTTTTAGTTAATTCCTGTAATCACTTCAAAAAGGTGGAAACTTTTCAAGCAAAACATTAGCCTGAAGAATCTCACACATCTCCATGCCCTCATTCAAAACATCAACAATTAAGTTTTGATACTCGTGAACCTGTTCCATGATTGGCTTATCATCAACCATCTGAAACTTGATCCATTTTCCAACGACATACTTCTTTTTTCCTACATCATCAGTATCATATTTCTTCTCCAAACTGTCCCATATAACTTTAGGAGATTTATAATTTATAAATAAATCAAAGAGAGGGTTAGTCATAGGTTAAGCAGATATCCTCTTACTGTTTTATTATCTTTTCAAATTTCTTCTTAGCAGCATCATCAACAACATCAATATTAGCAGCATTAGAACTATTAGCAACAATATCAGCAGGAGGGTCATTAAATAAAACATAATCAACTTCTAATTGTTCAAAGAAAAATAAAAAATTTTGGGACCAACGCTTATAATTATTTTCATCTAAAGGCTCAAGCTTTGAGAGATTAGGAAGTGTTTTGTTCAAAGTGGTAGCCATTAGTTAATATTATATGTAAATCGCTTTCAAATTGCAAGAAAAATGAATAGATAATATTGACTAAGAACAACAAGAAAAGAAGACTACTACTTATTAAAAATAATGTGTCGTGGCAAACTACTATCTTGAAAGTGATTTCGACCCGGCTGGATGCAAATCGTTAAGGCTGGTCGCTCCCCAAGATTCCACAGCACCTCCAAACACGCACCTCATGGCTGGAAGTTTAGAATTTACACAGAACAGTTGCTCATAAAGAAGAGAAGATGAAGGTATTTTACGTGTTGGATAATTCACAAAGAAGAATAGGAAGAAAGGAATGATTAGCTAGGTATATTCTTGATTAAGAATTGAGTGATTATGATGGCTAATTCATAATCTATTTATAGGAATTTAAGGAGGTTGCATGTATGAAAAGTGGTGAGAGACTTTTGATATTTGTCCCATTATGTTAGTCCATTTGGCTCCAATATTGACAAGTGTATCTTGTCTTCCATGCATGAAAATATTTGGCTTCAATATTGACAAGTGTATCTTGTCTTCCAGGCATGAAGACATATGGTAGATTTGCATAGCCATTTATCAAAGTCATTCAACACTTATCTTTAAGGCTTCATGCAAAAGGCCACTTAAAAATAGATAGGACATTTAAAAAATAAAGACTCTTCAAGAAAAAATTTTTGATTTTGCATTATGAATAATTTCAACAATATATTGGTCTATATATTGCAAGGTTAGAGTTATAATTTTTGAGTTGCTTCAATGTGGAATAGCAAAGTATAATTAATCTCAATATAGATTACGGATTAGGGCAAAAGTAATCTGATTACGCAGAATTGTCTAAATGCTAAAGTAGACTTAAACGAAACAGACTTTAATAATTACAAGGAAATACTAATACACATAGTTGGCCCAAAGTAATTTTAAAATTAAAGCATAATTCGTGGATTTATGCTCCTCCAATACCAAATATCAGTGGTTTAAATAAATTGACCTTTGTTTAATTATATTCAAATACACATACACAGTTTAAAGTTGTTGACCTTAAACCGGAGAGTAAGAACTTACATATAGGTCTTGCTTTCGAGCTTCTGAAAGGCATGTAGAATTGTTCCATTCAATTTCTTTTCGTGAATGTTGTTGTAACCAAACCAGTGGATGAATAACTTGTCCTACACGATTGGATGGTCATAATTGAGACGCAACAAACATAAGGTGTGCACAAATAGCCACTAACAGCTCCTATCTTTAGTTTAAAGTCAGTGTTTTATATATTTTTAAATTTTAGCCATTGGTTTAATAGACTTATACCTGATTGGACGAAAGTACCCTTCTGCTATAACTTATACCTACGCTTTTATTAAGGGAGCAGTAGCAGTAGCAACATCATTATATTACAACACTGTGATCGTTGAAATTGCAGAAGATTCTCTTCCAATTTCAAACTATAGAATTCAACATTCTCATCCAAAAATCGACATAGATTTACCGTAAGTTATACTTTTATGCGTTTCTATTGATTTTAATTTTGATATAGTTATAATTTTTTCGATTTCTATTGTTTTATACAGTAAGTAGATTTTTTGATTTTTTTGAATTTCTGGATTGATAAAGTTAAGGAATCACGTCTTATGATAATTCTACAAAATTGAGCACATAATATTAAGGACATAGATCCCGTTTGGCGTAGCTAATTTAGAGTAGCTGATAAGCATTAGGTGCTGAAAAGCACTTTTAAATGTTGTAGCTGATTTAAAAAATAAACAGCTACGTGTTTGGATAAAAGTGCTTAAATTAATAATAAGCAGCTAAACAACTGGGTATACAAAGAGTTTTGTTCTAGCAAGAAGTAATTTAGGGATAAAATCGTAAATATTTTGGTCAAACCTAAAGTGCTTATAAGCTGAAATTTGATAAGTTAGGGAGACAAACTTATAGTTTTTGGCTTATAAGCACTTTAAATTTTACCAAACGCGTAGATAAGCAAAAAAATGCTTATAAGCAAGTTTGACAAGCTTATAAGCTTAGCCAAACACCCACATAGTGTAATGACTTTGCAAATTGAATTGAAAAAGTTAATGACACAATATCCTTTACTTTGTTGTTGTTCATCTGTATATTAAGCACATATTGTTATAGTTTTGCAAATTATTTTGAAAACGTTAAGGACACTTGGTCCTTAACTTACAGTTATTAGTTAAAAAGTTAAGGACATGTAGTCCTTAACTTACAGTTATTAGTTAAAAAGTTAAGGAGACTTGGTCCTTTAACTTTGGGTTTGAATTTTAAAAGGTAAGGATACGAGTCTTTAAGTTTAACTTGCAGGTTCAAAAGTTAAGGGCATATAGTCCTTAAGATTTAATTTCAGGTTCAAAAGTTAAGGACATGTGGTCCTTAACTTTGAATTCCAAGTTCAAATGTTAAGGATACTTGGTCCTTAACTTTAGGTTTCAAGTTCAAAAGTTAAGGAAGAAGTCCTTAAATTCTAATTTCAGGTTCAAAAGTTAAAGATATTTAGTCCTTAAGTTCTAATTTCAGGGTTCAAAAGTTAAGGACATACAGTCCTAAGTTTTAATTTCAGGTTCAAAAGTTAAGGACATGCAGTCCTTAACTTTGAATTCCAAGTTCAAATGTTAAGGATACTTGGTCCTTAACTTTAGGTTTCAAGTTCAAAAGTTAGGGACAGGAGTCCTTAAGTTTAACTTGCAGGTTCAAAAGTTAAGGACATACAGTCCTTAAGTTTTAATTTCAGGTTCAAAAGTTAAGGACATATAGTTCTTATCTTTTAATTTCAAGTTCAAATGTTAAGGACACTTGGTCCTTAACTTTGGGTTTCAAGTGTCAAAACTTAAGGATAGGAGTCCTTAAGTTTAACTTGCAGGTTGAAAAGTTAAGGACATGCAGTCCTTAAGTTTGTATTACATTTTCAAAAGTTAAGGACAGACAGTCCTTAACTTTGAATTCCAAGTTCAAATGTTAAGGAAACTTGGTCTTTAACTTTGGGTTTCAAGTTCAAAATTTAAGGATATGAGTCCTTAAGTTTAACTTGTAGGTTCAAAAGTTAAGGATATACAGTCCTTATGTTTGTATTACATTTTCAAAATTTAAGGACACGCAGTCCTTCACTTTGATCCAAGTTCAAATGCTAAGGACACTTGGTCCTTAACTTGGGTTTCAAGTTCAAAAGTTAAAGACAGGAGTCCATAAGTTTAACTTGCAGGTTCAAAAGTTAAGGACAGGCAGTCCTTAAGTTTTAATTTCTGGTTCAAAGTTAAGGACATGTAGTCCTTAACTTTGAATTCCAAGTTCAAATGTTAAGGATGGTTGGTCATTCACTTGGTCTTGAACTTACAGTACATGTTCCTATTTATACAAGTATTGCATTAAAAAATATGTTCGAATTTTCCCATTCGCTTGACTTGTAGGATGGAAACAATATGCATTATAATTGCTTTTAATGGTAGATAAACTGAAGACTATAAATATCTTATCAAACAAAGCATGTTCTAGTACCTGAGGCTATTCGGTTTGAAGATTTCGTTAAACAGATCTTTGAAGTTACTAAATGGGATAAACTCGAGTTTGAAGCAATAATATGGTTTGATATCAACCTTGGAACAAGCAAGGAAACGTTTGTATCCAAAGATTTAGATCTTCACATATGTATAGAGTAACTAAAAATTCATTCACTCTTCAAGGGTTGTCGTTTTGTTATTGATATTTTGAAAAGAGTTTTTGGATCAACAAGTAACTAACATATTAACATAGAAACTCAAAATGACAATCAAAACAAATGCCAAAAAAATAATGGAAATAGATATGGTTGAAGCTCGAGCAATAACTGAAGATGGCTTCAAACACATGTCAACAAAGAAACTCAATATGATAATTTAAACAAATGCCAACAAATAATGGAAATAGACATGGTTGAAGCTCAACCAATTACTGAAGAGGTGCTTCAAACATTTGATTCTATTCAAGTACAAGGACAAAGCATTATAGAGATTGACAATGAACAAGCTTTGGGTATTCAAGTCTTAGAGAGTGCACCGGTAATCGAAGAAGTTGTTGAAAAAACCTCTACTCAACTAACTAGATAAAGATCAAATTTGAAACAAAAAGAATCCCCAAATACGATATTAAGAGAAAATGCTTCGTTGGATGAAATAAAAGTGAGATATGTATTTGACAAAAAGAAGAGTATAATTAACTGTATTTCGAATATAGCAATTAAAGGAATTTTAAATTCAAGGTTGTAAGATCAAGCTCAATAAGATATTCGTTGAAATGCAATGATGATATGTGTTGTTGGTATGTGCATGCTTTCAGAATTAAAGATTCAACATTGTTCAAGATAGTAAAGATTGAGAAAAAGCATGACTGCTCTGTTAACATTATGAAGCTGATCAAAGGCAAGCTACTTCAAAGTTTATTAGTGGTTACACTATCGAAAATCTTTGAGACCCAAGGTTTGAAGTTACACCAGCTTTTGTCATGGCAAAGATGCAAAAGTTGCATGGACTAGATATTAGGTATCACAAGGCGTGGCATGCTATTCAACTTGCTTCCCCTTTAATAAGAGGAGAGAATTATGAACTATTGTCTTCATACTTTTATATGATGAGAAGTAAAAAAACCCTAGAACTTATACTAACATAAAGATAGATGAAAACAATGGGTAAATCGGAAAAAATTTATTAGTACATTTTATAAAATTTAGGACATGTTGTCTTTAACCAGTTAACTTTTGAGTTGTAACCAGAAGTTCAGAACTAGCTGTACTTAACTTTTGAACTTTGAACTCAAAGTTAAGGACCGCATGTCCTTAACTTTATAACTTAAAACTCTAAGTTAAGGACTGACTATCCTTAACTTTTAATCTTGTAATCTGAAGTCCAGGACTACTTGTCCTTAACTTCTGTTAACCTTGTTTTATATTATGTTTTCAGATTTCTTTACATGTTTTATGCATATGGATCATCAATAGCTGGTTGACATCATTGCAGACTAGTGGTTGATGTTGATGCAACTTTTTTGAAGTCAAAATTTCGTGGTGTTTTAATGATTTCAGTTTCAAAGGATGCAAATAACCAAATTTTCCCACTAGCCTTTGGAATAGCAGAATCTGAAAATAACAATTCCTATGAGTGGTACATTAGTTAGCTTCTCAATGCAATTAGGAGCCGTGAGAGTTTAATTTTTTTATCAGACAGGCATCAAGCTATTGCATATGGCATTGTAAAGGTATATCCTGAAAGCCATCATTAGATTTGCATCTATTATTTGGAGTAGAACCTAAAGCGAAAGAAGGTGAAAAGTGAGGTCAAAAAACTTTTCCAAGTGCTGCAAGAGTATACAGGCGCAAAGAATTTGACTTATACATGTCATATATAGCAAAGTAGACAAGAAGATTTATGATTACTTGATGGAAGAACCACCGGAAAGGCGGGCACGTTCTTGTAGTCCACGACGACGATATGACATGCTCACAACAAACATAGTTGAGTCAATGAATTCTATCCTATTAGAAGCAAGGGAGCTTCCTATATTAAGAATGATGGATTTCATTCAAGTGAAGCTACAACATTGGTTTTATAAAAGAAGAAATGAAGCAGATGGAACTTTTTATGATGTTTCTTATTAGGTAGAGGAGGAATTAAAGAAAAAAATAGATTTAGAACTTACTTTGAATGTAAGTATTATGTTATATGTTTAGCTTATGATTTTAATATAATTTAATATAATGTACTAACTTATATTTTTTCAACATTGAAGGTCTTCCCTGTTGATTCATGGCGTTCTAGAGTTGAAGAAGAAGGAATAACTTTCTAGGTGGACTTAAACAAAAGAACATGTGATTGTGTTCATTTTAAATTTGATGAATTATCATACATACATGCAATTGCAGCTATCGAGAAGAGAAACATTAAAAAATCCAACTTTTGTTCACACTGGTACTTAAAAGAATCTTGGCTGAAAACATATGAAAGACAAATGCATCGTGTAGGACATACTGATTCTTGGATTGTACCAAAGAGTGTTAAGTCACAAATTGTTAAACCTCCTGATTTCAGAGTGCCACAAGGTAGAAGGCAAAAGAAACGGCATATTCCTGCTATCGCGTCATAAAAAATTTTATTTTAATGTGGTCGTTGCAGAAGAATTGGTCATAATAGAACAACTTGTATATATTCTCCGTCAGTACACCCATTTTCAAGAAAGCATTGAGAATAGTAGATATATTCACTTATGTTAATCGACTCGTTTAAGTTTTTGCTCTACATTGGATTCATTTAGATTATTTTTGTTTGAGCAGATGTCTGAATTTTCAATATTTCTATCTTCTTACCTTCTTTTTGTTTCTTTTGAGTTCAAATATTAAAATTTCAGGACAAAAGTCCGTACATTTGACTTGCAGGTTCAAAGTTTAAGGAAAAGCATTCCTTAAATTATAGTTTCAAGTTCAAAACTTAAGAACTCTCCGTCCTTAAATTTGAGTTTAAAGTTAAAAAGTTAAGGACTGTCTTTCCTCAACCTTACAAAAGTTAAGGATCGGAGTCCTTAACTTTTTAACTTTGAAGACAAAGTTAAGGACTGATGTCCTTAACTTTGAGTTTCAAGGTCAAAAGTTAAGGACATGTAGTCCTTAACTTATAGTTCAAAGCTCAAAACTTAAGGACCATTTGTCCTTAACTTTGAGTTCCAAGGTCAAAAGTTAAGGACATACAGTCCTTAACTTATAGTTCAAAGTTCAAAACTTAAGGATTGTTTGTCCTTAACTTTGAGTTTCAAAATTCAAAAGTTAAGAACATACATTCTTTGACTTATAGTTCAAATTTAAGGACTATGTTTCCTTAACTTTGACTTTCAAGTTCAAAAGTTAAAAACAAGAGTCCTTAAGTTTGACTTGCAGGTTAAAAAGTTATGCACAAACACCATTAAGTTTGAATTATACGTTCAAAAGTTAAGAATATAAAGGCCTTAAATTTGAGTTGAAAGTTCAAAGGTTAATGATTGTATGTTCTTAACTTTGAGTTTCAAGGTCAAAAGTTAAGGACATGCGGTCCTTAACTTATAGTTCAAAGTTCAAAACTTAAGGACTGTCTATCCTTAACTTTGAGTTTCAAGTTCAAAAGCTAAGGACATGCAATCCTTAACTTATAGTTCAAAGTTCAAAACTTAAAGACTAACTGTCCTTAACTTTGAGTTTCAAGTTCAAAAGTTAAAGACAAGAGTCCTTAAGTTAGACTTATACGTTCAAAAGTTAAGGACACAAGTTAAGGACACAAAGTTAAGGACATTTAGTCCTTAACTTATAGTTCAAAGTTCAAAACTTAAGGACTAATTGTCCTTAACTTTGAGTTTCATGTTTAAAAGTTAAGGACATGAGTCCTTACGTTTGACTTGCAGGTTAAAAAATTTAGCACAGACAATCCTTATGTTTGAATTATACGTTCAAAAGTTAAGGACATGCAGTCCTTAACTTTGAGTTCAAAGTTCAAAGGTTAAAGATTGTCTATCCTTAACTTAACAAAAGTTAAGGAAATGAGTCCTTAAGTCTGACATTCATGTTCAAAAGCTAAGGATAGGCAGTCCTTAACTTTATGTTCAAAGTTCAAAAGTTAAGGACGCTTCGTCCTTAACTTTGAATTTGAAGTTCAATTAAACTTAATCATGAACTAATACTAACAAACTCAATAGACAAATCAACACTTGAGAAAAACAAAGAAATTAATAAATAATGACTTGATATTACTTCTGAAATTGTAATTTTGCATAGATGTGATAAAAAATTATACTACACCAACAAAATATAAGTGCATTTTGAGGAATTTACATAATATTTCCGAAGTTTTCTGAACTTACAAACTTCATATGTATCCTATACAACAATTTTATTAAAAAATATTAACCACAATTAACTTTCTTTACAACTAAACTACAACTCCTTTGCACAGCAAGTTTCATTTTCACTCCCATAATCATCGGCAACATTTTCTGGTGGAGTATCATAACCAGAATATCTTTTCCATTCACCATGTGCCCAAAGATTTGCAACAAGTTCTTTTCTAAAGTCTTTTATTTCTTCGGGTTGGAATTTGTTCACATGCTTTCCAATCATCAACAACTCCACATATTTGATCAAGAATGCACCACAATCAGTCCTAAGAAAGATGTATGATATGCAGTGAATTAGATAATAAATCAGAAGTACTAATAAATAATATGACAAATAACAACATGTACGATCCATTTTGGTGTGGTGATATTTGCCAATGAATATCAAATTTGTTGAAGTCATTTCCAAAAGAGATGTGATGTTTGTCAAATTGTGAGAACTTTAGCAAGTGGGGGATCATGCGTGCATACATTTTCATGTGATCCATTCCTGCCTCATATGGCTCATTGTATATGGAATCGTATACATCAATCTTTTTCTGATTCAAGTCCAAAACCCTCAAAAGAAAGCGTGTCACATCACTATCATCTTCTGAAGGAAGTCGACATGGAAAAAATATTTTGTCAACCTCTGTCCAAGCAATACCACATCTACGGCTATCCCCTCATACATATGGCGTCAGAAACAACTGCTCATCACCAGCACACCAAAATTGATCAGTAACATCTTCACTGAAATCTTTATATACAAGCACCATATAGTTATAAAAAAGAATATCAGTAGTTGTACAACGAAAAGGATAGTCGCGAGGGTGGTAACATTCCTTCTTTCTCAGATAATACAGGGCAATGTCATTATGCTTCATAAAAAGGCAAAAAATAAAACAAATTCATCAGTCATAAAATAATTAAAAAATTATAAATTAAGAACAAATAAAATAAATGTCTTGCGAATTATCTAACCTTATCATCAAGTACAAAGCTGCTATCTGAAAGCTCAAGGAAGAATATTTTGCTACTGATTTTTTGATGATACAATTTGTATGGATTCTTCCTCACACCATTATCATTAGCATATATATCATTTGCTCTCCTGAAATTTTGAAAATATCAAAATTAGAAGTTAGTCCTAAACTTAGCCTTTCAAGTTGAATAATTAAGGACAGACAGTCCTTAAATTTGAATTAGAAGTTTAAAATCTAAGGACATTGGTCCTAAAGTTTGAGTTTCAAGTTCAAAAGTTAAGGACAAATGATCCTGAACTTAGACTTACAAATTTAAAAGTTCAGCACTCTTTGTCCTTAACTTTGAGTTCAAAGTTCAAAACTTAAGGACTGTCTGTCCTTAACTTTGAGTATCAAGTTCAAAATTTTGGGACATGAGTACTTAAGTTTGACTTGCGGGTTAAAAAGTTAAGGACAGGCAGTCCTTAACTTTGAATTACAAGTTCGAAAGTTAAGGACACATGGTCTTGAACTTTGACTTTCAAGTTCAACAGTTCAGGACACTTAGTCCTGAAGTTTGATTTTCAAGTTGAAAAGTTATGGACACTTGTTCCTTAACTTTGATTTTCAAATTCAAAATTTAAGGACACTTGGTCCTAAAATTAGTCTTACAATCACAGAAGTTAAGTACACTTAACTTTGGCAATTTTAATACCAATAATAAAATACATTAAGGGACTTACTCTTTTTTGCGACCTTTCATTTTCTCCTTGCCCTACCACACAATGAATTTCTTCAATAATTATGCATCATCTGTGGCATAATAAAAATACACCTACGAGTATATGTTGATTTTATCCAGCATGAACTCTTGGGAATATTTTGATTGTCTGCCATAGATGTTCCTGTTTTTCTTTCCTGATCAAAAGGAGATTTCAACTGCCAACTTAGCTTTTTGTTCCTTTTACCTCGACCAAACTCTTCTTCAACATTTCCTTCAACCTCCATAGACAAAGCCCCATTAATACTCATTTGTGTACTTGGAGGAGTAGGAGTAAGAATAGAAAATGACGGAGTATCATAACCAATACTATCTCTCTTTTATTTCCTCGTATATTGGTTAACATCTTCATCATTCTTTTCCTGCGTAGGCAACTTTATATATATATATATATATATATATATATATATATATATATATATATATATATATATATATATATATATATATATATATATATATATATATATATATATATATATATATATATATATATATATATATATATATATATATATATATATATATATATATATATATATATAAAATTATGAATACAATATTTAGGACACAATCAGTACATGTCTTCTTCACACTGCCTTCTTGTATTTTTTCATCAGAAAACTGAACTAAGATATTGCTTGCATCGTTTTCTTTATCTTCCAACTGCACATTTTTTTTATTTTGCAATTGTTCATCATGTTCTTCAGTTAAAAGTTCACAAGATTCTGCAAAATATTTGTGAGCGCGTGATTTTTGCCATATATGAATTACTCCCATAAAATATAAAAAAAATAATTTTTCCTAATTTTTTGCAATTTATAGGATTTTTGTTAATTATTTGTATTTTTTGTGCATATTTAATTTCCATTAAAAATTAAAAAAATACCAAAAAATATCATGCATTGCATTTAGAGTTTGTTTTCACATTTTAGGATTAGATAATTAATTGATTACTTTATTAAAAATAAAAATTAAAAAAGCGGCTCCTTTTTATATTCTTAACTTTCAATTTTGGATTATTAAGTTTTCTCTTTAAATTTAAGATCAACTAATTTTTATGAACTTTATTGTTAGATAATTAGCTTAATTTTATAATTTAAATTAATTTTAGAAATTTAATTCAGGTTTTTAACTAATTAAAAAAACAAAAAAATAAAAATTAAAAAAACTAATTTTAAATTGAATTGGATCACATATTTTAGAAATTTTAGTTTTTTCCCGATCCAACTAAACCGAATGGACCCGACCTGACCCAGCACCCAAACCCTTAATTCTTTTTCCGGTGAAGGATCAAATATATCCTTGTACTATTCAAAATAGGTCATGTTTATCCTCCGTTTGAATTCTTTATCAAATATGTCCCCACCGTTATACATTAGGGCCATATATATCCCTCAGCCGTTAAAACATTCTCCCATATATTTAAATTACGGTTAAGGGGTCAAATATATTCTTGTACTATTAAAAATAAGCCATATTTATCCTCCGTTTGAATTTTTTTATCAAATATGTCTCCACCGTTATATTTTTATCAAAACACCCTCCCATATATTTTTAGTAGCACGTGGCATCTTATGATTGGACTAAACGACCCGCCTCACTCGTTTAATTAAACCCACCCCGAGCCAATGAAATTTAGTCTTCCTCTACGTTCAATCCCTTTAATACTAGATAGTGATGGTCCATGTTAGCATGGACCCAATAATACAAAGGCTAAAACTCTATTTTTATATAAAATTATAGCTATATAAATTGGCTCATGAAAATGACCCTCAAAATCGGATAAGACGAAAATGTATGCTAATTGTTGGATATTAGTTACATGCATCAATGAATAAAATGTCCAATCTTGAATGTTGCGCGGTCACTCTTTAACGCCATGAGAGTACTATTTTTATATTGAAAACATAATTGTTATTCTTCTAATGATATCTGGTGAATCTCACTCCCAACCCATGAAGCTACAGATGGAAGTATGAAACTATATTTCTGTGCTAGCTTTCTTTTATTTTGTACTTTTCTTTTTCCAAATTGGCATCTTCATGTAGAGTTGCGGTCTGTTAAGTTTTTGGCTTCTAGACTTACAAAATTTCTCGCATATCGTATAGCTGCAAGTACATGAATTATAAAGGAAAAAAATAGAATAGCAATAGTAGTACTAGTATCCGATAAGCATTCAAATGGATAATAATTTAGAAATCAATATGGTGTTGTACTACATAACTTATGCAATGAACCAGACACAAAACTACCCATTTAGTAAATAACATACTCAATTTCTTCTTTTTTTCGGTCCATCTCATATTTATGGCACAGGATTGTTATCACTCCCTACTTTTTAAGGCACCCTCAAAAATCTTTTCATCATATAGCAAAGAAGCATGCATTTTGCAGAAGCATAAGCATATTGAAGGGATTGAACGGAGAAGAAGACTAAATTTCATTGGGTCGGGGCGGGTTTAATTAAAGGAGTGGGGCGGGTCGTCTAGTCCAATCATAAGATGCCACGTGCTACTAAAAATATATGGGGGGGTATTTTGATAAAAATATAATGGTGGTGACATATTTGATAAAAAATTCAAACAGAGGATAAATATGGCCTATTTTTAATAGTACAAGGATATATTTGACCTTAACCGTAATTTAAATATATGGGAGAGTGTTTTAACGGCGGAGGAATATATATGGCCCTAATGTATAACGGTGGGGACATATTTGTTAAAGAATTCAAACGGAGAATAAATATAACTTATTTTGAATAGTACAAGAATATATTTGACCCTTAACCGTTCTTTTTTATACATAGATCAACAACAGCAACAGTGCAAGAGGAGACCCTCACTGAATTTCATCTCCTTGGTCACTCCCCAAGAAATCAACTCAAGAGAACACCCAAAAGCTCTCTATCTCTGTTCATCGCCGGAATTCACCACCCCATAAACACGACCCCTCCCCCACGCTTCTTCTTCTTCATCACCATTGGAGACCCCCTAGAACAGAACCCCCCCCCCCCCCCCCAGATCGATCCTCTTCAATGAAGAAGAAGCAGCCATTTTGATGGTTGCTGCTGAAGCCAAAACAACGACCCCATGAGCTCTTGTTCTTGAATGAATTCACAGAGCTTCAGCATCTTCTTCGACGGACTTTTCAGTCGTTATTCTAAATCTTGCACGCCAAAAACCTTGAATTCCTTTTTCATCTTCTTGGACAAAAACTAACGCCTAAGGCTAGCAAAGGAGATCCGCCGTTGCTAAGAGACCACCGATCTCCAGCCATCTCCCTCACCAATGACCTCTGAACCCACTCTTGGAGAAGTCGATGAGCTGGGCTCTTTCGTGATTGTCTCTAGAAATTGAACTGGAGTTTGCTCATACAGAGAACTTCGATCTCTGTTCGATTCTCACTACTGATGGAGTTCGATTTGACTTTGAGGTTGTCGCCAGTCGATGTCCGTTCATGGTGGCCTAGTTTGCAGTTCTGATTTAGAGTCGTCATTAGCGTTTTTCTGGGTTGAAGTTAGATGCCGGAAATCTGTTTGTAACCTCAAACTTTACAAAATCAATTGAAATATCTCTTCAAGGTTAGTTGGAAGATTCTCCGTATTCAGTTTGATTTTACATGAATAAATTGATTGAAACTATCTCTCAATTTGGTGAATGAACCCTGTTAAATTCAATTACTGTGTTTATGAGTTAGTAGTGTTAGTCATTAAACAGGGACATTTCCGAACTAAGGCCAGCTTGTGACTGAATTAAAGTCATCTTCCTTTGGGATTTTATGTGTTGCTAATGGACTTAGAAAAGAAACGAATTTGCAGCCTTCTGCTTAGTTGTTGATTGGAGCATTTCTTGAATAGTTCATACTTGCTGAATCTTGGCATTGTTTTGTATGCATAATAGCATTTTGACCGTATGCATAATAGCAATTTGTACACAGAGACGGAGCTAGTATTTAAATATTTCGTGTTTGGACTATAACAAGTTGATTGTGATTAAAGCTCCACAACTTAGGCCGTGAAGGGGTAATCTAATTTAAGCCTTAAAAGATTAAATTTTGAATTTTTGTTGGCAAGTACATGCCTGACCAATTTAGTTCAATGCCTCCTGTTCAATAAGTCCATAATTCTTTAGGCACAATGTGGTTCCTCCATAAATGATCTCGCCCATAAGTTCCATCTTACAAATAATCTCAAATTAGCTTTAGGAAGAATAATGAACATTTATAGAATTACTTTAGACGCGCTATGACCTACGTGAACCTAGTGCTCTGATACCATGTTGTCACGATCCAATTCCATAATAGATCGTGAAGACGCGCGACACTTTTGCCAGGCAAGCCACCACGGAAACATCTCTAAATCTATTTTCTTTTTTTCTTTTTATCAAAGTTTAAGTGAAATAAGTACTCCAGTTTGAATTCGAAACCAAAAGTGATAGATAATGTAAACAATGTAATAATACAATCCCAAAAAAATAAGTCTACTAATGTTTGTGCCAGAACCTGGTGTCACAAGCTACGGGAAGCTAGTAGAATATACACAAAAGGATAATCACACTATCCTACTGTCTGAATCAGGATAGACAGAAAATAAAAATACAAAGGAAAGACTTCTTCAGCTGCGGGTCGGCATATAGTAAAAGCAACTCATCGTAGAAGTTCCAAGTCCGCTCACGGGTGCGCACTGGAATGACAACCAGATCCACCTGCGTCAGAAACTGTACATTTAAGTACAGAATCATTGTATGAGTACATAAACAATATATACCCACTGAGTATCCCCTCTAATCTCGAAGAAGTAGAGACGAGAGGTTGACTTGGTACTCACTAGGGTCGAATAATATATTGGGGTAATCATACAAACCATGAAGAATCATTAGCAAGCATCAGTGTAACAAGATATAAAGGTCCTACTCTCCGCTATATCCCAGCTAACCATTCGCCTTGGTTATATTTATCAATTTATGCCGGACCATGAAAGGCGATATCAATATATATATATATATAAAAGAAACTCTCAGGCAAGCAACAATAGCATGCACAAATATGCCGAGGCGACGGTCCGATCCAACAGAAATAAATTGTGCATTTGCCAAGGGTTGACGGCACGCCTATAGATGCATCTATTCATACCGAGGCGTTCAACCCGATCCAAAAATAATAAAAAATACCAAGTATACACACAAGGCACATCGATAGTCATTAAGGCCAAGCAAGACTTCAACAATTATACAAGTGCGTTCTTATCCCCTTTTTAAGTCTCTAGCATAACCTAGGATGCTTGTATTAACGAGATAATATAAAGATTTATATAAAATAAGCATGATGTTGGTCCTAAACTACCCGGACAATTTACATTATAGTAGCTACGCACGAACTCTCGTCACCTAGCACGTGTGTAGCTCCCGCATTTAGCAACAATTACTCAATTATTAATCCTATGGGGACAATTCCCTCTTACAAGGTTCGAAAGGAGACTCACCTCGCTCCAATGCGCATTTTCAATATCAAAAGAATGCTTAAGCCCTCAATTCAGAGCCAAACAATCACAAACTAGTTAAATAAAGTAAGAACTAGTCAATAAAGGCTTACAAGGTCGAATTTTAACTCCTTAAGTTATTTTCCAACCTTTTCAACAAGCTTCCTAAATTCTGACCCCGGGTCCACGTGCCCAGATTACGATATTTTTCAAAGAAATTCGTTCTCTATAACCTAAAGTTCAATAATATATGAATTATTGTTCATTTCATAATAAATTTCGTGGTTAAATATTAGTTTTATTAAAACCCTAGGTCTAGCTCTAACCCTTTGATTTTACCTAGTTTTTGGTGTTTAATCTACCTAATATACATGTATCTAAACTAAGAATGAATAGAAATTACTTATCTCACAATGCTATGTTGAAATTCCCTCTTTGGAAGCTCTCAAATCGCCCAAGTGTAGAGTAGCAATAAAATAATTGCTCTAAGTCCCGTTTTTAAAAGCCTTGACCAGTCCTTTGATGTATTTGCGACACCAGGCTCGCAAATGCGAACTAAGCCCTAGCATGCCTTGATCGCAAATACGAGGCGTGGGTCGCAAATGCGGACCCTGCTGGGTTTGCATATGCGATGAAAAGGTTCGCAAATGCGATGTACGGGTCGCAAATGCGGACCCTGCTGGATTCGCAATTGCGATGAAATGGTTCACAAATGCGAATACTGTCTAGCCCAGCCAATATCGCAAATGAAATGCGTTTCTCACAATTGCGAGTTCGCAATTGCTATGGCCATCTCGCAATTGCGAAACCTGCAGCAACAACAAACACTGATGTGTTTTCTTACCTCCAACCATGCCCGAATCTCACCCGAGCCCTCGGGGCTCCACTCCGAACACCCACGCAAGTCCTACCACAATGTGCAAACTTGCTCAAGCAATCAAATCGCCTAATTAACACCTAAAATTGCGGATCTAACCCCAAAATGCATGAATTCCTCAAAAACACCCAAATTCCCATTTTTTTCAACCGAACGTCCGAATCTCGTCAAATCAGTCTCGTTTTTCACCAAATCTCACAGATAAGACTAAAATACTTGTACCGGGCTCCAGAACTAACATACGGGCCCGATATCGATGTCATCAAGCACTTTTCTTCTTTATTAAACTCTTATGATTTTCGTTTAACAATTTTCAATAAAAATTCATTACTCGGGTTAGGGACCTCGTAATTCGATTCCGGGCATATATCCAGGTCCCATATTTTTCCACGGACCTCCCAGGACCATCAAACCACGAATCCGGGTTCGTTTTCCTAAAAAGTTGACCGAAGTCAAACTTGATTTTTTAAGAGAATCTTAAAGAAATAATTGGATGTATTTTTACTCAAAACTCCTCCCGAACCAATTGTCCCCGCAAGTTATAAATTATCTAAAACAAGCGCGCAAAGTTTTATTTAAGGGAACGGGGTTCTAAAAGGCAAAGCAAATGGTCGGGTCGTTACACCACTCCGGCTTCTTCCCTTGCAGCTTCAAAAGATTCAGAAACATTTGCAATTAGTACCCATTCTAATAATTCACTAAAACTAACATTTAATATATAATGAAAATTTTATCTAACCTTGATTGGCACAAGTTTGAACTCCAAATTTTTCTTTATATGACAGAGGTGTAGACAGATCATATGTTCTTTCTAAGCACTTGCATACAATCTCGTTGACACATGTTCCTAATGGACTTTCTAAATCCTCTTGAGATTGCAATCTACATTTACAATTTTTTTCTGTTACTCCTTTCTCTTTTGGATTTTTCTGGACTTGACATTCTCCTACATCTTCAACTTCTACTCCATCAATAGATTCTACAAATATTTGTAATCACAAAAAAGTTTATATGTATTACACTATTGAATAAAAATTTCAACGAAAAAAAATTTTCTTAATCTATATCTAACCTTTCCCAATATCAGTGATGTTCTCAGTTTCATCATCTAGATGTGCATCTCTACAATCGCTTTCATACTGAACTTCTGCATGCACATCCATATCATCACGTTCATCATCGCCTGCATCTTTGTTGATTGTAACAGTAGGCTCTATAGCACGAGAATGATCATCAACTCCATCTTTAGTAATTGGAGCACTAGATTCTCTCTCTATGTTCCTTTCATCAGCTTTTCCATAAATCTTCAACAAAGCATCAAGCTTTGATAGAAACTAAGTTAGAAAGTTAAGGACAGGTTGAAAAGTTAAGGACAGGCAGTCCGTAAGTTTGAATACAGGTTCAAAAGTTAAGGACAAGCAGTCCTTAAGTTTGAATTCCAAGTTCAAAAGTTAAGGACATGCATTACTTAAGTTTCATTATAGGTTAAAAAGGTAAGGACATTTGGTCCTTAACTTTGAGTTTCAAGTTTAAAAGTTAAGGACAGGCAGTCCTTAAGTTTCAATTACAGGTTAAAAAGTTAAGGACATGCAGTCCTTAACTTTGAACTTCAAGTTTAAAAGTTAAGGACAAACAATCCTTAACTTATAGTTTTAAGTTCAAAAGTTAAGGACACAAAGTCATGAACTTGAACCAACTGAAATTAATGATATTACCATGATTTCATTCTTAATCTTTTTTTCTGCTACCTATTTTCATATTTATTCTAATAACTTCAGCTTGCAGATCCATCTTAAAACTCTCTGATAATCTCTGAATCAAAAAACATAAAAACAAAAAAGTCTCATAAGCAAAAAATAATCAAATAAAAAACTAATATTATTCAAAGGCAGAAAACCTACTTTAACAATTTCCTTAAGCATAACTTCATCAAATTGTGTGGAAGAAGGCATTGAGCTTTGATCTTGAGAAATTGGCTGGTCCAAACTAAGAGGCTCTGTATCTTCTTCTTCAACATGAATAAATGGTGACACCTCGATCAACTTATACAACTATTATATAACAAAAAATAATCATAAGTTTTCAGAACTGAAACAAATAAATAAAAAAATAGATAGAAATTAGATTAACTTACATTTTCACTATGGAAGTACTTTTTACATAGAGAATCAAACCCTGGAGATTTCATTTCCAAGTAACATAACATCCGATGATAACCAGATTCTTGAAAGTTCACAAATTATTTCTTTTGGAAAATAGAAATTACTTCCATAATCCAAACACAAAAGGCAAAAGGAAAGCCAAGTATAGTGCAGCTATCCTTGTCTTTATCTTTGTCTTTATCTTTCTCAATCTCATTCTCATTCGACTTTAGACAACTCTTCAATGATTTTAATAATGTTTCATGAGAAAGAGAGTCCATGTTGAAAGAAGAGCGGAGTTCGTCATCGTCAACAAGTTTCATTATCTGCTCGGACACATTCCTATTCTTCCGCTTGCCCATCAAAACATATTCAACAAAATAAATTATTGCCAACTTCACAACATTATCATTGTTGCCTACAAATGCTTCAGTTGTACCATGTGGGTGATTACTAATAAAATTGAACAAATCACCCTACTCAATTCTATCCTTTATGGGGAAATAGACTTTCGAAAGCTTATTCTATTTTTCATGTAAACCTTTAATGCCCGGTGAGGAATAACACTTCAAACCAATAATTATATGAAATGTGTCATGTGTAAACTTAATTTGACGATCAAAAACCTTGAATGTCATCGAATTAGGGTCATTAGTTATAATTTCTGAAATCAATATACAGTGAATAAGTTTACCACAAAACTTCACATTTTGTAATCGGAAGAAGTTGTCAAAAATACCATCCCTCAACTTTTTCCACTGCCTGTTTGACAAAAAACTTTTGATTGTTTCCTTATATTGTAAATCTCCTTTCAAATACACCATAAAATTACGCCAAAAAATCAAACTTGAACACACGATCTCCGTCCATTATCAGACAACAAAGAAGGAAAAAGAAAATTAAATATTAGGACTTATAGTTAGTTGGAGGAACTTCGTCCTTAACTTCAAATTTCAAGCAAAAAATTTAAGAACAAACAGTTCTAACTTAAAGTTTAAAGTTGAAAAGTTAAGGACAATAGGCCCTGAACTTCAAATTTGTAGTTAAGAAGTTAAAGACACTTGGTCCTTAACTTCAGGTTTCGAGTTAAAAAGTTAAGGACAGGCAGTCCTTAACTTTGAATTCCAAGTTAAAAAGTTAAGGACGCTTAGTCCTTTAACTTAGAGTTACAAGTTAAAGAGGTAAGAATGGGCAGTCCGTTCCGTAACTTTTAGTTTCAAGTTCAAAAGTTAAGGACACTTGGTCCTTAACTTCAAGTTTCAAGTTAAAAAGTTAAGGACAGGAAGTCCTTAACTTATAGTTTCAAGTTGAAAAATTAAGGACACTTGGTCTTGAACTTCAACTTTCAAGTTAAAAAGTTACACACACTTGGTCCTTAACTTCAAGTTTCAAGTTCAAAATTTAAGGACACTCAGTCTTAACTTTGAGTTCCAACTTCAAAACTTAATGTCGTTTAGTCTTTATCTTTCATGAACACAGTTAACTAAAATTTCATAACCACAGTAAGCTTTTGAATTTCTACGACTATTTTTATGAAATGTACCTATATAATTAAATATATTAAATCAACCAGAAACACATTTCACATTTGAACACCAAAAATTTCTAAACAACAGCATCCTTAACTTCAAGTTTCAAGTAAAAAAGTTAAGGACAAGCAGTCCTTAAATTAAAGTTTAAAGTTGAAAAGTTAAGGACAATAGGTCTTGAATGTCAAATTTTTAGTTCGAAAGTTAAGGACACTTGGTCCTTAACTTCAAGTTTCAAGTGAAAAAGTAAAGGACAGGTAGTCCTTAACTTTGAATTCCAAGTTAAGAAGTTAAGGATACTTAGTCCTTAACTTAGAGTTACAAGTTAAAGAGGTAAGAATAGGCAGTCCTTAACTTATAATTTCAAATTCAAAAGTTAAGGACACTTGGTCCTTAACTTCAAGTTTCAAGTTAAAAAGTTAAGGGCATGAAGTCCTTAACTTATAGTTTCAAGTTGAAAAGTTAAGGACACTTGGTTCTAAACTTCAACTTTCCAATTCAAAAGTTAAGGACACTCAGTCCTTAACTTTGAGTTCCAACTTCAAAAGTTAATCTCATTTAGTCCTTATCTTTCATGAACACAGTTAACTAAAAGTTCATAAACACAGTAAGCTTATGAATTTCTACGACTATTTTATGAAATGTCCTTACATAACCAAATATATTAAATCAACCACAAACACATTTCACATTTCAACACCAAAACTTTCTGAATAACACCATCCTTAACTTCAAGTTTCAAATAGAAACAGTTAAGGACAAGCAGTCCTTAACTTAAAGTTTAAAGTTGAAAAGTTAAGGACAATAGGTATCGAACTTCAAATTTGTAGTTCAAAAGTTAAGGACACTTGGTTCTTAACTTCAAGTTTCAAGTTAAAAAGTTAAGGACAGACAGTCCTTAACTTTGAATTCCAAGTTCAAAAGTTAAGGACAGTTAGTCTATAACTTAGAGTTACAAGTTAAAAAGGTAAGAATAGCCAATCCTTAAATGGCAGTCCTTAACTTATAGTTTCAAGTTCAAAAGTTAAGGACATTTGATCCTTAACTTCAAGTTTCAAATTAAAAAGTTAAGGACATGCAGTCCTTAACGTCGAATTCTTAGTTCAAAAGTTAAGGACATTTAGTCCTTAACTTAGAGTTGCAAGTTAAATATGTAAGAATAAGCAGTCCTTAACTTATAGTTTCAACTTCAAAAGTTAATGACACTTGGTCCTTAACTTCAAGTTTCAAGCTAAAAGGTTAAGGACAGGTAGTCCTTTACTTATAGTTTCAAGTTGAAAATTTAAGGACGCTTGATCCTAAACTTCAACCTTCAAGTTCAAAAGTTAAGGACACTTAGTCCTTAACTTTGAGTTCCAACTTCAAAATTTAATGTCGTTTAATCCTTATCTTTCATGAACACAGTTAACTAAAAATTCATAAACACAGTAAGCTTGTGAATTTCTACGACTATTTTTATGAAATATCCTTACATAATCAAATATATTGAATCAACCATAAATACATTTCACATTTGAACATCAAAAATTTCTGAAGAGCAGCATCACAAAAATACACCACTTCTCCGGCACTGAATCAACTTATAATGATCATTTTTCAAATTTCTTACATACTTGACACGACATTGATCGATATTACACATATAGAAAAAAATGTATAAAACAAAAAAAATTACCAGTTTGATCGTTCGATTCAGAGAAGATGAAGAAAGGAGAAAGATTAACTGCAGTTCGTTTCAATGCAAGGATGATACAGATGCTGAGAACACACGAAATTTTCCCTGAAATATTCGCTCTCAAATTTTTCCTCTTCTGAATGAAAAAAACAGGGTTGGGGAACATAACCATTGAAGAAAAGGCAAAGCTGTCTTTTTTCTATTAGTAGTGGCTATTTTTGCTAAGCATTATAATTACTGGATAAAATTTAACGACACCGTTAATTAGCGGCTACTACACGCCACAGATTGTTTTGATTAATACAGGATTGGATATGTATTTTTATTTATGAAATAATTAATTAATAAAAAATGGATTGGTGAAAAATACAAATAATTGTGAGAAAAATATAAATAAATTGTAAACTGATAGAAGAAAGCACAAATAAATTCGAATATTATATTATTAAAATAATAAATAAATATCAATTACTACTTTTAATAGAATTATTGTCACAACCTGGAATTTCCACCCTCAGGAGTAAGCCACATTCATAAACTTCTAACACTTTTATTTTTAACCCGTCTTATTATTTACAACAACACGTGTTAAATCATTAGCTAACAGGAAACATGAATATAATGCGGAAGGCTTAAATTACATAAACTGAACAATATGCGGAACTTGTCATATATCTCTACCCAAGAACTAGTGTCACGTTACCCATTGACCACTAAGAGTACTAAATACAACCGTTTGAAAGAAATATAACATTATTTTTTCCGGAATACATGAGATAACAAAATGAAAAGCAAGAGAGAGGAGACTCCGGGCCTGTGATTGTCTGCAAGGCTACCTCGGTGTCTCTGGATTGAAGGCAGGATCCCAACCTAATACTGCTACTCAAAAGCTGCTCCGACACCTAGATCTATGCAAAAGAGCATAGAGTGTAGCATCAGCAGAACCGACTCCATGTGCTGATAAGTATTTGGCCTAACCTCGGCGAGGTAGTGACGAGGCTAGGACCAGACTCCAGAAAAACCTGTACAATCATATAATATATGGCAGAAAAGTAAACAAGTAATAAGCACTTAAAGCTGGGGAATGAGAATATGCTGCGGGGGTGGCAAATAAATAGAATATCAAGAACACTAAGGAAAACTATAATTTAACTTCCAACACGGATAAAGAGAAGTAAAGACAACTTTTACTTTCAGTTTCAATCTTGTTGCATGCGTGTAAACCGATCCCATTTCTCATATCTCATGGTAGGTGTACCACCCGCTCCCATTTCATCATATCTCGTGGTAGGCGTGTTAGAAACTACGCTTAACGCTAGAGGGGGGGTGAATAGCGTTTTAATGAAATTTAGCGTTTTCTTGCGGAATTTAAATTTTACAGGAAGTAAATAAGTGCAATAAAAATAACTTACACAAGGATATATCCTGGTTGGCCACAACAGTGGTTAGTCCAGTCCCCGAGAGACTCTCTCGAGATTTTCTACTAACTTGTTAAGCTTACGGGTGCTTAACAAACCTTTACAGTTGCTCGGAGATACAATCTCAAAGACTTCACTTGCTCGGAGGTTCCTCACCTCAAAGACTTCACTTACTCGGGGATACAATCCCAAAGACTTCACTTGCTCGGGGATACAATCCCAAAGACTTCACTTGCTCGGGGATACAATCCCAAAGACTTCACTTGCTCGGGGATACAATCCCAAAGACTTCAACAGAGGAAGCACAAGTTCCTCAACACAAGAGAATCAAAATTCTCTTACAAGTATTTGAAATACTTGAACACTCACTTAACAAAGGTACTCCTTGATGAGTAGATATGAGTAAAATAATACGCTCAAGATCACAACAACTTTGAACAATAATATGGCTCTCAAAAGCTTTATGAAATGAGTAGAAAATGATGAACAATTGAATGAAAGCTTAAAGCAATGTAATGATCAGTTAGTGTATGTTGTTGTGTTTAAAACACTGAGTTGAAGCTGTATTTATAGGTGCAAAACTTGGTCTTACCGTTGTCTAATTGCCAATTAAGAATTGCTGAATTTACTCAGTGACAATCGATTGTCAAGACCAAACAATCGATTATCTGCCAGTCAGATCAAAAATCAATCCCAGATTTTACGCTTAATAATCGATTACTTACAATCCATAATCGATTACTGGCAAAATTCAAATTCAGATAATCGATTATACCAAATCCATAATCGATTACTTCAGCAACGTTCCAAAAATCATTTACAGATTTTAATCAAAAACATCGATTATAGCAAATCAATAATCGATTACCTCATTAACGTTTAAAAATTATTTCCGGATTTTGAGCAAAACATCGATTACAGAAAACCAATAATCGATTACTTTGAGGTATTTGAAAATCATTTGACAACGGTCAGCTTCAACAATCGATTGTCCCTTGCAACAATCGATTACTTGTCATTTTCTGAAAATCTCAAATCACACTGTTTCAAGCCAAAGTTTTTGCGACTAAGTATAAACTTTGACAATCGATTGTTGGATAGACAATCGATTGTTAAACCCAGTTAACTCAACATAATCGATTACTATTAGTTACTAATCGATTACTTAAGTAATTTTAAAATCACTGGGAGACATCAACTCAACATAATCGATTACCATTAGTTCATAATCGATTATTCTGAGTATTGGAAAAACTTTACCTCATCAATAATCGATTGTCATTAGTTCACAATCGATTATCTTGCAGATTTGGAAAAACCTGATGTTAACTGTCTTATTCACAATCGATTATCATTAGTTCATAATCGATTGTCATGCAGTCTTGGCTTATAAACAATCGATTATCATAAGTACATAATCGATTATTCTTAGCCCAGATTTCTGAGGTATGTTTAGAAAACATTTTGTCTAATGTAAATATGCATCATTTGAAATCATTTGATACAGAAATAAGTATGCATGATTTTGGAAAATAGTTTTATGAGAGAAGCCATGTTATGGAGTCAAGTTATAGGATCAAGATCACATTTAATAATAACTCAATAATAACAATTAAAAACAACGTCTTGAGCTTCAATCTCAACATTTGTGCTCTTGTACTTGAACTCCGTCATATATCAATTTGTGCTTTGTTTGTCATTCATCAAAACCTACAAAAGAATACACGTTTAGTATATCGCATTGAGAACGTGTTTCCAACAATTTCCCCCTTTTTGATAATGGCAAACATTAAGCGGGATATGCAATTTTGACAAATAATATTGACGATTCAAGACAAGTAACAAGTATGCATATTTGTTCTTGTTCCCCCTCAATTTAAGAATTCCCCCTCAATTTAAGCTTATAAGCAATTAAGCAATGTAGAGGTGGTGCATAGGTGGTGCATACCCGTTATCCCGTTATCTTCCCCCTTTTGCCATTAGCAAAAAAATAGTAAGGAAAGATACACAAAGACGAAATAAAACAAGGTTTATTTATTGAAAATTAAAGGGGTACAGCAGAGGGACATCCAACAATAAAATTAAAAACAGAAAAAAAACAATACAATATCAATTATCTCCGTCACGATCCGCCTCGTCATCCGGCGCAGCTTCAAAGGGAACGAGACCCGCATAGGGATAATGGACATGGTCAAAATAACCATGGATCTCGTGTGTCAACTGAGAGAGCTGGTCGGATATAGTTTGGAGAGTGGGCTCCTGAGATGGACGAGCACGACGGGCAGGACGGGTAGGAGGAGGAGCTGGAGCATGATCACCATCATGATGGAAGGATGATTCCGAGATTTCCCAGATTTTGGTACTCCTTTTGAGAGGACCATTTTCAGTGACAAATCCGGATGCTTCAAGAAAATTCATGATGAGGAGAGAATAAGGAAGGGCCATGTTATCGGCGACGGCATCGAGCATGTGCATTTTAATGAGCCGACACCAATTGATCTTGGCTCCAGTGACAATGGCATGTAAGAGCTTGGAGTCCTCTTGGGATATGGTGGTATGATTGTGCCTACGAGGTCTTAGGACACGGGTGATGAAGTAGAGGAGAAATCGATAATTTGGGTCCATGCCCGAGATGGTAGGACGACGAGAAGAAGCTTGATCATAAGAGATTCCGGCTTGGCGGAAAAGAATGGATTCATCAAAGAGAGAGCCGGCCTCATCAATATACCGGATAAGATCTTCACCATCGTTTGGAATGCGGGCGATGGTGTGAAGGTTCTCGTCAGAGAGGAGAATGTGAATGCCATTGATGGAGGTGACCACCTCACCATCTTCATCTTTGTGAAGATTTGAATAGAATGCTTCAACTAAAGTTGTGTTAATATGAGGATGGGTAAGGAGCAAGAAATCATAGAGTTGACACTCTTTGAGCATGTTGGCGGCAGGGGCGAAAGGTTCAAGGAGCTTGCTTGTTGAGAAGCGAGGAGGAAGAATAAATCGCTTCTCAAACTTGGAGAGAAACCTAGAAAGTTCAGCTTGAGTTTCGAAGAACAAAACGGACCCGTCTTCATATGGGAAGTTTAGAGGAGGAGGGACTGTTGAGGCTGAGGCACCTTGCCTGGAACGAGAACGTTTGGAGGAGCGTCCAGACATATTGGAAAATTTTTACTGCTGAATTTTTGAGACTAAGATGCAAGGAATTGACCTTTGATTTTTAGAAATGGTGCTTGAGTGAGTGAGAATGATCCTATATGAGGGCTATTTATAGGAGAAGGAGTGATCAGCCATTTACTAAAGATACCTGCTGAAAATTGAAAGTTGGAACAGTCAAAAACGGTAAGAAATAAATTTACTGACCGTTAGATAATCGATTATTTGGCAGAGATAATCGATTGTATTTACTGTTGGATTGAATTTTGAAACTGACAAATCGATTTAAGAGACAAACGGTAAAAAAATTTGAATGAGATAATCGATTATCAACACAAAATAATCGATTATGGAGCATTTATGTCCTGACAGCAATCGATGTTGGAGCCAAACGGTAACAAAGTTTAAACAAGAAATAATCGATTGTCAATTTTGGTAATCGATTATTATTGAAATATGGTTGATATAGAGAACTCGGAGAATTTCTGAATATGACAACTAATCGATTATAGGAAGAAATAATCGATTGTCTGGAAAAGTATTGCTGAATGACTGAGACGGAAATCGATTATGCAATATAAGGAGTTAACAAATTAAACACATTTGCATAATAAAACTAATCAGTCAAAACAATCGATTATTGATACTGATAATCGATGTACTACACAGTAGATAATCGATTATTTTCTTGGGATAATCGATTGCGGTGTGCTAAGACTTCATAATTTATCTTACCTTTGGGGAAGTACCTGCAAAATGGAATTAAACGTCTCCGACGCTCAAGTCAGTAATTTATAGTGACGTGAATAAATTACACTAGTGTTATCAAGTGATATCGTGAACTCTTAAGAATTGTGTCCTAGAGTGTTCTTAAGAGAGTTTCGGGTACTTACCTTTCCTCCGACGTCGCCAATTACCTGATCAAGAGGGTGATCTTTGATCGTCCTCCATTCATTTTGTTCTTTTGTTTCACTCCCCAAATGTGAAGCTTCTTCCGTTGATTGTTCCACAATTTCATCATTGATTTCCTTCGATGCCTTTTCTTGTATTTTGTTTTTCAAATTGCTTAAAATATCAACCGATCTGAATATGATTGTTTCCAAATATGACGCTTCCTCCTTCTTTGTGCTCTAGTTGAAGGGATTTGGATTCATCTCCCGTCATGTGTTTGGAGCATCCACTATCAAGGTACCATAGTACGCTTGATCCCTTCAAGCACACCTACAAAACAAATTAATTTTCTTTGGGTACCCATGCCATCTTGGGTCCTTGAGGGTTAGGCATATTGCAATAATATGTTTGAGTAACATGTCTATGAAAAGTAAAACATGCGGGAGCAATATGACCAATGCGTCTACAATAATGACATGTCACATTCGGATTATGCATTCGTCTAGGTTCATAGTAGCTAGATGAATGAAGGTTGCTTACCTTATTTTGAACGCTATCATTTCTCCTACTTTGATCTCTAGGATGGGTAGTGTTTCTAGAGTGATGATATCTAGGTTGAGGACCATTTTGGGGTGTTCTAGGAGGTTCACAATTTTGCCTAAAATATGCATCATGTCTATGGTGACTATTTCTAGGCGGAGGGTCATTTCTTGGTCTAGCATGCAAATTTGTTCTAGGATAGCTATTTCTAGGATACACATTTTCGTTGTTGTTCCTAGGTTGAGCTCTAGGTTTTTGAGGTTTAGCATCAACCTTTTCTTCATTTTTAAAACCTATTCCGTGCTTAGTTGATTTTAGGTTATCAAGAACAACATTCAAGTTTTTATGCGAGGAATTAAACTTATCTAGTGTGCCTTTAAGTCTACCTACTTCATTCTTAAGGTTCACACAAGAAACACAACCTTTAGTAGAACTTTCAGGTTTGTCGGCACTTCTCTTTCCATAAAACTTGTTTTGTTCGTGTAGCTTCTCATTTTCCAAAACCAGTTTTTCTAATTCCTTTTCTTTTAAAGAAATCTGTTTTTGAAAATCCGTTTCTTTTAGAGAAGCGTTTTCTCTTAAGCTAGTGACAGTTTTTGAAGCCTTTAAAAATTCAGTATATAACTCATCAAAAGCATTACGCATTTCATCAAGTGAAAAGTTTTCAGACGAAATTTGACGTACCTCATTTTGGTTGTCTTCTTGTGCCATGAGACAAAGGTTTGCAGCTTCGTCGTTTTCTTCTTCACTTGATTCATCTCCGGAGTCGCCTCCCCACGAGATATATGCCCGTTGCTTTTTAAAGGATTTCTTCTCCTTTTTGATGTTTGGGCAATTTGTTTTGATGTGTCCAGTTTCTCCACATTCATAGCATTTTATTTGCTCACCTTGTTTTTTCCCTTTGCGCTCATATTCCTTGCGCATAAACTTTTGGAATCTTTTAATGACTAATCCAAACTCGTTGTCTTCTTCCTCTTCAATCTTTGGTTGGCTTGTGCTTGCTTTTAGAGCAATCTTTTGCCTTCTTTGATCATCAACAAACGGGTTAAGAATAGTAGATTCATAGGTTTTAAGATTACCTCTTAGTGCGTCGATGGTGACGTTTGAGACTCCAATTGATTCTTGGATAGCATCGGCTTTGGATCGCCATGCCGGTGTGAGGCTTCTAAGAACTTTTCGAACAAGTTCTCTATCCGTGAACGTCTTCTTGAGGACGTGTAGATCATTTACTATTGTTGAAAAGCGCTCAAACATCTCATCTACTTTTTCTCCTTCCTTCATATGAAACAATTCGTAAGCATGAGTAAGAAAATCAACTTTTGCTTCTCTTACCTGGTCAGTCCCTTCGTAAGTGACTTCTAATTTGTCCCACATTTCTTTTGCTGTTTTGCAACATGAAAGTTTCCTGTAATCGTTAGCGTTAATAGCACAATATAATAAATTTACAGCTTTATAATTATTTTGAATCATTCTATTGTCCTCTGTGGTGTACTCCTCTTCGGATTTGGGAATCCATTCGCCTTCCACTTTCTTGACTGGAATTTCATTTCCCTTTGTGTACACCTTCCAAAGGTAGGGACAATTTGACCGAATGAAGATTTCCATCCTCTCCTTCCAGTATGAGTAATTTGTGCCATTGAATAGAGGAGGTCGTGTAGGGCATTGTCCTTCTTCAATTCCTGCAAAAGAATCTAGAGTAGAAGCCATGGATGGTTCTCTCAAACTGTTAAGTTTTTCAGAGAGTTGGGCTCTGATACCAATTGTTAGAAACTACGCTTAACGCTAGAGGGGGGTGAATAGCGTTTTAATGAAATTTAGCGTTTTCTTGCGGAATTTAAATTTTACAGGAAGTAAATAAGTGCAATAAAAATAACTTACACAAGGATATATCCTGGTTGGCCACAACAGTGGTTAGTCCAGTCCCCGAGAGACTCTCTCGAGATTTTCTACTAACTTGTTAAGCTTACGGGTGCTTAACAAACCTTTACAGTTGCTCGGAGATACAATCTCAAAGACTTCACTTGCTCGGAGGTTCCTCACCTCAAAGACTTCACTTGCTCGGGGATACAATCCCAAAGACTTCACTTGCTCGGGGATACAATCCCAAAGACTTCACTTGCTCGGGGATACAATCCCAAAGACTTCACTTGCTCGGGGATACAATCCCAAAGACTTCAACAGAGGAAGCACAAGTTCCTCAACACTAGAGAATCAAAATTCTCTTACAAGTATTTGAAATACTTGAACACTCACTTAACAAAGGTACTCCTTGATGAGTAGATATGAGTAAAATAATACGCTCAAGATCACAACAACTTTGAACAATAATATGGCTCTCAAAAGCTTTATGAAATGAGTAGAAAATGATGAACAATTGAATGAAAGCTTAAAGCAATGTAATGATCAGTTAGTGTATGTTGTTGTGTTTAAAACACTGAGTTCAAGCTGTATTTATAGGTGCAAAACTTGGTCTTACCGTTGTCTAATTGCCAATTAAGAATTGCTGAATTTACTCAGTGACAATCGATTGTCAAGACCAAACAATCGATTATCTGCCAGTCAGATCAAAAATCAATCCCAGATTTTACGCTTAATAATCGATTACTTACAATCCATAATCGATTACTGGCAAAATTCAAATTCAGATAATCGATTATACCAAATCCATAATCGATTACTTCAGCAACGTTCCAAAAATCATTTACAGATTTTAATCAAAAACATCGATTATAGCAAATCAATAATCGATTACCTCATTAACGTTTAAAAATTATTTCCGGATTTTGAGCAAAACATCGATTACAGAAAACCAATAATCGATTACTTTGAGGTATTTGAAAATCATTTGACAACGGTCAGCTTCAACAATCGATTGTCCCTTGCAACAATCGATTACTTGTCATTTTCTGAAAATCTCAAATCACACTGTTTCAAGCCAAAGTTTTTGCGACTAAGTATAAACTTTGACAATCGATTGTTGGATAGACAATCGATTGTTAAACCCAGTTAACTCAACATAATCGATTACTATTAGTTACTAATCGATTACTTAAGTAATTTTAAAATCACTGGGAGACATCAACTCAACATAATCGATTACCATTAGTTCATAATCGATTATTCTGAGTATTGGAAAAACTTTACCTCATCAATAATCGATTGTCATTAGTTCACAATCGATTATCTTGCAAATTTGGAAAAACCTGATGTTAACTGTCTTATTCACAATCGATTATCATTAGTTCATAATCGATTGTCATGCAGTCTTGGCTTATAAACAATCGATTATCATAAGTACATAATCGATTATTCTTAGCCCAGATTTCTGAGGTATGTTTAGAAAACATTTTGTCTAATGTAAATATGCATCATTTGAAATCATTTGATACAGAAATAAGTATGCATGATTTTGGAAAATAGTTTTATGAGAGAAGCCATGTTATGGAGTCAAGTTATAGGATCAAGATCACATTTAAGAATAACTCAATAATAACAATTAAAAACAACGTCTTGAGCTTCAATCTCAACATTTGTGTTCTTGTACTTGAACTCCGTCATATATCAATTTGTGCTTTGTTTGTCATTCATCAAAACCTACAAAAGAATACACGTTTAGTATATCGCATTGAGAACGTGTTTCCAACAAGGCGTACCACCCACACCCATTTCATCATATCTCATGGTAAGCGTATCACCCGCTCCCAGTTTATTACATCTCGTGGTAGGCGTACTACCCGTTCCCATTTCATCATATCAGTGGTAGGCATACCACCCACTCTCATTTTATTACATCTCGTTGTAGGCGTACCACCCGATCCCATTTCATCATCTTGTGGTAGGCATACCACCTTCTCCCATTTCATTACATCTCATGGTAGACGTACCAGCCGATCCCATTTCATCATATCTCGTGGTAGGCTTATCATCCGCTCCCATTTTAATATCTTGTGGTAGGCGTACCACCCGATCCCATTTCATGTTATCACATAATCACAAGAAGTTCTAGTAAGGGAACAAAGTAACATAATAACTTCCCGGCAAGGGAACAATAATATAGAACAATCATCCCGGCAATGGAGAATCAGCTATAACAAACCTTAACTTAGTTTGATTAATGAAGATGCTCAATAATAAATAGGATCTACGAGGATAAACAATCTTTGCTCGATATGGTAGATCACTAGTTAAGGCATACGTGATGTCATTTAAGAATATAACAACTTTTAATTTAAGACTCATGGTCATGCTTGACACCAACGTATAGATATTCATCACCATGTCTATATGTCGTACTCAACAAAGAGCAATTAGCACATATGACTCAACTCCTAATTCCTCAAGCTAAGATTAGACCGAACACTTACCTCAATGCCCTGAATTCAACTCAAGCCTCAATTATAGCTTTACCCCTCAGTTCCACCACCAATTCGCTCGAATCTAGTCATAAGTTAATCACTTTAATAAATGCTAAATGAATCAATCCCAATGCATGAAAATACGTTTTACAAGGTTTTACCCCAAAAGGTAAAAATGCCCCCGGGTCCACGTGGTCGAAACTCGAGATTAGGACCAAAACTCGGTTACTTATTCCCCCACGAATCCAAATATATGATTTGTTTTGAAATCGGACCTCAGATTGAGGTCTAACTCCCCAAGTTTTTTGAAAAACTAGGTTCTACCCAAAACACCCAATTTTTCCATGAAAATCTTTGATTTGAAGTTGAAGTCATATTAAAAGATATGTTAAGGAGTGAAGAAAATGAGTTAGAAATCACTTACCAATCATTTTGGAGAAGAAGAGTTGTTTGGAAAATCGCCCCTTATGTTTTGGGGTTTGAAAAGTGTAAAATAACTTAAATTCACGTGTATTTATACCTCTCTGAAGTTTCCTATGCGGACCGCGCAAAAAGGACCACGGTTGCACAGGCTTTCTGAAGACCTGCGCATCATTGCCCAGTGCGGACCGTACCAAGCCGACTGCGGCTGCACATCACCCATCACGGACCGCGCAAAGACGATTGCGGCCGCGCTGGCCCCTCCGCGGCCACACGTGATTTCTCGCAGGCCGAGCAAGAGGGTTCAGAGACCTGTCAAATTCCTGAACCTGCAACATCTGATCTTTTTAAGCCTAAGGCATCCTGGAACCTACTCGAAGTTCACCCGAGCCCTCAAAACTCTAATTCAAGTATACATACAACCTCAAAAATATCTTACGAACATATTCTTGTGAGCAAATCACCAATATAACATCATGAACATCGAATTGATCCTTAAGATCAATGAAATTTCTCAAAACTCCTTTTAAGCATAAATGTTTCAATTAGGGCCCAGATCGCGTCAAACGACGGCCGTTTTTAACCAAACTTCACTGGAGTGATTCAAAACATATATGAGACTTGTACCGGGCACCAGAACCAAAATACGAGCCCAATACCATTACTTTCAAACTAGATTTCACTCAAATTCTCTTTAAACATTTTCAGAAAGCCATTTCACTTAAAAATTCATATCTCGAGCTTGGGACCTTGGAATTCGATTATGGCCATACGCCCAAGTCTCATATTTTCCTACGGACCCTCGGGACCGTCAAATCATGGGTCCGGGTCCGTTTACCCAAAATATTAACCAAAGTCAAATCTAGTCATTTTAATATCAAAATTTAGTATTTTTCACAGAATTTCACATTTAAGCTTTTCGGCTACGCGCCCGAACTGCGCACCCTAAATGAGGTTTTTCAAGGCCTCGAAGACAAAAATTTCAATTAGAAACAGGTGATGACCCCTTGGGTCGTCACAAAATTACTTCCTGAAATAATGTATAACATAAAAAAAATCTATTATCAAATTACTCGAACAAAAAAATATGATTATCACACAATTCCTCAATCAAACGAACATAATATATCAAAAATATCTTTGAAATAAGGGTGGGTGGGGGTCCTAACGGATCGTGTCAGCAGATTTTGGTTGGATCCGATTACAAATTATTTAAGAAAGATAAAATAGTGATTCCATTAAACTTAGGGCATGAATGACCAAGTATTGGCGAATTGGGCATATATATGTCAAACTATTAACGAGGGGCATATCTATCCTAATTCGCATAGTTCACTGGTATATATAACCATTTTTCGTATATTGTAATATATATTTTTAATAATAATATTTCATTACAGCACCTAAAAAATATCGGAATAAGGTATGTTAATATGCTTGAGAGGTAAATGGGTTCACATTGGATTCTCGTTTGAGAGAAAAATTAGTGCGAGCTGTAAAAGCAGAGAATATTGGTATCTGTTGAATTGAAAAATAGTCATTTGCCTTTTTGATTGAACTTTTTGTGTTGATCAAGCTTGAAAGCTGAATCTAGTAAGTGATCCAAAATATGGTAATAACTTTTCGGGTGAAAAGTTCAATCATTATTTCACGTTTGGCTTCACATGTTCCCATTTGATGAAGTCTCCTCTTTAAGAGGAACAATTGTCACTTCATTTGTAAAAACCTAATTTTATATCCAGATTATCGTTGGACATACATACTAGCATGAACAACAACAACAACAACAACAACAACTACCCAGTATACTCTCATCAGGTGGGGTCTGAGGAGGGTAATATGTGGACAAGCCTTACCGCTACCCGAAAGGGCAGAGAGGCTGTTTCCAATCGACTCCCGGCTCATAGAATAAAAGGAAAAACAGCAGTAAAACAAAAACAAAAACAATAAAGCATTAGTAACTCCAGCAGAAATAGCGTAAATAATTATCTAAACATACGAAACATAAATACAATCGCATGCAATAATATCTTACAGTAACTACCATAACTAACAGCCATAGGGGGGAAATAAGCTAAAACACAAATCATCTATGGGTAACCCTACTGACCCACACCCATCCCCGGATGAGGCGTACGAAAAACTCCAGGAGCCCCTATACTACAACCCTGATTCTAGACCTCCAGACTTTCCTATCAAGGGTCATGTCCTCGGAAACCTGCATTCTAGTCATGTCCTGCCTAATCACCTCTCCCCAACATACTAGCATGAACAAGAATCTGTAAAACCAGAAAAAGCAAAATTATCGTTATGTACACACACATCCCAGATTATTGGCCATCAGAAATCTAAGATAACATAACATTGTCAAAATATTAAGTACATTTCATAGAAGAGGAAATCTTTCAACAGTAGCATGTCGTATCAAGCGATCATTTGGAAAGCTACCTTAGAATTGGATTAATTGTAATTACAAAATCAGTGTCAAACTCAACAACTGGTGTAAAAGACTTGCATCCCATCGTCCGTGGAACTGCAAAATTTGGCTCCTAAGACTAGAGTTCACATTTAAACTTACCTTTCACACCATGCAAAATTATCATTCTGATACTCAATACAGGCAAACTCGTTCTCAGTCCAAAAATGATGGAAGAGAGTTTTGTTCTCCTCAAATAGATACAAAAACTTGACATAAATGAATGGTGAAAATACATTTTGTATAACTTTTCAATTCAATGATAAATTGCTCCTTTCTTGCTGCACATAATGAACAATGGTGATATTTTATCCCCGAAACCAGTCAATTCAAGTGCCATTCACCACAAATGTCTTTGGCACTGACATCAATTTACAGCGACATATTATACATTACAGTTTAACATCACTGCTACGAAGGCCTCTTTCGTCGGCCCAATAATGCCATGTGATGGGGAGACAAGATAATAATGCACAGGCACCACGAGCATGCTTTGAAACAGTTCCTACCTCTTCTATCAAAAATACAAAGGTAGCTCAAAGCTAATGAATGAGCGCAGCATCTAGAAAAGCTCCTCTGAGTTGAATTTGTTCCATGCTTCCTATTGAAAGGTACAGAACCTTAATAAATATATCAAGAGAGGTAAAAATGAATGTACTAGAAACAGTAACCTGGCACTAAGTTGGTGCCAGGAAGTAACATAATTTGGACCTTTTCTGAACAAAAACAAAAAAGAAAAGACCCATATGTACAAACGACCTATTGCTGCAGAGAATTTACGAAGTCAAGCATTGAGATCTCAAGGGACTTGAGAGTAACAAAAATAACAAGCAGTGACAAGGAGAGGCAAAAGGAAAAACCCCAAAGTAACAGAGATTTTATTCAACAAAGTAATATACTAATAAAAATATTAAACAAAGTAATATGTTAATAAAAATTTCTATTAACAATGTAAAAATACTAATATTGGATAAGTATAACAAAAAAAATATATAGAACAAAAAAATTATTCAATAACTATACAAGTCCCTTTAATTTAGTAGTTTTCTTCATTAAAATTCAGACAAAATTATTGAAAACATTAGAATAAAATTTAAAATAAAAAAAATTATTTCAAGAGTAATAATATATATATATATATATATATATATATATATATATATATATATATATATATATATATATATATCTTCTATTACATTTAAGAAAATAGCAGACAAAAATATTAAACAAAATAATATGCTAACGAAAATTTCTATTATATTATAAAAAGAAAGTAGCATACAAAAACATTTATTTATTCAGAAAATATTTTGAAAATAATATAATAAAATATAAATATAAAAATATATGTCTTCTATTATATTATAAAAAGAAGTAGCATACAAAAATTTTAATAAAGTAATACGCTAATAAAAGTTTCTATTAACAATGTACTAATACTAACATAATAAATAAAAATACGAAACCAAATAGTTATTCGATGCATGTATAAGTCTCTTTAATTTAATAGAGATATTATTCAACAAAGTAATATACTAATAAAAATATTAAACAAAGTAATATCCTATAGAAATTTCTATTAACAATGTGAAAATACTAGATATTGGATAAGTATAATAAAGAAAAATATAGAACGAAAAAGTTATTTAATAACTATACAAGTCTCTTTAATTTAGTAGAGATTTTATTCATTAAAATTCAGACACTATTATTAAAAATATTAGAATAAAATTTTAAAAAAAATATTTCAAGAGTAATAAAATATATATCTTCTATTATGTTTTTCAAAAAATAGTAAGCAAAAATATTAAACATAATATGCTAACAAAAATTTCTATTATATTATAAAATGAAAGTAGCATACAAAAATAATAAAACGTTTATCTATTCAGAAAATATTATTGAAAATAATATAATAAAATATACAATATATGTCTTCTATTATTATAAAAGGAAAGTAGCATACAAAAATATTAATAAAGTAATATGCTAATAAAAATTTCTATTAACAATGTAATTACTAAATATTGAATAATATAATAAATAAAAATATGGAACAAAAAAGTTATCGGATGCCTTCTCTTTTATTTAATAGAAATTTTATTCAACAAAGTAATATACAAATAAAAATATTAAAAAAAGTGATATGCAAATAAAATTTCTATTAACAATGTAAAAATACCAAAAATTGGATAAGTATAATAAAGAAAAATATAGAATAAAAAAGTTATTCGATGACTATATAAGTCCCTTTAACTCAGTATAGATTTTATTCTTTAAAATTCAGATAATATTATGACAAAACAATAAAATTTAAAATAAAAAATATTTCAAGATTAATAAAATATATATATCTTCTCTTATGTTACATAAAGAAAGCGAGCAAACAAAAATATTAAACAAAGTAATTTGCTAATAAAATTTCTATTAACGATGTAAAAGTACTAAGCATTGGATAATAGAACAAAGAAAAATACAGAACAAAAATATTATTTAATGACTATATAAGTCTTTTTAGTCTATGAAGATTTTATTATTCGATATATCATATTGACAAATAAGATAACAATTGAAATTTATTAAAGCAATATGATCTAATACAACTACTAGTTGGTTATTAACATATCGTGATAAAGGAGTAAAACCTCTGATTAACAAGAAATGTGGAGGATGGAACAATGCGTTGACCAGTGATAAAATTACCTTGAGCATGTCAAACACCTTCTCCGCAATATATTTCTGTTGAAGGGTGGCGCCTTTCTGCTGCACCTTATCCGGATGGATACACAATGTCGCTTTTCTATATACCTTCTTCACAGAAGCACCAGTAATCAAATCCGTCAAAGAAACCGGCTGCCAACCGCATTCAGGCCAAAGCACCTAAGCAATAAACACAAGTCAATTTCATATCTTCATCAAAGGCCATTCTGTTAGAAGCACAGATAGTCATATTTGTCAGCAATTATGGGCTTTTCCATTCATACATAGCTAATTTATGAATGTCAATCAGAAAAATCATGATTTTCCGTATAACCAACGCATTTGGTCTCAGTAGATGTTCCATATATTTGTATATTTTTTGGTGAATTTCTATAGTTGAACGCAAAATTCTTTATCTGATATGAAGGCTTTGTTTTTGTCTGGTGTTTTTCTTTAACACCAGTGTTTTTCTTCTAGCTGTCCGCACCAGACAGGTAGAGCCAACAATCACCGCCCAAAAAACAAAACGTGACAGTGATTAGCAAGTAAATACATAGACGGAAAAATATATCGAATGTGTATCAGTTATTCGGTAATTTTTCACTGTAGAAACATGCCCTTGGATTTCTCCTTTCTCTTGTTAACTAGGTGATGTGTTAAGTGGAGTGAGCAGTTCAGGTGTGCAACTGATCTCCTAAAATACATGGACAAAAGACGGAATGTACATATTGCAGAGTTGATAGCAGTGCACGCAGATTTCCTTCTTTCCCAGCAGCCCACCGCTTGATTTCAAAATCTAGGGTCTCACCGATTCTCTGTACAGAAAAAGTAAGCAATTATAACTGGTGATAAAATAATTAAATTCAGAGCAAAGACATATCATAGAAGTCGGAGCAGAAAGATAAGGATGAAAGGCACACAAATGCCAATAGAGAAAAATAAGAAGCAAGCTCATCCCAGAAATATGGATGCACCCAAGCTCTGCCAGCACATATTTTAGTAAGGAATACTCAGCGCATTTAGATATACACTGAATAGCCAAATCTGTATAAATGAAAGGCCTTGAGGAGTAAAGAAAAATAGGTCTTGATAGATTCAGCAATAAAAAGAAGAAAGTGATCCTACTGATATAGGACATAGCTAGCTCAAATTGCATATTTAAGCAAAGATCCAAAAGTTTAGGCAATATTTGAAGGAAGAAACCTTTTCAATCAAAGTTCTAAATTATTATTTACAGATGATGGGGCATCTAAACAAGCACCGCAACAATATGATTGTTTTTTAACTCTGTAATGCAATCCAGGCATGTAGCAGTGCGCATAGAAAACAAAGAATTATGCGGTTCTATTCAGCTATTACATAATAGTTGCACACCACTCAAATTTTACAGAGGTCAGCCTAAACATCCTTAGACAAACAAATTACTTATTTGGAACAATACGGTCAAGGGACCTTGTTTAACCATAGACATCAACATAACTTGTATATGCCATTATCTGCGAAGATTTTAAGCATCATCTGTCACAGGCTAAGAAATACAGGTTTAGTTCCTACCCCTTGATCGAACTTTAGAAAGTGAAATTTTCTATTGCATGACGAACAAGGAACATATTTATTAATTATAAAAAATCGCCAGATTCAAATTTGAGATTCAAGTGTCTCAATTAAAATGATAAAGAGAGGCAGGTGTACCAGTATACTCTCAAACGAGGGGAGAAAGAAAAAATTTACGGCCAACAGCATCCAGCATCGGTCATCATTATATGCGAAATTGAGGGAGTGTAGTAACACAAGTAAGTACTATTGCATGCTATTTATTAAAACAGTACTCACATGTCTTTCTTCCTGCTCCCTCTGAACTTGAAGGTCACGCTGATTCTTCTCTGCCAAAGCTTTGGCCTGAGAAAATATATATATCATAAATTATATACAAAACCAAACTATGCCATACATACTCAAAGGCTGGCTGTAAATAGAAATTTGCCCCGACTATTGAAACATGAGGAGAAAGGACATGTGTTAGGGGGCATACCGCACGCTCCTGAGTACGTTGATGGCGTTCTAGTCTAGCTCTTCTTCTTTCTTCTGTTTCCCCTTCAACATCTTGGAAATCTCCAGATGACGTGGCAGCTGGTTAAGAAAAATATCAATAATCACAAATCGATAAGACAGTTAAAACCAACAACAGGACACACAGTGCATATGCAATTAGTTTGTCAATAAGCATATAATTGCCTAAATGACCTCTTAAAGTTTAAATACAACATAATAACAAATGGTAAGAAATTGAGGAAGGGTTTTTTTAAAAGCATCTTGTGTACAATTGAGGGAGTTATCCAAGAAAACAAACTGCTACTAGCTGATGAGTTGAATTAGGTTGTAATTAAGTAAGACAATCCCCACTTGCAACCGAGAGGTTGTGAGTTCGACTCTCCCCAAGAGCAAGGTGGGAAGTTCTTGGAGGGAAGGATGCCGGGGCTCTATTTGGAAACAGCCTCTCTACCCAAGTGTAGGGGTAAGGTCTGCGTACACACTACCCTCCCCAGACCCCACTAAGTTGGATTATACTGGGTTGTTGTTGTTGTTGTTGTTGTAAGTAAGTAAGACAAATTTAAATGAGGATAAAAATTGGAGAAAGTAAATAGATGTCAGGTACTCCAGCCTGCAAGACTTTATTAGTAGTACAGACTAGCCCCAAATTTTTTGCCAGTGAAGCCCCAGAAAAGCAAGTACCTCCAAAAATTGACGAGAGATCATCAACAAAACTCGTAGTTGATGAAGATGCCTTTGTCCTGTTGGAAGGGGTTGTAGTAGATGAGAATGTTGCCTTTGGCCCTTCCGGACCTGCCTTGTTCTGGAACTGTGAAGCAAATGAAGTCTCCTAAAATGACAGGTGAACAAAAGAAATGGTTACCAAAATGAGAAACAAAAAATTGAGCGCTGCAAAAGGCTTAACTAGATGTCTAGTGTTGTTTAGTTTACACTTACAGAAGAATTTGTTCTTGTCTTTGGTGCGCTGTTGGCTCTAGAACCCATATTAAAAAAGGATTCAAGATCATCGTCATTCTTTTGTTGGTTCATCCTTGCAGCAGCAGCAGCCCTTTCTCGAGCCTCTGCAGCTGCCCTTTCCCGAGCCTCTGCAGCAGCCCTTTCTACAGCAGCTCGTTCTGCTCGACGTCTTGCCTCAGCCTCAGCTTTGGCAGCTGAAGCTTTTTCACGTGCTTCTTTTTCCCTTGCTTCAGCAGCTGCCTTTTGTGCTCTGTCTCTAGCTTCTGCTGCAGCTCTTTCACGTGCTTCTGCTTGTGCTCGCTGAACCGCAGCCCTTTCAGCCCGTTCTCGAGCTTCAGCTGCAGCCTTCTCCACAGCAGCTCGTTCGGCTTTCAAACGAGCATCAGCAGAAGCTCTTTCTCTAGCTTCTGTTGCTGCTCTTTCACGTGCTTCCCTAGTAGCCCTTTCTACAGCTTGCCTACCCCTATCTCTTTCCATCTCCCTAGCCCTCTCCCTCTCCCTCTCCAGTTTCTGCTGTGCTCTCTCTTCCTCTTCTTTTTCCCTCTGTTGATGTTCACGTTCTAACCTCTCCTTGTTTTCTCTCAGTTCTTTTTCTTCCATCTCATGCACGGCTTGTTCTTCCCTGTCCAAGTTTACGGCCTCCTTACTCTTAGCTGCCTTTGCATATTCTCTTTCTCGAACTTCCTTAGCATGTCTAAATTTGGCCTGAGCTCTATCCATAGCCTCCTTCATCGCAGCTGCAGATGCAGCAGCTACTGAGTTTGCACTCATATATTCACTAGAATGAATGCCTGCACCTTCATCCACACTATGGGGAGACCTACCCATGGCAAATTCATCAAGTTCATCCAACTGTGAAATTGGAGGGCTCTTGGCTGCAGGACGAGCAAGTTTAGGACTTTCAGAGTATTGATTGTAACTTGGAGAAGACGAATATCTGTCACCCTTCTTTCTTGCATTTGAATCTGACTTTATATTTCGCCTTGGAATTGGAGGTGGCAGTCGTGATGGAGGTGAAGCTCTGGTAGGTTGTGTAAAAAGAGGAATCTCAGATACAGAAAGCCATACTTCATCAGAAGGTTCCTCTGATCTTGGGGATGTGTCTGATTCAAAGTTTCTTTCATGAATATTGCTACTTGCATATTGAGGGGAAGCAGCTTGACCAAAAGATCCCCGAGGATCAGCTGAAGGCATGTCAAACAGAGGAGAGTCCTGAAAACTATCCCCAGGCACCTTTTTCTGTGAGCGGCTACCAGAAGATCTAGAAGATGATTTGCCAATGTTTTCTCTAGAAGTAGAGGTTTGTGTGTCACTCCTTCCCGATCCTGCACTTTGAGGGCTCCCTTCCGTCCCTCTATTATTCCTAGCAAAGTAGAATGGAGGGACAGACTTACTAAAACCATTCAATGGATCTAAATCATCAAGTCCTCCTCCACCAACCGATGAAGCTTCAGATTCTGCATTTCCGGATTTACCAAGCTGATGACCAATCTCTTCAAGTGGATCCATGAACTCCCCTGGGGAAGATGAAGCCGCCATTGAAGTTGACCCTAAGCCTGCAAAAGGATCATCCATCACACTAGAACTTTGATTTGGATTTCCAGCGGGTTTGGAGTATTGACTAGACTCTGTAAATGACCTGTACAAAACAACATTTCCCTCATTAGACAATCAATTTCAGGACAACAAAGATAAGCTAACAATTTCACTGTATTTTCAGTACATTAAATTATTTGAACCCACGTCGCTAATTACCAACTGATATGCCAAGGAAAAATGTAGCCACATGTCAAACAAAGTCTTAATGATACGTGCGTTGCACGTATAATCCATCTCAATCAATACTAATTTTACAAAGCGGCATAAATATGAGTTTTATAATGTTTAGCACAAAATTTAAAGGGAAAAACAGATGTATGAAACAATCATTAGAAATAACCGGTAAAACAACTATATTTAATTGGATAGATACACCATATAAACTTTATTACTGTTATTATACAACATTGTCTTAAAGTCAAGTCCAGTAAAAGAGGAGCTTGTGGTGCAAGTATGTACTTGTTCAGCATTTAACTTGGTCTCGTGTTTTTAAACTTAGCGAAACTTTAAAAATAAAAATAACAAAATAGTATTGATGTAGCACACATCCAAGAGAAAATGTGGTTGGCCTAATACTACAACTAAAAATTATTGTTAAAGCAAAAGCTAAAAAAAATAACAAAGCTGACCATATTTCCTACAGAAAAAGTAGTGCAAGTATTGTTCCCTAACCAAAGTTTGCAGAAACAATATAGCTATCAACATATGTTTAAGATATAAGAAGAGGAGCAACTAGAGGATCAGTAAAACACTCATAGTAGTGAATTTTGAATTTAAATAATCAGATAACAAAATAAATGACTTAACCAGATTTGAAACATGCACATGGCAATGTATTGTGCAAATGTGGATAGGTAGGTCTAAAAGAACAATATTTTTAAGGAGAGAAGAATAATCCAAAGAAGAATTTTCCAATTCACAAAAGTTTAAATATCAAAAGAAGAATCTCGATGGATTTCATGTCTACTTTTTTCAAGGGATGTTTGGGCATCGTTTAATGACAAATGAAGGATGAGAAAATTGCTTAAGCTGACTCATGGTTTTCTGCAATAATACTGATGAAAGCGAAAGCTTTGCAAAAGACTTAAATTACAACTAAAAAAAACTCCTTCAACTCCCATGAAACAAACTCCAAGACATTAAATAAAGATATTAAAAAACTTCATGTTCTCATCAAGCCGATTGATCGTAAGCTACTAAGCTATGTATTGGTCTAATAGGATTTAATGAAATGTAAGTTTACTTTTTGGTATAAAAATATCATAAAAGAAGTGTTAGATTGAAGGGTAAAAAGGTCGTTCAGTTTTATATGGATATTTCGGTCTTTTAACTTTACAGTTTTGTCCACTTATAATATAGTATGATATGATGATATACTTTAAATCCAATCTAATATTTTCTAGTCACTCTGATAATCTAGAAGGAAATTTGTGAGAAGTGAAAGGGTCGATGGAGAAACGAACTGATTTCGTTTTACTATAAAACATGCAAACTACCAAGTACTAAAATTTACCACAGCGTCGAGAAAGCTAACAGGAATTATATCTATTTCACTACAACAATTACATATTCTCTTCTTTTTTTGGTTGATGAAGTACAGCAGTTACATATTCTGTGTGGCTGTGCGCTATCTGTTAGAGTTAATACAACATATTCTCTTCTTTTTTTGGTTGATGAAGTACAGCAGTTACATATTCTGTGTGGCTGTGCGCTATCTGTTAGAGTTAATACACTGTTTTCCACCTAATTATAGAGTATTTTGCCTATCAGCAATATGGGATGTAATTCCATATATTAACAACAATAAGAATTACAGAGTTTCAAAAAGCTAACAGATATATTTCATATTGCAAACCTATTTACGTGCAAGCGAGCACAGTTGTGACACGTTATCCCTTTCAAGCTAGGGGTGTGCATTTGATTTATCGATTCGATTTTGACCCTTATCGATAATTACTTATCGATTATCGATTTGTACATATGCTTATCGTTATCGTTTCAATAAGGTTTCGATTTTTTTGATTTCGATTTATTGATTTTTGGGACTTATCGATTCGATTATCGATTGCATCAATAAGAAAATTTGCGAAATTCCATGAAAAGTATATCGTTGCAAACACGCCTAACTAATATGGACAAAAAGAAACTAAAATAAGACGAGCATCGTTTATAACATAAAAATTGTGTCAACAAGCACATACAATGAAACTAAAGTAAGGGATCAAATGTATGCCACTAACACTCCAACGGTATAAAGAAAATACATCATCACGGCTAATTTTATTTTTCATTAATTTAAACTTCATTCCCTTGAGGTTTAAATATGATCATTCCTAAATGTGGTAGAGGAATTAATAGGATTAGGCAATTAGGGTAAAGGAAAGGCTATTATAGAATAAGAATAAAAAAATTAAAAAAAGTAGTGTTTCTTATCAGTTTATCGATAAACCGATAACCGAAGAGATCGATAAACCGATAACCGAAGAGGACAAAATCGAAATCCATAACTCGATAAGGAAAATTTCAAAATCGAAATCGATAAATAGATAAACCGATAACCGATAACAAATAATCGATTCGATTTATCGATAAATCGATTCGAATGCACACCCCTATTTCAAGGTGTATCAAAATAACCTAGACAGTAGTAATGTATGTCCCTCAGTGAGAAGATGGCCTTCTGCAGTATCCAAACACTTTCCTGACCGCATTATCACATTAATGTTTGTATGATCCTATAAAAGTAAATGTTCTCTCTTCGCTAGACCATAACCCCCTTACTGCCGACCACCAAGAGGAAATCAAAGAAAAATATGTCACACAAGCACATACAAGAACAGTTTCAAATGCAAATCATAATAACTAAACTGCTTTATATACAGTCAGCGATTCAAGGTTGACTCTCAACACAAGTTATTTTGGTGCCACTGAATTTCTTTTTTCTTTGATCAATTTCAATGTCACTGACCTTTGTTGAAAAGAGATAATACACCAGCTCTAATATAAGGGCATACATGTTTGCACTGTTACAGATAGTGAACTTTTTTTCTGATCCTGTGTATGCTTTAATCCAGAAGGAATGTCATGCTAATACCATTTCAATAGCTCTAGAAATTCAACAACACATCTAGTATCCCTCAAGTCGGGATTAAGGCTTGGATATGAACAGCAGGAGTCATTTAGTTTGTTCAACGATTTGCATGCGAACTTCCACGACAAGTATTGGAATGCAGGGTCCAAATTTAACAAAATGAAGATTCAGGACTCCTACAGCTGATTCCAGCTAGTTTGGATTGAAGCCTAGCTGTCTCTAACATCTTCAAGATCCTGCTCATTCATGCCAATCCACAGAACGGCTTACTCCAAGTTCAGACTCTTAACATATCTAACCGAATTACCTAAACCAATTAAATAGTGATCTCCAGCCCAAATAAAATTTTACCCACACGTGCTTGCAAATGCTTTTCTGCTCGTGCAATAGAACGACGGAAACTCATTCATACTGTCATTAGTTGTAAATGAGACACATCCAATCCAACTACATCACGCGTTAATCAGAAACTAATTAGGATCAGCTCTAAGCCTTAATTTTGTATCCACTCCGGGCCATTACTTGATCTCACTTAAAAAATCTTAAATTATTTAATCTATTATGATTAGAGAACAAACTGGAGCTTTGAGAACTATGACAAAAGTACCTCTTATTAGTGGTGGAAGTGATGCTACTCCCAAAACCAGCTAACAAATCATCAAACGCTCTGGCACTCGAGCTGCTCGTACTATTCTTCGGTTCTGTCACCTTCTTCTCATTCCCCTTCAAATTACCCAGCAGATCATCAAAGTGATCGTCTTTATGCTTTGGTAGCGGAGGCGAAGTAATTTTAGCAAAAACGTCGTCGTCAAATCCCACGGCGGATGCAGATTTTTCGGTTACCGATTTGCTCGTCAGTCCTGGCAATTCATCGAAAATATCCTCGTCGTACACTGGCTTGTCGTACACCGGCAACGACGACGTTTTGCTGTTGTTATTGTGGTTCTTGCTGCTGTTAGAATCGGATTTAAAAATGGAATCGTAATTGAAATCGCTCATTGAAGAGTATTTACTGTTGTTATTACTAGATTTTGTGAAGACGTCTTTGTATAATAGACTATCAGGATCATCGAACAATGGTGAAGAGTTTGATGATCGGACGGAAGAGGAGCGGCGATCTCCACCGTCGGATCTCATGGGAGCTGATTTTCCGGCGGGTTTGAACCCGAAGTCTCGAGCCAGCACATCGAGATCGTCCATTGAGTATATATTTTACAAGTCCTTTCAGATCTGGGACAAATTGCTCCTCGGAAACACTGCAATTGCTTCTGGTATGATCTGGAAATTCGGAAAATTTGGAAGGGCAATACGGGAAACTGAATGATGAAGCAGAAATGTGAATGATCAGAAATTACAAGAACATGAATATATCAATTTAAATGTATGTACTATAGGCAGAGAGAGAAAATTGGTGGATTAGGGCTTGAAGAGGGGCGGACTGAGTTTTGGTGACTGTTTCTCTCTCTTTCTCTCTCTTCTTTTTCTTAATCTCTCTCTCTTCTTCCTCCACCTCCGTCGTCCTTTCTTTTTCTTGTTTCTCGCCGGTATTTTTATCTCAGTTGTAATTGTTTGGATTCATTTTCATGGAAGAACCTTTACTTTTTTCGGTTTTTTTTTTCACGCGAAATTTTGATTCTAGCCTAGGCGCAATTAGCCGGGTCTGGTCCGATATTGACACATTAAAATATATATATATGTTATGAAATAATATAAAACACAAGAACAATAACTCAAGAACAAGAGCAAATAGAGAGAAGAGTAGAGATAGTTCTTCTTATTGATACTTAGAGAATGTTAGGAGTTCTTGGTAGAGGGCACCTCTATTTATAGGGAGGAGGATGATTTAGCTACCAAGAATAGAACTCTATAATCTCTCTAATTAAAGACATTCACCTTAAATAGAAGTGTATTTATAACATTCCCCCTTGAATGTCTATTCAATGATGTGCCTCGTTAAAACCTTAAAACCAAAACCCGATGGGAAAAATTAAAATAAGGAAAAAGAGTACACATGTTTGAATATGCGCCTTATTGGTTGCCTCGTTAAAAACCTTGCAAGGAAAACCCGGTGGGACAAAACCTTGTAAGGAAAAAAGAGTGCAACGCGCATTAAACTCCCCCTGATAAGAATATCAATTTATGTCCTTAAGTCTTCGCATCCCGATCTTGTGAACTAGCTTCTTGAAGGTTGACTTTGGTAGAGATTTTGTGAACAAATCAGCCATATTGTCGCTTGAACGAATCTGTTGAACATTGATATCACCATTCTTTTGAAGATCATGTGTGAAGAATAACTTTGGTGAAATATGCTTCGTTCTATCTCCTTTTATGAATCCTCCCTTCAATTGAGCTATACATGATGCATTGTCTTCATACAAAGTTGTGGGTAGTTTATCACACTTCAAACCACATTTGTCTTGGATATGATGTATTATCGACCTTAACCACACACACACTCGACTTGCTTCATGAATAGCAATTATCTCGGCATGATTAGATGAAGTAGCCACAATTGATTGCTTAGTCGATCGCCAAGATATGGCGGTTTCTCCACAAGTAAACACATAACCCGTTTGAGATCGAGCCTTGTGTGGGTCGGACAAATATCCAGCATCAGCATAACCAACAAGATCCGGGCTGCAATTCTTGCCATAAAATAAGCTCATATCGGTAGTTCCCTTTAGGTACCGCAATATGTGTTTGATCCCATTCCAATATCTCCTCGTAGGAGCCGAGCTAAATCTTGCTAAGACATTAACTGAAAAGGATATGTCAGGTCTTGTAGTATTTGCAAGATACATTAGTGCGCCAATTGCGCTAAGATATGGTACTTCAGGACCAAGTAGCTCTTCATTCCTTTCTTGTGGTCGGAATGGATCTTTCTTCACATCAAGTGATCGAACAACCACCGGTGTACTTAAAGGATATGCTTCATCCATGTAAAACCGTTTCAGTACCTTTTCTGTATAGGTAGATTGATGAACAAAAATTCTGTTTGCCAAATATTCAATTTGCAAACCAAGACATAGTTTAGTCTTTCCGAGATCTTTCATCTCGAATTCATCCTTTAGATAATCAATTGCCTTTTGGAGTTCTATAGGGGTTCCAATAAGGTTTATGTCATCAACATATACGGCAAGTACAACAAATTCCGGTGTTGTTTTCTTTATAAAAACACACGGGCAAATGGCGTCATTTATATAGCCTTCTTTTAACAAGTACTCACTAAGACGATTATACCACATTCGTCCAGATTGCTTTAGACCATACAAGGATCTTTGCAATTTAATTGAGAACATTTCCCGAGATTTTGAATTATGCGCGTTTGGCATCTTGAGTCCATCGGGAATTTTCATGTATATCTCATTATCGAGTGAGCCATAAAGATAGGCAGTAACCACATCCATTAAGTGCATGTCAAGCTTTTCATGGACAGCAAAACTTATGAGATAACGAAAGGTTATCGCATCCATTACAGGCGAATATGTCTCTTCATAATCGACACCAGGCCTTTGAGAAAAACCTTGTGCAACAAGGCGTGCCTTATATCTTTGTACCTCGTTTTTCTCATTTCTTTTGCGTACAAAGACCCATTTATAGCCGACAGGCTTAACACCATTAGGTGTTTCAACTACAGAGGCCAAAAACTTCACGTTTTGCCAGCGAATTCAATTCTGATTGAATTGCTTCTTGCCACTTTGGCCAATCATGTCTTTTTCGACATTCTTCAACAGATTGAGGTTCGAGATCCTCACATTCTTGCATAATGCTAGATGTTACATTATAAGCAAAGGCATTATCCACCACAATATCCACTCGATTAATATTTGCCTCAATATTAATTGGATTTAGGGATAGTTCCGTATTTTCCAGAGTCTCGGGCTCAATGGATTCTTCATGAATCTCAGAATTTGTTAAATCATGAGATTCTTTCGTGGTGTCATTTTGATTGTTCTTTTTCCTCTTTCTAGGATTTCGATCTTTGGAGCCTAATGGTCTGCCACGCTTCAGGCGTGCATTCGACTCATTGGTTATGACACTAGATGATTGTCCAACAGGGACATCAATACGGATTGGAACATTTTCCGCGGGAATGTGGGATTTCGTTATCCTTTTCAAGTCCGTAAATGCGTCAGGCATTTGATTTGCTATTCTTTGCAAATGGATAATCTTTTGTACCTCTCTTTCACAAATAGAGGTATGTGGATCAAGATGAGATAATGATGCATTTTTCCACAAAATTTCCCGTTTGGTTTCACCAACTTCTCCCCCTAATTTTGGGAAAAGTGTCTCATCAAATCGACAGTCTGCAAATCGTGCAGTAAACAAGTCGCCTGTCAATGTTTCGAGGTAGCGAATGATGGAGGGCGATTCAAACCCAACATATATTCCTAACCTTCTTTGCGGATCCATTTTGGTGCGGGATGGTGGTGCTATAGGCACATATACTGCGCATCCAAAAATTCTTAAATGGGATATATTGGGTTCATGACCCAAAACCAATTGCAACGGGGAATACTTGTGGTAATTCGTCGGTTAGCATTGCTGCATGTAAGATGGCGTGACCCCATACCGAAGTGGGCAGCCTCGTTCTCATAAGTAATAGCCTTGCAATCAACTGCAGGCGTTTAATTAACGATTCTGCAAGACCGTTTTGAGTGTGAACATGAGCTACAGAATGTTCAACTTTTATCCCGATTGATAAGCAATAATCATTAAATGCTTGGGATGTAAACTCAACAGCATTATCCAGTCTAATGGACTTGATTGGATTATCTGGAAATTGTGCTCGTAGTCGAATTATTTGTGCCATTAATTTCGCAAACGCAAGGTTGCGTGATGACAACAGGCACACATGAGACCATCTACAGGATGCGTCTATCAAGACCATGAAATACCTAAACGACCCACTAGGTGGGTGAATAGGTCCACAAATGTCCCCTTGTATACGTTCCAGAAACGTGGGTGACTCAGTCCCAACCTTTGTTGGTGATGGCCTGATAATCAACTTGCCTTGATAACACGAAGTGCAAGGATATTCATTATTCGAAAGAATTTTGAAATTCTTTAACGGATGCCCATATGAGCTTTGTATAATCCGTCTCATCATGATCGATCCTGGGTGTCCCAATCGATCATGCCAAAGTACAAAGGTATTGGAATCAGTAACCCTTTGGTTTACTGTTGAATGTGCCTCAATTGCACTAATTCTTGTCCAATACAGGCCACAAGTTAAAGACGGGAATTTCTCAATAACCCTCTTTTGGCCGGAGACATTCTTTGTGATGACGAGATATTCAAGATTATCTTCATCCATTGTCTCAATATGGTAGCCATTCCGGCGTACATCTTTAAAACTCAACAAGTTTCTCTTAGACTTGGAGGAGAACATTGCATTCTCTATGATTAACGTCGTGCCTTTGGGCAGAGTTACAATTGCTCTTCCGGAGCCTTCAATCAATTTACTACTTCCAGAGATTGTAGTAACGTTTGCCTTACACATATTTAGTTGAGAGAAATATTTCCTTTCTTTGAGTATTGTATGTGTAGTACATGAATCAACTAGGCAAATACTTTTACAGTTGGACGTTGATCCAAGTTCGCTTTGTGAGATATCCATATTTGCTATCCCATAGTTTGACATACAAAAGAGATATACGAATATAAGAATAAACAAGTTCAATTCGTTTGTGTCACATAGTATTTTCAAAATCTGCTGCTAACAGTTAACTAACAAAATCAGATATGTTATCCATAATTGATTACTTTGTAGTTTGAAAATTTCAGTTTAAGCATTTTCCTCAAACAATCGATTGTTAAACACAAACAATCGATTGTTGAACATTGACAATCGATTGTTAAGCACACACAATCGATTATTTGCTATTTTGAAAAACTTCAGATCATATTGTCTTAAGACAATCGATTTTTATGCATAGACAATCGATTGTTGGCTATTTTGAAAAATTCCAGAGCACACTGTTTTAAGACAATCGATTGTTAAGTATAGACAATCGATTGTTGGCTATTTTGAAAAATTCCAGAGCACACTGTTTTAAGACAATCGATTGTTATGCATAGACAATCGATTGTTGGCTATTTTGAAAAATTCCAGATTACACTGTCTTAACGACAATCGATTGTTAGACAAAGACAATCGATTGTGGATGATTTTTGAAAAATTCCAGATTACACTGTCTCAACGACAATCGATTGTTAGACAAAGACAATCGATTGTTGATCAATTATTTTTCAGCTTTAATGCGAAAATAGTAGATAATCGACTAGTTTTTCAGGCTAGTCGATTACCCCTACTGGAAAATAAAAATTTTATTGATATTTGAGCATATTGAAGATATTCTAAAGAACTACTGCTAACATTGCATCATGAACTAACTAATACGAGCTAATACTAATGACTATTAGTTTATTCACTAACTAATAAGTAGAATAAAATCAAATAACTCCATCTTCTTTCATCACGGACGCATCGCCGATTAGGTGGTCTATTTTCCCCTCGGGTTGCTCAAAGAAGTCTGCCACATCCAGGTGGGTGATGTCCGAGTTGTCGTCATAGACAAAATTTGTTTCAGGGCCTTTTCTCTTTCGAGATGCTTGATAAAGGTCAACCAACTGTCTTGGTATACGGCAAGTCTTTGACCAGTGCCCTTTCCCACCGCAACGATAACATATAGTTTCTGAACCATTTGCCTTAGGATCTTCATGACCCCGTTTCTGCTTTCGGCGGTTATCTCTCCTTGGGGGTTGACGGACTTCATTGGAATTTCTTCCTTGTCTACGTCCCTGGCTATGACCCCGTTTACGACCATGACCATGGTCCTTTTCATGTTTGGCATAATGAGAGTGCACCTTATCTGCTTCAGGCAGTGGTGTAGACCCAGTGGGTCGATTTTCATGATTTCTCATGAGCAGGTCATTATTTCGCTCAGCCACTAGTAGAAGAGAAATCAGTTCAGAGTACTTTGTAAAGCCTTTCTCTCTGTACTGTTGTTGCAGTACCATATTGGAGGCATGAAACGTTGTAATCGTTTTCTCAAGCATATCATAATCGGAGATATTATCCCCGCATAGCTTCAATTTAGAAGTAATTCTGAACATTGCAGAATTATATTCAGAAACGGACTTAAAGTCCTGGAGCCTCATATGAGCCCAATCATATCGTGTTTGTGGCAGAGTGACCAACTTCAGGTTGTCATATCTCTCCTTTAAGCCGTTCCACAAGATGAATGGATCCTTGACGGTGAGATATTCAATCTTCAAACCTTCATCAAGGTGATGGCGCAAGAAAATCAAGGCCTTCGCACATTCTTGGGTGGATGCTTTTTCTCTATCTTTGATGGTGTCTCCGAGACCCATAGCATCTAAGTGGATTTCAGCATCCAACACCCATGTCATATAGTTCTTGCCCGAAATTTCAAGGGCAACGAACTTTCTTTTCGTAATGTCAGACATAATCGAAAATTAAATTAGGAAGAGGGAAATACCTTAGATTTTTCGAGAATGATTCTTGAGACGGTAGAGTCTCGTGCTGATAACGTGTTATGAAATAATATAAAAGACAAGAACAATAACTCAAGAACAAGAGCAAATAGAGAGAAGAGTAGAGATAGTTCTTCTTATTGATTCTTAGAGAATGTTAGGAGTTATTTACAATGGTAGAGGGCACCTCTATTTATAGGGAGGAGGATGATATAGCTACCAAGAATAAAACTCTAGAATCTCTCTAATTAAAGACATTCACCTTAAATAGAAGTGTATTTATAACAATATATAAATTATTCTACTCGAACCATATTTAAATGTATAGAAAATAAGTTTATAGATAAATAATTTAAATATTTTATATTATCTGGGCTTCTTTAATATGATCAGTTGTAGAAAAATTTCAAGTCTACTAAACATGAAAACCTTTTAATTTGAATTTTTACAAATTTAAAAGTTAAACTCGGTTATTCACTTATTAGGTAGATAATATGAATTTTATTCATATTTATTTTGAGTAATTTTTAAAAAGTTCATCCAACCTATTTTTAGTGAATAATATAAATAAATAACTATTTTTTATCTATTTATTTTATTTATCTTTTTATAATTATATGCTATTCAGAATTTATTCGTTCTATTAATTTAACTTTCGATCGCATAAGCGCATCAATTGGATTTCTCTAATTATAAATTTTAATGTGAAATCTCTAATTATACATCCTACGGTAGCTATGTCAACTTGGGGCAAATTTTAATTGGAAAAAAAAATGGTGCGAATAGGTATAAACATAAATAAGTAATTTGTTAACCAAGTATTTTTAGACGCTACATTTTATTAGATCGCATTAATACTGTATAAAATATATTTATATTAAGCATGTCTCCTCTATTATTACTTGCCTTATCAAGAATGAATTTGTTGTATAAAATGGTACAATCTTGTCCAGCAAATAAACAGGACAAAGTAATATAAAGGAATTTAAAAACAGTTTCTTAGCTGTTGCTGTTCTTTTTAGTAGTTTGAAAAATATAATTATCCATTAATTTATATTTAGTAGAGTATCATATTTTGTTAAAGTTGTCTGGTTAATTTATTGACTATAATAACAGCAGATTTTTGTATTAAGATAGAACAAATTAAAATGCTTAAATGACAGTGAGGTAATGATCAAAATCAATATCTCTAAAGTTAAGTAAGATCAAAATTCAAGAATTAAACTCTCTACTATACATCTTTTACATAATAATGAATATAGATACGGAAATATCATGGATTCTACCAAGTCATCCCAAACGATGACAATACCCAAATATCTAGTAATTCTCAAATCTCTTTTAAAAATAAATTAAGTAAAGGAGGTTAAGGTTGGATATCGTTTACTGCCTTGACCCCCTCTCCCCCCCCCCCCCCCGACATTACTCCTGCTACGACACCCCATAACCTAACCATGGGAGAAAGATTAGTTTCTCTCTCACATGAGGACAAAAAAAGGATGTACATGCTATGGAAACACTCCATTATCATTAAGTTACAAGGAAAAAGAATACTCCATCAAATTCTTAAGAAAAAAGTTCAGGAACTTTGGAAAGTCTCTGAAAATTTTCCTTTAGTAGATTTATGGTCTGATTACTTCATTGCAAAAATCCAAAAGCAAGAAAACATGGTTACAGTTCTCCAAAATAGTCTATGGTTCATCTTTGGTAAATTTTTATCATACCAAAGATGAAACCAAATTTTATGGCTTCAAAAATCAAGCAAATTTAGACTGCAATTTGGATTTGCCTACCAAATCTTCCTACGAAGTTTTATAACGGGATCATTCTACAAAAAATTGGGAATGCAATTGGTAGACTTCTGAAAGTAGATACTTGTACCTCCGCTATCCTTAGGGGTCGCTATGCTCATTTATGTGTAGAATTACCTATGAACAGCCTAGTTGCAAAGTTTATTAATATTGAAGATCTCAAACAGTTAATTGAATACGAAGGTGATAAAATACTTTGTAAAAATTATGGACTGCTTGGGCAAACTATGCATCTATGTTCAACGGCTAAAATCCCAGTAATACAAGGGAAAGGGATCTATGTTGAATCTGATGAAATAGATTCAGAAAAAGCAAGGAGTGGGGATGGCTGGCACACTGTGTCCTTTCAAAAATCAAAGAGGATGCAGAACAAAGTCCCAAAAGAACTCCAAGGAAACTTCACAGATACAGGTATAGACGTTAAAATTTTTAATGCTGCAACGGGTAAGTTCATTCAATCTCAAAAGCTGAAAATTTTTCATAAGGATGACTATTCCTTCTAGACAAGAGGGGTTGCTCTGATGTAAAGCAACCCCCACTTCCAACCGAGACGTTGTGAGTTCGAGTCTCCCCACGAGCAAGGTGGGAAGTTCTTGAGGGAAGGATGCCGGGGGTCTATTTGGAAACAGCCTCTCTACCCAAGGGTAGGGGTAAGGTCTGCGTACACTCTACCCTCCCCAGACCCCACTAAGTGGGATTATACTAGGTTGTTGTTGTTGTTGATGACGACTATTCCTTCTCTTCTGCTCCTCATAAGTCTCGACAGGCACAATCCATTAATACTAAACTAGGAAACTCATTAGAACACTTGGATCAAAAAAACCGCTTGTCTACCTTAGGTGAGGAGCACATGTTTCATCATCTAATCACTCTCTTAATTCTCCTTTAGTTAATAATGCTACTAATAAAAATTTGCATGCCTGTATAAAGGACTTAGAAAAAACAAAACTAGCTAATAATCTTACTGACACGCCTAAAAAATCATTTACCAGCAATTTAGCCAATATAATTATGCTACCCTCCCCCCCCTTAGGGGAAACTACTACATCAACCCACCTAACCAATCTAGGTAATATCCCAAACTCTCCAAACCCCCTCATTAAAGACAAAAATTATAATCTAGAACCTTCACACGTGTCCATTACCAGCCGTGAAATTGAACAAACGGACGTTAACATTGGACAAGTAGCCAAACTTCCCCATGCAAAATCCTTTGAATCTCCTAATATGTCCTACACGCAAAATCTTACAAATTGCATGCATGTAGATGTAATCATTCCCTACCTTTCCTCTTCTACAAGCTTAAGTACTTCGAACAATTTTAAGAATGCCAAAGCTTCCACTAATCAATTACAGGAGATACCGATTGATGCAAGTCCCTCGCAACAATACCCCTTTGAATATGGAAAACCTCCCTCCTCTTCCACAATAAATCCCAAACACTCCCATTGTTTATGTCCAACCACCACTGTCCGAAGACCACCATCCCCTATCTTGGATAGAGCTGGGGTTAATGGGAAGGGGTCTTATGTTCAATGCAACAACCAATGGGCAGGAGAGTGTTATCCTAATTCAAAACCCACACTATCTTGCTCAACTAGTATCAGAATGTCTTCATCTTGCCATAGATAATTACTTGAACCATGTTTGGGTAAACAACGTTCTACAACCTCTAGCCCCAGCTCTGTCACGACCCAAAATCCACTAAAAGTTGTGGTGGCCTCGGACACCGCTGTCAGGCAAGCCAACCAAATTACTTGTTGAAATCCTAATCTTGAAAACTAAGTTTTTCCTTCAATTGTTATAAATAAAAAGAAAGATAACCTCTTCAATTCGAATTAAATAATAAGCAATTAATATATAATATTTAAAAATAATCCCAAAATCCGGTGTCACAAGTGTATGAGCATTTACTAAGACAGAAATAAAATACAACATTCGTCCGGAATACAGTGGACAGAAAGTAAATATATTGTACTGGAAAGGGACTTTACTAGCTGTGGGCCGCTGCGAATAACGCAACTCACCTAGTCCCAGAATCATCCGTGCTGCTACGCCCAATAGGTCACTAACGACACATGAACCCGTGCAACAAAAATGCACAAAGTGTAGTATGTGTACGAAAATAACGTGTACCTAATGAGTATCTCATCTAATATCGAAGAAGTAGAGATGAGAGGTCGATTTCGACACTTACTAAGGGTCCAATAATGTGATGTCAATAATACATTAAATCGTGAGTTTCTATAAATATGATTTTAATCTAATAGAAGTAAACAAGTAACAATTAATTCGTTTATAAAAAGTTTCCAATTTTTTTTCATTATTATCCAAATATTCTCAAGTCATGAAGAGGCAATAACAACTTTAATAAGTTCAAGGCAACAATACAAGCATGCGCAAATCATGCCGAGGTCGACGACCCGCTCCAATAGAAAATAAACTATGCACTGCCGGGGATCGAACGGCGCGAATCATAGATGCATCTATTTAATCTGCCGAGACGTTCGGCCTGATCCAAAAATAAACACACACAGACAGTCAATCAAAAAGTTCACACGGAGCAATTATCAAAGGAGAACAAATCCTATTTTAACCATTTAAGAAAACTGAAGTTTTACCGGTTTAGAAATTCATTTACGAATTCGATGTGATTTAAGCAATTCAAGCTGTCAATAAGTTCACATATAATCTAAGTATAGCATGCTTTTGGGTCCTGAACTACCCGGACAATTGCATAATAGTAGCTATACACGGACTCTCGTCATTTCATGCATACGTGGCCCCCACAAATAGGATCACATAACCAATTATTTCACCTATGGGAATAATTCTGTAGAAAATCATTCTATCCATGATATGTGTGCTTTGGTTGTATTAGCATGATTTTCAAGTATAGGTTTTGATGAATGACAAACAACAAAGTCGATGAATGACAAATAATGAAGTCAAGTGTCGAACAAAGTTATTATATGACAAACAATCAAGATCGAATGCCGAGAAGCATATTGATGACGGAATTGCATAGACAAGCCAAAGACGAGCTCAAAAGTTCAAGACCGAAGACCCAAGACGTAGGTCGTTAGGTAGAACAAATGTAAGAGCAACGTTTAAAGTTATCTCGTCTTTTAGCTCAACATAGGTCATCATAAATATGCATAAAATCATTTTATCAAATCATATTTCAAATACTTCAAACAAAATGATTTCAAACATTTTCATTTTAGCCAAAATGATTTTTAAACATGTCTTTCAAAGCTGGACAGAAATAATCGATTATGTTTATTTGATAATCGATTATGTTAAGACAGTGTAAACTGGAATTTCCAAAACAGCACAATAATCGATTATCATGTATAGCATAATCGATTATCTTGTAACCGTTGCCAAAGTTTTTGAACACTGTAACAAAATAATCGATTATGCACTTCAGATAATCGATTATCCAGCATAAAATCGGCTTCTGATTTTTGAACGTTAGAGCAAATAATCGATTATCTAAATCCAATAATCGATTATCCTTGCATAAAATCAGCATAATTGATTGTCAATTAAGCAACGGACATACACCCTCTAACCCCTATAAATAGAGGTCTTTTGAGCTGATTTTAAACACACAACACCTCTCATTATTCATATACATATTGATCATATTTGTGCATCATAATAGAGCTTTTGTTGAGCCATTTGAGAGACAACTTTGAGTTGTTCATAAGAGCTAATATTGTATCTCTTTATCTACTCTTTTGAGAGAGTTCTTGTTGTAAAAGAGAAAGGTGTTTGAGAAGACCATATCTTCTCATTGATTGTCGGGTTTGCTAAGTACCCTTAATCTTAGTGGTTGAAGTCTTGTGGTGCGGTATCCACGAGCAAGGTGAAGTCTTGAGGTGCGGTATCCTCGAGCAAGTTGAAGTCTTGTAGAGTGTACATGTACGAGCAAGTGTAACGGTTTGTTAGGCACCCGTAAGCTTAACGGAGTTAGTGGAATCTCGAGAGAGTCTCTCGGGGACTGGACTAACCACAAGTTGTGGTGAACCAGAATAAATTCGGTGTGTTCTTTCCTTACTATTTTAATTACCGAATTTATTTTATTCCTGCAATTTTAATTCCGCAATATTTATCAATATTCTCGTGCCGCACTATTCACCCCCCTAGTGACGGGCATAAATCCTAACAAATTCCCTCTTACAAGGTTAGAAAGGAGACTCACCTCACTCCGAAGCCTATATTCCGATTCAAGAACGCACTCAAACCTCCACATTCGGAGCCGAACACTCCAAAACTATTCAAATAGGGTAAGAACTAGTCAATACATGCTCAAAATTTCATATTCTAATTATTAACCCAATTTTTCAACTTTAAATGCAAGGTTCCTAATATTCATTCCCGGGTCCACGCGCCCGAATTCCAAAAAATTTTGAAGAAAATTGTTACCCATAACCTAAGGATCAAGAATATATGATTTTTACTTCATTCCCTAACAATTTTCATATTTAAATCTCGCTTTTACCAAATTCTAGGTTTTTCAACTAAAACCCTTGATTTTTCTTAATTTTCACATGTTAATCTACCCATAATCCATGTATTTAACTCATGTTATGAAGAAAATACTTACCTTAAAGTGCTATGGGAAGACTCACTTCCAAAAGCTCCAAAAATCACCTAAGAGGATGAAAAATGAGCTAAATGGTCTAAATCTCGAAATTAATAGCTGGACACAGGCCTCATGTCGCATTTGCGACACTAGGTTTGCAAATGCGAGGGTCGCAAATGCAACAAAAACCTCGCATATGCGAAGCCTGCTCCCCTCCTGCCATCATCGCATTAGCGATAAGAAGATCTCAAATGCGAAGACTCCATCGCAATTGTGACCCCAGCTGATTTGGCCCATTTCACAAATGCGATAAGGGTTTCGTAAATGCGAACCTTTCAGGCCTCACAAAGTGATCCAATCATTGCAAATGCGAAGAATCCCCTCGCTGCACATGTTTGCAAATGCGAACAGAACTTTGCAAGTGCGAATATCACATTTGCGACCAAAGCATCGCAATTGCGATCATACCAGCACCAACAATCCTATTTCTTAGCAAATCACTCTGAAGTTATCCCGAATCACATCCGAGCCCCGGGGCTCCAAACCAAGCACCTGTGTAAGTCTAAAAATATTATACGGACTTGCTCGAAGTCTCAAATCACATCAAACAACGCTATAATAATGAATCGCACCCTAATCCAAGCTTAATGAACTTTGAAATTTCCAACTTCTACTTCCGATGTTTAACCTATCAAATCACGTTCGATAAACTTTAAATTTTGCAGAAAAGTCATATTTGACATTACGGACGTAATGCCACTTTCAGGATCAGATTCCGACCTCGATATAAAAAACTCCACTTATGGTCAATTTTCTCAAAAACATTCAAATTTCTATCTTTAGCCAAATGACTCCAAAATAACCTACGGACCTCCGAATTCACTTCCGATCGCGCCCCCAACTCCAAAATCACCATACATAGCTATTAATCGACTCATAATTACAAACGGGCATCGATAAAACTAAAATTCAATTTAAGCCAAACTTATGAAAATCCTTCCAAAATGCTAACTTCCACAATAGGTGCCAAAACTCTCTCGGGTTATCCAAGACCAGATCTCGGCATACGCCCAAATATGAAATCATCATACGAATCTTCTTGAACCTTCATATCCCGATTCCAAGGTCATTTACTCAAAAATCCAATCTTAGTTAATTCTTTCAACTCAAAGCTTCCGAAATAAGAATTCACTTTCCAAATCAATTCTGAACTTTCCGAAATTCAATTCCGACCACGCATACAAGTCATAATACCTGAAATGAAGTTGCTCATGCCCTCAGACCATTGAACGATGCACTAGAGCTCAAAACGATTGATCGGGTCATTACAAGCCCTAAATCAGAACGTAACTCAAGATATGGGGGGTCAATGGAATCTACCACCTCATTTTAACCCAGTCCCAATACTACCACAAAACCTAGGGTTGGATCTCCCATTTTTCCCACCAGAAGCCCTAACAGCCTTGAACCCAATTCTAATGCAGTGTGAGGCTCCCCAGCCACCAGAATAACCACCCTTTCAGAACATGCAGATGAACATGAAGAACATCAATCCAGATCCTCTAGTAAATCCAAATATGGGAAATCCAGTGGAAGAAAAGATGAACATGCCGACCAACCTGATTGGAGAATCAATGGTGGAATTGGGAAGCCTAAACGAAGTAAAAGTCTTCTTGTTCAGAGAAAATCAAGAGAAGAGACACATTCTAGTCTGTCCATCGGATTTCTTTAAGTGTGCAATGGACATACGCCCACCCCAAGACCCAACCGTGGGCCACAGAGCAATAATCCTAATCCTAACTCTGAGGAGGCTCTCCCACTCGTCCATGGAGAATGGACACAACTAACCACAAAACCACTAATATGTCTTGCCCTATCAACTTTATCATTTGGAATATTAGGGGAGTGAATAATGAAGATTTTAATAGAAACTTAAGGGATCTTATGGTTACTCAAAGACCTTGTATGGTTGCACTGCTAGAAACTAGGATGCATAATCGTGGGTCTCTAACGAATGAGTTTGGTTTCTCGGAGTTAATAGAGGTGCCTGATGAAGGGAAATGTGGCGGGATGGTTGTTTTTGGGACCATACCAAAGTTAATGTGCACAATTTCATTAGGCGCAACCATGAAATCCATGCAACTATTGAGGTACGTCATACTAACTTTAAATGGCTTTTTCATCAATTTATGAAAGTATTAACCCTATCATTTGAGATATTATGTGGGAAAACATTAAAATTATTGTTGATAGCTTTAAGGGTACTTGGCTAGATGGGGGTGATTTTAATGGCGTATTTAGCACAAATGATAAGTTAGGGGGTAGATCTATTAATCGTAGACGTGCCCTTAAGCTAAGGTCTTATTAAATAATTGTAATCTCTTAGGCCTAGGTTTTAAGGGTGGTAAATATACTTAGTCTAATCGAAGATTTGCTCATAATAATCTAATCTTGGAAAGACTAGACAAGGTTTTTAGTAATGATTTTTGGGTCCAAAAATTTCTAAATGCCTCCATAGTTCACCTCCCTCACTCGGATCATAATCTCCTACTGATTAATCTCCTTACAAAACAGTGTGCCCCGTATCCCAAACCTTTTAGAATTGAACCCTTTTGGTGCAAGAATCCTAATTTTCATAATGTTGTGGAAGACTCTTGAGGTACAAATACATTTGTAGAAGAAGCTTCCAAGTTTAGACATAATGTGACCTTATGGAAACATAATAATTTCGGGGACATTTTTAAAAACAAAAAAAAAGAATCTTAGCTAGATTTAGTGGTATCCGAAACTCTTTGAACTATATTATAGCCCTTTCCTCCACACTCTTGAAAATTCTCTAAAATGTGACTATAATAACATTTTAAAAATGGAAGAAGACTATTGGAAGCTTAGATCAAGGATACTTTGGTTAAATGATGGAGATGCTAATACGAGGTTCAACCAAATAATGGCCACAAACAGAAAAAGAAAAAATAAGATAGTGTTCTTAAAAATGACCAAAACATGTGGATCAATGATCCAGATGAGATTATAATCCATACTAGTGACTATTTTAAAGATGTCTATACTAGTTCCCATGAGCTCAACAATTGGGAAGATATTAGAAAATCTCCTCAATCATTTACTACCATTGACCTAATAACCTAGACAACTCAATCACTAATTTTAAAATAATAAGAGCTTGTTTTTCCTTTAAGCCATTTAAAGCACCTGGTCCCGATGGTCTCCATCCCTTTTTTTCAAAAATTTTGAAAAATTATAGGCAGCTCGGTTATTAATCTTTGTAATGATGCCTTCAATAGTGGAAATATCCCTGAAAGTGTCAATGACACTTTTCTTTGTCTGATTCCAAAAATTCCTAATACCAATAATTTAAAAACTTTAGGCCTATTGACCTATATAACACCATTTACAAAATTATTACAAAGGTCATTAGCAATTGCCTTAAGCCTTTTCTAGATAATCTCATTAGTCCATATCAAACTAATTTTCTTAAAAATAGAAAAGCTTGTGATAATGGGATTATTATTCAGGACCTGACGCTAAAAATGAATAAGTACAAAGGTAAGCACCATAATATGATTTTAAAAATAGACTTGGAAAAGGCTTTCGACTGTCTTGAATGGTCTTTCATATATAGAGCCCTAAATTTTTTAAAATTTCCCCTATGATGATTAAGCTCATTATGAACTGTATAACTACTTCCAGAATATCCATCTTAGTGAATGAAAATAGAACTGGCTACTTTAAGCCAGTAGGAGTATAAGTCAATGCGATCCAATGTCACCTTACATTTTTATTCTTTATATGGAAATGCTTTCCACCTTAGTTAATGACAAGGTAGACCTAGGTGTTTGGAGCCCCATCATAATTGGCAATAGAAATAATCAACCGTCTCACATTTTCTATGCGGATGATCTCACTCTATTGCAAGATCAATGACAAGTCCATTAGTTCCATCAAGCAATATCTAGAGCACTTTTGCACCTTGTCCGAGCAGTCCATTAATAAAACTAAATCTAAAATCATAATATCTAAAAATTGTCATTCCCACACTATTTCCAATCTAGCAAGTACTTTAAATATAAATACTAGAAAATCTTTTGGTAAATACTTAGGTTTTTCAATAACGAACACGAAGCCTAGAGCCAAAAATTTTTAATTTGTCCTTGACAACATGATGGCTAGACTAGGAACCTAGAAATCCAATTGCTTAAACATGGCAGACAGAACTATGTTAGCTCCATCTTGTCTAAATTCCCTATCTAGTCATATAATGCATTACAGTTTGTTGCCTGGCAGAACCCTTAACACTATTGATTAAATTCAAAGAAACTTTATTTGGGAGTCTAGTGCTGTAACAAAAAAAAATTATATCTTATCAATTGGGATACTATACAAAACCCAAGAAGAAAAGTGGGTTAGGTATTCACAAAGTAAAAAATAAGAATTTAGCTAGTCTTGCTAATTTCTCCTGGAGACTTCTTAATAACACTAAGTCCCTTGGGCAAATTTAGTAATACATCTCTATGGGTATAAGAAAGTTACCATAAGTTCATCCTTTATTTGGACTAATATCTTAAAAGGGTGGAATATTTATAGCAAGAGCATTCCCCACAAGGACTATTGTCTTAGTGTTTGGAATAGTAGGTGGATTCATAATACTCCTCCTCTCCGCCAGTATTTAATTGGCCCCTTGACTCAAGCTGAGAATATGTTCACCATAAAAGACATTTGGAGAAATATTAGTTGAGATCTCTCAAGATTATCCGTGGTTTTTAAGGGAAATGTATTTGATTGGCTGACTCAAGCTGAGAATATGCTCACCATAAAAGACATTTGGAGAAATAATAGTTGGGATTTCTCAAGATTATCCGTGGTTCTTAAGGGAAATTTAGTTAACAGAATAAGGGCTATAACTCCTTCTATAAAAAATTGTGACATGCCTACGTAGTCTCTCAAACCAGTGGGCAATTTACAACCAAAGCCTGTTATACCTTAATTGACAACCTCCCTAGTAATGAAAAGGACTTTATGTGGATTTTGAATCTCAACTGCCCTAATATATTAAAATTTTTAATGTGAAAATGTCTTCACAATAGACTGTCTAATAGAAGCTATTTAAATCACATTGGTATCAATATTGACCCTGTTTGCTCATACTGCAAATTTCAGAGAAAAACGATTAAGCATATTTACTTGGAATACCACGCAGTTAGAGATATATGGTTCCTATTAGGTTTAGACACCAGTAATGAAAATTTTAGCCACCAATGGTTAATCAAGCTTAGAGACCACCACCCTCCTCTGGGTAATGGTATCATTGACTTATCAGAGCTCTTTCCTTTTGTTAGTGGTATATTTGGATAAATAGAAATAACAATCTCTTTAAAAACACCACCGATAAACCAAATCTTAAGCATGCTCTAAATCAGACAGTGCAATACATGCTTCTAACCCGTAATGTAGAAATAATCCATATACTTATTTTCATCAATGTTGTTTGGAATAAGCCACTAGGAAACACTATAAAGCTCAATAAAGATGGTTCTTTTATTCAAACAAAATCTTTATGCAGTCTTGGTGGTACTATCAGAGACAGTAAAGGTCATTGGATAGTTGGATCCTATGGAGTCTCTCCAGGCTTATCACCAATTCATGCAAAGCTGCTGGCCTCGAAAGCAGGCCTTGAAGTAGCCGGAAGGCAAGGGTTAGCAAACATAGAAGTGGAAATGGACTCTACTGATGCTATAAATTGCTTAACAAATGGGATGTCCTCTTTTGATAAGATCATTCTTGATTGCAGGTTGTTAATGACTCGGCTAAAAGTTCGGGTAGTTCACCACACATTCAGGGAAGCCAACAAGCTGGCACCCATGATGGCTAAGAGGGTACTACATGATAACAAATGCAGGGAACTTATTATTCTACATTACCGGCCCTTTTTTGCATGTGAAGTCTTAAGTTCTGGCATGGAGGGCATATCCTATGTTACTAAAAAACTTAGCAAAGATGTTTGCTATAGACTTGCCTATTTTGGAAACAAAAATGTCCTACGAGATATGATTTGTAATAGCCAAGTTAAAAATTCCCTATCGGGCGATATGATTGTATGAACTCTACTATGATGTGATTTCTATAATAAGATCCCTGGTATTAAAAAAAAAGTAAAGTAATTTGTTTTATTGAAATTAAAATGTAATTAATTTGTTTTCGGTTTTGTTAGACAAATGTGCAACTAAAAGAAAAGTTTTTCATGAATTTTTTTATTTATTCGATGTGTACATTTATAGTTAAAAACGGACATTTATAGTAAGTAGTTACCGTACGTAGTCCACTAAATTTAGTTTTTTGATTGAGACTCTAACCTTTTTTATTGAGACTTGATTTTTATACAACTGGATCAAATATAAATTATACCTAAGTAGCTGTAATTTATGTTTGGAAAAATATCGAATTATGGAGAATAAGATTTAGTTTGAAGCGTGTCAAGAATATTGTTCTTAAGGATATTTTATCCACACAATAATAAATATTATTAGGTGTATCCCCAGAATTCAACAAACTCTTTTAGTATAACTAGGAACAGAAACAATAAAAATTAAAAAACACAATCCAACACAACAGTGAAAAGGTTTTTACTTTTGTTCAGTTACTCAAAATAAGTACAAAGAAATATATACACATATAGAGTCCAAAAGAAAGTAAACATCTGATGGAACCTTTGAAACCATTTGGCTTTAATGGTTAAGAAACGTTTGACAAATAGCCATTAAGGCAAAACATTATTGTTGTGTCTGGAAGTAACGTATAAGTTATTATATTAAACTTATCAAATTAATTGTTACAAATATATTTGAATAATTATTATAATAATGTCTCATTAATATAATAGTAAGAAAATAAATTTAGACATAGTTTTAGAATATTTCTTTTTGAGATATTAAAAGTATTTTTTTATCAATCCTCCACATATCTCAACAAATATTAAAAATAATAAAATAAAAAATTGCTGGATTTCACAAATGAGCATAATGCGTCGAATCTGGTGTCTCTTGGACTATGAATCAGATCTAGATAAAATAAAATTAAACTTACAGAAAAGTTGGTGAAGTTTAAAACTTCTATGAACCAAGAATTCTTTTGTAAGTTTAGTGTCTTATCTATTACATTTTCCCCTCACACACTTTGTCGTTTATCGCAGTATTTGCGCTAATAGGCCATGTCACGCTTGGTTTTCATGAATGCTCTAGAAATTTCGCACAAATTTTATAGGAGCGGTCCCACTCCATACTTATATAGGTTCATCAATCAAGTGTATTCTACATCACAATGCACCGTCTATAAAAAGGCTATAGATTATTGGATTAAGAGTTTAATAACTCAACCACACATTCCTTGCAATCTTGCACTATATACAAACATACCATAGGAAGAGACATAATTTTAATAGTTCATATTTGATCAACTAATGATTTGTTATTACCCATATGAACCTACTTCATGGTATCTCCAATCACATAGGTTGGGTTGCCATTATCGTTGATATATCTCAAATTGGCAAAAGTCTCAACCCATCGATGTTTTACAGATAAGTCAAGGGATCGGTCAAATCCTCTTTTAACTAAACATAATATGTATAAAAAAAATTCATCTCTAAGCAATTGCTTTTGTGACATAATATCTTTAAAAAATATATCTACTTTTTCCATTGAAAGATTTATTTTTTTACAATAGCTATTGCATCTTAGCAATCCTAATTCATCGGCACAAATATTGTCGGTTTACTTTCTAGTGGAATATTGCACCTTGGTAATCACAATTCTTCAACACAAATATTGACGGTGTAATTCCTAGTGGAATACTCACGAAGACTTTGCTTAATCAACTTTATTGCCAATAATTTCAATACCATAATGCTTCACGAGAAAGTGTTTGAATAATTATTAGTGAGTTTTGATTCATCTGAATCAGAGATTCAATATCATCACTGTATCTTTCTATACTATGAAAATTCACATATTCGTAGTACTTCTCAAATAACGTATAAAATCATCTCAAATGGAAAGAAACTTGACTTCGATACAAGTATCTTTTGAAATATTTAACAAGTATTAGAAATTATTTTTCTTTTGGTATCTTCCATACTATAATACCAAAGTAAATCTTTTAAATATAGACGCAACTTTAACTTCTACAGAAATATCACAAATCAGTAGAAAACGGTCATAACTCAACGATTCTTCACTCAAATGACTAAGAGACCCAAAGCAGTATAATTTTTTGAACCAAAAATATAACATATTTTTTATCTCCGAATACAATATTTTTTCATAAAAATTTCAATATTGTAATGCTTTATTATAACATTAATAAATAATTTTTTTCACATTTTTTCTTTTTAGGATAAGGTTATATGACTCTGGACACCATGGTCCCCCACATTTTTAAAAATTCCAAATTAAGAAGATAATCTTTTCACAAACTCAAATAGAGTTTTATTTTATAAATGGCAAGTTAATAATATAACTTCACCTCGAGACTATCATATGAACCAATAAGCATGCAATTTATTAATTAATTAAAGTTTCCAATATTTTAAGTAATGAATGTAAAATAAATATTTAAATTCGGTACACCATCACAGAAAAATTAACTATTTAATCTTATGTGATTTTCCAATTCTCCTTGACCCAAATCTTCAATTACATGAGTTAATTAATCCGTCCAAGAGATAAAAATTTATCTACACTTTTTCTTTCAAAGCACATATGTCTTGATAAAGGTTTGAACAAATATTGGTCATGTGATTTTAAGGAATATGAAAATACCTCAATTGAAAATTTGTCAAACTTGCCATAGCAAATTTCATCATTTTTTGTTATCGAAGAGATTTATTCGTTAACACACTTTTTCCATTAGATAGTTATCTCTTTTCAATATAATTCTTAATTAACAAGAATAAAATAATTCACCGCGGGATAGTCCTACAATTAAATTCACATATTTTGTGCTAAAGTTGAACACATTAGTTTTTGAAAAAATTTACAGTGACGTATGGATGCTAATGAAAAGCATGAAAACATTTTTTTTTTTTTTGAGAATGCTTAGAATATAATGGTTTCTTAAAATATAATTTTGTACCCTTGATTGAATAATATAACTATACAAAATTTATACTTATGTAGGCTTAGGCGCATTCAACTACTATAAAAAACGTATCTTAATTTTGTGATGCAATTTATCTTTCACAATGCGATAATGGACATAATTAAAATAGCAACTTGATTAACATATTGTATCCCACAAAAATAATTTGAATACAGAATGATATTCTCCATGATACCATTATGCAAACGTGAAGTGGAGATCCTATTTTTAGAATTAGAGCAACAACTTGTACAGTGTCAAATTTGATTCTCCATAATAAAAAAATGTGAAAATATTCTTAAGATTGTTGGAAAAATAACGGATTATGGAAAATAAGATTTAGCTTAAGGCGTGTCAAGGACATTTTCGTAAGAATATTTCGTCCACACAATAATGAATATTATTAGATGTATTTTCCAATATTCAACAAACTCTTCTAACATACTAGAAGCATAAGTACAAAGAAATATATATACATATAGAGTCCAAAAGAAAGTAAACATATGATGGAACCTTTGAAACCATTTGGCTTCAATGGTTAAGAAACGTTTGAGAAATAGCCATTAAGGCAAAACTGTTATAATATGAAAGTAATTTAGTAAAACATAAATAAGAAATATAAGTAACTTAGTGAAACATGAACAAGAAATGTAGATAAAGAGAAGGAAGAGATTTTCTTCTTTAATTGTGTATTTTTATATCTATTACAAGGCCTTTATATAGGCATAAAAAGTGAAGAAAATATGTCATGGAATATGTCATTCAACATACAACATATGTCATTGAATATGTCATAAACCATTTGAGATGAAGATCATGGAAGAAGAGTAGACATCCACCATAAATTGCTATTTATCATAACACTCCCCCTTGGATGTCCATAGATAATGTGCCTCGTTAAAACCTTACTAGGAAAAAACCCTATGGGAAAAAATTCTAGTGAAGGAAAAAGAGTACACATGAATAGAAATATGCCTTTTTGTTGCCTCGTTAAAAACCTTGCAAGAAAAACCCAGTAAGACAAAATTTTGTAAGGGAAAAAGAGTGAAACGCGCATTAACTCCCCCTGATAAGAGCATCAATTCACATCCTTGGGTTTTCGCATCCCGATCTTGTACACTAGCTTCTTGAAGGTTGACGTTTGTAGAGATTTTGTGAACAAATTAGCTATATTATCACTTAAACGAATCTGTTGCACATTGATATCACCATCTTTTGAAGATCATGTGTGAAAAATAACTTTGATGAAATGTGATTTGTCCTATATCCTTTTATGAATCCTCCCTTCAATTGAGCTATGCATGCTGCATTATCTTCATACAAAATTGTGGGTAGTTTGCCACATTTCAAACCACATTTGTCTCGAATAAGATGTATTATAGATCTCAACCACACACACTCTCAAATTGCTTCATGAATAGCAATTATCTTAGCATGATTAGATGAAGTATCCATGATTGATTGCTAAGTCGATTGTCAAGATATGACAATGCCCCCATATGTAACACATAGCATGTTTGAGATCAAGCCTTGTATGTGTCAGATAAATACCCCGCATCAGCATAACCAACAAGATCGAGATTGTAATCATTGCCATAAAATAATCTCATATCGGTAGTCCCTTTTAGATACCGCAATATGTGTATGATCTCATTCCAATGCCTCCTTGCAGGGGGAGATCTTTATCTTGCTAAGACATTAACTGAAAAAATTATGTAACGCCTTGTAGTGTTAGCAAGATACATTAGTGCATCAATTGCACTAAGATATGGTTCTTCAGGATTAAGAAATTCTTCATTATTTTCATGAGATAGGAATGAATCTTTATTTATATCAAGTGATCGCACAACCATCAGGGTACTCAATGGATGTACTTTATCCATATAGAATCGCTTTAAAATATTTTTAGTGTATGTTGATTGATGGACAAAAATTTCATCTTTCATATTTGTAGACCAAGAAAAATTTTATCTTTCTAAGATCTTTCATTTCAAATTATTTAATAAAACACTCTACATATACGACGATTATGACAAATTCAAATTCAGGTCCTTCTATAAAGGCACAATGACAAATTGAATTATTCTTGTACCCTTCTTTCAACAAGTATTTTCTCGGGCAATTATACCGTATGCGCCCATATTGTATCAATCCGCATAAGGATTATTGAAGCCTTATTTAATAAATTTCTTGAAATTCATAATATGCTTGAGAACAATTTAAATCCTTCAATGATTTCCATTATACGCATATCAAGTTCTTTTTGTGTATTGCCAGATTAAAATCTGAAATGACTACATCCACCACAAGAGAATATGTCTCTATATAATCAATACCATGAAATTGTAATCTTCCTGTAACACAAGTCGTCTTTATGTTTATTGACTTGACCTTTTTCACAGAAGAATACATTTATACCTCCACTGGTTTTATACTTTCATGTGTTGGGACTATCCGTCCAACTTCACATTTTTCAGGTGAAATCAATCTTGATTGCCTATTTTATTTTATTTTGGCCAATCATTTATCTGTCCAAATTTCATGACATATTTGAGCTCAAGATCCTCGTCAATATAAACAATATTGAGCGCTACATTATATTAACAATATCGTCGACGATAACTTTATGTCGGTTCCATTATTACCTAATAAAGCATAACCTATTGAGATCTCTTTATCTCATTATTTCAGGTACCTGAGCCTCTCCCATGAGGTCTTATGAAGTTTTATTTCGTGGTGCTCTTCCAGAACATTTGCCTCCTTATTATGACCATTTTGAATATTTGCCCCTCTCCTTCTTCAAGGAGTTTATCTTTGGAATCGATTGGTCTGTTATGCTTTATGCATGACATAGACTCTGTCTACATGGACTTTATTCTATTTGGAGCATAAGCAACTGAAATATGACATTTATCTTTGGGTCAGCAAATGCGTCTGGCAATAATTTGTAAATGAATTATCACTTGAACTTCAGGTTCATATTTTTTTTGTACGAGGATCTATATGTATTCATAATAATTCATTTCACATATTACTTTCTCAGCTGTCATTTTCTCCCCCTAATGTTGGGATCACCAACACATTTTACAACCTTCCGTGGGAATCCATCTTTGTGCATTGTGGTGGCATAATTAAATCATATAGCACATACATATTTCTATATAGAAATTATTTGGTTCTTGACCCTGAATCGATTGTGATAGGGGAAATTTTCATAACTTCTAGATGCGAGCAAGTGCTGATGTATATTAAATAATACATCTCATACAAAATTTTGTTTTTCAAAGTTTTGTTCTCATAATCAATGATTTAGCTATGATTGCAGGCATACACCTTTTGCTAAACCAACTTGGATTTAAACCAGTATTATTAAGATAAACCATCATAATTTATATTCTGAAATTGTGCTCTAAATAATTTGAGCAAGCAATCTTGCAAAATCCAAACTGCAAGTTGATATAAATGCACATGTGACCATAGAATAGATGCATCTATTAAAATCATATAATAGCAAAACGATCCACATGGCAGGTGACTGGGCCCATATATTTATCACCTTTTATTGGTTTCAGAAATCAAGGGATTCCATCCCAACCTTAACTGGTATATCATGAGAATTAGCAGTACAAGATATTTCTTGAAGAATCTTCTATTCTTTAATATATGCCAATGGAATTCTCAATTAATTTTTCGCATCATAATTGAACCGGGATGGTCAACCGGTTATGCCAACTAATATTTATTTTAGTAAACCTATAGTTTACTTGTGGCATATGTTTCAAGCATCATGCTTATATTTGTGTAGTACAAATAGAAAGAAAACCGGGTAACATTTCATATTTACCAGGTATGATTAAAGAAATATGAAGATATTCAATATTCCTTTCATTTACAGTCTCAACATGTCAACCACTTTGACTTATACATTTGAAACTCAAAAAAGTTTCTTTTGAGACTTTTCAATAATAATATCATGAATAATTTTATTCATCAGGATAGTAACAAATTAGTTCTTTCAGATCTTTTAACAACTTTTGTACACAAGATCTTTTATCATATCATTCATATGGTAAATATCTCCTTCACGGAGAAACTTATATCATAATAAATTGTCATGGTCAAAATCATCATAAGCAAAATCATTTCTTGCTTTAATTTTTCCTTTAATAACTTTTATAAGGCATGCCAAAATATTTTAGCATATCACATGTACGAGACTAATGACTATTCATTTAACCACACAATAATATTTATTCTCTTTATTTCACTCAAACCTCTCTCAAGGGCGAGTTGTGTGGTATTCATCCAAGCATGCCTTGCATGTCTTTATTCATTACTTTTATCACATATTACCACATTAACATATAAGAATGGGTCTGTATTTTCAATGCTTATCACAAGTCATATTTTCTTTAAGGAATGGATCATAATCAGTGACGTGCTTTATTATTTTAATACCAATTTGATGGTAAATATTGCCTTCACATTTTGAAGGACTATTTTGAGAATCTTTATTGTTCTCCTTTTATAATCATAGTGATGATTATTATTGTTTTGATCTTTGGAATGCTCACGTTCAACGTTCAACCAATTATCTTTATTCAGACTTATTATGCGTCGTTGTCACATTCACTTCAAGAATGGAGCAAATCAAGTGGGACAATCTTCATGACTTTAATGAAAAATATATTATTTTTCTTTAGTCATCGTTATATCATCAATATGGTACATTGGGACTCAAACCCAATGCCTTACCAATATAAAGACATATTAGGCCATAATGAATTGGGACTCATACCCAACTCTTATTATTATGGTACATCAGGATTTAATCCTGATGTCTTACCCTCAATCGATGTATAATATGTTAAACGATATCGAGATTCATTTCCAAGCCTATCAATCACATGCTAAGAAAGTTGTACACAAGTAATTTGCAACTTAGAATCAAATTTGCTTTCTTAAAGAAGTAAAATTTCAAATCAATGTAAAGCTTTATCAATTATTTATAGCATCTATAAAAATAACAGTTTGTATGTCTAGTTAGTGCATGCATCATTAAATTATTCAAGTTAATTAGCATGACTAAAGTGTACTAAATACATGTAGGACAATACTGGCTAATATGAATACCCTTATTGCACTAAGGTATCAAGCAATTTTAGTAATAATTTGGCTAAGTGATTTGACATGCTACATAACTAGTATTGTTACTTTTATAGATTGACCATATAAAAGAATAATATGTGCACCTATAGTATATAAAAATTTTAATATCGTAAAATCTATACCTACATAGTATCTCCATGTGTACTATTATTTTGTATTTAGGCTTGTCAAAATAAATAGTTAAATGTAGCTAGTGTAGTATATCATGTTATACTACACAATAATGTATAATCACGCATTATGTTAGGTGTCCCAAGTGCTTAAGCATGTAACTAGATATACTTGAATTCAATAAGAAAATAGACTTGAAAACAAAAACAATTTCAAGTAACCACATTATTACTTACATGTTTTATTTCTACACATAAGAAGATGAATAATCAATAGAAACTTCTTGGATTTAGTCAAAGTAAGATGTAATATTTTAATGATGCAAACACTATTTATATTCATATTTTGGATACGTACTACTGTCAAGAAAATATTCTTGTTATCTAAGTCTATTGTTGATTACTTCTATTTATATTTTAATAATGCAAATCAATTAAGAAGCAGTTTATTAAAATCATTACATCTTTATTCATAAATAAAGAGATCATGGTGAAGTATGAGTATCTTTCTCTTTCTATTTTTATTTTTAAACATAATTGAGAAAAACTAAGTATCCAACAAAACATATCATTATTCTTATAAAAAAGAGAACATATTGTACCCGATAATTTTAAATCAGAGTCGAGAACTTTAAAAGAAGATAACTTACCGTGATGGTTAGAGACTCGTGTTGATAACGTGTTATAAAATGAAAGTAATTTAGTGAAACATAAACAAGAAATATAAGCAACTTAGTGAAACATGAACAAGAAATGTAGATAGAGAGAAGGAAGAGATTTTCTTCTTCAATTGTGTATTTTCATATCTATTACAAGGACTTTATATAGGCATAAAAAGTGAAGAAAATATGTCATGGAATATGTCATTCAACATATAACATATGTCATTGAATATGTCATAAACCATTTGAGATGAAGATCATGGAAGAAGAGTAGACATCCACCATAAATTGCCATTTGTCATAAACATTATTGTTGTGTCAGAAAATAACGTATAAGTTATTATATTAAACTTATCAAATTAATTGTTACAAATATATTTAAAATAATTACTATAATAATGTCTCATTAATATAATAGTAAAAAATAAATCTAGACATAGTTTTGAATTTTTTTTGAGATATCAAAAATATTTTTCTATCAATTTATTCTTCTAGTTTTTTTTTCTTTTGAAGGTTGTACTTTGATTATTAGGGTAATGTTACCTCTCATATAGCTAAAAGATAATAATTGAAAAAGAAAAAGATATTATTTATTTGTTTTTCAAATCAAGTGATGCCCAATCTTTTGGTTAATTGGAATAAAAATATCTTTCACAACCTTCGCAACTCAGTAGATAGCAATATGGTTATAACAAGAGCCATGGAGTATTTACATTGTAGTAATATCAATAGCAACAAAGTAGATAGACCACTAGCAGTGGAATAAAGGGATTATCAGCGATTCAAATGGGGACTGGGTTATAGGTCTTAGTAAAACTACCAATGGCCCTTGCCTCTTTACATCGAGCTTGAAGCACTAAGCCATGGACTAGAGCTAGTAGCAAGTCACCAGTTCAGCAAGCTACTAATTGAGACTGACTTGGTTGCTATACTTCAACGAATTGAGTCAAACTTATCACCATTATATAATATTCTCCTTTATAAATACAGGTACTGGCTGAAGACGTTAGGGAATCTGCCTATCCTACACAATTTTAGGGAAGGCAACAATATAGTGCATAAACTGGCACAACAGGGACCTCAGCAAGCCATCATTAATCAAATATATCTAGAAGTACTGGACTATCTCAAGCAAGTTGTGGCGTTGACAAGGAAGGTATCACAGTTATTAGAACTACTACTATGTAATCTTGCTAGTAGTAGTTGATAATCCCATTTTCTAATATGAATTTGAATAGATTCTATTTATTATTATAAATATAGTTTTTTTATCTTCCACCTTATCTCTACAACTTTGGGCGACCCCTTCCCCTTACTCTTTTTTTTCATTTCAAGCATGGACCTTAACTTACCGAACTCGCTTAGTAAAATAGAAATCATTAGCTGTCAACTATTCATAGTCAGCAATGGAAGATGGCGTAGCTTTAATTGCTCAAGTTGCCCTCTTATGGTTGAATGTGAAAAAGAATTGTTTTTGTTTAGCAACAATTTTATAAGGATTGTGCTTCCCTGTGCCTTATTAATAATTAATAAGAAAGACCGGGTTAAAGGTAACTAATTATTTAAATATAATGAAATGGTCCTCTTACTTTGGAATCAAATGGTGCCCCCCCATGATCTTCGCTTTTAATTTTAAAAAAAGGTCATACCTTCGTCATTACATATCTCACACTTATTTTTTACAACGGACACCTCGACTATTCCCTGAGACATTCCTATTAATAATTTTTGGTACTAAAATTTAGATTAATAAAACAATTACCTAGTTGTTATAGAATGAAAGTAATTTAGTAAAACATGAACAAGAAATATAAGCAACTTAGTGAAACAAAAACAAGAAATGTAGATAGAGAGAAGGAAGAGATTTTCTTCTTCAATTGTTGTGTATTTTTCTATCTATTACGAGGCCTTTATATAGGCATAAAAAGTGAAGAAAATATGTCATGGAATATGTTATTAAACATACAAAATATGTCATTAAATATGTCATTAAGCATTTGAGATGAAGATCATGGAAAATGAGTAGACATCCAACATATTATGATATTTATCATAATACTCCTCCTTTGGATGTCCATAGATAATGTGCCTCATTAAGACCTTACTAGGAAAAAACCCTATGGGAAAAAAAAATTCTAGTGAAGGAAAAAGAGTACACATGTATAGAAATATGCCCTTCTGTTGCCTCGTTAAAAACCTTGCAAGGAAAACCCAACGGGACAAAACCTTGTAAGGGAAAAAGAGTGCAACGCGCATTAACTCCCCCTGATAAGAGCATCAATTCACCTCCTTGAGTCTTTGCATCCCAATCTTGTGCACTAGCTTCTTGAAGGTTGATGTCGGTAGAGATTTTGTGAACAAATCAGCCATATTATCACTTGAATGAATCTGTTGCACATTGATATCACCATTCTTTTGAAGATCAAGTGTGAAAAATAACTTTGGTGAAATATGCTTTGTCCTATCTCCTTTTATGAATCCTCCCTTCAATTGAGCTATGCATGCTGCATTGTCTTCATACAAAATTATGGGTAGTTTATCACATTTCAAACCACATTTCTCTCGAATATGATGTATTACTGACCTCAACCACACACACTCTCGGCTCGCTTCATGAATAGCAATTATCTCAGCATGATTAGATGAAGTAGCCACAATTGATTGCTTAGTCGATCGCCAAGATATGGCAGTGCCTCCACAGATAAACACATAACCTATTTGAGATCGAGCCTTGTGTGGGTCAGATAAATATCTAGCATCAGCATAACCAACAAGATCAGGACTGCAATTATTGCCATAAAATCAGCCCATATCGGAGTCCCTTTTAGATACCGCAATATATGTTTGATTCCATTCCAATGTCTCCTTGTAGGAGCAGAGCTATATCTTGCTAAGACATTAACTGAAAAAGTTATGTCAGACCTTGTAGTAGTTGCAAGATACATTAGTGCGCCAATTGCACTAAGATATGGTACTTCAGGACCAAGTAGCTCTTCATTCTTTTCTTGAAGTCGGAATGGATCCTTATTTACATCAAGTGATCGAACAACCATCGGAGTACTTAAAGGATATGCTACATCCATGTAAAACAGTTTCAATACCTTTTCTATATAGGCAGATTGATGAACAAAAATTCCGTTTGCCAAATGTTCAATTTGCAAACCAAGACACAATTTTGTCTTTCCGAGATCTTTGATCTCGAATTCCTGCTTTAAATAATCAATTGCCTTTTGGAGTTCTATCGGAGTTCCAATAAGGTTTATGTCATCAACATATAAGGCAAGTACAACAAATTCTGATGTTGTTTTCTTTATAAAAACACATGGGCAAATGACATCATTTATATAGCCTTCCTTTAATAAATACTCACTAAGACGATTATACCACATTCGTCCTGATTTCTTTAGACCATACAAAGATCTTTGCAATTTGATTGAAAATATTTCCCGGGACTTTGAATTATGTGAGTTTGGCATTTTGAATCCATCGAGAATTTTCATGTATATCTCATTATCAAGTGAGCCATAAAGGTAGGCGGTAACCACATCCATTAAATGCATGTCAAGCTTTTCAAGGACAGCAAAACTAACGAGATAACGGAAAGTTGTAGCATCCATAACGGGTGAATATGTCTCTTCATAATCGACACCAGGCCTTTGTGAAAATCCTTGTGCAACAAGGCGTGCCTTATATCTTTGTACCTCGTTTTTCTCATTTCTCTTGCGTACAAAGACCCATTTATAGCTAATAGGCTTAACACCATTAGGTGTTTGAACTATAGGCCCAAAAACTTCACGTTTTGCAAGTGAATTCAGTTCTAATTGGATTGCTTCTTGCCATTTTGGCCAATCAAGTCTTTGTCGACATTCTCCAACAGATTGAGGTTCAAGATCCTCACTTTCTTGCATAATGTTAGATGCAACATTATATGCAAAGACATAATCTACCACTATATCTGCTCGATTAAAATTTGTCTCAATATCGATTGGATTTATTGATAGTTCCTTATTTTCTTGTGTCTCAGGCTCAACGGCTTCATGAATCTCAGAATTTATTAAATCGTGATTTTTCTCTTGAGATTCTTTCGTAGTGTCTTTTTGATCATTTATTTTCCTTTTTCTAGGATTTCGATCTTTGGAACCTAATGGTCTGCCGCGTTTTAGGCGTGCTTTCGACTCATTAGCTATGGCACTAGAAGATTGTCCAATAGGGACATCAATACGGATTGAAACATTCTCTGCAGGGATATGAGATTTTGTTATCCTTTTCAAGTCCGTAAATGCGTCTCGCATTTGATTTGCTATTCTTTGCAAATGGATAATCTTTTGCACCTCTTTTTCACAAATAGAAGCACGTGGATCAAGATGAGATAATGATGAATTTTTCCACAAAATTTCCCGTTTGGTTTCACCAACTTCTCCCCCTAATTTTGGGAAAAGTGTCTCATCGAATAGACAGTTTGCAAATCGTGCAGTGAACAAATCCCCTGTCAATGTTTCGAGGTAGCAAATAATGGAGGGTGATTCAAACCCAACATATATTCCTAACCTTCTTTGCGGGCCTATTTTGGTGCGATATGGAGGTGCTACAGGCACATATACTGCGCATCCAAAAATTCTTAAATGGGATATATTAGGTTCATGACCTAAAACTAATTGCAACGGGGAATATTTGTGATAATTTGTCGGTCTGAGACGAACTAGTATTGCTGCATGCAAAAAGGCGTGACCCCAAACCGAAGTGGGCAGCCTCGTTTTCATGAGTAACGGTCTTGCTATCAACTGCAGACGTTTAATTAAAGACTCTGCAAGACCATTTTGAGTGTGAACATAGCTACAGGATGTTCCACTTTTATCCCAATTGATAAGCAATAATCATTAAATGCTTGGGATGAAAACTCAACAGCATTATCTAGTCTAATAGACTTAATTGGATTATCAGGAAATTGTGCCCGTAATCGAATTATTTGTGCCATTAATTTTGCAAACGCAAGGTTGCGGGATGACAATAGGCACACATGAGACCATCTAGAGTATGCGTCTATTAAGACCATAAAATATCTAAATGACCCACTAGGTGGGTGAATAGGTCCACAAATGTCCCCTTGTATATGTTCCAAAAATGCATGTGACTCAATTCCAATCTTTATTGGTGATGGTCTAATAATTAACTTGCCTTGATAACAAGAAGTGCAAGAAAATTCATTATTTAAAAGAATCTTTAAATTCTTTAATGGATGCCCATTTGAATTTTCTATAATCCGTCTCATCATAATTGATCCAGGATGTCACAATCGATCATGCCAAAGTACGAAAGTATTGGAATCAGTAACCTTTTGGTTTATGGTATAATGTGCCTCAATTGCACTAATTCTTGTCCAATACATGCCATAAGATAAAGATGGGAACTTCTCAGTAACCCTCTTTGGCCAGAGACATTCTTTGTAATGATGAGATATTCAAGATTATTCTCATCTTTGGTCTCAATATGATATCCGTTTTGACGGATATCTTTAAAACTCAACAAGTTCCTCTTGGACAGGAGAACATTGCATTCTCTATGATAAATATTGTTCCTTTAGGCAGAGATATAATAGCACTTCCAGAGCCTTCAATTAATCTTGTACTACCGGATATTGTATTAACATTCGCTTCTTTAATTACCAAATAAGAGAAATATCTCTTATCTTTTAAAATAGTATGTGTTGTAGCACTATCCAGGAGATATATATCATCTTTATTCATCTTGATTCCAATTGAAGACTGGGAAATTTCCATATTTTTCATAAAAAAATAATACATCATAAGAAATATGAAAGACCAAAAAAACATATATTAGGAAATACATTAGGAATGTAAAAACTAGTAACATATGATGCATTAGGAAAATATACTCAAAGTAAAATAAAGTAGTTGCAAATATAAAAATAACAACTTTTATAGCTTCATTCCCCAGTAAGATGATTAATTCTTCAATCAATATCCTCAAAGAAGTCTCCAACTTCTAAATGAGTATTATTTGTTAGTCCTTCATAATCATCATCTTTATATGCAGGATGTGCCTTAGAATCACATTTGTTTGAGGGACCTGCCTCATTATCATTATTTTGAAAGGTCAAGTGTGCCTCCATATTATTTTTCCTTTTATTGATGGAGGCTTGATAAAGTTTGACAAAATGTTCTGGCGTACGGCAAATACGCGCTCAATGACCTCTCATACCACATCGGTGAGACATACGAGCTTTACCTTTTGAATGATTAATTTGAGAACTCTTATTGTTCTCCAATTTATTTCCACCATAATGACGATAATTGTTATTGTTCTCAAATTTATTTTCACCATAATGACGATAATTGTTATTGTTCTCAAATTTATCTCCACCATAATGACGATAATTGTTTTGCCCCCTGCCACGTCCATGTTTACGACCATATCCACGACCACGGTAATTATTCTGTTTTCTTTCAAACTTATCATGTGCTGCTACAGCATTCACTTCCGAAATGGAGTTGACCCAGTGGGACGGGCTTCATGATTTTTCATTAATAAAGTATTATTCTGCTCTGCCACAAGTAGACAAGTGATTAACTCGGAATACTTCTTAAAACCTTTTCACGGTATTGTTGTTGTAGTACCACATTTGAAGCGTGAAAAGTAGAAAATGTTTTTTCCAATAAGTCCTCATCTGTGATAGTGTCTCCACATAATTTTAATAGAGAACTTACTTTAAAGATAGTAGAATTATACTCACTTACGGTTTTAAAGTCTTGCAACCTTAAATGTATCCACTCATACCGAGCTTTCGGCAATACCGTAAGTTTTAGGTGGTCATACCGATCTTTTAAACTAATCCATAATTCAAGTGGATCTTTTACTGTTAAATATTCAGTTTTTAACCCTTCATGTAGATGATGGCGAAGGAAAATCATGGCCTTCGCTTTATCCTGATTTGATGCTTCATTTCCTTGTATAATCGTATTTCCAAGACCTTTAGCGTCAAGGTGAATTTCAGCATCAAGGACCCATGATAAATAGTTCTTCACGGTGATATCAAGTGCCACAAATTCAAGTTTTGATAAGTTGACATAGTGAAAACTATCATAAAAGATGAATAAGTTAGAGAAACAATTATAATAATAAACAATGAATGAAACAAAACGATTAAGGTAAAAGAAATGAAAATAAAGTTATATCATGTTAGCAATATACTATTTCATTTTATTCATGCTATAAAGTAAAAACTACATATTGTTTTATTTCATTTTATATTATTGATATATATGTGTTAATAAAATTGATAATATTTTATTAGTAGTAGTGACTAGATAATATATACACTACATACATATGCATACATTTTTTTTAATGGTATTGTGTCAGGTGTGAAAAACTACATGATAAACAAAAATGTGAAACAACCGGAAAAGTGAACCACAACGTGAATTATCAAAAATTACAAAGAAAAAATTAGGTTGTAAGAATTAAGCATATGATATGTACTACCATAATAAAATGACTATAATGATACATACCTTAATAAAATATGGCTCAACTTTGCTGGAGCTAAGAATGAAATTAGAGCTTCGGCTCATAACGTGTTATAAAATGAAAGTAATTTAGTAAAACATGAACAAGAAATATAAGCAACTTAGTGAAACAAGAACAAGAAATATAGATAGAGAGAAGGAAGAGATTTTCTTCTTCAATTGTTGTGTATTTTTCTATCTATTACAAGGCCTTTATATAGACATAAAAAGTGAAGAAAATATGTCATGGAATATGTCATTAAACATACAAAATATGTCACTGAATATGTCATTAAGCATTTGAGATGAAGATCATGGAAAATGAGTAGACATCCAATATATTATGATATTTATCATAATACTAGTGTTTTATTGTTCCACCATAGTTACACACCAATTGTCTTCTGAATTTTTCTACGCATAACATGATTTGTACTTTGAATATTGTATTATCACCAAAATGACTTGTACTGGTAAAAACTGCAAGTTTTTAAAAGTGTAAGTTAGCTCAAACATTACTGTTATTTAAAATTTAAAAAAAAGGAACTATAAAATACAATAGTATAATTATCAACCATCATTAAACTTCCTTAGAGAATCGGAACTCATGGAAACGCTCTTCTAAAATAGTGAAATACATGCAATTGTTAGTTAACTGTATTTGTAAAAGAATTTTGGAGAAGATAAGAAACATATAAATAGAAATATAAATGAAACATAATTTAATTCGAACTTATTGAATTCACAGTATTTTTTAAGGAATTTAATCTCTTAGTACTTGAGATTGTGGATTATTTCCTCCTAGGATAGAACGAGTTACACACTGGTGTAGCAGTGCTTCAAACCCTAATATTTCAACGAACACAAAGATCGGTAGCAAATCACACTTATTGTTGCTTTCTTTATAGTTAAAACAATGAAAAATAGAGGAGGAGAACTCAGAAATTCGTATAGAAAATTGGAGAGAATGGACGCTATTTATAGCCAATATGTTGAGCTCAATTGAAGAGGTGCATCTCTTCAGAAGGGATGTTTGCGTAAAACGGTCATAACGTAAATGGCTATTTACGCAACAACAAGCCAGGAAGAAACTTAATTCTCCGTTACAAAAACGGAAAGTGAAAAACGGATAACGAAAAACGCTTAATATTCCATTGGATTCAATATTAATATTTTGTTGGATTTAATATTAATATTTTGTTGGATTTAATATTAATTTTCCATTTAAAAAAATTAATATTTAATAAAACTACGCTAATATTTACTATTAACAAATAAATTTATTTCCAAAAAATTAATCAATCAATCGATCATTTGATCAAACCCAAGTCTGAAGCCGAAGCCGAGCCGAGCGACTATGACGACGTGAGGCTTGCCTTCTTCTTCACTTTAGAGTTAGAAGAAGAGCAATTGTATATATACTTGCTCTTTCAATATGGGACAATGTCCCATTGTCAAGGAGGAAAACTTAAAATTTTTATTTTCCTTCAATTTTCCATTCACTCCCTTTAAGTTTATTTTAGCTTTAAAAAATCAACAATCCCTCACATGAATGAGGAATGGCTATATCACAGAAATATTTATAAAATACTGTGTGATCCAAGCAAGGATTAATAGCATCTGCGTAAGTAGGTTACCCGTTGAATTTTCCGTAGTGCACTTATGTCATATATACTCAGTCAATCGGTAGATTTGATATATTTGAACCGTCGAACTTTGGTGTATACCTAGATAACCATAAGTCACACAATCAATCCTTAACGGTCTTTGGTTCTCTTTGTTGTGTTCGTTTCAGCCATGAATATTGTCTAGTTTCATAAGTGCGTAGAGAACCAACCTTACAAAATTCTCCTTGAAGCAGCTAACACGTCACACTTACATAGGTAATTCCTAAACGTGTCATTCCGTAAATATACTATTTGATATACACCGTATCAAATTTAGAAATCACTAAAAAGTCTAAATGATTTATCCTTGGTACTGAACATTATCTCATCACGAGAATGGACCAAAATTTTAGTTGACAATGTTGAACCATCATTAATGACTTTGTTTGATCTTCTTTAACCTAGATCTTGGGATCTCCAGTCTTCTAGGTAGAGTTACCACCACGATGATTTGTTCTCGACCATAGTCCCATTCTACTCGATAATTTCTCAACTACCTCTCTAGTTAGGCCTTTTGTAAGTGGATCTGACACATTATCACTTGATTTTACGTCGTCAATCGTTATAAATTCCTCTAGAGAGTAATTTCCTAATGGTTTTATGTCTTCGTCATATATGACGAGATTTGCTGTTATACATAACGCTCCCCGCCCTTCCAATTGCCGCTTGACTATCGCAATGTATGCATATTGGTGGCAACGGTTTGGGCCAAAATGGAATGTATTTCAAAAAATTTTGGAGTCATTCAGCTTCTTCACCGGCTTTATCTAATGCTATGAACTCAGCCTCCATTATAGAGCGGCCAATACAAGTTTGTTTGGAGGATTTCTAAGATACCGTTCCTCCACCAATAGTAAATACATAACCACTTGTGGACTTAGAATCAGGCGAACCGATGATCCATTTTGCATCATAGTATCCCTCAATCACCGCAGGATATTTACTGTAGTGCAAAGCAAAGTCCTGGATACATTCTAAATATCCCAAAACTCGTTTTATTGACATCCGATGAGATTGACCTGGATTGCTCATGTATCGACTCAGTTTACTTATAGCACAAGTTATGTCTGGTCATGTACAAGTCATGATATACACTAAGCATCCCAACACTTTTCTAATGCAAGATTCACGTAAATTGGAGTCTTTGCAACTTTAAACCCTAAATAGGAGTGTGCATTCGATTTATCGATTCGATTTGACCCTTATCGATAATTATTTATTGATTATCGATTTGACAAGGTTTCAATTTTTTCGATTTGAATTTATCGATTTTTGGGGTTTATCGATCTGGTTATCGATTACAGCAACAAGAAAATTTGCGAGATTCCACGGAAAGTATATCACTAAAAATACGCCAAACTAATATGAACAAAAAGAAGCTAAAATAAGCCAAAAACCGTTTATAACATAAAAATTATAGAATATAGAATAAGGATAAATTATTTTCCGCGAAAATTCAAGAAAAATTAACATACTTTCGCATATCTAAATCGGTAATTTTCATGTAATCCGTTAACAGAAATCTGAAAAAAAAAAAAAAAAAACATGTAGGTTTTGCGGGTACAAAGAATCTTGTAACTCACCAAACTATCTATCTACAACAAATTCAGAATAAGAAATACAGAAAAATCCAAACTTGAAGCAAAGCACAAGTCTTTTCTATCACTTAAGAGATGAAAGAAGAAAAACAAATATTTCAGCAGGAGACAGAGGAGGGAAAATATTCCTACTCCTATATATTATATATTCCGAGGAAGAAGAATATCTGGAATGATTTTTCTTTTTTCCTTCCAAAAGTCTGTGCAACTCTGCATCTACTTTCTTGTTTCAACGATTAATTGACCTTTTTAATTGTAGATGGAAGAAAGAGGAAAGAGTACTATAGAATAAGGGTATATTTATCTTTTTAGTATATCTTATCAGCTTATCGATAAACCGATAATTGAAAAGGACAAAATCGAAATCGAAATCGATAAGTTGATAAAGAAAATTTCGAAATCGAAATTGATAAGTCGATAAACCGATAACAAATGATCGATTCGATTTATTGATAAACAGATTCGAATGCATACCCTTAACCCTATGTGCTTGAATTTTCCAAGTAATGTCCTAGTATAATGAGATTGTGATAGTGCTAGTTGTGAGGCCCCCTGAAAATTTCCACCCAGAACTCGAATCTCGTAGTGCCAAGTTAGGGTCAGGTGTTAGAAATTCATTAAAAAAATCCGTTCGGACCTTCTGAGTTGATCACTACATTAGGAAGTCAAGAAATAATGTTTTCCAGAAAAGTGCGATTCTACGGTTGAGAATGCGGTCGCATATCAGGTATATGGACTGCATAGTCGCCGCAAAACGAGTCAGTATGTTGGCCAAATTTTAAGTCAATTATGCGATAGTATAACCGAAATGTGGACCACATAGTCATCGCGTAATTTCCTTGAAATTTTGTAAAGGGTAGTTCTGCAGTGCATTTTGTGACCGGAGAACGTGAATCCGAACCGCATTTCTACCGCAAAGTCAGTTAGTGTGTCCAGTTTTTGGGGAGCATTTTGTGGTCCATTATGCGGACCACATGACGACTTTGTGATCGCAGATCTGACTTGGAGCTCCAATTTTCGAATTTTAAATCCGACCCTCTATCATTATATTCGGTGTAATAGCACATTTTGAGCATATTTCTTGATGCTTCTAGAGTAAGAGAGGGGTCTAAGAGAGGGAAAGTGCTTCTCATCAAAATTACTCCAAACCTTGCTAAACATTAAAGGTAATCAAGTGAAGGCACCTAAATCTTCATCCTAAAAGGTAAGACTTCATCACCTCGGCTCTTATTTTTATACTTAGCTATAACAGGTCATTAGTGAGGTAATTCATGGGTATAAGAATGAATTTATTGCATGCATATCAAACCATGGAGTATTGGGAGGTATTGAACTAACAAGAAAGTTATTGGGGGTATAGAATGATAAAAATTGCTCTAAAAAGGACCTAAGATCACAATGCACCCACAATGTTTGATAATATGCTCCAACAAGATAGAATCTCAATCTCGTATGTAATTCTCGGTTCAATCTGTAATTCTTACCCAATAGATTGAAGTGCTAAGAGTGCTGAAATTTTGAAAAGATTAAGGAGAGCTATATTGAGGTATGTGTGGCTAAAACCCTCTTTTATTAAAAATTAGCTTAGTTGGCATTTTCGTAGGTGTGGTAAGACTAACTGGTTGATGTATTGATTGTTATTTCACATTATTTGATTTGAAACTATATAGATATATGCATGAATGATGTGACTCAATGTGAGTAATATACTATTCTTGATATTTAGAGAAGTGTAAAGAATATGCATGTGTTGAAATGCTTAGGCTATAAGTCAATAATAAAACCGAGATTGTCATGCTAACTATGAGGAAACTTACCTTCTGCTTGCAACTTGAATTGCTTGTGTGTGCCTATGACCATGAAATTGCAAGATGGACATTGAAAATGGAATGATGTGATAATTGTGTCCCTACGTGCCAATGAATTGATATGAGCTATGTGAAACAAGGATTCAAATGAGATGATCAATAAGATAGGAACAAAGCCTAGGTAAGGTGTCCTAACCGATCAGGTCGTGATAAGATACTATGTTGCTCACATGGTGGTAATGTGCTAATATTGAATTCTGAAAAAGGAAAATAAAATGATGATTGAGATATATGCCTCAAATGAGGCAACCTAGCCGATCGGTTCATGATTGGACTCTACTCAAGATAGCGGTAGTATTGAGGACAGTGGTGAACATATGAAAGAAATGCCCTTAACCTAGTTATGGAAATTATGTGAACGATTACATGGTTTGCTTATTTGATGATGTGGTGTCCGGTTAAACCTTTGATTTACTCTGGTGATTTCCTTGTTTATGCTTGATAGTTCTTTCTAGTAAAATGGTGTTTAGTTATACATACTAGTACTATTCTATGGTACTAACCCCTTTTACCGAGGGTGCTACTTTTTTAAATGAATGTAGGTGGCTCCATTGCAGATAGTGAGCGCGTAGCGGATTACCTTCTTCTCAAGTCTTGGTGAGCCCGTTTCTCCTTCAAGGGAATGTATTGTATATCTTTTATTGTTGTGGACTTCCACTTTTGAGGTATAGCCAGGGCCTAATTGTCGGCGTCATACTTATCTTTTGTGTCCTTAAAAGATCCATAGACGCATGTATGGGTTATGTACGGGTGTTGAGGGGTCCATGAACTATACTGTAATTATAAACTCATGTTATCTATAATTGTAAATTTATGGGAATTTCGGAAACTAACTTAAACTACGGTTTAAGTTTATAATTTATAATGAACTATCACTGTTGAATGTACTATCTTCACTTGTCTAAATAAATGAAAGCATGATTTTCCTGTTCATATTGAGTCAGGTAGGAAGTGCTTGATAAGGCTTGCTTGGTTGGGTTCACTCGATTGAGCGTCGGTCGCGCCTCCCGAGGTTGGGGCGTGACACCAATCCTTGATGAGTCTTATGGATCTTAATCTCCAGAATTAAATCAGCAACTCCCAAGTCCTTCATATCAAACTTGCTTGTTAGCATACATTTAGTTGCATTTATGTTGGCAATGTCATTACTCATTATCAGCATATCATCCATATATAAGCAAACAATGACTATATGATATAGAACATTTTAAATGTACACACATTTATCACATTCATTTATCTTAAAACCATTTGACAATATTGTTTGGTCAAGTTTTTCATGCCATTGTTTGGGTGCTTGTTTTAGTTTGTAAATGGACTTAACAAGTCTACATAGCTTCTTTTCTTTACCTAGAACCACAAACCCTTCAGTTTATTTCATGTAGATTTCTTCCTCCAAATCTTCATTCAAAAAGGTTGTCTTAACGTCTATTTGATGAATTTCAAGACCGTAAACTGTAGCTAATGCTACTAACATTCGTATGGACATAATTGTTGTAACTTGAGTGCATATATCAAAATAGTCAAGACCTTCTCATTGTCTATACCATTTGACAACAAGTCTTGCCTTATATTTATCAATAGTGCCATCATCTTTCATTTTCCTCTAAAAATCTATTTGGAACCCAACAGTTTATTTCCAGGAGGAAGATCAACCAATTGCTATGTATGGTTGTTCAATATGGAATCTATTTCACAATGGACTGCATTTTTCCAAAATAATGATTATGGAGAAGACGTAGCTTCTTTAAATGTTCGAGGTTCATTTTCTAGTAAGAAAGCCACAGAATCTGCTACAAATGAAGTAAAAGTTCTTTGATGTTTGGTACGTCTTGGATCCTCCTAATTAAATATATTTTCTTTTGTTTTTTCTCGAGGTCATTTGGATCCTTAACCAATCGACCCATATTCCTTTTTATACGAAAATATATTTCAAAGAACTCAGAATTCTCTGATTCTATAACCGTATTATTATGAATGTCAGAATTTTCTAATTTATGAACCAGAATTCGATATGCTTTACTATTCGTCGCATATCCTATGAAAACACAATCAACTGTTTTCGATCTTATTGTAACCCTTTTGGTCTTAGGATCTTGCACTTTTGCCAAACACCCCCACACTTTAAAATAATTCAAGGTAGGCTTATTTCCTTTTCATTTTTCATATGGAATGGATTGTGTTTTGCTATGGGGTACTCGATTTAGTATTCGGTTAGCCATAAGAATGACATTCCCCCACAAGTTCTGTAGCAAACCAGAACTTATCAACAATGCATTATCATCTACTTTAATGAATGATTCTCTTTCTGCAATCCCAATGGATTAGGGCGTGTAAGGGGCCGCTGTTTGATGAATAATTCCATATTCTAAACATATTTCTTCAAAAGAAGATTCATATTCACCACCGCTATCACTTCTTATCATTTTGATTATCTTGTTAAGTTGAGTTTCAACTTCATTTTTGTATTGCTTGAATGCATCTATTGCTTCATCTTTACTATTAAGTAAGTAAACATAACAATATTGAGTACTGCTATCAATAAAAGTTATGAAATACTTCTGTCCACCGCGAGATGGTGTTGACTTCATGTCGCAAAATATCTGTGTGAATTAAATCTAAATAATTTGAATTTCTTTTAGTTGACTTATAAGGATGTTTAACATACTTAGATTCCACACATATCTGACATTTTTATTTGTCGCATTCGAACTTTGGGAATACTTCCAATTAATTATTTTCCGCAAGATTTTATAATTGACATGACCCAAACGTATATGCCATAAATCATTCGACTCAAGCAACTAATAAAAAGCTTAAATTTTATCATCCTCAACGATCATTACATTCAGCTTGAAAATGCCCTCAGCGAGGTAACTTTTTCCAACAAACATTTCATTCTTACTTATTACAACCTTACCAAATGCAAAAATACACTTAAATTTGTTCTTAACGAGAAGTCCAACAGAGATTAAGTTCTTCCTAATCTTGGAAACATGAAGGATATTGTTCAGAGTCACCATCTTGCCAAAAGTCATTTTTAAAAATATCTTTCTACATCCTTCAATTTTTGCCATTGCAGAATTTTCCATAGAAAGCATCTCTTCGGGTCCAACGGGAGTATATGTAGCAAATGCCCGAGTGGCTCCAGAATCAATCCACCAATTCTTAGGATTCTCCCACCAGGTTGCATTCGGAAAGCATAGCACATAAGTCATCAACATCTTCGTGCTTTTCAACCATGTTTGGTCGACCCTTCTTCTTGTCTTTCTTCGGAGCACGATAATATGTAGATTTGTGTCCAACTTTTCCACAGTTGTAGCAATTTTCGTTGAATCACTTCTTGCTTGGGTTGCTTTTTTTCCTCTTTCTCCTATTTTTGAGGAGTATGCTCAACAATGTTTGCTCCCATTATTGTTGAGTTTCCACGGCCTTTCTTTTCAGCAGCTTTGTTGTCCTCTTCGATTCTCAATCGAACAATGAGATCTTCAAGCTACATCTCCTTGAGTTTGTGTTTCAAGTGATTTTTGAATTCCTTCCACAAAGGAGAAAACTTCTCAATCATCGCTGCAACTTGGAATGCTTCATTGATGACAAGACCTTCAATGAAAATTTTATTAGTAAAAATACTAAAATTACTACTTTCAACATTAGTATTAATTCGACTTATACTTTTGCTTCTTGGACTTGGGTAATAACTAACTTGCTATCTACCATTTTGTAATCCATAAATTTAGCAGCAACGAATTCCTTTAACCTGGCATCTTTAGTTTTATATTTCCTTTCAAGTGCAATCCACAATTCTTTTAACGTCTCCACATTACTGTAAACGTTATACAGATCATCCTCCCGTCCGCTAAGAATATAATTCTTGCATAGAAAATTAGAATGCTTTCATGCCTTAATCACAAGAAAACGTTCATTCGTTGGAGTTTTTCGGGCAGAACAAGAACATATTCCTTAATGAAATTCTGTAAACTTAAAGTCGTCAAGTAGAAGAACATCTTCTGCTGCCATTGCTTGAAATCAATCCCGAATTTTTTCCAGGTTTTTCTGTTGGTGCCAATATCGGTGTTGTTCGGCTTGTCGATGCATTGACAGTCACCATAGGAACAGTCTGTTCCCGTTGTCATTCGTTATTTATGTAAAAGAATGATACAAATAAACTTTAAAATCACGTAGATTTTAATCTCCAATGGAGTAGAAAACCAAATCCAGAAATAGTGAATATAACACAAATACAAAAAACAATTAAATTCCGTAAGCTTGTTAGTAAACTGTATTTGTAAAAGAATTCTGGAGAAGATAAAATAAAATATAAATAGAAATATAAACGAAACAAACATAATTCGAACCCACTAAATTCACAGTGTTTTCTTAAGAAATTTATTTCCCTCCTAGTACCCAAGGTTGTGGATTATTTTCTTCCAAGATAGAATGAATTACACACTAGTGTAGCAATACTTCAAACTTTAGTGTTTCAACGAACACAAAGATCGGTAGCAAATCACACTTATTGTTGCTTTCTTTAAAATTAAAACAATGCAGAAAAAGGAGGAGAACTCATAAATTCGTATGAAAAATCTGAGATAATGGATTGCTATTTATAGCCAATATGTTGAGCTCAAATTGAAGAGGTGTATCTCTTTGGAAAGGTTGATTACGTAAAACGGTCATGACGTACAATAAATCGGGAATTCATAGCGAGGAGGAAACTTAATTTTTTGTCACAAAATGAAAGACGGATAACGGAAAAACGATTAATATTCCGTTGGATTTAATATTAATTTTCCATCTACAAAAACAGATGTTTTAATATTTACTAGTAACAAATAAATTTGGTCTAAAAAATTAATCAATCGATATAATCATTTGACCAAATCCAAATTGAGCAAGCGTTGGCGTGAGGCTTGCCTTCTTCTTAACTCTTTAAGAGCCAGAAGAAGAGCAATTATATATATATATATATACATATATATATATATATATACATATATATATATATATATATATATATATATACATATACCTATCAAAAACCTTTTCCTCTTCAAATGTAGAACAATGTACCATTGTCAAGGAGGAAAACTTAAAGATTTCATTTTCATCCATTTCTCTCGTTCACTCTCTTTTAAGCTTATTTTAGCTTAAAAATCTCAACAACAATTAATACACGTTTTCTTTAGATTCTCATAAATCGGATATGATTTTCTATAATTGAGAAAAAAGTAACAAATCACATCGATCGTGTAAATATTGAATATATAAAACTTAAATTCTTAAAAATGGTTGTTGGTTTTATGTAATGCAGTGTAGAGAAATATGAAGCAAAAATACAAGAAAAATAAACAAAATTATTACATGAATGAAGCATAAATTCCTATTTTCTCTTCCACATCCTGATCTCAAGCATAGCAGCAGTAATGAGAAATATAACCAAAACAACAGCAAAACCAGCTTTCCAAGAACTTCCTGCATTTCCTAAATGGATACCATAGAAAACATTTACTGTTGCCAACAGTATCAAAACTCTCCCTGTAATGTAATGATACCAATTCCAATATTTTCTTACTTCTGATGACTTGTCTGGTCTAGCCAAAAGTGCAATAATCTACATAATAAAAGAAGCAACCAAAATGAATATCAATTAAGAATTTATAAGTTATTGCAATGAATTTTATGCTATCAGTGTAATTTACCATGCTATGGTATAAGTGGTCTGCTTCATGTACGGTACGTTTTCTGCTTCTAGGTGACTTTATGGTGAGTAGGGTAGTCAAATGAGCGGGCCAGGCCGATATTGGTTGGGTTAAAATGGTCTGAAATAATAAATGGGCGGGTCATTAGTTACTTTGGCTGAAATGAGTTGGGTAAAGATGAGCTAAAAATTATGTCATAATCCAATTCGGCCAACTCTTACCAACTTTAATTAATATGTGTTATTTTCCTATGAATTGTATAATAATTTTTTTTCCTTTTGTTATGGTCATATATAACATATAAAAATTAAAAAATAATTATTTCTAAGATATTTTGACAAAAGTACTCATTAATCAATTTGGATTAAAACTTAGCCCAACTTTAAATAAATTAGGTTAAGATGGGACGAGTTCAATAAATGGTCGGATCACTAACCAGCCCAACCTTAGACGCGGGGGCGGGTCATTTGGATTTGAGCCAAATTTGACAACCCTAATAGTGAGTATCAAACTATCAATATATAGAAGTTGAACTTTTTCACTAAAGTGTTGTACAAAAGTGACAAACCTGTAAACAACCAAGAACTAGAATGAAGATGCCAATGCCTTTGTGTCTATTGACATTGTTCTGCAGACGATTATTGAGAACGAGCCCACTGATAACACCAGCAAATCCGAGGATGAACCCTAATGATTGAATGGTGGTGTGAGCATAAAACCAGATTGGATCATATTGTCTCATGTATCTTGCTACCATGACCCCAATTGGCATGAAAATAGCCCAGCCAAACATGTTTAACAGTCCATGGCTTCTCCTTAGACTTGCATAAGGCGTACTTTTTTCGCTTTGACCTGATTTGCAACGGCACAAGCAGAGGCATATTCAGAATTTGAAATTTATAGGTTTCTAAGTAAATTTATAATAATAATTGGGTTTACTGTCAAATATTTATAGATATTTAGTGAAAATTTTAACACGTATATATTACTTTGGTAAAAGTTATTGGGTTCACGTGAACCGCATTTCGTACGATAGATCCACCGTAAGCACAAGCACACAAAATGTCAAGAACATCTTCACCTGACATACTTTAGACGATTTTATTAAACATGTTGCCTTTTTATCTGAAATTGGTAAAAGAAAACGTAATTAACATACCTAGCGGGTGAAAATGACGGAAGAACAAGGTGCAAAACTCAATAGAGACGAAAAGGCAAGATAATTTCTTCTTATTTATCTAAAATTTGATTGATGGTGTTACCTTGTGTTGGTTTGAGGTAACAAGTACCTAATAGAATATACAGTCGAGGTACAAGCAAATTGATACTAAAATACGGCGTATCAATTATATCTTAAACTAGTATCAAATGCACTATAGGCGGAATTCAACCTAACAACAACAACCCAGTATAATCTCACTTAGTGGGGTCTGGGGAGGGTAGTGTGTACGCAGACCTTACCCCTACCCTGGGGTAGAGAGGTTGTTTCAAAATAGACCCCCGGCATCCTTTCCTCCAAGAACTTACAACCTTGCTCTTGGGGAGACTCGAACTCATAACCTCTCGGTTGAAAGTGGGGGTTGTTTACCATCAAAGCAACCACTCTTGTCGGAATTCAACCTAAGATATATTGTTATTCATACCTAGCTAGTGCCTATCATTTTCTTTTGGTATAAATAAGAACATGACGTTGTTTGGGAATCATGTGAACTCTGGACACTAAAAACAAGTTGGATTACTTCCGCATTTCTCCTTTCCAAATTAAGATATATTTGCTTTGTATTAAAGAAATTAAAATACAAATTTAGCTTAGTAGTGAGATCTCAACTAATCTTTTGGTTTCAATAAATACTTGATTGAATGATAGTTTGATTAATCAAAGGTTGATTAGGATGAAGTTCACAAGTCCCAATCAATCAAAGATGTATTTTTTTCCTTTTTCTTTGTAAATTGCACGTCAAAAGAATGGGAAATATTTCAATGCCATAGAAAAATGAACCAAAAAGATTTGAATTATCATGTCTTTTTAAAGTATGATGCAAGCGTTAGCAAATATTAATATCAAAGTAATTAGCCATCATCTTCCAATTCAATGGCGTAAGAACTACTAAAAGCTACGTATGTGTAGTTTAATATACTTTATTGATATTTAATTGTATAAAGTAGTTGATACATTCGTTGGTGCGTAGCAACTATCTTCTTACTCTTTCACAATATTATGGTTGCCTTCATTAGAAGCTGCCATACGTGGAACCCACCTGTTAGACCCCTAACTTTTGTCATCGGGCGTGGGCACGGCATTGGCAAGGATTGTGGCGTGATGGCCTTGTCATTGGCCTATGTGCGGGCGAAAACTATCATGCGGGTCGACGGGCTGGAATGGGCAAGCTAGGCCAAGACCTTGCGGCGGACAAGGTTTGCTTGGAAAGGGCTTGACAAGGCAGCATCGGCAAAATAGGGCGGCATGGCACGGCATGCGCGCCAAAGACAGTCGGCATGACATTGGTTGTGGCAGCTATGTGCGGGCTAAGCTAAGGCGAAGCGGAAGTGCGGGTTGACGGCAAAGGCTTCCAATAGCTAAGACTATGCTATTGGGAAGGAAATACAAACAATGGCACGAGGGAAATGAGGCAGACATGAGGGAACGGAAGATGGCAACGGACAAGGCAGGAAACTAGGGCCAAGGCAGTGTGCGCGGTGTATGGGCGCCGGGCAGTGTGCGGGAAATAAGATGGCAGCGGATTGCGCCGGCATTGGTATGGGACAATGTCAAATTGACTAAGGCATGGCTCGAGCAGCCTTAGGGCGGAACGCAGCTGGTCAAGAATTGCACATGACAAGCACATGGAAGCGGTTGGCGGAAGTTCCTTGTTTGTAGGCCATGATCTCCCATGTTCCCCCATTATCCCCATGAACTGATTGTGTTGTATAGTGGCCTTAAATTCGTGTAGCATGATCCTAAGTAGTTGCAGCTGTCAACTACAAGTTAGGACCATGATGTTAGCTGATGGACAACATGAGTGTCATGGGCGGTTGGGCTAAAGGCCTATAAATAGGACCTTTAGGAAGCAAGGAAAATCAGGAAGTAAGTCTTGTGTATTTGCTTGCTGGGAAACACGAGGGAAACGTGAGGAGTTCTAAGTGTTTCAGGAAAAAGGGGACTTGGGTTGTGGGACAATCTGAGTGTTCGGCCAAGATTGACAAGGTCATCTTAGTCGGAGAGTGGGCTGTGAGCGGCATTGTTCATAGCGAGAGTGAGGGTCCTTTGTATTATTTTCCATATTAATATAAAGGTTGGGAAATTGTTCCCGTATATGCTTGTCTCATTTAAATTCTGTTTTGCTGCCCAAATTCGTCTAAGGCTAAACTTGTGTGTGATTGGCAAGTTTTGGGGGAAGGCTGAGTCAGACAAGGCTTGACTGCCGCACGGAGGTGAAACCTCGGCCAGGATTTAAGTGGCCAAAATCGACCCCGTGACAGTTGGTATCAGAGCGCGGTTGAAGGCAGATCGTGTTCAGCGGAGACACGACGTGCCATAGCAAGTTGTGGCAGTGACGAAACGATCAGTGGCAGATTACGTTGAAATTTTTGAGAACATGGCGGGAGGCACAAATGCGGAGCTGCGTCAAAGAGTTAAGCAGTTGGAAACACTAGTTGGGCAAGCTCTTGAGAATGATGATTCTTCTGTTCTTGCGAGAATGGCGCGGTTGGAGGCAGATTATGCGGCGAGGCACGAGACAACGCTGGCAGAAATGGCCTTGGTACGCCAAGAGAAGGAAGAGTTGCGACGAGAAGTGGCTGATCTTCGAAGGGCATTACAAAATTCTGCCCCTAGAACTGATGAGCGCACAAAGTTGAGGATTCCGGAGCCGAAGCCTTATGGTGGTGCAAGATGTGCCAAGGAACTGGAAAATTTCCTGTGGGATATGGAGCAGTATTTCCAGGCTGCACGTATAGCCGATGCCGATAAGGTGGTGATCACACCAATGTACTTGACGGATGATGCAAAGGTGTGGTGGCGTACACGAAGTGCGGATGGAGAAGGTGCTTGACTGCCAAGAATTGAAACTTGGGAGTTGATGAAGAAGGAATTAAAATCCCAATTCCTTCCAACGAATTCATCGTGGATGGCACGCGATGGGCTGCGTCACTTGAAGCAAAGTGGCACGGTGAGGGAGTATGTCAAGGAATTTTCATCCTTGATGCTCAATGTGAGTAATATGGCGGAAGAAGACAAGCTGCATTACTTCATGAGCGGGTTAAAGGGATGGGCGCAATTGGAGTTGAGAAGGCAAAATGTGCAATGCCTCTCTACTGCCATTGCGGCCGCAGATGCGTTGGCAGACCTGAAGATAGGTGGGGAACCTATGGATACTTCGCATTCAAAGGCCGACGGAAGGAAGGCAAGGGAATGGAAGGGAAACGGGAAGGGCCAAGCATCTGGAGAACTTGTCCAGATGGTGAGACCGGAAAATCACAGGGACAAGGGACCGAGCGGAAAGTTCGGGGGCTGTTATATTTGCGGGGGACCGCACTTGAAGAGGGACTGTCCGAGGCAGGCTAAGGTAAATGCGGTCTTAGCGGCAGAGAGGCAGGAACAAGTGGCGGGGGCAAATGGCACAGTGGCACATTTGGGCGCATTGACAGTAGGGGCGTTTCGGGACGACCCCTCGGAGTTCGTCAACTAAGACAGTTCGACGAGGACGTCGATTTCAAAAGGTGCGGGTGGTTTGTTAGACCCCTAACTTTTGTCATCGGGCGTGGGCACGGCATTGGCAAGGATTGTGGCGTGATGGCCTTGTCATTGGCCTATGTGCGGGCGAAAACTATCATGCGGGTCGACGGGCTGGAATGGGCAAGCAAGGCCAAGACCTTGCGGCGGACAAGGTTTGCTTGGAAAGGGCTTGACAAGGCAGCATCGGCAAAATGGGGCGGCATGGCACGGCATGCGCGCCAAAGACAGTCGGCATGACATTGGTTGTGGCAGCTATGTGCGGGCTAAGCTAAGGCGAAGCGGAAGTGCGGGTTGATGGCAAAGGCTTCCAATAGCTAAGAATATGCTATTGGGAAGGAAATACAAACAATGGCACGAGGGAAATGAGGCAGACATGAGGGAACGAAAGATGGCAACGGACAAGGCAGGAAACTAGGGCCAAGGCAGTGTGCGCGGTGTATGGGCGCCGGGCAGTGTGCGGGAAATATGATGGCAGCGGATTGCGCCGGCATTGGTATGGGACAATGTCAAATTGACTAAGGCATGGCTCGAGCAGCCTTAGGGCGGAACGCAGCTGGTCAAGAATTGCACATGACAAGCACATGGAAGCGGTTGGCGGAAGTTCCTTGTTTGTAGGCCATGATCTCCCATGTTCCCCCATTATCCCCATGAACTGATTGTGTTGTATAGTGGCCTTAAATTCGTGTAGCATGATCCTAAGTAGTTGGGGCTGTCAACTACAAGTTAGGACCATGATGTTAGCTGATGGACAACATGGGTGTCATGGGCGGTTGGGCTAAAGGCCTATAAATAGGACCTTTAGGAAGCAAGGAAAATCAGGAAGTAAGTCTTGTGTATTTGCTTGCTGGGAAACACGAGGGAAACGTGAGGAGTTCTAAGTGTTTCAGGAAAACGGGGACTTGGGTTGTGGGACAATCTGAGTGTTCGGCCAAGATTGACAAGGTCATCTTAGTCGGAGAGTGGGCTGTGAGCGGCATTGTTCATAGCGAGAGTGAGGGTCCTTTGTATTATTTTCCATATTAATATAAAGGTTGGGAAATTGTTCCCGTATATGCTTGTCTCATTTAAATTCTGTTTTGCTGCCCAAATTTGTCTAAGGCTAAACTTGTGTGTGATTGGCAAGTTTTGGGGGAAGGCTGAGTCAGGCAAGGCTTGACTGCCGCACGGAGGTGAAACCTCGGCCAGGATTTAAGTGGCCAAAATTGACCCCGTGACACCACCCACCATAAGGCTGGATGTAATTTGACGTATCGGATTTATCCGAATTCAATGTTTTTGACAAAATACATAAATTTATATGCAAAAAATTAAGAAAATTCGTAATAGACCTGAAATACCAGCTAACACTAACCAACTTATGAAGGTGCGGCTTTTAAATTTTTCACAAGTTTTAAATATGGAATTATTACATGTAAAATATTGGAAGAAAACTAACAACTTACGTACATATCAATCCTTTCTAAAATCATACAGTAGAACATATTTTGGTTATTTGTACATTTAATACGAATTCTCTTAAAATTTTGAATTTTAGCGCATAATTATATTTATGTGGTTGTATACTTATATTCAACTGGTAAACCAAGTTAAAATTCTAGAATACTTTCATTCTTCCTCTTTTCAATTTTTCTCTAACTCTTTTCTGATTTTAAATAACAATAAAAATAATAATTTTTCACTGACCTGAATTATAATTCAAGGAAGTGGAGATTTGATCCTGGTGTTCTGTCAGTCGGAAATCGGCGGTGGACGGCAGCATTCCCGCCGGTCCGACGGAGTAGATGAGCCGATTACTGGGCATATCAGTATTCAACTGAAATGCCATATAAATTCTGGAATCCTCTGCTACGACGGAGGATGTAAAGTTGACTAGCTGGAGGTTTCCCTCATCAGGTAAAACCTGCTCGGAAAATTTTATTTTCTTATTAAAATTAATCAAATTCTACTATAGATAAAAAATAACATGGACAAATTCAGGATCTAAAATTAATAAGTGATCTCATTATATGTATATATATTCTAATCGCTTAAACTTATCTCTCTACCATATGAAACATTCTTTCTTTTTTTCTTTTTCTTTTTTTACCGGCGTTTGGTATTTGTATTGGAGCCCGACTATATTCAAATTTGCGCCGCATAGGGCTCCATTTAGGCGAAAATGCACCCTACCAAGAATTTTTTTATACTCCGGACTCGAATTCGAGATCTCTGATTAAAGAAATAGCAGTTTCATCCACTACATCACGTCCTTTGGTGATTGAAACACTCATCTTAATTATACCATCCATTATATTTTAGGTCAATCATATTATAGTAGTTAGCAAGTTGTCTTATATTTACCTTTGACCTCAGCAGAGCTTCAGCATGTACACTGTGAATTCTCCGTATCAAAATTGAAAATATTTTGGGGAAAAAATTCAAATTTACATCTCTGCTTTTGAGTATAATCCCACTTAGGGGATTTGCGGAGGGTAATATGTATGCATACTTTGCCCTTACCCTCCTTCCCTCCAAGAACTTCCCACGTTGCTTTTGGGGAGACTTAAACTCACAACCTCTTAGTTAGAAGTGGAGATTGCTTATCATCAGAGCAATCACTCTTGTCCGGCTATGAATAATCATGAAGTATAATATAATGATGAATGAAATTTTGAATTAATACAGCTGACGCATATTTTTCACCCTTTTCCCTTGCATGAGCAAATCTTTTTTTTTTTTTATTTTGCATATGTATACATTAAATGAATTGAAATTAATTGAACTCACAAAACCCGTCCTAAATGTGTCTATTAATAAAAATAAGTAAACAGGGATGAGTGAGATAGGACATTAATTAACCTCATCTGGTGATTGTCCGCCGAGGAAATACTTCTTCATAGTGGCAGTTCCGTCATTACTGACCCAACCAACAACTGCAGTGGAGCCAACCATTTTGCCATTTTTGGAAAATCCCATGGCTATGTATGCATTTGTGTTTGGTGCTGAGAGGACAAAGCTCCATACATTTGTATCTGTTCTCATATACTTCAAAAATAAACAAACAAAAGAAAAATAGAAGCAGAATGAAGAGATTAATGTTAATAAACTGATAGAAGAATAAAGAATTGGACAGCTCCATGCACAAGCCATCCCAGGATCACATAGGACAGGAAGAAGGGCCGCATCCCAACGGGATGCAGACAGCTTGACCTGATAGTTATTGTATCAGAGCGGTTGATTCACAATTCGGACCTATGACCTATCGGCCACATAAGACAACTCAACCGAGGTTGCACATAGGCTCCCCTTCAAAATGCTAAGGAGAAAGGGAATATATAGTAATTACTCTGAGGATGTAGCCTTGTTGATCCCATACTGAAAGACAATGGAAAGAAGTAGTGTCGAACAGAAGTTCGCCTTTGAGGTTGAGATTAGAGTTGCATGAATCTGTGCTGCCTTGAGAATTTACAGTCAAAATTTGGAAACTGAATATTTGGGAGATGAAGAAGAAGGCAGAGAATTTGAAAGATGTCTTCATCTTTCAATATTTTTGCAAAATTAATTCAATATTGTTAAACGATGAAGCAATTGAATAGGTGGGCAAATGATTGTAATGGGTGGAAGAAGTAGTGGCCTTGTTTCTTGGTTATAATGTGCATGTCAGCGACAAGTTTTTTTCTTTTGTATAATATTGGTAAACTAAAAACATGGTATGGTTGGTGTCTATGTTAAAAAATTTGATGGTCCATAAATGAAATAAAATATGGAAATTGTGATTTGTTGATGTCAAGGGTAAAATAATGAACCATCTGAATATCTAGAGAGAGAAAAAAAAGTTTCAAAGCAAAGTTCCTTTGAAAAGGAGCTTTGTACCACATCGGTGGTAGAAAGGGAAAGTTATGTGCTTATATTAGAAAGCACTTCTTCTAGCTCTTAAAGGGTTAAGAAGAGGGACTACCCTCGCGCCGTCGTCGTCGCTCGGCTCGGCTTGGGATTTGGATTTGGTCAAATGATTTGATTGATAATCTTTTTGGACCAAATTTATTTAAAATTCAATCTTCATTTTCTGAAATTATTTTTAATTCCCGCGGGAAAAAAAAAATAATAATAATATTAATTCGTTAAAAAACTTCCCAACGAAACATATCGAGTCATAGTGTGATTTCGTTCCCGAATTTGAGTTCGTCGAAGTCGTAGGCGTTTGAGGTACCGCCACTCCTACGACAGGTATATCCGTTATATCCTGGGAGGAAATAATCCACAACCTCGGGTACAGTGAGGGGGTTAAATTCCTTAAGGACACACAGTGAATTCTGTGGTCTCGGATTTCTTCATTTCTGTGATTTTTTTTTTTTAAACGTTACATACGTTCTGTTTGTGTCTCTTCTTATTACTGGTTTCAGTTTCTCGTTGCTTTGAACACGGACAGACGATAACAAGCTTAAGGAATTTAATTTATTATTTCCGTGTTCATCTGTTGTTAACGAACTTGTATGTTGTTTGGAGACTAAATCTTCGAATTTTTTTTTTTACTCCGGTTGAGATTAAAGTTTTCAGAACTTTCTACTCATTTGGGTACTTGATTTGAAGATATAAAAACTTCATCAAGTATACTACATACAGTATATTACATTCTATTTGAAGTTTGTTTTAATTCTGTTTGTGTAAATTTGATTCGGTTTGAAGAAATAAAAACTTCACCGATTATTAAAGTGTTCTGTTATTTCCTATGACAGAAATGGGAGACCAAACTCCAAATTTGAATGCTACTGCTACTGTTACTGCCACACCAGCCCCCGTGGTTGGTTCTACGAGCAATGCTGCGTCCTCCAGTCGTACTGCACCAGCACCGGCTCCGGCAGAGAAGCCCGGAAAATTCACCGGGATTGATTTCAAACGATGGCAACAAAAGATGTTCTTCTATCTAACTACTTTAAGCCTTCAAAAGTTTATTAAGGAGGATATTCCGGTTCCGCCGGAATCAACACCTGAAAATGAACGATTTGTTGTAATTGAGGCGTGGAAGCACTCAGATTTTTTGTGCAAGAATTACATTCTTAGCGGACTGGAGGATGATCTTTACAACGTCTATAGTAATGTGGGAACATCAAAAGAACTATGGGATGCGTTGGAAAAGAAATATAAAACAGAAGATGCTGGCTTAAAGAAGTTTATCGCTGCCAAGTTTTTGGACTACAAAATGGTAGATGGCAAGTCTGTTGTCACTCAAGTTCAAGAGTTGCAGGTTATCATCCATGATCTCCTCGCTGAAGGTATAAATTTAATTAATGCCTTTGTCAAAAGTATTCAGTGCCCCGTCACTTACATGTTGTTTGTTGTAGGTGGGGCGTTTCAAGTTGCGGCAGTGATAGAGAAGTTGCCTCCTTCATGGAAGGACTTCAAAAATTACTTGAAACATAAGCGAAAGGAGATGACATTGGAAGATCTCATCGTCCGATTGAGAATCGAGGAAGATAACAAGGCAGCGGAGAAAAAGGCAAATGGGAGATCAACCATAGGGGGAGCACATATAGTTGATGTTGGAAACACGTTTCAAATGCAATATACTAAACGTGTGTTCTTTTGTAGGTTTTGATGAATGTCAAACAAAGCAATAAGCGATATATAGCAGTGCTCAAGGACAAGCACAAAATGGATGCATTACAAGAAGCTCAAGACAAAGTTTAGAAATGTTATAATTGAGTCAATATTAATTGTGATCTTGATTCCTCAATCTTGGCTCATAACATGGCTTCTCTACTAAAATTATTTTTCCAAAATCATGCATATCTAACTTAAGTGTCAAATGATTTTAAACTATGCATATTTATATTTGTTAAAATGTTTTTCAAACATGCCTCAAAAATCTGGGCTAAGATAATCGATTATGTACTTATGATAATCGAGTATCTCTAAGCCAAGACTGCATGACAATCGATTGTGAATTAATGATAATCGATTGTGAGTAAGTCAGTTAACATCAGGTTTTTGCAAACTGCATAACAATCGATTGTGTACTTTTGATAATCGATTGTTAACTGAGGCAAAGTTTTCAAAACTCAGAAAAATCGATTATGAACTAATGGTAATCGATTAGAATGAGAAAAATGTCTCCCAGTGTTTTTAAATAAATTAATAATCGATTGTGGCTTTTGATAATCGATTATATATGAGACAGAAAGTTTTGAAATTAATTAATAATCGATTATGGCTTTTGATAATCGATTATATATGAGACAGTAAGTTTTGAAATTAATTTATAATCGATTGTTCTATTTGATAATCGATTGTTGGAACTAACCGTTGTCACACATTTTCAAATTACCTTCAGGTAATCGATTGTTGATATTTAACAATCGATGTTTTGCGTAAAATCTGGAAAAGATTTTCTGAACGTTGTTAAAATAATCGATTGTTGATTTCCTGATAATCGATGTTTTATGCCAAAAATTGGAAAGGATTTTTTAACGTTATAAATAATCGATTATTGATTTGAAGTAATCGATTGTTGACGTAAAATCTGGGATTGAATTTTTGATCTGATAGGCAAACAATCGATTGTTTAGTCTTGACAATCGATTGTCACTGAGTAATTTCAGCAATCCTTAATTGGCAATTAGACAACGGTAAGACTGAGTTTTTCACCTATAAATACAGGCTTAACTCAGTGTTTTCACAACAACAACATATACAATTTAAGTATTTTCATTGCTAAAAGCTTTCTTACATTGATCATCATTTTCATTCATCCATAAAGCTTTTTGAAGAGCCATTCTATTGAGCTAAGTTGTTGTGATCTTGAGCGTACTATTTCTACTCATATCTACTCATTGAGGAGTACTTTGTAAAGTGAGTTTGTTTTGTGTTTGTAAGAGAATTGCGATTCTCGTTTGTTGAGGAACTTGTGATTCCTCAGTTGAAGTCTTTGGGATTGTTATCCCCGAGCAGTTGAAGTCTTTGGGATTGTTATCCCCGAGCAGTTGAAGTCTTTGGGATTGTTATCCCCGAGCAGTTGAAGTCTTTGGGATTGTTATCCCCGAGCAGTTGAAGTCTTTGGGATTGTTATCCCCGAGCAATTGAAGTCTTTGGGATTGTTATCCCCGAGCAATTGAAGTCTTTGGGATTGGTATCCCCGAGCAATTGAAGTCTTTGGGATTGTGATCCCCGAGCACCTAGGTGAGGCTTGTGTCCTCAGCTGTAACGGTTTGTTAAGCACCCGTAAGCTTGACAAGTTTAGTGGAAATCTCGAGAGAGTCTCTCGGGGACTGGACTAACCACGTTTGTGGCCAACCAGGATACATCATTGTGTAAGTTTATTTTACTGCACTTGTTTTAATTTCTGCAAAGTTTTTAAATTCCGCACTAAAACGCTTAATATTTTTAAAACGCTATTCACCCCCCCCCCCTCTAGCGTAAAGCGTTATTTCCAATAGTTGAAACTGCCCCAACTAATATGAAAAAGAGGAAAAAGGCATCGGGACCAAGAAACTATCCCAACAAGAAGAAATTCAAGGGAAACTGCCATAATTGTGGAAAAATCGGACACAAAGCTGCAGACTGTCGTGCTCCGAAAAAGGAAAAGAAGAAGGGTCAGGCTAATATGGTTGAAACAAACGAGGAGGTTGATGACTTGTGCGCTATGTTGTCCGAGTGCAACCTAGTGGGAAGTCCGAAAGAGTGGTGGATTGACTCTGGCGCCACTCGCCACATTTGTGCTGTTAAAGAAACCTTTGCTTCATATGCTCCCGCCGGGCCCGACGAAACAATATATATGGGAAATTCTGCAACGGCCAAGATTGAAGGTTATGGAAAGATACTGCTGAAGATGACCTCTGGCAAGGTGGTGACTCTCAACAACGTCTGTCATGTTCCTGAAATTAGGAAAAATCTTGTATCTACCGGACTTCTAGTGAAGAACGGTTTTAAATGTGTTTATGTTTCTGACAAGGTTGTAATAAGTAAGAACGAAATGTACATAGGAAAAGGCTACCTCACAGAGGGCCTTTTCAAACTGAATGTAATGGTTGTTGCTAATAATAATAAAGTTTCTGCTTCGTCTTACTTGCTTGAGTCAAATGATTTATGGCATTCACGTTTAGGACATGTCAATTATAGAACCTTGCGAAAAATGATTAGTTTGGAAGTATTGCCTAAGTTTGAATGCAATCAATCAAAATGTCAAATCTGTGTTGAATCTAAGTATGCTAAACATCCTTATAAGTCAGTTGAAAGGAATTCAAGTCCTTTAGACTTAATCCATACAGATATTTGTGACATGAAGTCAATTCCATCTCGCGGTGGAAAGAAGTATTTCATAACTTTTATTGACGATAGTACGCGGTATTGCTACGTTTATTTACTTAATAGTAAAGATGAAGCAATTGAAGCGTTCAGGCAATACAAAACTGAAGTTGAGACTCAACTTAACAAAAAGATTAAAATGATAAGGAGTGATAGGGGCGGTGAATATGAATCTCCTTTTGAACAAATATGTTTGGAATATGGCATTATTCATCAAACAACTGCTCCTTACTCGCCACAATCAAACGGAATTGCGGAAAGAAAAAATAGAACACTGAAAGAAATGATGAATGCCCTGTTAATAAGTTCTGGTTTACCCCAGAACTTGTGGGGGGAAGCCATTCTAACAGCTAGCCGAATACTCAATCGAGTGCCCCATAGCAAAACAAAATCAATTCCATACGAAAAGTGGAAAGGAAGGAAGCCCAATTTGGAATACTTCAAAGTGTGGGGGTGTTTGGCCAAGGTGCAAGTTCCTAAACCCAAAAGGGTAAAAATAGGACCTAAAACCGTTGATTGTGTTTTCATAGGATATGCCACAAATAGTAAGGCATATAGATTTCTGGTTCACAAATCAGAAAATCCCGACATTCAGGTGAATACGGTAATTGAATCAGATAATGCTGACTTCTTTGAAACCATATATCCGTATAAAAAGGAATGTGCGTCGTCTAGCAAAGAATCTAAACGACCTCGGGAAGAAATAAAGGAAAACATTCCTGATGAGGAAAATCCAAGACGTAGCAAACGTCAAAGGACGACTACTTCCTTTGGACCAGAATTTTTAACATTTTTGTTGGAAAATGAGCCTCGAACGTTCAACGAAGCTACGTCTTCATCGGAAGCTCAATTTTGGAAAGAGGCAATCAATAGTGAGATAGAATCCATATTGAACAACCATACTTGGGAATTGGTTGATCTTCCTCCGGGGAATAAACCTTTAGGTTCCAAATGGATTTTCAAGCGGAAAATGAAAGCTGATGGCACTATTGAAAAATATAAGGCAAGACTAGTTGTTAAAGGGTTTAGACAACGAGAAGGTCTTGATTACTTTGATACATACTCGCCGGTAACGAGGATTACATCTATTCGGGTGTTAGTAGCATTAGCCGCCGTGTACGGTCTTGAAATCCATCAAATGGATGTGAAAACAGCCTTCTTAAATGGAGAGTTGGAGGAAGAAATTTACATGGAACAACCCGAAGGGTTTGTAGTTCCAGGGAAAGAGAAGAAGGTATGTAGACTTGTTAAGTCTCTTTATGGACTAAAACAAGCACCAAAACAGTGGCATGCAAAATTTGACCATACGATGCTGTCAAATGGATTCAAGATAAATGAATGTGATAAATGTGTCTACATTAAGAACACTCCGAACCACGTCGTCATTGTTTGTTTATACGTGGATGATATGTTAATAATGAGTAACAACATTGCTAACATAAATGCTACTAAGCGCATGCTTGCTAGTAAGTTTGATATGAAAGACTTAGGAGTTGCCGATTTAATTCTGGGAATTAAAATCCATAAGACTCCTCAAGGTCTAGCATTGTCTCAATCTCATTATATTGAAAAAGTACTTGAAAAGTTCAAGTATTTGGACTTTAAAGTTGCAAAGACGCCAATTGATATGAACCTTGCTCTTGCAAAGAATAAAGGTGAAAGTGATTCTCAATTGGATTATGCCAGAGTGTTGGGAAGTTTGATGTATATTATGAACTGTACGCGACCTGATATTGCGTGTGCTATAAGTAAACTAAGTCGCTACACGAGTAATCCCGACCAAAATCATTGGCTGGCAATGAAACGAGTTTTGGGATATTTGAAACATACTCAAAACTTTGCTTTGCATTATAACAGGTATCCTGCAGTTATTGAAGGATACAGTGATGCAAATTGGATCACCGGTTCAACTGAAACTAAATCCACAAGTGGATACGTTTTTACTATAGGTGGAGGAGCAGTGTCTTGGAAGTCATCCAAACAGACATGCATCGCCCGCTCTACAATGGAATCTGAGTTCATAGCTCTAGACAAAGCCGGTGAAGAAGCTGAATGGCTCCGGAATTTCTTAGAAGATATTCCATTTTGGCCCAAACCGTTGGCTCCTATATGCATACATTGCGATAGCCAAGCGGCAATAGGAAGAGCCGGGAGCGTTATGTACAACGGAAAGTCTCGTCACATACGACGAAGACATAATACCGTTAGACAACTACTCTCTAGTGGAATTATTACAATTGACTATGTTAAGTCAAGAGATAATGTGTCGGATCCACTAACTAAAGGCCTAACTAGAGAAGTGGTTGAAAGATCATCGAGGGGAATGGGACTATGGCCGAGGACAAGTCATCGTGGCGGTAACTCTACCTAGAAGACATGAGATCCCAAGATCTAGGTTCAAAGAGATCAAACAAAGTCATTGATGACGGTTCAACATTGTCACAATAACTTTTTGGTCCATTCTCGTGATGAGACAATGTTCAGTACCAGGATAAAGCATTAAGGCTTTTTAATGGTTTCTAAGTTTGATACGGGGTATATCAAATAGTGTATCTACGGGATGACACATTTAGGAATCACCTATGTAAGTGTGAAGTGTAAGCCGCTTCAAGGAGAACTCTGTAAGGCCAGCTCTCTACGCACTTATGAACCAGGAAGTGTTCATGGCTGAAACGAACAAAACAATGAGAACCAAAAACGGTTAAAGGGTTAATTGTGTGACATGTGGTTGTCTAGGTATACACCAAAGCTCGACGGTTCAAAGATATCAAATCTACCGATTGACCGAGTATATCCGACATATGCTCACTACGGAAAGTTCAAAGAGAAATCTACTTATCCAGATGCAATTAATCCTTGCTTACGAATCACACAGTTTTTTGTCATGCATGTTTTTCATCATATAGCCATTCCCCATTCATGTGGGGGATTGTTAAAGCTAGTTAATGATTAAAGCTAGCTAAGTTGGTGTGAATGAGAAATGGAGGGAAGAAGACAATAGAAGGAAAATGAAGTTTCAAAGCAAAGTTCCTTTGAAAAGGAGCTTTGTACCACATCGGTGGTAGAAAGGGAAAGTTATGTGCTTATGTTAGAAAGCACTTCTTCTAGCTCTTAAAGGGTTAAGAAGAGGGACTCCCCTCGCGCCGTCGTCGTCGCTCGGCTCGGCTTCGGCTTTGGATTTGGATTTGGATTTGGATTTGGTCAAATGATCTGATTGATTGATAATCTTTTTGGACCAAATTTATTTAAAATTCAATCTTCATTTTCTGAAATTATTTTTAATTCCCGCGGGAAAAAAAAAATAATAATAATATTAATTCGTTAAAAAACTTCCCAACGTTCTTATTTTTCAGGAAAAGGCATGGCCTTTCCCGAACAGGCACCAAGCCTTTCCGAACAGTCTCAATTCAAGGCTATATAAACTGAGGCAATGCCTCGTTTTCGAATACTGGAACCATTAAAAAAAATTCTGCATTGTTTTTCTTTAAACCAAAAAAAACATATCGAGTCATAGTGTGATTTCGTTCCCGAATTTGAGTTCGTCGAAGTCGTAGGCGTTTGAGGTACCGCCACTCCTACGACAGGTATATCCGTTATATCCTGGGAGGAAATAATCCACAACCTCGGGTACAGTGAGGGGGTTAAATTCCTTAAGGACACACAGTGAATTCTGTGGTCTCGGATTTCTTCATTTCTGTGATTTTTTTTTTTTAAACGTTACATACGTTCTGTTTGTGTCTCTTCTTATTACTGGTTTCAGTTTCTCGTTGCTTTGAACACGGACAGACGATAACATATCTGAGATGGTTACAGATTATACTAGAGGTTGCAGTATATATATATATTGAGAGGACTGTTCTAGATGAGTTGTGTACGCGTGTGTCACCAAAACAATAAAGATTTAACTAAAATCACTTGTGAAATTACTTAAATACCCTTGGTCGACCATTATGGCTCTCATATATATAGTAACTAGTCAAACTTGTCCAAGTTTAAATTGGTTGAATTATAATCGGTTTGTTGAAGACCTATTAGTTGATTGTGTAATGACTCATCGATAGAACTATTTCATCAAAACGGATCAAACAGTACCAACAGGTCAAAGTGTAACGTGATTTTATGGACCCGTTTGATCATAGATTTTGTTAAAATAAATTTGGACTTTATTTAGCAAATACATGTTTGTCCATAAATTTTGCTTACACTTGGCAAAATCCCAAATCTCAAATAAATATCACTATTACATTTTTAAAAATTGTTCTAAACTTTTATATTTTGTAAAAAAGCCCACCATTTATTATTTTGTATAATGTTGATTCGTTTTTTCTGTCATCTAATAGTGTATCATGTAGTTCACTATAAAAATAATAATTTTGTACCAAATTTATTTATGTTCAGGATTATGGTTTGCGATAATATAATGAATGTTATTGATAATGGTACTATTGGGTATTTGTGATAGTTTTTAGAACTTGTGGATATAAGTCATGTTTCATATTTTTCTAAAATAAATTTGGGAAATATGTTTTGAAAACTGATGTGTTAACACATTTTCATCTTTAAACCAAACTTCACCCAAATTGAATTTTTCAGAAAAAATTTAGGAATCTATAGCCAAATGATAGGTATATATAGAAAATCAAATTTGGAGTTCAGAAATTATGTAAATTTGAAAGAACTTAAGTGAATAATTTATGAAAAGTACATTAAAAAAAAAGACGATTAGTCTAACTAATGACTTGAGTTTAACTCATTTTAAATCAAACAAACTTTGAACAGGTTGAACCATAATATGTTTATTGATTCAACCCGTTCAAATTTAATCCAACCCATTTCTTTTGATACCTCTCATTATATATTCAACTCCAACTAATTCAGATTTCAAATTAATTAGTCGTTGATAATGACAAACATGATGTCTGAGATTGAGGTCGAAGTATTATCACAAAGTGGGTAATTAAAAAATTGGGACCTCCCATGTTCTAAATATTAAACAAAATGGATTAATTAGGTGATACTCCTACCATAGGAACGTTTGGTGTAAAGATTAGTACATTGTGGCTGGTAGTTACGACCTAATTTTACATTTCAAAAAGAAACAACCAAATAGTTGAAGTAATTTAAGGTTTTGCCTTATATTGAGGTTATCAATTTATCTGAAAGTGGAGAATTTTTTAATCAGGTCTTTTTTTTGGGTAAATAAAGACATTTTATTTAAAATGTAGAACTTAGTAGTCATGTTACGTCTAGGCCACACGGTGCCTGTCCCATTTCTATCAAAAAACTGAAATAGCAAAAATAGCAACTACTTTTGATCAGCAGGTCGCTTGAGCAAAGCGCAACAACAATAACTACCCAGTATAGTCACACAAAGTGAGGTCTGGAAACAACGACTACTTTAAAATATTTTAGCCTTTTCGTTTTACTGGTATCTAAATTGGAACTGTGATATATGTGTTATATTCTTATCTCAGTGATCATTGATTTTTTTTTTCAAATAAAAGTGCAACTGTGCAAGTGACAATAATGAGAATAACATTAGGCATCTAGCATAGAAAAAGTTTGACGCACTGAATTTCTTTTAGTGCTTTTCATTTGGAGGGGCAAAATTTGCATTCGTGATGGAATATTGACCCATAAATATTCCAAAATAAACCACCCATATTCGTGTTCTCCATTTAATCACAAGCATAGATACCAAGCAGCTCAAAGAAACAAACAAGCAAAGGGAGCTTAGTTCCCAACTCCGAATTAATTATCACTGGAAGCAAGTCAGAGTCAGCAACCAACTTTCATGAACCAAAACATTCTATTTAACTTCTATGAATGAAATTATTTACATAAAAAAGAACCTCTTTCTACAATTACTATATTCACATGTTAAACCAGCTAATTCCTAGTATTATTCCAATAAAGATAAAAAGAAAAACAAAGTGCAAACGAACTCTGACCTGTAAAAGCAACAAAGCCAGTTTATTATGCTTTCTAAGCAATCTAAAGGGTCTCAACTTCAGGAAATTTGTGAGAAACATCTCCCAGAAAGCCCGAGAGGAAGAAAACCAGGGCCTCATGACCTATTTTGGCAATGGTGGTTGTTGAAGCATTGAGTTGGCGAGCTCATCATTTAGCTTTACAGGAAGTGGAGGCATCTGCCTCATTATCTCTGGCGCGTCATTCAAGCTGCAAAAGAGTAGTTATCAGTATGCAGTGAAGCGGCAAGCAAGTTGAGAGAGGTCAAGAAATTATGCACCTTGTTGAGCAAATAATACAAATAGAAAATTTGATACACAAACCGTTTAAATATTCCAAGATTTAGAAGAACTATTGGGGTTAACTTTTACATCTTTCCTCTCTTCTCGATAGGCAGTTTGTCTTTCTTTCTTTACCAAAATTGTGGATCAATCTATCTTCCTTATTTGTGATATATGCTTATCAAGAAACTTCTATACTTATTGGAAGGAAGTAGATGTGCAAAATCATCACATAGTAATAGTATGTGGTCTTGAAAATGAAGAGGTTCACTCATGAAAAAAGCATGGACATGATTCATTCATGATAAAGAAAATGAAACTGACACAAAAATAAATACATGCATACATAAAGAGATGCAAAGATAGAGAGAGAGATAGTAGAAGGATAATCCGTCATACTCATTTAAGATGGAGAGGATATTGTTTCGAGCTTGGCAGAAAAGGTTGATGTTTTCCTGGATCTGCATGGTAACAGAAGAGAAAAACACAAAGAACATAAATACCACCAATCACACAAGAGGGATAATGCTTTATGTTGCGGATTGTCAAGCAAGATCAAAATCTATTACATGTAACTTTATTACTAATAATATAGCAGACTCGTCACCAGGCAGTAGGCACAGCAAGATATGCAAGATGATGTTCCCTGGATGAGCGCACTGAAAAAAGGATTTTGCAAGCAAAAATATCATGGCGCAGCAGCATAACAGAAAAAAAGTCCTGAAAGTTCGATTTTTAAAATTAGAAACTATTTCTGAATTCTCCTTCAAAAGAAAGATCATCCCCTGTAACTGATTCTAATGCCTGAACGATTACGGGGTTTGCAGAAGTTAAAGCTCTAAAATGCATATGTAAGAATTGCGTTTTATCATATATAGAATGCCTCCATGAGTAGAATAAAAGAAAGAGAATCATGTGTCTCCTTCGAAATTGAACCTTGTCACTGTAGGGAACAAGAAGAGGATCAAGATACCTTTTTCCTCACTCCCGCTAGAGGAAAATTTTTAGCTACTTTCTCCACTTCCAACCAAGAGGTTGTGAGTTTGAGTCACCCCAAGAGCAAGATGGGGAGTTCTTTGAGGGAAGGATGCCGAGGGTCTATCGAAAACAGCCTCTCCACCCCAGGGTAGTGGTAAGGTCTACGTACACCCCACTAGTGGGATAATACTGGGTTGTTGTTGTCTCTTTATATCAGGCAATGAAGACTTAAATCTACGCCCTTAACCTTCATACAAGCAATATTCCTTTCCTTCTTTTATCAGTAAAGATAGAATTTCATTAAGTAGGAACCTGCACTCAGAAAGTGCTCAAATATACAGCTAAAGTCTAAGAGACAGTCTCCCACTATACCTGAAGGGGGCTGATAAAATCCAAATGCAGCCTGCATGATCTATATTAAGATTCAACCCAGTAAAGAAGCAGATAAACAAAAGAGACACATATTCTCCTTTTTCAATAAACCTATTACAAGTGTAAGGAGCAGATGACCCATATGGTTTACCTACATAGAGTATACATTCAGTGTCACAGCTCACAACTAAAAGGATGGCAGGGGGTAATGGAAAATATCAAAACCATTAACTGACCTTAAAAATAGCAAAGTTAGCAGAAATTTGATCCAAGGCCTGAGCATTTTGCTCAAGCAGCTGTCCAGCGGGACCACCAATGGCTGCAAAGTACATGATTTAATGTGTCATATATGACCAAAATAAAATATGAAAAAAAGGACCTAAATAACAAACATAATTATTTCACAGGGCATATCATGGACAGAATAACAGGGGAATGTAACGCATATTCATTACATTGTTATTTTATCTACTAAAGGCAACAAAACATTCTGAGTTGGTTGTAAGTGCATTGGTAAAAAGCAGTGTTGTAAATAGCGCTCGCTACATCGCTAAAGGCGTGTAGCGAGGTGAGGCTATAGCGCCACACAGGGGACTGTTGCGTTGCGAGGCAGAATAGCGTGCGCCTCTGCTTCTGTTGCGAGTGGCGAGGCGAGGCGAGTGGCGATGCGAGGCGTCACTATTTTGATTATACAGAAAAATTAAAACAGTCAGCTTCCTTCAGTTGCTCCAGTCGACGAAAATTAGGGTTTCGCTCCATCTTCTTCTTCTTCCATCGTCTGCGACCAGCACCAGCCAGGTATGTTCTTCTTTCTTCTTTCTTCTTTCTTCTTTCTTCTTTCTTCTTTCTTCTTTTCTCTTTCACGGCTTCTCCCAGCCCCCAGCTCTGTTTTTCTTTCTTTCTTCTTTGCTCTGTTTTTCACTTTTCCTTTCTTCTTCTTTGCTCTGTTTTTCTTTCTTCCTCTTTGCTCTATTTTTCTTCTTCTTTCTTCCTATCTATGCTCTGTTTTTCTTCTTCTTTCAAATATATTTCATCACGACTTTTGCTTGAAATTTTGCTAAAACAAGAAATGTTAGACACAAGAACTTCAGCTATTCTTTTTATAGCCAGAGTAAAGGGGGCCACAGTAAGATTCGCCAGAGTACTTTCTCTTCTTTTTTTTTTTCTTTTTTTTGTCTATATTCTCCACACAGCTGCTCATTCAGTACTATTTTTTGTATGCTTATTCTATTATTCCTGGTAGTAATTGCATTTCATTGTTGACCTCCAGTTTTTGAGAAGGAAAACGAACAAAAAGCACACTGCATGATACAATATAAGAAACTTAAGTATATGTATATATAGTTATATACTAGTATTCCGTAAGGAGTCAGGAACAAGAATTTCAAGCAAAGACAGAATTTAGAGAACTGAAAGAGTACACTTGTCATATGAAATACTGCGGATTCAAATGGAAAGGCTCCTTACAATTTTAATATACAAAAAGAGGCCATTTCTCTGTTTTTCCGAAACATGCCCTTCTTTGCTCTATTTTATTTTCTTTATTTTTCTTTTCACATTTTCTGCAATTCTGCTAAGTTGCTTCAATTATTTTTTTGTTGTTCTGTAGTTCGACTTTTAAAAATAGTTAGGGAGGCAGTAACTTATTGTGTTATTTGATTTATTGCTCTATTTTTCTATAAAACAGCGCTGAAAATTGAAATGGCGTCATCCAATAATAGTAAACGAAGTGATATAGCTTGGAATTAACATTTCTGTGGAAAAACATATAATGGTGGGATAACTCGTCACAAGCAACATTTGATCGGTGGATTTAAAAATGTAATACAATGTCCCCTTTGTCCGCCCGAGGTTAGGGAGGAAATAAAAGCTTTTGTTGAAAAGAAAAATTTAGTAAGAACTCAAATGAGTTATGAAGCATCGGTGAATTCCGTGAATCTAATTGATGAAAATGATGAGATAGATGAAGAAGGTGAAATGGGACCTCCCCCCCCCCCCTAAAAGGCACTCTCAATCTAATGGGTCATCCACGGCACGTTCGGTGGCAAAAGGCCCTATCAATCTTTATTACTCGGCAAAATAACAAGAAAGGGGAAAAGGTGAAGAAGGTTCGGGTAAAGATGTCAAGAACACTTGAGGGATCGCGCCGTCAGTGTCTTTGCATCATGGATGTACGATGCAGGCCTTCCTTTCAACTGTGTCAACTACAAAACTTTTGATAAATCCATTGAGGCTGTAGGACAATATGGCCCGGGGATGCAGCCTCCTAGCTATCATGAAGTTAGAGTAACTCATCTTAAAAAGGAAGTGAAGAAGGTAGACCAAATTATTGAGGAGCATAAAGTGGAATGGACCAAGTTTGGTTGTTCCATTATGATGGATAAGTGGACAGCACGGAATGGGAAAATGATCATAAATGTGTTGGTGAACTCTCCAAGAGGGAGTGTTTTTCTTGAATCTCACGATGCTAGCAACTCTTCTACGGATGGAAGCAAAATGTACAACTTGTTTAAAAATACTATTGATAAAATTGGAAAGGAAAATGTTGTACAAGTTGTTACAGATAATGCTAGTGAGATTGTTAGTGCGGAGAAGATGATGGAAGCTATCTATCCAAACATTTATTGGACTCCATGTGCTGCCCATTGTATCAACTTGATGTTTGGTGACATATTCAAGGAACACCCATATGCTTCAGGTAACTTTAATATAATTATCTTTCAAGCCTTTAACTTTATTTATACTTATATACTAGCCTTTAGTATTAAACTATTAATTTAAAAATTGCTATTGTTACTTTTACAGTTTTCGCTAAGGCCGTCAATATATATGCTTACATCAGTCAGAGGTGGTTGTTGTTGAATTTGAGAAAATTCACACAAGAAAGAAATTTGGTGAGACCGGCCAAGATTAGATTTGCAACGGCTTTTTTAACTTTGCATAGTTTTTACTTGCAAAAGGGAAATTTGAGAAAGCTAGTTCTTTCGACTGATTGGAAAGATAATAAATATGCAAAGGAAGCTGCGGGGAGAGAGGTTGCCAAAATTCTTATTGCTCCATCATTCTGGAATGATGTCGTTCGGGCTTTTAAAGTTGGTGGTCCTTTGATTCGGGTGCTCCGTATGGTGGATGGGGAGAAAAAACCACCAATGGGCTATCTTTATGAAGCTATGGATAGAGCGAAAGAGAGTATGCAGCATCATTTGATGGAGATGTTAGGAAATATGAGAAAGTTTTTGAGATAATTGATAGCAGGTGGGACAAGCAACTCCATCGACCTTTGCATGCAGCAGGCCATCTTCTGAACCCGGGATTATTTTACAAGAACACTAGTCAGGAAACTTTGGCTCCAGAGGTGTGGGTTGGATACCATGCATGTCTTGAGAAGTTGATCCCTAATTCAGCGACGATAGATCCATTACGGGAGGAGTTTGGTAAGTACGAACAAGCAGATGGCCTATTTGGTTTACCGGCTGCCATTAGAGCCAGAGACAAAAGGTCGCCAGGTAACTAACTTTAATATAGATCTCCTTATAACTTTAATTTAATTTATTTGATTTATACTTATTAACTTTTAAAATATTTTACAATAGTTGAATGGTGGAAGCAATTTGGAAGTCAAACTCCAAACTTGCAAAAGTTTGCCATCAAAGTATTAAGCCTAACTTGTAATGCATCTGGATGCGAGAGAAATTGGAGTGTATTTGAGCATGTAAGAAGTAGATTTGTTATATTAATATATTCTATATTGTATTATTATTAGTACTTACTAATTAATCTAAATAACTTAATGTGCAGATTCACTCCAAGAAAAGGAATAGGCTTGAGCTATCGCGTCTCAATGATCTAGTGTATATTAAATACAATAGAACATTGAGGCGACGTTATGAAGCTCGCGATACTATTGATCCAATTTTGTTGGACAATATTGATGAGGCAAATGAATGGTTAACTGGAGCCCCCCAAAATCATGAAGATGAACAAGTGTATGAAGGAGATGATCTTGATTGGGGTACCGTTTCTATGGCCGTTGGAGTTGATGAGAACATCTACGGACTTAGAGCGAGTTCTTCAAGTTCAATGTACAAGGGAAAGGGGGTAGCAAGTTCAAGCTGGTCCACCCTAATTGATGAAGTGTCCGAGGATGAAGAAGATGATAGCCAATATAATGCTATCAATTATGACGTTGTAGAATTTGAAAATCTTGAAGAAGAATAGATGTTGCTTATTTTAGAGTTTAGACTATTAGTCTTTAATTTATGAATCTATTATGAGTTTATGACTATCTATTGAATTTTAAATTTTTAAATTGATATATTTATTAACATATTATAGTTATTGAGTTTTTAGTTTTATATACATATATATATATATATATATATATATATATATATATATATATTATTTTTTTATAAATTGTCGCCTCACATCAAAAAGGCGAGCGTTTCGCTGCGCGCCTCTCGCCTCACTGAAGCGAGCCCTCGTCGCTATTTGTCGCCGGCGCTATCAAAAACACTGGTAAAAAGAGCATTCCTCTACAAAACCACAAAATAAGACTATAGGATAAACTGGAGCAGATACAAAATTGAAGATCCAAGGGTTCAAATTACTGCTAACAAATTTTTTTTGCTAACAATGATAGAGCGCGTAGAGAAGCAGAGTTCATATTACCCACCTTAGCTATTGAATAGTACAAATAAAACTCGGTGGTCAGCATGAATGGCAAGAATATCATCCAGCATATAGCTCAACTCACAAACACTCATCTCCTATATTGTGAGGAATCTACAAAATGCTTGCGCATCCGTGTCGGATCCTCCAAAAATACACTAATTTTGGAGGATCCAACACGCACCCGGCTATATTTTTGGAGAGTCCGAGCAACATAGCTCATCTACAAGTTAATTGTCCAATTAGGAAATAAAAGATTTTTATACTCCTTTTCTATTAGTTATCAGATAAGAGATGTTCTTTAATATCCCCAATAGATTAGCTTTTAGAAAGTATTAACTAACATTCATATTCGTATCATTTCCAACATCATAAAATTCAATTGATAACAGGTTAACTTTTCAAAACACCTCAAGAAATCCGAAAAAAAAAAGTTAGAAGCACAAAAAAAATCCAAACCAAATCCACTGTCCAACAGTTTCACTAGATTTAGAAAATCCACTAAGTTGGTTGAGAGTTGGCTGTAGCTGTGTCTAAGAAATAAAAATGGCCGACCTAACTCGCAAAAACTCATTGGAACTTTTAAAATCGCGCAATAAATGCTCACTGTTTCGTCCACGTGAAAACAATTGGGTACCTTTTATATGAACTACATTTATGTGCATAATAGTTCCAGTGAATAATCAGCCAAACTTGAAGTGACTTGTGTCGTTTATGAAAATAGTACATCACCTGATCTACCAATAAAAAATGTTCGCACTTTCTTTGGGGAACTCTGGAAAGGTGATGACCTAGCTTAGCTTCATATTTTCACATTTCAACTAGTCTAGCATTGACCTTTCGGTCACATGTTTTTCTATTATGGAATGAAAGAAACCAAAGACATTTTGAAGGCGACTAAAATTTAAGTAAACTTTACCCATAAAAAACAACTCAAATTGAAGTAATATCTCAGTAAGTGTGATTATGTCAGATATCAGAACCTCTCAGTGATGCAGTTATGATCATCAAGAGGAGATTATATGTTTACCATCTCTATTCATTTTGATCTTCCTAATATGTATACCTTCCTCTAACGTGTCATTCCAGGCAGGACTGCGAGACTATAGAGTGCAAAAATAAAAGCAGAGACAGCTCTAAAAAGCAAAGTCCTACTTAGAAATCAGCTTCTCAAGTTTCAGTTGATTTTTAAAAGCAGAATCAGAGGCATAAGGACCAACCTTGGTAGGAAATTCCATCATCGCTGTCCACTGACATAACAGCTTGAGCATAGGGAGGACCATTTGTGCGATTCGCGACATGAGTAGATTTTGGCATAGAATCCGTTATTTTTTCCTAAAACCAGAGATCAATAGTATCACGGTAAAGAATAATTATTCAAAAACCATTGCAATGTACAGCATAGCTGTCATCGTTGAGACTGCAGGTAAATCATTTGTTTCCTTTTTTTTCTATTTTTGGTATAAGTAAGGAGACTGCAAACAAATCTTTGTTTCAGTGGTTTGAAAAGGAGCAGTTACACAAGGTAATCATCCAAGAGTTAAAAGGCAACCATACATATGCAGTACATGAAAAATATCAGCAGCCATACACCTGATGGGATTCAGCTAAATGGGTGAGTAACCAAAACAACATAAGACTTACGCAGTCTCTAAAAAGCTCGTCAGCAATATAGCAAAGCCTCCTTGTTGGGTCTTCATATACTCAATGAAGGCTTAACTTGGGTAGCAGCCCAGAATCATCATTAGTAAAAGAAAACATAATGTGTGCATATGTTGCATATAGTTGCTCTTTTTGGGTAAGCACTTCAGCCTTATTGTTTATGTCATATGCATGTACAGTTGTCCGTTTCCAAGATTTCAATAACATCAGAGTTTTTTAAAAGACATGGATCTCACATCAGAAAAAGAAATTATATTGAGAAATCTGAAGAAAGAATGACGACAAAAACTAAGATCAATGAACTCTTCATAATAAAATCAAAATGGCTACATATGGATGTTTTCAACCAGCAATCCGACGTGCCTCATTTAGACCCTCACTAGCAGCATCATTGTCCCATGGGAAAGATGGCTATGTACGGATGTATATTGTAACAAAGAACATTCATTCCACAAACGGAAACTTGCTAAATGAAACCACGATTTTTCTTAAGTATCCCCCCTAAAAAAAGGCCCAGAACCAGGTGCTTCAATTAGATAACACACCTTTTTGTCTTTATTTTTCCTCGAAACTTGATCATCTTTTCTTCTCTTCCCATTTTCCTTTTTCTGCTTCAATAAAGAGAAAAATGGAAAAGGCAAGTAAAACATAGTTATTATGCGTAACCGAAAAGGAAAAATAAAAAAAAACTGATTTAGCTCCAAACAAAGCATTGTAAAGTCTTCCTCCTTCTCTAACCAAACTTTTGTAAGAATACAGTATACGCAAATTTTCCACACTTGTCCCCCACACAGTACTTTGTTCTTCATGGAGTTTACCGTTAAACGAGAAGCCAAAACCTTTTTGGAGAGGTTAAAGCAACCCCATTCAGGGGATGGCAAGACCGTTGAACAAAAAAGGGATATCCATTTCTCTTTTTTTCAGTATTATTAAGTTGACTTAATTAAGCTGGGATCTATACAGTGTAATGACTATTGCACCTTCTACTACAAGGGGTCAATATAGACCAGATGAGTTGCAAAATGATCTACATTCCCATCTAACACCAAAAAGCCAAAAAGTTAAAGCATCACTATATATGCAATCGATTCCACGACCAGAATTGCTTTATCTCCATTGACCATATTATACACTAAGTTGCTCAGACATAGATGCGGGTGTTCGACACGGGTGCAGATCTAGAGATCTGATCCTTCGAGATGTAAATTAAGATTCAAGGATATGGATCCTAGTACGGATACGGGTGCATGGATCCGGCTAAAAATAATTCAAAAAAATAAAAATTTAAAAATATCTCTAGATTATGAAATTTTTTTATGGAAACTTGCGTATATCTTATAAAGTGTAAATTTTTTTTTATTCTCAAGTTGTAGATAAATAAGGAATTGGTTTCCAAGAAAGGTTTGCTATTTTCCTTAAATTTATCATAGTTTTGGTTTTGATTTCGGGAATCAATTTGTATCTCGTCTTAAAGTTTTCCATCCGTCGTGGTCAAAGTAACCAAAATTATTTGACCAAATCCGGTACGGATCCCATACCCACACACATACTAGTGTCGTATCGACATAGGTGCGACACCTCAACTGCCATGTAGAGCAACTCAGATTATACATGGTGTCCCATGTTGCCTCGAGACGCTTGTTTATCATCTTTTAATTGCTCCAACTACTATTGCACCATAAGTTGCTGGATATCACCCAATTATTGCCAAAAAAGATCTTGGTAAACAGTGCCAAATTAGGCAGGACACTGTAAGGCGCATAAACTGTTTGGAATCTTCCAACGCATCAACACACAACAAGCATCTACTATGCATATTTATTCCCCTTCTCCGTAGATTTGCTTGAGGTGAGTCGTCCAGCCATCTGTCCTTCCACATCTTGATGTTCTTAGAATCATCAACTTTCAAATTGACTAGATTCTAAAATTCTTACCAAAGGTTGCCAATGCTTTTCTAGACACACCAAAAACACAAATTGTGCAAAAATGGTCATGACCTCCACTAATTATCTGGTAAACCTTGAGAAAATAATCTCTCAATCTTGGACATTCTCAAGTTCAAGATCTTCCAGATACCTAGACTCGAAATCAAGACTAGCACCCTAAGTATGTATAAAGATAACATCCTCCAGAACCAAGTCCTATTTTTTCTGTTTACATACTTAAGGAGCAGGTCAGAAAGACTTCCAATTCAATTGATCTCAACATTTCAATTATGGAGAGGCTAACAAGTATGCTTTAAACGTATAAATTGCCTGTGACAACAGATGATTGACAAATATGGGAATAGATAGTTAAAATTCATATGGAATCATACGACGTACACTCATCCATCTACATCTCAATGCTATATCCCGTACACACTTGTCCTTTAACTGCATGGCAATTCGAGCAAAACGATGTATTGGTTTGTCAGTTGCGTATCTGCAAAAATAGCATTGCACTGTTCATTTTAAGCAAAATATCCATCTATCAAACCAAACCAAGCAAATCCAACGTACACATGCAGCAAATAGGATCAAACAGTGATTAGTCAGAAAATTACCAGAAAAGTTGCATTGCGCAGAAATGCAAAATTCAGTTAACATAACAACTACGGTATTCACATCTGCAATAAGCCTTTCATGAATTATGTACCTGCCTGTTCAGGCATATGCCACTATCAATGGGTATGGTGAAAAGGAAAACAACGAGGACTTTGCATGATCTACCTTTAGTCAAGACTACAATCCTTTTATTTCAATGAAATCAACCGATAAAAACCATTATGTTTAAGTAATTTATCGAATATCTATGTTCTCAAAATGATACATCTACTAAATAAACATCAAAAGAAGTTTGCTTTACCCTCTTATCGTTCGTCCCTTCCCGACCTTCCAGAGTAAAATAAGCAACAATTCTCACTTTTTTGAGTATTTCTTGGTCAAGCACTAAATTACTTAGAACATAAGGCTAATGAATATTATGGACCATTGCTTAGTCAACAACCTTTTGCTAACAAGTGCCGAGTTTTTGGTAATATAGACTATCGTGGACCCGACTACTGGTTTTAGAAAACAAAACAAACATCTTTCCATCATTAAATTTCTTAGATGAACAGAGGCTCAATTAATTAATTAGACATCAAAAACAAACATCTTTCCATCGTTAAGTTTCTTAGATGAACAGGAGCTTAATTAATTAATTAGACATCAAAAGAGAAAAGGACTTTACTGACATAACTCAGAACCAGAGGCTATTATCTATGTAAAAATTACTAAAATTCAACAAATATTAAATTTTGAACCCATAATTTCAAATTTTCCATAGGTTGTGACAAAATTTTAAAGGTTGAACCATCAAGTATAAATCTAGGATCCCTCATAACTGTTAGTAAATATTCCAGTTTTACAAGCAATATTTCACAGATTTGAATCAGCTTAAATACCAATAATCCGAAGATTACATAAAATACACAGCTTATCAAATACAATCACGTGCACAAGAGTCAGTACTGTAACATACTTGGCGAGCAATTCTTCAAGGAGAGATTGTTCGTCGGGAGTCCATTCAACGGAAAGGCCTCTACTGTGAATGAGCTCCCCTTGATTAGATCCAATCACAGAGTTATCAGGAACCGAAACGCCGTTATTCGTTGTGCCGTTCGCATTATTCGTCCCTTCTTGACCGCCATTATTACCCGCCGCCGGATTCGCACTTGCCGCCATAAAAATTCACTTCTTCAAGTCCGAGAAAATAAACTTCTCCGCCTTCTATTAGCAAAATTACCTCTGAGAAACGATGCAATTTGTGTATATTGAGAAATTTAGAAATGTTTTGGTGCTAATTTTGGTGAAAAAACCAGTTAGTTAGATGCGCGACGGAATGGAAGGTGAAAGAGAGACAAAATCTGCGGGAAAGTGTTTAAGGATTGGGTGTGGGTGCTAATCTTTAAGCAAATACTTAAACGTGATTAGACTACTCTAATGACATGTATGGCTTAGCTCTTTGAGATTATCCACTTTGTACTTTAATATTAGTGAGATTTTTCGCAAATAGCCGGACAAAGTTACATATTCTAATACATAAGTATAAGACAAAGTTACATATAATATATTATCGTAGTCGTTCTTCAAATACTATGCATAGCAGAAATTTAATGTACCAGACTGTCTTTTTATTATACATTAATTTTAATATACGTGCATCACACCAATGTATCTAAACTTATAAAAATTCACATAAATAATATTAAAAAATATATTTGAGTTATAAAATAGAATATAGAAATATAAATTGTAAATTTATTAAAATGATGAATGTTAAATTGTTGATCCTATTTAGCTAAATCATTGAAGGAGAGAAACATTGTTGGTAGTACTGTGTTTAAAATTAGAAAATTAGAAGTAAACAAATGTTAGTACAATAAACAAAACGTAAAATAATTCCGAGCCTACTGAATGTACAATGTGTCCTTAAGAATTTTAATCCCCTTACTGTTGCCCAAGGTATACGGATTAATTCCTCCCAGGATATAACAGAATAACTATTCTGTGATAGCGGCACTTCAAATCACATAACTTCAGCTAACTCAACAAACGGAGCAAATCACACTTGACACTTATGTTTATCTAGAAAATAATGCAAATGTAGAAAAAAAGGGAGAATATTTCAGATTTTTCCTATATTAAAAATAAGGTCAAGCCTCTAAATTTACGGACAAATGAAGGGTTAGATGGAGAGGTGCAATCCAAAAGGTGCATCTTTCATTTCCCATTCATACCCTTTAAAGAAAAAACACAACAATCCCCCACATGAATGGGGAATAGACATATGTGAAAAATATGCATGAAAATACTGTGTGATTCGCAAGTAAGGATTAATCGCATCTGAATAAGTAGGTTTCCCTTTGAACTTTCCGTAGTGAACTTATGTCGGATATACTCGGTCAATCGGTAGATTTGATATTTTTGAACCGCCGAGCCTTGGAGTATACCTAGACAACAATAAGTCACACAATCAATCCTTAACCGTTTTTGGTTCTTACGGTTGTGTTCGTTTCAGCCATGAACACCGCTTGCTTTCATAAGTGCTTAGAGAATGGGTCTTTACTATCATTTCCCTTAAAGCGGTTTACACTTAACACTGACATAGGTGATTTCTAAATGTGTAATCCTATAGACACAATATCTGGTCATATCCTGCCAGACTTAGAAAATCATTAAAAAGCTTTAAACTTTATTAACTCATTAAAAAGTCGTGATGCTTTACCTTGATTTCTGAACATTGTCTTTATCACAATAATGGCTTGAGTTATTTGATAATATGGAACCGTCATTCATAACTTTGTTTGATCTCTTTGAGCTTAGCTCTTGGGATCTCCAGTCTGCTAGGTAGAGTTACCGCCATGATGACTTGTCCTAGGCCTTTGCCCCATTCTCTTTACTAATATTTCAACTGCCTCTATAGATAAGCTTTTTATAAGTGGATACGGCACGTTATCTCTTGATTTTATCAATCATGATAACACCACTAGAGAGTAGCTGTCTAACGGTATTATATCTCGGTCGAGTGCGACGAGATTTTCTGTTATATATAACGCTCCTTTTCTGCCTATTGCCACTTGACTATCACAATGTCATATAGGTGCCAATGGTTCGGGCAAAAATAGAATATCTTTCAAGAAATTCCGGAGTCATTCAGCTTCTTCACCGGCCTTGTCTAATGCTATAAAACAGCCTCCACTACAGAGCGGCCAATACATATTTGTTTGGACGATTTCCAAAACATCGCTCCTCCACCGACCGTTTAGAATCAATTAAACTGATGATCTAAATTTCATCACTATGCCCTTATATTATAGCGGGATACTTATTGTAGTGCAAGCATAATTTGGAGTATATTTCAAATACTTCAAAACCTGTTTCATTGTCATGAACGTTCAATGCAAACTTTCTTATGTTGTAGACTAATAGGTATCGACTTTCGATTGCAGATCATATTATTAACTACACTTAATGTAGTAATAGTATATTATAACAACAACTGGAATGATTGGCATCAATTGTGACATAACCTTTTAATATAATACACATTTATCAATCACTCCGTCATTTTCAAGTATTTGTATGTTATTTATTCAGACAAGAGGGGCTTGGTCTGATGGTAACCAACCCTCACTTACAACCGAGAGGTTGTGAGTTCGAGTCTCCCCAGGAGCAAATTCTGGGGATTTATGCCGGGGGTCTATTTGGAAACAGCCTCTCTACCCCAGGGTAGGGGTAAGGCTGCGTACACACTACCCTCCCCAGACACCACTGAGTGGTATTGTACTGGGTCGTACTATAATGTATGTTATTTATTCATATGCCTATCTGATATATAAATTATAGCACCTCCATTCATGAAATAAATCCAACTTGTAATAGATTTTAGTCACGTTTATCGTTGGTTCACCTCATTATAGACCAACGTATTAATACATTCGTTCATGAACGGTTATGTCCGTACTAAAACGCATAGACGTATCTTTCTATGAAAAGTCACTACCTTCAAAGTGACATCATTTCATAAAAGAACTAAACAATATAAATTTTCAATAAAGAAAATGATCTTTCGAAAAAGGTATATGACCAACTTTCGAATTAGTAGTTTCTATCAACTAGCCTTCATTAGGACTAAACATTTGATGAATTTACCAACTACTATATCAATGGGGTTCAAAAATTATATCATTTAGACATTACATCTAACATTGGCTTTTGTCATGCATAAGCTAAAAGCCCCCACATTTTAAATATTTCATCAACATATCATATACATATAACCAAAATAATGACTATATGATTTGAAGTATTCTTAATGTAAACACACTTGTTTACACTCAATCCATTTTTAAAACCATTTGACAATATTATTTAGTCAAATCTCGCATATCATTGTTTGGGTGCTTATCTTAGTATGTAAAGTGACTTAATAAGTCGACACACGTTCTTTCTTTTTTCAGGAACCACAAACCTCTCAGGTTGTTCCATTTAGATTTCTTTATCCAAATATCCATTTAAGAAGGTTATCTTTATGCCCATCTGATGGATTTAAAGGTCATACACGACAGCTAACGCTATCACCATCCGAATATATGTAATTCTCGTTACCAGTAATCACGTGTCAAAGTAATCAAAACCTTCTTATTGTCTTAATACTTAATCAATTCGCTTAGAATCCAAAGGTTTATTTCCTGGAGGAAGATCAACCATTTTTCCAAGTATGATTACTTAATAAGGATTCTATCTTACTATTGACAACCTCTTTTCAATATTGTGCTTACGAAGAAGGTAATGTTTCTTTAAACATTTGAGGCTCATTTTTCAACAAGAATGTTAGAAAATCCTATTCAAATGAAATAGTTATCATTTGACGTTTACTACGTCTTAGATTCACCTCAATAGGTGTACTTTCTTTTGCTTCTTCCCGTGTTCGCTTAGATTTTCACTAGATGACTCACGTTTCTTTTTATACGAAAATATTCTCAGAGAATTCAGCATTATCTGATTCGATTACTGTATTAATATAAATATCAAAATTTTCTGATTCAAAAAATGAAGTGCCTTTCTATTTGTTGAATATCCTATAAAAACACAATCAATAATTTTCGGTACGATCTATACCTTTTGGGTTTAGGAACTTGCATTTTAGCTTAGCACCCCTATACTTTAAAATATTTAAGTTGGGCTTCCTTTCATTCATTTCTCATATGAATGGATTGCATTTTTAATGGGGAACTCAATTGAGTATTCAGTTAGCTGTAACTATAACTTCTTCTCACAAGATCTGGGGCAAACCATAACTTACAACTAGGCATTTTATCATTTCCTTTAACGTTCTACTCATTCTTTCCGCAATTCAATTAAATTGCGCTAAGCAAGGGGCAAACATTTGATAAATAATACTACATTCCAAACATATTTCTTGAAAAAGAGATTCACATTCACCACTCCCCTATTACGTTGTTGAGCCAACTACAAGAATTGTTGTTTGTGTCATGATATAACCAGAATTAATAAATTGTGAAGTTTTTAATCTTCACACCAATCTAACATATTCAGAATTAATAAACGGTGAAGTTTTTATTCTTCAAACTGAGTAACATCTGATACAACCAGATCTAATAAAACGGTGAAGTTTTTAATCTTCAAACCGAATAATATATGACACAATCAAATTTAATATACGGTGAAGTTTTTAATCTTTAAATCCAATAATAAATTAAAGTAGAAAATCACTAAGAGTTTAATCTCCAAAACGAGTACAGAGTCACTTAGACTTTAATTTCCAACAAATGAGTAGAAAGTTACGAAGACTTTAATCTTAACGAATGAGTAGAAAATCACACAATTTTTAATCTCGAAGCAGGAGTAGAAAATCACGAAGATTTTAGTCTCCAAAATCAGAGGTATAAAATTACAAGAATTGTACTTGTAATTTCCTTTTTAAATGGTTTTCCAACTAAATCATTATAACACTTTAAACAATTTGACCTCTTTCTCTAATCAAACACACATGTTCATCTTTACATATATTACATTCATGATCTCAAAAATACTTTCAAGTATCAATGTGTTGAGATGAAAGATTATATGGCTTCCAAACCCAAGCATAAATGACATAGAGCTCTATATTCACTGTATATTTATTGTAAGTTCATGGTGTACATTGTATATATGGGTGAGCATTATATTTGGGTATATTTGGGCTGTGATGATTGTTGCTGTTGGGCTGTGAATATCTGAGCTCGAGTTTATTTTCATCATGGGCCGTTTGACCCGACCCAAGACTATTGTAGTATGTATATAGTCTTGTACAGATATTTTGTAGGCAATGAATTCATTTTCTCTCTCGAAGTTCGGGAGAGTTCTCTCAACTACCCTCTTTCTCTTTCTTCTTTCTCTCACTGTGTGCTTCATGTTCTTCAGCTTAATCTTCATGTTTTCATGGTATCAGAGCCGGATGATCTTCGAATCCTTCTCGATTGCGTGTTATCGATCCCGTTTGAAGCTTTTGCTGAAGTTTTTTTATGGTTACCGGTGAGAGATACTGTTCACAGATGTTTCAACGAATGTTGAGAGGATCCCTGGCTTTATTCCGACGAGTTCTTCAAATTCTAGGGTTTTCCGATTTTCGGACCTAGAGGCTAGAGCTTTGATGTTATCCGATGACTTTGTCTTCCTTGATAGACGTTTTGTGTAATTTTCCGATGTTTGTGACCTTATTCTGGTGAGTTTCAGAATCTACGGTTTCCGGTGTTGAACCTAGAGTTTTCTCTGTTGATTGAAGGCCGATCTTCTCCGGTAGCGAAGAAGGAGGGTAACTCTGTCCTTATTTTGAGTATTGTATGCTTTGTATGTGAACTCTGATTTCGTTATATTTGCTTACAGAGAATGTTTTCTTTTCAAACTAGTTCATTAATCATGGCTTATAATACGAATGCTAGTACCTCCTCAGTGGACTCTACCAGCACCCTTTTTGTTTACTCCTCTGATGTTCCTGGGGTCTCTCTTGTGCCCACTCCCTTCTCGAGCAGTGGTTATGGGGGTTGGAGGAGGAAAATGATTGTCGCGTTATCTGCTAAAAATAAAATTGGTTTTGTTGATGGCACATGTTCCCGGCTAGTCACTAATGTGACTCAGCAAAGGTTATGGGACAGATGCAATAATATGGTGATTTCCTAGTTAACTGCTCCCTCTCCCCTCAAATTGCTGAAAGTGTACAGTATTCTGATACTGCATAGAGTATATGGTCCCAACTTCAGGCCAGATATGGCACTGCAAACCGGACCAAAATTTTTGAATTGAAAAGAGAGCTCTCTCACACCTCTCAAGGGTCCCTAGATGTAGCTTCATATTTTAATAAACTCAAAAGTATGTGGGATGAATTAGAATCAATGTGTGCCAATCACGGGCAAAGATGTGTTTGTGCTGCCAAAGATGGTATAATACAGGAAAAAGATGAAAATAAGGTATTTCAGTTTCTAATGGGCCTTAATGAAGCATACATGGGGGTAAGGAGTAACCTATTGATGATGCAGCCACCTCCAACCCTTGACAGTGTCTATAATATGGTCCTCAATGATGAGAAGCAGAGACAAGTGCAGTCTCCTTCTCAGTTTAATCCAGACTCTATGTCTTTCAATGTCCACACTAATAGACATTCACTTGGATTCAATAAGGCCACAGTGCCTAATCCTTCTCCTCCTTTCAGACAAAGAGTCAATTTTGACCAAGGTAGAGGGCCTTTATTCTGTAGATACTGCAAAAAATCTGGTCACTTAATTGATAAGTGTTTCAAGATTCATGGGTATCCACAAAGTACAACATTTAACAAGGGGAGGAGAACTACTGCTGCTCATCTTACTGCTGGTGTGGATTTCCCTCCTTCTGAAGGACATGTGTCTGTTCCCCAAGGGAATCCTCCTGAAAGCCATCAATCTGTTACAAACATAGATGTCCAGAGTTCTGTGATACCAGGGTTGAGCAGACAACAGTATGATCAATTGATGAGCTTATTACAACAAACCCAGTTAAGGGACTCCACTGCTCAGACTCCTCATCCCATGTATGCTGCTAACTTTGCTGGTACTATGCTAACTGATAGCCCTATTTCTGATTCCAAACTCTGCATGCTTACCCATATTAATTCTGTCACCTGGATCATAGATCCAGGTGCATCTAATCATATGACACATAATAAACATTTATTCTATAACATCACACCTTTAACTGTGCCCTATCTTGTAACTCTTCCTAATGGCTATAGAGTGAAAGTGACATGCACAGGTTCTTTTGCACTAACTCCATTCATTACCCTTCACAATATTTTGATGGTTCCTTCCTTTAAACATAACTTGATTTCTGTCCACAAGTTAGTGAAACAGTTGCATTGTATAGTTTTGTTCACTGAAAATTCCTGCTTCCTCCACATGATACAGGACCCTTCTCTGAGAAGGCCTCTGGATCTTGGTAGAGAAGCTGCTGGCTTATATAAACTGGCTTGGGTTCCACCTTACCCTTCTTCCTCTATTAGTTGCTCATCTACTTCTGTATGTTCTGTGTCTGCTTCTTGTAATGATGACATTTTGTCTGATAACAAGGTTGTCACCTTGCCCTCAAATGTACATGGTTCCATCTGTAATAATGTTGTTACAACTGACATGAATTACATTTGGCATTTAAGGCTTGCCCATACTTCATTTACAAATACGAGACACATTTCTAGTTTGTCCTTTCCATTTGCTTCCAAACAACCTTTCCCATGTTCTGTATGTCCTATGGCAAGACAGACTAGACTCCCCTTTCCTGATAGTTCTATAAGCACCTCTAGACCTTTTCAATTAATTCATGTGGATACTTGGGGCCTTATCATACTCCTACTCTTTCTGGTTGTAGATATTTCCTTACAATAGTTGATTACTTCTCTAGGGCAACCTGGACACACTTAATGGGATCTAAAAGCAATGTTTTTTCTTTGCTTAAGTCATTCCTGTGTTTGGTTAAAACCCAATTTAATGCTGTGGTTCAAACTGTTAGAAGTGACAATGCTTTAGAATTGGGGTCTAGCATCGAGGGTGTATCTTTCTTTAGTAGCCAAGGGATAATTCATCAAACCACCTGCCCTCATTCTCCTCAACAGAATGATGTTGTTGAAAGAAAGCATAGAACCCTCCTTGAAACATGTAGAGCTTTACTTTTCCAATCTGGACTACCTGTGTCTTTCTGGGGGGACTGTTTGTTGACTGCCACCATCCAGATTGCTTCACAATAAGTCTCCTAATGAAATTTTGTATGGGAAAGCTCCAACCTATTCTCATTTGAGGGCATTTGGGTGCCTTTCCTATGCTACTGTCCCAATTCCTCAAAGGGACAAGTTAAGGCCAAGAGCCATTTCTTGTGTTTTCCTGGGGTATTACTTTGCCAAAAAGGGTTATAAATTGTATGATCTTGCTTCCAAGAAATGTTTTGTTTCCAGGGATGTTATATTCCATGAAACCTGTTTTCCCTTCAAGACTGCATCATCTTCTGTTCATCCTTCTCCTTCATCCTTTCCTTTTGTTCCACATGTTGAACATTCCACTGATCCAGACCCTTCCATACCTATCTCCTCTCCTCTTACTCCTGCATCTGTTCTAGAACCTCATTATATTGCTCCAGATTCTACTGCTTCAGTTCCCATTCCTTCTTTCAATCCTGATATCTCTCCTCCTGCTTTGGCCTCTTCCCCATCTATTCCTGCTCCTAGAAAATCTGAAAGACAGCATAATCCTCCCTCTTACCTTAAGGACTATGTCTGTTAAATTCCTGCCTTTTCTGGATCCTCTTCCTCTTCTTTGGAATCTGAACATCTATATTACTTTCAAACTGCATCTGTTCTAGCATGGCAGGATGCCATGAGAAAGGAGTTTACTGCTTTGGATGCAAACCATACTTGGGATGTTGTTCCTCTTCCTCCTGGTAAGAAACCCATTGTCTGAAAATGGGTTTATAAAATCAAATACAAGGCTGATGGCAGTGTTGAAAGGTGTAAAGCTAGACTTATTATTAGAGGTGATACTCAGGTTGAAGGTATTGATTTCACTGACACCTTTTCTCCTGCGGTTAAATGTGCAATGTTAAGTGTCTTATTCTGTGGCTGTCAAAAATCATTGGAATTTATTTCAACTGGATGTTAAGAATGCTTTCTTACATGGTGATTTGGATGAGGAGGTTTATATGAAGCTCCCTCCAGGTTTGACAGTTTCTGCTCCTACTTCTGTTTCTGCCTCATCTACCTCTGCTCCCCTTGTTTGCAAATTGAATAAATCCCTGTATGGGTTGAGACAGGCAGCCAGACAATGGTATGCCAAATTGTCTTCTGCCCTCTATTCCAGAGGTTATAGACACTCTTTGAATGATTATTCTCCATTCATCAAAGGTACACCAGGGTTCCTTGTGATTGTAGCAGTCTATGTGGATGATATTATTCTTACTGGGGATGGCAGTGATGAAATATGTGCCCTGAAACTGTTTCTGGATAATCAGTTTAAAATTAAGGACCTAGGATCTTTGCATTATTTTTTAGGCATAGAGATGTCAGTTGTTCCTGGTGGGATGATCCTTAATCAGCATAAATATATCTCTGACCTGCTGCATCAGTTTGACTGTGCCAGTGGCTCTTCTGTTGTCTGTCCTTTGGACATTAATGCCAAACTTCATGCTGATTCTGGTGACCTTTTATCTTGTCCTGATCAGTATAGGAGCCTTATTGGTAAGCTCTTATTTCTGACTCATACTAGGCCTGACATCTGTTTTGCTGTGCAACATCTGAGTCAATTTCTGAAATGTCCCAGACTTCCACATATGACTACTGCTCTCTATGTGTTAAGATATCTTAAAGGTACCTCCTCTATGGGTCTCTTTTATTTTGACAACACTGATTTCTCTGTTGTTGGTTATTCTGATAGTGACTGGGCTGCCTGCCCTGATACAAGGAGATCTGTTACTGGGTTTTGTATTGTTCCGGGTGGTTGCTTGATTAGTTGGAAATCTAAGGTTGTTGCAGAATTGTCTTGTTTGTCTCGTTTATTACTTGATCTTGGGGTTTCTATTTCTCTTCCCTTTTCTGTGTTTTGTGATAGTCAGGCTGCTATTCACATTTCTAAGAATCTTGTTTTTCATGAACAGACTAAACACATTGAAGTGGATTGTCATTTTGTTCGCGATCAGCTCCAGAATGGCCTCATCCAACTGTTTCATGTTCCTACTTCTCGTCAACTGGCTGACCTCCTGACCAAGCCTTTGCCTGGCACTGTGCTTCATCCTTTGCTGCTCAAGTTGCAGGTGGTTTCCCCCTCCAACTTGAGGGGGGGTGTTGAGATGAAAGATTATATGGCTTCCAAACCCAAGCATAAATGACATATTATATGTTCATGGTATACATTGTATATATGGGTGAGCATTATATTTGGGTATATTTGGGCTGTGATGATTGTTGCTGTTGGGCTGTGAATATCTGAGCCCGAGTTTATTTTCATCTTGGGTCGTTTGACCCGACCCAAGACTATTGTAGTGTGTATATAGTCTTGTACATATACTTTGTAGGCAATGAATTCATTTTCTCTCTCGAAGTTCTGGAGAGTTCTCTCAACTACCCTCTTTTTCTTTCTTCTTTCTCTCACTGCATGCTTCACGTTCTTCAGCTTAATTTTCACGTTTTCATGAAAAGAATGGACCTTGGGCCTAACTCAACCCCAAAAGCTAGCTTATGAGGTGAGGATTGCCCAAGCCATATAAGGAGACCAAGGACCTCAAATTCCTCCGATGTGGGACAACTCAACACCCCTCCTCACGCCCAGATCTCTGGAGCGTGGACAACATAAATGGGTGCCCAACATCGGTAACAATAATTGGGATGGGCCTGGCTCTGATACCATGAAAAGAATGGACCTTGGGCCTAAATCAACCCCAAAAACTAGCTTATGTGGTGAGGATTGCCCAAGCCATATAAGGAGACCAAGGACCTCAAATCCCTCCGATGTGGGACAACTCAACACCCCCCCTCCCCCTAAAAGAATGAACATAGCGGAGACTTGAGGTGTATCTACAGCATCCGCAGACCGAAGAGTTTCCTTCCTTATTCTATCTGTAGTGTTTAGATTCTATCATAGTTTTGATGTAGACATTCCGGAGATTAGAGCAATTACAATATCTTCCTTTAGCCTGTGTTTTCAGTGAGTTTTCGGGTTTTGGGATTGAGTTGTAGACATCCGCATTTATTTCTGAGTTGTATATGCCAAGTGGCACTTATATGCCGTTTTTGTTTAGTTGCTCGGTTGTCAATTAATTATTCCACAAGCTGTGTTATTTTTTTTGCATTGTTAGGCTTACCTAGTTGTAGGAACTAGGTGCCATCACGACATGCTCATGGAGGGTGAACTGGGGTTGTGACATGATTGAAGTCTTTGTAACTAGTGAGTGAAAAAATGGCTTGTGATAAGTGTATTACAAGTTAGAGTGATTGAAGCCTTTATAATAGAGTTATTATAAAGTACCTTGTAATAGTGTTGTTACAAGTAACTGAGGGATTAATAGGTTAATTCTTAGGTTACAATAAGTTGTAATCTAAATATTGCTCAATAGTGAAGTCGAAATCCTGCAAGAGTGGGTCTTGGTTTTTAATCCTGTGAGATGGGAGTTTTCCACATAAAAATCATGCTTCTCATTTACATACTGGTTCAGTAGTTAGCACTGAGGGAACTAATATAGGACCAGATCTCTATACAGTTTGGTTCATTAGTATTTCCGGTAGAAACTCATAGAGGACTAGGTACTCTATTGTGTGGTGGACTCATATAAACTAACAATTGGTACCAAATCGGGTTCTTTCTAAAAGGTTAACACCTACAAAGGATCTCAATGGCTGCTCCACCTAACTTTGAGGAAGGACAATCAACCTAGAGACTCCCCTAGATTTAATGGTCAGTATTAGGGGTATGCATTCGGATCGATTTATTGATAAATCGAATCAATTATTTGTTATCGGTTTATCGATTTCGATTTCAAAATTTACTTATCTAGTTATCGATTTTGATTTTGATTTTATCCACTTGATTATCAGTTTATCGATAAACCGATAAGATATACTAAAAACAAATATACCTTTATTCTTTAATAGTCTTTGCTCACTTCAATATCTTAGGACCTCCCTTATCTCCAAACCTTAGACCTCACTAATAATTTCTTCACTGGTTCAGTACTGACTCACTCTCTAATCTATCTCGTGTTCAATGACTCACTTTGTCAAGAAACTCGTTCTCTGGTTCAATTCCCAGTTCTATAGGCTCACTTTCAAACCTTGAAGAACTTAAACTAGATAATAATTTCCTTTAGGGAACAATACCCTCAACTTTCAACGGTCTCAAGAACTTAAAAAGGCTCAAATTTCAATCAATAAGCTCAGCGGCGAGTTTCTTGATTTGGGTCGGTTAAATAATTTATTTTCCCTCGATGGTAGTGACAATGCTTTCTCCGGCCAACTTCCGGCGACTTTTCTGGCATCGCTCATCGAGCTTGCAATGAGAAACAACAACATTAAGGGTAACATTCCTGCGAGTCTCGCCGGACTGAATTTCCTACAAGGTATCGACCTAAGTCACAGTAAACTTAGTGATGATGTATTTTTGTCTTTAAAGCTCATGAATTTCAAATTAATAAAAAATAGAATTAGCCGTGATGATGTATTTTTTTATATCGTTTGAGTATATGTGACATATAATTGATTCCTTACTTTAGTTGCGTTGCATGTTCTCGGTGACACAATTTTTATGTTATAAACGGTATTCGTCTTATTTTAACTTCTTTTTGTCCATATTAGGGGTGGGGGTGAGGTGGGGGTGGGTGTGGGGGGTAGCGGGGGTGAGTAGGGGAGCAGGGGGTGGCACTTCGGGCAGGGCGGGAGGAAAGGGTGGGAAGAGGGCGGCGGACGTCCATAGACTAAGGATTGGGTCTTGGAACATAGGTACTCTGACGGGTAAGTCCATTGAGTTGGCGAAGGTTCTGCAACAGCGAAGGGTTAACATAGCGTGCGTCCAGGAGACTAGGTGGAAAGGGTCGAAGGCATGGGACGCTGATGGGTTTAAGCTGTGGTACTCTGGGCTTGAGAGGGGTAAGAATGGAGTGGGCATCCTGGTTGATGGGGACCTAAGGGAGTCCGTGGTCGAGGTTAGGCGAGTGAATGGTAGGTTAATGTCTATTAAGCTGGTTATTGGGGGTGGAGTCCTCAACGTCGTTAGCGCTTACGCGCCGCACGTAAGCTTAGACGAAGAGGCTAAAAGACGCTTTTGGGAGGACTTGGATGATCTGGTGGGGAGGATTCCCCAGTCTGAGAAGTTAGTTATTGGAGGAGACTTTAATGGCCATATTGGGGCTGAGGCTGGTGGATATGATGAGGTGCACGGGGGCTTTGGCTTTGGTGCCAGGAACGGAGGGGGCACTTTGCTGCTTGATTTCGCCAGGGCTTCCGAGCTCCTGATTGCGAACTCGACATTCCGGAAGAGGGAGGAGCATTTGGTTACTTTCAAGAGTGCGGCGGCGCGGACTCAGATTGACTACATCCTCATCCGAAGGAGCGATCGGGGCTTGTGCAAGGACTGCAAGGTTATTCCGGGTGAGTCGCTTTCGACTCTTCATAGACTTCTAGTGTTGGATGTCGATCTTTGGGTTAAGAAGAAGCGGAGGGGCGCCCAGGGGCAACCGAGGATTAGATGGGGCGATTTGTCTAAGGAGAAAGCACAGGAGTTGGAAAGGAGGTTAGTGGAGGGCGGAGCTTGGAGAAGTTACGGGGAAGCGGACGCTATGTGGACAGTGACGGCGAACTTGGTTAGGGGGGCTGCACGGAACGTGCTCGGGGTAGCTAAGGGATATTCAGGCAGACATCAGGGTGACTGGTGGTGGAACGAGGTAGTCAAGGGAAAAGTGGAGGTGAAGAAGGCGGCGTTCGCTAGGTTGGCAGGGAGCTCAAGCGAGGAGGAGCGGAGAGCGAACAGGTTGGTATACAGGGAGGCGAGAAGAGAAGCTAAGATGGCTGTCACGGAAGCTAAAAACGAGGCGTTCGGACGCATGTATGAGGAACTAGGGGAGAGAGGTGGGGATAAGAAGTTATTCCGGTTGGCTAAAGTAAGGGAGAGGAAGGCTCGCGATCTTGACCAAGTCGGGTGTATCAAGGACGAGGATGGTAGAGTTCTGATGGGGGACTCGCAAATCAAGCAGAGGTGGCAGGCGTACTTTCGGGACCTTCTTAACGAGGAGGGGGATCGGAGCATAGAGCTAGGGGAGTTGGGGCAGTCAGAGCGCCATAGAGACCTTGGGTACTGCAGGCGCATTAGGGTAGAGGAGGTCTTAGGGGCGTTGCGTAGGATGAGTAGGGGTCGAGCGACCGGGCCTGACGAGATCCCGGTGGATTTCTGGAAGTGCATGGGTAAAGCGGGAGGGGAGTGGCTCACTAGGCTTTTCAATGCGATTTTCAGGACTAAAAAGATGCCGGATGAGTGGAGGTGGAGTACAGTGGTTCCCCTGTACAAGAACAAAGGGGACATCCAGTGTTGCATCAATTACAGGGGCATCAAATTAATAAGCCACACGATGAAGGTTTGGGAGAGGGTGATTGAGGCGCGTGTGAGGGAGGCGACAACTATATCTGGGAACCAGTTCGGTTTCATGCCGGGACGCTCCACCACAGAGGTGATTCACTTAGTCAGGCGGATGGCGGAACTATTCAGGGATAAGAAGAAGGACCTTCATATGGTGCTTATCGACTTGGAGAAGGCGTATGACAAGGTCCCGAGGGAGGTGCTATGGAGGTGCTTGGAGGCGAAGAGTGTGCCAGAAGCCTATATCAGAGTAATCAAGGACATGTACAATGGAGCTAAGTCTAGGGTTAGGACGGTGGGGGGCGTATCAGACCATTTTCCTGTGGTAATGGGGCTCCATCAAGGATCGGCGCTGAGCCCCCTGTTGTTCGCCTTAGTGATGGATGCTCTGACCCTACATATCCAAGGGGATGTGCCTTGGTGTATGCTCTTTGCTGATGATATAATATTGTTAGACGAGACGAGGGCCGGTGTTAGTGAAAGTTTAGAGATATGGAGACAGACCCTTGAGTCTAAGGGTTTCAAGATTAGCAGATCTAAGACAGAATATCTGGAGTGCAAGTTTGGCGACGAGCCGAGTGGGGTAAGCGGGGAAGTGATGCTTGGTTCTCAGGCCATCGCCAAGAGGGACAGTGTGAGATATCTTGGGTCTGTGATCCAGGGGGACGGAGAGATTGACGGGGACGTCACCCATCAGATAGGAGCGGGGTGGTCAAAGTGGAGGCTTGCTTCAGGGGTCCTGTGTGACAAGAAAATCCCGCACAAACTAAAGGGGAAATTCTACAGAGCCGTGGTTAGACCTGCGATGTTGTATGGGGCAGAGTGCTGGCCCGTGAAGAACTCGCATGTTCAGAGAATGAAGGTTGCGGAGATGAGGATGCTTAGGTGGATGTGTGGGCACACCAGGCTGGATAAGATCAAGAATGAAGTTATTCGTTAGAAGGTAGGGGTGGCCCCGGTGGACGAAAAGATGCGGGAAGCGAGGCTGAGGTGGTTCGGGCATGTTCGGAGGAGGGGCCCCGATGCCCCGGTGAGGAGCTGCGAGCGGTTGGAGATTATTGGTGGTCGGCGAGGGAGAGGGAGGCCTAAGAAGCATTGGGGAGAGGTGATTAGGCAGGACATGGCCAGAATGCAGGTTACCGAGGACATGACGGGAGTCTGGAGGTCTAGAATCAAGATTGTAGGTTAGGTTAGGGGCCCATAGGTGATTAGTGTTTTAGTATGGTAGTTCCTGCTTGATATTACTGCATGCGACTGTATTTATGTTGCTTATGTTTTCATAACCATTTACGTTACTTTTGTGGGAGTACCTATGCTTTATTATTTGATTTTGTCTTGCTTGTGTTTCTAATTTTATCTCTGTTTCTTAATGCAGCTTTCCCATTTTACTCTACTCGCCGAGGGTCGATTGGAAGCAGCCTCTCTGCCCTTTCGGGCAGGGGTAAGGCTCGTCTACATATTACCCTCCCCAGACCCCACCTGGTGGGAGTATACTGGGTAGTTGTTGTTGTTGTTGTTTGTCCATATTAGGTATACGTATTTATAGCGATATACTTTTCGCAGAATCCCGCAAATTTTCTTATTGGTGTAATTAATAACCGAATCGATAAGCCCCAAAAATCAATAAATCAAAATCAAAAAAATTGAAGCCTTATTGAAACGATAACGATAAGTATATGTAAAACTCAATAATCGACAAGTAATTATCGATAAGAGTCAAAATCGAATCGATAAATCGAACGCACACTTCTAGCCAGTATTACTGCTGGTGGAAGACTCGTATGCATGATTTCATAATGGCGGAACATTCAGAGATGTGGGACGTCATTTGTAATAGTCCATATGTTCCTATGAAGAAGCTTGAAGAAACTAAACCAATGGTGCCGAAAAATAGAAAACAATACAGTGATATTGACAAAAAAGTTGTAGAAAAGAACTTTTGTGCCAAGAAAATCTTGGTATGTGGTATATGACATGATGAGTACAATAAAATCTCAACATGTGATTCTGCCAAGGAAAGATGGAAAGCATTGCAAACAGCACATGAAGGAACTACTCAGGTTAAATAGTCCAAGATTGACATGCTCACCACCAAGTATGAGCTCTTCAGGATAAAAGATGATGAGTCTATACAAGATATGCAAACTAGATTCACATCTATCATAAATGAGCTTCATTCACTTATAAAAATAACAATCCAGTATAATCCCACTTAGTGTGTACGCAGACATTACCCCTACACTGGGGTAAAGAGGCTGTTTCCAAATAGACCCTCGGCAAAAAGCGTCATTCTAGGATACTCCCCTTAAAGCAAATCCACAAAGTCTACAAAAAAAGGGCACACTATGAGGAAGGAAGTGTTCATGTGCTATTCAACGAGACACCCTCCTCTAACAAATGAAGAAACAATAATGATCAAGATAATGAACCACTTCTGATCCTATGAAATATATGATGTTTCAAATGGGAAAGTTAATATGATGAGTCAGATGAAGGAGACAGGTGAAGACAATGCAACATCCTCTTCCACTTCTCAAGACGAACCCGGTACTTCAATTACTACCACTGAAACTGAAGAAAGAGTTTGAGGTGCAGTGCAAGGCACCCCATAAGTAACATAACAGGGAGTGCATGAAAATCCATTTAACTTATCCAGTTCCTCTACCAATCAAACGTCAGTCCTAGATTGGAAACACAAAAGCCCCCATCCACTTGATAATATATTCATCCCCTTGATTCTGGAGTACAAACAAGATAAAAAATCAGAAATTCCTTAACATTCTCAGTATTTCTATCCCAAATAAAACCTAAATTAGGTATTAAACAAGAACACATGTACATGATAAATAGTTATCATATTAAGTGTATTTAATTTGAAATCACCTAACTAGGTATTATAATGTTATATAAAAGACGATATTAAAATCGAGAAAACTTTTGGAAAAGTATTTTAGAAACTATGATCTTAAGAAAACTCAAGTTTGCCAACAATTTGAAGGTTGTGGAGTAGAAATATTGATGAGATTGTTCTACTAGTTCGTAATATCTCAAACTCTATAATTTATAATCTCCATTTATCATGTAGTATATTCTCTTATTGTAATATAAGAGAATATTATATTATTGTGGATTTGCTTTAAGTGGGGGTTGATGGTAAGCAACCTCCACTTCCAACCGAGAGGTTGTGAGTTCGAGTATCCCCAAGAGCAAGGTGGGGAAATTCTTGGAGGGAAGGATGCCGAGGGTCTATTTTGGAAACAGCCTCTCTACCCAAGGGTAGGGGTAAGGTCTGCGTACATACTACCCTCCCCAGACTCCACTAAGTAAAATTATACTGGGTTGTTATTGTTGTTGTTGTAATATAATGATCTACCTTTTATTGTTGCAATCTATTTGAAAACTAAATTATGTATATGAAACTATATAAATATTTTATAAGACCGATTTAAAAAATATAAGCGCTTATATAATATTTGAAAATCGCCTATTATATTTCATAAATTGCCTATTCAGTTATTAATATCCCATATGAAAGGCAATCTTATTGAGATATCTCTTCAGAAACTATTTGGGAGATTGTGATTCCAACATGCTTGAATACCTTTTTTAAAACTTAAGTTTATCAAACAAAACAATTTGAAGATTGTGAAATAAAGACAATGAAAGAGAACTCTTGCACGATATTAATTGCATTAAAATGACGAAAAGTTCCAGAAAAGACCTATCCAAGACAGGGGCAATTAACGTCAATATAACACAGTCACGACGTCGCCAGTAAAATAATAATAAAATATTACGATATTCCGAAAATAACACGCGCTCAATCGTTCCTTTTTCTCCCTCCTGAGCAAATAGTTTCCAGTTATGCGAAAAAAGCAAAATTAGAGTTTAATTCGAGTTCAAAATAGGCGAAGCCACGGTAAATTGCGGAGCCCTAATCCCTAATTTATTCTCTTAATTTGATTATTGCTTCAGGAGCATTTTCAATTGGAGAGCAGACGAGATTCGTGCTCCGCAGAATCATAATTTACCTATTGGATTTCTCTCCGTTTGATCGAGTAAGCTCGTCCTCATCGTTAAGAATTTGAATTCTCTGTATAATGATATCACTCTTTAAATTCTGGGATCAAGATGTTCGATTGATATCAAATGTGTGAAATTACGAATTTTTGAGTACAAATTGTAATGCATCAATTGATTGTTTATGTTTTTTATTTTTATTTTTGTGTTAACTGAAGTTAGTTGTTTTAACTGGTGATTACAACAACAACAACATGCCCAGTACAATACCACATGTGGGGTAGCAGTGTGTACACCGACCTTATACCTACCTTGTGGAGTTAGAGAGGCCGTTTCCGAAGACCCTCAGCTTAAGGACAAAATGAAAAGGAGCAGTAACAATAAGCAGTAAACGACAGCGATATATTCAAATAACTGATAGAAAGAAATAACAGGTAGGAATATAGCTCTACGAAAAAAAGAAAAAAAAAAGACTACAAGACTATTACTACTGCCACTAGGATGACAAAGGAATACACCCAGCTATCCCTAACCTTCTACCATAATCCTTGACCTCTATATTTTCGTATCTAGGATCATGTCCTCGGTAAGCTGAAGTTTCGTCATGCCTTACCTAATCACCTCACCCCAATACTTCTTACGCTTACCTCTACCTCTCTTCATGCCTACCACAGCCAATCTCTCACAACTCCTAGGGGGGCATCAACGACTCTCCTCTTCACATGTCCGTACCATCTTAACCTCACTTCACGCATCTTGTCCTCCACATGGGCCAGGTGGCCCCTTGGTAATTGGAGTTCAAAATTTCATATATAAGTTTATTGAGCTTATAATGTTTTGTTATTACTTTCTCTGGGTGTTTATTGCTGCTGGTGTTGTTACTTTATGTTTTTTTTTCGGTAAGTTGAGTTTTGGTTATTTTCTTTTCATTTTTATTGTTCAGTCTTGTCATTGGCAACAATGGCGGATTCAGGATTTTAAAGTCGTGGGTGCTCACTGATAAAAATTCTGAAAGAAGAAAAAAGAATTTAGTTATGGGTGCTCACTCAATGTTTATCTAAATATTTTTATAATTACCTATACAAATTTACTAAATCGTGTCAAAGTTAATGGGTGCTTGAGCACCCAAAATTAACATATAGATCCGCCACTGATTGGCAATGGTGAGAGGTCGAAATGTTTTTTTATGTTGCATTTTTGAAGTAACTGTTTGGAAAAAAACTAGTCTTTAGGCTGATTATACACTATTTATACAGAGATATTGTTCTTAGGGCTGTAGATAACATTAGACGTCATTATGCACTATTTTTTGGGAGAAATTCTTAATGCTGTATCATAGGACTAGTCTGAGTCCGTTTTATATTTCCTTATTTTTTACTTCAATTTTCTTTCTGAACTCTGAAGTATCTGTGCAATGGTCCCATTAGAACACCCCATCCACTGGAGTGTAGAGGTAAAGAGATGGGATATGAATCGATCTCTCTGTCAGCCCATATACTAAGTTTTCTCCTCATTTGAGAAGATAAATGCTGTCTTTCTTTCTGGACTTCGCTGTCGCTTTTGGCACCTTTTTTCTTTTATTCTTGGTATTCTGGTTTGATAAATAAGGTAGCTTTTCCAGAAAAAGATAGTGACAAAGTTTATGATCTCTATTACTACTTTCATTTTCACGCTGGTGGTATCATGGTGACATTTCCAGTTCTCTTCTCTAGTATCATCTTGTTTGCATACCACTTTGAGCACATTGACCTTTGCTGCGCTGGACAGTTCTGGACTTTGTCTTACCTACCGATACTTTCCAGGAAATAATGCTCTACTCATGTACTGGGTGCTAGTTGATGGATTCAGATAGAAAGAACTTAGGAAGAGGTGAGAATCTTGCACTACTGCAGGCCCTAGGTTTTGAATTGTGATTTAAGGTGAATGTATTTTTTGATTAATATTCTCCCTCAAGATCCTGTTGGCCGATTAATTTGCTGTGGGGTTTGTAGTCTTATTGCTCTTACTTACTTCAAGGAAGTAAAATTGTTGTTTTACTGGCAATGCTGACCTATGTTGCTCGGACTCTCTAAAATTGCTACCGCACTCGTGTCGGATTCTTCAAAAGGAACTAAACTTAGAGGATCCGACACACACCCAACAACATTTTTGAAGTGTCCGAGTAACATAGATGCTGACTTCTTCTGCTTGCAATGATACAATTGCTTTCATCTATTTAGTCATAAAGGTTGTGCTGCTTTTGTATCTTTGCTCTCTACACGTGGAGTAGTTATTTGTTGGAGAATGATTTTTGCAATTGTGTTCCAGGCCAGAAAGCAATATGGTTCTGACGCATTTCCTGCAGATTTGGATTGTGTTAGTTGTTAGAATAATGGTCTGGGACTCTGACTTTAAGGCGAAGTAGTCATTTCAAATTTGAGGTTCTTAAGAATTTATAGACTGTGGAAGAGTTTATACCTAAGCTTGTGAGGCAAAGCCTAAAAAAAAGAGAAATACTTGGCATTAGTTGAATATTTACATATTCAAGGTGTCAAATGAACATAAGCTAGATAGCAGATGAATTTATAGTATCACCTACAGAGTGTAGTGGCAGGCTTTACTGTTGTATTACTAGAGACTGCAGATTGCAGTTCAACCATTGTGGTATTTTCTTTGCATATTCCTTCAAAGATATAGTTGGTTTCGAAAATTCCTTAGACTAATCTTCTGATATTTTGTTGAAGACTAAAAGAAACCGTCAAATTTCAGGCACTTGATCTTCTTTTTAGAATGTATTTGTGTTTAAGAATTTTATCTATAGTTTATAACTGTTGTTGGTTTGGTCCAAATATATCTTTAGGGCCAAGAGAACTTACAGGTGCTCGTGACCTTATTAGTCATTTCAAGTTGTTGCCTCATTATGAGTTCTTCTGCAAGAGGTCACTTCCATTATCAATTTCAGATACACATTATCTTCACAATGTGGTTGGAGATAGAGAAATTAGGGAAGGGGAGGGGATGCAGTTGGATCAGCTCACACAGGATACTTCATTCTCGAGAGAGACAAAATCATGCATCCGGCCCTTTGACTTAGATGTCCTTAGAGAAGCCTTCCAACTACGTGAAACGGCTCCAATCAATTTGTCTCCTGTAAGATATCTGCTTTTGAACTTTAGTGATTTAACTCCATCTACACAGCTTCTTCCATGCAACCTCTCATTTCTTTACCCTATTCCAGAAAACAAAAAAAGAAAAGAAAAAGCAACCCTCTTATTCCTTCACGATTTGAAGTTGGAGGTTTGAACTGGCTTTCCCTCAAATTTTTCACTGAAATGTTAGTGTTTTGCCTAGTACACTAGTTGCTGATCAATAGGTCTTTCATGGTGTTTGATAGTCTGAGAAAGGCATCCCTACTATAGCTGGAAAATATAAAAGTGAGATGAAAGACAAGGAGAAGAAGCATAAAAAGCACAAGAATAAAGACAAGGAGAAGGACAAAGAGCACAAAAAGCACAAACGTCGTCATAAAGATCGGAGTAAAGAGAAAAAGAAAGATAAAAGTGGCCACCATGACCCTGGTGCTGAGCATTCGAAGAAACACGAGAAGGTCTGCTGCTATCTAACCTCTAATGATTTTGGCTCAAAAATGATGATTCTCATGGAACGCTGTTACTGCGAACATTTTCTTGGTTTCATATCCAGAAGTTTAGAAGACCAGTTCAAAGTAAAGCCAACATTTTCTTAACTGAATAGAATCTCTTAAAGCCGGAACTAGGATTCTGATCCATTGGCACAAGTTTGATCCATTCCTTTCCTGTAAAATAGCCACAAGTTCGAATTATCAGCACTCTAGTTAATGATATGTGTACATCGTAATTTTTCTGTGTGAGAATTTGATTCTACTTTTCTTTTGAAATTCTTGCCCTACTGGTACTTAGCTATTGAGTTGCATGTAAAAACCACCGTTGCTTGATTCAACTCTTATCATTTTGGAATTTGGCAATTAAAAAGTCACTCTTCAGTCTTCACGGGATTAAAAGGGATAAAAAAATCACTGATTTTGATCTTTTTCCTTATAATGATTTCAGAAAAGGAAGCATGACGAGGAGGATCTTAACGGTGTCCACAAACACAAGAAAAGCAAGGTAAACTAAAAAATATTGAATTATATTATATTTTTTCTTAACTATATCTGCAACCTCGTTTATTGAAAAATAGTATATCTGCAAACCTTATAATGTGATCTAAACTCATTGCATGCGCGATCTGATCCCTACACATACATTCACCTTTTACTAAAAGCTCCGTCCTCTTACATCCTAAAATGTTGCAGCACAAGAGCTCAAAGATTGACGAGATTGGTGCAATAAAGGTAGCCGGCTGAAGTGTGCATGTGGTTCTATACTTTATGTTGTCCTCAGATTTCGCAGTTGAAAATTTGGATGGTTCCTTTACTTACAACAGTGAAATGTACATGTCCCGACATATCCCATTAATTGAAGAACTTTATGGCATGGGCTAGTGTTGCCATTTGTATCTTCATTTGAGTGAGACTGTTCCGTGGAAGTCATGGCTGGTCCGATGAGTCGAACATTTCTGCCATTCGTTAGTACAGTCTGACAGTGTTGGTTTATTTACTTTAAGCTTTATTTTCCTTTTCTGAAAAGTCCACCTTGGGAAAAGAAGGCGGTGATAAAGGAGCAAGTGAGCAACATCTGCATGGCTAACAGATTTTCCTGCCTCTTTTGGATATCAAATCAAGTTTTCTTCTCATGGAAGCAAAAAAAAAACTATTTTATACTCCCTCTGGTTCTTGTTATTTGTTGTTTAATTTTGTGACACACCTATTGAGAAAACCATTATATAGCATTTATCATAAGTGGTATTTCACTAAAGTACCCTAATCTCTTCCTTAAACGAGTACTTAGTGACTATATGTCTTCTTGGAGTAGTAACAGTGGAATTGAAAATGGACCGGAAGCAGTAGTAATGACTGTATGTCTTCTTGGCTTTCTAAAATTACAATTATTTTGGGACAAATCCCCCCCCCCCCCCCCCACACACACACAGACACACCAAATTGACAAATAAAAAGGACCGGAGGAGCAGTATGAATAATCTTTTAATCAATCGAAGTCCCTAGAAATAGATTCACACAGCAAAACCTTAATCAACATTCAGTAACAAGGTAAAGGAAAGCCTGTCTTGGTGCTTTTTAACATAAATGGAGAAGCTTGCGGTTAGAGATTCATCTTCATCCAGCAAAAAGATGGACGAAATATGTGTTGATGGTGCCTTTTTATTTATTTATGAAGAATATGTGTTGATGGTGCTTGGGTGCTCCCTCAAACTCTTTTCAATTAGTTGGATATGAGATCATGGAAGTGTCTTAAAATCGCTGTCCTTGTCAATGTCTATCTGTGTCCTAAGACGAGCATATGATGCAAACTTTTGCAAGTATGTTCTGAATGTGCTCTGGAGAATAGAGGTGAAACTGTCAAGGCTAGTTGAAAAGGATGGGAGTTTAAGCCTTGCTGGAGCACAGGTGAATCAGTAAACAAGAAAAGCATCAAAGCAATCAAATGATATGCCAAACGCGGAGGTATAAATGTACTCTTGTTGTTTTGGGACATTGAATTCAAGTAGTACATCATTCATGTCCTCCATTTGCAATGTTTCTTGATCCAGTTGTCATATGTATGTGTGTGTATAATATTAAACATTATCGGTTATGTGTCATTGAATCCTCTGATAAAGCTGTTTTTAAGCAAGTAAATGAAGTGGACCAGCTGAAGACTAAACTGGAATCAGTCCCAAATACTAATGGCTACTACCGATGGATTTTCAAAATATCTTTCTCCCAAAGTATTTCTGTGTATGCAGCATTCTGAGCTTTATAAGAAAGAGAACTCGTAAGGTTTTGCATTTATGTGTAGAAAGGCTAATAAGACATGTTTGAAGATTATTCAATATCTGAATTTAGAACATTTGCATTAGATGAAAGCTGAGACTTTTATTAAAAAACAAGCTTCCTCGTTAATCACTGCACCATTCTGAGTTTTCACCTTAAACCAGTTTCTGTAATGATCATCTGTTCCCGTGCAATTAATGATTTGAGTTTATTTTATTTATGACGTATGCTGCTTGATGTTGAACACATGTTTTGTTTCGCCTGGAAGCACACTAAATGGCAGCCCGATGCACTAAGTTCCCGCTATGCGCGGGGGTCTTGGGAAGGGTCGGACCACAAGGGTCTATCGCTATTGGAATTTTTTTATTGTAATACACACTACTGGAAATTGAAAAGCTACTAGAAGCGCACTATCGGAAATTGTAAAGCTATTTTCGGTTTCTATATTAGGAAATATGCAAGTCCTTCGATCTTCTTATGCTTATTCTATATATATTCTGTTATGGAATTGAACGATTCGTGTGGGCTGATGTTCCTTCATGAAGTAATTTTCCAATCCTAATTTTGGAGCTATGAATGAAACATTGGTACTATATGGAACTATAGTTTTCAGTGCAAGGCAATTGAAGAAGTAATAGGAAATGGGTAGCATCTGTAATCTTCTTTTGTTATTGGGAGGTTTACTACTTTCCATCTTTGTCATGTATTATGTGCCATGTTTAGTTGATGTTTGTTACTGCTGTTGATATCTACTTGGTTATTTTAACCAAGAGCAGAGCTGATCATTAATTTACTGTCTGCATTATGCATAATAAATCGTTTTTTCCCCATGCAGAATAGCCTCTGGACTAATTAAAGATTGACAAGAAGATGTGCATTTACTGCAAGGTAGAAGGTCATGGAAAGAAACCTCCTTGTATCAGATATTAGGGCTTGCATATAATCGCTAATGACGGCAAGAACCTTGATTCTCATCAGTCGTAACAACTTGATGCATGGTGTTGTATTATTGTATGTAGTGCTCTGATCTCAAGGCTTAGACTTGACTATTTGGAGCTTTGGCTAAAGCAAGAGAAGGTTGAAATTTGTATTGATCTGGGCTTCTGTCATTTTCGTCTCCATGGAGCTTGAAGATTGACTCCTCGTCAGCATTAAGCATCCACAAAGAAAGGGGGTATGTTAATAACGGTGTGGCTATATATATTACATGACGAATTCTGGTTGTCTTGTAATGGAAGTACTCCAGATGGGCTAAGAGCTTAGGATGCTGATTTTGTTACTCCATATCTATGACCGAAAAAACATGGCTCTCCAGTTTGTGCCTTTTGACTAGAAAAAGGAGAGTATTAGCTAGTCGTTTTTCTTATTGGCAACGTAATTGAACCTTATGAATTTAAGCTAGATAATGCTTTCCTTGTGCAGACAGAAAAGGTTCCAGATTTAACTGTTTCCAGAACATTATGGCATCAGTTGTAATTTGATGTTTCTGCATGTTCATTCTAGGGAGTAGCATCAACTTAGCTAAAATCTGATATTTAGTCGAACTAATGATACCATGGGTCCAGAATTCTATAATTGTGGTAGTTCTTTGTTTCTGTCAATAACCAAAATTTGAGGAATGAATAATAATGGAAGGAGTGATATTGTGAATGTAGGTGCGATGTATGTAATTTGGTATGTGAAGGTTAAGTAGGAAGCAAAAACATCTGATGTTAGGCTGGAAGAGCATGTAGTGACAAGTGACATCTGGAATCCAAAATTATTTATGGCTGTTGGCACATTGCATGCATATATATATGGAGGAATCAAAATCATTGGCAATACGGGGTTACAACTTACTACTTTTTATTTGAACCATGAAAGCAAAATCTATCACAAGGAAAATGATGTTAGAATCTCGAGATTCCTCTTTTCCACTTCACTATGTGTCGTGGACGGATTGGATCCCTTAGAATTTCAGGTTCGAGTCCTAAGAATAGAGAAGAGTAAATCCAAATTAATGAATACAGTAAATTTTGAATACCCAGGGATTATTAGAAGGGCTCTTTTCTACTTTCTTGCTAAAGCCTCTTTCATTGAGGGAGCTAAGGGGTAGTGGTGGTACCTGTGGACCCTTTTTGCTTTGTCTTGTTGTCACCTTTCCATTTCCATGCATTTCTAGAGACTTGACTTGACATTAATAAATTTGTACATTAATTGGATAATTGATACCCTTTTTTGCGAATTGTATAAAACTTCACGAGATATTTGCTCATTTTGTTTCCGTGATTCGAGTTTGCCTTACCAAGTTATTGAGCTTTTTGATAGATGTTAATTACAGAAAAATGATTAAACAGCAAATATTCGCACTAAGCAAGGTAGGTTTTTCTTCATCAAATAAGTAATTAAGCATCTTGTATGTATCATTAAATCATTATTAACGCCAGATAATATTCAATGCGACAAACAAGTGGGATAATGATGGAGTATTTGCTTTTCCAAAAGGATAGAGTACGGACAAATCTAGTAAGTAATAGTATAAAGGAAAAGATAGAAAGGAAAAAAGAAAGGGAAATGGTGGAAAAAAAGGAAAGAGAATCTCCATTACAGCTCTTTTGGTGTTACTTTTTATTCGAAAAATGGTCAAAACTGTCCCCAACGTATTGACTCCGGAACAAAATTGTCTTCCGTTAATCTTTTGCAAAGAAAATGCCCCTACCGTTAAATTTGTGGCATACTTTTGCCCCTAAAACTAACAGCTGCTTTGTCATTATTTTTTAATTTTTTTTTAATTCCACGTGTCAGGTTTTGATTGGCCATTCATTAAATCTGACCCAAAATCAATTCTACCCCAAGCTCCGACCCAACCCATCAGAAAACCTTTTTTACCCCCAAATCCACTAACCTAGGCCATTTTCACCGCTTCCAACTTCTCTAACCAAACAATGGCGATTGTGTAGGCTTTTCTGGAGGTGATTTTGGAGGCCATTTCTGCGATATTGCTGATTTTGGAGGCCATTTCAGTGTCTATTTCTGCGATAATGGTGATGGATTAAAGTTGCTTACATTTATTAAAGTCTTCTCTCCATTCAAAGACTTTGGATGCGATTTTGGAGGTGATAATTTTAGCATCTGCACTCCTCTAATTCTTCTAATTCTTCTATCTTTCGGACTTCATTTATTTTTAAGCTTCAAATGGCAGAGTCTTCTTCTAATTCTTCTCGTGATGTAGCTGATGCTCGTGTTTGTTATTGCGGAGTGGTAGCCAATCAATTTACTGCTACGACACCTATGAATGGTGGTCGTCGATTCTATAAATGTCCTCTTTACGAGAGCAATGGTTGTCGTTATTGGGAATGGCGCGATAAAGAACTTCCACCTCATGTATCAATATTTATCCACAAGCAAAAAATTATAGTGGATGCTCTTCGCCAAGAAAGGAATAAGTTTAGGAAGATGGTCGATGACATGATGGGTAGTAAAGCTGGAAATCTGAATAATGTAGCTGCATTGGAGGAGAATATTGTAAGTTTGGAGTTGAAATTGAAGCAATGGAAAAAATTTATTAAATGGTCATGGGCTGTTTTTGTTATATTTGTGGCTTACAAAATTATGTAGTAAAGTTGTATTTTGGTTAGTAGTGTCCAAATATGGTGAATGGAATTTGCTGCAATTTCCTATCTTTTACATAATTTTGGTTAGTAGTGTCCAATTTCCTATCTTTTGGTTATAGTGGTGTCCAAATATGGTTCTGGAATTTCCAGCAATGTGTGTGTTAATGTAATATTGTATTGATGTATTGATGTAATATTGTGTTGATGTAATATTGTATTATATTGTATTGATGTAATATTGTGTTGATGTAATATTGTATTACCAGTTGTTCGGAATAACAAAAGAGATAAGTGAGCAAGAAGCAATTCCAGAATCACTGAATAAAGAGGGACTGCATTCAGCCCTTAATTCCGACAAAAGAGTTATACATACATAACAATACATCTTTCACCCTAATATAAGCCCAACAAAATATCAGTAGGGTTGAATCAATACAACTTCCACAACTGATTCACCACAAAAACAGTACACAATTAGCTATGAATCAGTCATGACAAAAATATAGTTTGTTTCCTAACTTAAAATTAGTCATTAAACAACATTTAAGTCCCTAGAGCTTCATCTTCTTAGCCTTCAATTTACCAACTTTTTTCTCCTTTTCTGCCACTAGTTGTCTTGATGTCATTGCTGCTTTGCCTTTCCACCTAACTTTCCTTGGTGAATATGGCAAGTTTGCAGGGAGATTGGCACCAGATTCATCACCCTTGAATGCAATCTTCCTTGTACCAGTTGGCATTTGCCTCATCTTTTTGTTTTGAAGCCTAGTCTTAGCTTCAGAAATCACCTTAGGTCTCAAAACTGGTTGTTCATCATCATCTTCAGAGATTGCATCCACATCTTCACAGTCATAGCCACCATCCAACTGTTCTGCTATTGCTGGTTCAGGTATTGCTGGAGCAGCTGTTGTTGTTGGAGCAGCTGTTGTTGCTGGTGCAGCTATTGTTGCTGGAGCAGCTGTTGTTGCTGGAGCAGCTGTTGTTGCTGGAGCAGCTATTGCTGCTGGTGCAACTGTTGTTGCTGTTGCCATTGTTGCTGGTGCAGTTGCTGTTGCCATTGGCCTCATACCAGGTGTAGGAACAAAAATAAATTCTGATGTTTGACTATCTTGGGGTGCTGTCAAGGGCACATCTTGCACTTCTTGAGAAGATCCTTCATGTTGAAAGAATCTGCTATGTTTCCTTTTCACCTAGAAGATCGTTACCAAATGACATTCTATGAAGTTAATAAGACTTAAATGACATTGTATGAAGTTAATAAGAATGGAATGAGTAGCATTACCATATGACACTTTCTAATGTTGTGACCTCTCTCCCTACAGGATCCACAAGTCATGACAAGTCCTTTTCTTGAACATGACCAAACCCCCTCTCTCATCCTTGCCTCATCCTTTTCTCTATTTCTCTTTACCTTTGGTCGACCAACCATTTTGACAATATCTGGTGGCTCCATTGCATGATGTGGTTCTACCTTCCAGAATTTTTCACCTCTAACTGGTTGTAGTTTATGATTATACACATCCATGTACGCTTTTTTTGAATACCACCATTGCATTTCACTCAATGGGTTTTCTTTCCTGTCAAGTATACATCTAATTGCATGGGGACAGGGAATTCCTGTCAAGTCTCATGTTCTACATGTACACTTTTTAAGTTGAAAATCAACTGTATGCTTGTCTGGACCTTCATTCACTTCATAACCAAAGTCACCATTAAAATCAACTTCATATCCTTGTGCAATTTCTTTGAAATCATTCAACAACTCCGTGGCATATGGACTGAATTCATCTCTCCAAGCCCTACATTCATCTTGACGATCCTTTAACATTTTCATTACCTTTCACACAAGACACAAACCAATAATCAAACACAAATTTAACAGTATACAAAACAGTAACAGTACATAATAAACAGTACACTTTCCTTGGTAACAGTACATAGTTATTGGTTTACCTTGACTCTAATATCTTCCAACATCTTGATTATTGGCTTGTATCTTGCCTCTAGAATCCATTTGTTGAACGATTCTGTGAAGTTGTTATCAACCATTTGATTCTTGCATGTTGTGTCAAAATAAGCCCTACACCAATTTTGTGGAGGGTACCAGAGGAGGTCTTTAGCAGCTTGTTCAGAAATAGCCCCTAGGGTCCTCAAATGATCCTTGAACTCTTCTTCATAAGAGCTCCAAGAACACCACCATAACAACTTTTTCATTTCTGCACTTCTCCAGTTCTTGCTCCAGTTAGCTTCTATGTGCCCAACACACCATCTATGATGTGATTTAGGAAACAAAGTTGCAACAACATCAATCAAACCCTACAACAAAGAAGACATTTAGTAGTTAAATAAAAAAAACATTGGAAAAGATAAGTATGATTTGTTAATGATAATACCTTTTGCATGTCTGAAATGAATGTCACTCCTTCACCATCTCCCAACTCTAAGGAAGTTATCAGCAGCCTTATAAACCACTTCCAAGTTCTACCTGTTTATCTATCAACCATTGCCCAAGCAAGTGGATAAAAATGTTTGGCAGAATCTTGTGCCATTGCTACCAGCAAAATTCCTTTGAATTTTCCTTTGAGAAATGTGCCATCCAGACCTATTAGAGGCCTCAAACCTGCTTTCCATCCACTTTTCAAAGCTTGAAAGCATACATACATTCTAAGAAATCTCCTCTTTCCCTCTTGTAAACCACCTTTAGATATATTTATAACCACATCTTACCAGGGTTACTATCCCTCAACTCTTGAGCATAGGACTCTAACCTATTATAGTCATCAATTTAGCCACCCTCCAACTTCTCTATCACCATTCTCTTAACCCTCTTCATCTTTGAATAACTAACATTAAGTCTGAATCTATCCTCCAAGTCCACCCTCATATCTTTGACTTTGTACTTAGGATTATTTTGCACTTTTTTCTTGAAATAGTGTGCTAAAGCATTGGGAGTAGCTCTTCTATTCTGAAATGCTGGACCACAATCATGATTTATGTTCAAAGTCTTAATCTTAAATCCTTGATCTCTATTATCCTTGGATATATAACACACAAATGGACATCCAATATCAGATTTGTACCTAACTCTAGTTGTATCACTCTTCTTGACTCTCAAGCCCTTCCTATTAGCAACTGCATAGTACCCTACAACTCTCTTAGCTTCAGCTAAGTCTTTAAAACTCATACCCTTCTCCAAGATTTTATTCTTGTCAAGTGTGTCATTAACTTCTTTGTTCATTTCTCTTCTAAACAGTTCTAACTCTTCACTATCATAGTCACTAGAGTTAGTTTCATTACTTTCCTCCTCATCACACGAATCACAATCAGTTCCAACTTCTAATCCTACTGTGAAATTATAAGGTTCATCATGTTGAGTGATGCTAGGAGCTACCACATCTAATTCACCCTCATCTACAGCAAATAATTGAATCTCCTTGAATTGGTTTGACAGTAAAGACTGTAGTATTCTAATGCCTGCATCCCTCAATTATAAAGCACCTACCACAAGGGCTTGTTATTAGTAATTGTTTCACCTTACTAAAACCTAACTTTTCAGTATATTCAGAACAAATGTCTATATAAGACAACAAATCCACATCATAACCTATCAATACATGCTCCCTTCTTTTAATATACACAACTTGAGGTTCCAACAACCACTTACCCCCATGATTAAAGACCAAATCAACCTTCTCAATCATTCTTCAAAGAAAACAAATGCAAGCCATAAAAAAGAAAAAGAAAAAAGGCCCATTAGTAATAAACAAACAGTATTTTTAAAGCTGACTACTACCAATAAAGGGAAAGGGACCACATGCAACTGAATAAACAACTGAAATCAACAAACAAGTAGACCTCATATGAATAAAGAAATCAGGCATCAACAGTAATAAAACCCGTATGTCCAGACCAAAACGAAAAGGGAAGGGACCACATGCAATTGAAAATTCGTTGAAAATTTAGTAAACAAACATGAAAGCTTTGAATAAACAACTGAAATCGACTAAAAAATATAACCCCAAACGAATAAAGTAAGCAGATGTTAGAAAAATCTCAGCGGGACCACATGCAGCAAACAAAATACTATAAAGACATGTACTAACATTGAACCCAACACTGAAAAGTTACAGAATATCAGTAGAAACAAAACTTGTGTCTATTTCAAGAAACCCTAACCAAAAAGTTACAGAATATCAGTAAAAAATGCTTACTTGAATGGAGAGAAGACTTTAATAATAGTAAGCAACTTTAATCAATCAACAATATCGCAGAAATGGCCTCCAAAATCACCTCTAGAAAAGCCTACACAATTGCCATTGTTTGGTTAGAGAAGTTGGAAGCGGTGAAAATGACCTAGGTTAGTGGGTTTGGGGGGTAAAAAAGGTTCTCTGATGGATCGGGTCGGTCGGGTTGGGTCGGAGCTTGGGGTAGAATTGATTTTGGGTCAGGTTTAATGAATGGCCAATCAAAATCTGACACGTGGAATTAAAAAATTACAAAATAATGACAAGGCAGCTGTTAGTTTTAGGGGCAAAAGTATGCCATAAATTTAACGGTAGGGACATTTTCTTTGCAAAAGGTTAACGGAGGGCAATTTTGTTCCGGAGTCGATACGTTGAGGGCAGTTTTGACCCTTTTCCGTTTTTTATTTTTTGTGTGTGGGGTATTAAATACTAGTAATTGACATTGTACAAAGGATTTGCTTCATATCACAGATCATGTAATAAAATTTTAAATTAGTGTAATTTAACCTATATAAAAGGTTATTTGCCTAATTTTTAAATTACTCGTTCCAATATTATGAATATTTATTTAAATTATCTTTAAGGTGATCTGGTAGGGTAAAATTATAAATATTTCTTCTACATTATTAGTTTTAGAAGTTAAATTCTTCCAAAAAACCCTCTAAAAATTTTCAAATTTGAACGGCTAGTAGGTTCTTCAAACTTATCTCTCATGTCATTCAGATATTCATATGTATCTCCTTAGTTACTTGATAATTTGTAATCAATTTTTATGAGGGACAAATAGTAAAATTCAACAAAAAGATGAAAATTATTCATTAACTCCAAATTTGATTTATTATTATTTTATTTATATTTTTATTTTTAAACTTTTAACTTATCATATATTGTGTATATAATTAATTTTTGTATTATGTTCTTCATAATTTTAATTTTATATCCTATTTTTTATATATTAATTTTCGTTTATATTATATTTATATAAAATTATAAGTTAATTTTATTATTATAATTGCATCAAAAGAAATATAATTATTATTTAAAAATAAAAAATGCAAATGTAAGATATCTAATGTGCTAAAATTGAAAAGTCAAAACTAAAATTTTTAAATGCACCAAAATTACTAAAAAACTGAGAGAACGGGGTAAAGGATTGTTGTACTTGTGGTTGTTGAAATTGTTGACTTCTTTTATTGATTATTCTTTTTTTTTCTTATCGTAAATATTCACGAAGATTTAGATTGTCATTGGAATTCAACTTCATCAATAAAATACGAAGTGCGAACTGCATTCGGAGTTTTGCAATTGTTGCAGGTCTTTCACGTTTTTGGAGAAAAGAGGTGCTATGTGATATAATGACCACATGTATTATACTGCATAACATGATAATTGAGGACCGACGTGATCTTAATGCACCAATTCAAGACGCACATGAACGTCTAGCTCCTACGGTAGAAACGGCAGTAGATGAAGATCACCGGTTTGAACAATTTTGAGTTCAACACAAAAAAATTAAGGATAAAGATGTGTATTTCGCACTTCGTAATGCATTAATCGAGCATTTATAGGATAATAGAGGCGAAAGTTAAATATTTATATAGTACTTAAATTAAATTTGACTAAGAGGTAATATTTATTTAATTATCTTTTATCAATGATTTTCACTTTTAGTTGATTTATCCTTTAAAATAATTTTGTAATAAATGATTATATAAGTGGTGAATGTGAATTATATGTGATGAATATAAAAAAAGGATAGAATTTGTTTGAAGGAAATAAAAATAAAATTTAAATAGAAAATAATAATATAATATAGAAGAGAGAACATATATAAAACAAATATGTTCTTTTTTAGTGTAAAAAATGGTGTAACTGTTGAAGTAAATTTTGTGTTACACCATTTTGATGTAAAATTTGGTGTTGGGTTGGAGATGGTTGTAGCAGTCTTTATTTTGGGGGATTTGCATCCATACCCACTCACATTTTAACTTGTGGCCGCTTTGCAAAAAAAATTTACAAGTGTACCCCCTTTTTCACATAACTTCACCACACGGGGCTGAGGTAGCAAAGGCAATCACGCAAAACTTCAGCATTCTAGTAGCGGGGCCTGAAGTTCAGATCTAGAGCTGAATTCTTTGTGTTGTAACTGGAAAACTTCAGCTCTAAAGCTGAAGTTTTTTGTGTTATACGTAATTAGTTTAATTTTCATTCCTTTCTTTAATTATTGTTCCTGAGTATGGTTAGTTAAGGTTCAGAGTCAGGATGTGCCTAAATAATAGGAATTAGATTTTGTTTAGAGATGTGCATGTGCAAATATATTTTTCAATTTCTCTTCTAGACCTATTTCCCTGTTTAGGTCAGTTGATGCCTTGATTATTGCTCGCCAGTCTTCTCAAGTTCATCTGAATATTCTTTAATTTTTTCTCTTTGATTCACACTGGTAACATGAGCCCGCATATTAATGCATTTTGTTTCTTAAATTTCTGTTGATTAATAATTGGTAATAGTAGTTTTAACTCTGATTTTTTCTAGCTTAAAATAAGTGTAGTTGAATTAAATAGTTTAATTTTGGGGGTTTGGTTAAAATTAGAGGGTGTTTAAAAACTCATGACCTGGTAATTAACCATGGTCACATTTGACTAGGTTAAGAGGGTTAGGTTTAGTTTAACTGGTAATCTTAGGGTAAATAACTGAGCACTGGGAGGGTAGCTTAAGTATTTGAGTTTAGGGAATCTTGAGTTACAACCTTGGAAGCTTCTAGTAAATGGATTTAGTTGAAATTTCAGATTGATAGGTATTAAAACATGGGTAGAAAGTCAAAAATTGAAGGTTACCTGGGCAAAAATGGAAATTGAAAGAGGGACTAACTGGCTGAAAAATAAAAAATAAAAAGGACTAAGGGTTAAAAACTTAGGTCTGAAGTTTGCCCTAATAACTTACATATAAAGGCTTTGTTATTTGGGGTTCAAATGAGGGGGGGGGGGTGAAAAGCACTAAGAAAACCCTGAAAATTCTAGGCGCCATAAGTCTCAACAATCACTGTTCCATTAAATTTTTGAGGTCTTTTGAGTTTTTCTCTTTGTTAAAACAATCCTTGAGTGTTCATAAGTTAAAAACGAGCTAAACTTGGTCTGGTATTCAAGTACCACTAATAGATTTCTGGTTTAAGTTTGAGTTTGAGCTGGTCTTCATCAAATTTCTGGTTGATTTTACTTCTAGGTTCTGTCACTCTGCTGTTTTGCTGCTGACCTTCTTCCCTTATTCTTTTCCATTTCCAGGTATTTCTCAACTTCTAAATGAGTGAATGTTTTGGTTGAGAATGTAAGCTGAAACACTAGTGGAATACATGCTTTTGGAAGTTTAAATTATCTTCTGATGTTCCTGTTACTTTAGTATTCTTGTAATAGATATGTAATTTTCATGGTATTCATATATATGTTTGGAGTGATGTAGGTGTAGAATGTGAATGCCTCATTATCATGTTAGAATTAGATCAGGGTTGTTTATTGCTATATGGGCAGAGTTTTTCCTTTCACATTAATAGCCTATATGTTAAATCCGTGTTTTACCTTAGTTTGAAATCGATGGGGTGTCATCTGGTAAAGGTTGTGTGTAAGTTGTTGCTTTGCAAAATCTTTATTCAGCTTAAACTAAAGATAAGAAAGTTAGGGTACTTGTTATTTGTTTGATAAAATCGAATTCCTCAGGACTTTGTTTGTTTTTCCGAAATTTGTCCTTTGTCGAAGTTCCTTGAGAGTCAAGTTTATATTGAATTCATTTGTGAGCATGGATTATATCAGTGCAGGGGCTCAATCTAGAGTCCCTGCTTTTCGGTTATACTGTGACCTCAAATTGGGGTTTCCTTTTGGGCTTATTTTAGCCACACGAGTAGCAGGGCTGTATAAGTCATCAGGCTCATCCGGGCCCACGCTCGAAGCTGTTAAGATTAAATGTTGAGTCGAGTAATTCTTAAATTCAAGGCTTGATAAGTGATTAATGAGTTTGGAATCTTCTCTAAAATAAAGTCGTATAACTCTCTTCAGTATATCAATTGGTTTGCCTTTTCAGAATTAGATTGGAGGTGCATTTCACCAAATAAAATCGTAAATTGTGTGGCCCTCATGTAAGCATGTTTTTAAAACACTTAGAATGCAGGGTGAGCCATTTAGCTAACTTTCATGGCCTCTCACAAAGATATCAACGTGCTAGTTGCTTTAGGCGCGCATTTTAATAAATCTATCTTCTTAAACTTGGGTGCGCATTTCATGTGACCCAAATCCAATTCCTAAAATGTTGGATAAAATGTGTTTCAGATCCGGGTACATTTCATGTGACATGATCCAAAAATACGTTTTAAACGACGTTCAGTCTTCCTTAACAAATCAGTTAAGGTAAATAATTTAAAATTGCACTATAGGATGAACATGTTTTAAAATCATATATTAAGCCAAATATGATAGTTTAAGCGACCATGCTAGAACCACGAAATCTGAGGGTGCCTAACACCTTCCCTCGGGCTAACAGAATTCCTTACTTAAGAATTTCTGGTTCGTAGACTTCATTTGGAAAGTCAAAAATTTCCTCGATTTGGGATTCAACATAAACCGGTGACTTGGGACACCAAAAGTCAAACCTATTCCAAGTGGCGACTCTGTTAAATAAATAATCCCAATTCGAATAATGTCACTTAAAATGGAAAAATTCCCTTATATATTATCCTTCGGGGTAGGTGTATAAAAAAAGAGGTTTGACAGATACATGAGTGGACATAAAGATTGAATATCTCACACGACGTCCGCGAGATTTTGCTGAAGTCTATAGTGATCTGTCCAAAATCAGGCGTGAACTAAATTAGATCGCGAGATACACACTTGAAGAGAGTTTATCTATAGCATGGAGATGGCAAAAGGCACGTAGAAATGGTTACAACTAAAGTAGATATATTTAAGATTGAATATAGTTTATATTAATGTGAAAGGAAAAACTCTGCCCATATAGCAATAAACAACCCTGATCTAATTCTAACATGATAATGAGGCATTCACATTCTACACCTACATCACTCCAAACATATATATGAATACCATGAAAATTACATATCTATTACAAGAATACTAAAGTAACAGGAACATCAGAAGATAAACTCTTTTTTATACACCTACCCCGAAGGATAATGTATAAGGGAATTTTTCCATTTTAAGTGACATTATTCGAATTGGGATTATTTATTTAACAGAGTCGCCACTTGGAATAGGTTTGACTTTTGGTGTCCCAAGTCACCGGTTTATGTTGAATCCCAAATCGAGGAAATTTTTGACTTTCCAAATGAAGTCTACGAACCAGACTTTTGATCGCGAGATACACACTTGAAGAGAGTTTATCTATAGCATGGAGATGGCAAAAGGCACGTAGAAATGGTTACAACTAAAGTAGATATATTTAAGATTGAATATAGTTTATAAAATAAAAACTTCAGCTATAGAGCTGAAGTTTTACTTTTGTAACCATAAAACTTCAGCTCTAGAGCTAAAATTTTTGTCTTTGTAACCAAGAAACTTAGCCATAATTGCTGGTTTAATTATGGAAACTATACCACCTTGGGCAGTTCTTGTTGTAGGTGCAATCTTGAACTTTTTTGGTTACTTCATGATATGGTTGGATGCAACGGGACGAATTTCAAAACCCCATCTTTGGCAAATGTGTTTGTATATATGCATTGGTGCAAATTCTTAGTCATTTGCAAATACTGGTGCAACTGTTACTTGTGTCAAGAATTTTCCTAGTATTCGAGGCATCGTGTTAGGACTATTGAAAGGTGCAGTTGGCCTAAGTGGCGCGATTATGACACAATTGTACCCGCTGTGAGCACGTAATTTTTTCCTCGCTTAACATTTCCTATAAAATTCATTAAATTAGGATTTTTCTTCTACCATTTAAGTTTTTTATGGAATTAATTGTTTATTTTGTGATTATTCATATTTTTCTTTTATTATCTGAATTTTTAGGATTTATTCGCGTGATTTTGTGTTTGCTTGAATTAATTGAATGACTGTGTGTTAACTTGTATTTTTTCTTTTATTATGTGGATTTTAAGAATTAATTGCATAATTTTGCATTTATTTGCACGTTTTAAATTCATAAAAATATAAAAAAGGGCATGTTTTGCATAGGAGTTGAATTTTTACATTTTTAGGTTACTAATTAGTCAATATTGAAAATGAGAAAAAAATAATGACAAAATTGGTTAACTTTCTTTTAAATCTACAATTTAGGAGGTCATTTAGTTTATTTCTTGTTAAACATATTTTTGGCTATTTTTATTTAATTTTTATCTGAAAAAATAATAATAAAACAAATACAAAAAAGAAGAGGAATAATTGATTACATCTTGGCTTGTTGAAAAACAAGTTTTGGGCCATTTTCTGGTCATAAATCTGGCCCAAAAATCACCCAAACCCAAATGAACCCAGCCCCCTTGCCTAGTCTAGAAGCCACATGTGCCTAAAACGACATCGTTTGTTCAAGAAATTTGGGTCATTGATCAGCCCTGATCGAACTGTCGGAGATGGGGGAGGTGTCACAGGACACCCCCTATCGATCTATCCTTGTACCCTGTCCAAATAAGCAATAAAATTAGCCGGTGTAACTCCACCTCACTTCTGCTCTACTTCCGCCGTATCATCACTGCCCGCCGCCGGCCGAAAATTACCGCCGGTGGCGGCGTAACTCTAATGACCCCCAAAATTACACCCCGGAATCCCCATGCTCCCTATTTCCAACCCCCTTAAGATCGCCCCTCAGAACTCACCCGAATTTGTCGAATATTTATCTGAAGCTTGGCAGCTCCGCCGTCCATGGCAACGACTAGTTGCCAATGGCTTCCAAAATAATACCATACCATCCCCTTTCTCCCTCTTTCCAAACCCATCATTGGCCACCCTCGAATATAGCCCCAGCTTGTCAAATATTTGTTTGAACTTAGCAGCTCCGCCATGTACAGCGGTGACTTAGATGCCAATCGCTTCAAATCAACACCACCCACCCCTTGGCCTCCTCTACCCAAAAACAAATCCAATTCTTCTCAAATAACTCCCAAACCCCTCAAATTTCAAATTGAATTCGACCGAGTCTAATCGAAGATGAATCAGTAAGTTCGTCTGTATGTTTTTTCCTTTTCCTCTATTTGTTTCTGCATTGTGTGGAAGACTCGTATGGTTTATTTGTTAGCTTTAAGAGCCCTGAATATTCCTCTGCTTTGATTGTGAATTTTTGTTAGCCACTATGTTTCAAGGACCATCTATGATTTACTTCAATTTGTTTTGGTTACTTTTTGTTTTTAATGTTGTTAGTCCAGCATAATAGCTTCCATTGTTTTCTTTTAATTTCAGTATTTGATTTGAATTCTCGATTCAGTTGTGTCTTGATTTCTGAGTTTGATTGTTGTTCACATGTAATTAGGATGCTGTTACGTTTTGTTTTGATTGCTTTTTGTTTTTAATTTTGTTAGTCTAGCATAGTAGCTTCCAGTTTTCGATTCTGACTCGCTTCAATTCTGTTAATAGCATGATAACTATAGCCTTTCATGTTTTTCTTTTAATTTCAGTATTTCATTTGAATTCTCGATTCAGTAGTGCCTTGATTTCTAAGTTTGATTGTTGTTTATTCCTGATTAATGATTCACAGGTAATTAGGAGTCGGTAATAGCTATTGATTAGCTAGTAATTAATTATGAGTCTTAGTTGAATGAAACAATAATTTGAGCAGTAAAAGGGTAATATAGGGTTTCAACCTAGTTCTGGTAATTTTTATAGGGATACTATAGAATTTTAACTCAGTTTTGGTAGTTTTTAGAATACAACTAGTGTAGTATAGGTATCCTACAAGTAAAAGCCAATGCTAGAATCTTTTAGACCCTTCTAGAAGGGTAGTTTAGTCAAAAAATCAGTAGTTTAGTGCAGAACTTGGGAAAGAAGTCAAAAAATGAGGGACCAAGCAGGTAAGATCTAAAAATTGAAAGAGGGAATACTTGTTATAATAAAAAAAAAGGGTTGCCCTAGCCTTTGGCTATAAAAGGGACCCCAACTCATTCAAAAAAGGGAGAGGAGAGTCTGAACAATTTTTTGAAAGTTTCCAGCAAATAGAAAAAAGTTAATCTCCCAATTCCCGCAATTATAACACAAAAATCAAAAACACTAGTTAGTTGGAACACTTGAGAGCCTTTCCTTCAAAATTTGGGCATTTAAGACTCTAAAATCAGCAGGAAATCAAAAAACAATGTTCCATTAAAGGTCCAGCTAGGGTTCATGGAATTTTTATCTGGTTCTGGGTTGTTTGCATCAAGCAATTTGAGTGTGGGTACTCCTGGGAGTTCTGAGTGTATTTCCAAGTGTTTTGAGTCATTCAAGGCTGTATGTGCCCTATTCTGTTTGGAGCTGGTTGCTATTGCTGTATTGCTTACATATTCGGTTGCTGATTTCTAGAACTTGCTGTTGACTCCTTATTCCTCTTTGAATTTGATTACCAGGTATTTGTTTCTTCCAAAGGAAATGCTGTTAAATCTAGTGAATGTGAAGAGATTTGAATTCAAAGCCCACTTTGACTCCTGTGATTTTATCAACTTCATTTATGGATAATTGAATCTCATATGTTGTATGTATTAGCTTGGTACTATTAGATATGTCATAGCCGGACTATATTTTGTATAAATTGGACATTTAAAACTTATTTTCCTTGTACATAAGTATAGGACTGTTCCAGAACTATTAATGGTTGGTTTTGATTCCATCAATGAGTGTTGATAGTTGTCCAACCCTGTTAAAGGGTTGAAGTAATCCGTGACACAATGAATCTGGTAGTTAGGAGGTGAACTTGAAATGAATTTTCTTTAATTTGAACTAGTAGAGTTTGATAATAGGTATATGAATTTGATCTTGTGTTAGTAAAAGTAGTGTATTTCGTTTTGGAAAATAGCCAAGTGTTTCAATTCAGGTTGCTTTATGTGTTTACACAAATTGTTGTTAAGTAGCTATTTAGACTTATGTTATACGTTGGTAAGTTCCAGTAGAATTAAGTTGAATAAGGGATAAATAGCCTACCTGTTGATATTTACCATGTTGAATGCCGAAACTCTCCTTAACAAGCCAAAACAGCTCGCCTCCTTAGTGGACTGGCAGTTGAGCTCAAATGCTCGAGTATTTATGAAATAAATTCGAATGCCAACCCTTTCCCATGGCCTGGAATTTGGACATATCTCTAATAGATGAAATTGATAATTTGAACCTTTCTTAATAATGTACCACCAACTAGTTGAGCCTTGGTAGAGATGAATTCAACGAAAAATCTTAGTAGTTTGCTTTAGGAATGGCCTTTTAAAATAGGAACGAGTTGCTCCGCGTCAAACGGAACCCATAAACTGTTCGACCCTCGTGAAATGTTTATCAAAATACTTAGTGATTAGGAATACGTCATTTAGCGAATTTCACGGTCTTCCCGCAAAGATGATAACGTGATAGTTGCTTTTAGGCACGTCCTTAATAATTTTATCTCCTTAAACATGGGTGCGCATTTATATGACCCAAATCCAAATCCCAGCGAAGTTGGAACGTGTCAATAACCAAAGGTGCATTTATGTGACGTAGTACGGGACATGTTTTAACGACGTTGCAATTCTCTTTAAAAATAATAATAAAGTGGTTATAAGATTCAAAATTCCCATAGGTTCATAATTGTATAAAATCAGATAATTTGACTTAAAATATAACAGTTGGGCAACCGATCTAGAACCACGGAACTCAGGAGTGCCTAACACCTTCTCCCGGGTTAACAAAATTTCTTACCCGAATTTTTGGTTCGCGGACTGTTAAACAGAGTCATTTTTTCCTCGATTCGGGATTCTAAACAGTGACTTAGCACACCATAAATCTCCCAAATGGTGACTCTGAAATTCTTTTAAATAATTGAATCTTGTTTCGACTGTCCTTTAATTGGAAAAACTCCCTTATCTACGCCCTTCGCCAGGTTGTAGTAGCCAAAAGGATGTGTGACGGTTCTGGCGACTCTGCTGGGGATCGAACCCTAAATCTCTGGTTCAGGATTCAAGAATTCGAGCTTAGAATAATTGTTGTATTTGGCTTTGTTTATTATCTGATTTTACAAGTTGGCTTAATGTGCTAAACGATGCTTTTACCGCTTTGATATTATCTGAACTGTACATATAAACTTCTATGAAACCCTTATTTTCTCACCTCTGAGGATGCGCTTACTGGTTGAGACTCCCTATTCTGTTAGTGTTATATCCTGAAATAAGAAAGAGGCTGGACAAGTTACTAAGTCGGATGGCCTTTTGGTTCCCGGTACGTAGCCCCCTCCTCGACTCGAGTTGTCTGCTCGGATACACTGTCTAGAACACATACTCATGTTTTTAAACTTAGAATAACTCGACTTCATGCCAGATCCCTAGTAAGAACACTTATTTGCATCATCTATTTGACTTAGGGGACTCAACACAGGGGTTGGGTCCGTCTAGGACATGTGACCTGAAATGAAAAGACCATCCTAATGCATATTAAGTGCTACTTGTGCATTTAGCTACTTTGGATTTGCATGTTGACCGGCCTACGAATAAGGGAAGAGAATTGAGAAAATAAGTGATACTAGGGCGTAATCATTTGCTTTGTAAAACCAATACTCAAATAAGTGCCGCAATGCTGCTAGATTTTCGAAAAAGAAAAGGGGAAAAGGCAGAAACAACAAAGAGAAAAAAACAAAAAAGGGCTTTTTAACAAAAGTTGTGGTTTTGACAAATTGTTTTGCCCGAACTACGCCGGTTTGATTGTCGTCAGGTACGAGATACGTAGGCAACCCCATCGGGTCCGACCTCCCCTTTTGCAAAAATAATCAAAAAAAAGGAAAAACAAATGTCCAATTTTATTGATTTTCCTAAATAAATCGAGTGATTCCGTTACTGCCAAGAATACTTGAATGTTTTCGAAAGGGACGCCGGAAGGCTGACTTTGCACAAATGTCCACCTCTGAGTTTTATTTTGGCCGGTCACCTAGCACAGCCTTAAAATCTTCCTTCGGAAGTGCTGAAAGGCCGTATTTGAATATAAATTTCATAAAAGAAAGAGGTCATTTTTAATGTTTTTGTGGAGTCAAACATAACAAAATCTTGAGATACTAATTTGCCCTAATGAATGTGCAGAATGAGCACAGATCAGATTTGCCAATAACATTCATGAACAAAATTTCCTTGGAGCTACACATGTGGTGGAATGACCTGGGGGAAGCGGGGCAAAACAGGGTCAACATGCATTTGGGAGGACTTACTGGGTTGCTGAAAATTAACCCAATGGGAGATATCATAAAGGCATTGATCACATTCTGGGACTCGGCTCAGAATGTATTCCATTTCTCGGGTTTTATACTCATACCGACATTGGAAGAAATAACTGGATATATTAGGGCCCCTACAATTCCCTGAGGCACCAATGCTTCATTGCGCCAAGAGCCCTTGCCGTGCACAGTTCTTGGATTCCTTAAAAATCAGTAGGAAGGTTCATAACCCAGACCTCTCAACTGATTTCTGTAACCTGTTGTTTATATATCAGAGGTACGAGCACATATGGGGATTCAATAACCCATAAAACCATATTTGTAGCAAAGGAAACCAACTCGAATGGGAGGAGCATCAATGTTTTGCATTCATGGTATTCTTCTTGGGTCTTTTGGTGTTTCCGCGAAAGGATGAAAATATTGACATACGAATAGCAAGTGTCATTAGTACTTTAATAACTCAGGCCAAGAGCACCCTCGCTCCTATGATCTTATCTGAAATATTCCGTGCTCTCACCATCTGTAAAGCGGGAGGATATTTCTTTGAATGATGTAACATATTGTTACAAATATGGATGATCGAGCACTTATGCCGCCGGCCTCGATTCATGAATTATGGGTCGCCAATAAAGAGCTGCATAGAATAATTCCACAACAGGGTTGATGGGTATATGTTACCTGAGGGTGTCACAAAATGGGTGTCGCATCTCCGGGTTATCACTGCAAACTAGATAGAGTGGATGTTCGGGTGGCTCCTCGTGGATGAAATCGTGTATATGCCAGCCACTGGGCCTCATTTCATGCTGATGGGTATCCAAAGTATCCAACCCTATGCGCCATATAGAGTACTAAGGAAACTATGTAGGTGCCAAATGATTCCTAGGGACGAGAATATTAGCCACCATGCGGTTGAGATTAGCCCAATAGTCAATTCCCTGAAGCTGTCGTTCGTCAAATTTGGAGCGAATGTCAATACTTAAAAGTGGGTACCCGAGTACGCGGCATATCCAAAGGCGAGATTGCACCGGAATACATTTCTTGGTATAAAAAAGAAATAGAGTCCGAAAGGCCAGCTAAGAGACCGCACCTCCAAGAATTTGTTGAAACGTCACAACAGCAATGGGTTTTGGTAGCCAAGGAAAATGAATACAGGGCCACCATAGCAAGATTAGAAAAATAGGCCAGAGAGCTTCAATTTGAAAATGGTTTGCAAGCCGCAACAGATGAGGGGGAAAATAAAAGATTAACCAAAGAAAACGAGGCGTTGCGATCCCAAATCCAGAAAACGAAAATAGCCGCCGAAAATCCCCCTAGGAGCGCAATGGATGAAAAACTCATAGACAATTTAAGGCAAAAAGTAACAGAGTATTGGTTTTACTTGAATAAGGCAGAAGGTGAGCTATCTAGGGTTCGAAAACAATTAGCTAAAAATGCGGAGGAACGAGCCCACATCATTGAGCGGCCAAGAAAGTTGGGGATTTTAAAGTCAGGGATTTTAAATCCGAGAGAGAACATTGTTATGCAACGATAGCAAGGTTGGAGATGGATTCGCAGAAATTCCAAGAACTGAATCAGGTAGCCAGGCGAACTCTAGAGGCAAGGGCCGAGCAAATTGGGCGGTTATTGCAAGAAAAGGGTGTTATCAGGGAGAGAGTACGGGCGATCACAGACTACATCACCACAAAGTGAAACCACTGCGAAGATATGACAAGAACCATGTTCTTTGCCACCGTCATGACCTTTATTCGACAAGTGATAGAAGACCTCGACCACCTCCAAGGGAGTTTTGCACACAAGCCTGTAGCAAGGCTGAATGATGTTTCGCGGGGCCCTGGAGCACCGGAAGTATTAATGTATTCATGAAGATTGCATTTCCTTTTGTATAAAAAAAAGATGTTTTAACCTGGAGTCTGTATTTTTTTTTCTTTTATGCATAGTTAGCTGTTTTTCGAGTCTGTAGTTCGCTTTGCATCAAAGCTTGTAAATTTCTTATTTAATCTGCCAGCCTTTCGAGTCCTTGTAACTGCAGTTTGTTATTATAAAAATGGAAACTCTCCAAAATATTTTATGCTTCGCTTTTATTTGAAAGAAATATGCTCGGTCTGATTCATGCGGGGCCATGATACGTAGGCAATCTACATAGGATTCGACCATAATTGAATAAAAATAGGAGAGAGGGAGAGAATAAGGCTAAAATAAAGGGGCTTCGCAAACAAAGAGATTGAAAGCCGGGATGACGCAAGCAACCAATGCATGTAGTGACCAACTGTTATTTAGGTGCATTCGTACCCAATATGTGGCCGCTTTTGTGTTAGAACCTAACCATTAACGAGTTTTTGGTGTTCTTCAAGTTTCAGCTAGACGGGTGATTAGTACTTGCGGTATTTTAGCAACCCACTCCTACAACACGTGGTCTAAGAGCAAGCAAGTTATGGTCAATCAGGAAACCGATGTCAGCATTATTGACCCCTCGAAAGAAGCAGAGGAATTGGACGTTAACGCCATGAAGGAGGAAATGTATAAGCTAAAGCACCAAATGGCTGAGATGTACCAGGCATGGGCAAGAGGACAGTCGCCGCCGACCTATGTGGCTAATCCAAACTTCATCTCGCCACTGGCCCAAGAACCTGAACAATCCACCACTGATCCGCACTCAAGTTTTCCTATCTATTCACAACATCAGGGTACTACCTCCCAACCACCACCAGCTCCACTACCCAAAGTCACTCCTTACCCTCCTCCGCATATTGCCCCCATCTATGTGGCACCTCCGCCTCCTGCACTCCATAGGTCATCAAGTGAACCCTTGCTTCAAGCATATGACCCTCAATACTACCTACCAGAACCTTCTTACAAAACCCATGAGCCTTACTCTTATGCTCTCCGTCCCAAAATCCTGGCGGGAGTTGAAAAACCAATCAAAAATCTTGAGCAGGAAGAGATGCTTAGAAAGGTACGAAGTCTGGAAAAATCATTCAAGGACATTTGGGGATTAGGTGTCCAGGTGAGCGTGGCGTTCAAGGATCTTTGTCTATTTCCAGACGTGCAGTTGCCTCCAGGGTTCAAGATGCCTAAATTTGACTTATATGATGGGCATGGCGATCCGGTCGCGCATCTAAGGGGGTTTTGCAGCAAAATAAGAGGAGCAAGGGGAAAAGAGGAATTTCTAATGGCTTACTTTAGCCATAGTTTGAATGGGTCGGCGGTGGAGTGGTATACTCGGCATGATCTCAATCGGTGGTATACTTGGGATGGCCTGGATTAAGCGTTTGCTTGCCACTTTCAATATAATCTTGAGATTATCCCGGATCGTCTATCTCTGATTGGAGAAGAGACACAACGAGAGTTTCAGGGAATACGGTTTCCGGAGGAGGGAACAAGCAGCCAGAGTTGATCCTCCCATGAATGAGAGTGAGATGGTTGATTATTTTTTACAGGCTCTAGAACCTACCTATTTTGGACATTTGGTGTCAGCAGTGGGAAAGTCTTTCAACGAAGTGGTCAAGATGGGAAGTATGGTCGAGGAAGGCCTCAAATCCAATAAAATCATGAGCTACTCTGCAATTAAGGCAACTACTCAGGCCATCCAGGGTGGAGCTGTGGGAACATTCGGAAAGAAGAAGAAGGAGGAAGTAGCGACCGTGGAGTCGGGCACTTGGTTAGGGCCTCGGGCGCAATCTCATTACGCCCAACCTCGACCTCACTACAAAACATACCCAAACACTCCATACAACCCACAAAAACATTACTATCCACCACCTCAACCTCGCTTCTCAGTCAATCACACGCAAGCGTATACCCATCCTCTCGCTCATGGACAATGGCGTGCATCAGCCCCACAAAGTACCTACCAAAATCGACAAAATCATTACCCACCTCTAAGAGCCTACCAATAACCCCCGAAGTCCGCCTTCCGAGCCAATACGGTCCTGAGAAATGAAAGGGTGCAAAAGAAGAAGACGTTCACTCCGCCGGGAGAATCCTACACTAGCTTATTCCACAAGCTGTGACAACTGGATATGTTGAGAATAATTGAAATGAAATTGCCAAATCCTCCCTTGAAGAATCTATTTTATTCTGTCAGCTGTGAATACTATTCTGGTGCACCAAGGCATGACACCGAAAAGTGTTGGCATTTAAAGAACACTATCTAGGAACTTATTGACTCCCACTGGATTGAGGTGCAGACTCCAGAGGCGCCCAATATTAACCAAAACCCGTTGCCACCCCATTTGGAGACTAATATGATTGAGATCGTGGAAAAAAGGGAAAGTACAAAAGGCCCTCACCAACGGTAATGATGATCAAATCCAGTGAGGTAAGCCAACTGAGAATGCAAGCAGTGAGAAGCTAGTAACCGGGGAAAAAGAGAGAGGTAGCAAACCTGTCATAGTTTAAGGGGGCCCAGCATGCGCGGTTGCACCAAAGCATGAACAAGCAAAAATAACAGTACATGGGATAGCTAGAGAACCTGTCGTGGTTGTGGAAGGTGTTCGCATAGAGCCAGTTATTGTAAAACCAGTTATCCAGCTACCAATCATCTACAGTAAAGCCGTTCCTTGGAGATATGAGCAAGCAATAGTGATGTACAAAGGAAAAGAAGTTAGGGAGGAAGTGTGTGAGGCCCGGGGTTTAATTCGATCAGGAAGGTATTTTTCCCCGGAAGAAGTGAGGAAGGGCAAAATCTCCAAAGATAACCCATGATCAGTAAAGAAAGCTGTGTCGGAAGAAGAGGAGGAATAATTCTTGAAGAAAATAAAAGTGCAGGACTACTCCATCATAGAGCAGTTGAGGAAGACACCAGCTCATATCTCTTTATTATCCTTACTAATCCATTCAGATGAACACCGGCGGGCGTTGATGAAGATTTTGAATGAAGCCCATGTCCCAGACAAGATAATAGTGAATTATTTGGAAAAGATCACGAACAAGATATTCGAGGTAAATCGGGTCACATTCTCTAACAATGAATTGCCCATGGAGGGCACTGAGTACAACCGGACTCTTTATCTGACTGTGAAATATGAAGATACTGTGGTCACTCGAGTTTTGGTCGACAACGGGTCCATCGCAAATATTTGTATATTCTCCACATTGACTAAGAAGAAGGTGGATAATGAAAGGATCCGCAGAATAACATCTGTGTTCGAGGTTTCGATGGTGGAGGCAAAGACATTGTGGGAGACATAGTGATGGAAGTGACAATAGGACCCGTTGAGTTCAACATGGAATTCCAAGTGCCGAACGTAGTAGTCTCTTATAACCTGTTGGGTAGGCCCTGGATTCATGCAGCCAAAGCAGTTCCATCTACACTGCATCAGATGGTCAAATTTGAATGGGACAGGTAAGAGATTATGGTGCACGGTGAACACAATCAGTACGTTTCAGGCGACGCAATCGTACCTTTTATTAAGTCTGATGACGACAAAGGGCCATGGGTCTACCAGGTGTTTGATACTGTTTCAATTCAGAAAATCCCAGAAGGTGAGGTTGTCATGACCCCAAAGATAGCAACCGCGTCCGTCATGGTAGCTTCAGAAATGTTGAAGAATGGTTTTATGTCCGGCAAGGGGTTGGGCGCTTCTCTCCAAGGCATTGTGCAACCAACGTCCCTACCCAAAAATCTGGACACTTTTGGCCTAGGGTTTAAGCCCACAGCCGCAGACATAAGGCAAGCTAGGAAGCTAAGGCAGAAGGCTTGTGCTCTATTGAAACCCATCCTAAGGTTGTCCAAATCATTCTGTCAATCCCAGCACTAGCAATAGCCCCATACCAAAGATTTTCGGCCTGCTGATCGACGCGGACGAGGATCTTGATAAGGGGTTAAAAAGGTTGTTCAATGTGGCAAATATTTTTGAAACGGGGGAAGGATTGAGCAGGGCAGATGTGCAGTTTGTGGGAGTATGCGCAAAAATCAATAATTGGGAAGCCACTCCTCTTCCCACTCAGAGGGAGTCGTGGTAGTTGGCTTTGATTTTCCTTTCATTCTAGTTTGGATTAGATTCAAAGTTGTTAATTCAATTTTTATTTCCGTCCATTTGGATGTGTAAACTCTGTTATCTTTAATTCTAATGAAATACAATTTTCCTTTCAGCAGTGTTGATAGTTTCCATTTCTCTTTACTTTTCTTTCTTTTCTCTTTTGTACAGTTATTTTTACGCTGATTCCAGTGATCTCACATGCATAAGGATTCCTAGGACCAGTCTTCAAAACCGGTCTAGTTTGGAAATAATAATTCAGGAAATAGAACATGAGGATGAACCAGAATATGATGAGGAAGGGTCATGGGAAGAGATTAGTAAAGAGTTGAACCAATTTGAAGAAAAACCCGAACCAAACCTAAATGATACAGAGCTGGTCAATTTAGGGATCCCGGATAATGTTAGAGATGCAAAAATAAGTGTCCATCTAGAGCCACAACTTAGGAAAGAAATAATTGAAGTACTGCTTGGATGGTCCTACGACGACATGCCCAGATTGAGCACTGACGTGGTGGTTCACAAGTTACCCACAGACCCAGCCTGCCCTCCTATCAAGCAGAAGTTAAGAAAGTTCAAAACTGATGTGATCATGAAAATTAAAGAGGAAGTGACCAAGCAGTTTGAGGCAAAAGTCATACAAGTAACACGATATCCCACCTGGTTAGCTAATATTGTGCATGTACCAAAGAAGGATGGTAAAACCAAAGTGTGTGTCGATTATCATGACCTCAATAAAGCAAGTCTGAAGGACAACTTTCCCATGCCAAACATTCACATACTGATTAACAGTTGCGTGAAGCATGAGATCGGGTCGTTCGTGGATTATTATGCAGGCTACCACCAGATCTTAATAGATGAATAAGATGTGGAGAAAATAGCGTTCATCACACCGTGAGGGACATATTGTTATAGAGTCATGCCTTTTGGTTTGGAAAACGCCGGGTCAACATACATGAGGGCCATGAAAACCATTTTTCATGATATGATACATAAGGAAATTGAGGTCTATGTGGATGATGTGATAGTCAAGTCCAGAAAGCGATCTGATCATGTCAAAGACCTGAATAAATTCTTTCAAAGGCTCCGCAGGTTTGACCTCAAACTTAACCCGGCAAAATGTGCATTTGGGGTCCCCTCAGGGAAGTTGCTAGGGTTCATAGTCAGTCACCGAGGCATCAAACTAGATCCTTCAAAGATCAAAGCTATACAGGAGCTACCGCCGCCGAGGAATAAAACATAAGTGATGAGTCTATTAGGAAGATTGAATTACATCAGTCGATTCATTGCTCAGCTCACAACTATCTGCGAGCCCATCTTTAAGCTCATGGGAAAGGATGCTGCGGCGAAATAGACGGTCGAATGCCAAGAGGATTTTGGTAAGATAAAGGAATATTTGTCGAACCTGTCAGTATTGGTTCCCCCAGAACCAGTAAGGCCCTTGATCTTATATTTGACAGTCTTGGACAACTCATTTAGGTGCGTGTTGGGTCAGCATGATGTCACCGGGAGAAAAGAGCAGGCCATATACTACCTCAGCAAGAAATTTATGGCCTACGAGGTTAAGTATACTCATCTTGAAAGGGCGCCTGCGCCTTGACGTGGGTAGCCCAAAAGTTAAAGCATTACTTGTCCTCATACACCACTTACCCCATCTCACGTTTGGACCCATTGAAGTATATTTTCCAGAAGCCCATGCCCACAGGAAGGCTCGCAAAATGGAAAATCTTGCTCACAGAGTTTGACATTATCTATGTGACTAGGACCGCCATGAAAGCACAGTCATTGGCAGATCATTTAGCTGAAAATCCGATAGATGAAGAGCATGAGCCCTTGAACACATACTTCCCGGACGAGGAAGTGATGCATATTGATGAAGTGGAATAGGATGAGAGATCGAGATGGAAATTGTTCTTCGGTGGGGCTGCAACCATGAAAGGCGTTGGGATAAGATCCATGCTCATTTCTCAAGAAGGGCATCATTACCCAGTCACAACTGAACTCCGCTTTTATTGCACCAACAACATGGCAGAATACGAGGCGTGCATTTTGGGTCTGAGATTAGCAGAAGACATGGATGTCCAGGAAGTCTTGGTCTTGGGAGACTCAGACCTTCTGGTACACAAGATTCAAGGGGAGTGGGAAGCAAGAGACTTAAAGCTCATACCATATGCCACACCTCATTCTGGCTACTAGAACCCGGCGAGGGGCGTAGATAAAGGAGTTTGTCCAATTAAAAGACAATCAAAACAAGATTCAATTTTTAAGAAAATTTCAGAGTCGCCACTTGGGAGATTTATGGCGTCCCAAGTCACCGGTTAGAATCTCGAATCGAGGAAAAAATGACTCTGCTTAACAGTCCGCGAACCAGAAATCCGGGTAAGGAATTCTGTTAACCCGGGAGAAGGTGTTAGGCATTCCCGGGTTCCGTGGTTCTAGCACTGTCGCTCAACTGTTATATTTGGATAAATTATCCGATTTTAAACAATTATGACCAATGTGAAAATTTAATCTTTTTAACCACTTCTATTATTATTGTTTTTAAGGAAATTTGCAACGCCGTCCGAAAATGCCGCAAACCACGTCACATAAATGCACCCGTGGCTTTTGACACATCCTAACTTTGTTGGGACTCAGATTTGGGTCACATAAATGCACACCCGTGTTTAAGGAGATAAAATTATTAAAGACGTGTCCTGAAGCTTCTAGCGCGTGTTAGATAATACGCTTAACGCTAGAGGGGGGGTGAATAGCGTTATGATAAAATTTAGCGTAAACTTGCGAAAATTAAAATTTGCAGGAAATAATTAAGTGCGTTAAATAAACAAAAGGAAAGAACGCACCGATGTATTCTGGTTCACCACAACACGTGGCTAGTCCAGTCCCCGAGAGACTCTCTCAAGATTTTCCACTAACTTGTCAAGCTTACGGGTGCTCAACAAACCTTTACAACTTAAGGACACAAGCCTTAACACCTTTGCTCGGAGATACAACACTCCAAGACTTCAACCAAGGAAACACAAGTTCCTTACAACAAGAGAATCACAATTCTCTTACAAGTGTACAAAACACTAAACATTCAAACAAAACACTCCTTAATGAGTAGATATGAGTAAAAGAAGTAAGCTCAAGATCACAACAACTATGGACAAGACTTTGGCTCTCAAAAGCTTTATGAAATGAATATAAAATGATAAACAATAGTATGCAAGCTTATAGCAATAGAATGATCAGTTGTTGTGTGTTGTTGTGTTTAAAACACTGAAATGAAGCTGTATTTATAGTTGAAAAACTTGGCATTACCGTTGTCTAATTGCCAATTAAGAGTTGTTGATTTTACTCTGTGACAATCGATTGTCAGGAAGCCACAATCGATTGTTTGCCAATCGTTCCAAAAATCAATCCCAGATTTTACGCTTAACAATCGATTGTCCAAGATCAACAATCGATTATTAGTAACGTTCAAAAAATCATTTCCAGATTTTACGTAAAACAATCGATTATACCAAATCAATAATCGATTATTCAGCAACGTTCAAAAAATCCTTTCCAGATTTTAATTTCAACAATCGATTGTACAAAATCAACAATCGATTATTCAGCAACGTTCAAAAAATCTTTTCCAGATTTTAATTTCAACAATCGATTGTACAAAATCAACAATCGATTACCTGACGGTATTTGAAAACTTTACGACAACGGTCAGCTTCACAATCGATTGTGCAATGTTAACAATCGATTATTTATCAGATTTTGAAAATCATTTTAGAGACTGCCTCGTGACAATCGATTGATATATACTCACAATCGATTATTTAATAACTTTGAAAAAGTCTGGAAGACACTGCCTCAACACAATCGATTGTCATATGTTCACAATCGATTATTTTGTGACTTTTAAAAATTTGATGGACACTGTCTCTTCACAATCGATTGTCATTAGCTTCACAATCGATTATTCTGAGTTTTGAAAAACTTTGATGTACACTGTCTCATCACAATCGATTGTCATAAGGTTCACAATCGATTGTCATGCAGGTTTGAAAAACCTGATGCTCACTGCCTTAAAACAATCGATTGTCATTTGTTTACAATCGATTGTCATGCAGTCTTGGCTTAACATAATCGATTATCATAAGTACATAATCGATTATCTTAGTCCAGTTTTTAGAGGCATGTTTAAGAATCATTTTGACTAATGAAAATATGCATGATTTAAAATCATTTAGCATTAAATTAAATATGCGTGATTTTGTAAAAATAATTTTACGAGAGAAGCCATGTCATGAGTCAAGTCGTCGGATCAAGATCACAATTAAGAACGACTCATTTAAACTATAAAACTTTGTCTTGTGCTTGAATCTCGTTATCCACCAATTGTGCGCTTGTACTTGAACTTCGTCATATATCAATTTGCGCTTCGTTTGTCATTCATCAAAACCTACACATAAGAACACACGTTTTAGTATAAAGCCTTGAGAACGTGTTTCCAACAATTTTCCCCTTTTTGATAATGGCAAACTTTAAGCGGGTTATGCAAATTAAACAGTTTATAAAGATGATTCAAGACAAGTAAACATATGCAATAAGTATGCGATTAGTTCCCCCTCAATATATGAATTCCCCCTCAATTTAAGCTTATAAATAGTGAGAGTGCATACCCGTTATCTTTCCCCTTTTGCCATTAGCAAAAATAATATAAGAAGATGCCAAAGATGTAAATAAAACTTATTTATTTATTGGAAAGAAGATTACAGTAATCGGGAAGACAATGCAACATAAAAACAAACTTAAAAACAACAAACAAAGAAATTATTCATTTCCATCATCTCCCGCCTCATCATCCGGCGCTGCTTCATATGGAACAAGACCCGCATAAGGATAATGAACATGGTCAAAATATCCATGGATCTCATGAGTTAATTGACCAAGAGAAGAGGTCAATGAAGCAATTTGGTCGGAAATTGATTGGAGGGTAGGCTCTTGAGCTGGACGAGTTCGACGGGTTGGAGGAGGAGCAGGCGCTGTATGGTCACCGTCATGATGAAAGGAGGATTCTGAAATTTCCCACTTCTTGGTACTCTTTTTGAGAGGACCGTTGGAAGTGATGAATCCGGAGGCTTCAAGAAAGTTCATGATGAGGAGAGCATAAGGAAGAGGCCTATCATCTCCGATAGCATCACGCATGTAAATCTTGACGAACCGACACCAATTGATGTTAGCTCCAGTTATTATGGAATGCATGAGCTTGGTGTCCTCTTGGTAAATGGTAGTATGGTTATGCTTACGAGGCTTGAGGACTCGGGTGATGAAATAGAAAATCAACCGATAATCCATTCCCGTAATTGTAGGACGACGGGAAGAAAGATTTGGATCATAAGAAGTAAGACCGGTTTGATGTAGGAGGGCTGTTTCATCAAAATGGGCTCCGGCCTCTCCGGTGTACCGAAAAATGTCTTCACCATTACGAGGAAGATGGGCAATGGTATGGAGGTTTTCATCGGAGATAAGAATTTGAACACCGTTTATATTTGTCACAAGATCACCGTCATCATCCTAATGAAGGTTGGAGTAAAATGCTTGAATTAAAGTAGTATTGATGTAAGGATGGGTAAGAAGTAAGAAGTCAAGAAGTTGACAATTTTTGAGTATATCTGCAGCAGGGCCATAAGATTCAAGATACTTGTTGGTTGAAAAACGGGGAGGAAGAATGTCGCGCTTTTCAAATTTTGTTAAAAATCGAGTAAGCTCGATGTCAGAATTAAAATAAAGAACGGAACCCATCTTGGTAAGGATAGTTTGGAGCAGCAGAGGAGGATGAACCATGCCTAGCAGAACGGGACGTTTGAAGTGACGGCCCGGCATTTTTACTAAGTATTGCTGGAATTTGCAAGAGTCTTGAAAGAGTTTTGATAGTTTGAGAGCTAAAATTGATGCTTGAGTGAATAAAAATGAACATATATGGAGCCTATTTATAGAGGGGAGAAAGGCATTTCATTAATAGAAGAAATCTGCAGAAAATTGAAAGCTGAAACAGTCAGAAACGGTAAAAATAAATCTTACTGACCGTTAGACAATCGATTGTTGGGATGAGATAATCGATTGTCATTAAGATTTGACTGAATCTCGGAACTGACACAAATCGATTGCAGAGCCAAACTGTAACAATTTTGAATTTCTGACATGAAATAATCGATTGTCAAAATATGGTAATCGGTTGTTATGCTCCAGTGAGCACAGTGATTTTCTGACTCGGAAAATAATCGATTATATATATGGAACAATCGATTGTTGTAGAAAAGCAGTACTGAATGGATGAGACGGTAATCGATTAAACAGCTAAAAAATCGATTGTTAAACAAAACTTCATAATAAGCATAAACTATAAATGATCGATTAGTGATACTTGCTAATCGATTTTCTGCACAGTAAAATAATCGATTATTTGCTGTAACAATCGATTGTTTTATGCCATTTCTTTATAGTTCCCCCTACCTTTAGGGCGATACCTGCAAAATAGAATTAGATGTCTCCGACGCTCAAGTCAGTAATTTGTAAAGAAATAGTAACTTAAACTAGTGTGGCCGAGTGAGAGCGTGATCTCTTAAGAAGTGTGTCCTAGGGTGTTCTTAAGAGTGTTTCGGGTACTTACCTTTTCTCCGACGTCGCCAATTACCTGTTCGAGAGGATGATCTTTGATTGTCCTCCACTCGTTAGGCGTTTTCGTTTCATTCTCCAATTGTGGCGCTTCCTCCGTTGGTTGTTTCAAAGATTCGTCTTGATTTTCTTTAGGCGTTTCCTCTTGTATTTTGTCTTTCAAGCTATCTAAGATACCTGCAAGATCAAAACCAGTATCCTTTCTCGCCAAGCGAGCATTATTTTCGGCAAATACAACATGAGGGGATTCCTTCATAGTTTCGGTTCTTTTATTAAAGACCCTATATGCTTTGCTACGTGAAGAATAACCAATAAAAATTCCCTCATCGGACTTAGCATCAAATTTTCCCAGTTGATCTTTGCCATTGTTATGAATAAAACATTTACAACCGAATACTCTAAAATGGGAGATATTTGGTTTCCTTCCCATATAGAGTTCATAGGGAGTTTTCATGAGTATAGGCCTTATGACTACTCTATTTAAGATGTAGCATGCGGTACTCACGGCATCCGCCCAAAAATGTTTGGGACTCTTAGCCTCTTCGAGCATGGTTCTAGCCATCTCTTCGAGACACCTATTTTTCCTTTCCACCACCCCATTTTGTTGTGGTGTTCGTGGAGCGGAAAAGGTATGCTCGATACCGAGTTCGTCACAAAAATCCGCAAAGAGATTGTGATCAAACTCTCCCCCATGATCACTTCTAATTGAAGTGACGGTTGTTTCCTTCTCGTTTTGAACACGCTTAAGAAAATATTTAAAATTCTGAAAAGCATCACTTTTATTGGCAAGAAATAAAGTCCAAGTAAATCTAGAATAATCATCAACAATCACAAAAGCATAACGATTTCTTCCTAGACTTTCAATGCGAGATGGTCCAAATAAATCTATGTGAAGCAATTGCAATGGTCTAGAAGTTGAAACAATATTTTGGATTTGAAAGATGCTTTTGTTTGCTTCCCTTTTTGACAAGAATCACAAATAGAGTCATTTTCAAATTTCAAATTGGGAAGACCAATAACTAAGTTTTGTGAAATCAATTTGTTCAAAAGATGCATGTTTATATGAGCAACTCTACGATGCCATAGCCAAGTATCATCCTCTTTGCTCATAAGACAATCAACATATTCGGGTGAGGAATTGGCAAGATCAACCATATAAATATTATCCACTCTAAAACCACGAAGGATAATTTTAAAATCACTACGTCTAAACACTAAGCATTCATCCGAATCAAATAGGGCAAGATTTCCCTTGTCACATAATTGACTTATGCTCAAGAGATTATGCTTTAAACCTTTAACAAGTAATATATGCTTAATAGAGGAGTTTTCATCCTTACCGACCGATCCGATGCCAATAATCTTTTCTTTATTGTTATCCCCAAAAATCACACTTCCTCCTTCTTTGTGTTCTAGTTGAAGGAATTTGGATTCGTCTCCCGTCATATGTTTGGAGCATCCACTATCAAGGTACCATTGTACACTTGATCCCTTCAAACATACCTACAAAACAAGTTAATGCGTTTAAAGTACCCATGCCATTTTGGGTCCTTGAGGGTTAGGCATATCATAATGATGCGATTGAGTGATATGTCTATGTCGTGTAAAACATGCAGGGGCAATATGACCAATGCGTCTACAATAATGACAAGTCACGTTGGGGTTATGCATCCTTCTAGGTTCATAGTAACTTGATGGACGAAGATGAATTACTCTATTTTCATTATGACTTTTGCACATTTCATGAGAACCATTTCTCCTACTATTAGTTCTAAAATGAGCAGCGTTTCTAGAGTAATGGTCATGTCTAGATGTTCTAGGAGGTTCAAAACTCCTTCTAGTGTTTGGCCTAGAATATGCATCATTTCTAGGGTAGTCATTTCTAGGTGGTAAGTCATTTCTAGGTCTTCTAAAATGTTCAACATTTGTTCTAGCATGCATATTTGTTCTAGGATTGCTATTTCTATGATAAGCATTTGTTTTATTAATCCTAGGTTGAGCCTTAGGTGGTTGGGGTTTGGCTTCAACCTTTTCTTTAGGCTCATTCTTAAAACCTATGCCATGCTTGGTTGACTTCAAATTAACAAGGACCTCATTCAAGTTTTTGTGGGAAGAATTAAACTTATCTAAGGTACCTTTAAGTCTATCTACCTCATTTTCGAGATGCATGCAAGAAGAGCAATTTTTAATAGAACTTTCGGGCTTGTCGGCGATTCTTTTTCCGAAAAACTTGTTTTCCTCTTTCAGCTTCTCATTTTCTAAAACCAGTTCTTTTAACTCATTTTCTTTCAAAGAAAGCTGTTTTTGAAAATCTTTTTCTTTTAGAGAAGTATTTTCTTTTATGCTCTTGACAGTTTTTGAAGCTTTAATAAATACAGTATATAGCTCATCAAAAGCAGTTCGCATTTCTTCAAGAGTAAAGAAGTTTTTAGAAGAGATTTGACATACCTCATCTTGCTTGTCTTCTTGCGCCATAAGACAAAGGTTTGCGGCTTCGTCTTCTTCTTCTTCGCTTGACTCATCTCCGGAGTCTCCTCCCCAAGAAATGTATGCACGTTGCTTCTTAAAAGGTTTCTTCTCCTTTTTGATGTTTGGGCAATTTGATTTGATGTGCCCGGTTTCACCGCATTCATAGCACTTTATTTGCTCGCCTTGCTTTTTGCCCTTTCGTTCATACTCCTTTCGCATGAACTTTTGAAATCTTTTGATAACGAGTCCAAACTCGTTGTCTCCATCCTCATCAACTTGAGGTTGACTTGTGCTTGCCTTAAGCGCTATTCTTTGCCTCCTTTGATCATCAACAAGAGGGTTAAGTATTGTAGATTCATAAGTCTTAAGGTTACCTCTTAATGCGTCGATTGTGACATTTGAGACGCCAATGGATTTTTGAATTGCGTCGGCCTTTGATCGCCATGCCGGAGTGAGACTTCTAAGAATTTTTCGAACAAGTTATCTATCCGTGAATGTCTTCTTGAGGGCATGTAGGTCATTTACGATTATTGAAAATCGTTCGAACATTTCATCCACCTTTTCACCTTCCTTCATGTGAAATAATTCATAAGCATGGGTTAGGAAATCAATTTTAGCTTCCCTTACCTGGTCCGTACCCTCGTACGTAATTTCCAGCTTGTCCCACATTTCTTTTGCCGTTGTGCAACACGATATTTTCCTGTAATCGTCAGCATTTACAGCACAATATAATAAATTAATTGCTTTAGCATTATTTTGAACCTTTCGGATATCATCCGCGTCATATTCTTCTTCGGACTTGGGAACCCATTCGTTTTCAACCTTTTTGGTTGGAATTTGATTTCCCTTTGTTATCACCTTCCAGAGATGAAAATTGTTTGCTTGAACGAAGATTTTCATCCTCTCCTTCCAGTACGTATAGTTTGTACCGTTGAATAGTGGTGGTCGGGTGGAGCACTGTCCTTCCTCTATTCCTGCAAAAGAATCACGAGTAGAAGCCATGGAAGTTTCTCTCAAACTGTTAAGTCTTCAGAGAGTTGGTCTCTGATACCAATTGTTAGATAATACGCTTAACGCTAGAGGGGGGGTGAATAGCGTTATGATAAAATTTAGCACAAACTTGCGGAAATTAAAATTTGCAGGAAATAATTAAGTGCGTTAAATAAACAAAAGGAAAGAACGCACCGATGTATTCTGGTTCACCACAACACGTGGCTAGTCCAGTCCCCGAGAGACTCTCTCGAGATTTTCCACTAACTTGTCAAGCTTACGGGTGCTCAACAAACCTTTACAACTTAAGGACACAAGCCTTAACACCTTTGCTCGGAGATACAACACTCCAAGACTTCAACCAAGGAAACACAAGTTCCTTACAACAAGAGAATCACAATTCTCTTACAAGTTTACAAAACACTAAACACTCAAACAAAATACTCCTTAATGAGTAGATATGAGTAAAAGAAGTAAGCTCAAGATCACAACAACTATGGACAAGACTTTGGCTCTCAAAAGCTTTATGAAATGAATATAAAATGATAAACAATAGTATGCAAGCTTATAGCAATAGAATGATCAGTTGTTGTGTGTTGTTGTGTTTAAAACACTGAAATGAAGCTGTATTTATAGTTGAAAAACTTGGCATTACCGTTGTCTAATTGCCAATTAAGAGTTGCTGATTTTACTCTGTGACAATCGATTGTCAGGAAGCCACAATCGATTGTTTGCCAATCGTTCCAAAAATCAATCCCAGATTTTACGCTTAACAATCGATTGTCCAATATCAGCAATCGATTATTAGTAACGTTCAAAAAATGATTTCCAGATTTTACGTAAAACAATCGATTATACCAAATCAATAATCGATTATTCAGCAACGTTCAAAAAATCCTTTCCAGATTTTAATTTCAACAATCGATTGTACAAAATCAACAATCGATTATTCAGCAACGTTCAAAAAATCTTTTCCAGATTTTAATTTCAACAATCGATTGTACAAAATCAACAATCGATTACCTGACGGTATTTGAAAACTTTACGACAACGGTCAGCTTCACAATCGATTGTGCAATGTTAACAATCGATTATTTATCAGATTTTGAAAATCATTTTAGAGACTGCCTCGTGACAATCGATTGTTATATACTCACAATCGATTATTTAATAACTTTGAAAAAGTCTGGAAGACACTGCCTCAACACAATCGATTGTCATATGTTCACAATCGATTATTTTGTGACTTTTAAAAATTTGATGAACACTGTCTCTTCACAATCGATTGTCATTAGATTCACAATCGATTATTCTGAGTTTTGAAAAACTTTGATGTACACTGCCTCATCACAATCGATTGTCATAAGGTTCACAATCGATTGTCATGCAGGTTTGCAAAACCTGATGCTCACTGCCTTAACACAATCGATTGTCATTTGTTCACAATCGATTGTCATGCAGTCTTGGCTTAACATAATCGATTATCATAAGTACATAATCGATTATCTTAGTCCAGTTTTTAGAGGCATGTTTAAGAATCATTTTGACTAATGAAAATATGCATGATTTAAAATCATTTAGCATTAAATTTAATATGCGTGATTTTGTAAAAATAATTTTACGAGAGAAGCCATGTCATGAGTCAAGTCGTCGGATCAAGATCACAATTAAGAACGACTCATTTAAACTATAAAACTTTGTCTTGTGCTTGAATCTCGTTATCCACCAGTTGTGCGCTTGTACTTGAACTTCGTCATATATCAATTTGCGCTTCGTTTGTCATTCATCAAAACCTACACATAAGAACACACGTTTTAGTATAAAGCCTTGAGAACGTGTTTCCAACAGCGCGTTGTTATCTTTGCGAGAGGCCGTGAAAATTCACTAAACGGCTCATCTCAAATTCTAAATATTTTAAAAGACATAATTAAAGAAGGCGATCATAATTTGTGTTTTTAAACGACCCTAATAGCTTACTACTAGGGTGCATTGTCAGTTGTATCTATATTACATTCAAGTGGGTTCAATTCGCGTAATAGTTGGGCCCCGAGCGAAGCCCAACCTGGCAATCCAGCCCTTGATGCCCGGAACAACTCTTTTATTTGGGCTGATAGCCTTATTAAGGCTACATTTGTGGATATTGGACCATGTTGAACGAAAAATTGTATTAACAGATAATTCCCTGATTCAGATATTTAGATGTAGTACATTCAAACAAAAGTAATCTTTTTACAAAAGAACACCTTTCACACTTTAATTATAATCGAACACTACTAAAGATAACTTTTGGGGACGCTTTGATTTTTCTAAATCCAAAATGACTAGATACTCGACGTTTAAGCCCAAACAATTACTTGAACTAATTACGATAACCACAAAATTACAAACTAACAATAGCGTATATGAGAATCCCTTCAGCATGCATGCTCCTGGGAGCACATTTTTGCAGCAACACATAGAAGTCAATCTTAAACCAACAACTAAGATCTAATATCCTATTATTACAGACCATCGAAATTCATTTTGAAATTTAGCACATGAAATATTGATAAGCATAAACTACAGTATCCTATTATTACAAACCACTTATTTTACGCATAAATCATACAATAACAATGACACTAGTAAAACAATTTAACAGAATATAACAAACTTCTTCAACTTGAATATCCATTAGATCCAAGCTTGATACACCATTAGGGGTTGAGAATATACTTGGAATTTTTGCACAAAAGTAGAGTTGAGAATCAACAGGACCCAATAACAATGTATTCAACAGGAATGCACAACTTTTAAGTGGTTAATATCCCAAAAACTTCAACAAATTACAGGAAGGTATTAGACTCAATAATCAAACATCAATACTTGTCCAAATCTATCCAATGAACCCAGGAATTCAAACAGGGACTCAGTTGACCTTTACACCATACAATATTACCCAAACCTACTCGAGATACACTGAATAACAACCAAACCAAGTCATCTTCCTATGATCCTTGCTTGACTGCTGAATTTAAGAGGCTTTTGCACAACAAATTCAATGGAACAGTGAATTTAAGACTGCTGGGGGGGTTTTCAGGAGTTATTTTGAGAGATTCTTAGCTTCAAAATTCTGAGAAAATTAGAGAGATACTTTCCAGATTGTCCCCCCCCCCCTTTTGAGTGACTTTTAGCTCCTTTTTATAACCAAAGGCTAGGGCATCACTACTATTTTATTTTTACTAAAGGTCCCTTTTCAATTTTCGGATTTTTACCTATTTGGACCCTCATTTTTTGTCTTATTTCCCAAGTACTGCAATAGAACTACTGATTTTGTATTAAAGACCTCTTCTAGAAGGGTCTAAAGGCTTCTACCGTTTTCTACCCTTTTCTACCCTTTATAGACTACCTATACTACCCTTATTTTGTTCCTATTATTACCAAAACCAAATTGAAAACTCTATATTACCCTTATTTATCCTAAAATTATCGGAATTAAGTAGGAGAACCTTATACTACTTAAGTTACTTATTTGGCATCAAAACTAACTCCTACAACTAACTTTCTAATCCTAACGGCTATAACCAATCAAAATGTTACTAAGCTATTGATCAAAACAGATGCTAATAAATCTTCAGCACTCAAATCATAAATCAAGCCCAATGCTTAGATTAAGAAGAAGAGCATGGAAGGTTATCGTTCTGAAGCTCAAACTCAGAAGTCAGCACCTTAAAATATATGATCTATTAGTCGACACTTAAACTAAAACAACCAAGAGATTACAGTCATTAACGAACAAACATGGTAATTGTCATGCTAACAAATCAAAAAATCAAGATCATTGCATGTGAATTTAAACCAATATTCAGATTCAGAGGAATTGTGGAAACTTTGTGAACAAACAAAACCTAGTGTCCAATTTCACAAATGAAGCCAACAAATCATTCATGCAATCTGAATAGAAGTAGCAGAATTGGAATATAATAATATGCCATTTAAATTTTAAACTAACTAAAAAAACTCAAACCTAATTGCTAAGCAGGAAGAAAACAAAATTAAAAAAACAAAGAGAAGTGGACTTACTGCTTTCTCAACTAATCCTTGTGGAATCAATTCGAACCCCCTAATGGCAATCAAACGATTTTTAAAATTTGGACTTAAACTTCAGCCATGGCTGATGTTGACATTGGAGGAGGTCTGGGGTTGTTTGAGAGGGTTTGGGTGTGCTTTTGGGTAGATGAGGGCTAGAGGGGGTGGGTGGTGGTGTTTGGGAGGCGTGGAAGTCAGCCATGGTGGAGCTGCCCGCTTCTAACAAATATTCGAAGGGTTGTGGTCACATTCGAGGGTGGCCAATGGTAGGTTTAGGATGAGGAGAGTGAGGGGGTCCCATGGTGTTAATTTGGGGGTCGTTGGTCACCGGCCGCCGCCGTGGACAACGGAGCTGCCGTGCTTTAAACGGATATTCAACGGGATAGGAAGGGTTTTTAAGGGTGATCTTAGGGGGGTTGGGAAGAGGAGACAATGGGGATTCTACAGTGTAAATTTGGGAGCTTCTGGAGTTACGTCGGCGACGACGGTGATTTACGGCCAGCGGCGGATGGTGGGGGTACGGTGGTTCGGCGATGGTGTTACACCGGTGGTCTGAAGCTATTACAGGGCTTTGGACATTTTTATTTAGAATGTGAGGCTCCACTTGAGCCGTTGGATCAGGGATATGGACGGCCGAGAATACAAGGCATCCAATGACGTTGTTTGGATGAGGGTGGGGCTTGGACCGGGTCTGGGCATGGTTTTGGGCCGGTTTCACTTGCAAGAATGGCCTAAATTAGCCTTTTTAGAACAAGGCCACCTTTCCAAACCTTATTTGTTTTAATTCTTTTATTAAATTACCAAATTAACAAAACTTGATTTTAAAAATTCAAAATTGGGCTAATTAATAAAAATGCTATTATTATTATTTGTATTTTTTGTGGATTAAAATGCACTCAACATGAAATTAAATTCCTAAAAATTACAATAAATAAAAGAAAGACACAAATAAACACAAAATCACACAATTAATAAGGAAAAGTGCAAATAAACACAAATCACATAATTAATTCCTAAAAAATTGAAATAAATATAAAATAACATAATCAATTCCTAACCATTCAAATAATAAAAGAAAATCCTAGTTTACGAATTTATAGGAACGTTTCAAACGAGGCAAAAGTCACGTGCTCACACCATACCGGCAATGCTTTCATGATCTTTGCAAACGATTCCGATCAATAGAGTTCAGGCACATCCCCAGAATTCACAATGAGGTTGCCGATGCCCTGCTACTCTGGCATCAATGGTACATCACCCGGATAAGGCTTATGTTGACCCGATACATATCCGGGTCCATGATCAATATGCTTATTGCAACATGGTGGAAGAAGAACTTGACGGCGAGCCTTGGTTACACGACATCAAGGAATATATCAGGAGAGGTATATACCCGACACAAGCCACGAGTTCCCAGAAGAGAACAATTCGTCGTCTTTCAAATAGGTTTTTCTTCAGTGGAGGAATATCATACAAAAGAACGCCAGATCTTGGTTTATTAAGATGTGTAGATGCTGGACAAGCAACAACTATCATGAATAAGGTGCATGACGGCGCCTGCGGGCCACACATGAGCGCATATGTTTTGGCAAAGAAGATTCTCCGGGCAGGGTATTATTGGCTCACCATGAAGCGGGATTGTATATGATTTGTGCAAAAATGTCACCAATGTCAGGTGCATGGAGACTTGATTCACTCTCCGCCATTTGAATTGCATACGATGTTTGAACCGTGGCCTTTCGTTACTCGGGGCATGGACCCCATTGGGCTCATCGAGCCAGCTGATTCTAACGGGCGCAGATTTATCCTGGTTGCTATTGACTATTTCACCAAATGGGTTGAAGCCAAAACCTTCAAGGCAGTGATCAAGAAGGCCGTGTTCGAATTTGTGGATGAAAATATCATTTGTCAGTTCGGAATTCTCAAGACACTCATCACGGACAATGGGGCAAATCTCAACAATCACTTAATGAGAGAAGTATGTTAGCAATTCAAGATCACACATCGAAATTCCAGCCCGTACCGCCCCAAGGCAAACAGAGCAGTTGAGGCGGCCAATAAGAACATAAAGAAGATACTTCGCAAAATGGTGGAGGAGTCCAGCAGTGGCATGAGAAGCTACCCTTTGCATTATTAGGCTATCGCACCACTGTCTGCACGTTAGTAGGAGAAACCATATACTTACTAGTATATGGAACAGAGGCTGTAATCCCGCTGAAATTGAAATCCCCTCTCTTCGAATCGTGGCCGAAGCAGGAATCGACGATGAAGAATGGGTCAAAGCTCGCTTGGAGCAATTGCGTTTGATCGACGAGAAAAGATTGGCGGCGGTATGTCACAGCCATTTGTATCAACAAAGGATGGACATGGCATATAATAAGAAAGTGCGTCCCACAAAGTTTGAAGTAGGTCAATTGGTATTAAAGCGCATCCACCCTCACCAGGCCGAGGCAAAGGGCAAGTTCGCTCTGAACTGGCAAGGACCGTTCGTCGTATCAAGAGTATTGTCTAATGGAGCATTTTATCTGACAAATGTGGAAGGGAAATGTGTGGAAATGGCTATCAATTTGGATGCTGTCAAAAGAATTATGTATGAATTTATTCTAGATCATTGTCTATACTCGGCTTTTATATGTACTTGGCATGTTTGGAAAATTGGAATGACGAAGACATTTTATTCTGCTATCTAAGCACTTTATTCTTTGCTAACCCTTTTGAGATTTAGTTATTTTCTTTCATACCCCTCTTTAGGAATCGGCAATAAAGTCAGAAATCCAAGTGTGAGAATGCAGTGAAACGAGAAGAATGGAAGGGAGAAAACAAATAAAAACAAAGGAAGAAAAGAAAAAGAAAAAGAAAGAAAGAAAGGAAAGAAAAAGAAAGAAAAGAAAAGAGAATAAAAGAAAAGGAAAGGAAAGCAAAAAAACAAAAGAAAAAAAAGAAGAAGAAAAAAAAAACAGCAAACAAAAAGGGAGAAAACAAGAAATAGTGAAAAAATGGAATCGTTATGAACTACATTTGACCTGATTCTCTTTAAAAGGATACGTAGGCAGCCTCACGGTTCGGTCTCACTAAAATAAAAATCCAAAAGTCCCAAGCAAGAAACTGGGGCAGAAGTTGTGGTTGTTGCAAGAATTTGATTCCGAAAGTTGTAATTTTGAACCCATTTGAATTTCTCTGAGCCTTTGATATCCTTTCTTTCTAACCCTATCCAAAAGCCCACGTTACAGTTCAAAGAAAGACCTTCTGATCAGTCTTTAAAAGATGCCGAGATAAGCAAGTCGAGTTGATTCATGTCAGCGGCGGCACTCCGGGGCAAGAAGGAAAGATAATAAAATGAGAGAGTCTTATCGATAAAAACCCTAACGGGCACCTTAAGGTGGCGAGAGTTGATAATGAGAGAGCCTCATTCATGAAAACCCTCACGGGCACCGTGAGGCGAAGGTGAGGCAAAAAGCAAAACTCATAAAGGGGTTGCTGGTGGATGAACACTGTAAGGAAGGCAAAGCTAGAAATTGGGTTAGAAAGGTTGCAACAATAAAAGCATGGCAACAGAAGGTCGGTCATCAGAGAGGACTAGGTCGACTAGGCCGAAGGACATATCATGATCACAAGAATCAGCTGTTCCTCTTCAGATAAGTTTTCTTTCTCTTCTTTCCAATAGTCAGTAAATCTGGAATTCCTTACCCTAAATACCGTTCAGAGTCATTGCATTTCATTTTCTTTCGAGTCTCTAAAGTTTTGTTAAGAAAAAGAGAAGAATTTCAAAGCCGATTATCAGCTCCCGAAGGGATAAAGTACATGACACCCAAAAGTGTAATGAAGATAACAAGTGTGGAACAACAAGAGGGGGGATTCACAAAACTGTAACAAGATAAGAAAAGACAAGGGTCGACAAAGCAAAGGAACACCACGTAAGATGTGGATGCAAAGTAAAACCACAAAGATCCATAGTCAGTCAAGCACCATAAATAGACCGGGTAATCTCAAGGAAATGGCATAAGGATTTTAGCAAAGGCTCGGAAATGGAAACAAAACAAGGCCACAAGGGTAAGAGGATCAGCCAAGCATAATACCCCAACTCAGCAATCGTCACGGAACGGTGTAAAACTCTTGGCGAAAGAGGCAAAAGCACAACAAGGGCAGAAATGTCACGAGGGTTGACCCAGCATGATATATCAACTCTTCAATCGTCGAAAACGAGCCTAAAGAATTCTGGCAAAAGGTTGGGAGTGCAACACAAAGCAGGGAGGAAAGTAAAGGCACAAAGGGCAAGGGCCAACCAAACATCATAGACGGACCGGGGGGTTTAAAGGAAGGGTGTAAGGATTCTGGCGAAGGAGCGAAAAAGTAACACAAAGATTAAGAACAAAGTGAATCCACAAGGTTCAGAGGGTTGACCAAAGCATAATACATTAACTGATCAATCATCGGGGAAGGACATAAAGAGTTCCGGTAAAGGACTAGAAATGTAATACAATGATGGGGGCAAGATAAAGCGTAAATGTTCAAGGGGTCAACTGAGCAGTTCAAGTGACTCATCACCAACATAGAAATTTGAACTCAACAAGAATACTGCAAGTTGACCACAACTTTTCAAACAGACAAGTTTTCTTCGATTGACACAGGGGCAGAAAAATCCCAAAAGAGCCTAAGGAAGGCCGTCCACAGGGGAAAGAAGGCACATGGCAGGTATGATCAAAATCTCAGGGCCCACCTAGAAGTGGTTCAAACTCAAAAGGGACATAGTCCTTCATCAATATCCTCCCTAGCAAAGAGCACAAGGGGACAAACTTTAACTAGCGAACCCCAACAGGAACAAATGAAGGTTAAAAAAGGCAAGGAAGTTGAGATGGAGCGCAGTTTGAAATTCAGACAGGTACGAGTAATATGGGAAAGCACCGACACTTTCCCTAGTAAGAGTTGCAGAAACCCTCATAGACAATAATCACTAGCAGAAACAACCAGAAGTTAGAGTTGGCATTTAAGTTAGAACCTTCAGGACCCTCATGGAAAATGGGATTTATTTTAAGGTTAAAGGTAATCATGGATAGCAAAGGGCATAAAATGACTTGCATGTTGAAGCAGGATTCAGTTGAGAGGTGTCATGAACTTCCTGAAAATGGGACTTAACATAGAACACAAATAGTCAGGTGGAATGGCCAAACCCAAATACTTCCTCAACAAGAGTCATCAGAATCCTCCTAGATAATGTGATTTAATCGTAGGAGTTGTCTGGACCCCATGGATAATGGGACGTAGCTCTAAATACTAGCCCCCAGCAAACACATTTTGTCATCAAATTAAGAGTGTTCAGGACCCGCCTGGATAATGGAAGTAGTTTTAATCACCAATCATCAGCAGACCCCCAACAAATATAACTCATAGCAAGACATAGTGAAAAAAAACATCTGTTGAAGCATAACATAACCTTAAAGTTGTCATCAGTAAGAATTGCCAGGACCCTCCTAGATAATGAGACTTAGATTTAGAGATATTTGGTAAGGAGATATGATTAACACTCACGGATCTTCCCAGCACCAAACTAGGGAAGGAAGAATTTTTTGTGTTTTGTTTTGTTGTGATCAGGTACACAGGCAACAGTCTCACGGAATATTTTTCAAAATTCAACTTTTTGTAATCAGGCACCCACCTGTAGAATAGGGGAATATTTTTCAAAAATTTCATGTTTTGGCAATCAGGCACCCACCTGTAGAGCAAGGGAATATTTTTCAGATTTCAAGTTTTGTAGTCAGGCGCCCTTTTTCAAAATTTCGAGCTTTGGTAATCAGGGGCACGCCTGGAAAATAAGAGAGTACTGTTCAAAATTTCAAATCTTGGTAATCAGGCGCCCACCTGTAGAACAAGGGAATATTTTTCAAAATTCAAGTCTTGGTAATCAGGCGGCCACCAGGAGAACAAGGAAATATTTTTCAAAATTTCAAGTTTGGCAATCAGGCGCCCACCTGTAGAACAAAGGAATATTTTTCAAAATTCAAGTATTGGTAATCAGGCGCCCACCTGGAAAATAAGGGAATATTTTTCAAATTTTCAAGTTTTGATAATCAGGCACCCAGCTGTAGAACAAGGGAATATTTGCTAAGATGCAAGTTTGGTAATTAGGCGCCCACCTGTAGAACAAGGAAATATTTTTCAAAATTCAAGATTGGTAGTCAGGCCCGCACCTGCAGAACGAGGGAATATTTTTCAAGACGCAAGTTTGTAAATGAGGCGCCCACATGTAGAATGAGGGAATATTTTTCAAGATGAAGATTTGATAATCAGACGCCCACCTGCAGAACAAGGGAATGGTTTTCAAGTTGCGAAGTTTTGTAGTCAGGGACCCATCTGCAAAACAAGGGAAAACACGTCAAGTCCAAAATTTAGCATCAAACATGAAAAAAGAAAAGGCAAGGAGACAACAAGACAACAAGGAGTTCACAGGAAGAAATACAAGGCAACAAAGGAACAAGGATCAAGAGCGAGATTGAAGACATAAATAGGTTTCTTCATTGTAGTCAGTAGTCTATAGCTTAGTCTAGTTTCTTTTTATTTTCCATGAGGTGTAATAAGGAGGTCAGTAAATAGTATCAGTAACATCAGCAGGAAATCACAGCTCACGGTAGTCCCAGCTACCAATTGCTCCAGAACTACGTCGGCCAGATTCCTTTATAGCCAAGGATATATAGGTAACCTTTGAAGCAGGGCTCGGTTAGACAGCTTTCAAAATGCTTCTCGTGGAATGCGAAGCATGCAAAAATCCCTCAATCGCTCATTTATCTTTGCCCGGAAACCCTTCGTGTCCCCGAGCAAAGATGGGCAGCTGTGAGCACGTGATTTTTGCCTGGCTTGACATGTTCCTATAAAATTCATTAAGTTAGGATTTTTGTTTTACCATTTAAGTTTTTTTTAGGAATTAATTGTGTGATTTTGTGTTTATTCACATTTTTCTTTTATTATCTGAATTTTTAGGATTTATTCGCGTGATTTTGTGTTTGTTTGAATTAATTTAATGACTATGTGTTTATTTTCAAGAGGGGTTGCTCTGATGGTAAGCAACCCCCACTTCCAACCGAGAGGTTGTGAGTTCGAGTCTCCCCAGGAGCAAGGTGGGAAGTTCTTGGAGGGAAGGATGCCGAGTGTCTATTTGGAAACAGCCTCTCTACCTCAAGGTAGGGGTAAGGTCTGCGTACATGCTACCCTCCCCAGACCCCACTAAGTGGGATTATACTGGGTTGTTGTACTGTGTGTTTATTTGCATTTTTTCTTTTATTATGTGGATTTTACGAATTAATTGCATAATTTTGTGTTTATTTGCACATTGCACGTTTTAAATTCATAAAAATATAAACAAAAATGGCATGTTTTGCATAGTAGTTGAATTTTTACATTTTTAGGTTACTAATTAGTCAATATTGAAAATGAGAAAAAAAATAATGACAAAATTGATTAATTTTCTTTGAAATCTATAATTTAGGAGGTCACTTAGTTTATTTCTTGTTAAACATGTTTTTGGCTATTTTTATTCTTTTTTATTTGAAAAAATAATAATAAAACAAATACAAAAAAGAAGAGGAATAATTGATTACATCTTGGCTTGGTGAAATACCAGTTTTGGGCCATTTTCTGGTTATAAATCTGGCCCAAAAATCACCCAAACCCAAATGAACCCAACCCCCTTACCCAGTCTAGAAGCCATATGTGCCTAAAATGACGTCGTTTGTTCAATAAATTTAGGTCATTGATCAGGACTGATCGAACGGTCGGAGATAGGGGAGGTGTCACATGACACCCCCATCAACCTAACCTCGTACCCTGTCCAAATAAGCCCTAAATTAGCCGGTGTAACGCCGCCTCACCTCCGCCCTGTTTCCGCCGTACCACCACCGCCCGCCGCCCGCAGGAAATTACCGCCGGCGGCGGCGTAACTCCGATGACCCCCCAAAATTACACCCCAAAATCCCCATGCTCCCCTCTTTCCACCCCCCTAAGATCGCCCCTCAAAACTCACCCGAATTCGTCAAATATTCTTCTGAAGCTTGGCAGCTCCGCCGTCCACAGCAGCGACTAGTTGCCAATGGCTTCCAAAATAACACCATACCCTCCCCTTTCTCCCATATTTCCAAAACCATCATTGGCCACCCTCGAATATAGCCCCAGCTTGTCAAATATTTATTTGAACTTAGCAGCTACGTCATGCACGACGGTGACCGGATGCCAATCGCTTCAAAATAAACACCACCCACACCCATTGGCCTCCTATACCCAAAAACTTATCCAATTCTTCTCAAATAACTCCCAAACCCCTCAAATTTCAAATCTAGCTTGACTTAATTTTTGAGTTTAATCTTTAAAGGCGCTTGAGTTTCAAACGGAGTCACATGTTTATTTTGGCCAAAAACAAACATGTGACTCCTCTTGGAGGCTCAAATTGAATTCGACCGAGTCTAATCAAAGATGAATCAGTAAGATCGTTTTTATTTTTTTTCCTTTTACTCTATTTGTTTCTGCATTGTGTAGAAGACTCGTATATTTGTTAGCTTTAGGAGCCTTGAATATTCCTATACTTTGATTGTGAAATTTTGGTAGCCACTATGTTTCAAGGACCAAACTCTAATTTACTTCAATTTGTTTTGGTTGCTTTTAGTTTTTAATGTTGTTAGTCCAGCATAATAGCTTCCATGGTTTTCTTTTAATTTCAGTACTTGATTTGAATTCTCGATTCAGTAGTGTCTTGATTTCTGAGTTTGATTGTTGTTCACATGTAATTAGGAGTTGGTTACGTTTTGTTTTGGTTGCTTTTAGTTTTTAATTTTGTTAGTCCAGCATAATATCTTCCAGTTCTCGATTCTGACTCGCTTCAATTATGTTAATAGCATGATAACTATAGCCTTTCATGTTTTTCTTTTAATTTCAGTATTCCATTTGAATTCTCGATTCAATAGTGTCTTGATTTCTAAGTTTGATTGTTGTTTATTCCTGATTAATGGTTCACAGGTAATTAGGAGATGGTTATAGCTGTTTATTAGCTAGTAAAAAATTGTGAGTATTAGTTGAATGAAACAGTAATTTCAGCAGTAAAAGGGTAATATAGGGTTTCAACCTAGTTCTGGTAATTTTTATAGGGATAATATAGAATTTTAACTTAGTTTTGGTAGTTTTTAGAATACAACAAGGGTAGAATATGTATCCTACAAGTAAAAGCCAAGGCTAGAATCTTTTAGATCCTTCTAAAATGGTAGTTTAGTTAAAAAAATTAGTAGTTTAGTGCAGTAACTTGGGAAAGAAGTCAAAAAATGAGGGACCAAGTAGGTAAGATCTGAAAATTAGAAGAGGGACTACTTGTTAAAATAAAATAAAGGGGTTTCCCTAGCCTTTGGCTATAAAAGGGACCCCAAGCCATTCAAAAAAGGGAGAGAAAGTCTGAACAATTTTGTGAAAGTTTCCAGCAAATAGCCAAAAATTAATCTCCCAATTCCCGCAATTATAACACAAAAATCAAAAACACTAGTTAGTTGGAACACTCGAGAGCCTTTCCTTCAAAATTTGGGCATTTAAGACTCTAAAATCAGCATGAAATAAAAAAACATTGTTCCATTAAAGGTCCAACTAGGGTTCATGGAATTTTGATCTGGTTCTGGGTTGTTTGCATCAAGCAATTTGAGTGTGGGTACTCCTGGGAGTTCTGAGTGTATTTCTAAGTGTTTTGAGTCATTTTCAAGGTTGTATGTGCCATATTCTGTTTGGAGCTGGTTGTTATTGATGTGTTGCTTACATATTCGGCTGTTGATTTCTAGAACTTGCTGCTGACTCCTTATTCCTTTTTGAATTTGATTACAGGTATTTGTTTCTTCTAAAGGAAATGCTGTTAAATCTAGTGAATGTGAAGAGATTTGAAGTCAAAACCCACTTTGCCTCCTGTAATTTTATCAACTTCATTTATGGATAATTGAGTCTCATATGTTGTATGTATAGCTTGGTACTATTAGATCTGTCATAGCTGGACCATATTTTGTGTAAATTATACATTTAAAACTAATTTGCCTTGTACATAAGTATAGGACTGTTCCTGCACTATTAATGGTTGGTTTTGATTCCATGAATAAGTGATGATAGTGGTCCAACCCTGTTAAAGGGTTGAAGTAATCTGTGACACAATGAATCTGGTAGTTAGGAGGTGAACTTTAAATGAATTTTCTTTAATTTGAACCAGTAGAGTTTGTTAACAGGTATATGATTTTGATCTTGTGTTAGTAAAGTAGTGTATTTCATTGTGGAAAATAGCCAAGTGTTTCAATTCAGGTTGCTTTATGTGTTTACACAAATTGCTGTTAAGTAGCTATTTAGACATATGATGTATGTTGATAAGTTCCAGTAGAATTAAATTGAATAAAGGATAAATAGCATACATGTTGATATTTACCATGTTCAATGTTGAAACTCTCCTTAACAATCCCAAACAGCTCGCCTCCTTAGTGGACTGGCAGTTGAGCCCAAATGCTCGAGTATTTATGAGAATAAATCGAACGCCGACCCTTTCCCATGGGCTGGAATTTGGACATCTCTCTAAAATATGAAATTGATAATTTGAACATTTCCTAATAATGTATCACCAACTAGTTGAGCCTTAGCAGAGATGAATTCAACGAAAAGCCTTAGTAGTTTGCTTTAGGAATGACCTTTTAAAATAAGAACGAGTTGCTCCGCGCTAAACGGGACCCATAAACTGCGGGCCCCTCGTGAAATGTCTTTCAAAATACTTAGAGATTCGGGATACGCCGTTTAGCAAATTTCACGGTCTTCCCGCAAAGATAATAACGCGATAGTCACTTTTAAGCACGTCCTTAGTGATTTTATCTCTCTAAATACGGGTACGCATTTATGTGACCAAAATCCAAATTCCAACGAAGTTGGAATGTGTCAATAACCAAATGTGCATATATGTGACGTGGTTCGGGACATGTTTTAACGACGTTGCAATTCTTTTAAAAATAATAATAAAGCGGTTAAAAGATTCAAAATGCCCATAGGTTCATAATTGTATAAAATCAGATAATTTGAGCCAAAATATAACAGTTGGGTGACTGTGCTAGAACCAGGGAACTCGGGAGTGTGTCACACATTCTTTCGGGTTAATAGAATTCCTTACCCGGATTTCTACTTCGCGGACTGTTAAACACAGTCATTCTTTCCTAATCTAAACGGTGACTTGGGACACCATAAATCTCCCAAGTGGCGACTCTGATCTTTTAAATAATTGAATCCCGTTTCGAATATTCTTTAATTGAAAAAACTCCCTTATCTATGCCCTTCGCCGGGTTGTAGTAGCCAAAAGGATGTGTGACACCCGCTCTAGAACTGAAGTTTTTGTTTTGTAACTGGGAAACTTCAGCTCTAGAGCTGAAGTTTTTGTCTTTGTAACCGCGAAACTTCAGCTATTCTTTATAACCTAGACGATGATGCCTGTGAAACCTCTTGCGCTTTTCTCAGATTGTTTAGACAATTCTGTTCCTTTAATGCACGTTCTTTGTTCACTTTGGTAATTTCCCTTTCAACTTCTGGCCTTAAGGACTCCAGCTTCAGCTCTCTGACCTTCTCCAGTTTGTGCACTGTACGCACTTTTCTCTAGTGTGTATATATATATATATTGTAAAATTCAAGTTCAGATTTAGTATCAGAAAATCATTGATTTTCACTACTACAGAGGCACAGTGTATATATTGTGGGTTAAACTTTGTTTCCGAGTTGTATGGTGAAGTTTCGCTTTTTTGTTGGAGCTTGTAATTTGAAGAATTTAGTATAACTTCACTAATAACTGGAATAAAAAAGAAAAAAGAAGAAGAAAACGAAGGGGGAAAAGGAGGAGGAGAAATGAGCTGAAATTGTTTAAAAAGTAGGTACACGTTTAATGTTTTAAAAAAAATAAGTATAGATTAAATGAAAACGACCACGGACAAGAAGGGTTGCTCTGATGGTAAGCAACTTCCACTTCTAACCGAGAGGTTGTGAGTTCGAGTCTCCCCAAGAGCAAGGTGGTAAGTTCTTGGAGGGAAGGATGCTGGGGGTTTATTTGGAAACAGCCTCTCTATCCAAGGGTAGGATTAAGGTCTGCGTACATACTACCCTCCCCAGACCCCACTAAGTGAGATTATACTGGGTTGTTATTGTTGTTGTAAATGAAAACGACCAAATAGAACATCCCGTACAATTTTTACCACGGATCTACACTATTGAGAGAGCATTTGTTCTAAAATCTACAGACAGTTTGGAAAGTTTTGTTCCCAAAATGACATTATCGTCAAACTTTAACTAAAGAAAAACTATACTAATAACTAAAGGGAAAATGTCCAAATTTTTATAGTATAGTTTATCCTTATTTTCCTGTAAGGCCTTTTGCATGTCTAAACTTTTATTAGACACTGAGATTAAAAAAAAACTTATAATACTTGTGATTTAAACATGTTACGATATTTTTTTGTGTTTATAAATTTTTTTAAAAGTGAACATGCTTGTGTGGTTATAAAAATTTGTCGTCAAAAATAAAATTGGAGGTAACTTTTTTTTTCAAATTTAAAATACTAGTTATTACTTTTGTTTTAGAGTAGATTAAGAGAAAATATTACCATATAAACTTAAACAAAGGTAATAATGCTTTATTTTTTCTCAAATATTAGATGTTTTGGACTTCTAGCAAACTCAATATGTTCTAATGCATTAACGCAGACTGTTTTCGGTAACTTATATAAATACGCCTATAATTTATTTATTTATGGTAAATAAAATTTTATTACCAAAATTAAGGTGTAAGTACAAAAGAAAAAGATTACTACTGGACAACAAGTCCCAATAGCAATCATAGAAAAGCAACATAATCATACAATCCCTCGGACACATTCAATAGAACAAGTTCTGATTTTGCAACTTTAACTTTTAAATTGGGCAACTCAATTAGTACACTCTAAAGAACGTGTAATACTAGTTCTATTATTAATAGAAGAATCTTACTGCGTGTAAGACGTATCTACTATTAAATACAACAATAACAACAAATCAAATATATTTTTATAAATGAAATATGTGAAAAATAATGTGTACCCAAGGACGAATGCACGCTTAATAAAGTAGAATTTTTTTATTAAATATATATATTAATATTGTGAGAAAACATATAATTAAAAAAAATGGCACCACTTAACATATTTTTTTTTTTTGTGTGTTGATTATGTGCTTGATTTTGCTCTAAGAGATCAGAGGTTTGCAACAATTAGCACATTTTTTTAGCAACAATTTGAAAGTCTTTGTGGTTAAAATTTGTGATAAAGTAAATTGAACTCGAGGCTTTTCTAACATAAGACTCAACAAAAGACTAATTCTTGTCTAGAAGTATGATAATTAAAGTTATTATTCACGCTCTTTTATAAATTTTGATATCGCTTAAAATATTTTTGCGTACGCCCTTATGCGTCAAAGACCGTACACATACCTTATAAAAGAAAGATGAAAAAATCTCACTTTATACCTATTAATTCCAAACTATTTAACCTTTAATGCCCAGACCCAAACTATTTATTATTCCTACCGAGACTTTCCAAACTATTTACCCGCTAATTGTTCCCAGAGATCAAAGCTTCAATCAGAAAAAGCTTAGCTTTACTAAAATAAAGATTGGATATAATTCTATCCGAATAATCATTGTTATGTACAAGAGAATTTTAGCATACATTGAAAGGTTACCAACTGATAATCGCAATTAAGTATTAGAAAAAATTGAACTAGGCTCTGGCCCTTCCTCCTTTCTTTAATTGAGTAGTTTCCATGAACCATGCGATCAGAATTATATGTGGACAAAGCTTACAAAGCCATGGTTTGGATACTTCATTAGTACAAGAGCATATTACATATTCACCATTGTTGGGCTTGAAGCTCAATTTTATTTTTGAAGATTTTTTGTTTGATTCAAAGTGGGTGCTGTTAAATATTGCTTATAGTACATTGTAGAAGTTCATACTAAAATTTGATAGCATTTGGACCTGATTTGAGGTGATTGAGATTGAAATTTTCAGTTGAAAACCGAAGAAAACATAGTTACAGTATACCGCTACGGTATATAATATGCTGTAGGAGTATATAGCCATATTGCAATAGTACACTATTATAGTTTACAAAATAGTATACCGCTACAGTATGCTAATATACTATAGGAGTATATACTTATACTGCAACATTATACTATTATAGTATACAATATATTGTTATGATATACTGTAATAATATGCAAGATAATGTAACAATATGCTAGAATAGTATACAATATACTATAATAGTATACTTATTACCCATAAATTCACTTGCATTTCCCTTTTAATTTGTTTTAAGCTTTTACCCAGCTTGAGGGATAAATTTAAAATGCAAAAAAATAAAAATAAAAATTATAGTATGCTATATGATGTAACGGTATACTCTTACAATTAGATCCTTTTAGAATTTTTTATTTTTTTTAATTGACAATTGATATTATTTTAATTTAATAATTAAATTATTTTTTTAAACTCATTGCATACAATTGTATACCCTATTGGTATATATATACTATACTGGTACCATATGTTAGTTAATATTTTTTTAGTTGTATTACCTATATTTAATTGGTATAAAATTTAATTTTTTTAGTAATAATATAAAAAAAAGAATAATAAAAAATAGTAAAAACAGTAAATGAAACTAGATTATGAAGAGAAAAAGAATATAAAAAAAGAAGTTAAATAAAATTAGAAAAGGAAAAAAAGAAAAAAAATGAAAAAACGAGAAAAAAGAAAAGGAGAAAAAAAAAGCATAGAAATAAAAAAGAATTGGAGAATAAAGAAAAAATTTCCTCAAAATCTATTATGTGTAAGAAATGTAATTAGTTTATAGGTATGAAAATGAATAAATAGACAAGGGTAAATAATTTTATTTTAAAACTCGTATAAAAATAAATGAATTATTTCCGATAGCCTTTTGGTCCAAGAAAATAATTATTAATAAGTACTCCTATAAAATGCCACTTCCTTACTTAATGGTTAAGTTTGAATCCAACAGTGGAACTCATAGGATCACACCAAAACCCATTTGAGGAAGAGATTCTTTAGATGACGAATTTGAATCGTAAAATTAATTATTAATATTTATATTAAAATATTTACTTATATAACACTCTCAGGGAATACAATCCTTCGGATGAAATGAAGGCCTCACTGATTCACTAACTTCTATATTATCGATAGCATAAAAAAAAATTTAAACTATTAATATAATTTTAATTTGTGATAGCAGACCACTTATTATTTTTACTAGGTTATTTATTAATTTTAAAATAAAATTATTTGTAATTTAACTTATAAATAATGTAATATGTAATGTTTACATACATACAATAATATTTACACATCAACGGTGCACAAAACTTAAAGTCCTAGCATCGGTGTTGATGAGTCATTTACAAACACAATGTGTATTACTTATTAGTTTATATACCTACTGTACGTGGGAGGTGATTTTCTGTTGATTTAAATACGGGGTAAGTACTAAGAAGAGCACTAATGTCTATGAAGTTTCAAATAATTGTTAAATCATTGTCGGCCACATTCTTGTGTTTAATATTACCAAATCAATCAAATGATGCTTTATTTAAAAATTTATTTATGATACTATTGCTGTCTAATAACTAGGAATATGTTGCATTTATTATTCAATCATAATGCAATGGAAGTAGAGAAACACGCAGCGCATAGGGTTGTTTATTAGGCGGAGTGAAAGAGTTATATACTCTTAACGATTTAGTTTATTAATTATTGATTTTTAAATATATTAATTCGTTAGTCACTCGATAAGATATCGCACGAGTTGGATCGATTTAACTTATATCGAGCAATTTATCGGCCTAATTTTAATTTATATTCAATAAGAATTACAAGAAAATATGTACCTATAAATAAAGTACTAATTCATAACCCACATGGGATCATGTCTAGGTGTAGCTTCCTTACAAATTGAAAACTCACTTAGTTCATATTTACGACAAAGATTTAGGCGCATCACCTTTCATCAGATGTCCGTAACATTCATTATTCATGCCTGAAGAAGACATCTTTACGCCCTCACCTATATCTTTTAATTGATGCATTTGCTAACTTGTCTTGTCTAATTCAGTATTATTGCATTCTTTATGCATTATGCCTGAAAAAGATTTGTTTATAATGTAATACTACTTCATCTGTATGAGTATTCCAAAATATTTGTATGCTTGCATTTGATTCTGAACTTTCTGCCTTTGTAAAGTAATTAACAAGGATGATGTTACATATATTTCATAATTTTGATTATTTAGGAATTAGGTGTTAGAACTTAGAGATAGAGTACAGGAAGAGTAGAAGACTGAAGTGGAAGGATTTTTTATATTATATATATATATATATATATATATATATATATATATATATATATATATTTATATATATATATATATATATATATATATATATATATATATATATATATATATATATATGTATGTATGTATGTATATATGTATGTATGTATATATATATGTATGTATGTATATATATATGTATGTATGTGTGTGTGTATATATAAATCGTTAATGAAAAGATTTTAATTTGTTCCACATCCGTTAAATAATAAATCCAATATCAATAAGCTATTAAACTTCTGTCGAGTCGATTTTAGATTTCGGTTCAATTTTAAAAACTCATAGCAGTGCAACATCTAGAATAATGGAAACACTATTGCCTTTGTCGTTCTATATAGTAGCAAGATTAAGAACTCGTTTGGTATGACTAATTAAAAATAGTTGACGAATATTGTTTCACTAAAGATATTGTAAAATGTATAATTTTTAGCAGTTTTTGGAAATAATAATCGATAAATATATATTTTTATAAAGGAGAGTCTTGGCGTAATTGGTAAAGTTAATGTCATATGACAAGAAAGTCACATGTGTGAGTCGTGAAAACAACCTCTTACAAAAATACAGGGTAAAGCTGCGTACAATAAATCCTTATCGTCCAGTCATTTCCCAAATCCCGTACGTAGCAAGAGCTTAATGTATCGGACTGTTCTTTTTAAAAAATTTTTTTTATACATTGTAATAGTACTATACAAGATATATCCACTGGCTAGCAAATTCAATCGATCAACCATTTTTATTTTTTTGTCAAAAATATATTTATAAGCAAAAAAGCTATAAGTTGAGGCGACTAAATTTTCACTTTTGATTAATATTGAGTTATAAATACTGTTGATATTTGTAGTAAATGAAAAAGTACTTGTAAGTTGATTTCACCAACTTTAAGTGATAGAGTAAATGTAATGGAAGAAAGACAAACATAACATAAATATCTACTTAATTCCTGTGCAAAGGTGTAACTGCTGCAGGAAGTAGGACAAGGTGATAAAAGCAATGGGACAGACACATTGATCAAAATCCGATTCATTCAGATACGAGAAAGGGCCCACTTATAAATTACTTCCTTGATTGAACACAAAATTTTAAAAAATAAAATAAAAATGTAAATTTTATCTTCTTAAACTAAAGAAGTAAGTACTATGTATCAAAGTATCTTCTAATCTTGAGATATTAAAAATGGCCATATAAAACATTGGAGTTAAAGAGTTACAAAGTAGGCGTTTGGACATAAGGATTAAAAAGTTATAGGTCAACATCGAAAATTTTATCGTTAAACATTAATTTCGAAAATGTAATTTTCTTTTAAAAAAAGAAATTTTTTTATGATTAAATGGGCCCTAAAGGCCCGTTCGATCATAATTTTCTTTTCTTTAAAAGGAAATTTATTTTTTTTGAAATTTATGTTTGGTCATGAAAATTATAATTTTTACTTGAAATTGAATTTCAAATTTCTTTTAAATTTTAAGAACTTCAAAGAGAGAAAAATTATACTTCAAATCACTCACAAAAATTTAAAAACATCTCCAAATTGTATTTATATCCAAACACAACTTAACTTTCAAATATTATTTTCATTTGAATTTTTTTAAAACTGTTTTTAGAATTTCAACATTCAAATATTAAAAAAAAAATATTTTATTCAAAACACAACAAAAAAGGAAATAAGCCACATAAACAGATTAATAAAAAGTAAGACATATAATTAAAATGGAGTTCTTTTTTTTTTGTTGCTAAAATTAAAACGGAATAATAACGTTATAACTCCCATTACATAGTTGCAATCACAACAACAGGCAGCAGAAAGTACGAGAAGCTTTATTTTATATATATATGATATAACTGACATTATTTATATAAATTTTTTTTTTATTTTATAAATTTATATATTTCAACGTTACACTTTTAAGTTCATAAAAGTACGGATTAATAAAATTGTGAGATAAAACGATCACTGTATGATCATTCATTCAACAGCAGAATATTATTAGCTGGATACACCAACATATACCACTCTCCTCAAATTGGTCCATTCTTCTAGGAATACTACGTACTTTTTAATATTACAATAATTACTCCATAATCTCCTTAGTTTTCTACCTTTTCACACACACACTTTTTCTCTCTTCTTCTCAGTCTCTTTTTTTTCAACAGCCATGCAAATTTTAATGCTAAATTTCCTGTCCTTTTTTTGCCTACTGTAAACTCAGTCCACTCCTCCCTATGCATTTTGTCATCTTCAACTAGCTGTAGCAGTTTTCATTGACCAAATACAACAAAAGCAGAGCAGAGCATTTGTACACAACAATGCTTTTACCTTACCATAAAGTTTTCATATTTTTCTCTTTTTGAACAACTTGTTCTTCTTCTTCTTCTTGATTCTTGATTCAGTGCAGCATTTTGTATACAATGGTGTTTTCCTTCTTCTTCCTCCTTTTCCTTTTCTGCTCAACTCACTGTTTATCATTAGCCGCCGTCTCCGCCCGCAACCGCCGTGTTCTCCACGAATCTTTTTTTCCGATAGACTCACCACCACCTTCTCAACCCCCCATACCCTCTCCTCCAGCCCCCCCTACTCCCTACCCATTTCAACCTTCAACTCCTGATAACAACAACAACCCCTTCTTCCCCACCTTCCCTTCTCCACCTCCCCCACCCTCCCCACTACCCCCTTCTTCACTCGTTTCGTTTCCTGCTAATATCTCTGATATTAACCTCCCAAATGCCTCCAAGTCTAAGCATGTTTCGTCTAAGCTCATTATCACTGCCATTACGTGTGTTCTTGCTGCTATCGTTGTTTTTTCCATCGCCATCTGTTTGCACACAAAGAAAAGGAGGCGCCATTTTAAAGACCCAAAAACTCAAAGATCTGATAATAGCAATAGATTGAATCATACTAGTAGTAAAAATGATGGTAATACTAATAATAGTATTCCTAAGCTTGAAAGACCATCGCAAACTAGTTCAGAGTTTCTCTATTTGGGTACTCTTGTCAATTCCCATGGCGGCATTAATAGTAGTAGTAACCCTAATACAGCTCCATCTTCGAGAAAAATGGCCTCCCCGGAGCTCCGTCCACTTCCGCCGTTAAATGGACAAAATTTAAGCCAAAATTACAGGAATACCCGTAATGATGATGATTTTTACTCTACTGAGGAGTCTATGGTTTATATAGGGAGCTCTTTTGGAGCTGGATCATTGTCACGTAGAGATTTTGCTGCTGTTGAAGTGGATAAATTTGTCGGGTCGAGCTTGTCGGGTTCGGATTCATCCTCGAGTTCCGGGTCGGGTTCGCCGAGCCGGTCTGTATCTCTGAGCATTTCGCCTCCGGGGAGTGTGAGTCCAAAAAGGGAAAGTTGTTCAAGACCAAAGTCACCGGAACTGGTCGCCGTTGTGACCCCTCCGCCTCCTCGGCGTCCACCTCCTCCTCCACCTCCATTTGTACATGGGCCTCAAGTTATGGTAACTGCAAATGAGAGTCCAATATTGATTTCTCCTATGGAGAAAAATGATCAAAATCTTGAGAGCCATTCTATTGAGAAAAATGAGGAGAAAAGTGATGAGATACTCAAGCCAAAGTTGAAGACTTTGCATTGGGATAAAGTAAGAGCAAGTTCGGATCGCGAAATGGTGTGGGATCAACTGAAATCAAGCTCATTTAAGTATGATAATATGAACTTCTGCTACTGATTATATTTGTCATTATAGATATTCATTTACTTTTGTAGTGTAAATTGAATTGAGCTGGTTTATATTTGCAGATTGAATGAAGAGATGATAGAAACATTGTTTGTTGTGAAGAATCCAGCTTTGAATACAAGCGCAACAGCTAGACACCCTGTTGTTCTCTCAATGAGCCAAGAGAATACGGTACTTGATCCAAAGAAGTCACAGAACATTGCGATTTTGCTGAGGGCTATAAATGTAACCACAGAGGAAATATGTGAAGCCCTCTTAGAAGGTATCATTTGGTTCTAGCATTCTTTGAGGAGTGCAATTTTTGACAGTGTAAAATAAGCTTTTTCACTATCAGGTTACCTTAGTGATAACTACATGTAGCAGGAAAGCCTTGGCGTAACTGGTAAAGTTGCTGACATGTGACCAGTAGGTCACAGGTTCAGGCCGTGGAAATAGCCTCTTGCAGAAATGCAGGGTAAGGCTGCGTAGAATAGACCATTATGGTTTGTCGGACCCATGCATATCGGGAGCTTAGTGTACTAGGCTGCCCTTTACATGTAACCATTCATAAAAGGTGGGATTTGTAACCTGAAAAGCAAGGCAAGTTACCTTCTGCTACAGGGTAAAATACATTAGTGTTAAAATCTTTACACTAGCACTGCATATGAGTTATATCCTTCTTTGAATTGGTATTAAGAGCTGAAAAATGAGAGGAATGATGGAAGCAGGGGCGGATCTAGGGTGGAAGATATGGGTTTTCGAGAATCCAGTAACTTTGAATAGACCCTGTATTTTTGTTAAAAAAATTATTAAATATCTATAAATATCTATTTGTGAACCCAATTATTATTGTATATTAATTTGAAATTGCGACAGAAACCCATAAATTTGAAATCCTGGATCCGCCTCTGGATGGAAGTGCCCATTTAATGCTGCCAAAAACCGTCTGCTGAGTACTGACTGGCACATAATCACTCAATCTATAATCGCTTTGATTTTGAACAAATGGTTGAATTTCTGTATAACTTCCCAATTAAGATACATTGCTCTTATTGTAGTAAACTAATATAATGTGTTAAAGGTTATGCTCCTTTGCTCCTAAGGCTTTCATGGTGTTCATTGTTAGGATGTAGCATCTCACTTATAGTGGAAAAGCCTTGTTGTATGTGGATTCCGAAACCAAGTTAACAACTTTACCTTCAACAAATTTACTTTGATGGTTTGATCAATACGTAAAAGTTTCTACCATGTCAACAACTTTACCTTCGATAATTGTTCTTTAATTGTTTCATCAATCGGCAGAAGTTAAAGTGTGTATGTAGGAGAATAAAGAGTGCAATAACAAATTACATCTTCTGTTCAGGAAATGCTGAAAATATTGGGACTGAACTCCTTGAGATTTTATTGAAGATGGCTCCATCCAAAGAGGAGGAACGTAAGCTAAAAGAATACAAAGATGATTCTCCATTCAAACTTGGCCCCGCCGAGAAGTTTCTGAAAGCAGTGCTTGATATACCTTTTGCATTCAAAAGGGTAGATGCTATGCTGTATATATCAAATTTTGATTATGAGGTTGACTATCTCAGAAAGTCATTTGAAACTCTAGAGGTAATTATTTCACGTCATCATCAGCTTCTACTTGTTGCTTGTTTCTATTCTTTCTCTCGAGCCGAGAGTCTTTCAGAAATAGTCTCTCTACCTCCCTTGGGAAGGGCTAAGGTTTCTTGTGAGATTTCACTGGGTTTGTTGTTGTTGTATCAGCTGCAACTTGTTATTGATATCTATTCACGAGTAGAATTTTGATGTGATCAGAAGAAAACTTGTGTAAAGTATTTATTCTCGACACTAACAACTTAAAGGCATGGAAATATTAAGCATTATATTATTTTGGAGGAACGACTGTTTAACGTGTTGATCTTGTGACTAGTATCTGTGAGCTTGTGTTACTCGGACTCTTCAAAAATATTGTCGGGTGTGTCGGATCCTCCAAATTTAGTTCATTTTTGGAGGATCCGGCAGTGCTTTTCGAGAGTCTGAGCAACATAGCATGTGAGCATTTCTGAATACTATCTGGGAACAAGCAGAGATCCTATTAGCTTGGTATATCTGCTGTTGCCGTGTCCCTATTTATGGAGATTAACTGCTAAATATTGGACTTTGGAGTAACAACAAGAAGCCAGTGAGGGGTTTGGGGAGGGTAGGATGTACGCAGCCTTACCCCTCCCTGGAAGGGCAGATAGGCTGTTTTGGAGTAATCATGTATAACGATCTGAAACTGCCAAAATTTTATTCTGCCCTGTTAACTGCCTGCTAATAGAGTCAATGCAAGTATATACTCTTCTCTTTCGCCCAAGTTTATTTTCTTCTAAAATGAAAATAGTTAGTTAATTAATTCTATTGTGAGAATACAACTTGCGAGCTATGTCCTATTAAGTTTTCTACTACAGGCAGCATGTGAAGAGTTGAGAAGTAGCAGAATGTTCTTAAAGCTTCTAGAAGCAGTGCTAAAGACGGGAAATCGAATGAATGTTGGGACGAATAGGGGTGGTGCTCATGCCTTCAAACTCGATACACTGCTAAAGCTTGTAGATGTCAAGGGAGCAGATGGGAAAACAACCCTCTTGCATTTTGTGGTTCAGGAGATTATAAAAAGTGAAGGTACTCGTCTTTCTGGTGGAAATCAGAATCATCAACAGTCTACTACCAATGACGACGCTAAGTGCAAGAAGCTTGGCCTCCAAGTTGTTTCCAGCATTAGTTCAGAACTCATAAATGTCAAAAACTCTGCTGCCATGGATTCAGAAGTACTCCACAGCGACGTCTTAAAGCTTTCTAAAGGGATTCGAAATATTGCTGAAGTTGTACGATCTATTGAAGCTGTCGGACTGGAGGAAAGCAGTACTAAAAGATTCTCCGAGTCCATGAACAGGTTTATGAAAGTAGCAGAAGAGAAGATTTTAAGGCTACAAGCTCAAGAAACGTTGGCCATGTCGCTGGTGAAAGAAATAACCGAGTATGTCCATGGAGATTCAGCTAGAGAAGAGGCTCACCCTTTCAGAATATTCATGGTTGTCAAAGACTTCCTAACGATTCTTGATCGCGTTTGTAAGGAAGTTGGAACGACAAATGAGCGGACAACAGTTAGTTCAGCTCAAAAGTTTCCAGTTCCAGTTAATCCAAATCTACAACATGTCATTAGTGGATTCAGAGCTAAACGGCAGCATAGTTTCTCTGATGAGGAAAGCTCATCTCCTTAGTAGAATTATTTGGTCATAACAGGCAAATGCTAGTTTTTGGTTTTGGCCAAAACCAATGTAATCTATTATATAGGAAGCATAGGAGTTTGCCTTAGATTGTGCAGAACTATTTAGGCATATGTAACTCTTTTATCTATTTGAATTTTGTATTATATCAGATCATTCTATAAGATAATTGGGAAATTCTATTTATTTTGACATGATAGAGCAGATTTTCTTCTACAAGATAAAGCAAAAACTTTTCTTGTAACCATGGTAACTGAAGGTGTTAAAAGGGGACAAAGTAGACCTAAAATCACATAAAAAACTTGTTTAAAAGGATCTATCATTTCCTGGAATTCATTTGGACTTGGCGAAAGATAAGACAAAATAAAAGAAAACTATCAGTATAGGTGATATCGATTAGTTGGAAATATGTTTGTCATGTTAATATCTTGAGCGAGGATCGGAAACGACCTCTTTATTTCCCAAGGATAAGGGCTAAGGTCTATATACACACTGCCTTCCCAAAAGTCCACTGGGTTTTTTGTTGTTATTGGTGTTGTTGTCCTATGCTTTGTATAACTCCTTTAACCCAATAGAAAATATAGAGAACTTTTGAGTGTTTTTCTTTTTCTTTTTATTTAGTGTAGTATTTGCTTGAGATAAATTTAACAAATTAAAGTATATTTAACAAATGACCTCATTGAGCTAAACAGAGTTACTACCTCAGTAATCTATATAAATAATCTACTAGAAGATCGCGTTCGCGAAGAGATAAGTGAGCAGGAGGAGTTTTGTTCTTTGAGTTCGCGAATATTTAAGTCCCTTCCCTTCCTTCAACCTTAATACAAGGATTAAAAAAAAAAAAGACGACCAGTGCACCAAGTATCCTGCATTCATGTAGGGTGCAGGGAAAAGCCGCACCTCAAGGCGGATGGGTGATGTAGGCAGCCTACTCCGGCCTGATGCAAGCATTAGTGGCTGATTCCACGTCTCGAACCCATGACCTGTAGATTACAAGAAGACAACTTGACCGTTGCTTCAAGGCTCCCCTTCAAGCTTAATACAAGGATCTGGAGAAAAAATTGACTAACATCTAATCTGTATAGGAACTAATTCAAAAATCAAAAAAAAAAAAAAAAAAAAAAAGAGAGAGAGATAGAGACAGACATCTAATCTGTATAAATCTCTTCAGCAATAAAAATACAGAAAAGGAAACACAAATTACATAGTTGGGTAAGCTAAGAAGAAGGGACGTACAGTAGAATGATCAATATAGATAATGAACGTGGTATTTGTACAGGATAGAAAAAGATTATGCAGAACAGACGACAACCTACAATTACAGAGGACTATGATTCTATAATAATTACTGTATCTTACTTACTCAACCATTATCGACGAACAACGAGCCTCTTTTACTTATTGAGCAACGATGAGTTCGTCCAGTTGATGTCCGCCATCATCGCTTTCTGAAGGCATCATCAAAATGTCATCTTCAGTTGTGAAATGATATCGCTCTCCGATGGCTCTCAGAAACTGGTACACTTCAAACATTGTCGGCCTCTCCTTGGGAGCAGACAACACACATCGACAAGCAACTTTAAGGACTTGGAAAATCTCACTGTCATAACCTTTACCAGACAACGAATGGTCAATCGCATCGTGAAGCTTAGATTCACCAGAGAGATTTGAAATCCATTCCACGAGATTTCCCTTAAAGGTCTCGGGAGCTTTGGTGACAGAGGTCGGTCTCTCACCGGTTACTAACTCAAGAAGTACAACACCAAAACTGTACACATCACCTTTTGGTGTAGCCATAAGAGTGCGAGCGTACTCAGGAGCAACATAACCAAAGTCCCCAAATTCTCCATTGACAAAGGTACTCAAATGAGTGTCAATTGGATTCATGAGCCTAGCGAGTCCAAAATCTGATATTTTTGGTTCGAATTCCACGTCCAATAAGATGCATTTAGAACTAATGTTTCTGTGAATAATACGAGGATTGCAGTTGTGGTGAAGCCATGCAAATCCTTTGGCTGCTCCAAGGCCAATCTTAAGTCTCATAGGCCACTCGAGAGTTTTTTCCCCTTCACTCACCGAATGTAACTTGTCATGCAAGGTGCCATTTAGCATGTCCTTGTAGACCAACAGCCTTTCTTTTTTTGCCATGCAGAAACCTAAAAGAGGAACCAAGTTACGGTGCTTCACCTTTCCCAAAGTATCCATCTCAGACACAAACTCTTTCTCTGAATGTTGTGTATTCTGCAATCTCTTAACCATAAGTGAAGTGCCATCGTCAAGTACTGCTTTGTAGAAAGTCCCGGTACTAGCTGACCCGATGATATTGCTTTTGCTGAAGTTGTTAGTGGCCTTCATGAGATCACTTAATCTCATTTTTGAAGCAGACTTCTCAAACGTTGAAATCTGAAAATAACACACCTTAAGTCAATTATGAAAGCTTGAGCAAGAGAAAAATACACAACATGTGAAAATTCATACTTCACACTTAACATGGAGGTTGAATGCTTATAAGAAAACATGAATTTATGATTATAAATATGATCACAGTGCTACAGTAGGAACAACAAAACAAAAACAACAACCCACTAGAATTGATTTTGACAAATGAACAAAGCGCGAAAAGAGATGTCAATAAAGAGACAGAGTTTATAATGATTCGGCAGAGTGAAAATTCTCACCTGGATTGTCTTGGTACCCTTAATACTCTTCGCCCATTTATTCCCTTCAGGATCTTCTTCCTTTTTCGTCTTCCTGGATATCTTTCTCAAGTAGAATAACGTACAGAGGATCACAAATACAGCACCTAAAGTCACCCCACCAACAGCTGCACCGACGATGATTCCTGTACGGGGTTTCTTGGAAGAACCCTTGCAACGAGTTAACGGACCTCCACAGAGTCCTGCATTATTGGCATAGCTCTCAGCGGGAATAGTTGCATTTATGAAATTTGGAACTGGTCCGGTCAATCGATTGTTTGCTACATTAAAAGTCTTGAGCCGACCAAGCAGGCCAATTTCTGCAGGAATTTGACCCGTCAACAGGTTGTTGCCAAGTTTAAGCTCATTCAAAAAAGAGCAGTTTGCGAGATTCGCTGGGATTTGCCCTGATAGGTTGTTGGATGAGAGATCCAGGATTACCACAAAACCTATAATTTTGGAGATATCAGATGGAATACTTCCACTGAGCTTGTTGCTCGAAAGATCTAATGATGTCATAGAGGTACAATTCTGAATACCACGTGGAAACCTGCCCTTAAGACCCATGTCTGGAAGAGTGATACTCAGAACCTTGCTTTCATCCGGATGCCAACACTGAATCCCAGTAAATTTGCAGATGAAACCTTCGGTCTGATTATCGAAGTTCCATGTTGACCCCAAGTAATCTAATGGATCTTCTAACGACTCTTTTACAGATTTCAGACAGTCAATATCGCTTTGAACAGCACAGCAAACATCGAAACACATGACCAAGTAGATCAAAATAGAAGCAAGAGTGGTAAGAGCTCTGTTATCCAATGCCATCTTGGTGAAAGGCCCGGTCATAATTGCATCGATCGAAGGGCCTAGTTACGTAGTTGAATGAAACATTTAAGATCTCTTTAGACTAGTTCACAACCCCAAACAATGTGAAATGCATTGCAAGTACAAATCCAATTTCTCCTGAGCTAAATCCAGAAACCTACAAAACAGTGAAGGGGAAATTTAAGAACTGCAGGGAAAAAGTTATATGACGAGTCAGTTCGATCAATCAGTCAATCAACTATAACTCAATTCCAAACTAGTCGAGAAAAACTATATCAATCTATGTATCCATCCGCTTTATTCAGTCCCATTTCATATCAATACTAGATAAAATTTGTCTTTTAATGCAAACTAGCGCCTTCCTAGAACTAGAGGTACTCAAATCCCACACTTATCTCTACACGGAAATATAAGTCTAACCAAAATAAGAAAACTGTTCCTCGTAGATTTTAAAGGGAAAAACAGCAAACAAAGACGCAGAAGAGACTTGGCAAGAGAAAAAGCACAATAGCAAGCAGCAGATACCCAAAAAAATTCGCATACTACTACATCCAACAAAAGAAAAACTTCATCCAAAAGATGAGCTTCTAACCTGATTTTCTACAACCACAAGCAAAATGTTCACACCTTCAAGATGGAAGTTAAAAAGAAAGAAAAAGAAACACCCCTACTTGATATAAGCAAAACCAAACAAAAAGATCTTTACCCAAAAATGATTTTATCTGATCTTCAAGAACCGACAACAATAATAACAACCCAATATAATCCTAAAAGTGAGGTCATGGGAGGATAGTGTATACGCAGACCTTACCCCTATCATGGGGATAGAGGCGTTGTTTCCGATAGAATGATCTTCAAGAGCCTACTTGATATAAAACAATGCCCAACGAACACCGCTCATAGAACCCATAAAAAGTTGTTAAACCAAGGAAGAAAAGAGCAAATTCCAATTCTAGAAAGAAAAGTTCAGAGCTTTTGACCATGACAACCAAATTTTAAAGAATAATAAACTACTGTCCTTGTTCAAAGTATTCATAGATAGGCAATAATACATCAATTAAAATATTAAATAAACAGTTAGTTATAAATAACAATAAACAAATTGATGCTACAAATACTATCTTCAAATGAAATACTTATAAATACCTTTATCCTGAATACAGAATTTACTTGATCTTCCACATCCACAAGTACAAAAATTCACAACTTTAAGAGAAATTCAAAAAGCAAAAAGCTCTTGATATAATAGTTAAAACAAAACCCAAAAAGGGTTCTTTAAATCAAATAAAAAAGGAGCAAATTAAACTTCAATTTCAAAATAGGAAAGTTCAGAGCTTTATTAACATGACTTTCAAATTTCAAGAATTAAAAGCAGCAAACAACAGAATAAAGATACATTTTTAATTACAAGAATTAAAGAAAGAGTTAGGTATAGATACCATTAAACAAATTGAACATAAAAGTAAAGACCAAAAGGTTATAGATGCAACATACTTACTGCCCAATTGAGAGTATAAAATGCTGGATCTTGAGAGCCAATTAACAGGAAATTTCAGAGAAGAAATATAAAAGGAAAAGAGAGGAAGAAGATTGTATTTGGTCATACAGTTTACTGAGTCAAAGAAATAAAGCTAGTCATTGTTTAACTGTGGGAGCTAAGACTTGCTAAAAATGAAAGAGAAAGAGAGTTAAAATGGGACAGGGGGACGACCCATGGCTTGACTTGCTGTTCATTTGCTGTGGAAAGTTAGTTTTTTTTTTGGGGGGTTTCTCACCAATTTTGGATATTTCCTCACACTCTTTTGTCTTTGTTTTTTTTTCTTCCTTTCGCTTAGACGAGGGTCGATTGGAAACAGTCTTACTATACTTTGATTAAGGGTAAGATTCGTCTACATATTAACCTCTTCAAACCCCACTTTGTGAGACTGTACTGGATAGTTATTGTTGTTCTTACTGTTCTTTGACTCCGGCTAATCTATGCACCAAAAAATTATACATTAGGCTCATTTGGTACCAGAGATAATAAATAATTAATTTTAAAATTAAATTTAATATGAGTTCAAATATTAGTCTTATATTTATACTTATGAAATTAAAAGTCTGCTTGGATAATAAGAAATTTTTTCTTTTAATTTTTTTTGAAAACAATATTTAATTATTAAAATCTTATAATTTTTTCAACATCACTTGAAAATACATTTTTTAAAATTTGAAAAATTGGTTGCTAGTGTTTCAATTGAAAATGGGAAGGTTGCTAGTATTTAGTTGCAAAATATGAAGAAAAAAAGATATTTATATATATTGCAAAAATTATAACCAAACACAACTTAATCTTCAATTCAAATTTTAGTGAAATTTCAAATTTTAAAAATAATAATTTAGAATTCATGTCCATACGCCTACTAAATTTGATAAAATTTTAATATAACTAATTCTTAAATTAATTATTTTAGATATTAATGTTATTTTTATCCTTATGAAAAGGTTAAAAAATAATCTCGAAATAAATAATCCCAAAATAATTAATTCTAAAATAACTTATTTTTCAATCAAATGATATTAACAACAACAACAACTACCCAGTATAGTCCCACACAGTGGGGTCTGAGGAGGGTAATATGTAGACGGGCCTTAGCCCTACCCGAAAGGGCAGAGAGGCTGTTTCCAATCGACCCTTGGCTCGGTGAAGGAAAGGAACAACAAAAACAAAAACAACAACAAAAGAGCATTAGTAGCTTCAGCAGAAATAGCGTAAATAATTATCTAAACATAAGAACCATAAATAAAGTAGCATGCAATAATATCAGACAGTAACTACCATAAGGGAGACACAATCCAATACACAACTAATCTATGGATAGCCCTGCCAAGCCTCACCCAACCCCGGGTGAGGAGTACGAAAAACTCTAGGGGCCCATATCCTACAACCCTGATACTAGACCTCCATACTTTCCTATCAAGGGCCATGTACTCAGAAACCCGCATTCTAGCCATGTCATGCCTAATTACCTCTCCCCAATACCTCTTAGGCCTCCCTTTGCCGTGCTCCGACCATCACCAATCGCTCACAACTCCTCATCGGGGCATCAGGACTTCTCCGCCGTACATGCCCAAACCACCTCAGCCTCGCTTCTCGCATCTTCTCATCCACCGGGACTACCCCCACCTTCTCTCGAATAACTTCATTCTTAATCTTATCTAACCTGGTGAGCCCGCACATCCACCTGAGCATCCTCATCTCCGCAACCTTCATCCTCTGAACATGAGAGTTCTTCACTGGCCAGCACTCCGCCCCATACAACATGGCGGTTTAACCACAGCTCTATAAAATTTCCCTTTGAGTTTCTGTGGAACTTTCTTGTCACACAGGACTCCTGATGCAAGCATCCACTTTGACCGCGCCGCTCCTATACGATGAGTGACGTCCCCGTCAATCTCTCCGTCCCCCTGAATCACTAATCAAATGATATTAACATGAGAATAAAATGTTCCTGCAATTTTTTTTTTTACTTACCGTTCGAATCCGGATTTTTATTTAAAAAAAATATATTTTCTAATGCAACAATTTGGTGGCTGTGGAAAGTTAGTGTGAAAGCCTTGATTATTTTTTCATCTACTAAAAAAAGACCAAATTAATTGTTCAGGAAAATGCTAAAATGAAAAGTTGAATACTGTTATGAAATATTAGATTATGGTGGATGTCCATAACTCCTATAACACCCACTACTTTTATCTATTATCTCCATAACTCCCACTACTCCAATACTTATGGTTGTAACTCCCACACCTCCATGATCTCCCCCATGATCTTCCCCCATGATCTCAAAAGCTTAATGACATATTTATGGAATTCTTTTAGTATACCTCTATGTAGTACTACAAATAGAGGATGAGAAATCATTTTGTAATACACTTGGATACATAGAAGAAATATATTCTCTTCTCTATTTCTCTCTACTTTGTTGTCTATCTTTTTTGTTTATTACTTTGAGCTAAGTTTTGTAACACGTTATCAGCACGAAGCTCTACTATCTCAAGAATCTCTTTGAGAAAATTAAGGTATTTTTTCTCCTCCTAATTTTGTTTTAATTATGTCTGACATTATGAAAAGAAAGTTTGTTGCCCTTGAAATTTCGGGCAAGAACTACATGACATGGGTGTTGGATGATGAAATCCATTTGGATGCAATGGGTCTTGGAGACGCCATTAAAGACAGAAATAATGCATCCACCCAAGACTGTGCTAAGGCCTTGATTTTCTTGCGCCATCACCTTGATGAGTTGAATATCTCACAGTCAAAGATCCACTTATCTTGTGGAATGGCTTAAAGGAGAGATATGACAACTTAAAGTTGGTCACTCTGCCACAAGCACGATATGATTGGGCTCATCTGAGGCTCCAAGACTTTAAGTCTGTTTCTGAATATAATTCTGCAATGTTTAGAATTACTTCTAAATTGAAACTCTGTGGAGATACTATAACTGATTATGATATGCTTGAAAAAGCGTTTACAACGTTTCATGCCTCCAATATGGTTCTGCAACAACAGTACAGAGAGAAAGGTTTCAAAAAGTACTCTGAGCTGATTTCTCTTCTCCTTGAGGCTGAGCGAAACAATGACCTGCTCATGAGAAATCACGAAAATCGACCCACTGGGTCTACACCATTGCCTGAAGTAGATAAGGTGTATTCCCATTATGCTAAGCGTGAAAAAGGCTTTGGCTTTAATCATGGTCGTGGTCGTGGTCGTGGTCGGGGGTCATGGCCGTGGACGTGGGCAAGGAACAAATTTTCCTGGTGTTAGTCACCCCCCAAAGAGATATAACCACCAAAAGCGGAAATGGAATTATGAGAATCCAAAAGCAAATAGTTCAGAAACTATATGTTATCGTTGCGGTGGAAAAGGGCACTGGGCAAAAATTTGCCGTGTACCAAGACATTTGGTTGAGCTTTATCAAGCATCTCTAAAGAGTAAAGGCCCTGAAACCAATTTTGTCTCTGACAATAATTTTGACATCAGCCACTTGGATTTGGCAGACTTCTTTGAGCACCCTGAGGGGAAAATAGATCACTTGATCGGTGATGGATCCATGGTTAAAGAAGATTGAGCAGTTTGATATTTTTATTTTTTACTTATTCGTAGTAGTTAATGATTATCATAGTTTACATAAGTTATCTATTATTGTGATATGGTTCAAATTTTATATTTTCTGCTTTAAGCTAGTAAAGCTAAGTATCAAGCAAGTATTCGTTAAAATTATAATATGCTTGAAATAAAAAATATATATATATATATTAACAGAATGATCAGTTTCATTTTTGTAATCCTTTCTAATCTGCTCGGTGTTAATGTGTTAGCACATTAAAGGTGCTATTATGCTAGTAGTATTATGAACCTGAAACAGATTCACTGCCAATAACTATTAACTCAATTAGTTGAATCATTCTAGGTGAAACATTCAGTTCAAAACAATTCAATCAATGATCAAATATCGATATGTACCTTAAGAGTTTTATCAACTTGACAAATAATCTGTATTATGGTTTTAAAATATATAACTTTAGATTACATATTCATCTTATGCTTTATTTGTAATGATTTTTCAGTAAGTTAATCGATTAACATAACAGATAATCGATTAACCAATATATTCTATTAAACTGGACCTTTTCCGCAAGGCATGTTAGTCGACTATTCGATTTAGTTAATCGACTAACCTCAACAGATTTTGAAAATATTGTTTAATTATTAAGCAACGGATACAAGAGTATTAAAAGGAGAATAACTATGATAAAAGATATTTTTTTTCATAATGACCGCATTGAAACTATTATGTTGAATCATATACTTAAATTTGTTTATTCTCATATCTATAAAAAAAAATACTAATATTTTTCGTATATTTCTTTTGTATGTCAAACCATGGGAAGCAAATATGGATATCTCACTAAGCAAACTTGGATCAACGTCCAATTGTAAAAATATTTGTTTAATTGATTCATGTACCACACATACGATATTCAAAGAGAAGAAATATTTCTCTCATTTAAGTATATGTAAGGCAGATGTTACTACAATTTCTGGTAGTAGTAAATTGATTGAAGGCTCCGGAAGAGCAACTATAACTCTGCCTAAAGGAACAATATTTATCATAGAGAATGCAATATTCTCTTCCAAGTCCAAGAGGAACTTGTTGAGTTTTAAAGATATCCGTCAAAATGGATATCACATTGAGACAATAGATGAGAATAATCTTGAATACCTCATCATTACAAAGAATGTCTCTGGCCAAAAGAGGGTTATTGAGAAGTTCCCATCTTTATCTTGTGGCCTGTATTGGACAAAAATTAGTGCAATTGAGGCACATTCCACAGTAAACCAAAAGGTTACTGATTCCAATACTTTTGTACTTTGGCATGATCGATTGGGACATCCTGGATCAATTATGATGAGACGGATTATAGAAAACTCATATGGGCATCCATTAAAGAATTTAAAGATTCTTTTAAATAATGAATTTTCTTGCACTTCTTGTTATCAAGGCAAGTTAATTATTAGACCATCACCAACAAAGGTTGGAACTGAGTCACCTACGTTTTTGGAACATATACAAGGGGATATTTGTGGACCTATTCACCCACCAAGTGGGTCCTTTAGATATTTTATGGTCTTAATAGATGCATCCTCTAGATGGTCTCATGTGTGCCTATTGTCATCACGCAACCTTGCGTTTGCAAAATTAATGGCACAAATAATTCGATTACGAGCACAATTTCCTGATAATCCAATTAAGTCTATTAGACTAGATAATGCTGCTGAGTTTTCATCCCAAGCATTTAATGATTATTGCTTTTTTTTGGGATAAAAGTGGAACATCCTGTAGCTCATGTTCACACTCAAAATGGTCTTGCAGAATCTTTAATTAAACGTCTGCAGTTGATTGCAAGACCATTACTCATGAAAACGAGGCTGCCCACTTTGGTTTGGGGTCACGCCATTTTGCATGCAGCAATGCTAGTTCGTCTCAGACCGACGAGTTATCATAAATATTCCCGGTTGCAATTAGTTTTGGGTCATGAACCTAATATATCCCATTTAAGAATTTTTGGATGCGCAGTATATGTGCCTGTAGCACCGCCATACCGCACCAAAATGGGTCCGCAAAGAAGGTTAGGAATATATGTTGGGTTTGAATCGCTCTCCATTATTCGCTACCTCGAAACATTGACAGGGGATTTGTTCACTGCACGATTTGCAGACTGTCGATTCGATGAGACACTTTTCCCAAAATTAGGGGGAGAAGTTGGTGAAACCAAACGGGAAATTTTGTGGAAAAATCCATCATTATCTCATCTTGATCCACATACCTCTATTTGTGAAAAAAAGGTGCAAAATATTATCCATTTGCAAAGAATAGCAAATCAAATGCCTGACGCATTCACGGACTTGAAAAGGATAACACAATCTCACATCCCCGCAGAGAATGTTCCAATCCGTATTGATGTCCCTATTGGACAATCTTCTAGTGTCATATCTAATGAGTCGAAAGCACGCCTAAAACGTGGCAGGCCATTAGGTTCCAAAGATCGAAATCCTAGAAAAAGGAAAGCAAATGATCAAAATGACACTACGAAAGAATCTCATGAGGAAATTCACGATTTAATAAATTTTGAGATTCATGAAGAATCCATTGAGCCCGAGACTCAGGAAAATAAGGAACTATCAATAAATTCAATCGATATTGAGACAAATTTTAATCGAGTGGATATAGTGGTGGATTATGTCTTTGCATATAATGTTGCATCTAGCATTATGCAAGAAAGTGAGGATCTTGAACCTCAATCTGTTGGAGAATGTCGACAAAGACTTGATTGGCCAAAATGGCAAGAAGCAATCCAATCAGAATTGAATTCACTTGCAAAACGTGAAGTTTTTGGGCCTATAGTTGAAACACCTAATGGTGTTAAGCGTGTTGGCTATAGATGGGTTTTTGTACGCAAGAGAAATGAGAAAAACAAGGTACAAAGATATAAGGCACGCCTTGTTGCACAAGGATTTTCTCAAAGGCCTGGTGTCGATTATGAAGAGACATATTCACCCGTAATGGATGCTATAACTTTTTGTTATCTCATTAGTTTTGCTGTCCTTGAAAAGCTTGACATGCATTTAATGGATGTGGTTACTGCCTATCTTTATGGCTCACTTGATAATGAGATATACATGAAAATTCCCGATGGATTCAAAATGCCAAACACTCATAATTCAAAGTCCCGGGAAATGTTTTCAATCAAATTGCAAAGATCTTTGTATGGTCTAAAGCAAACAGGATGAATGTGGTATAATCGTCTTAGTGAGTATTTATTAAAGGAAGGCTATATAAATGATGCCATTTGCCCATGTGTTTTTATAAAGAAAACAACATTGGAATTTGTTGTACTTGCCGTATATGTCGATGGCATAAACCTTATTGGAACTCCCATAGAACTCCAAAAAGCAATTGATTATTTAAAGAAGGAATTCGAGATGAAAGATCTCGGAAAGACAAAATTATGTCTTGGTTTGCAAATTGAATATTTGGCAAACGGAATTTTTGTTCATCAATCTGCCTATATGGAAAAGGTATTGAAACGGTTTTACATGGATGGAGCATATCCTTTAAGTACTCCGATGGTTGTTCGATCACTTGATGTGAATAAAGATCCATTCCGACCGCAAGAAAAGAATGAAGAGCTACTTGGTCCTGAAGTACCATATCTTAGTGCAATTGGCGCATTAATGTATCTTGCAAATACTACAAGTCTGACATAACTTTTTCGGTTAATGTCTTAGCAAGATATAGCTCTGCTTCCACAAGGAGACATTGGAATGGAATCAAACATATATTGCGGTATCTAAAAGGGACTACCGATATGGGCTTATTTTATAGCAATAATTGCAGTCCTGATCTTGTTGGTTATGCTGATGCTGGATATTTATCTGACCCACACAAGGCTCGATCTCAAACAGGTTATGTGTTTATCTGTGGAGGCACTGCCATATCTTGGCGATCGACTAAGCAATCAATTGTGGCTACTTCATCTAATCATGCTGAGATAATCGCTATTCATGAAGCAAGTCGAGAGTGTGTGTGGTTGAGGTCTATAATACATCATATTCGAGACAAATGTGGTTTGAAATGTGACAAACTACTCACGATTTTATATGAAGACAATGCAGCATGCATAGTCCAATTGAAGGGAGGATTCATAAAAGGAGATAGAACAAAGCATATTTCACCAAAATTAGTCTTCACACATGATCTTCAAAAGAATGGTGATATCAATGTGCAACAGATTTGTTCAAGTGATAATATAGCTTATTTGTTCACAAAATCTCTACCAACGTCAACCTTCAAGAAGCTGGTACACAAGATTGGAATGCGAAGGCTTAAGGATGTGAATTGATGCTCTTTTCAGGGGGAGTTAATGCGCGTTGCACTCTTTTTCCCTTACAAGGTTTTGTCCCACTGGGTTTTCCTTGCAAGGTTTTTAACGAAGCAACAAAAATGCATTTTGTTAGATATGTGTACTCTTTTTCCTTTTCTAGAATTTTTTTTTTCCCATTGGTTTTATTTTAGTTAAGGTTTTACGAGGCACATTATCTTTGGACATCCAAGGGGGAGTGTTATGAAATATTAGATTATGGTGGATGTCCATAACTCCTATAACACCCACTACTTTTATCCATTATCTCCATAACTCCCACTACTCAATACTTATGGTTGTAACTCCCACACCTTCATGATCTCCCCCATGATCTTCCTCCATGATCTCAAAAGTTTAATGACATATTTATGGAATTCTTTTAGTATACCTCTATGTAGTACTATAAATAGAGGATGAGAAATCATTTTGTAATACACTTGGATACATAGAAGAAATATATTCTCTTCTCTATTTCTCTCTACTTTGTTGTCTATCTTTTTTTGTTTATTACTTTGAGCTAAGTTTTGTAACAAATACGAAGAAAAAATTTGACTTATGACTTGAGACTATTCTTTTTCCATTTTCACACCTGAACCAAGTACGGGTTTAAGTTTATTGTAGCTCAAATAGTCCCTCAAGTTTGAGGGTGAATGTGTTTTGGTCCTTATTTTATTGTCTTAGGCATATATGATTTATTAAGTTTCTACAACTAAACACTTTGGTCAAACTAACGGAAGATCAAAAAGCTATTAAACCTAAGTGTTTTTAATAATTACAATTTGAATGACTTTTTAATTATGAAAATTTAGATAATTTTTTGTGTTAACGTTGTTAATCTTTGATTAACAGTTTGGCGTATGTCTGATGCTACATAAGAAAATCTCAGCTTATAATATTTCTTTTACATTTTCAAGTCCAAATTTTTTATTTGAATGTATAGACACAAAAACTTTCATTCTAGTGATCAATTTTCAATTAAGTTTAATTATCGATTTTATTGAACAACAATCATTTGTCACCGTTTCATGTCACTCTTACTCTAGTCATTTTATCTTTAAAAAGAAAAAAGAAGCACTAAACTCCACGGCCGTTAGAATCACAATCATAAATAGTTTATGTTACATGAGTTGTGAAATTAGATTATGTTGGTCTATTATTGTTTATCACATAATAAAATATTGTATATATCTTTTTATGATTAGTACGATACGTGGAAAGGCTACTAACTTGTACAATTAATTGACGGTTTTAAAAAGAACTAAGTATTAAATATTTATTTAATTACAAGTATTTCTAACTAGGTTACATGATCTGTATTCTTTTTCAATAAAGCAATAAAAATTTTCATTCCATCTGCACCTCTAAACTTTAGTCACCAAATAACGGAAATCAATTTTAATTTATCCTTATAATAGTATTTTTTATAAACTTATATTATTCAGAATTAGTTAAAGATGCAGCAAAAGCAAAATGCGACCTGTACCATAACATAATATCTCAAAAGGAACTTGCCAATAGTATTGATTCGTTAATTTGCTAACATGGGATTTCTCTTATAGTATAAAATTGATCAATAATATTATATATTAAGTTGCACTGAACGAAAATAATTAGAGAAGTGGTTTTCATGCCATCTCGGCTTGTTGTCACATATTTCTTGAGATTGAGCTAAGGTTTCTTTTTTGATAGAGTTACTAAAAGATATGAGCCATAAGAATTTAATACCAAATGATTTCTGCGAGCAGAGGTGGATTCCAAACAATATTTAGATGACTTCTTTCATCAGCATAAGTCATAGCGGAAGAATGAGCAAAGATTAATTTTAGCTTGCCACAAAAACTATTTATATTTGATAATTATAATACTATATAAATTTATTTATTTATTATATATATATATATATATAAAATATATATTTTTCGATTATTATTTGAGAGTAACTATACAATATTCAAAAGCTATCTAATTAGACGGGAGAATCCATGACTATATAACCAGTGGAGGGAGGTGAGTGGCTGTGCTATTATTGACACAATCCAGGGAGAGACGTATCTACTGATATGGGAGATCTCTACGCTATATAAATACCTGATCAACACATTGTAATATTTATGTGGGACTCAAGTATCATACTTTGTAATGGACCGTAACAAAATAGTTGATTCACATATTACTATTGTTACAAAAAGTACTTCTACTATACTAATTTGTTGTACTTAAAAGGTAAAATATCTTAAATTACTTTTAAACTTGGTTGAGAGTATTAGTATTCTTTTCGAATTATGTCATGTCTTAATTACCTTCTTTAGTTGATCTTTTAAGAGTCATTACCCTTTAGATGCTGGTGTAGCAAGAAGTGAGGGTGCACTCACCTGACACGTGGATTTTTTTATATATGTGGCATTTTTTGAAAAATAAAATATTTTTTACCTTTTTAAAAATATTACTTTTTCGATACTTTTTTCGAATACAATTTATAATAAAACGACATTATTTAGGCTAAATATTTATATTTGGCCAAAATTAATAAAATTTTAGTTAATATTTTTTGAAAATTGACCTGAAATAAAGATTTATTCAATTGAAATAAATAGTCAAGGTATCTAAAAAGTTATAAAATATCGTTTGAAATTAATTATTTTAGCTATAATTTTTTATATAGCTCTAAATTATGGTGCTCTAATTTTTTTTTTTTTTACAGTTTTTTCCTAAAAAAGTAAAAATATACAGTTGAAATAAATAGTCATTGCATCAAAAGAAGAAATAAAAAGAGTGTACAATTGCAAGTGCAATTGTACACTATTTTTATTTCTTCTTTTGATGCAATGACTATTTATTTCAACTATATATTTTTATAACTTTTTAGATAACTTGACTATTTATTATAATTATATAAATCTTTATTTTCAGGTTAAATAAAAAATATTAACTAAAATTTTATTATTTTTGGCCAAATAAAAATATATATCCTAAATAATATAATTATATCAAAATTTTATTATAAATTTTATTCGAAAAAAATATTTAAAAAAATAATATTCTTAAAAAAATATATATTTTATTTTTTTAAAAATACTACATAAATAAAAGAATTTACGTGGTAAGTAAGTGTATCTGAACTTTTTGCCGCATGACTATGTAAGGGTAATGATGACTCTAAAAAATGTCAAGTTTTTTAAGGAAAAAAGCTGCAGTATTACATAAAGCAAAGAGGTAGTAGAAAGCGCTTTATTGTGCCTTGCGCGCTGTCTGCGTGAGTGAGTGGTCTCTGTCGGGCAATAGTAGCTCTAATAAATACTACTGTTCGTTCCACTTTTCACTTTCCTCTTTATCTCTGTCGATAGGATTTCAAACCGAAATGGTCTGAATTCTCCGGCGAACTTTGCCGCCGACGTATCTTATTATCTGCCGACATTCGCTGCCGATCGTGTAAGTACAACTCCGATATTCTCTTTCTTTTGCCTTATTTGCTTCATCACTGTCACTCAGTACCTCCAGATCGTCAGTAGAGTGATGTTTTAATTTCAAATGCTCGTTGTAGCTTCAATTGTTGTTGAGATGAGCCTTTTTTTAGATTGTTTTATTTTGATAATTTTATTTTTGTTAGTATATTTTTGTTGATCGCGCGTATCATTATTGGCTTTTACTTAAGTCAAGGTGTAATTATACTTCGTGATTAATTGAGTATAGGAAAATTCCGTTTTATTTGACGATTGGTGTTAGTTTGATTTGTGTGTGTTTCTTTTTAGCTCTTCTAGTAACTTAACAGTTTTGCAATACCTTCTATTCTTTTACTATAATCTGTTGTGCGTGAATTTGGAGATACTTGTTTTTTCCACGTGTAACCTGTTGTGGTACATTTACCTTGTACTCGGTAGAAGTTGGCTTAATTTTTGTTATTTTGTTTGGGGAATATATTGCAAGAAGAAAGGAATAACAACACTGAAATGATTTTTATGATGCTTGTCATTCCAAAATGGATAGGGAAAAGATGGCAAGATTTGCAAGGATTTTACAAAGTTTTTGCTTTTTCTAGTGCATACATGCCTTTTTGTAATCTAGCCACTCTTCAAGATCAATTACAATGAGCTAAGTAAATTTAGTAGTTTATCATAACTTTGACGTGATCATATCTCTCTCTCTATATGTATATATTAGTGGGAAGCCCTAAACCTAAAAGTTAAATTACCTAAATACCTTAATTATACTAAAGAATTAAAAAATTACCAGATTTATCTGAAGAAATGTGACCCGTCAAGTTAATTAGTTATTATGTTAAGAATATTTCTAACAACTGTTGCTGCTTCTTCAAATAATAAGAACAGAAAAATTGTTGTTCGGTGTTTCAAAATGAGAACCAAGCCTTAATTATTGTTGCCAGCCTTTTACTATGGTTTTTCATTTTGGATGAGATTTTTTTTGAAGCCAATAGGGCCTTTATGAACGAGTCATCACAAGGAGATAAAGAAAAGGGAATCTTATGAAATGTCTAACCATTTGGTTTACTACAAAGTCAACATGTTTTCATTCTTAATATAGTAACATGTATGATCATATTTATCTTATTATCTTTTCCCATTCATTCTAATATGTTATTGGTTAAACACATTGAATATTTAAGAGTTTACGCATTGTTATTCACATCAAATACTTGATTTTAAAGGTAAAAATAACATATTGCCCCAAGAAAACAAAAGTTATGTATTTCTATGAAGATGTCTAGCCACATAATATTCGACGGATATAAATAAAAGCAAATAGTTGAATGTAATTTTATCAGTAGAAATTTTTTACTCATTTGCTCTTGCGATACTTCAAAGTCAAGCAAATATTAACTGACCAACTCTGGCAGGTATTCTATACTGGGAAGGTTCTAGTAGCCTTGATAATGTGGGGTTTAGTTTAGGTGCATCTATGACCAACTCTGGCATACGTTAAACAAAAGAAAGAATTAATGACTCATCTGTCTTATTAGAAGAAGATTTGGGTGTTGAGATTCTTTCATTAATTAGATTGTCATCGTACTAGCAGCTGTGTAATATGTCTGATATCTTTCGATAATCTGTCTACAAATTATTATGCAACACCAAAAAGTTCCAAAATAAAAACTTGTATAGTAGTTTCAGTTGACAAATATGGGGGCATTTGTTTTTTAATCAGTCATCTAAAGAGATTTTTCAAATGTTTCAAATAGTCAGGGAGTTTCTGCCATGGAAGATACAGAGTCAGTCGCAACATTGATGGATTCTACAACATCCAAGATACAGCAACTACAGAAAGCATTCGCTGAGTTGGAAAGTCACCGTGCTGTTACTCTCAACTTGCAGTGGGAGCAACTTGAAGAGCACTTTCATGGGCTTCAGAAGTCCTTGAAGAGGCGTTTCAATGAACTGGAAGACCAAGAAAATGAGTTTGAGACAAAAATATTCCAATGTAGGGAGATATTGGAGAAGCGTCAAGCAGCTGTTATTGCTAAAGAGCAAGCTTCACTTCAGAAGCTCCAGGAGAAAAGAGATGCAGCAGTTTCTGCCATTACTATCGCTCTTGAGAAGCATAGGAAGCCTTGTTCTGTAGAACCTGCTGTCATTAATTGCGAGGTTCAAGATGAGCCATCTATTCTGGAAGAAAAGCCTGATGATTTCATAGAGATTGGGCATGTTATAGAGGATACTGGAAAACCTTCTCAGGGTGGTGGTGTAGAAGTTAAGTCTTATCCAGTGCTTGTGAAGCTATGCCAGAATATGGATTCTGAAGGCCTCCACAAATTCATATCAGATAACCGTAAAAACCTGGCAGCTCTTAGGGAGGAGATTCCACTTGCTTTCAGAGCTGCAATCAATCCTGCCTCTCTGGTTCTGGACTCACTGAAGGGGTTTTATAACTCAGATGTGTCAATTTCTGATGCTAAAAAAGATGCTAATCTGTTGGGTCTGAGGCGAAGTTGTATTATGCTACTGGAATGCCTTAGTACTTTATTAAACACCCTGGAAATGAAATCTATTTCAAGTATAATATCAGAAAATGTAAAAGCACGTGCAAAAGGTATCGCTGAGGAGTGGAACCCGAAGTTAGATGAACTTGACATTGATTCAAATAATGGAAATTCTTTGGAGGCTCATGCTTTCTTGCAGCTACTAGCTACTTTTAGTATTAATTCCAATTTTAACCAGGAGAACTTATCCAAGCTGATACCGATGGTTTCACGTCGTCGTCAAACAGCTGATCTCTGTCGTTCCCTTGGATTATCTGACAGAATGCCAGGTTGGTTTTCATAAATAGTAGAATTAGCTTCCACAGTAATTTTTTCCCTACCTTTTTTTTATTTTTGACGAGTTCTTTAAGGCCTCGTTATCTTTTGTTCTCTTTTTTCCATTTCTTCTCTCCCCATCCTATACTCTTTACTTTCAAAGAGTAATAGTATACTACAACAACAGCTACGCCTCAGTCCTAAACAAGTTGGGATCGGCAATATGAATCCTCATTCAAAGAGTAATCTTATGATGGTTCAAAAAGAATAGTATATCATGGTAAACATTGACATCACAGGACGTAGTATTCTCATCTAGCTTGTAGAAAGTAGTGTTTTCATTCATCTGGAGTCTAGATATTTAACAAATTAATTTATAGGAATGGCCCTTAAAAAGAGGAAGTGACATATAAAGCTAGAAAGGTTAAGGGGCTTGAAGCACTCAAGGAAAACCGATGCTAGAGTGCAAAATCACTAACGAGAACAATTTAACTTATATACATTGACGATTAAAACATTTTTACTAGTTTTGTCATTACATATAGTTGGATTTTTGGAGAAGAACTTACATTGTGAAGATAGTTTACCTGTCAATGAATTCTTACTTATCCGGAAAAAAGAATAAGTAGAACTTCATATCTCATATCTACTTGTATGCGTATAGGAATTCAGTCTGTATTCCGAGATACTCATATATTTTGCTCCTTTCATCTCTAGGTGTTATTGATGTGTTGATACATAATGGAAGACATATAGATGCTGTTAATCTAGCTTTTGCATTTGAGCTGACACAGCAGTTTCCGCCTGTTTCTCTACTGAAATCCTACCTGAATGAAGCTAGCAAAGCATCTGTACCTCTCAATTCTGGAAATGCATCACCTACTGTGCAGGTTTGTTCCTTGTGCCTTGGTACAATTTGGACTGCACTTTTTTTCATCATATTCGGTGTTCACTGTTGTATCATGGTCCATGTATAAAAACCTCTTTCGCCTCCTATTCCCTTGGGGTGGGAATGAGGGGGACATTTGGGCTGTATACAGCTAATGCTCTTGCATTTGATGTTACGTCTGCTAGCTGATTGCATGTTTTTCTCCAGAATGATGTCAATGAGAAAGAGTTGACTGCACAAAAGGCCGTGTTAAAATGCATCGAAGACCATACGCTTGAGGAGCAATACCCTGTGGATCCCCTTCAGAAAAGGGTTCTTCAGCTGGAGAAAGCAAAGGCAGACAAGAAAAAGGCAACTGAAGTTGCGAAACCTCAATCTAAAAAACCTCGTCCCAATGCTGTTGGAAATGGCCTCCGAGTAAATAATGTTGTCACGGACAAGAACTTCTATCCCAGAATGACTGAGAGGTGCCCGCAATCCGTTTATGACAGACCATATGCTCACCCTGGACCGACCAGCACCCATGTTCCTTTATTCATGGGTGCTGCTGTTTACAACTTTTCTCCTGGCCATGACTTCTTTGGAAATGGCTGCCACTACCAGGCTCCTTACCTGCACTGATCAAGAAACTTTAGTGATGATCCTCTTAGCTGTTAGTGTTTAACCCTTGGAGTTTGCTTAACTTGCTTGTGTGTGAGCAAATTTAATACTGAATGTAGCCTTGTCAATTCATAATCTGGTGTAAGAGCTGGTACTTTGATCTTTGAATATGTGCACTGTCTTCCATGTTTATACTCCTTTAGTCTCATGTTTGTTAGAAAATATGCCCGGCACTAGAGGGGGGGTGAATAGTGCGGCACGAGAATTTTGATAAATATTGCGGAATTAAAAACTTGCAGGAATTAAGTAAGTGCGGAAAGTAAAAGAGCAAGGAAAGAACACACCGATGTATCCTGGTTCACCACAACCCGTGGCTAGTCCAGTCCCCGAGAGACTCTCTCGAGATTCCACTAACTTCGTTAAGCTTCCGGGTGCCTAACAAACCGTTACAACTTGAGAACTTGAATCACACAAGTCTCAACAACCTTGCTCGTGGATACCGCACCACAAGATTTCAACCACTAAGACTTTGGGTACTTAGCAAACCCGACAAATGAGAAGATATGTTCTTCTCCAACACCTCTCTTTTACAACAAGTACTCTCTCAATAGAGTGGATAAAGAGATACAAAATAAGCTCTATGAACAACACAAAGTTGTCTCTCAAATGGCTCAACAAAAGCTCTAAAATGATGCTTGAATATGATCAATATGTATATCAATATATGGAGGAGTTGTGTGTTTAAAATCAGCTCAAAAGACCTCTATTTATAGGGGTTAAAAGAGTTATGGCCGTTGCTTAATTGATAGAAAATTATACTGATTCTGTGCTCAGACAATCGATTGTCTAGTCTCTACAATCGATTGTGTGACCAATTTTCAAAAGACAGATCCCTAATTTTAAGGAAAAACTAACGTTTAAAAATCATTCCAGGATTCAGTGCTTCAACAATCGATTGTCAAATGAGTACAATCGATTGTGGTTCAAAGTTTCAAAATCTGACAACGGTCTCAGTACAATCGATTGTGGAATTCAACAATCGATTGTGGAAAGCATACAATCGATTGTGAAAAGCATACAATCGATTGTGTGCTATTTTGAAAAATTCAGTTAGACTGTCTCAACACAATCGATTGTGGAAAGCAAACAATCGATTGTGAAAGCATACAATCGATTGTAGGACCAACGTTCAAAAGAGATTCATTCTAGTTGAAATATACCTTTGATATACCATTAATATACACTGTGTATACAAAATTGAAAACTTACTTCAAACCCATTTTGGTTAAAATGAAATCGTTAAAATCTTTTTGTTTGAAGTATATTAAAATATTTATGATATATATATAATTTAATAAAATGATTTAATGCATATTTATGATGACCTAATGTTGAGCCAAAAGACGAGATAACTTAAATGTTATTCTTACATTGGTTCTACCTAACGACCTACGCCTTGGGTCTTCGGTCTTGAACTTTTGAGCTCGTCTTGGCTTGTCTATGCAATCCCGTCATCAATATGCTTCTAGGCAATCCAATCTTCATTGATTGTCGATCGACTTCATTGTTTGTCATTCATCATAACCTGTACTTGGAAATCATTCAAATACAACCAAAGAACACATATCAACGGCATCAATGATTTCCAACAATTTCCCCCTTTTTGATAATGACAAACAATAGGAGATATGCATAAAGGACTCCCCCTAAATTCATGCAAACTATTCCCCCTTAATGATAATTCCCCCTCAAATAAGGCATACTAGAATGTAGAGACATTCATTGTTTGTCATTCATCAAAACCTGTACTTGGAAATCATTCTAATACAACCAAAGAACACATATCAACAGCATCAATGATTTCCAACAATTTCCCCCTTTTTGATGATGACAAACAATAGGAGATATGCATAAAGGATTCCCCCTAAATTCATGCAAACTATTCCCCCTTAATGATAATTCCCCCTCAAATAAGGCATACTAGAATGTAGAGACATTCCCCCTTATTTGATGCATATCGCCTAAGCTCTTCCCCCTTTTGGCATTAGCAAAAAGGGAGTATACAAAGGCTACTTCCCCTTTCGACATTTCTCCGAATGTCAAAATAAAATAGGAAAGATATTGAGGAATATGCATGATGAATAATTTAAAACAATACCAATTGTTAGAAAAACATATCAATCGTTATTTTTCAAAAAGATACCAATTGTCATAAAAACAAAAATAATATTCATCAAAACATGAATCAATCAAAAATAATTGATACCAATTGTTAACAAAGACATATCAATCGTTAACACATATCAACTATTACGTTTTTATCAAAAATATGATAACTAACCGAAATTCCCCCTTGATGCAATAAGGTGTCGTGCTTGGTGCATCTACTACAATATTGTAGTCTTCAAGCACACCTGCAAATGTACCTAAAAATAGGTTTTAGGTACCCAAACACTTTTGGGTCCTTGGGGGTTAGGCAAATAATAATCATAGCCATAAGATAAATCCCTATGTTTCGTAAAACATATGGGTGCTATGTGTCCTACCCGATTGCAATAATGACAAGTTACGTTCGGGTTGTGCATGTGCCTTGGTTGAGCCAAATACGTTCTAGGTGATCTAAAATCGTTATTCCTAGAAGCGTTGAAATTTCTAGAGTCATATCTAGGTGGTCTAGAATAATTATTTCTAGACTCATTAACACAATTCCTAGAATCGTTTCTAGGTGGTCTAAAATGATTAGTTCTAGACTCATTCACAAAAATCCTAGAATCATTTCTAGGTGCCCTAAAATGATTATTTCTAGGCTCGTTAACAAATATCCTAGAATTATTTCTAGATTGCGCAATACCATTTCTATCATGATTCTTATCTTTACGCCTTTTATTTTTCTTAGGCTTTTTCTTCTTAATCTCTTCAACTACTTTAGGAACGTCTACACTACGTTTTTCTAATGTTTTCCTAAGTTCTAAGTTCTCTATTTTCAACGAATCACAAGATAAACAATTAGAACTTTGATCAATTGAAGAGGCTTCATTCATCGCCTTAATTTTATTTTTAAGGTCGACATTATCATTTTTCAAAAAATTATTTTCCTCTTCAAAACACTGATTTTAGTCTTGGCCTCTTTGGCGATTTTTGAAACCTTTTTCAATTCACCAAATAATTCTTTAAAAGCTATTTGCAATTCTTCAAAAGAGTAGGAGTTAGAAGTACTTACCTCTTCTTCTTCATTGGACATGAGGCATCGGGCAGCCGGTTCATCATATGAGCTGTCCGCTTCTTGAGGCTTACGTTCATAAGTGTCCTCAAGATTATCCCACATCTCTTTGGCAGTTTTGTAGTGGGAAATTTTCCGATAGTCCTCCTGATTCAAAGAGCTATACAATATATTGATTGCCTTGGTGTTGTATTCACTAACCATGGTTTTTCCAACTTGTGTCGTCATTTGTTCACCATACTTGATGATTTGCCATAGACGAAAGTTGTTCGATTGGATGAAGACTCTCATCCGCTCTTTCCAATATGTGTCATTGCTTCCATCAAATATTGGAGGCCTAATTGTAGAGTGTCCTTCACTCATCATTCCTGCATTCAACATTCTCAAAAAAATATATGGAACATTCTCTCAACCGGTTAAGGCTTTTAGAGAGTTGGGCTCTGATACAACTGTTACAGAATATGCCCGGCACTAGAGGGGGGGTGAATAGTGCGGCATGAGAATTTTGATAAATATTGCGGAATTAAAAACTTGCAGGAATTAAGTAAGTGCGGAAAGTAAAAGAGCAAGGAAAGAACACACCGATGTATCCTGGTTCACCACAACCCGTGGCTAGTCCAGTCCCCGAGAGACTCTCTCGAGATTTCACTAACTTTGTTAAGCTTCCGGGTGCCTAACAAACCGTTACAACTTGAGAACTTGAATCACACAAGTCTCAACAACCTTGCTCGTGGATACCGCACCACAAGACTTCAACCACTAAGACTTTGGGTACTTAGCAAACCCGACAAATGAGAAGATAAGTTCTTCTCCAACACCTCTCTTTTACAACAAGTACTCTCTCGATAGAGTGGATAAAGAGATACAAAATAAGCTCTATGAACAACACAAAGTTGTCTCTCAAATGGCTCAACAAAAGCTCTAAAATGATGCTTGAATATGATCAATATGTATATCAATATATGGAGGAGTTGTGTGTTTAAAATCAGCTCAAAGACCTCTATTTATAGGGGTTAAAAGAGTTATGGCCGTTGCTTAATTGATAGAAAATTATACTGATTCTGTGCTCAGACAATCGATTGTCTAGTCTCTACAATCGATTGTGTGACCAATTTTCACAAGACAGATCCCTGATTTTAAGGAAAAACTAACGTTTAAAAATTATTCCAGGATTCAGTGCTTCAACAATCGATTGTCAAATAAGTACAATCGATTGTGGTTCAAAGTTTCAAAATCTAACGGTCTCAGTACAATCGATTGTGGAATTCAACAATCGATTGTGGAAAGCATACAATCGATTGTGAAAAGCATACAATCGATTGTGTGCTATTTTGAAAAATTGTCTCAACACAATCGATTGTGAAAAGCAAACACTCGATTGTGAAAGCATACAATCGATTGTCACAAGCATACAATCGATTGTAGGACCAACGTTCAAAAGACATTCATTCTAGTTGAAATATACCTTTGATATACCATTAATATACACTGTGTATACAAAATTGAAAACTTACTTCAAACCCATTTTGGTTAAAATGAAATCGTTAAAATCTTTTTGTTTGAAGTATATTAAAATATTTATGATATATATATATAATTTAATAAAATAATTTAATGCATATTTATGATGACCTAATGTTGAGCCAAAAGACGAGATAACTTAAATGTTATTCTTACATTGGTTCTACCTAACGACCTACGCCTTGGGTCTTCGGTCTTGAACTTTTGAGCTCGTCTTGGCTTGTCTATGCAATCCCGTCATCAATATGCTTCTAGGCATCCAATCTTCATTGATTGTCGATCGACTTCATTGTTTGTCATTTATCAAAACCTATACTTGGAAATCATTCTAATACAACCAAAGAACACATATCAATGGCATCAATGATTTCCAACAATGTTAACATAGGTTCTTTGCTCATGCTGTTTCGTGATGTCTCTGCACTCAAAATTCAATGACTTCGATTGGACTTGTTTACCAAATTTAAATGAACGGTGCTTATGAACAACAACTACTACAACAAACTCATTAGTTAACCCCTGGAAGGGTAGAGAGATTGTTTCCAATAGAGCCTCGGCTAGAGAACAACGGAAAAAGAAAAAGGTAATTGCAACAAGTAGGAATAACAGCAAGATGAAATAAGATCGAATCTAAGAATGCAGTTTTGAAAAGGTAATCCAACAAGTAAATATAACAGCAAGATAAAATAAGATTAAATCTAAGAATGCAGTTAAAACGAACGGTACGTATGGACATACAAATTAAATTAGGCTTATCCTTCTTGTGCAGTCATGCTGTCACCAATAGTCCAAAATGTGTAATATTTATATGGAAGAAATAGATGTCTAAGTATCTGATTTACAGTAGCTATTGATGTCTACTGAGAATTACATAAACTAGATGGGCTACCAACTACTGTATCGATTTAGGAAACAAAGAAGTTCCTATTAAGCAATTGTTCTCGTTCAAATAAAACGACTCACCCTTAGTTAAATAGTTTCATTTTATGTTGATGTAGGCCGATTGGGATCTCAACGGTTAAACGAATGGTAATGTAAAAATTATATTAGTACATAAACGTTTTGAACTTACAAAAAAAAAAAAAAAGGACACCTATTCCATCACGGTAAAAACTTACCTGTGTTGTCTGACAAGAAATTTCGCTACCATAGAACAGTTAGAGTTACTGTCGTCGTTTATCGTGGCTTGTTATAACACTTCTTTTTCCGACCTTTCAGCACCGGGCAGGTACCAGACTCTATACATCGTGTTAGGTGTTTACACCAAGCGAATATACTTTTTAACGCTTAACTATAATTAAGTAATATGTACTTTTACTTTAATTTATTAATTTTTAAGGTTATTTATTTAGTTAGGTGTAAATATCCGGCGCGAGTTTGGTGAAGCTCGAGTCAGCAATCATTGATCACTGATCATCCAGTATTAACCAATGAGGTATGGATAAGAGATAACGTTTTATTATTACCCAATCACAAGCTCCCACGTAAGTGTCATCCAAACCTCAGAACCACGAATTTGTGAGCAATAGATTTTGTCTGCCAACAAAACATATTCCTCTGTTTGCATCTTTGTTATATTTTGTTGAGTGAGCTAAGTGTCTAACAATATTTCCAAAATGGCAAGTGCTGCTTCCCCTATGGCAAGCCAGCTCAAGAGCAAATTTGCTTCTTCTTTAACAAGAGGCAGTGGACTTGTTACTCCCAAAGGCATTTCTGCTTCTCCTTTTAAAATCTTTCCTTCAACTAGAAAGTCTTGCTTTACTATCAAAGCTGTCCAAACAGACAAAGTAAGATATTAAATCACTTCTTTCACTCTTAATTTCTTCTTATCAAGTTCTTTAATTTCAATATTATCAATTTTTGTCTGCGCCAGAAACTATTTATATCCGATAGCGCAAAAAGTATATAAAACTTATATAATTTTTGTATACAATATAAATATACAAGTTTTATATGTTTTTCCGTCTATTATTTTTACAACGGCTATTATGTTTATTTATATTTCAAATTGTATGTCTAAGATTAGGAGAAGAAATTCATGTTATTTTTTCTATTTTGCAAAAGAACATACTCTTGTTGATGAAGGCTTCTTGATTCGTAATTATAAATAACAACAACAACAATAATCCAGTACAATTCCACTTAGTGGGGTTTGGGGAGGGTACTGTCTACGTAAACCTTACCCCTACCCTTGGGTAGCGAGGCTGTATCCAAATAGACCCCCGGCATCCTTCCCTCCAAGAACTTCCCACCTTGCTCTTGGGAAGACTCGAACTCACAACCTCTCGATTGGAAGTGGGGGTTGCTTACCATCAGAGCAACCCTCTTGATTCGTAATTATAAATATAGGTCAATAATAAGCTGTGCTTAACTTTTTCGCTTGGGTATAGAAAGTGATGAATCCAACATAAGCTACATGAGATCTAGAATTTGTCTAACCAAAACAAAAATATTGAATCACATTTGTCATTATTTTAGAACTTAATCTCTTATTTAAAAAGATTCAAAATGTACATATATTTAGTAAATTTGTTATTTATGTACACAATATAACTTTTAGACAAAATCAATTAAACACCTCTGGACCTTGTAGTTTGCTTGCTCTTGGTTTGTGGATGTCATGTCCTTTGTCAACTTTTCTTGTTCTCGGGATCTTTACGCAATAGCCAGCAAAATGCATTATTATTTTTTTAGTCAATATACGTAAATATACATAAATTATGCACGGTTATATATATTTATATTTGCATCTAACAACAACAACACATATCCTAGTTTAAACGATTGGGTAAGCAGCTATTTAGATTAATTCGTCTTTTCTTTCTTGTCCTTGGTTATGCAGCCCACTTACCAAGTGATTCAGCCCCTGAATGGTGACCCTTTCATTGGAAGTCTTGAAACTCCAGTGACCTCAAGCCCATTGATTGCTTGGTACCTATCGAACTTACCAGCCTACCGGACCGCTGTGAACCCACTTCTCCGAGGAGTAGAAGTGGGCCTGGCCCATGGATTCCTGCTTGTTGGCCCATTTGTAAAGGCTGGTCCATTAAGAAACACTGAATATGCAGGTAAAGTCCAATTCAAAATTTTAACTTCATGCATTTATATTCTTAACAATGAACTCATTGTACTTCAAAAAGGACCGGCCAAATATTTAATATTTCTTAAAAATCTAGTAGGTTAATGATTGTTCCATTTATTAACTCGGTCCATTTTGACCTGCTCAAGTTCAACCAAACTCGCTCATTTGATACCCCTAACTAGATCCGTCACTATTAATACAGGGGGAGCTGGTTCATTGGCAGCAGCAGGACTTGTAGTGATTCTTAGCATGTGCTTGACTATTTATGGAATATCATCATTCAAAGAAGGAGATGCATCAACAGCACCAGCATTGACATTGACTGGCAGGAAAAAAGTACCAGACCAATTGCAGACAGCAGAGGGATGGTCTAAGTTCACAGGTGGATTCTTTTTTGGTGGAATTTCTGGTGTCACTTGGGCGTATTTCCTCCTTTATGTCCTTGATCTTCCTTACTATGTCAAGTAGATCTTTTAAATCTTGCAATTGATGTAACTATTCTGAATGTTGAATTGGAAATGAAAGTTGTATATTGAACAAGAGCTCTTCAATGATTACATCAGAAGCATTTTTCTTCATTGATCAGATTAACGCAGCTAGACATCAGCATAAGTGAATTTTTAAGCTATCTGTTCATATTTAATATATTGCAATGGGGAGCCTTGGTGCAACGGCAACGTTATCTCCATGTGACATATAGATCACGGGTTCGAGCAGTGGAATCAGCTACTGATACTTGCATCAGGGTGGGCTGCCTACATCACACCCCTGAGGTGCAATCCTCCCAAGACCCTGCTGTTTCCGCAGGATGCTTCATGAAATGGGCTGCTCTTTTACAATTTAATATGCTGTCGCATGTTTCTTGCAGGTTGTTTCTTTCACTTGTTATGTGTATTAATTATCTCTCACTACCTGTACTGTGGTGCTTGTTTCTCATGGTTTCTATGTTGATTGTGGTTGAGATCAAGACCGGAATGCTATTCTGTGGGGCTAAATCTACTATTGTTTCAGTTACTTTACTCATAGTCCTGGTGGTGTCTGGTCTTCTGGTTTATATTTCTGCTGCATGGTATGCATTTACCCATGCAGACGCCCACCCCCATGAAGACAGGACTGGTCGATAGTGTTTTCCTTCCGCTTGATTTTTCAAGCTTCTGTAGTTCTATCAATAAGAGTGGTGTCCGGATTAGTTAGTGTATACCTCAACTATCATATCAGATAATTGCTACCTTCCACAAACATAAGTACCAAATAACTATGACCGGTACCAAGGCACTAACTCACCAAGAGGTGTCCGGATTAGTTTGTGTGTACCTCAACTATCTATTCTATCAGACATCTGCTACCTCCCACAAAGATAACTCAACAAGAGATGTCCGGATTAGTTTGTGTGTACCTCAACTATCAATTCTATCAGACATTTGCTACCTCCCACAAAGATGGTACTACCAGATAACTATGACCGGTACCAGGGCAGTAACTCAACAAGATCATCTTCTTTTTTTCCCCTTTCGCCACCACTGACTCCTACCTTGTTTTTCATCTTTGGAAACAGACTACTCTCCCAGATCCCACTTGTGAGATTATACTGGGTTGTTGTTGTTGTTGGTCTGGTAGGTCAAATGTACGGCTAAGTCACAGACCCTTGTAAGGGGAACTGTTATTTCAATCTTTTTTTTTTTATCGTTTGGTTTTGATGGACAGGACTGTCCACACTGGAAAAATCACAAGGAAGATTTTCCCTTTTGTCTAAACACATGTAATATAGTAATGTACAGTGAATTTACCGCACTAATGAATACTGCAAGTTGCAAATTTGCTAGTATTTAAACAATACGCTAAACTAAGAAATATGGACGGAGGAAAAAAATATATAATAGCTTTGGTCTTAGTTTTCAAAATGCAACTGCTTTTTTAAATGATGTGAAGCAAGAATGACAATATTTCAGCAGGAATGATCAGATATTTAGGACATCTCATCTAAATAATATTCCAGCATTGTTTCTCATGAAGCCAATTAAATTCAACAACCATAAAAAAGAACCAGGAGAAGAAAATTGTGACAATGTTATTCAGTTGAGGCGTTTGGATTTCAATGTTTAGAATCACCTCAGCGGGTCTTCGTCTTCTGCTCGTGGACCTTGACTGCAGCACATATTTTCTTCCAGCAATGGATCACTATGAGAGTTGGTATCCAAACCCAGAAATGATTTGCGAAAACATAGTAAGCATAGTAGTAGAAGGGGCTTGCAGCAAAATTATCGCCTTCCAATAGAGCTGTGATGAAGTATACGGCCGTGCCATAGAGCTGTCCCAAACAAATGGCTATTTGAAGTACGTGCCTGTATGACTTCTTAGCAGCTATAGCATACCTGCCAATGTCAATACCAAGAGCACAATGAGGTTTACAGAAGTAGATATGAATGCATACTCATGCTCTGTCCATATACTTTTAGAGGGTCGTTTGGTTGAATGGATTAGTAGAAGTAATCCCAGCATCAAATCTCACATAAAATAATAGTAAAATATTTGGCTAAAGAAATTGGGGAAAATAATCTTCCGCATAATTAATCATCAGATAAGAAAAAAAATAATCACCAGATAAACTAATGCAGTGTTTAGTTGATGCTATCAAAAATATCTGCACCAAGTTATATGAGAATTTTATGTGTTATTTTATGCGGGATAGAATGTGGAATAAGAATAGTGTATTCGCATTACGAGCATAAAAGTATTTCAAGACAAAAATACAGGGAATACTTTATATTCCCTGTATTATTTACTTTTTTGATAAGTTCCTCCATGAATTATAATTACTCACCGCAAAATAATCCTACATTATTATTCAATGCAAAATAATCCCTTGATTGTTGTTTCCCGCATAAAACACCTTGCATTATAATCCATGCATAAACTAGTATGTGAACCAAACGACCCCTTAGGAAAAACACATTAATTGTGCCAATCTCAAGGTGCATGACAACTTAATACCTCACAGCAATGATACTTACACTGCAAGAAGGCATGCTGGCCCCTCTATGACAGCTGTAATTCCTTCAACACTAACCACTCCAGAATCCCGCCCTACATATCTTGAATCACCTTTGCTGTATTCTTTCCCTGCAAAATTTTGTTTCTGTTGGTACTTTATAGGCCAAATCAACAATATTTCCTAACTGAAATAAACTGTTCAGGTTTGGATGAAAGATTTGCTAAATTGTTACTTACAGACTTCAGCAAGGTAAACCGGAGTCGTCTTTTTGTAGAAATCTGGAGTAAAGACAAAATACCCCTCAAGGACCATGTGGGTTAGGCCCGTGAAAATCCACCAACACATGAGCACCCTATCAGTCTTTGATATTTTAGGAACAAACCCTGTTAAGTAAAAGATGGAGAAATGAAGTTAGAAAACGAGGCGCGGACACAACGGGGAAAGAAAAGCACCACACAAGCTGCTAGGATGCACTTAGCATGTGGAAATTTATAACATTAATGCAGCTGAAAATTTTGAACTAGTATAGAACTTGTAAAGAAATCTTTTCACTTGATCACACTTTTTTAAAACCTTGTAGAGATAGAAATCTCCGAACCCATGCCAACATGATATTAGTTTAGGTCCTCATTTATCATTCACTACTGAGTTTAAATGGAGAACCATGGTCAGTGAGAATTCATATAGTCGATCCCTACTTGTTAGGGATTGAGGAATAGTTATTATTGTTGTATTTATCATTAACTAGATTTTGAGAACATGAAACCAACACCAAGGGGTCGGATGTGCTTAATTGAAGAATGAAAAAATGGTTGAGACCGCTTGAAGTCCTTCTGAGGCATACAATAAACTGTATAAATTGAGGTTATGGCTCTATATCTTCTTTAATCACGTTCACAAGTTCGCAAAGTTGCGGATTGACATTAACATCAAACTGTAATGATACTTTTGGAAGCATGTCAACGGCAATTATTATCTCTAAAGGGAAAAGAACCGACAAAATAGTGATTCAACTAGGTTGTCAAAGGAATATCTAATTTGACCAATGTATCTAATTGGTACCTGATTGAGGTTGCAAGTACATCAGACACCAACATATATCTATTATAGAACTACTTACAAATTGTCAAAGGAATATCTAGTTTGAACAAAGAAGTCATTTGAATCTTAAAACATGGAGCTGGAAGCATAATCTTGCAGTAAATACTTTCCTATCTGAACTCTGAACACTGAAATGATTGATCAAGGTTCCATCAATTGCCTGAATACTCTTTCATACTCAATTCAACTTCTTTCGATTCTACTTCTAAGCAGTTACTAGAGTATACTTCAGAAAAACAATAATGAGAAATCTAACTGCTTCTAAAATTAAAAGAATATCAGAAAAAAGCAGGGTGAACTGCTTGCAATAAGTAATGCAATGATCATTGAATAATTACCTGAGAGTAGCCACATGAACAAGACAACGAGGAAGGATGAGAGGCCATATACACCAACAATGTGTGACTGTGAGAGGAATATGGGAACAAAATCGGGCAATTTTAGATCCTGCGGAACGTAGGGGTGAGCTTCTCCCTGGGCTACCATTTCTTCAACTGCTTGACCAAAGGACCCTTTCCTGTAATCTGCAATTAACAGAAAGAGTGGAGTTACTCAATGAGCTATTCCATGGTTTACAAATTCCAATCTTACTTCACTTGTAAAGATTAGTTGAAAACTAATTCGATGATCTATCAAAAATTAGAAAGGGAAACTGATATACACATACTACATTTTTAAGGAAACGGGGCACAAGAAGCGAATAGAAGAATCATAGTAAAATAAGGGGAAGTCATCAATCAACTAGGCCTTCCACTCCATTCAGCTGTATTTCATTCTAATGAAAAAGACAACTCCAATGTGTTTGGCATGAAGGAAACAATTTTTCTATAAATATTTCCATGATGAAGTTTTTGGACAACACTTATGATGGAAGAAATTTTCTCTCAAAAGGGAAAAATGATTTCTTCACCTATGGCGTAAAACATTTTCCTTTACAAATATTGCAAATCTTAATCCATATACTTGCTCCACCCAACACTTAGACATTATTATCAATCTTTAGCACTAAGAAATTTCGTCGAATTTCCAAAGAAAAACATTAGCCAAATTCTTGCCTCTTACTATCTATCAATCAACAACAACAACAACAACTACCCAGTATATTCCCACCAGGTGGGGTCTGGGGAGGGTAATATGTAGACGAGCCTTACCCCTACCCGAAAGGGTAGAGAGGCTGTTTCCATTCGACCCTCGGCGCATAGGATAGAGTGAAAAGCTGCATTAAAACAAAAACAAAAACAAAAAACAAAAACAACAAAAACAAAGACAAAATTAGAAACAAAAACAAGACAAAACAAAATAATAAAGCATTAGTAAATCCCGCAGAAATAACGTAAATAATTATGTAAACATAAGAAACATAAATACAGTCGCATGCAATAATAACAAACCGTAACTACCATACTAACAGCCATAAGGGGACATAAGCTAAAACACTAATCATCTATGGGTGACCCTGCTATCCCACACCCAACCCCGGGTGAGGCGTACGAAGAACTCTATGAGCCCCTAGCCTACAACCCTGATTCTAGACCTCCAGACTCCCCTGATTCTATCAATCCTTAATGAATATTTCCCAGAAAATTTTTTGCATTCACCAACCAAAAACCGTGAAAACACTTTCCAGGAAATCATTTTCAATACACTTCCCTTAGTACCAAACACAACTAGATGCTAGAAAAAAACTGAAAAGAATGAGTAAAATTTCAAAGGACACAAAAATATCAAATCCCAAAGAATATCTGGAGATGAAAACTAACCGCATGGCTCTAAAAATCCAATTAATAGACAAAAGATCCTTTTTGTTTTCAGGCCAATGTAGCACAAATCATAAGTGTAAATAAAACATGCTAATTACCCTAAAGGAGGAGACTTTCACACTTTTCAGTCAGTCTATTAACATATAGGAGTATAATAGATCCCTTTTTAATTTCAGGCAATGTAGCACAAATCATAAGTACAAATAAAACTTAGCAATTACCCAAAAGGAGGAAAATTTCAAAACTTTTCAGTCACTCATATTAACAAAAATGAGTATAATAAATATTAAATCCAAGATATACAAAATTCTGGAGACATGCATATACTCAAATGAGGCTGGTGGCACCCCATTTGAGTAAATCATTAAAGTAGTTCAAAAACACTACATTTAGGGCATAATTCTAGAAACCCAATTAACACACAAAAAGAACCCTTTTTATTTTCAGGAAAATGTAGCACAAAACAGAAGTACAAATAAAACACAGTAATTACCCTAAAGGAGGAGACTTTCACACTTTTCAGTAACTAATATTTACATAAAGGAGTAAAATAAGTACAAGATATACATAATTCTTGAGACATGCATATACAAAAATGAAGCTGGTCGAACCCCATTTGAGTAACCCAATAAAATAGTTCAAAACACTACATTAAGGGCATATTTCTAAAAATCAAAATAATACACTTTCAGAAACAGTCTGTCTGCCCTTTCCGGGTTGGGCTAAGGTTGCATATATCCTACCCCCAAATCCCACGTGCGGGATTATAATGGGTGGTTGCTGTAGTAGTTGTTGCAGCACAAATCATAAGTACAAACAAAATATAGCAATTACCCTAAAGGAGGAAACTTTCAAACTTTTCAGTCACTTATATTAATAAAAATGAGTATAATAAATATTAATCCAAGATATACATAATTCTTGAGACATGCATATACTCAAATGAGGCTGGTAGCACCCCATTTGAGTAACCCATTAAAATAGTTCAAAGCACTACATTAAGGGCATATTTCTAAAAATCAAATTAACACACAAAAGATCTTTTTTAAATTTCAGGAGACCGTAGCACAAAACAGAAGTACAAATAAAACATAGCAATTACCCCAAAGGAGGAAAATTTCAAACTTTTCAGTCACTTATATTAAAAAGATTATGTATAATAAATATTAAATCCAAGATGTACATAATTCTTGAGACATGCATATATTGTACACAAATGAGGTTGGTTTCACCCCAATTAAGTAAATCAGCAAAATTGTTCAAATTACTGAATTAGAAAACACAGAATTAAAAAGGGTTCATATGGGTACTCACAGCTTAATCTGAGTCAGATTCAGATTCAGTGAGTGAGAGTTGACTTGCGGCCGATATGAAGAAGAAAAGGTAGCGAGGAGATAACTGAGCACTGAAATAAAAATAAGTGAAGTCTTGGGGAGGAAAAAAAAAAGAAAAAAGTTTTTGCAGAGCAGTGAAGGCACGTGGGACAGACAGACGTGTCACGTGTGTTTGATATAACTGAAAATATTGTCGAAAAATAATTAATTTTATGACAAATGTTTTTTGGTCATTTATTAGTAAATATTGAGAAGAAATTTAGTTGGTGGTGTTTGTATGGGTCAAAATCTATCTCTAGAATATAAGTTAAAACGATGTTGCTAAAGCATTCCAAGCCGCCAGGGGTCGAGGCAATCTAATCAATTATGAAGATCGTGGTCGAAGAGTCAACGAGCGCCGAATCCGAAGAGTCATCAAGGATCGAGGTCGAGGTCGAGTGACTTTAACAATATTATAACGACTAATTTTAACATATGATATTAAAGAGAATATTCTAGTGAATATTCCATGTACTTATACTATTATGATTTTTTAGAACTTGTTCTTATAAATAGAAAGAGGCACAATGATAGAGGATATATGTGAGATTCGGTAAAACACTCATTGACTTTAAAGGAGAGGATCTAATTTTATTACAAAGATATAAACATAACCATTTGGCTAAGATTTTTATTTGTACTTTTCCATCGGATCCGAGAATAATTTAAATATTCAAAGGGCGACTCTTTCGCATTTACTTGCATAAATATCATTTGTTATTGTTCATCTTTGTCAATGCAGCATTATTGCTATCTTGATTCTTGATCCTCGACTATTGCATATTGTCACTCCTGTCAGAACAGATTTGCATGTCATTTGATATACTACTAGGATTTTTTTTCTCGAATATTGTTGTTAACAAAGATTTGCCCTCGTTTATATAAATTTAATTAGTTAATCAAAGATTTATATTTTTTAGTCAAACAATGCTCTTATAAAAAAATCCTTATTAAACATTGATAATTTGTTTAACTGTTGGATAAAACAGCTATATGAAGGTAAGAGTTGAGATAAATGTGAAGTAAAATTATGTCCAAAGGCGAGGGAATTCGGGGTTCCCTTAATTGTGATAAGTATTATTTTATTGCTGGCCAATAGTAGAGAAGATAACACAGAAAATTAATTGTTGGACATTAAGACTTCTTTCTTATGCAGGTAGGCTCCAGTTGATCAAGACAGTATTATATCGTACTGGTCCCAAATTTTCCTGCTTCCAAAAAAGGTAATGAAGATGATCGAAGCAATATGCATATCCTTTCTGTGGACGGGTGCAGCAAATGTGTCCAAAAAGGCATTAGTCGCATGGGAAACTATATGTCTACCATATAGTGCTGAGGGCCTAAATGTTTTGAACCTAACAATCTGGAATAAGGCAGCTGTAGCAAAGCATATGTGGGCAGTAACAACGAAGAAGGACAGCCTGTGGATCAAATGAATGCACACGTACTACATTAAGAACAATGTCATAGAGGATGTACCTACTCCTAAAACAGCTGCATGGGCTGTGAGAAAGATTTTTGAGACCAGATCAATGATAACAAATACCCAGGATATACATGGGAACCTGAAATGTCGATTGATCCAGCTACAGAGGGGAGAACTGTTCAACATAAACAAACTCTACAGACTCCAGCTCCCTCAAACCCCTAAAGTACAATGGAAAAGCATAGCACTGCAGCCAAAACTACACCCAAGATTCAAATTTATCGTTTGGCTAGCATTGCGCAGAAGACTGGCAACAGTGGAGAGGCTAATGCTCCTTTAGATACAGATTCCTCAACAATGTGTATTCTGCAAGCAAGTAGATGAATCTTTTGACCATCTATTTTTTGCTTGCCCGATATCTTGGGGGCTATGGAATAGACTGCTCGTATGGCTGGGATACCAGAGAACCATTTGCGACTGGAACAGTGAAGTCGACTGGATTAGCAACATTGCAAAAAGAAAAAATGGACGTGCTGAAATAACCATCAGTGTGTTTGGAATGTTAATATACTGTCTGTGGCGGGAAAGGAACAAGATTAGATTCCAAGGCGAAAGCTCAGTTATAAAGGATACATGCAAAGAGATAGCAGTTCATGTGCACATTCAGGGAATCTCTCTTAAACACTGGAAGGATGTTTTGCGAAGACTGGATCACTACCCGTAGAAAAAAGAAGGAAAGAATTTTGTCTTGATTTAATGTATATAGAGCATATGGGATAGACCTGTCTAACGGGCCGGTTTGACCCGGGACCGGACCGGACTGGCCCGGTATAAACCGGGACCGGACCGGCCCGGTATAAACCGGGACCGGACCAGCCCGGTTCTTAAGGGGTGGGTTGGGCTGGGTTGGAGGGGGGACGGGTTAGAACGGTTAGGATTTTAGAAGTAGGACCCGGGACCGGACCGGCCCGGTAAGCTAAACAGTGCTTGAACCGGTCGATCCGGACCGGTACAACGGTCAAAATTTTTTTTTAAAAAAAAATTCTGCACATGTGGGCCCCACAGGACCGTTGGCAACGGTCCAGAACCGTTGGCCAACGGGAGTATTTTCAGAAATAGCCACTTTTTTGTTTTTTTTTGTATTTATTAAATTACATTATTAACCCTTCTTAAAATCTATAAATACCCTCCCCTCTTCTTCATTTCCTTACTCAAAATTATCAATCTCTCTCTCAATTCTCAAATTATCAATCACTCTCTTCTCTTCAATTTTCAAGAATTCATATTCTAATTTTATAATGTTATTGTCTTTGTTTTCCCGAATTTAATTTATCGTAATTTCTCATTCGGAAATCGGCATTCTAAGCTTGAAGTTCAAGTGTTCAACATTGAAATACTTGCTTGACGTTTGTTCGTGGTAACACCGGATTTGCGTAATCAAGTGCTCAATTTATTGTCGAATTCGGTGCACTCTTTCCAACTCTTTCTCTTATTTAATATTTTAATTGCATATTTAATTTAAGCTTATATTTTCATTTTTACAATATGTTTAATGATGCTAGTCCTGTAGCTTTTGGTAGTAATAGTAATGACCCGACTTCTAATCGTAAAAGAAGTCCGGTATGAAATTTTTTTGAAATAATAGAAGGTACTAATAGTGTTAAGTGCAGATTTTGTAACGAAACTTTTCAATATTTGACCGAAGGAAATTTAGGAGGGACTGGACCATTTGCAAGACATATGAGAGCTGTCCATCCTATAGAATGGGTCAGTAATGATGCTAATCCTGTAGCTTCTGGTAGTACTAGTAATAATGATGACCCGACTTCTAATCGTAAAAGAAGAAGTCGGGTATGGAATTTTTTTGAAATAATAGAAGGTACTAATAGTATTAAGTGCAAAATTTGTAACGAAACTTTTCAACATTTGACCGAAGGAAATTTAGGAGGGACTGGACCATTTACAAGACATATGAGAGCTGTCCATCCTATAGAATGGGTCAATAATTATGGGAAGCAATGATTTGTAAGTTTTAGACTTTTAGTATGTTTGACTGTTTGTACTTTGTTTCAGAGATTGGATTAGATAGATCGGAACGAAGAAATCAGGAAAGGAAGATGTTCACACTTCACAGTTCATACTTCATAGCCCAGAAGACGAAGAACTTTAACTTGGAGATATTGATTATGATGAAGATGAAGTGATGAACTGATGAAGTGTTGCAAAACATTTGAAATTACTACTTCACTATAAAAAATGTAAACATTTCATTATCTACTTATTAATTTGAAATTGAGAAATAAAGTAGCACTTGCAATAAGTGCAATTTTTTCCCCATCTTTTGTTGTGTTCATTCAATTATTACAAAGTATTAATATAACTTAATATATACATAATTCTAAAAAAAAATAATACAAAATAACGAAACCCGGCCCGGCCCGGACCATTACAACCCGTAACCCGTACGGTTCAATCTTAACCCCTAACAACCCAGCCCGGTTAAACCTGGCACTGTTTGGACCCGGCCCGGCCCGGACCGGTAACCGGACGGGTCGAAAAAAATCGACCCGGACCGGACCGGTGGAACCGGTTGACACCTTTAATATGGGAGTGATTCTTTTTTGACTGTTTTGAAACAGTAGCTAGTCAGCGGCTACTAGTAAAAAAAATAAAACAAAAAGAAGAAAACCACTTAATTGTGAATAATATTTCCATGATACAAACATGTTTCTCTTTTTCGACTAACACATTTTTCTTTTCTTTTTATTTGAAATTTTTAATCAAACTTATGACATTGCGAATCTAGTTTCGTCCATTGCTGTCATTTGTTTGACCTTTAAAGATTATTCATGATTTAACCACAAACATGCGCAACATGTCCTAATTGTACGCATCAAACTCTTTCTTAAAAGAATTACTTATTCAGAAATTTAGCAATATTCACACATGTTGGGTGTGTTTGGTTACTTTGGTATAAAGCAAAATGTTTTCTATGCTTTCTTCTCATATCCAACGTTTTCAGAACTCTATTTTTCTTTAAAAATTTAATTATTCTTCTAAGAATTTACACAAACCTAAAGAAACTAATGGGTTGCATCACTTTTTTTCGTAAAAACAACGTTGAAATTTATGCTCCATAACAAAAAAGAAAATACTCTTTTTTGGTTTAAAAAAAAGTACTCTTTCTATAACATGAAATAAAATACTTTTTGTTTAAATGAAAAAAATACTTTTTTATACCATGAAAAGAAAAATACTCATTCGACGAAATGAAAAAAAAAGTACTCCATCTATGACATGAAAAGAAAGTATCATTAATAATATTTATATTTAGAGCTGAGGTTTGAATTTTACACCTAAAAGAGACTAGTCGTATTACTTATCTGCTCAAACATGTGAACTTCCGCTGTGGATTAGGGAAGAATCAACCCTTGGAAAACAATAATCCCATTGTGCAGGAACCCCAGAACGAAATTGCAGCTAACAAGAGAGTGATCCCAGTAAAGCTATGCTATTTAAGTTCATCGTCACTCGTCACCATCACCACTGGTCTTTATGACAAAGTCTGGGCTCTTGTTGAGAAGCAGTAAACAGCTGTGACTGCTCATTGTCTCTACTCAAGGTCCTAAGAGTTCTATTGACAGGGACGAGAACTGAACCAGATGACGAACCTGGATATAGTTGCTGCTACTTATCTGCATGCAAACTGTTGACCATTACCTGCTTACCACCCATCTAGCTTAACAAATCCCACTAGGCAGAGGGGAACCTCCGATAGAGCTTCCAAGTTTTGGTAATGAATAAATCACTACTTATCTCCTCCTTTTCTTCAAAAGTGATACAGCTTGCAGAATCATTCTATCAACCTCATCAAGAGCTGGTGTATCGACATCTTTAACTGATGATTTCTCTCTCCCCGAGTTAGATGATATCTGAAGCAAATTCTCCTCAAAATCATGCGCATCTCCATTGCCCTGCACTGGAAACTTTTCGAACACATCCAAGTAAAGAGGTTCTTCGATCTTCTCCTTATCCTCTTCCTCAGAGCCTGTCTCAAAGATATCTGAAAGATCTTCAGAAACCGAGCCTATATCTGTATCTACCATGGAATCATCTTCTTCACCCTGTTCTTCATTTTCAACCATTAGCCGTTTGAGCTTATCAGATGCCCCAATTTGCTGGTCGGGATAGAGTGCACGGCTAAAATTCTCAAAGCCAGTCTCTTGATTATTGTCAGGAGCACCAGTTTTGTTTTCAGCTTGCAATTGCAGCAGCTCGAGATCTTGCTCAAGGCGTGGAATGTATCTCTTAACAGCTCTCAAGGAATCTCTGTATTTAGATTTATCTAAGGCCTGTACACAAAGCGCAATACCAAATAAGAGAGAGAGAGAGGGAGGGAGGGAGGGAGGGAGGGAGGGAGAGAGAGAGAGAGAGAGGGAGAGAGAGAGAGAGAGAGAGAGAGAGAGAGAGAGAGAGAGAGAGAGAGAGAGAGAGATGGGGCTCATTCAGGACAAACACCAAAAAATTGTACGCAAAAATTAGCAGACGAGTAAGAGAACCTTTTTCCTAGAAAGAGTACTTCTTGGAGACATTATCTCAGTTGGTGGTTGGGAGTAGTTTTTTCCCCTGTACATTATAATGGTGTTATCATCCTGGATATCAAGAACGATTCCACCACTTAATCTTGCAAGGTCTGCAGCAATTGCCTTAACCTCCTCCGGAGAGAATGTTTTCACCACCACTTTCAGAGTTTGGTGCTTCTTCCAATGCAGATGCATATTAAGTATCACACCCTGGTATATCCCACGTCTTCCAACTGGTACATAATTCTTGCACTTCTCCCCCATTTTCAGAAAGTAGAAGTGTTCTTCTGGTGTCAATATTTCTGGGTCATGAGTAGCTTCTGATATCTCCTTAGGCTCAACTTTCTTAAGAGCTTCAAGAAGCCTTTCCTCTTTTTTCCGTGCCTAGAAAGACGAAATTTGCCATCCATAAGAGCTTGAATTGTATTTAAAAGCACACATTAAAGAGATGGTAAACCCCATCCATAGATCATTAAAATATTTGTGTTGGATCCAAAATTACCATAGAGCAATTGAACATACAGAGATTAAGTCCTTAACATATCTTGGTAAAGAATATACGAGAAGAGACTTGAGTTACAACAAGTACAGTTCCAACTTCCAAATTTGCAAATGACTCCACAACCAGCAAAACTAGTATATCCATCTGACCTAACTAGATTAATACCAACAGTCCATTAAATTATTCAACCTCAACAAAGATGTACATTAGGTACACATAATTTCCACTTTCTGAAATGGAAAAGGGTAATACATTCAAGAAACAATTTATTAGAACAGGCATGTTTAGATAACTTTATTCAGAATAAAGAAAATAAACAAAAAGACCCACAATCTCTTCGAAGAAATGTGGCCTTAACTAAAAACAGAATATTATGGAACCAAATGATCTATAATGGTGATACCAACTAGTTGTGAATCAAGAGATATTTGTTGTTACACTTACATTAGATCCATATTTGTCTAGATTCTTTTTAGGCATGTGCAAGACTTGAATGTCAGTGTAGGGATAACCGTGAGTGTTACAGAACCACTAGGTTAATAGAATCCTTATTTGCCTTATAGATACATGCTTACCAGTGTTGCAATGAAATGCAGTTGGACATAGTGGAATAGACATAGAAGATTCACATAGCCGACCTTAATTAAGCTGGGATTAAGGTATTGTTTCCTTTTTTTCTTTTATTTTGATAACAATGAAATCCCCAAGAACCAATGGCGCACGATTTGAAACTCAATGGATAATAGGGCCCACCCCTATATCTTTGTCCACTTAAATACCAAGTTTTGTCAGTCGTCGAGCTCGAACATGCGACGTGCGCCTAACCCACGCATCACTTGCTACACTCTTACCACTAGACCAAAACCCAGGGGCAGATTGAGGTATATTCTGTCGATCGATTCAAAGAAAATAAACATGCAAAGACAATTTAAAATGGAGTTGTCAAAAGGAAAGGAGAATGATATTTCAAATAGATTGAATTCACCAAAATCTATGCAAGATAAGTATTTCAATATCATGTTACAAAACATCCACTAAACTAAGTAACACGCCACAAGAAAAACATTACCTTGCTTAATTTAAAGAGGATTTTCTCTTCTGCAGTCATTCTTTGGAGCTCTTTCTTCTTCTTCCACCTGAAGAACTTCAACCACTTCACAACCTCTCTTTTACCTTTCAATTTCTTCCTCTTGATTTTATCTCCTATGAGCCGGGGGTCGATTGGAAACAACCTCTCTGCCCTTTCGGGTAGGGGTAAGACTTGTCTACATATTACCCTCCCCAGACCCCACCTGGTGGGAGTATACTGGGTAGTTGTTGTTGTTGTAAACTCACCAGAACTCTCTGCAACTGCAACATTATCATTTCCACTGCCATTCGACGTTTCCCCGGATTTTCCACTCGTGCAGAAATACCGACCCGAATTTACCAATCCAATATCACACTTTTGTACACTAAAATTTGCCCCAAGTGTACCTCCTCTCTCAAATACCTTGCATATTGCATTATAAAGACTACTATATCATGAGATTAGAACAACTATTACTTCGAGCTAAGCGATTGTCAGTGTAAACGTATGAGTTCAAATTAACATTTATAGGAGAACAGAACACACACACACAGACAAAAAAACTAGAGAGAGAGAAATACCTGGTTTGGTGGGGAGAGGAATGGGCTAAAACGGGTTGGAAAATGAAGGGGTAGAAGAAGAGATGTTGAAGCTGCCGTGATTTGCAGAGCGTCGTCGCCGGAACAAAACTTCTTCCGAGCATTTTTCAATCTTTCTGGTGGCCGACGGGGAACATAGCAGGCCTTTTTGAGAGAAAATGAACAAGGTAATGGACTGGGCTAGTACAGTTTCGCTAATGGCCCAAACCATCACTACATTTTGGGAGAAAGTGCAGAAATAGCCTTTTAGGATCCCCTATTTAATAAATAGCCGAAATTTATATAACTTTCAAATTTAGCCACCTCAGCGTCAAATTCAAATTGATGAAGCAGCATGCATGAAACCTCTAGTTTGCTAAAAATGGCTATTTTTTAACAACAACAACAAACCTAGTGACATCCCATAAAGTAGGGGTTTGGGGAGGGTAGAGTGTACACTGCATACCCCTACCTTATGAAAGTAGAGAGGTTATTTCCGATAGACCCCCGGCTCAAAAGGCTAATTTTTTAAATAATTATAAAATCAGGATAAGTTTTAAATATGAGTGCTCAAAGCGGTTATATAGTATAGTTAATCGGGGCATTCGCATCTATACCCCATTTTTTGGGTCACGTCTTAAATGTGCCCGCTTTGCAAAAAAAAAAAAAAAAAGCAATTGCGAGCGTACCCACTTCTTTGCGTAACTTCAGTATACGGGGCTAAAGCAATAAAGGCAATCGCGCAAAACTTCAGTTCTAGTAGACAGGTCTGAAGTAGCAAGTATGTTGAACCAAGTGTGCTGAAGTTTTTATTTTGTAATTGATGAACTTACGCATATTAGCTCAAGTTTTGTTCTCTATTTGCTGAAAATTTTTGTTTGTAATTACTGAACTTAAGCATAGTAGCTGAAGTTTTATTTTCTATTTGCTGAAGTTTTTGTTTGTAATTGCACTAAATAAGCTGAAGTTTTTTATTGTCATGGATACATTAGTTTTGTTATTAAGCTTTTTGAAAAACTTCAGTCAGAAGATGCTGAAGTTATTTAGCTCATTTATAAAAACTTCAGCACTAAATAAGTTGAAGTTTTTTTCCTGGATAAGTTTTTTCAAAAGCTTCAGCAGAAGATGCTGAAATTATTTAGTTCGTAAAAACTTCATCGCGAAAAGCTGAAGTTTTTTTGTCTTGAATTCATTAGTTTTGTCATAAAGCTTTTTCAAAAACTTTAGCAGAAGATGCTGAAGTTATTTAGTCATTTGTAAAAATCTCAGCACTATATAAGCTGAAGTATTTGAAAATTCTTTCTAACATACTAGACAAATAATCAGATTGCCAACAATATCTAAATCATAAATTTTGAAAAATAATAAACGTGAAAAGAACAAAATTATCATTGTCTACAAACTTATGTACGTGGAAATATTCAAAAATTATTACCCTACTAACTTACATAATTATTTATAACTTATATTTAAATAATCTGATAAACATATTTATGGCAATCATCCCATGAACTGAAGTTTCATAGCAGCATCAATAATAGCAGAAGAAGAAGAAGAAGAAGAAGAAGAAGAAGAAGAAGAAGAAGAAGAAGAAGAAGAAGAAGAAGAAAAGAAGAAGAAGAAGAAGAAGAAGAAGAAAGAGGAGAAGAAAGGGGGTAAATTTTTTGTTTTAAAAGTGGGTACAAGTTAAAACTTTTTAAAAAAATAAATATAAACTAAATAGGGACGATCAAGTAAAACGCCAAATGCAATTTTTACTAGTTAATGGGTACAAATAACATAATTGGATAATGTTGGGAATCTAACCTCATGGTACTACAGTTTGAGTTTGTAGCAACATTATTCGGTAATTTGTTTACCTTAGCATATTGTGCAACAAATATGGTTTTGATTGCTAGGAGTGTCAAAGTTAGCTCATAAAAATAGTTATTCATTATCGGGTCATTTCGGATATAGCTTAAGTTGGCTAACTTTAAAAAGAAATGGACTAATTTTAGCTACATAATGCAAGGCGTTCCTTTTCCAATTTATTGTTTTCAGAGATTATATTACCCTCTTTTGATAGATAAAGAGGAACGACTCTATCTTGATTTGATACTGAAATATAGTTAGTTGAATGATTGATTTTAAAAATTCTTGAAAAGATATTATTTCATGACAAGAGAGATGAAACCGAACGAACAAGTATTAGATTGCAAGATTGAAGAAATATGACATGCATTTTCAAAATCCACATGTTACAAAAAGGGTATTACTAGTTATATATCCTTTTCTTTTTCTTTCTTTTTTCATTTTTCATTTCACATACTTCATGAGCTTAAGGAAGCAAATCCACCACCTTTTATCATTTGTCTAAATTCCTTAAAATCAACCATTCCATCACCATCCCCATCAACCTTCATTATCATCCTCTTACAATCTTCTAAAGTTCTGCCTTGTTTCAATCCTAATGATCCCAAAACTGACCTCCATTCTTCCACTGTAATATATCCAGACCATCACCATTTTGATCAAACTCATTAAAAGCTTCTCTCATATCTTCCTCTTCATCTTTTTCGTCCATAATAGTCTTGTACAATCTTCCAAATTCATCTATATCTACGTATCCGTCTCCGTTTACGTCTATTTTTTCGATCATATGGACAAGTTCTTTCTCCTCAATATTTATTCCCAAGTTTTGTAACGAGATACTAAGCTCCTTTTTTGTAATATTTCCATCTCCGTTACGATCAAACATTTGAAAAATTCTTTGTAGTTCTACGGAGTCCATTTTATAGGATAAGATAGAGCTAGCAATAATGAAATAAAGGAAATTAAAAAGAGAATGATTTAAACCCTTGTAGGTTTTAGTATAAAAGGAAATGTAATAAACGAAAGAACAAAGATGGAACAAAACAGATATGGTTTTAGGACACCGACTGATTTGGTTGAATGAATGAATTTTGTTTGAGGTTCTATAAGATAGAAAAATTCATATCTATATTCTCTCTGTTGGAACAAAGATGGAGCAAAACATAAAGTATCTTGCTCTCCAATAGGACTCTATTTTCTTGGTTGGTTTTGTACTTCTTTCAATTGTAATTGATAACACCGTTAATTCCTCGGCAACGACGCCAAAAATTGATAACGCCAAACTATGCCTTATAAAAAAATACACACAGACTTAGCAAATATATTTTAAGTATTTCTTCCCATAGTCGAACCACAGGCAAATTAACCTATCTATTACTTTTGTCGAACTTACTAAATTCACGGAATCAATTTCCCAAACTTTGTAATTCACAATTGATGATATATCTAACAATTAAACTGAAAATAATAACAGATGAAAGTTAATTAATCTTGATTTGTAAACAATTGGAATAAGGTCTAAGGTAATGGTCTCCACGGTTATTGATTTCCTTGGTTGAATATGTTTTATAACTGAGACTTAGTTGTCTCCATCAATCATGAATGCTCCAGCTATCATAAATCTTTCTCAGACAATTATGATAATTTACTAGACGCACTTTCTCAAGCTATGCTAGCTAAATTCACATTACGGTTCACTTAGATTGCACCCTAGGTATCATTATCTCTAATCCAACCTCTAAGCCCTCGGCTATGACTTTCGTCTATACTCCGGGAATAATGTTGTTCATACAACCACATAAATATGTACTCTCTCTCAAGCATATACATACTAATAGGGGGGGGGGGGGGGGGATAATTGAGGGCTCTTTCAACTAACCACAATCAAAATGTAGATAAACAAATAGAGATTAACAACCAATTCAAAATTATATTAATATAACAACCAAGTCATCCCCAACGGGTTTCACCAAAACCTTATATTAAAGTATTTAGCTACTCATAACAACGTAAGATAAAACTACTAAATTATATATAATGGAAGTATTGAAGAAAAATAGAAGAGATAAAGAACTATAGTGTTTTGGGTGGTGAAAGTAATCTAAAAAATAAGCCCTCCCTCCATCTTGGGCGAGTTTCTACATCTTATAAGGGTTTTATCAAAAAAAATCCGAATTGACACTTTGGCTCCTAAAATTTCTTGATCGTGAACAGTTCACCGCGGCCGTGGTGTGGACTGCGGTCGACCACAGTGAACACAGCCGGGGCCTATTTTTGTGTTTTGTCTCTGCGCTCTACTCTATCTTTCGCTCTTTTGTGTTCGGATACTTCTTGAGTGGGTGTTTTCTTCACATTATTGCCTCCAAACACTTCTTGTTGCTTCCTGACATATAATATTCCATGGAAACCAATTAGCACCATTTAAAGCATTTTATTGGCGAATTACCTTATAAAACAACAACACATGGGCAATTAAGGTGTAAATATCAACTATATAGCCTATTATCAGCACCTCACACTTAAATTATTGCTAGCCCTCGAGCAATTCACCACACTCCATCAAAATTTCTTCCCTATGCTTTTCCCTCAACGATTCACGCCATGAACATTTTACAAAAGTTACACCTAGTAGTGAGCAACCTTTTACCTCAAGAATCAAATCGTTCGTACCACGCAACATTTGCACTTACTCAAACCACTCTATACAAGAGTCAAGACGTACCTTTCCTTTGTGAATCACATGCCCCTCACATCACCCAAGAAAGTAGTTTCATATATAATGATAATGATAACAATTAGGTTTAAAATAGACAGAATTCGCTCACCTTCAAAAAGAACATTCACATGCTACAAAGATGCACCATAAGTTTGACCGTAGTGTAGTACTCAACTAATCGAGCTCATTCAATCTTGAATCAATTAGGACTTTATTTGGTTGTAATGTAGGCTACGGGACGGGTAGGGTAGGATACATTTAGATATAAGAGTGACTACACCTCCCTGAGCACTTTAATACATACATTAACATTCAAACCCCATACTTATGTCAAACCAAAATTTCACCTTCACATCAATGTGAATTATCCCATTCTTCTTTAAGCACACTTACGTCAAGAGCCATCACTTATCAAGGAAATGCTATTATATTTATATAGATATAGATATAGATATATTCAATTCAAGTGGTTCTTCCTTTTTCAAAACAGTGCACAATTTTTCTTATTCAATTAGTTCCACTCAAAAGCCAAACCAACCACCCCACACTTTAACTTTTACAAAGTTCAGAACAATTCAAGTGCTTATTAGAGGGGAAAAGGTTCAAATAGATGGTTAATTTAAATAAATGGGTAAGGCTTGTAATGTGGTTGCCAAGAAAAAAAGGATTATATGCTCAACGGGGTTAACTATGATACATAATAATTAAGTGGGTAAAATATACATATCTGGCTTAACAAAGAAATGCCTATATCACTTCTAAAACTGAATGGATCTACTATTTCGCTTTGCAAACATACAGGGCAAGTTCTAGGCATCAAATGTACAGCATGGAATACAGTAACACTCACACACACATGGTACATGACTCACTCTGGATAAGTTTATCAAGACATTCTCTTTGAGTATTTAAGTTAGGTACAAACATACAACTTTTAAGGCACTTAAATAAGATTCAACCCTTGAAGCTAAGCGTTACACTCCAACGTCTATCGTGTTTAGGTGTAAGAACGCTCAGGCTTTTTTTTTTTTAATTTCTTCGTCCATTAATCCTTACCTAAAACAAAAAACAAAAATCTACCTATACCCGGTTCAATTTAAACCCTTGGAAAAGAACCGTGACCCAAAGAAAAACCAAGGGGGAGTTACTATACTACCTAAAAAAATCTTTTTGGTATTTTCTCTAGACTAACTTGCCTCAAGAAAATTGTCTAAAGGATCTGTCATCAGGAAGAGTCTTTATATTCCTTTTTTTTTTGTTTTTTTTTTTGCGACTTAGTCCCTAAAGAACCCCGTTGAAAGAGATCCGTCGTCGGGACAATTCACTTACTATTTCTATTTCTACTTACCTAATGAACTACTATTCTAACATCAACACAATCAAAGCAAATAGTTAATTATTACAATTACTAACATATAATGAAGTATCCAACACCCCACACTTAAAACAAAGACATGTCCCCATGGATTGACAATACAAAAAAAAGGTGAGGTAAAGGAACTTCCCAGAAGAATCACTCGATCTGAAACCATGCCTGGGTTCACGTTGCAGGCGCGACCTAGAGCTCTCATCCAGCCCATGAATTTCTTGTTCGACTTCATCTGTCGGTCAGCCACCGCATCAATACGGGATGAACTCATAGTACTTGTCAAAACAGAAAACGCTTATTAGGAGGGTCCAAAATGTGTGACTATGGGTGGTTACTCAGACTTCACCACAACCATGTCACAGCATTTCCTTATATCTCCATTGAGGTAATTTTCCAAACACATTGTGGGCAAGGCAAGCATCTTCATATACATGGCCCATGGGAATCAAGAACTTCCCCAATCCAAATATTCACTACACCCACACACCCCACACTTTCTATAAATAATGACCGACCAACAACACCCATACAACATTCAATACCCAGTCCATTCACCAACATATGCCAGTAAAAATGAAATTACACTAGAAAAGAAGAAAAAAAAATCTAAACAAAAATATTATCACTAAAACTATATTATACAACATTGAAGTAGCATACAACACAAAAGATAGGAAGAAAAGAAAAAAAAAGGGGGAGGGAGGGAGGGGGGTCGGAATATACCTTTGCAGAAGAAACTGAGGGGTATTGTGAAGGAAGAAGAAGAAGAAGAAGAGAGTATGGGGGGGAGGGTTAGGGTTTAGAGAGAGATGGAGATTGGGGATTATTTTCTTTTTATTTTGGGGAGGGCGTGTGTGTTGGGTGAGGGGGGGGGGGGGGTTTCGGTATTTACAATTAAAATAATAAGAAAAGCAATAGGAAAAAAAATGAAAAAAATAAAAAAATAAAAAGAAAAAATTGAAGACCTGGTACCTCCGCGGCCGACCGCAATCGTCACCACGACAGTAGAGGAATTTAATTCGGAGACAGTGTCTCCCGCAATTGTCACCGCGGTTCTGACTGCGATCGGAGGCAGTGTTGCCCGCGATCCTACTGCGGTCCACGCCACGATCAGGGTGAATTATCGATGCTCCAGTGATTTTCGTGGTCGTCACCGCGGTCCTGGCCGCGGTCGGAGGCAGTGTTGCCCGCGGTCGCGGTGAACGGGGGGTTTTTTTAAACATGAAGTTACATATTACACTTACAACACATTCGTGGGTTGCCTCCCAAACAACGCCTGATTTAATGTCGCGGCACGATGCAGGTAGTTGAGACATTACTCCTCATTCGCGTACTGGGTTCTTTCAAATTGATCACCATTGTATCCCCTTTTTCTTCAGCTATTCTAAGGTAATGTTTCACCTTTGCCCATTTACTGAGAACTTGTTTACCCCATCTTCTGATTCGATCTCAACGGCTCCATTTGCGAACATTTGCACCACTTTAAATGGTCCTGACCATCGAGACTTTAACTTACCTGAAAACAATCTCAACCTTGAATTATACAGTAATACCTTATCCTCGGGTATAAAATCCATGTCCACAATGTATTTGTTATGCAGCTTCTTCATTCTTTCTTTGTATAGAGTCATGCTTTCAAAGGCTTCTTCCAGGTCATGCAACTCCGTTAGTCGATTTTTTCCAGCTACATCAGGATCCATGTTCAATTGCTTTAGTGCCCACCAAGCTCGATGTTCTAGCTCTACCGGAAGATGACATGCCTTCCCAAATACCAACTTGTATGGTAACATACCTATTGGTGTTTTGAATGGAGTTCTATAGGCCCAGAGTGCGTCATCAAGCTTCTTTGCCTAATCAGTTCGTGTGGCATTTACGGCCTTGGTTAGTACACTCTTTGTCTCCTTATTGGACACTTCAACCTGCTCACTGGTTTGCAGATGGTAATGGGTAGCTACCTTGTGGCGTACATCATATTTTGCAAGTAATTTCTCGAAGGCTCTATTACAGAAGTGAGTGCCTCCTCACTGATGATCGCTCTTGGTGTCCCAAATCGGGTGAATATGTTCTTTTCATAATTTCTACCATTACTCTTGCATCATTAGTAGGCAAAGCTACAGCCTCTACCCATTTAGACACGTAGTCCACAGCAACCAATATGTACTTATTGCCAAATGAGCTGACAAACGGACCCATAAAGTCAATCCCCAAACATCAAACACAGCTACCTCCTGAATCGGGTTCATAGGCATCTCATGGCGACGGAAAATGTTCCCGATCTGATGGCATCCACTGCAACCCTTTACCCAGAAGTGTGCATCTCTAAACACAGTTGGCTAAAAGAATCCAGCCTCTAGCATTTTCGCAGCTGTCCTGACCCAAATGTCCTTCATATGTTGATGCGTGACAAGCCTGCAAAACCAAAAATTGTTCTATCTCGGGGACACACATCCGAATAATATTATCAACACATATTCTAAACAAATAAGGCTCGTCCCAATAATACATGCGGCAATCACGATAAAACTTTTTCTTTTGGATAGATGAAAGGTCGTAGGGAACTATACCGCAGGCCAGGTAGTTTGCAAAGTCTGCATACCGTGGCGTTTCCTCAAGACTAGTTGCGAGTAGCTGCTCATCTAGAAAAGTTTCCAGAATCTCTTCGACCTAGACTGATTTTTCAGCTCCATCAAGTCGTGATAGATGATCATCGACTTGATTTTCTGTGACCTTACGGCATGAATTTTGAGGTCAAACTCTTGTTACAGCAATACCAAACGAATCAGGCGCGGCTTAGACTCCTTCTTCTCAATCAGGTACCTGAGACCTGCATGGTCAGTGTATACAATTACCTTGGAGCCAATTAGATATGATCGGAACTTGTCAAGAGCGAACACCACCGCTAAAATCTCCTTCTCCGTCACAATGTAGTTGAGCTGTGCGCCGCTTTGTGTTCTGCTTGCGTAGTAAATCGGGTGCATCAGCTTATCCTTTCGCTGCCCCAAGACTGCTCCTATGGCATAGTCGTTTGCGTCACACATGAGCTCAAATGGTTTCTCCCAGTTGGATGTAACAATAATGGGTGCAGTTACCAACCTCTTCTTCAATTCCTCAAATGCCAACCTGCAATTATTAGAAAACACAAAGGGTTGATCATTTTCAGGAGTTTTCATAATGGGAGCAATTTTGGAAAAATCTTTTATGAAACGCCGGTAGACCCCGGCGTGTCCAAGAAAACGTCTCACCTCCTTGACTAAAGTGGGTTGTGGTAGCTTCTCAATCACGTCAACCTTAGCATGGTCGACCTCAATTCCTTTACTGGACATTCGCTGCCCTAGGACTATCCCTTAATGTACCATAAAATGGCACTTCTCTCAGTTCAGCACTAAATTTGTCTCCACACATCTTTTAAGCACTGTCCTTAAGTTGTGAAGACAATCTTCGAATGAATCTACCACCACGGAGAAATCATCCATAAAAACTTCCATAATATCCTCCACCATATCTGTGAAGATAGCTAATATGCACCGTTGAAATGTTGTTGGTGCATTTCAAAGCCCAAAAGGCATTCTCCGAAAGCAAAGATGCCATACGGACAGGTGAAAGATGTTTTCTATATATCCTCTAGGGCTATTAATATCTTATTGTACCCCGAATATCCATCCAAGAAACAGAAGTGTGATCGGCCGGCTAGCCTGTCCAACATTTGGTCAATGAAGGGCAAGGGGAAATGGTCCTTCTGGGTGGCTGTGTTCAATTTTCTGTATTCCATGCAAATTCACCATCCCGTGATTGTACGAGTTGAGATCAACTCATTGTTCTCATTTTGCACAACAGTCATTACCCCCTTTTTAGGCACACATTAGACAGGGTTGACCCAATTTTTATCAGAGATGGGGAAGATGATTCCCGCATCTAACCATTTGATCACTTCCTTCTTCTTTTATGTTCGGGTTCAGCCGTCGTTGATGTTCTCTCGAAGGTTTGTGCCCTTCTTCCAAGAGAATCTTATGCATACAGAAAGCTAGGCTGATACCCTTAATGTCTTCCATGGTCCAGCCGATGGCAGTCTTGTTTTCCTGCAATACCTGTAAGAGTTGTTCTACATGCACATCTAGCAAACCAGATGATATAATAACAGAAAAATTAGAATTAGGGCCTAAGAACCTGAGGTGATTTGGGAGTGACTTCGGCTCCAGCTTAGGTGGTTCCTCTATTGATGGCTTTGCTGGAGGAGTAGCCCTTTTTTCTAACTTAAGGGACTTGAACTGAGGTTTATTTTTCCATAATCCTTGTCCTTCAAGTGCCATGACCCATTCAGCTAACCCTTTACCATCCATCTCTACTAAATTTGTCAGACATGCCTCTAATGGATCTTTGACAGTCAGGGTCATATCATCTTCTTGCAGAATCACATCTACTGCCTCCACTAGAGAGAAATTAGCATATTCGTTGGGTCTCCTCATAGATTAGTGAACATTGAATATGACTTCTTTATCATTCAGTCTCATTTTTAATTCCAAGTCTCACAATCGATCAATGCTCTTCCCATGGCCAAAAATGGTCTACCCAAAATGAGAGGTATCTCCTCATCTACCAGACAATTCAGAATAACAAAGTCGGTTAGGAACACAAACTTTCCCATTTGCACCAACACATCATCAAGAATACCAGTTAGCTTTTTCACCATGCATCGACGTCGGTCTAGCTCTGACAGTGCCCATCTTGGTGTACACTGCCAGCGGCATCAGATTCATGTTGGCTTCCAAATCACATAATTCCTTTGCAAAGGCATAACTCCCAATTGTGCATGGAATAATGAAGCTACCTTGGATCAGACATCTTTTGAGCCATCGGTCTTGTTACTACTGCACTGCAGGTCTGTGTCAGAGTCACAATGGACAGATCTTGAAAATCAAACTTTAGTGACATTAGATCCTTCATCATCTTGGCATAACCGGGCATCTCCCTCAGAGCATCCATCAGCGGAATATTCAACTGAATTTGACGCAGCATCTCCATGAATTTCTTGTATTGGTCTGTCTTCTTTTGTTTTACCAGTCTCTGAGGGAAGGGTGCAGGTATCACCCTTTGTGCATTGATTGTTGGCTTCTCTCTATTGGAATTTTCTGGCACAAGAGGTTCCATCTGTCCTACAGCTTGCTCATTCATCTTTTCTTTGCCTTTTTCCTCCTGACTCTTCTCAACCACCACTTCAGTAAGCTCTATTGATTCCTCCACCTCTAGTGGCACTGGCATGATTGTCGTATACTCCTTATTGGCTTGTATAATCTCCTATTCTCTGTCTAAATCTCTCTCATTCCTGAGACTTACTGCCATCAGCTGATTTGGGTTTTGCTCCTTGAGGTTTATGTTTGTGTCTGCAGACAAAGTTCCCTGAGGGCGGTTGTTTAGAGCTATGGACAATTGTCCCAGCTGTGTTTCAATGTTCTTTATGGCTAAATCATGCAATGTCAACTTTTCCTGCACTTTATTATTTGTCCCAATGAGTTGCTGAAGCATACCCCTGATTTCTATCATGTTGTTATCTTGCTGGGAGGTGGTTGATATGTTAATTGCTGTTGATAGCCCAGCGGTTTCTGATATGGTACTGGCACCAATTGGTTTTGAGGGTGCACACCCCCAGGTTGTTGCATGTTAGGCATGTACTGCTGATTTTGTGGCGGTCTTCATTGATGTGCTCCTTGTCTCTGACCCCCATAGTTGTTGACATAATTCTTATCTTCCCTCGCCCCTTGATTTTCGCCTTCTCCGCTCCATGAACACACATAAGATTGATTAATACAAGGTGTACACAATCCTCCATTTGTTGTATCAATAATGTGCACCTGTTTTGTACCCATCTCATCAATCTTCTTTGTCAATATGCTCATCTAGGTCATAAGTGTGGCCATATTCTCTGCATGTGAATTATCTGGGTCAAAAGGAACTGAATGCATTATGGGTGCCAGTGTTGTAGATCTAGTCATCCACCCTGAATATTGTGACATCTTGTCAAGAAAGATTTTGCACTCGGTGAATGTCATACTCAAAAATGCGCCTCCAGCTGAAGTATCCACATTTGCCTTTAGATTTTCAGCTAACCCCATGTAAAATCTCAGGCCAAGCATCTGGTCCGGAATTCCATGGTGAGGGCACTTCACTAGCATCCATTTAAATATGTCCCAAGTTTCTTGCAAAGAATCAATCAGCTGCTGATTATACTGCAATATTTCATCAATCTGTCGTGCAGTCTTGTTGGGCGGATAGAACTTATTCAAGAGCTGCTTGACTAATTCCTCCTAGGTAGCTATGGAATTGATAGGGAGCGAATTTAGCCAAGTCTGAGCTTCCCCGGTCAGAAAGAATGGGAACACTAACAACTTGATAGCTTCTGGGGTCACATTAGGCTGCCTTTGGGTCATACATATTGACAAAAAAAATTTCAAGTGTTGTTGAGGGTCTTCAATGTGTGACTCGGAGAACAATCTTTTATTTTGCAGTAGATGCAACATATTGTTGGTTATCTGGAAGGTCTCCGCTTGGATTGTGGGCACAGCTATGGCAATGGCCAGGTTATCAACTGTGGATAGTGCCCAATCATAAAGTGCAGCTTCGGGCACAAGAGGTGCCACTACTCCCCCGTTTGGGTTTGGTGGCGGATCCCCAACGTTTCCAACGACGTTGTCTGCGTCACCCATGTCAAATTCGAGCAGGTGAGATTGTTGGGATTGTTAAAGTCTCTTATTGGCACGGTTCAATTCCATAAATGTATTCTCGGGTCTGAGAGTCCTTCTAGCAGTTCACCAGTCCTCGGAAAACTTCTAGGTGCACACCTGATTTCCACAAGAGTTCAAACATTAGAATTTCAATGAACAGATTGGGTATTGAAAAAACTGACTACAGTAAGAATTTTTGTACTTCTTTCAATTGTAATTGATAACACCGTTAATTCCTCGGCAACGACGCCAAAATTTAATAACGCCAAATTATGCCTTATAAAAAAACACACACAGACTTAGCAAATATATTCTAAGTATTTCTTCCCATAGTCGAACCACAGGCAAATTAACCTATCTATTACTTTTGTCGAACTTACTAAATCATGGAATCAATTTCCCAAACTTTATAATTCACATGATGATATATCTAACAACTAAACTGAAAATAAATAACAGTCGAAAGTTAACTAAGCTTGATTTGTAAACAATTGGAATAAGGTCTAAGGTAATGATTTTCCCCGTTGTTGATTTACTTGGTTGAATATGTTTTATAACTGAGACTTAGTTATCTCCATCAATCATGAATGCTCCAGCTATCATAAACCTTTCTCAAGCAATTATGATAATTTACTAGATGCACTTTCTCAAGCTACGCTAGCTAGATTTATATTACGGTTCACTTAGATTGCACCCGAGGTATCGTTATCTCTAATCAAACCTCTAAACCCTCGGTTATGACTCTCATCTATACTCTGGGAGTGATGTTCATACAATCACCTAAATATGCACTCTCTCTCAAGCAGATACATACTAATAGGGGAGGATAATTGAGGACCCTTTCAACTAACCACAATCAAAATATAGATGGACAAATAGAGATTAACAACCAATTAAAACTATATTAATATAACAACCAAGTCATCACCAACAGGTTTCACCAAAACCTTAGATTAAAGTATTTAGCTACTCATAACAACGTAAGATAAAGCTACTAAATTGTTCATAATGGAAGAATTGAAAGAAAAATAAGAAGAGATAAAGAACTATGATGTTTTGGGTGATCTCTCACACTTGTTCTTCTTCCAAATGTAATCTAAAAAATAAGCCCTCCCTCCATCTTGGGCGAGTTTCTACATCTTATAAGGGTTTTACCAAAAGTTTTCTCGACTTGGCACTTTGGCCCTTTTCTGGATTGTGAACAATTCACCGCGGTCGCGGTGTGGACCGCAGTCGCCGCGGTGAACACTGCCTGGGCCTATTTTTGTGTTTTGTCTCCACGCTCTACTCCGGTGTCCACCGCGGTCGTGGTGGACTTTTGTCCAGTCATTTCTTTTGCTCTTTTGTGTTCGGGTACTTCTTGAGTGGGTGTTTTCTTTAAATTATTGCCTCCAAACACTTCATGTTGCTTCCTCACATATAATATTCCATGCGAAACCAATTAGCACCATTTAAAGCGTTTTATTGAAAAATTACCTCATAAAACAACAATAAAGCATGGACAATTAAGATGTAAATGTCAACTATATAGCCTATTATCACTAGTTATCTTATATAAAAGGTGGGATTACTAATCTCATGGAATATTCCATCCCATGGTATACCAAACGACCTAGAATGTTCACCATATACCAATAATCTTTCCAGTCTAACATGGGTTAAAGGAACAAAACTAAGAACCAAAATCAAATTTGTTAACCCGGAGAGATATTTCGAAATCTAGTTCATTAAAGTAGTTGATATATAGGAGGCAAGAGAGGATAAAGTTTTTATTACAAATTTACAACTACTGCCATTGTCTACGGCATTTCAATTGGCATGGAAGCCACTAATAGATTTCCAAATCTAATACAGTTAAGTTCCAGTAAATATTCATTCCTTTGTTGACTTGTTTGCAGGTAATGCACTCCAACTAAAATCGCTACTTGTTAAAGTTGTACAACATCATATTCCATTTTAGCGTTGACTAAGTCTGTAATGTAGCTAGTTTTCGCTTCAAGTTGTTATTTTTGTTATTGTTAATTGCAGATATGTTTCCTAGTTTCTAGAGTTCAGATATCTTTTCCTAAAGTTTAAGGGAGTTTTTTTAGTGGGATACCAAGTTCAAGCTAATTTGTAAGCCTATATAAGGCCATCGGTGAATAAAACAAATTATCCAACTATTTCAATTCTACTTCCAGTTATTCTTTCTAATATTGAGCTTGCAACTCTATTTTGACTCTTCATTTGGTATCAGAGCCAGCACAATGACTGATCTTCAAGTAGTTGGCGGAATCAAAAAACTCAATAATCAAAATTACAAAACATGGGCAACATGTATGATGTCTTATATGCAGGGCCAAGATCTTTGGGAAGTGGTCAACAAAAGTGACACAACCAGATGCGGAGGATGGGAATGGAACCTTGCGGAAACGAAAGATCAAAGCAGACAAAGCAATGTTTGCTCTCAAAACAACAATTGAAGAACATGTGTTGGAGCATGTCCGTGATGCTAAAACACCAAAAGAAGCATGGGACACACTTGCTGCACTTTTCTCAAAGAAGAATGACGCAAGGATGCAGCTTCTAGAGAATGAGCTTTTATCAACAACTCAACGTGATATGACGATTGCCGAGTACTTCAATAAAGTAAAGTCGATATGCCGTGATATTTCAGATTTAGATTCAACAGCTCCAATTGGGGAAACCAGGATAAAAAGAATAATTATCCATGGTTTGAGGCCTGAATATAGAGGTTTTGTTGCTGCAGTACAAGGATGGCCAAATCAACCATCACTTGTGGAGTTCGAAAATTTGCTTGCTGGTCAAGAAGCTATCGCGAAGCAAATGGTAGGAGCTTCGATGAAGAATGAAAAGAAGCTCTCTATACCAACAAATCCAAGAACTTCAAGCAATATACTGCTAGTAGTTCTAAAAAGAGCAATTCTCATGGAGAGAGAAATTCACGCTCACTGGGAGCTTTAAAAAATCACGGCAACAATAAAAGATTTGAAGGGAAGTGTTACAATTGTGGAAAGAAGGGTCATATGGCAAAAGACTGATGGTCCATGAAGAAGTCTGTGGAAAGTAATGTTGCTACGTCAAATTCAAATGAGAAAAGCGAAGATGATAGGGATGCTGAAGCATTTTTTGCTATAGAAGAGGAAGATTTAACCCTCACAACAACAATATCTAAATCAATTTATCATGAGAATGACTGGATTGTTGATTCAAGTTGTGCAAATCATATGACGGGTGATAAGCAAACGTTGCAGAACATGACAACATATAATGGAAGTCGTGTAGTGGTGACGGCCAACAACTCAAGGTTACCGACTGCCCACATTGGTAAGACGATAGTTTCTCCTCAACAAAGCTCCAGTCAGATCTCGCTTGATCATGTTTATCATCTTCCATGTATGAAGAAAAACTTACTTTCAGTATCACAATTAATATCATGTGGACTGAACAGAACTTAGAAAATCCAATTATGAAAGGGCGTAAATCAAAGTCAATTTATGTAATGTCTGCAGAGTCAGCATATGTAGAAGGACTAGAAAGAACGAGACCGCAGATTTGTGGCACATGCGATTGGGTCATGTGAGTTATTCCAAGCTAAGTGTGATGATGAAAAAATCAATGATCAAGGGTCTTCCTCAACTTGAAGTTAGAACAACCACCATTTGTGAGGGCTGCCAATATAGTAAAGCGCATTAGTTGCCTTTTGAAGAGTCCAAATTTAAAGCTGAGGAACCGCTAGCATTAATTTATTTTAATGTATTTGGACTTGTCAAGCAAGTATTCGTTGGTGGGATGAAATATATGATGACCTTCATTGATGATTTTTCTAGGTATGTGTGGATTAATTTCTTATAGGAAAAATCTAATTCGTTTTCAAAGTTCAAAGAGTTCAAAAAGGATGTTGAAGTAGAAGTTCATAAGAAAATTCTTTGCTTGCGAACTGACAACAGTCTCCTTTTGCCGACTTCCTTTGAGAGTGTCAAATACGTCATCAGTTTACATGTGCAAACATGCCGTAACAAAATGGCGTAGCGAAAAGGAAGAACAGACATTTAGTAGAAATCTGTCGGAGTATGCTTCACGCCAAAAATGTTCCAGGGCAATTTTGGGCAGAAGCAATGAAGACTGCAGCTTTTGTGATCAATAGACTTCCCCAACAAAGGTTAAATTTTCTTTCACCTTTTGACAAGTTACGGAATATAAAAGCTAATGTTAGTTATTTGCGAGTGTTTCGATGTGTGTTATGTTTTTATAGCAGATCATCTACGTCGCAAAATGGACAAGAAAGTTGTCAGGTGTATTTTTGTGGGCTATGACAGTCAAAGAAAAAGGTGGAGATATTGTGATCCAACAACAGGAAAGCGTTATACTTCTCGAAATGTAGTATTTGATGAAGCTTCTTCATGATGGTCTTCAGAGAAGGAAGTTTTGCACGACTCAGTTGTTTTCAAGGATGTGTTGGAATCGTCCCAGATTCAGTTGAGTGTAGATGAAGCTGAAGGTGCAACTTTTGAAGGTAATGTTAAAGAAGGCGTGACTCAAAGTCCTTGGCAATCTGGTGTATACCAATAACCAGGTGAAGAAGGCAAGCCTAATAGGGTAGCTGCACCACCCACACTCAGAAGGTCAATAAGGATCAGAAAGTCAAACCCAAAGTATGCTAATGCTGCCACAGTTGAAGACGCAGATGCGATAGAACCTGAGACATTTGAAGAAGCATATGAAGATCCAAGGTGGACTAATGCTATGGAAGAGGAAATTGAAGCGTTAAAACAAAATCAAACTTGGGAGCTTGTGCCAAAGCCAAAAGATGTGAAGCCTATATCTTGCAGATGGATTTATAAAATAAAGCGTCCCACGCAGATGGGTCGATCAAGAGGCATAAAGCTCGTTTGGTAGCTCGAGGATTTACTCAAGAATATGGTTTGGACTATGATGAAACTTCTAGTCTAGTGGCAAAGTTTACAACTATGCGATTCTTACATGCACTTGTTGCTAGCAAAGATTGGAATTTGTGACAAATGGATGTAAAAGAATGCATTTCTACATGGAGAACTGGATCGGAAAATTTACATGGTTCAACCAATGGGCTTCCAGAACCAAGAACATCATGAATATGTTTGTAAGCTAAGGAAGACGCTCGATGGATTAAAGCAATCACCAAGGGCATGGTATGGTAAATTGCTGAATTTTTAACTCAAAGTAGTTATTTTATTATATCTGCAGATTCAAGTTTGTTTGTCAAAGTCAATGGAAGAAAGCTAACTATAATGCTAGTATATGTCGACGACTTGATCATAACTGATGATAATGAAGATGATATTCTCCAAAGAAAGGAGAATTTATCTGTTCGGTCTCACATGAAAGAACTTGGACAGCTCAAGCATTTTTGGCCTGGAGATTGACCGTACTCAAGGAGGAATTTTTCTTCGTGAACAAAAGTATTCCAGAGATTTTGAAAAAATTCGGAATGTTGGGATGTAAGCCAATCGCAACACCAATTGAACCAAATGCCAAGATGTGTGAGCATGAAGGGAAGGATTTAGAAGATGTGATGATTTATCGACAATTGGTAGGGAGTCGGAACTATTTAACTCGAACTCGGCCTGATCTTTCTTTTGTAATTGCTGTAATGAGTCGTTACATGCACAATCCAAAGAAGCATCATATGGAGCAATTGATTATGGTCTTTTGTATGAGAAAGGTGACAATTGCAAGTTAGTTGGGTACTGTGACGCGAACTATGCAGGAGACCATGATACCCGTCGCTCAACTACTAGGTTTGTGTTTAAGCCTGGAGCTGGAGCAATTTCTTGATGCCGCAAAAGGCAACTAACCGTATCTTTGTTAACAACAGAAGCGGAATATCGGGCAACAGCAGTTGCAGCTCAAGAAAGTACATGGCTTATGCGGTTGATGAAAGATGTACAACAACCAGTAGGCTATGTGATTCCCTTGCACTGTGACAACCAGTCAACAATTCGCTTGGCTGAAAATCCAATTTCCCATGCAAGGCCTAAGCATGTGAAATACATTATCACTTTATCAAGGAAAAAGTGTTTGAAAGGAGAAATTGGTTTAGAGCATGCTAAAACCGAACATCAAATAGCAGACCTGTTCACAAAAGGTTTAAGTGTCAACAAGGTTGAAAGTTTCTGCTATCAACTAGGCATGGTTAAGATAATGAGAGCTGCTGTCGCGAGGGGGTGTTAAAGTGGTACAACATCAGTTCCATTTAGTATTAACTAAGTGTAATATAGCTAGTTTTTAGCTTCAAGTTATTATTTTGTTATTGTTAGTTGCAGACACGTTTCCCAAATTTCTAGAGTTCAGATATCTTTTCCTAAAGTTTAGGAAAATTTGTTTAGTGGGATAACACGTTCAAGCTAATTTGTAAGCCTATATAAGGCCATCAGTGAATTGAATAAACTATCCTACTATTTCCTTCCACAAAGTTTCACTTCTACTTCAGCTTGCAATTCTATTTTGATTCTTCACTACTATGCGCTGAACTCATACCTTTTTACGTTATAGCCAGAATGAATCAAAATCAATATCTGGATTATGGAGGCATCGAATTAGAACTCATAGAGTGACCCGTACTCCTCAAATCACAAATATTTTATCTATTTCCTGAAGTTCTTTCTTCTCTGCAGATATTCTTTACATAAGGGAGGAGGGGGGAGGGGGTGTTTGCCCAACTAAACAGCAATGGACAACTGGAATTCTTACCAATCTATTGACGACTGGACTGTTCCGCAGTAGTTTTCGTTGGAGATAGAGAAGTATAAGAATGTATCAAACTGTGTCCCCACCAAGAGTACGAAACTAAAGATCTAATGCCTGAGTGTACAGGAAATGAAATCCCATAGCCCTCGAAAATAAAGATATTGCCTTAAAAACATTATTGGTTTTGGATAGAGTGCTTTTGCTCCAAGTATTAAGAAAAAAGAAAGTAGAATACTGAAATAGATAAGCACCAGAACAAGATCCCAAGTAAATGGGAAACTCCATGAAGAATTTAAAAGTATATTATTATAAGTTGCTACGCTAAAATGGTTGATGAGATGTGCCACCAGTGCAATTCTTTCTTGCTTGTGTCATCAGATTGAGTTGACAAATCCACCTAAGCAGCTGACCTATTTATTTTCCCAAATCCATGATATTGTAAAAGTAGAATCGAACTTTGAGGAGTTGCTAATGTAACCCGCAAACACAGCAGTATACTTTTATTTGCACCGGAAAAGTACCTTAGAAAAGAATGGTGCCGTCGCGAAGCTAGTGTTTGTTATGGCTTTGGTACCAGGCTAATTTCCTACTAGAGATGGACTTCATAAAAAGTAACGCTGCATAAACATATCTATTGTCTATACTTGGCCTTTGCTCAAACAGTCCACGCCTTCAGAGAACAACTCACTTCCATCCCTCATATTTTCCTTTTTATTTTGTATCGAAGAACCAATTTCTCAATAAAGCTATCATGGTTCTTATTTCCTATCTGTCTCTCTCTCCCCGTCTCTCTCTCTCTTGAAATCTGTCTATGTAGCTTAAATTTTTGCGAAATATTTATTTTCAACAGCTTTAATTTTCAATTAAATCTTCAAGATTCTTGATCAACACAGTCACAAACTAATGAATTACCATGATATATCCTAAAAACTTGATACAATTTTATATGGTGTTGAATGGGACCATCGTCTTGATTGCAAATTTTTTTCTTCTGAAATACACAAAGATAAATTTTCCGATGGGAAAGTACAACAGAAAGCCATGATGCTTTTGCAGAGGGTACTCCCCAAGAAGTAAGCCTCCAGTAGCTTCTCTAAGAATGACCATGTCATGCTTTAAGACCACCAAACCAAGGACAAAAATTTGACAATTGTTAGCAATGTTGAGTTCAATGGGAACAGAGAAGCTTTGCTTCTAAATCTGCTACTTCCACTGGTGGCTTAGAAGTAGCAGATGTAGATGCTTCTCACTTCCCCTGGACCTCAGTTTTCAAGATTTGCAAATGTTTATCACCCGTTTGTTCTATGGTTGGTCGTATTGAATAAGGATCATGGTCATTCTTAGAGAAGCTTCCTAAGCTCACACTTGAGGAGAACTCTTTGCAGCAACAACACTGGCTTCTGTTGTACTCCCCCATCAACAAATTTATCTTTGTAGATGCCAAAAGAAGTTTTCCTATCAAGACTATGATCCCGTTCAACACCATCAGAAATTGGATCAATTTCATAGATTATATCATCATAATCAGTTTAGAAGGTTGGTTAAGAATCTTCAGTATTTAACAGAAAGGGCAAGCTATCAAAGGTAACTTTTTCCCTTGAAAATCGAAGATACGTACACAGAGTTCACGAAACCGAGAATTTCTTTTTTAGTATGGGTTTTTAGACCGGTAAAGAAATGCGTGAAGGAGGATTTGGATAAACAAGGTTTCCAGGAAGTTTCCCAGTTAGTCAAGAGTTTTTGTGGCGATCCTTTGCTCTTCAGATTCATAGAGGATTTTATAGCAGCCTCTTCAAGGGTGGGGTTGAGTGGTTTCATAGCTGGACCGGTAGTATTTTTTATAAGGAGCTGGAACGGTAATATAGCCGTTATGACATCAAGTTTTTCACAACTTGGAGAGGATTTCATGGGATTAGGGAAATAAAGCATTAACTGCTGATTTCAAATGAATTTGAAAATCCATGGCAATTTGGTCTTTTTGCTAAACTGGTCTTGACTGGATTGGACTTTCATCTTTCTTAAGCTTTGATAAATAAGATAACTTACTTAAAATATAGTATTACATCTGATAACTAAAACAAATAATAGTAAATCAATATTTATTTAAGTCTATAAATTAATAAAATAGTAATACTCAAATTGTAGTAAAATGAAAATAGTGGTAGGATTGTAAATGACACCAAAACATATGGTAATGGCAAAATAACCATAATTGTGAAAATAGAAGTGATAATAGTACGAAAAATAGAGCCGAATAGTAAGAATAATAATAAAGTCTTAAAATGATCAATATGGTTGTAAAATAAAATAATTATAGTCAAAGTAACAACAACAACAACTACCCGTTATAGTCCCACAAAGTGGGGTCTGGGGAATTATAGTCAAAGTAATGACAATAAAATGTTATACTCTTAGGCAGAATAGCCTAATATACACTTCTACTTGTTCCGCTTTGTCATCCCGGTCCTAAAATCTTACTAAAAAATAATACAGTAGATAAAATCTTACTAACAAAGAAATTTGTGTAATTAAAGGAGCCCAAAAGAAATGATTTGGAAGAGGGAGAGACGTAATTGGGTGTATACACACAAGGTGCAGTAGCACATGGAAAGTACCATCAAAGGAGAAACTCTACCTTTTTTTCTCTCCAAGAGCCATCACGGGAAAACTCTGATTTATTGAGGCCCAAACGATGCAACCAAGAACTCGACTAGAAGATCATTTAAATTAGCATTAGTTAATAATGGAATTTGAAGGTCTTACAGTTACTTTTCGACAAGATTTTGATCAGAACTACTAACTCAATTTTTTGGGGGGAGATGTACTGATGTACATTCCAACGAAAGTCCAAAAGAAATTTGAGTGAAAATCCATAAGCCCTAAGGTGTTCATTAGGGACTATCCTGAATCCAAGGAGCTTTAGGTAAATGAACACTTAAAGGTGGAATTTTGATGTCTTTCTGGCTCCTGAAATCGATTTTGCTAGTTAAAGCTTTCTCTCAAGCCTATTGCGGAAACTACAATTACAGGCAACAAACTTTAGCATACACTTCAACTTCTTGACCTAGTTTCTCGCTGAACTATAGAGTTACATACTTCCAAGTAAGTCTAAGTGTCTTTATATTCATGATCCGAAGATATGTAAATCTAAGTTGCACCATGAAAATATGGCTCAGTGAAAAGGAGGCTGATCTGACAGATATAAGAAGAAGCATTTCAAAGACAGAGGCATAAGTATGAGTAAAAAGGACTTGGAAGAAGATGCCAATATTCATTACAGAGAGAATTAAGCATATCTGTCCTCTAATCATTGTTCAGTATTTCAAGAAAGAAGGCGGAAAGGCCAAAAATAAATAGTACTTTCAAGTTCAGAAAAGAATTGATGCATGCGTAACAGCGATGAAACAGATATAGGTCTAAATAAGCCTTCTAGCAGAAGTGATGAGCATACTGGAGAATAACAGAAGAGAGCAAACATCTAGAGCTAACACATGATGATGCTCATATCCTAAACAAACAGTAAGCTGGAAGAATGTTAGGCAAGGTGAACAATTAATGGCCGCCTACTAACCACCTCTCAAAATGAATTTAGAATGAACAAGTGATACTCTGTTACCTTTCTGAAAGCCTGCCACATATAAACTCTTTACCTGGGAAAGTCCCTTGTGCCCAAGGTCCCGTTTAGAGTCCTAGCCCTCCCAAACATGAAAATTGGATCTCTTTTCTTCTCAGACATAGCACCACATATCCTCCTGCTAAGGAGTTTGGCTTATAATCCATGCAAACTAAACCAGGACAATTCGTCACAATAGAACGAGTTCTTGTTCTTTTAGAAGGTCACAAACATAATCTACTCAGTAAATAGTAGCTAGTACATACCTATAACTAATCACCTTGCTTTAGAGGGTGAAGGACAATCAACTCAGTAAATACTAGCTAATACATTACAATTAGTTAGAGGTACATCGAATAGCTCTCGGTAGTAAGTTGCAGCTGATCAGGAAACCAATGCTCAAGAATTCTTGTTGCTTAGACGATCAGGGCCGTAATCTACTCAGTAAATAATAGCTAATAAACTACAATTAGTGATAGGCGCACATCCAGTAGCACACAAATGGTCAAGAAAGGCTTATGATGTTTTCAACCTCCCACTAGATTTAGTAATAGCCTATTTCTCAAGTCATTAACGCATTTTTACAAAGACATAAACATGAAAGTTTTAGACTGTGTGACTGCAGAGGAATTATAAGCTCACAAAAATATCAACAACTATGCCTTAATCACTAATTAATTGGGGTCAGCTATATGAATCTTTTTTATATCCATTCTAGTCTATCAGAACAATTTCATTCTAGTACCAGTAAATTACCTTGTTCTCATACCACCAAAGGCAGAGACAGATATAAAAGAAAACTCATACAGGAATCGGGAAAGAAACAAACAAAGTTGTGAACTTTCACCTCTAACAAGTGCTGTGAGTGCCACATCTTATCAACTCAAATCACAAAAAGTTCCAGTCCGCAATCAAAATTGCCAATCAAGTACCATAAGTTCCACATATTATTAAATCAAACCACTAAAGTTCCAGTTCATAGACTTTGAAAAATGTTTAATCTCACCTTTTATGGAATATCCCATGGCTTAGCCTCAGGAATTGCCACAACCATTCCTTGAAGCTCTTGTGAGAGTACCACCTGACAACCGAGTCTCGAATGCTTGTTCAGAACCCTAGCCCTAGAATTCTTTTTGAGAACATACTGTTCATCGTAGGAAGCTTCTGGAAGCTTCTCGAGCCATTCCTGAGCAATGTGCACCTCACACTCGGAAGAACACGCGTCGATGTCTTCCAGGCGATGAGAATCCGGATCAATTAACCCGTGGTTTGTTAGGGCTTTGAGGAGTGTTTGACCCGAGAGTCCTATAATCTCACGTTTATGCCCGTCCGGGTCAACGGCGAAGAGCTTGACGATCCGATCGGAGACTTTGGCGGAACCGCACCGGGATGGAGATGAGGACGCCGTGGCGGAAGATCGAGCGATTGTAGCTCTGAAGGACGAAGAAATTGAAGGGTTACGAGCGATTCGTGAAGCGAATCTCTGCAGATTAGCGATAGCCATTTTTGGAAGTTGAAAAATGGAGACTTCAGGGTAATGAGTGCTTTTGAGTATAAGGAAGGAGGTGGAGAAAATGTCAAAAATGATCCCTCATGTTTGAGCAAGGTTTAAAGTAACCGTTTTAAATATATTTATTAGCACTTTTTGTCCTTTAATCCCGCGCGCAACGAAACTTAGTCCACTAGACTGTTTTTTTTGTCCTTTAAGTTTAAAATTGAACATTTTTAATATTCATCAGACTGTGGAATTATATGTGAAAAAAGAAATATTGGCTACAGCCATAGGTTGGCAATTTTTATTTTTTTTATGTAAAAAGGATATTGCGTTGGGTGATTGACAATTTCTTTTCCGGGAGAATATAATAAATTTCTTTTTTATAACCGTACTGTCTTCAGCTTGTGTCTCAACTAGAATGTTATATGACTTGTTAAAATATTACTACAAAATTTAGGTTACTAATATTATTGCCACATTCGGATGAGTTGCTCCCTATCAAGAATTTTTTTATACCCAAGGATCGAACATGAGACGTCTGATTAAGGGAAGAGCAATCTCATTCACTGCACTACATCATATGGTGGTATCAGCTTATTAACCTATGTTTAATGTAGACACTGCGGTTAGTTTATAACTAGTTTAAAACCTAACTGTAAGATACTTTTTATGCAGTCAGCTTTTTAAACAAAAGTTCAGAGATAATTACATTTCAACTTGTTAATATATTCTTGATTGCATCGTTAGACTTCGAAACCAAGACTACCCTGTGAAATGTTATTGCTCAAATTTGCTGGTTATGCTAGATTTACCAATTAAAAAATCCATTTTATTTTATTCCAATGTGAATTTTGTTTCGTACAGTTTGTTTAAAACACCAGTACAACAGTTTAGGAAACGAATTTGCATGGAAAAATGATAAAAATATGCTGAATATTGGAGAAATTATCAATTCTTATTCTTGCTTTAGCTTTAAATCAGCCTGAGGAGACAAAAAAAGGTAAAAGTATGCCATATCCATCTTTAAATACATGGTAAAAATCCAATACTCTTTTCCCTTCTTTTCTTTATAGAATTCTTCCATCATGCACAGGAAAAAAGAAAAATTCTTTTGTATCTCTGAAACACTTGGACTTAATATCCATTTCTAAATTCACATAATCATATGTTCTTGCCCTCTAGCCAGCGCGAGTAGAACGTCAAGGCCTCTCGTGGTTTGTATTCTGGCACGGTGTGTCCAGCTCCCTGAAAATTTCGAAAATTAATTAAATGAAAGAAAGAAGGGGAGCCTTGGCGTAAAGTTAGTGCTATGTGACCAGGAGGTCACGGGTTCGAGTCGTGAAACAGCTTCATACAGAAATGCAAGGTCCTACATACACTAGATCCTTGTGATCCTGAAACTTAGTGCACCGGACTGCCCTTTTTAAATTAAATCAAAGAAAAAAGATAGAAAATGAAAATTCTTGATATGAACATACCTTAATAGTTAGAAAAATGAGGTTGTTGTCATAACCCTGTATATAACTGCACAAGAGATTTAAGCATTAAAAATGGTTTTTCACAGAATTGCAACACATTTGAAAAGTTAAAACATGACAACAAATTTAGAAGATGAAGATACAAGACTTACCCTGCAACTTGTTCATTTACATACCAAGGCCTCCATTCATCCACAATCTTATATCCAAGTGATCTTGTCCATTTTTCTGAACCGGTGAATGGTACACACATATCGTGATCCCCACTGCAAGAAGTAAAAAAATGAATGAATATAATCGTTCGGCTTATTAGTATCGAAAAAGATCTTGATGATTTGCATTCGAAGGTTTCCTTGTTTAGTAGTACGAAAGTAGTTCTACTGTTAAGATGTTTAATACAACAACAACAACTACCCAGTATAGTCCCACAAAGTGAGGTCTGGGATGTTTAATATTAATTAAAAAATATTCAATGTTTGAATGGGGAAACGAAAGTAGAAATTTGTTCAGCAGTAACAAAGGGTGCCTCCACATGTTGACATCCGATCTAACCTAGTAGTAAGCAATCCGCCAAAAGCAATCAAAATATTCCTTGGTGAATCGGGTGAAATTTGAACTACATACGTACATACTTTTAAAAAGGTAAAGCCAATAGACATATAAAAACGGATGCTACTGCGGCTACACCTGCCACTTTGTCAGGTATACGACGAAGAATGGCATGGATTGGTAGGAAATACCATTCTGGCACAATATGAGGCAGGGTGATTATTTTGTTATGTTAATCACTTCAACAACAACAACAACAACTCAGTATAATCCCACTTAGTGGGGTCTGGGAGGGTAGTATGTACGCAGACCTTACCCCTACCCTTAGGTAGAGAGGCTGTTTCCAAATAGACCCCGGCATCCTTCCCTCCAAGAACTTCCCACCTTGCTCTTGGGGAGACTCGAACTCACAACCTCTCGGTTGGAAGTGGGGGTTGCTTACCATCAGAGCAACCCCTCTTCCATTACTAATTATATTACTGTTGTTATTTCTTGTTGCTTTATTCTTTCTGTTTCTTTAGCCGATGATCTATCGAAAACAACCTCTTTACCTTTATAGGATAGGAGTAAGGCTGCGTACACACTATCCTCTCCAGACCTCATGTATGGGATTAAACTGGGTTTGTTGTAGTTGTTTAGGTCCAAGGTCACTAATAACATGTACCTTATGCAGCCTAGGATCTCCAGCTTTCAGTTTCTTACCGTCAATGCAGTAATCAATAACAACAACAAACCCAACAACAAGCAGAGTGTAATCCCACAAGTAGGGCCTGAGGAGGGTGGTGTGCGCGAAGACCTTACCCAGATATGTTATTTCCGATAGACCTCCGGCTCAATGCAGTAATCAGAAATATCAAACCACATTTTCTTTGGATATTGTAAAACAGCCTTTGAATAGTCAGTAAATTTTGCACAGGGTTCCTGACAACTAGTGTGTATTTGATAAAACATGGTATAAGATTTTAAGGACATCTAGTCATTCTGACAGTTTGCAAACTGCTGGATAGGAATGTAGAATCTGCGGCAGCAATAAACTATCTTGGGACAAAAATCAGCAAAATTGTAACCCCGAACAGTAAAAGCAAATCCCCAGTAAAGCGATCCAAGATTCAAATTCATTATTATACAGCAATCAGTCCCAAAAAAGTTCATATAAATGACCTTCATCACATATAAATCAGAAACTAATTTGATACTCTCCCTCTCCCCATCTCGTTTTATATGATGGTATTTGAGGTGTTTAAGATGCTTTTGACTTGCATACTATATGAGTGATAGTGGAAGAAAATGATAAAAGTAATGGTTGAAAGTTAGAAAGAAGCCAGGTGCTTACACAATAATATACGAGTCATTCAAAAAGGATAGAAAAATGCATAGAGAGAAGCTAGGGACTTTGTAATCTATTAAACCTGTATATGAGTGCTCGATATCCCCGAGCTGTGAGATTGTTGTGATACTTAATCATGCTTCCGGAATCATGAATTAGATTTATTTTGCCTGTGCATAACTCCCAGGGACCTGTGACAGTTGTCTGTTGTACCAGTAACACTAAATCATATATCTCCAATAGGTAATCGCCATCTTTAAAGCAAGTACAGATGAGAAAATAGTCTCTTACTTCTTTGGCATGAATTGCTTTACGAACTTCTTCATTGTTGAGCCATGCAGTAGCAACACGATCATCCTGCATATTTCATCTCAGATTATGTGACTGAATCAAGACATGAATTCCTTAAAGAGGGATAAAATAAGTGTAGAAAAACTTAAAAATTACATCATCGGAACATCCAAGTTCATTCAAGATTAACAGGAAGGTTACCATGCCTACCTCTTCTTGAGCTAAATTTGTTTGAGCTTACTCATTTAGTGTTGAATTCATGCTGTTCATTGGAAAATGACAAAATAGCCGAACAGTTTGAACTGCGAAAAGCCCATAAAGCTATACTTTTCCACTCATCAATTGATAATAGCCACTTTTAACACAGCAAATATGCATAAAAAGCTTATTGACACTCATATAAGGCTATTAACTGTATAAAACAGAAATTCTCAGAAGACAGTGCATATTCAACTATTAGACCCTTCGGCATATAGTAAGCAAACCATTACTATCTATTACTATTAACAACTTTCCAGTGTCGCTCTGACTCTATTAATGCTGTGACATTACAACTTTTAAATTATCCTCTATATAGAATTTTGTTGAATTTTTGGATATGAGAGTATTTGTTGTCTTACAGTGCAAGGGACGTGGACTCCATTGAGAATCTCCGGCCAAGTTGGGACACGTCCCTCTTTTACTGGAGCTCTAAACGGCCACGAGCGACCGAACATTCTTTTTCTGACAGGAAAAGGCCTTTCTGTCTCACCTAGTTTACGAAAGCTCGTTGGCAATCTTGAGTTACCAGTGGAAATTACACTAGGATCTATGCTGTGGTAACACGGTTCTAAAATGTCATACAAGTTTAGATCTGCAATATCCTGCAATATGTGAGGAAGGTGAATTTGGGTCAATAAAGCAGTGCAATGAATTAAGTTATCGACAAACTGAATTAAGTACAACAGAAAAACATCTTGCCTGATCAACTTGGTTAAGCTTGTCTGAACAATTATTACTCGCTGGTTCATAGAAATTTCCATTACATAGAGTAGAAACTTCCTGAGCATGAAAATTAATAATCAGAAAACAGTTGCTAATAGACAAAGAGGCAATGATAATGCTTTTACTGATAATTCAGAAGTCAAATGATCCAAGCACTTAAAAGTTAAACAAGAAGAAGCAAATACCTCAAACAATTCATCTGAAATGAGGCCCATACCATGTGCAAATGGAACAAGAGCATTACCGTCTATTATGTCATCTGTCACGCCATTTCCTACCATGTAACCCTGTGCAATACAACATACAGAGCTTACAGCCCAAACAACTAGTTATAACGCGCGAAATCTTGAAATGACATATACCTTAAAGTTGATAACAGGCATTACTCCAGCATCAATACCTAAAAAACATTATTAGCAGCAGAAGGTTAGTTTGTTTAGCTCCCCCGCCCACAACCAACCAATACATGTTCGTTTAAGATCCAGATTACCTTTTGCTACTTCATAAGACAGAGTTGGCACATATATTCCAGCATAAGACTCTCCAGATATGTAGAATGGGTTCTTGAGAAACTCCGGGTAGATCTCAAACCACTAGCGATAACATCATTTAGTAGAACCATGAATGAGTTTAGAACGATATAGAAACTAAACGAATTTTATCATAAGGAAAAACTATCAAACTTAGAACTCCACCAATGTGAGCTACTCACTTTTCCAGTCCAAAGACCGGAAGAGACGAGTATTGCGGTAGGTTGATAGCCAGCGTAAAACTAGCCAGTTTCTGTAATGTTACCTTGAGGAGAAACGAGTGAGTATCAGATGCAGTCTTTAAGTCTCCTGTCTCGTAGTCAGATGCATTTCCCGAGTAAGAAAACCCAACGCCAACAGGAGAGTCCAGATATATTACACTGGAAACCTGGAAAAATCAAATCTTTTTCCTTATATACATTATGTGTGCCTAATTAATAAAAAATGCAGGCATATGAACAAGTAGAATCAACACAAATAATAACCTTGGACCAACTGTGTGGATTATTATGCAGAATAGGCAAGCTCTCACTTGTCTTTCCCAACTCAAAATTAAAAGGTCCTGCAATGTAAAAAAATACCCTTTCTTATTATAGAAAGCAAGAAATATAATGAAAGAAATCCTTTAATTTGCTTATGAAATGAGAATTAGCAACTGCATCTCCATGGATCTTTTAATTTATCCAAGTATATGATCCCAATTTTCACAAGTATCAACTACAGTTGCAACTAATATTCTTTACTTGAGGGTTAAAAGAATTTTCAAATCTGTCAAAGAAAAAGTCAACATTTTTATGATAGTATCACGGTTTTAATTGACGCTGGATTTTAACTTTATGGATTCCAACTATTAGAATGACGACTTCAAGTGATAATAACTAGATTCTAAATCTAATATTTGTACATATTATACATTGTTTGAGCAAAAGTTAGTACGGAGTTCACTATCAAAACACCTAAAAGATAACTATCGTTAACCATCCATAAAAAAATAACTACATATATAATCGTCCATGAAAACTGGGACTAATAACCTAAAGAATAAGACAAATTATCGGCTACAACAAGCGAAAATACACTCATAATGTAAAAATTATTTACCCTAAAGATTAAGCAAACACATTATTACTACCTCATTCTTTAATTTGCAACAAAGTAAAGTTCATACCATGCTCATAAACAAAGCCATCAAAACTTGAACAGCCAGGTCCACCATTGAGCCAAAGAACAACTGGATCTTTTGTTGGATCTTTTTCAGACTCGACAAAATAATAAAACAATTTTTTGCCATGATTTTCATCTATCGTAACATATCTGAAAACCCATTTGAAAAAAAAAAAATATTCAGACTAAATACATAAATCATTATAACTCAAGCAAAAGTTCAGATTTTTTAAAAAAAGAAAAAAGAAAAGAAAAGAAATACGAACCCAGCATAATGCTTTGACAGAAAAGTGCCACTGAAACCAGGAATTTGAGTTATTAATGCATTTTCAGGTACCCCGTCTATTACCAGAAATAAAAATGCAAAGAAACTTAACAGTAATATATTATAGTGTAAAAAATAAGAATTTTTTCTTGCCATGTTTGGTATGAGAAAGCTAAAGAAAAGTGTTTGATGTTTCCTCAAAACAGCACAAAAAGATGGGTTTTATACAATGATAAAATGTAGTGTATAATCATAACTACTTGATCAATTTGAATCTTTCATTGCTTATAAGGCAAGATTAGGAGAGAAGATAAGGTGTACTCTTTTACTTTTCAATATATAGTAAAGTCAGTTTATATAGGAAATTAGTTATTATCTGCTTGTTTTATAGTTCAGTAGTTTTTATTTTTTAATACTAAATTGGTAGTACTGAAAATAATTGAAGTCTTTTTGTTGTTGGTATGAATTTATTAATGAAAGATACTCTGGTATTCAATCATTGTTGTTGAGAGTTTTATGGGATTTTTCTTATTATATTGCTTCCTAGTTCATATATGTTCTTCACTGGTTTAATCCATTTTGTATACAATTTCTTTTTGTTTATTAAAAAATGAGACATATATATTTAAAAGATATTTAACTTTAACTTTATTATTTTACTCTTAATATCTTATAGCCACATATATGCCATGGTATATCTAGTACAAAAAAGAATAATTTTTATAATTTATTTCTTAGATTTTGTTTCCAGTTAAATTTTATCACATAAATTGAAAGAAAAGAAACATACTTGTTTTATGGTATACCATAGCATTGAAAAGCTCACATGTACAATAAAATAGAGCACCATGAGCATCTTGCATTAACGCAAGATTCGGAAAAAGGCCACACGTTAAGGGGTGTGATGTAGGCAATTTATCCTAATAAAAATATTAATAGTTTCTTTTACCATTAAAACTCGTGATATATAAATCACATAAAAATAACTTCATCGCTCTGGCTCCTTTCAAAAAGGCTCACATGTATGATCCTTTTCTTAAACGGAAAAAAGGCTCATTTTGCTCTTTAGATTATAAACTTATTGGAAGTCTAATAAAGGGGTGACTGTACATACAACATCAATGAGTTTCTTTTTATTTTTTTTTTCTGTAACAATTCCACTAAGCAAAATATTTTGAAGTTCATGATATTCAGCTTAGTCAGCTAAATAGTAGTGTGTCATCATGCAGAGATTGAGTCAAGATTTCATGCTTATAGTTCGGAATTTTAATCGTTTTAAGTTATTAAATTTTATATATATTAATAATTTGTATATATTTAATAAATTTTTTAAAATAAATATAAAATTTGAACCAAAACTATTGATTTGGTCGAACCCGCTCAGAGCAATTCATGTCATGTATAATGTCTCAAGAAGAGACTTAATTGTCAAATAGTCAGAATGTAAATCACAATGGTAATGATTTTGGTGAAAAAAGAATTGATGTACTATGACTTATTCATGTGCTTGTTATGTATTTTTTGTTTGATATTATTTGTCTTTATACCCCATTTGAAAAAAGAATCCAATATCTTAATGATAAGAGTATTAGTACAAATTATCCTTTATATTATATATTAAACGTTTTATTTAATTAAATACTCTACTAGTTAAAACATTATTTTTTTAGAAGAAATTTTTGTTTATTTCAACTATTTGGCAAATTTACATCATTTGTTCTTTTGGACTTTAGAACAAATCTCAAAAGTACAATGAATACTCTACAACTGTTGTTGTTGAGCTAATATCCTATGACAGAATGAGTGCTGTTACAATTGTGAAAACTCATACGAATAATAACTATTAATATTTTGGGTAACCATTTAAATAGTTAAAACATTAATGATATACCGCGAGAAAGTATTGAGAGACTTTTCGTTTTTTAAAATGTTAAATACTTAAAAACAAAATTGAAATTGTATCACATATTGAATAAATTTATTTGACACAATAAATGGAGTTATGGAGTAGAAAGGCGCCTCAAGTAATGACAATTTGTCACTAGCAAGTTCATCGTAACAACAATATCCGCACATAACAACCAAAACAGAAGAATATGTTTTTATAGTACAAAATAAATATTATATAGTCGCATTAAAATAATAGTCAAAAATATATATAAAATTTATACATCTTATCTATATATATACACACACATATTGTATATGTTATATACAAAATTATAAAAAAATGTATCTTTTTCGATTATCAAATATAAATAATTCCTGACGGTAGCTAATAATAATAATATTACCCAAAAACACTCTACTTAGAAACAAATCAAAGGACCATAAGTTATTACACGACGTGACGTGACGTTTATTTGAATAATTAAAATCTATTGATGACCATTTTTCCATAACAACTTTTGTACTCTTAGTATTGGTACTTAGAATTAACCATTTTCATTTTAGTACTAATTAATCACAATTTCACATTAACAAAATCTCATCTTTCTACCTTTGTCTCCTGTTTTGAAGTTCAATTTGGACAAAAAAACTGAACCTTCTCACACTGTAGGACCATTATGATGGAAACAGAAAGTAAATAAAAATTATAAATAATCATTTCACCAACCACTTTGTCTAATTTTAGTATTATTTAATTTTTCTCCCCTTTTTCCAATTTAAATTCACGTTGATATGTTTTTCATTTTACTAGGTTATTTTTGTTGTCGCTTATATATTTTTCGAGGTCTATCTTGAATAATTCATTACGGAAGAAATATGTTTTTTTAAAGCATAAGCATTTGACAAAAAATAAATTACACTGCACGTCCCCTCATTGGGACTGTTTTGACGGAATGACCCCATCTTTTACCGGTCTTAACAACTACGGAATATTTTGGAGAAAATAAAAGATAATCAGATTTACAATTGGTAATTGAAAATTAGCCACAGTTTTAAAAGTAATCAAAATTTAGTTATTTTTTCGTATAAAAGTAAAATTGAACTAAAATACTCTTAAAAATTCGGGGGAAAAAAATCTAACAATATATCGGAATTCGAATTTTTACATATGAGGTTCCAGCATAATATACTAAAATTTTATAATATTCTCGAGTGTTAACAAATATGTTGAAAATTTATACACAAGAACTCATAATCCAACATAATTTGCTAGAATTTTATTATCTCCATATTAAATACTGTTATTTTCAATAATTTTATATATATTAATTATTTTTCAACTATCAATCCCGAATATTGATTATTCGTTTAATGTTTTTGAGGAGTATTCTCTAGTCAAGTATTCAAGTCTCCATACTTGAAGAGAAAATCAAAATATCTCCAAAAGATACATGTGGCAAATACAAACTGGTCCAAGAGATAAGACAGTGGATATGAGGAGTAGGTATGGCACAACAGAAAGATGATGTAGAAGCCACCAATTGGGATATCCCATAAATAAAAGAATAAACAGGACACAATTTTTTTGTGACGTCGAAATAATTTATTTAATTTCATAAAATAAAGGTAAAATTATATATACATTATTCTCCTCAAATTATGCTCGTTGGAGTTGTATTTTGATGTCTATATTAGGGTCCCGATTATTTGAATTTGTTCGCATAAATTTATTTTAAAAAAAGAAGGAAAAATACAAAAATACCCCCTCAATTTATGATCGAAATTCCAACTACATTTTTGACGGGAGTTTTATTACTCCCTAAACTATTCTTAAATAAAATAAATATCTCTTTGAAATATCATAACCAGATGTTTCTTGGGAGGTGAAATACACTCGTCTGCCAATGTATATTTTGTCGCTCTTTTATTTTCTCTCTCGTTTAGTTCCTTATTTTGATATGTTATTTTATTCATTCGTGACTAATAGCAACATGACAACAATAAAGTCCAACAATTTAATTCTCGATATCAATTTCGGTCAAAAACTAATATTCACGTAATAATAATCTTTGGTCGTCGTTGCTGCCGATTTTTAAGAAAAGAATTGTATATTTTCAAAAAGAAATGATTTTTTTTTAAGTAATAATAAATTAAGTGTAATATCCAATAAAAAGATGACACATGTACATATTGTAACGATCCGGCTGGTCGTTTTGAGCTCTAGCACGTCGTTCAGCAGTTTGAGGCTATGATAAGCTTTACTTTAGGTATTATGACTTGTACGCATGGTCGGAATTGAATTCCGGAAAGTTCGGAGTTGACTTGGAAATAGAATTCTCATTTCGGAAGCTCTATGTTGAAAGAATTGACTAAGATTGAAATTCTGTAAATGACCTCGGAATCGGGATACGAAAGTTTCAGCAGGTTCGTATGATGATTTTGAACTCGGACGTATATCCGGATCGGGTTTTGGAACCCGAGAATATTTTAGCACCTATTGTGGGAGTTAGCATTTTTGGAAGAATTTCATAAGTTTGAGTTGAAGTGCATTTCAGTGTATCAATGTCAGTTTGAAATTTCGAGTCTGGAAATAGCTCTATATGATGATTTTGGTATTAGGAGTGCGATCGAAAGTGAATTCGGGGATTTGTAGGTCATTTTGGAGTCATTTGGCTAAAGATACAAAATTTGAAAGTTTTTGAAAAGTTTGACCGAAAGTGGGCTTTTTGATATCGGGGTCGATTTTCGATTTCGAAAGTTGGAGTAGGTCTGTAATGTTAAATATAACTTTTATGAAAATTTTGAGGTCAATCGGACGTGATTTGATATGCTTTGGCATCGAATGTATAAGTTTGAAATTCTAAAGTTCACTAAGTTTGGATTGGAGGTCGATTCATGATTTTTAGCATTGTTTGATGTGATTTGACGCCTCGAGCAAGTCCCTAATGTGTATTAGGACTGGCTGGTGTTATTGGACCGGGTCCCGGAGGCCTCGGATAGATTTGGATGGTTAACGGATCGAAAAAGGGAGTTGAGGAAGAGCTGAAACAGCTGAGCATATGGTGTAAACGCACCTTCGTGAGGAGGGCCGCAGCTGCGGGAGATGGATCGCAAAAGCGAAATGGGGCCAGGCCAGTGGGGATCGCAGAAGCGAAATGATGCGAGTACCTGCGATGGCACATGTGCGATTCCAGTAGCCACAAAAGTAGCAAAGACCGCAAGTGCGGAAGAAGAGGCTGCAGAAGCGATACTGCAGGTGTGACTGCCTGTGCGCAGGTGCGGGTGGTCGGGCTGGGCAGTGTGTTTGTTTAAAATGGGGGGTTGGCTCATTTCAATCCCATTTCCTCTATGGGAGCCAATCTATGGGCGACTTTGGAGCTTCATCTTCATCATCCATGTCAAGGTAAGTGACTTCTGCTAGTTTGAGTTAAATACTTGGATTATATACAAATTTGAGCATGAAAATGTGTAGAAACTCGGGGTTAGAAGGAAACCTAGAAATTTGGTATCTTGAACTTTGAACACGATTTTGGATATAAAATTTGAGAGTAAATTATACATTTGAGTTCGTGAGATTATGGGTTAACTTTATCTTTAAAAAAATTAGAATCCGGGCACGTGGGCTCGAAAGCTTTTTTGCCAACTTTTCGATCAGGTTAGAAATTATTATAAATTGGATTATTATGAGTAATTGAACATACATTAATGAATTTGCATAATTATTCTCTAGTTTTGAAGCGTTCTGCATCAATCTGAGTCCTCGGAAGGACGTGGAATGCCGGTTATGGAACTTCACAGCAAGGTGAGCCTTCTTTCTAACTTTGTAAGAGGGAATTGTCCCCATAGGCGAGTTAATTGGTCATGTGCTCCTATTTTTGTGGGCTATGTACGCACGAGTTGACGAGGGTCCGTGCGTAACTATATTATGCTTAAGTCCGAGTAGTTTAAGGCCCAAAAATATGCTTACTGTAATACTTGCAACCTTGTTGACAATTTAAAACATTTAAAATACATTGAACGTGTAAATAAATTTCTAAAGAACTAGACATCATTTTTTGACTTTTAAAAGAGAAACTTGCTTTTTATTGAATTTTTTCTCCTTGATGAATTATTGATTTGACTGTTTGAATGTGTTTATCAATTGTGAAACGGGTTGAACACCTCGGTAGATTAAATAAATACATTTATGGTTCGCTCCATTCGACCCTCTAGCAATGTACATTCTATATATTGTTGGATCGGGTCATACGACCTTGGTATGATTTGCGCATGATTTTATTGCTTGCCTTGAAATCTATTGAAGTTTATATTGTCATTTCTAGGCTTGCGAATAAATGTGTAATTGATGAAAATGAACTTTGGAAACTTCCCTATGAATGAAATAATTATTTACTTGCTTTTGTTCTGTTGAGTTACCACCATGTTATATTAAAATGCTCGATTTTATTATATTATTGTGAATCATTATTAGACCACTACTAAGTGTCGAAGTCGATCTCCCGTCTCTACTTTTTTTAGATTAGTCGGGATACTTTTTGAGTATATGTTGTTTTTCGTACTCATGATACACTTGATGTATATTTTTGTTGTACAGGCACGTGCATCTCTAATGGCCAAGTGCGTATAGCAGCATGGTTGATACAGAGACTTAGGTGAGTTGCACTTTTCGAGACGATCCGCAGCCAGCAAAGTCTCTTTCAGATTACTTTATTTACTTTAAGTCCAATTTGTATTCCGGACAGTTATTGTATTATACTACTTACTAGAGATAGCTCATGCACTTGTGACACCGGGATCTGTGATGGTTATGAGATTGTTCAATATTAAATTTTGTAAAGACATCATCTTATTTCAGTGAATTTCATTATTTATTATTTAATGTATAAAAGTAATGATTTCAATAAGTCCTAATACGAGAATTTAATTAATTTGTTGGTGTTGGCTTGCCTGACAGCGTGTCCGGTGCCATCACGACCCTTAGTGGATCTTAGGTCGTGACACATGTAATCAAATTTAAATTTATTCTTGCTAATGCAAAGATAAGAATGAACCCATAAGGAATGGTACTGTAGATGGAGCTCAATGCCTTTTAATGGTGGTTGTCATCTCCGGAAGAAGAAAAATAATTAAAAGACAAAAGATTAAGAAAAACAAAAAGATTAGTTGTAATTTTTTGGGCTTCTTACTCTCTCAAATAGAATGAAACTCACACACTTTGCCATGTCAATATTTAGGGTAAGGCTGGAAGTGGCCCGGTTCGGAACCGGAACCGCAGTTCTGGCGGTTCCGGTTCCGCAGTTCCGGGTCTGGCGGTTCCCCGGAATCGTGATGGAGCGGTTCCACCCGCTAGAACCACGGAACCGGAACCGCCAGAACCGGAATCGGACCGGTTCAGGCGGTTCCAACCGGTTCCGCAACGTTTGAAATTTAAAAAAAAAAAAATTTAAAATTCGGACCGTTGCAGAACCGTTTGGACCCGTATGGAACCGGACCGGTTCAGGCGGTTCCAAACGGTTCCAACCGGTTCCCAACGGTCCGAATTTTTTTAAAAAAAAAAATTTAATAATTTTCAAACGGCTCTTTTTCAAAATTAGCCGTTTGGAATTTCAAAAATATCCATTTAACCCCCCAAACTTTAATTTAACCCCAAACTTTATATAATTACACAATTTTCCATTTCTCAACTATAAATACCCCCTCATTCTTTCATTTTAATTCACAAATTCATCAATATATCTCAATCTCTCTCAATCTCTCTCAAGCTCTCTTTCAATCTTTCTAGTGCAAGTGCTTAATTTATTGTTGCAATTTCGTGAAACATTGTGAAGTTGTTGAATTGAAGTTTTCAAGTGTTCGATTTCAACGATTTTCAATTTTCAAGAAGTTGTTCGTCAATCCGGTAAACTCGTTTCAACTCTTACGTGATTAGAATATTTTTGTGTGTTGTTATTTTGCTTAATTCTAATTAATATGGCATTTTCATTGAAAAATATGTTCGGAAAAGGAAAAAATAAAACCGGTGAAAGTAGTCGCCAAAATACTACCCCTCTCCTGGCTCCCCGACCTAGAAAAGATAAACAAGTTGAAACTAGTAGCCACCTAGAAATACTAATGAAAACTTCGGAATACTTGATAGTAATCACCCGTGTTTTCAATTTAGCGATGTTGATTTTCTACATGATGTAGCAGTCGGTGATAGAATAGATGATGATATTATGAATATGCTTTATCCTAATGCACCAATATTAGAGGGAAATGAGGATGATGATGATGACGAAACCCAAGCTCCGGTAGATTTAGATGATACACCTACTAGTCCTGCTACTAATGAAACGGAACATCCACCCGTACAAACTCCCACTTTTAGTAGACAACCTCCTAAACGTTCAGAAACTTCATTAGTTTGGCAATTTTTTATTCAACTAAGAGAACAAAATAAGGCTAAGTGTAAATCTTGTGGGAAATTACTTGTGCATAGGTATACTGGAGATCGTAGCGGCACAGGTAGTTTAGTTAAACATATAAAATTACACCCTAGCGATAAGGCTAGATATATCCAATTGAAAGCGCAACAAGAGGGGAGGACAAGTCCTGAAACAACTGTTAACCCAAGTACTGGTTCTAATCTAGTTCAACCAGGAATAAACACAGTCACCGGAGGTATATTGTATTACTATCCAAATAAGGATCGTGAAGAACAAGCTAAAATGATTACTGTTATGTGTTTGCCTTATTCTTTTGCTTCTAATCCTGCTTGGATTCATTATATTAGAAGAGTATTTAATCCTACATATAAACGTTGGCCTCGCGCCACAGTTAAGGCCGACATTTATAAATACAAGCATGAATATGAACAATACTTGCGTTATTTATTTACACATATAAGTAATCGTATGTATATTACAACTGATATTGGTAGAAGTGGAAATGATTGTGATTATCTAACCGTAACCAGTCATTGGATAGACGAAGACTGGACAATGCAAAAATGCATTATTGCATATAGAATTATTAATTCAAGGCACACGGGTAAGTTTATTGCTAGCACTGTTTCAGATGTATGTAGATATTTTTGTTTTAGTGATAAAATAATGTCAATTTCCATGGATAACGCTAGTAGCAACACTAATGCAATAGGTATTTTAACTAGAACACTTAATCCTGCTTTTACAAATATTTTCCATGTTAGATGTATATGTCATATTTATCATTTAATTGTTGGTGATGGTATGAGAATTTTAAACATAGAAATTGAAAAGGTTAAATTCGCTCTTAATTAGATTTTTTATTCAAACCGTAGAAGTAGACTTAGAGAATATTTTAAAAAATATGACGAATATGGCCTTAGAGAAAGAAAGGTACCTAAACCTTGTCCGACTAGGTGGAACTACATGTACGAAAGTTTAGTAGTGGCGTACGAATATAGAAACTCAATTAACGCTACTTATAATTCTCGGGATTGTGGAGAGGAAGATAATGACATGTTAACTAATCAAGATTGGACTAACGTTAAAATTCTGTTAGATTTTTTAGAACATTTTCATGTGGCTACAAATGCTTTATCTGGCAATACTATCCAACTATTTCTAACTGTTTAGTATATATTGCCGCACTTGCTAATTTATTTGTTTATTTTAACGAGGGAGGGGAAATTTATGAATATGCAATAACAGAAATGAAAAAGAAGTTTAAAAAATATTTTTTTCCAGTCCCTCCTATATATGGTGTGTCTGCTATGCTAAATCCTACTATGAAATTAGGAGGACCTCACTTTTGGTATTCTAGTATTTATCAAGCTTTAGATCTTGATGAAGAAGAAATGAATACACTATCTGATGCGCAAGCATCAATTAAAGTGAATGCTCAAACTGTTTATAATGCTTATAAACAGGCGTTAGAGCATGCTAGGCCAAATATTCCAACCCCAACTTCGTCCACATCACAGGCGTCTAAAAGAGCTGCTGGCTTAACAGCTCTTATATCGTGGACTGAGTTCAGGGGTACTTAAGGGGAAAATGTAGATGATATTTCCCATCTAAATGAGCTTCAAGTTTATTTGTCGCAGGGATTAGAGAATGAGAATCCAGACGGCTCTTTCGACCTTTTGGATTGGTGGAAGACAAGGGGAAAGCATTTTCCTGTTCTTGCAAGGATGGCTCGAGATGTTCTGTCGATTCAAGCGTCAAATGTTGCATCGGAGAGCGTTTTTAGTCGAGCAAGACTACAAATAGGTGATCATAGAGCGTCGATGCGGGACAGCTTGGAAAAATAAGTGCTATTCCGAGATTGGATCCGCTCTGAAAGAAGGAACTTTGGGCTAGCTGAATCTCAACCAGAAATAGATGAGTGCTATGAAGAAATGCTAGTAGAACTTGCTCAGGAAGCAACTTCACCTGGAAGTGGAGATGAACAAGCTTCATTTCCACCACCGCCAACACAACTACCTCCAAACCTTGAAGGTTTTATGAGATTTGTTAGAAATAATGCATAAATTATTATGTAACTTGTAAATTGGCATGTCTTCTTTTAGTTTTTTTTTTCTTTTAATGGTGGTATTAGTACCATGTTGTGCTCATTCCATTGGGGAAAGGAAGACTAAGAAAGATATGCCATTTTGGTCAATAAATATGCTTTTTATCATATCCTTGAATATCTTTGTCTCAATATTTTTTTGTCTTTACTTCTATATCAATCCTTGAATATTTATATAACATATAATATATAACATACAACACATAATACTAATGACAACATTCTTTTATCAATATGTACTACTTATATAAAATTTATACTAATTACTAACTACTACACAATATATACTACTTAAATACAATATATACTACTTATATACAATATATACACCACTTATACACAATATATACTAATTACCAAACACAATATATGTTAGAATAAGTGCTTAACGCTAGAGGGGGGGTGAATAGCGTTTTATACAAAATTCTGCAGAAATAAAAATTAACTTGAATCAAATTGCGGAATAAAAGAGTATGGAAGAGATGCATAATTGTCAAACAAAATTCCTGATTCTGTGCTCATATAATCGATTAGATGGTCTATATAATCGATTATTTGACCAACGTTCAAAAAACAGTCTCGTGATTTTAGGGAGAATAATCGATTATGTAGACTATATAATCGATTATATGCAAATCTTTCAAAAGATCATATCCTGATTTTAAGGAGAATAATCGATTGTTTATGAAACATAATCGATTGTACGTTAACGTTCAAAAATCAGTTTAAGATTCTGTGCTAACATAATCGATTATCAGCTGTGTATAATCGATTATTTTTTAAAGTTTAAAACAACACTTTGGCAACGGTCTGAACATAATCGATTAGTTGAAAAGGATAATCGATTGTTTTGCTTCTTTGAAAATTTCATTTAAACACTGTCTCAATGTAATCGATTGTGGAAAACATATAATCGATTACTTTGCAGTTTGAAAACTTCAGTTTAAGCACTGTCTCAATATAATCAATTGTTAAACAAGTATATAATCGATTGTTCTGTTGTTTTTGAAAATTCCAGTTTTGGCGGTCTTAATATAATCGATTATGTAGCATATATAATCGATTATATATGTCTAGATTTAAAAGACATGTTTAAAAACTATTTTGGCTAAAATGCAAATCATTTTGTTTTAATTCAAAGATGCATGTTTTGATGAAAATGATTTTACGAGAGAAGCCAATAGTTGAATCTGTTGTTGAATCAAGATCACACTATAAAACGACCCAAGTATAACTTCGTTGCTTTACTTGATCTTGTTCTTGTTTCTCTTGTGCTTGACTGTTAACGTTCCATGCTCGTTGGTTTGTCATTTATCAAAACCTACACAGATCAAACACGTTTAGTTTGAGAACGTGTTTCAACAATATATACTATAATTAATAACATAGTACACCATATAAAAATATATTCTACAATATACTAATCACTACTATACAAGATATTGATTTAAAAAAAAATAACTCGGAACCGCCGGGAACCGCCTGGAACCGCCAGAACCGCGGTTCCGGAACCGCCAGAACCGGAACCGGGCGGTTCCAGAACCGTATGGTAGCGGTTCCGGCTCCGGAACCGCCAGAACCGCAGAACCGGAACCGCCAGAACCTGAACCGCCAGAACCGGAACCGCAGACCCAAATAGACCCAGAACCGAAACCGGATACAGCCTTAATTTAGGGTGGTAATAATTTTACTTTATAATAGTTCAAGGAAGTAATAGAATTCTTAAAAAGGAAAAGTGTATTGTAATAACTTAGGTCATAGGTCGAGAGGGTATTTGTGTATTTTTTCAAGAGAGAAATATTCTTATAATTTCTTTTATTTTCAAAGCTCAAATTTCTAATTAAGAATGAAGAAATTCTACCAACTGTTTCCAATGAAGCCCAATCAATAAATAAAAGGAAAAAGAGTCAGAACTGCTCCTAACGTATTGACTCCAGTCTAAAAATGCCCTCCGTTAACCTATTTTGAAAAAAATGTCCCTATGGTTAAAATTCTGGCATATTTGAGCCCCTAAATCTAACAGTTGACATGTAATTATATTAAACATATTTTTAATTCCACGTGGCCTAATCTGATTGGCTTTTCATTAAATCATGTCCCAAACCTTTTTTACCCCACCCATAACCCAATTGATCTGACCCGACCCATCAGACCATCTTTTACCCCCCCCCCCCCTCCAAAACCACAGGACCTAGGTTATTTCACCTGTTCTATCTTCTCTAACCGAAAAAGGCGAAATGGTCGGCGATTTTAGAGGTTGAGTTCTTGGGAATTTCTGCGATATTTCCTTACTGAAGTTGACAGATGAAAGTTGCTTAGTAAAGTTAAAGTCTTCTCTCCATTCAAGTAAGGATTTTTTACTGATCTTTGCTTATGATTTCTTGAAATAAACACAAATATTGTTTCTACTGATATTCTGTAATTTTTCAGTGTTGGGTTCAATGTTAGTACATGTCTTTATTGTATTTTGTTTGTTGCATGTGGTCCCGCTTAGATTTCTCTAACATTTGCTTACTTTATTCGTATGGGGTTATATTTTTTAGTCGATTTCAGTTGTTTATTCAAAGCTTTTATCTTTGTTTACTAAATTTTCAACGAATTTTCAATTGAATGTGGTCCCTTCCCTTTTTGTTTTGGTCTGGACATATGGGTTCTATTATTGTTGATGCCTGATTTCTTTATTTATATGAGGTCTACTTGTTTGTTGATTTCAGTTGTTTATTCACTGTTTTTGCTTTTATTTGGTCGTATTTCATCTTTGTCCATTTATTGGTAGGGGACCTCTTTAACTCCCTTTCCCTTTATTGGTAGTAGTCATCTTTAATTTTTCTGTTTGTTTATTACTAATGGGCGCTTTTTCTTATTTTTTTTATGGCTTGCATTTGTTTTCTTTGAAGAATGATTGAGAAGGTTGATTTCGTCTTTAATCATGGGGGTAAGTGGTTGTTGGAACCTCAAGTGGTGTATCTTAAAAGAAGGAAGCATGTATTGATAGGTTATGATGTGGATTTGTTGTCTTATATAGACATTTGTTCTGAATATACTGGAAAGTTAGGTTTTAGTGAGGTGAAACAATTATTAGTAACAGACCCTTCTGGTAGGTGCTTTCTAATTGAGGGTGATGCAGGCATTAGAATACTACAGTCTTTACTGTCAAACCAATTCAATGAGATTCAAATATTTGATGTAGATGAGGGTGAATTACATGTGCTAGCTCCTAGCATCACTCAACATGATGAACCTTATAATTTCACAGTAGGAGTAGAAGTTGAAACTGATTGGATTCATGTGATGAGGAGGAAACTAATGAAACTAACTCTAGTGACTATGATACTGAAGAGTTTGAACTGTTTAGAAGAGAAAGGAACAAAGAAGTTAATGACACACTTGAAAAGTATAAAATCTTGCATAAGTGTATGAGTTTCAAAGACTTAGCTAAAGCTAGGGGCTATTTCTGAACAAGCTGCTAAAGACCTCATTTGGTATCCTCCACAAAATCGGTGTAGGGCTTATTTTGATACAACATGCAAGAATCAGATGGTTGATAACAACTTCACAGAACCCTTCAACAAATGGATTCTAGAGGCAAGACACAATCCAATAATCAAGATGTTGGAAGATATTAGAGTCAAGGTAAACCAATAACTAACTGATTTTTTGTACTGTTTATAGTATACTATTACTGTTTAGTGTCCTGTTTATTGTATTGTTTATTATGTACTGTTATAGCTTAGTGTTTTATTATTGGTTTGTGTCTTGTGTGAAAGGTAATGAAAATGTTAAAGGATCGTCAAGATGAATGTAGGACTTGGAGAGATGAATTCAGTCCATATGCCATAGAGTTATTGACTGATTTCAAAGAAATTGCACAAGGGTGTGAAGTTGATTTTAATGGCGACTTTGGTTATGAAGTGAAAGAAGGTCCAAAGAAGCATACAGTTAATTTTCAACTTAAAAAGTGTACATGTAGAACATGGGACTTGACAGGAATTCCCTGCCCCCATGCAATTAGATGTATACTTGACAGGAAAGAAAACCCATTGAGTGAAATGCATTGGTGGTATTCAAAAGAAGCTTACATGGATGTGTATAATCATAAACTACAACCAGTTAGAGGTGAAAAATTCTGGAAGGTAGAACCACATCATGCAATAGAGCCACCAGATATTGTCAAAATGGTTGGTCGACCAAAGGTAAAGAGAAAGAGAGAAAAGGATGAGGCAAGGATGAGAGAGGGGGTTTGGTTATCTTCAAGAAAAGAAGTTGTCATGACTTGTGGATACTGCAGTGAGAAAGGTCACAACATTAGAAATTGTCCTATGGTAATGCTACTCATTCCATTCTTATTAACTTCAAACAAAAATTAACTCATTTAAGTTTTATTAACTTCATACAATGTCATTTGGTAATGATCTTCTATGTGAAAGGGAAACATAGCAGATTCTTCCAAGATGAATGATCTTCTCAAGAAGTGCAAGATGTGCCCTTGACAGCACCCCAAGATAGTCAAACATCACAATTTATTTTTGTTCCTACACCTGGTATGAGGCCAATGGCAACAACAACAGTTGCACCAGCAACAATGGCAGAAGAATCAGCTGTACCACCAACAACAGCACTAGTAGCTATGCCAATAGCAAAAGCTGCACTAGCAATACCAGAACAGTTGGATGGTGACTATGACTGTGAAGATATGGATGCAATCTCTGAAGATGATGCTGAACAACCAGTTTTGAGACCTAAGGTGATTTCTGAAGCTAAGACTAGGCTTCCAAAGAAAAAGATGAGGCAAATGCCAACTGGTACAAGGAAGATTGCATTCAAGGGTGATGAATCTGGTGCCAATCTCCCTGCAAACTTGCCATATTCACCAAGGAAAGTTACTTGGAAAGGCAAAGCAGCAATGACATCAAGACAACTAGTGGCAGAAAAGGAGAAAAAAGTTGGTAAATTGAAGGCTAAGAAGATCAAGCTCTAGGGACTTCAATGTTGTTTAATGACTAATTTTAACTTAGGAAACAAACCTATATTTTTGTGATGACTGATTCGTAGCTAATTGTGCACTGTTTTTGTGGTGAATCAGTTGTGGAAGTTGTATTGATTCACCCCAAAAATCTTTTGTTGTGCTTATATTTGGGTGAAAGATGTATTGTTAAGTATTTTGTTGGCTAAATATAACTATGCCTTGTTATTAGGATGAAAGTTGTATTGCTTAACTATTTTGTTGGTAACAGTTGTGGAAGTTGTATTGTTAAGTATGTATTGCCTTGTTGTTGGCTATATATAACTATGTATTGTTATTATGGTGAAAGTTATATTGTCAACTATTTTGTTGGAATTAAGTGCACCATTCAGTCCCTCTTTATTCAGTGATTCTGGAGACGCTTCTTGGTCACTTCTCTCTTGTTTTTTCGAACAAATGGTCACTTTAAAATACGAGCATCACGTACTGCATACTGGTTTTAAACATTCTAGTAAAAATATCCACTGACCAAATTATACTCTTATCATATTACATCAATACAATATTAAAGAAACACACACATTCCTGTATCTTTAAATTGATATGAAGTTAATAATAATTACCAAACAGGAAGACATGTAAAAGATAGGAAATTGCAGCAAATTCCATTCACCATATTTGGACACTACTAACCAAAATACAACTTTACTACATCATTTTGTAAGCAAATATAACAAAAACATTCCATGACCATTTAATAAACTTTTTCCATTTCTTCAATTTCAACTCCAAATTTGAAACTTTCTCCTCCAATGCAACTACATTATTCAGATTTCCAGCTTTACTACCCATCATGTCATCGACCATCTTCCTAAACTTATTCCTTTCTTGGAAAATAGCATCCACTGTAATTTTTGCTTGTGGATAAATATTGATACATGAGGTGGAAGTTCTTTATCGCGCCATTCCCAAAAACGACAACCATTACTCTCGTAACGAGGACATTTATAGAATCTACGACCACCATTCATAGGTTTCGTAGCAGTAAAATGATTGGCTACCAGTCCGCAATAACGAACACGAGCATCACCTACATCACGAGAAGAATTAGAAGAAGATTCTGCCAGTTGAAGCTTAAAAATAAATGAATTCCAAAAGATAGAAGAATTAGAAGAATTAGAGGAGAGCAGCTGCTGAAATTTTGGAGATAAAAGGGGATGAAATAACCTAGGTTATGTGGTTTTGCGGGGTAAAAGATGGTTTGATGGGTCGGGTCGGGTCAATGGGTTATGAGTGAGGTAAAAAAGGTTTGGGACATGGTTTAATGAAAAGCCAATCAGATTAGGCCGCGTGGAATGAAAAAATATATTTAATATAATTATAAGTCAGCTGTTAGATTTAGGGGCACAAATATGCAAGTATTTTAACGGTAGGAACATTTTTTCAAAATTGATTAACGGAGGGCATTTTAAGACTGGAGTCAATACGTTAGGTTCAGATCTGACCCTTTTTCGTAAATAAAATGCATATCCCAAATTCACAATAAATAAACCTATTCCTCGAACTTAGTCCAGAAACCGTTGTTGTTGGAGCTTTACTTATGCTTCTTCCAATATCATGGGACCTTTTAATTTACGAAATCCCAGAAATTATTTTTCAGGAGAATATACTATCCAAAGTTTTAAAAGTAGGAAGAGTGAGGTGAGGTGCTTTTATCTCTGATGCTGCGAGACATAAGTTTTGAGATATGGGGCATAAGTCTCACAAATTTTTAAATTTTATTAATTTTAAGAATTTTAAGATAGTATAAAATAAAAATTAATTATAAAATTACATTAAAAATACAAAATATTATAACAAATAATCGATTTGAAATATTTATAAATTATAATTCGACTATGAATAATACAAAAAATATGATACATATCGTAATATGCAAATTGGTTGCAATATTGTCATAACTCAAATATAAAAAATAACAAAATCTTATATGTATCTCTTAAGGAGTAATGAATCTTGAAAGAATTTTGATATTATAATTTGATATAATTTTATAAAATACTGATTTTATTTTATATACTTTCTATTTGAAAAGAGTTTATATAACAATATAACTCAGAATTCAGATATGATTCCTACTATCATTTATTTTAAAGTTTCAACAAGTTAATAAAGCGACACATAATTCATCAACCTATATCATGATAACTAATTATTTGTAAATAGTTGCTAGCTAATACTGAGCTATTAAATTTATAAGTATTATATCTCGTAAATATGAAAAAGGAAATATTTAGAAAAATAATTATAAAAAAATTATGAACTAATATAATAAAGACATAGCAAAAGTTAATAAATAAATACTTTTAAATGAAAGATTTATTTAAAATCTATTATCATAGCAGTCTTGTGGATACACATGTAATAATCTTTATTTTAACAATATCATAAAACACTCTCAACTTAATGGTTTATGATTAAAAAAGAGCAATCTTGAATAGTCAATGATTTATTAAGAAAATTTAAGGATTACAAGGTTAATTACACACAATTGCATAAATTTCTATTAGGTGATCCCAATACGTTGGGCGTTGGGTGTTGGGCGTGTCCGGGGCGTAAGCCCCGACGATTGAGGCATAAATCTCACGAAGCTAAGCCCCACACATAACCTCATGGGCATTTTACGAGTGCTGCGTCCAAGGACGAGCCCCGGGCGAGCCCCAATTCTGCCTTTTAAAACAGCAACAAGCCACCAGTAACTTATACCTATGATATATAGTTAGCTAAATGCTTGTTTTTTTACAACAACAACAACCAGTATAGTCTCACAAGTGGGTTAGAGCGAGTAGAATATACGCAGCTTCATACCTACCCTAGAAGGGCGAAAAGACTGTTTCCGAAAATATAATGTTTTGTTTTCTTGCACAATTGATTTATTTTCTTGTCTAAATAAGTTTTATTTTGCTTTATGTTTTATACTAAACAAAAAATTCAACATACAAAAATATTTTTTGACGGTAATGGATGATAGGCTATAATTACATATTTTAGTCGATTATTACATTTTAATTCACTGAACTTCAGTTGAGTTTCAGCTTTAATAGCTAGTGTTTTGCACTAATTGTGTGCTTTATGCCTTGTAGGAGTGTTCAAGCTATGTAGATGTTATATAATGAATTCAAGTGATCTGAAGCTTTGAAGTCCGAGTAAAAGCCCAAGGAATTAAGCCGGGATCATGTTCGGGGATCAATGAATGGTCGAGCAATGAAACAAAGAATCAAGTAGGCATATTATGCAATGTCTAGTGAAATGAAACAACTTTTCACTCAAAACTTTGTTTGGGCTCCACATTATATTTTTGGAAGGCTATTTGAAAGGACTACAACTTTCATGTTTTTCATTTTTGCACATTCCCACTACCACGTCGCACAATGTGCCGCATATGTGCAACTATCCAACAGTCTCTTAGAAAACAGCTCTCTGAACTTCCCCACTACCGCGATGCACAGTGAGTCACAGCGTGCGGTGCGCTTGTACAAATTTTACAGAGCCGGAGTCCTATTTCACGTAGGAAAAGGTGTTTCGTCTGGGCCAGACCCTATTTGGTATAAATATATGTAAAAATGTTATTTTGAGGGACTTGACAGACCTTTGACATACTAATTTGACCTAAGGAGGCTAAGGAGACCGAAGATTCGACCTAAGGAGGCTAAGGAGACCGAAGATTCGACCTAAGGAGGCAAGAACACACTAGGAGCAAGGCGGAGAATTCCTCTACGAGTTTTTTACTTCCTTCTTCCTGTTTCCATTGGTATAATTCTAGTATTGTAGTTATGCGTACTATTATAAATAGCTAATTTATTATCTAAGGTTTTGATGGAACCTATGGGAGGATGATTTTCATGTTACTTTAGTATAGATTTGCGGTAGTATTTTCTCTATTTGTTCAACTACGTTATTATTGTGGTTGGTTGAAGATCTCTCAATAGACTGTGCCTATTTAGTATGTATTACTCGGGAAAAAGTGCATATTTAGGTAATTGTTGAACATTATCACTCCTAACATATATAAGGGATCAATACTGAGGGTTTAAAGTTGGGACTAGGGATAACAAAACCTTGGAGTGCTATCCGAGTGAGTTTTACTTAATGGCGACTAGTGTAGTTCTGGAGAATATGCCTAATAAATTGTGGAAATTACTCGGGAGAGAATTAAGAGAATCAGAGCACTCATGATTGGTAGTGAATACTTAGGCAAATTTATAGAAAATATAACGGAAAGGATTCCGACAATAGGGAAAATCATAACTCCAGACCTCCTTAATCTTGTCTCTAACCCTTAGTATATTTAGTTGTTAATTTGTTAGTTAATTAGTTAAACAAAAAAATCTTGATATCTCTAAGTTAGAAAATTTTCAAGTTTGTCCTCTTGGTGATAGTGAACACCTGTAGCTAAGCCTTAATTCTCTGTGGTATTCGACTCCAAATTTGTAAACCAGATTATATTTGCAACTATTGCTTAGTCCTTTTTATAAGGCATAGTTGGACGTGATCAAGTTTTGGCGCTGTAGCGGGGATCAAATTTTGGCGCCATTGCCGGGGAACTAATGGTGTAGTTGCAGGTGTACATATTTCTAGGCTTCAAGTTTGAACTTTTATTTTATTTTTTAGTATTTGATTTTTTTAGTTTTATTTGTTTATTTGAGAAACATGGAATTATGGTTTAAGAGAATTTTGATGTTGATAATTTCATTTTTGATCCACCTACATATTGTGGAGAAAACCACACAGGACAAAATTATCAAAATATTTCCGAGAGCGAGTTATGTGCAACAACTCAATCTTATATGTGAAATGTGTGTGATATGTGTAGTGGTCAAGATGGTCACTTTCATGGTTGTGCTTATATGTCTTATCCTCCCCCAACCTCTTACTTTAATGGTTCTTGTTTTTTTGGTGAAGTTAATAGGAAAAAAAAAACAGGGGAAGCTGACCTAAAGAAGATCTAATATATGTTAAAGTTCCTCTTGGAATAACATAGTAAAATACAGATGCAGATAGAACAACAAGAGGAAGCTATTCACAACGCGAAAGTTCAATTGAGTCAACTGGTTGAATATCTTAATGCTCAACAAGCCAATATTATGAATAGTATCCAAGAAGAACGTGAATTAGATACATAAAACACCAACAATCAATCAAACTAGATTTTGAGGATATCGATGTCATAGACAACCAAGGATATTGAGGATACTTATTTAGGTTACTCTATTGTCATTAGTGTTAAGGATGTGGAGAATCTCAATGTTTATGTAGCTGAGCCCATTGGTCCACGCTCAAAGCATTTTTCTACATTGTGTGTGGATGATAATATGGAAATAGAATCATCCGAGCCACTTTAGGAGTCAAGGAGTAAGGAACAAGATGCCTACATTCTGGAATTCCTCGTACCAGAAAGTCGGGATTACACACCTCATCTAAAGGTCAAGAAGTGCAGAATACAACATTATTTTATTGGGCCAGTCAGATTCGTTCCACCCCAGGATCATGATCATAGATCATAAGCTCAAGGTGGAGGCAAAAAGTGATTCACGCTGTGTTGCAATGTTAAATCAAGCGCTTGTTGGGAGACAACCCAGCTTTAACTGTTTTTTTAATTATGTTATTTTTGTAGTGTCGATTTTTTATTTTCTAGGAGCATGGAAAGCAAAGCTAATAGAAGGATGCAACAACGAAGTAGATGGTTAGAACTAAGTGTAAGGTAACAATGCGAATGACCAAGCATGAGAGATGTCTAAGTACCCCATGAGTTTCTAGTGCTTCAGCCTTTAGCCTACAAGGGAGTTTCTTTTACTCTCTTATTAGTTATGGCATGCATTGGGGACAATGTACAATTTTAAGTGTAGGGTGAGGAGACTGTTTGGGTGATTTCCCATGCTATTTTAGTTGTATTAGTTTAATTGAATTTTTTTTACAAAAATAGAAAAGATTGAACTTTTTCCGATGATGGATCTTTTAGACAATGTTCTTGAGGGATTTAAATCTAAAAAAAGGACAAAAAGATTTTCTTTTTGGATATTGTAGTAATTCTCCCTTGGTTTTTTTGTGGCGGTTTTTTTTTCGAGATTTTTTTTGAACTGGGTATAGTTAGTTTCTTTCTTTTACCATTTTTAGGAATATGCGCCATTGTGATGTGTTTTGAATTGAAGCAATATCTCTTGACTTTGTTATGGCTTGAGAATAGTGAGTACTTTGATTGTGACACTTAGGCTCAATCTTTGACTCTTGTACAAGTACCTTATTATGGGATTTTATTGAGGTGTTGTTGTATAAGTACCTTAAATTATATTATCTTAACTTTGTTTAACTGCTTTGATTAGAGTGTCTTGATGAATCCAATCTTGGGTGAGTTATGTGTCATGTGTGTGGGAGGTTTAGGTGTTATTCTGTGTATTGAATTTGATGCCTAGAACTTGCCTCGGGTGTTTGCAAAGCGAAATAGTAGTTTTGTTAAGTCGTGGAAGTGATATACGCGTTTCTTGTTGAGTCAGTGATATGCTTTCACGACCTAATTGTTATGTATCTTAGTTAACCCCTTTGATCTTGTAATCTTGTTTATTTGTCAACCACATTACATGTCTTACCCAATTGTTTGAATTAACCATCTATTTGAACCTTTTCACCCCTCATGAGCACTTGAATTGTTATGAACTTTGTAAAATTTAATGTATGAGGTGGTTGGTTTGGCTTTTGAGTGGGACTATTGAAATAAGAGGAAAGGTGCACTGTTTTGAAAAAGTAAGAGTCGCTTGAATTGAAAAAGAAAGAAAAGGAAAAAATAGTTGTATTGCTATGGAAAAAAATAGTCATTGATAAGTGGTGACTCTTGATGTAATTGTGCTTAAAAAGTATTGGGTAATATACACTGATGTGAAGGTGGAGTTTGGTTTGACAAAAGTATAGGGTTTGAATGTTAAAGTATATGTATTAAAGTGCTTAGGGAGGTGTAATCACTCTTATATGTAAATGTATCCTACCCGTTTCGCATCCTACATTACAACCAAATAAAGGTCTACTTGATCCTAGACTGAATGAGCTCAATTTGTAGAGTAGTACACTACGGGCAAGCCTATGGTGTATCTTTTGTGGCATATGAATGTCATTTCTGAGAGTGAGTAAATTCTTTCTATCGTGAGTTCCTAATTGTTCTTAACTATATTATGTGGAACTACTCGCTTTGTTGTGTGAAGGCACTTGATTCATGAAGGAAATATGGCTTATGAGCATGCTTTGCCACCCAGCTTGTCGAGTCTGCATTCGGCATTTCATGTTTCTATGTTACGGAAGTATATTGGGGATCCATCTCATGTGCTGGATTTTAATACGGTTATGTTAGATGGTAATTTGACCTATGATATGGAGCTAGCAGCTATTTTTGGAGCGTCAGATTTGGAAGTTAAGATCAAAGGATATAGTTTCAGTGAAGGTGCAGTGGAGAGGTCGGCCCGTGGAGGAGGCTACCTGGGAGACTGAGCGGGAGATGCGGAGCAGATATCCTCACCTGTTTGAGGCTTCAAGTATGTTTCTTGGCTCGTTCGACGACGAACGTCTGTTTAAGAGGGATGATGTGACGAACCAGCCAGTCGTCTCATGAGCTACCACTCCGTTTCTCCCATTTCTGCTTGTTATTGCTTTATTTATCGGTACTATGTGTGATCAGGTGGGTTGGCTCGTGTTCGAAAAGGTTTTGATAATGTTTGAGACACCTAGTCTCTTTTGAGGAAGCTTAAGTTGGAAAAATCAATCGGATGTTGACGTATGTGTTAGAAGGCTCGAATGTGAGTTTCGATGGTTTGGATAGCTTCGAAGGTGATTTGGGACTTAGGAGCATGATCAGAATGTATTTTGGAGGTCCGGAGTAGATTTAGGCTTGAATTGGCAAAATTAGAATTTTGGCATTTTTTGGTTGATAGGTGTGATTTTGATATAGGGGACGGAATGGAATTCCAAGAGTTGCAAAAGTTACATTGTGTCGATTGGGATGTGTGTGCAAAATTTCAGGTTATTCGGACGTGGTTTGGTATACTTTTTGATAAAAAATGTAAATCAGAAGATTTTTGGAAACCTAGGCTTGAATCTGATGTGTTTTTGTTGATTTGATGTTGTTTGAGGTGTTTTGAAGATTGGTATAAGTTTGGATGGTGGTATAGGACTTGTTGGTGCTTTTAGTTGAGGTCTCGAGGGCATCAGTGTGATTTTGGATGGTTGGCGGAAGATTGGAGTTGGGTTGCGATAGTTGGAGTTTTCCCATTGCTGTGATAACCGCACCTGCAGCTAGGCGACTGCATGTGCAATATTGGAAAATCGTGTTTAGAGCCAAAGATGCGGCCAAATGCCGTGTTGAGTGAAACCGCAGATGCGGTATGTGGACCGCACTTGCGTGATCGTAGATGCGAAGATACGGTCGCAGCTGCGAGAGGCGGCTTTAGTTAAACCCATAGAAGCAGTTCATGGACCGCAAAAGCGGTATTACAGAAGCGGTATCTGGGCAGCAGATGCAAAATCCCGGGTCAGAATGTATATAATTTTTCCTTCATGATTTTCAGAGGTTTCACCATTTTTAAACACGTTTTCTGGAGCTTTTGGGCGATTTTGAAGAGGGAATTCAAGGGAGATTCATTGAGGTAAAATTTTTGAACCTAAAACTCACTTCTATGGTGTTATTCCACGGATTAGGCTTGTAATTTATGGAAATTTAAAAATTGGGAAACTAGGGCTTGAGAATTGGGGACCTTTGAGCAAGGATTTGAGGGGCCATTTGTGGTCGAATTTTAGTGCTTTTGATATGTATGAACTCGTGTGGAGATAAAAAACTTATTGATATGAATTTTACCAAATTTCGAGAAGTGGTCTTGAAGGTCGGGTTTGGTTAATTTTGGGATTCGCGTTGTATTTTGATTATTTTTGAGTGGCCTTTGTTCCCTTGGCATATTTTGATGATTATATACTAACTTTGACTAGATTCAAGGCTATCGGAGGCCATTTCGAGAGGAAAAGGTATCGCAGGCTAGAGTTTTGGCGTGGCTTGAGGTAAGTAACTCTTTTAACCTTGGAATTGCGGGTTCAAAACCCCGAATTATGTGTTCTATGATTGTTATGAAGGGGACGATGTGCCAAGTGAAGGGAATATGACTATGAGAAATGCAAACTAGATCATTCCAAAGCGCCGCTTAGTATTATTTATTATCGATTGATGTGCTATGATTATGTGATCTAGTTGTTGAGTTGTAAATCATGTTAAAGATTATGTTAAGGCTTCACACCAATATTGTTGAGACCCGAGAGGTCGTTTCTTGGTATCATGCCATTAGACTCATGTTTACTTTATACTCAGTCATGTTCATGCATATTATATCATTGTTCAGGCATGTATTATACCATGCCTCAGTCTCGTTTGTTGCTATTTAACATATCATATTATTCTTCGGGCCTGTATTATGACATCTTAGCCCTGTATATGAGACTGGAAAGTATTGACTGAGTGAGGTCGAGAGCCGAGTATTGATTGACAGTATGAGATGAGGCTGCCCATCGCATTAATGATATTGATCATGCCTTTGCTGGCATTGAAATAGCGCTTGGGCTCAGAGAAGCCCCTCCGGAGTCTTTACACCCTAGTGAGCGCAGTGGATGTTATAGAATGAATTCAAGTGATTTAAAGCTTTGAAGTCTGAGTAAAAGCCCAAGGAATTAAGTCGGGATCGTGTTCGGGGATCAACAAATAGTAGAACAACGAAACGAAGAATCAAGTAGGCATATTATGCATTGTCTAGTAAAATGAGTATAAATTTTCACTCAAAACTATGTTTGGGTTCCACAATATATTGTTGGAAAGCTATTTGAAAGGGATACAACTTTAATGTTTTGTAGTTTTGCAAATTTCCACTACCGTGCCACACAGTGTGCCGCATCTGTGCAATTTTCCAACAGCCTGTCAAAAAACAACTCTCTGAACTTCCCTACTGCCACGCCGCACAGTGAGCCACAGCTTGCGGCGCGCCAGTACAAATTTCCAGAGCCAGGGTCCTATTTCGCGTAGGAAAAGGTGTTGCATCTAGGCTTGACCCTATTTGGTATAAATACATGTGAAAATGCTATTTTGAGGGACTTAGACAGACCTTTGACATACTTTTGACATAATTTAGACCTAAGGAGATCGAGGATTCAACCTCAGGAGGCAAGAACACACTAGGAGCAAGGCGGAGAATTCTTCTACGAGTTTTTCACTTCTTTCTTCCTACTTCCATTATTGGGTATGAATTCTAGTATTGTAGTTATGCATACTATTATGAATAGCTAATTTGTTATCTAGGATTTTGATGGAATCTATTGGAGGATAATTTTCACGTTACGTTAATATAGATTTGATGTAGTGTTTTCTCTATTTGTTCAACTACGTTTATTATTGTGGTTGGTTATAGATCTCTCAATTGACTGTGTCTATTTAGTATGTATTACTCGGGAGAGAGTCCATATTTAGGTAATTGTTAAATAACATCACTCCTAACGTATATGAGGGATCAATACGGAGGGTTTAAAGGTGGGATTAAGGATAACGAAACCTTGGCACGATCCGAGTGAGACGTACTTAATGGGAACTAGCGTAATTTGGGAGAATATGTCTAGAAAATTATTGTAATTACTCGGGAGAGTGTTACGACAATCGGAGCGCTCATGATCTGTAGAGAACACTTAGGCAAATTTATAGAAATCGTAAGGGGAAGGATTCCGACAATAGGGGAAATCATAAATCTAGACCTCCTTAATTTTGTCTCTAAACCTTAGTATCTTTAGTTGTAAATTTACTATTTCAATTTGTTAGTTAATTAGTTAAACACAAGAATCTTGATATCTATAAGTTAGAAATTGTTCAAGCTTGTCTTCTTGATGATAGTGAACAAATATAGCTAAGCCCTAGTTCTCTGTGGGATTCGACTCCGGACTTGTAAACTGGATTATATTTACAATGACCGCTTAGTCGTTTTTATAAGGCATAATTGCACGTGATTAGTTATCTTAAAAGTATTTTCCAGAACCAAATACGGACACTCAAAAAGTAGAACAAAACATATTTCAAATAATACGAAAGGGGCGACAAATTTGTTTCCAATAGGATCTGATAAAGTGAATTTTGATTGTTATTTTTCTGGAGGAACACTAAAAAAAATTGTGGCATTTTTTTGGAGTAGGGTGGCAAACGAGCGGGACCGATAGTATAGAGACTGGCCGAAAGCGGATAATAAAAAAACGGATAAATTATCTGACCCGATCCATATTTAATACGGAAGTAAAATAGATTAGAGAAAATGTCACTTTATACTCATTAAATATAAATTATTTACCCTTTAAAACCCAGGCCTAAACTATCTACTATTCCTACCCATGGAACCCAAATTAATTATCCGCTAATTTTCCAGCCGCAACCTGCAAACAAAATCTGAGCTAGAAAATCATCAAACTTCTCTTTGGATTTTCTTCTTTTCTCTATTATCTTGTCGAGCAACCTCATAATTTTTTTCTGGCATGCAATCAAATATTTAAAGGCTTTAGTTGTTGAATAAGAACTTTAATGGAATAGTTCCCTTAAATAAGAAATCTTGAAAGACAACCTCAAAGGGTGAAATAGAGATTCAAACTCCAAAATAATATCCTTAGTTTTGGGCGGCGGTAATAATATTTGTGGGTATGGCATTCACAGAAGTCTTTGGTCATTTACGTCTCTGCTCCCATGCTAATATCATACTTTGAGAATCTTTCCATTATCCACCATTATTGGGCTTGAAGATCAATTTTGTTTTTGAAGATTTCTTGTTTGGTTCAAAGTGGGTGGTGTTAAATATTGCTTATAATACCTTCTGGAAGTTCATACTGAAATTTGATAGCATTTGGAGCTGATTTGAGATTATTGAAATCGAAATTTTCAGTTGAAAATCGAAGAAAAACACATCTACAGTATACCGCTACGGTATACTATATGTTGTAGGAGTATATAGCCATACTGCAACAGTACACTATTATAGTTTACAAAATAGTATACTGCTACAGTATATTAATATACTATAGGAGTATATAATTATATTGCAACAATATACTATTATAGTATACAATATATTTACGGTATATTGTAATAATATGAAAGATACTGTAACAATATGTTGTAATAATATACAATATATTATAATAATATATTTATTACCCGTAAATACATTTGCCTTTTCCCTTTTAGTTTGTTTAAGCTTTTACCCAGCGTAACGGGCAAATTAAAAATGCAAAAAAAAATTATAATATAATATATAATGTCACGGTATACTCTTACAATTAGATCCTTTTAGAATTTTTAAATTTTTTTATTGATAATTGATATTATTTTAGTTTAATAATTGAATAAAAAATCTTTTAACTCATTGCATACAATTGTATACCTTATTGGTATAGTTATATACTATACTGGTATCATATGTTAGTTAATATTTGTTTGGTTGTATTACCTACATTTAATTGGTACACAATTTAATTTTTATTTAGTAATAATATATAAAAAAGAACAATAAAAAAATAGTGAAAATAGTAAATAAAATTAGATTATGAAGAGAAAAAGAATATAAAAAAAGAAGTTAAATGAAATTAGAAAAGGAAAAAAGAAAAAAATAAGAAGAAAACGAGAAAAAAGAAAATAAGAAAAGAAAAGAAGCATAAAAATAAGAAATAATTGGAGAATAAAGAAAAAATTTCTCACAAAAACCTACTATAGGTAGGAAATATAATTAATTTATGGGTAGGAAAATAAATAGATAGACAAGGGTAAATAATTTTGGTTTTGTAAAAAATTATGTCAAAACCCCAATAGATTAACCAACGGACATTATGGGTAATCATATTACCATGACTTCTTGAATATAATTACTTTTGAAAGAATTTCTCTCACAAACTTGAGGAACATCCAATTTGAAGCTTTACAAATATAAAAATTAAACTGCTAATATTTTGACCGGTTTTCAACAAGTTCATTATCTAATCATTTTTTAATGGATAGATAACCATCTTCTTTAAACCAAAGCTATATTAAGAAGTGGTAGGATGTCCGACGAGCGAACATATATGAAAATTCTGTTTTCATTGAAAATCCAAGGCCTGTATATCCACGCGGCACTCGTACAGGCTAAAAATATTGAAAATACCAATTGAATATGATGATATAAATATTGCATAGATCTCTTCATAAAAATACAACCTATTTCAGACCAACCAACTACATTGTGGTTTCCCACTTTCACTAAAACAACCTTATTAACATAATGAGTTAAATAGAACCACTGAAAAACTGTTCAAAAACAACCACAAAGATAACATAGAAGGACTTTTTGATTAAAGCTGTTAAGGTAGTAGTACCTCCATTTACTGAACAAAGACCAAGTAAACTTCCTCATTCAAGAGATGGAGCAAGGCATTCATCAACCATGTCAACAAGGTTAGGGTTTTCCAATGCTGCAGCTACACGTTCTTTATCATTCAACTGCTTATTTACTGCAGGCAGAAAAATAAATAATCAGTTGCTGGATAAAACCAATAGCGATCTACTCTTAGAAAAACATTCCTGTGCTAATGCTTTATGATATAACTTACAAAATATAGTACTAACAGAAAGGGTGAACCATATAAGAAAAGGCCATATACAATAATTACAGCTCATGAGCTTTGCAAGGAAAACCCCCCTCGGTGTAGAGATAAGGTCAGCGTACACACTACCCTTCCCAGATTCTACTTGTGAGATTTTACTGGTCGTTGTTCTTGTTGTTGAGCTTTGCCAGGAAAAGGAAGATGCCTTTTTGTTAAAGCAGAATGACAGACAGATAGGGAGTTATAAAGATTAGTTGGTGATTATAGGGTAATGGTTATGACAGATACCTGCAGCTTCTGTAGCATGAGTACCAGGCGCTACTCTAATATCCACCTGACAACACAAAGAAAATATGTTACTGGAAAACAAGCTAACTGAAAACTTGCAAATAGATTAACATTTCCAACAATTTAAAGTCACAGCTAGTTATACTTTATAAACTATTTGCATAATATTCCAACAAAATTAATTCCAATACTAGTCTTCGCATCATTATTTCGTTCTTGTAGTTTAAAGATGCAACTATAAAGTTGAAATAACATATAAAGACTGGTTACAGGTCTGATACAGGTGATCCATATTATGTATGAACACCCCATAGGTAGTTAAAGAACACAACATTTTAAAGTCCAAGGAAGCACCTTTGAGGTTGAGTTACTAACAGTTCTAAAATAACGCACACATATAGCAGCATGTAACCTCTTTTTCAGTAATCTGTATTTTGTGAATTGTTGACTTCTATAATATCATGATCTAAGTTGCGCGGACCCTTCAATTTTGGTGCTGTCCCCGTCCCGGTAAGAGACGGGGACGGAGACGGTATACGTCCCCGATTCGGTTAATTAACTTCGGACACTTTGACCGGAGTCCATCGACAAATTTGGTAGAAAATTTGAGATTTTGATTTCTCGAAATAAAACGGTTTTAGGACAATGAAAGAATAATGTCCATCTTGGAGAATAAAAGATTGAATTCTATAATATTCATGTAAGTTTTTCACAGAATATCTCTCAAAATTTACAATATTTTTATAGCTTTATTTTTTATTAGCCGAATCCCCACACCCGTATCCATATCCAGATCTGCACCCCCGAATCTTAAAATTTAGATTTTGCCGAATCCGTTTCTTGGACCCATCCCTGCAGAGGCGGATTTAGGATGTGAAGGTGGCGGGTGCCATAATTTAGTTTAATGTATACTTTAAAATGACTAATATGGAATTTATTAGGAATGTTTATTCCATTTTTTTAGTTTACTCGGGTCAACCTAATAGGTATTTTATTTGTAAGTATAAAAATTACATCTCGGATTTTAAATAAACAAACGTAATTAGCATTTTAAATAAGGAAGCACACTTTTATTATAACAACACAAGTAAAATTAACAATTTTACTACAAAATTACATCTTTTTCTTAATAAATTTACACATGTAACATCTTCAATAAGGAAATTACATCAATCAGAATAGAAAATTTTAAAAATTATTTTCAACAGATAAATTATATCCCATAAGTATAAAATTAATTTAACTTCAAGTTCCCAAAAATCAATATCGTAAATCTCATATATTTTAAGCAATGCTTACGAAATTTTCATCATAATTTAATAGTAATGAGATTTAAATTATATTTAATAACCATAGAATAACAAAAAAATTATTATGTAATAAAAAATAAGATTTATTTTATCTCAATAAAAAATTTCCATTTAGACCCAAGTTTTTCGGATGAACGAAGAAAACTCGGAAATTTAAGATTAAGTGGAATGCTTAATTATATATTTTTAAAGTTTTTGAGTCTCTTTTTTGAGTGTTCTGGCTAGAGACAACATATAAAATAATAGAATCGAGAGAAAAAATATAAACAATAATAAAATGAAAAATAGAAAATTGGGGGTAACCGAAAAGGAAAGTTACTGGGACAGAAGGAAATAAAAGCAGAGATAAAAGGAAAATCGGACAAGGTTCAAGATAAATTTCAACTTGAATTTTACATTCGTGAAAAGCTTTCAAAAAGATCTACCAGCCATGGCACCTTTATCTACTTTACGGCTGCGGGTGGCACGATCAGATACTTAACCTAGTTTAAGAAAATTTAAACATAGGTATATAAAAATTTATCATCTTAGCGGGTGCCATACCACCTCTTTCTAAAGGGGTGGATCCGCCACTGCATCCATGTATCGGATATCCGCACATGAGTCCGAGCAACTTAGATCGGTGATAGTATATCACTTACAGAATAATTCTATCAACTGTAATATGCTTTTGACAGGGAAAGATGTGTAACACACGAGTCAGTTGAATCGAAATAGAAGGGTGATAAAGCATACCTTATACCGTGAAGGCAAACATCGCATAAGTTTCACACGCAGGCATAATCCAATAACCGTTGCCATGCTGCAATGTTCAACAGTTGGCGTGAATGTGACCCTGAATCAGAGAACTCCCCCTTCTTAGACAACATGAAAATGCTACTTACAAGGAATCAAAACAGAAACATATGAAACAGAATCATTTCTCACCTTACATAGCTTCGCTCATCATCTACCTCAATGGCATCTTCTGTTATAACTTTCAGCTCTTCCAGAGAATAGGGATGCTCTGGATCTTTTATATCTCTAAGATGGTGTAAGAATGTTAAGGAATGATTAGCTTTTCATAGCTATGAAGTTGCCCCAACTAATCAGAACTTCATACTTGCTTAGTTCTCTTTTAAACGATACAATGATGACCCAAAGAGGGAGAAAAAGATTTAGAAGGAATCCTATCGAAACACAAAGTCAAATGTATTGTCCTCATGTTGGTGAATGACACTAGCATTTCTGAAGCAAAAGGAGAAGTATGTGTTAGTTTCATTGTATACATAGTACTAAATAACCCTAATACCATATGTATTAGGAGTAGGACATGTATTGTATATATATAGGACTCATTGTATCATTGTCATAATTAATCAATAATAGATTTTTCTCCCGTGCATTCTCACATGATATCAGAGCAACCATGAGAAATTTATTGTTGTGCGTCATTCCAGCGATATCCGAGAAGAAAGAACTCAGTCACCGTGCAATTTTCCGGTGACCTAAGTGACTAATTGCGTCAAAGTCACTAATTATCAGTGTTGTGCAAAATCCAACACCACCACAAGGTTCCAAAGAGAGATCTGACCAAACCCCAGAAAAAATCACCGGAAAATAGCAATCCACGCGCCTGTCGGAGCTCTGCCGGCGGCGGCGCGTCTGTCCCACGCGCCGACGCATAAGACCTCTTCCCGTCAGATTTTGAAAAAAAAATTTCTTCAGAACAGCTTCATCTCCTTGCAATTCCGAGTCCATTGGTACTATTTCCGACAGATTCCGACAACTTTGGAATTTTCCGACGAGCTACCGTGATTTTTCCGGCGTGAACAGTGATCCCCAACAATTTTTTGCTTTTTCCAGCATGATATTATAATGGAATCATACTTGAAGCCTTTAACTCACAATCCGTTGGATTAAAATCCAATAAATCAAATCCAGATAGTTTCTTTACCGGTTTATATTGAGTTCCTTCAGTACAAAACACGTAAACAAACATCTTCAGGATTAACCTACGTTGTTCCAACAAATAGTAGCATAACTGGTGTCTACCAGTCTTCACCTTCTGAGTCTTGGGTCATTGATTCAGGTGCATCTGATCATATTTCTGGTAACAAATCTCTTTTCACTAGTATCTCATATTCCCAATCTCTTCCAACAGTCACAATGGCCAATGAGTCTCAAGCCATGACAACTGCAATAGGTCAAGCAAGTTCACTTCCTTCTTTACCTTTAGACTCAGTTCTTTATGTTCCTAATAGTCCTTTTAATCTCACAGCCGTTAGTCGCTTAGCAATATCACTTAAATCCGCTGTTTTATTTCTTGATGACCTTGTTTTTATACAGGAACGCAATACATGGCGGATAATTGGTACCAAATGTGAATCAGATGAACTTTATTACCTTATCCTTGCAAAATCACATGGACTCGCATCTTGTCTTCCTCCAATAACTTCTTCCGTTACTGAGTCACCAAATTTATTACATAAACGGTTAGGACATCCCAGTTTGCCAAAACTTCAAAAAATAGTACCTGGCTTATCTCACTTGTCCACTCTAGAGTGTGAGTCGTGTCAGCTCGGTAAGCATATCCCATTTCCCGCGACGTCTTGACAATCGAGCAGAGTTACCTTTTACTTTAGTCCATTCAGATGTTTGGGGTCCTAGTCGGGTTAGCTCTACCTTAGGATTCCGCTACTTTGTCAATTTCATTGATGATTATTCCAAGTGCACTTGGATATTTTTTTATGAAAAATCGATCTGAGTTATTTTCTATTTTCCAGACCTTCCATGCTGAAATTCAAAATTAATTTGGGGTTTCTATCCGCACATTTAGTAGTGATAATGCCCTAGAGTAATTTTCTTCCCTATTTCAGCAATTTATGAACTCCCATGGGATTATTTATCAAACATCTTGTCCGTACACATCCCAACAAAATGGGGTAGCTAAAAGAAAGAATAGACATCTTATTGAAACTACTCATACCCTACTCATACAATCTCATGTTCCGCTGCGTTTTTGGGGGATGCAGTTCTTACATCTTGTTATCTTATTAAAAGTATGACATCTTCAGCTATTCAAAATCAAGTTCCATTCTCTGTCCTGTTTCCCCCCTTGTCTTTGTTCTCTCTTCCACCCTGTGTCTTTGGGAGTACGTGTTTTGTTCATGACCTTACTCCAGGAAAAGATAATTTAGCTCCTCGTGCTCTTAAGTGTATATTTTTGGGTTACTCGAGAACCAAAAGGGATATCGATGTTACTCTCCTGACCTTCAACGATTTCTTATGTCTGCTGACGTTACTTTCTTTGAAACTCAATCATACTTCACAAGTCCAGTTAATCACTTAGATATTTCAAAGGTGCTACATGTTCCTTCTTTTGGAGATTCAGTCCCTATCTCCCATTCATCTTCCTCCATAGTTCAACCGCCTACGGTTCCAGTTACAGCTCCACCATCTATAACTCAAGTATCACTACCGAGTCCAGTGCCACCACCTAGTCCATTTCCACCAATTATAGCTCCAGTGCCACCAACTAGTCCAGTTCCACCAACTATAGCTTTGGTGCCACCACCTAGTCGAATTCAACCTTCTACAGCTCCATCACTCCTGATTAATCATCGTCATTCGCCCCCAGCATCAGGCCCTGCTGATTCAAGTCCTGCACCTGACCCTGCTAATAGTGCAGACTTGTCTCCTCTTAATCAACCGGTTGCACTACGAAAAGGTATACAGTCCACAGTTAATCCTAATCCTCATTATATCGATTTAAGTTACCATCGTCTCTCATCATCCTATTGTGCATGTGTGTCGTCTTTGTCCTCTGTTTCTATTCCTAAGTCTACAGGTGAAGACTTGTCTCATCACCAATGGCGACAGGCTATGATTGACGAGATGCCTGCTTTACATACGAGTGGTACTTGGAAGCTTGTTCCTCTTCCTTCAGGTAAATCGACTGTTAGTTGTCATTAGGTGTATGCAGTCAAAGTTGGTCCAGATGGTCAGGTTGATCGACTTAAGGCTCGTCTTTGTTGCCAAAGGGTATACTCAGATATTTCGACTCGATTACAGTGATACTTTCTCTCCCGTGGCTAAAATTGCATTAGTACGCCTTTTTTCCATCCATGGTTGTTGTTCACCATCGGCCTCTCTATCAGTTGGACATTAAGAATGATTTTCTACACGGTGACCTGGAGGATGGGGTTTATATGGAGCAACCACCTAGTTTTGTTGCTCAAGGGGAGTCTAGTGGCTTTGTATGTCGGTTGCGCCAGTCCCTCTATGGTCTAAATAGTCTCATCGAGCCTGATTTTGTAAGTTCAGCACAATTATTCAGGTGTTTGGCATGACTCGTAGTGAAGCTGATCACTCAGTATTTTATCGACATTCTGCTTCAAATCTCTGTATTTATCTGGTCGTTTATGTTAACGATATTGTTATTACCAGCAATGATCAGTATGGTATTAGTAAGTTGAAGCAACATCTCTTTCAGCTCTTTCAGACTAAGGATCTGGGCAGATTAAAGTATTTTCTGGGTATTAAGGTCGCTCAGTCTAGCTTAGGTATTGTGATCTCACAACGGAAGTATGCCTTGGATATTCTTGAGGAGATAGGAATGACGGGTTGTAGACCTGTTGACACTCCGATGGATTCAAATTCTAAACTTCTGTCAGGACAGGAGGAGCCTCTTAGCGATCCTGCAAAATATAGGCAGTTGGTTAGTAAATTAAATTACCTCACAATGACTAAACCTGATATTTCCTTTCTTGTGAGTATTGTGAGTCAGTTTATGGATTCTCCCTGTGATAGTCATTGAGATGCAGTTGTCTGCATGCTTCAGTATATGAAGATTGAGGCCATGAGCATATCGTTGGATACTCGGATGCTGATTGGGCAGGATCACCTTCTGATAGATGTTTTACGTTTGGATATTGTGTCTTAGTAGGAGGAAATTTGGTGTCTTGAAAGAGCAAGAAACAGAATGTGGTTGCTCGGTCTAGTGCAGAATCAGAATATCAAGCAATGGCTATGGCCACATGTGAGCTTATTTGGATAAAGCAGTTGCTCAAGGAGTTGAAATTTGGTGAGATTAGTCAGATGGACTTGTGTGTGATAACCAAGCTGCTCTTCATACTGCGCTAAATCCAGTGTTCCATGAGAGAACTAAACACATCGAGATTGACTGTCACTTTGTTAGAGAAAAGATACTCTCGGGAGATATTGCTACAAAATTTGTGAAGTCGAATGATCAGCTTGCTAATATTTTTACCAAATCTCTCACTGGTCCTCGTATTAGTTACATATGTAACAAGCTCGGTACATATGATTTATATGTACTAGCTTGAGGGGGAGTGTTAGTTTCATTGTATAAATAGTAGTAAATAACCCCAATCTTATATGTATTAGGAGTAGGACATATATTGTATAATATATAGGGCTCATTGTATCATTGTCATAATTAACCAATAATAGATTTTTTCTCCCGTGCATTCTCACAGTATGAAACTATGTAAAAGTTCATCAAGCAGAGTAAACTGAAGACTGCAATCATGTGTAAGCAATTGGTCACCCTGACCCATATTTTAATAGAATAGGAAGTATACAAAGATAATCTATCCCTGATTGAACAGTGACAACTCAAATCAGAACTGGGGGCAGCATGACCTAAAAAATTTCATGACATGTGATCCTAATATAATCTTGGCAGCATGACCTAAAAAATTTCATGACATGTGATCCTAATATAATCTACCATTTCTCAGGAACAATGCGCACTTCAATTCGTCATAGCCAAAATCCCAAAAATGTAAAACAAATGTTGAAGGTGCAAATAATGCATCCCCCGAACCCCAACCAAATTCAAAAAGCAAATAAACACATGAAAATCATGTCAACTTCTTTAGTGAAAGGCATCCAGAATAATCAATCTAAAGATAGCTATTGTCATGTTTCTACATAAAATGGAGCATAGTGACTGACATGTACTCCCATCATCCTACATCTTCTGTAAAGCAGGATTAGTATTTGGGGGTACACCGCACATGTGGCGTGGAAAAAGTGAGGTAAGGATTTGACTGCTTGTTCACAGTTAAGTGTCAACTTTCCACATCTTTCTATTTGGGGTCCTAGGGAGCCCAGAAAGGTGTGTTTCTTCGAGTGGTTGACAACGAGGGGAGTGATACTGACAGCGAAAGATCCTGAGGAAGAGGAGGATCATCTATGTTAGTTTGTGCTTAAGTGAAGATGCTTGGGTGAAGACATAGACTCATAGACTATCTACTACTGCACTGTCCGGTGGCCGCGCATTTGTGGTTGGTAGTCCTAAATTGGTTTGGAATACAATGGGTGATTTCAGGTACAGTAAAGGACGAGGTGCACAGTTGGGCCTTCAAAATCCAGAACATGGTACTTAATATGCCTACTCCACTCCTACTTCATTATCTAGGCTTTAACCAAAATAATAAGTAACAGAACATAAAAAATTAACTTACTATACCAGAAAAGAAAAGGCTTACAAAAATATTTCGTGGACTGAGGTGCATAAGTTTTTTCCCACTTCATCTTTCACATTGAAATACATAGCATAGAAATATATATCAAAAACAACTATAAAGAAAAGAAGCAAAATTTCTTTTTCACTTCATCTTTCACATTGAACTACAGGGCAAATCAAGAAATATCAAAATCAACTACAAAGAAATTAACTCTAGCTTGCAAATTCAAAAACCTCCTCTAGGTATTATGCATTGTAACATTTTAACGCTACTCAGCGAATTAGCATGCTAGTAATGCTCCATTTCAGAACTGGATGATTGAGCACGAAACTCTCACAGATTCTGAAGTGGATGAGTTTTAGCCTCATAGATATTCCCTTATCATAGAAAGATTAATTCAAGTCCCACTTAACAGACTAAGACCACTATATGATTTCAGCCAACTTTGGCTGAATGATGATAAAATGAAATCATTCAGAAGGATATCAAAAATTTCGAGCTGGTCGATAGTTTCAGCTGCATATTCATCCACACTTTGACCACCCCTAGCTCGACGCTCCTTCTTTTCATACACAATGGGGTTGGCATTTATCAATTCAGAAACCATTTTCACGTCCGACCTATATAAGTTTCACCGGGCAGTAATGAGTCTACAAAGACTAAAGCACAAAACCAGTTTCTGAGTTAAGGAAATTTCTTTGCAATAATAAATAAATAAATTTAATAAACTTCCAATTTGTCTTTCTGAGTCATTAGCTAAAACAGCTTTTTCATTTTAAACCCCTCCTTGCATCAAAAGAAAAGATAGAAATCTTTGCAATAAATCCTCACCAAACCCCACCCGCACCCCATCCCCACCCACCCCATCCACCCCCACCCCCGAGAAAAAGACTAACAAAATACTCCCTCCGTCCAAATTTTAGTCTGTCCCAGACAGAATGATAAATTAACTAGAATAAGACATTTACTCATCTACACCCATGTGGAAAAACATTAAAAAATCATAAAATTTTCTCAAGAATCGTCGGAATTTTTCCCATAAAGAATCATAATAAGTCAAGTTAAAAATCACAAATTCAATAATAGAAAAAAAATTCAATAAGAGAAAAACAAAAGGTATGTGTTAATAGCAGATTCAACTTACGCGTTCGATTTCCAATCTGAAGAAGTCTATTTGACGAGGGGAAAGAAGGAGAGCGAGCTACGAAGACAGATGGTGGAAGAAGCGGATGTTGGCGGGGAAGAACAACTCCTAAATCTTGGGACCTAAAAAATTTCTTCTTTGTATATAGTTACATATATAATTGAGGAGAACTGTTGAATAAATATAAAAAATTCTTCTAATATTATTTCCTTTTATTTAAATATAAATGATAATTTTTAATATTTTATTTGCTCGTTAATTTTTAATGATCTTGTGTGAAAAGGCCGTATAACTAAACTTACATTTATAAAAATCAAATCTCTCCTATTTTTATCCCGTCATATCCCTAAGTGACATTATTTTTCAAACCGATTAGAAAAATTAAGTATCTCTTAAAGACTAAAAAGTATTAAGTGACAAAAAATTAGAGATTTAAAATTTTTATTTCCTATAACAAAGATTAACATCTTATTTATTTTAAATAAATACTACTATTTAAAAAAATTATATTCTATAAATATTTTTTAACGTTTATAACAAAATATTTAATTTTGGTTACCTTCTAGCCCTAAGCCATTAAATACGCTAATTAGTTACAATATTTCTTTTGTCTCTAGTTTGATACATCTCATTCTCTTACTTCGTCCCATTAAATTTCTGATTCTCTTTCAATTCTCTATCTAGTTCGCTTGCAATTTTCTCCTTCGTCTATATCCTCCATTGTAGCAGTGAATAACTCCTCTGCTGTGTATGTGAATGAGCCCTAAATCTGTTAAAAAAATGATATTCTTAATATCTCAAAAAGAAATGTTTATGTCCATTTCTTGATATAATATTAATTGTTAATTATTATACAAATTACTCTTATTGTTTGTAACAAATTTTACAATACAATTGTGAAATAATAAAACTGATTTTGAATATATATATATATATATATATATATATATATATATATATATATATATATATATATATATATATATATATATATATATATATATATAAGATTTGAAGATATTTTGTAGCCTTAAATGGTTTTACATTTTATTAAAGCCTTAATGATTTTTTATTTTGGACGTTACTAAGTCAAAAGCAAACTAACCAAACATCTTAATTGTATTGATGTTTGAAACCGTTTTAATTTTCTAAATGAAAACATTTGTTTATAACAGTCATTCCATTTTGAAAATAGCGATTATGGCTTGGACGTTATCTGAAAGATAGTCCATTTGTTTTTTGTTTTCCATCTTCTAGTAAAAAAGAGGGAAAAAAAATTCTTCCTTTTTCTTTTGTTCTGGATTTCTTCTAGTAAGTCTTTGTTGTTTTTGTTCCTGATTATATTAAAATAGCTTGTTAAATCTTAGGGGATACGTCTAATGTTATTCATCTTGGTATGGACGAAATATCCTTAAGGATAATGTCCTTGACACGCCTCAAGCTATCTTATTCTCCATAATCATCCAACTTTTCCAGCAATGTTAAGAATATTTTACGTTGTTATTATGGAGAATAATGTTGCTAATGTTGTTGTTGATGTTACTATTCCTGCTGCACCAAATGTTTATGTTGTTGTTTTTTTGTGGAGATAATTTTAACCGTAAGCACCTTGTTATTGACGAAGGAAAAGAAATTGCTACTAGAAGCAGTCTTGTGGAGAAGAGCAACCGTCAGAGAAAATCAAGTAACATGTATGATAAAAAAATGATTATGAACCCAAAACCAACAATCAAACCTTCAAAGAAAAATGCAACTTTGTGTGTGGCACACCTGGCCACTATGTTGCTCAATTCCGAAAAAAGAGTTGAGAATGACAATCCCACTAAGGCTAAAGTAAATTTGACTGGAGTCAAAGTGAATGATATAATTGTTGCGGTTATTTCCCTAGTGAACCATGTGGTCAATGTGAAAGATTGGGTGTTAGATTCTGGAGCCATTAGGCACATATGTGCTAACAAAAAAGACTTTGTGTCTTACACCCAAGTTGAAGAGGGAGAAGAAGTTGTCTATCTTGGGGACTCAAGAACTACTCAAGTTCTTAGAAAAGGCAAAGTTCTTCACAAACTCACATCTAGAAAAACTTTGGCATTGAATGACGCGTTGCATGTTTCTAATATCCGCGCCAATTTGGTCTTTATGGGATTATTAGGAAAAGTGGGGGTGAAGGTCTCTTTTGAATCTGATGAGGCCATATTGACCAAGAATAATAACTTTGTTCAGTGGCGGATCTAGGAATTCAAGTTTGTGGGTACTGAATTTTTTTTATATAAAATTAATGGGTGTTTTTGTAGATTTTTACACGTTTTCTTAAATTTTCTATATAACTATACATAATCTGCGTCGAGGTTAATGGGTGCTCGAGCACCCAAATTCAAAGAGTAGATCCGCCACTGACTTTGTTGGCAAGGGTTATTATAATCATAGCTTGTTTGTACTCAATGTTATCAATGAAAATGCTAGTACTTCTGCTTACTTGATTGATTCTTTTAATCTATAGCATGCTAGATTAGGACATGTTAGTTTATCTTATATTAAAAAAAAATACATTCTGAAGGTCTTATTTCAAATATTAAGTTTTCGAATATTAATAAGTGTGAAGTTTGTGCAGAAGCTAAACAAACTAAGAAATCATGTGCTTCAGTATTTAGAGAATCTGAATTATTAAGTTTAATTCATACTGGTTTAAGAGACTTGAAACAAACTATTACTAGAGGAGGAAAAAAAATATTATGTGACTTTAATAGACGATTTTTTTAAATATACAAAAAGTTTATTTGTTGAGAAATAACTTTTGATAAGTTATTAATTTATAAAGCTGAAGTAGAAAATCAATTGAATAAGAAAATCAAAAGAGTTAGATTCGATAGAGGTGGTGAATTTATTTTGTTGAATGATTATTGTGAGAAAGAAGGCAAAATTCACGAGATAACTCCGCCATATTCTCCACAATCAAATGGTGTAGTGGAAAGAAAAAATAAGACCTTAAAGGAAATGATGAATAGCATGCTTGTTAGTTATGGTACTCCAGATAATCTTAAAAATTTTATCTGCCTGTCATTTATAAAAATAAAATTTCTTATCAGAAAATGGGTAAAATTTATGAGTTGTGGAAAGGGTAACCACCTAATTTGAAATATTTGAAAGTGTGGGGTGCCTTGCTAAAGTTATGTCGCCTGATCCCAAAAAAAAAAGGAAAATAGAATCTAAAACATCTGATTGTATGTTTATTAGATATGCTGAAAATAGTGCCGCATACAGATTTTTAATAGTCAAAAGTGATGTACTTGAAAACAATACTATTGTTGAAACAAAAAATGCCGAATTTTTTAAAAATATTTTTCCTTTAAAATTTGAAAAAACTTTCTGATGCTTCTATTATTCCAAGTGATAATATTTCAAATGTTTTAATTGTTCAAAATGATTTTGAAAGTGAGGATTTAAGAAAAAGCAAAAGACCATGGAAAGAAAAATCATTTGGTGATGATTTTTATACTTATCTTGTAGATAATGATCCTTTAACATATTTTGAAGCTATTTCTTCGTATGATGCCTCATCTTGGAAAGAAGCTATTGATGTAGAATTAAATTAAATTCTACAAAATAAAACTTGAAGTTTAGTTGATTTACCCCGGGAGCTAAACCTATTGATTTTAAATGAAAATTTTAAGAAGAAACTCAATCCGGATGGTTCTATTGATAAATACAAAACTAGACTTGTTGTAAAAGGTTTTACCCAAAAATAAAATGTTGATTATTTTGATACTTATGCTCCTGCAACTAGAATTTCCTAAAGTCGTATTTTACTTGCCTTGACTTCTATTTATAAACTTTTTATTCACCAAATGAATGTTAAAACTGCATTTTTAAATGGTGATTTGGAAGAGGAACTTTACATGGAGCAACCTGAGGGTTGTATAGTGTCTGGATAAGAAAATAAAGTATGTAAATTGCTAAAATCTTTATATGGTCTAAAGCAAGTGCCTAATCAGTGGCATGAAAAATTTGATCAAGTATTGATTAATGGTGGTTTTTCATCAATTGAAGTAGATAAATATGTTTATATAAAATGTGTAAATGGTATATGAGTTATTATTTACCTTTATGTGGATGACATGCTTATCTTTAGTTCCAGCCTTGATTGGTACATAAAACCAAATTTTTTTTGTCTTCCAATTTCGAGATGAAAGACGTGGGAGAAGCTATTGTTATTTTAGACATGAAAAATTAGAAGAGATAGTAATAGTTTAATGTTGACTCAAGAACATAATGTTGAAAGAATTCTTAAAAAAATTGATAATTGATGTGATACATGTAAGCACTCCTTATGATGCTAGTAGTCAATTAAAAAAGAATAAGGGAGTTGTTGTAGACCAAAATAAATATGCTCAAGTTATTGGTAGTCTAATGCATTTGATGAATTTTACTAGACCTGATATTGCATATGTTTTGTGTAGATTGAGTAGATATACTCAAAACTTAAGTCATGATCATTGGGATGTATTAGTAAGAGTAATGAAATATTTGAGAGGTACTACGGTATTAAATGTAGTGAATTTTTCACTATACTAGAAGGATATTGGATCTCTGATTCAGATGAGACAAAATCCACTAGTGGTTATGTGTTCACCCGCGGTGGGGGTGCTGTGGTATGAAAATCAGCTAAACAAACAATAATAGCTAGATCTACCATGAAATCTGAGTTTGTGGTATTGGAATTAGCTAGCAATGAGGCCGAGTGATTAAAAAATCTTTTGGCGAGTTCTATTAGGAACTAAACCGACACTTTCTGTGTCGATGCATTGCGATTGCCAAGCTGCGATAGCCATTGCCAAAATAAATCTTTTAATGGGAAGAGTAGACATATTCGATTGAGACATAATGTGATAAAGCAGTTGCTGAGAGATGGAATTATTTCCATAGATTATGTGAAGTCAAAAGTGAATTTGGCCGATCCTCTAACTAAACCTCTGGTAAAAAAATTAATATCTGAAATATCGAGGGGAATGAGACTTTTTCCAATTTGAGTTATATCAACTATGATGGTAACCCAACCTATGTGATTGGAGATCCCATGAAGTAGGTTCATATTGGTAATAACAAGTCATTAGTGGATCAAATGTGCAGTATTAAATTATGTCCCTTCCTATGGTGTATGTGTACATAGTGCAAGATTGCAAGGAATGTGAGTTTGAGTGAATAAACTCTTAATCCAATAATCCATTGTCTTTTGTACATGGTGTATTGCACTGCAAAATACATTTGATGGATAGACCTATATGAGTGTGGAGTGGGGCCGCTTCTATGAAATTTGTGGCGAAGTTTATAGAGCACTCATGAAAACCAGGTGCACATATGACCTATTAAAAAGTGTATGCGGGTTTAATGTTATAGATAAGAAACTAAACTTACAAAAGAATTCTTGGTTTGTAGAAGTTCTAAACTTCACAAATTATTCTGTAAGTTTAATCTTATTTTATCTAGGTCTGGTTCATATTTCAACAGACACCAAATTCGACGTATTATGCTCATTTGTGAAAACCAGCAAAATTTCTTATTTTATTTTATTCCATAATATTCTTTTTGAGTTATCTGGAGGATTGTTAAAAAAATAATATTTTTAATATCTCAAAAGAAATATCTATATTCATTCCTTGATATAATATTAATTGCTATTTATTATACAAATTACTCTTATTGTTTGTAACAAATTTTACATTACAATTGTAAAATAATAAAACTGATTTTGAATTTGAAGACATTTTGTAGCCTTAAATGGTTTTACATTTTATTAAAGCCTTAATGATTTTTCATTTTGGACGTTACTAAGTCAAAAGCAAACTGGCCAAACATCTTAATTGTATTGATGTTTGAAACCATTTTAATTTTATAAATGAAAACGTTTGGTTGTAAGTCACTCCATTTTGAAAATAGTCATTATGGCTTGCACGTTATCCGAAAGATAGTCTATTTGTTTTGGACTATATATAATTTTGTTTTCCATCTTTTAGTAAAAAACAGAAAGAAAAAAACTTTTCTTTCCTTTCTTGTTGTGCAGGGATTTCTTTTAAGAGGTATTTGTTGTTTTTGTTCCTAGTTATACTAAAAAAGTTTATTAAATTTTGAGGAATACACTAACATTATTTATTTGGATATAGGCAAAATATCCTAAGAACAATATTCTTGACGCACCTCAAGCTATTTTATTCTCCATAATCATCTTATTTTTTCAACAAAATCAACATTTCTAGGGTGTTTTCTAACTTCAGACTTTGACAGCCCTTCCCTTGGATTGTAGTTATGAAGACGATCGGCTTAGCTTCCTCCAGAGGCATATTCGAGAAGTAAGTTGCAACGATCCAGAACGATTGAGAATGCAAGATTTAACATTTTAACTGCAATGGAGGTGGAAGACGTTCTAACACTCTACATTAAAATTAGGGTTTGTTCTTAAACAAAGACGACGAAGTTTAGAACTGAGCAACTTGATTTTCTGTTAATATATTTTAATATATTTCATTATATTCATTGTAATTCAATGTAATTCGTTGTACTCCATGTATTTCATTGTATTCACTGTCTTTTTTTCCTCATTGTATTTCAATGTATCTCCTTGTATTCTATGTATTTCATTGTATTCACTGTCTCACTATATGCCATGAATGTATTCATATATTTTTTTAAATTAATATAATTTATGTATTAAGATGTATTATATAATTTCCTTGAAGATTGCTATGTTTTTGGTGTATTTTTGGATTGAGAATCTTTTTTATAATTGAAAACATAAAATTGGCAGAATATATAACTGGACCCTTAAACTTGGCCTTTTTGTCAGTTGGACACCTAAACATAGAGTTGTTCCAATTATGCCCTTCAACTAAATCACATATGTGCCAATTAGACATTTTAACATGATTGAATGTGTGGGGATCGAAAGACGCGTGAACACAATAAAGTTGAACAGAAAAAATTTTAGCTGGCTTTTTAGGGCACTAAGTCGCCACTACCGATGGTCAGGTTCTTCATTTTCTGAAAATGAGTTTCAATTTGTTTTGGAGGTTAATTCTATAAGATGAAATATTTTAAGGTGTTAGAGGCAAGTATAATACATGCGTTTAATTTTTATAAAACCTTTTTTCAGATGGTCTACAAAGTGTCTAATTGACATGGATATGATTTAGTTGAGGGGCCTGATAGAAACCTCTATGTTTAGGTGTCCAAGTGACAAAAAAGATCAAGTTTAAGGGTCCAGTTATGTATTTTGCCTATAAAATTTGAGTGTTATAATTAAGTTTGTTGAGTTATATTAGGAGTCTCTTATGTTAATTGATTCATTTTCCGTTTTAAAAACATAATCTGTCCAACTGTAATCCCACATTTCACTCCATGAGCTACTGTATTAGTGAATACAATAGCTTAAATACATCAAATACATCTTATAACCACAGAAAAGATATGTATAATCCGTAATATCGCAAATGGTATATATAAATGACTAATTAATTACTACTAAAAAATAGTGCTTTATGAAAAATTTTCGATATAAAATTAGGCGCTAATAGTCAATGGTAAATCCAAAATTATTACTAAGGTAATTCGAAATATTAAAAGATAAATATACGAACAAGTCATGAGGATTCTAACACTTATTATACAGTAAAATTTCTTGGCGAAAGGGGTTTACTGGATCCCCTTTCGCCATCCTAGATATGCACGTGTTAATCGTAATGCGAAAACGTATCTATTTGAATTTGAAGAGTAAAATATTTCACTGGATATTTAAGATTATTTAGGTCTTTCACATACAAATTCACTTGTCAATATATAAATGCCAAGGTATACTATAGGAGATCAATTATACAATACAATACAAAAAAAGCTCTTAACTATCCATATTCACTATATATATTTGCTTTTAGAAAAACTGAAATCGAACTCTATTGACTACAACAAAGCCATATACCCTAATTTTTTCAATATTTCAATCAATGACACAAAGAGCATTAAAAAAAATAATCAGCACACGTGAAAAATTTCCCAGTTATCTGTTGCTGTTTTCATCCATTGAACACTCAGAAGCAGTATCATCCAACGTTGAGGTTGAAGTTGTGTCGATTGAGCTACTATCACTATCTGAAGATGTACAAGTTTGGTCCTCCATTGGTTGTTTCAAGTGCCAATACATTATACTTGCTGTGAGCGTAAGGATCATCTTCTGATTTACCTGATTAAAACACACCACTATATTATGATTTTGTATAAAACAGTTAACGCACTGGTGGAGGCAGAAATTTCATCAGGCGGATTCAGAGAGATACTCTGTTGTGTTTAGGGGAACAGACAATTTATAGAAGTTTTTTCAACTATATACACAATACAATTTTTCAGGTGAAAGAATTCTGTTGAGCTCCGTTTGGTAAACTAGCTCTGCCACTAAGTAGAGGACACAACAAATGTAGAGGGAATTGACTTGTTTTATTTAGTATTACAGGCAGCAAATTCACATTATTGCCCGAATAAAGATAGGATGCATCAATTAGCCATGCATGTTTAGTGGGGATTAGCCAAATGAAGGATCACCTCAATCAGATCTTCGGGTAACAAAAATATTGAACATCCAAGTTTCCTTGCAATACTGATAATGTAGGTCGCGTTCATCTTCTTCTGCTCCTCTGCACCACCGAAGATTTCATTTAGCTAAAAAGTCATGTATAGGAGTAATAATCGCGACTGAACGGAGAAATGCAAATAAGTCACTCAAAAAATTACTATAGATGACATAAGGTCAATAAGCTATTTGGCTGAACAAGCATATAAAGCTACTTTAACTACATTGAATGATCTCAATTGGTTAGGATTATGCAGGTTATGGGTGCCCCTATTCCTCTTTCTCAATTTGACAGCCATTTCTTCAAATGTTTGGATGATTCATAATCTTAACTAGTGCATGTTTCGGCTCTCTAAAATGTGGATATATCATAGGGAAAAAGCATAGAAGGATTTCATTGGCGAAAAAGGACATTAGTGCCCTTTCTATTAAGACCTTGGCACCTCCCTTACCTAGGGAATACTATTAAATTATCATCTGACTAAGTGATGCTGAAGTCCTTTTCCATAAGTTAGAGATGCTTCATAGCGCCCCAAGTGGGTTGTCAAGGATAGAAGATCTAGTACACGTTCACAACTATCACCATATTCAATCATTTACTATATTAGAAACCTTCATAAAGTGGTTGTGAAGATTCAATTATTAGGAAAATGCATTAGTGTAGATTGATCTGTGCTACTCCATGATATGAAGTTCAAAATACACTCTCTTTGCAGCAAGTTCAAAAGATTCAGCCGGGCATCACACAAAATTTCCATCCAATAGTATTTTGATGGATGTGCTATTAGTAAAATAAAGAGAACAGAAGAAATAGAGAGCAAGAACCATGCCTCGTGTTGATAGTGATACTAACAAGCAACTAAATTAAATCAGAACAACTGAAAGAAGGAGCCTATTTAAAGTCTGAAATAAGTTACCAGTTTCTCCTTTTGTAACAAGACTCCAGTTAACAGCTCGAGGGTGTACAGCACTAAGCAACTCAAGGAAAAAGATGCCATCTGACAAACTCTTATCCTGTAAATTTAACAGTCAGTTCTCTGTCTCACAGTAATGGGAGGTAAAAGAGGTGCATGCTAGCCAACTTGTGCGATATTACTCAATAAGCACAATAGGATACATGATCCGAAAAAGATGCACACGAAGCATCAAATCTAGTTCTTCGCGAGCCATATCATGCAAGTTTCCACCAGGAAAAAACTTCATTGTTACATTTAGTCATCTAACTGAAAGTTCGATGGTTAGGGGTTTACATATCATAAGTATACATGTATAGTCTGCTTAAGTAGAACTTGAACTTGAGCTTGATGAGGACACCACCATTTTCACCCCTTTTAATTACCCAGCACAAAACATTTCAAAGCAAGGTTCAAAACATTGAAAATAGATTCTATATGCACACGCACGCACGCAAACATAGACACACAAACACACACACGCTCGCAAACCCCATGCTTTATCAGAATAATCAATGAAGGCCTACTCAACTCTATTGTTCTGAATCTGAAAAGACATTATCTTTAGAAATTATACCTTAAAACTAGCCATGCGACTCTTGCTTCCTGAATTTCTTACTTTGCTGTTGGACCACTCTAAAATATCTGCATCAGTGATTTCCTTCCCATTGGAATGAAATCTCAAATTCTTCAAGAGCTGAAGCATGTTACATCGCATTAACTGCCACAAGTAAGCTGAAATAGGGAACAGAGAATGTTGGTACATAACAGATTGAGTTACCCCCCAACCCCACAAATAACCAAACAAAGCATGTTGATATTACAGATATGAATAATTTAAGGAGAAAAAAAAGAAGAATAAAGAACGATATCATTTACCCAATATTAATTTCTTATTTCCCTGTACAATGTCATTTCCAGCAATATTTACAAGAGAAAACTTCAGTTGTTTCCCAATCTTCACAACTTGGTTGCAATTCTCTACTTTTCTGAAGGGCATCTTAATTGGAGGCTTAGTAGTAATTTTCCAATTAACAATTCCAGGAGAGACCTTGTCAAGTGTCTCTAAAAGCAACCATCTGGAAAGACACAAACATTCATTAGATTGAAATAAATGCATTTGCGCACGCGACCCCACACACACTCATAGAAGTCGTCTTCGTATTCTTTACACTTTCAAAAACCTGATAGAGTTATAATTTTCCGTATGTCGTTGCCTGAGCAAATTAGATCACAGCAGAGTTCAAATTCTTTATCTTTTAAACTTAGTCAGGAAATTTCGTAGGAACATAAAATAAGCCCCACCATGATAGTGAGAGTTTGCGATACTAGAGTACCATGGGCACTCACCCGTTTCTGAGATCTTCAAAAACATTATCTATGTAAGCTGAATTTCCAAGACTATTGATCCAAAAGCGGAAAGCTCTCTCTTCCCTGGACATTTGAGCTTCATCCGATGAAATCTCCAGAAAGGATATTTGCTTAGTTGGAGTTGATAGCCCATTCCTATGGATAAGAGGTTTATGGTCAATTCAAGATAGAAACAAACAACCGAACAACTAAATTTTACAGTTAAATATAGCACTAATTTCACCATACATGCTATGAAGTGATAATCTCTCAAGCTTGACTAGCAGAATTGGCTAATCATGCAAGTAGTTTGGTCAGTTTACCAAAATATTGAGGTGGCAAAAGGAACTACTACTCTAAGTCACTCTGCTAGCATTTGACAGTGTTTTTAAAAGAACAAGGGATAAAATGCAAATTAACATGGTCCATCAGTTGCATATATTTTGTGTATATTGCTAATGACAATTAAATACCAAATCCTTGGTCTGCAACAATTAAAATTCTTTAAGTACACAAAAGGATTAACGAGCAACAGCTGTCTTCTTCTCATAGATGTGTTATAAACAAAAGAAAACTTCAACGGAAATAGTCTGCAAGTTCATAAGTTGAACTTATGAAAGAAACACTTGATTATTACCTATGCTGAAAGATATGTGCCACAAATGCAAGGTTAAGATTTGGTGAACCTTCCACAATATCTTTTGCTGTTAAGTATCTTTTGCAACCCATCCTGTCCGCATGTTCCAAAACCAACTTCGCTCTTGCTAAATGGTCTTTCATAGTGAGTGTGGTAGGATTAGTGTGCTCTGGGGCAAGAACATTTAAGAGGTGACCATAAGCTTCTCCGTCCTACAAAAGCAAATGGATGGCTAAGAATCATCATTATACACTCAAAATTGATAAAGAAATTACATGAAAGGGATGAAGAGGGAAGCTCTTTTGCTTTATTTCTGGGGTAGAACGACAAGTAATCACTCATTCTATAAAACTAAAAAGCTTATTTAAGAACCCTCAACGTATAGATATGTTTAAATTATGTGAACTGGCTGATCCTTAGTTTCAATGGGAAACTTATTTTTTCTGGCATTGGAAATAAAATTACAAGCACCACAGACTCGTTCTTTCTGAAGGGAAAAGATTATCTTTTAAAGACCAAGGAAAATGTTGCAAATTCAAATTTGCATGATGATGCAAATTCCAATTTGCATGATGATGCAAATTCCAACTCATTTTTAATTACCTTTATGTCAGATGAGAAGTTTGTCACAATTTTCTCGTATTTAGCTTTCTTCAATTGAAAATTCATCCATCTAAGCAAGATTTTTTCTGGAGGTAGACTCATCAGCTCCTCTATGTCCTGACATCACAGATTTGAGATAATCAAGTATATAATACAAGTTTTGCCAAAGCTGCCAATTAATGAGGCATTGATGAGTGTGTGTTTACCTTGCTATCATCAACTAACTCCATCAACTGAGGTGTTTTCTTTAAGTTGAGATCTGCCAATAGTTGAATCTGAAATAACATCAAAGAAAATTAATATCCTCAAATCTTTTTGGTTATGATTTTAAGTCTTACGAGCTAAAATATATGCCAGTGACTTTTAAGATCTTAATGCTGATTCCTTCATCTTGTAAGGCAATCTATTCGTATTAAAATAACCTCATTATTCAAGGTTTTAAAATCTGCTAAAATTTTCATTAAGGACAAATATAGAACTCTTACCTTAATAATCTGAGATATCACTCCAAGAACAAGATGCCTCTGGAAACAGACAGAAAAGACAAAGTATTAGACCAGTATGTAACACTGCATAAACTGAACTTACAAAAGATGGCAGCCATAAGACCACACAAACCAGTATGTAACACTGTAAAAACTGAAGTTCAACAAAAAATGCCAGCCGTAAAATCAAACAGAAAAAAGTTTCACGCTGATATAATTAAACTAATGAATGTCTTGAGGAATACTGAGAACATGAAAGATATTTTTGATTAACAATTAGACCATGATATTCCATAAAAGGAGCATAGGAAGGATGACTAAAATTAACATAATCCAGCCACAGGACAAAAGAACAAGATAATGTTGTGGCTTGAGGCAGCAGGAATAAAGACAAATGATTAAATCATATCACTGAACACGCAAGAAGAGAATTGACGTCAGTCACGTCACCCCTCAGCCATAAGTTTCAGGGTTACATTCATATTCAAATGAAAGAACGCAAGCTAGCTGATATTACATGATTGCTGCTCAAAGCCAAGGGAAATAATGCTATTGATAGCGCCATTAGACTGTTACATGATTTTACGAGAAAGGCATGCCAGAAACAAAGTTTGCAAACCTACGAATGAAGGGATCCGTATGGTAACTCAACAGAGAACAGAGCCAAAAACTAAAGATGTTGCGGAATAATGTCCTAAATTTATATGACAAATCCATTTGGAGGACAGATTGCTAATGTGAAAGTGATACATACCCTTCCCTCAATAACGTCTTGAGTGCCTATATTGACTAGAGTACATCCAATTGCCTTAGCAGAATTGAGGCACAAGGTATGATTTTCATTCCTTTCCCAAGGATTCAGCATCCTCTTCATATTTATTGCCCGTTCATCAATTGTTCCAGGTACTGCGACATTGATAAGCTTGCTGAAGAACAATATTTATTAACAATCTAGTCCAAAAAGATTTACATATTTGAGGCATAGTATTAAATTATTAATATACAAAGGGAAAGATTTGATGCTCACCAAATAAGAACTCCATCCTTTGCAATCTCAAAGAGATCATTACTTGACGGATCAACAGGAAGGTATTTCTTCAAAAACTCATCATCAGAGAGATAGCTGTTAATATGTGCAACATATGATGCCTTCTCAGATTCACTGATGGTGTGGAGCAATGTAGAAGTTGCTGACTTGACAAAAGCTGATGAACTCTTTGCAGTACTTCCCATCCTTGCAGCAGCATGTGCTTGGATTTTCAAATAAACCTGTCACGAGTTCAACAATTCTTGCATTCTTAGATAAATCCACCAACAAATTCCGGATGAGTTTGTTGTTACAATTTACAAAGTTTAGAGACAGAGTGAAACTACTAAAACCAAAGGCTTGTAGAAATTACTAAGAAGCGAACCTAAAATGTATTACTATTGACTATTGTTATTTCTTATGCTGAATATAGATCTGGTTAAAATTGTTATTTACTTATGTTTCCTTCTTCCTCTTCCTAGCTTTAACACAAATTTCATAGTGAAAGATTCTCTCTGCTTTCGCCCCCAGCACGCTAAGCGTTGTTTTACTTCTTTTCTCAATTTGATTTGTGTATGATTCTGCCCTGGTAAACCACAGGTATATTATCTTTCAAATCAAGTTTAAACTCAATTTAGCTTTTGTTCCGACTGTAACAACAACTTCTAAAAAGGAAAAAGGCTCTAATATCTTCTTCAAATTTGAAAATGCAGTTATGCAGAGTATAGACATGAATCCAATGCGCCTAATACTCAACGCGATCGCGTCTTACCTGAAGAAATAGCTCGAAATCAACGTCTTCGTCCAAGTTTTTATAGGAATCTCTCAAAAACGTCTCTCTTTCTTGCTCCCCAAGATTCTCATCCACGTGTTTTAATCTCGCCATCTTGGAAGGTAAGTCTGCAAGCTTCAGACCTCCGTTTTCTCTCTTCATCGCACTAAACTACAAAGAACAAAAATCCTTTTAAATAACTGATCCTGATCAATCTATCAATAGATAAAATAAATGAACCTCTTATCAATCCAAAATTAGTTAAATTCACTACATAACCAGATTTATTAATCAATCATAAATATTGAATATTGAAAAACTTACGTGAGATTTTAAACGCCGAAGTTCGACCTGAGTGAACTGACTCTGAAGCCATGGATCAGATACGAAAACACCTACATATCCAGCCATTGTTTGATCCGCTATTGACCAAAAGTTCCGACTTTATACCGAAACGAAGAAGAGAAAATTGAAGAATGCGTTTGAATATCTCCAGATGTTTCTCTCACTAAGTTGAGTGAGAGAAGCATGTGATTTGAGAGGGAGAAGGCTGCCTAATAGTACAGTAGACTGGGGACAGAGAGGAGCTGTCAGTGTTCAAAGCTGTTCTGAGTAAAATTCAAATTATGACGGTATTGTCCCTTTTTGTTAACCGCTAATCCTTATATTAGCATAAACTTTTTCATTAAATTAACATTTTTTATTTTGTAATGATAGATTAGAGAGCTGTAAACACTGTGCATGAAACAAATTGGTGATCGCTTATCTTTGATTTTCTTATACTAAAATCAGTGAACTATATTTTATAACGAAAAAATCACTCACATTTGTCTACCTATCGTATAGAGTCACTACACAATTATTTTGTAACAAGAAGTCACTCAACCTACAAAATTTATCTTTTTTGTGATACTTTATCGATTTTTTTTTTTACAAAAAATAATTTACTTAATTGATGCTTAATTAAAGTTGAGTAACTTTTCGTTGCAAAAATAATTCAGTAACTTTTGTGTAATAAAACGAAAATTGAGCGATCACCCTAATTACCTTATCTATTTTCAGATTCATCCTGATATATATTTATAAGAGTTTGACAATTACATTTATAGTTTTTAATATTTAGAAATTCATACGAAATATTAATCCGTTTCATATATATTCGCTACACAGAAATAAATTACTTAATTGGGCAAACAAAACATTCATCTAACTTAGTTAACTACTCCATTACATTTTTAAAAAATATATATAATTGTTGCTTTATACTATGTTTTTTATAAAAAAAAAATTGAAAATATTGTTTGTTCATGAGATATGATCAAATTAAAAAAAATTGAAGTTCCCAAAATCTGGTTTAAGATAGTTTTTGGGTGAAAATTTTTCTTTCACTCATAAAACTTTAAAATATTTTTCAAATAAATATATATTTAAATATAATTTCAACTTTTAAAAATTATTTTTTAAATATTTTTTTTAAGTTTCAACCAAATTTATGTTCAAACCTAACTAAGTCTTGCTTGGATGTACTTGTTTTAGTTTCACCTTTTCTTCACTTTGATAATTAGATATGTCTTCCTTGCTGTGAAAATCAAGGGTGGTAGAAATTGGAATAAGAATATAATATAAACAAGGACTGGTCCTGCTTATACCTACTTCAGATTTCCTTCGGGGTTACATCTCTTTATAATCAACTACTTACGAGATTTCAGTACGAAATATAAATTTTGAAGATATTTTAGTAGCGTTTTAGAATTTTGTGTGTGTGTGTTTGGCACGACTAAAAATATTTTTTCATTTTTACTGTTTGGTTACAAAAATTAATTTGAAATTTTTTTTTATAGATATTATATTTTCTTTAAATGGGAGGAAAATAATTTTCTTAAAAATAAGTTTTAAAAAATATTTTTCGAAAACTCTACTTACCCTCACATCTAATTCAAACCCTGCCCCCTTCTCTCCCTACCCCACCTCTCCCACCCTCTCTCTAAAAAGACCTTTTTTTTTATAAAAAATTTTAAGTTCTTTTTTCCTTCATCACCCATCCTGTTACCCCTCACAAAATTTTTTTTTTTTTTTAAATTTCTATTTTTTCGTTTTTCTGCACCACCCACCCCACCCTACACAAAAAAATTATTTTTTATAATTTTAAATTTTTATATTTTTCGTTCCTACACCACCCACCACCACCCACACCCATTGCGTCTCGTTCCCCCAACCCTACCCCCACCCCACACAAATGAAAAAGTTCTTTTCTAAGATGGTTATTCTTAAAAAAACGACAATGGGTCGACCAAGCCGTAATCGCGCCCACGGGGCGTGATAGCAAAGAATACCTCGGCCATTGCCGAGGTCAAACTGTCGGAAAGCTTACATTGCAAAACAAACGTAGTATTTGGGCGAGAGGCGGAGGGGATAATCACAATAAAGTACGCCGGCCAAAGAGCATTGGATAAAAGGGAATACTGTCAATATATATAGAGAGGGGGTAGAGCCCAGAAGGGGGGGTGGGTGGGGATTTTTTCGATAATCATCACTATGGAAACAACAAGAGTAATCTCTTGGCCATCAAACATTTCGTTCTCTTCCCCTTCTTTGCTCTTACGGTTATGATGCATCCCTGTCACAATTGTAAGCCTACCATCCATATTTGATGTATAATAATTATCTTATGAAATGTTATATATTCTTGTTCTTCATCGATGTTTGTACTCAATATATTTGATCTAAAGTTAATTATGTTTGGCTAAGATTTACCTTTTACATCTCTGACAATTAGTTTAACTAAAGGTTTTCATGTTTTTTGGTCAAACAATATGGAGCCCATCTACGGGATTTGTTAGCCAAATTTCTTAGTTTCCTTTAGATCTAGAATCGACGAAATGTCACTACCAAGCTGTAAGGCCCCGCGAAAACTTGTACTCAAAATCTAGTAACTTTTAGTGCCAAGTTTCGAATAAGTTTTCCAGAAAAATGCCATTATGCGGTCCAGAATGTGGTCGTTGATCAAGTATGCAGACCGCATTTCTGCTGCAGACTGAGATAGTAGCCTGGGTAAATTGAGGTAAAAAATACGGTCCATTATGCGACCGCATAACTGATATGCTGACCGCGTAGTCGTCGCATAATTTCCTAAGAATTTTGTGAAGGGCGGTTCTGTGGTGCATTATGCGACCGCAGAACGGGAATGCGGACCGCATTACTGTCGCAGACCCAAACATTACACTCAGCTTTTGAAAATACTTCTGCGATCCACTCCGTGGACCGCATTTCCACTCTGCGATCGTAGAGTGCGACCACAGATTTGACTCGGACTCTAATTTTCTTAAATTTTAAACCCGACCCCTTCTTCAATGAATCACCCTAACCCTTATTTTTACATAATTTCTGAACAAACTAGAGAGAGGAAGAGAGAGTTTAGCATATGTTGATTTGATTCTTCAAAAGTCACCCGGGTCGGGAAATCTCAAGTAATAGCTTTCATTTCCGTCCTTACAGGTAAAATCCCCAACCTTTTTTTTTACTGATTTTCATGCTTAAACAAAAAATGGGATTCTTATGCATTAATTATTGAAAACCTAAGTTGAAATATACATGCATGTTCTTTAAAACCTAAAACCTAGTAACAAGAACGGGTAGGAGTAAAGATTTGCGAGGGGATGAGGGAGGGGGGAGGGGGGAGGGGGAGGGGAGGGGTTGATAACCTAAATAAGTTTGGGCTACATAATTGTGAGCTTCGATTCTAAAATGTATGTGTTAACTTGTGGACTAGATTGTCGGTACAAGGCTATTGGTGAGCTAAAAATAGAAGTAAAAAGGGGAAACTCGACTCCAGGTATGCATGGCTAACTTTAACCTTTGTAAGGTCACCTTGTTGGTGTACGGGTGTTTGGTATGCGTCACTTATGTATACTATTTATGAATTCTTGTGATTTATATGTCTTGAACATTGTTGGTTAATGTTACTGATATGTTGGTGTAAGTAAATGGCAAAAATCCAAACATGTGTAAACGTGATTATGTGGTAAAAGTTGAATAACAAATGATGGAAAGAAGTCGTAATGGATGTAATTGAACAACTATGGTATTATCATGTGTGGCTTGTCGTGGGCAATTGTTGTTGTGACTTGAATTCTATTCGGGTTGTTGTAGTTGATGGAAAAAGTATTGATGTTTACGGAACTCCTTGTGAATTGTCATTGTTATTGTGTGAAGTGTGATTGTCCGGTAGGATAGGGTTGTGCGCCACAACACAAAGTTATAAGATGTGGGTTGTGGTGATAAGGGCGTCCGAGGTAATAAGGGTGGAAAAAGTGATCGAAATCACTATTTAAATGAAAATATGCAACAGTTGTGAAAATCATTAGTGTGGTGGAATATTGTTGAAAGGAGAAAATGAGAGACTGTGGAACTTGTTTGGCTTTGATTTTACCTTTCATGTGCATTTGATCATTGATTCCATTACTGTTTGCTACCTGTGCATTGCTTGATTTTACTTGGGGTGAAGTTTGTTCATATATACCAGTACAATTCAAATGTATTGACGTCCCTTTTGCCGGGGACGCTACATTCGTGTTATGATTGTAGGTGGATCCATAGCAGGTACTCCCGTCCATCGACAGTAGCAATCCTCCACTCCCAGTCAGCTGAATCGGAGAGCCCCTTTCTTCTCGGGGCCCTATGTGGCTCACGCTGCCTTTTTCCGGAGTTTTATTTTGATATTTGTGTAAGGTATAGCCGGATTATTAGCGGCTTGTATTGTATCTTCTTTTGTATCCTTTAGAGGCTCCGTAGATAGGAAATGTGGGTCATGAAATTGTGTAAATATGTATTTTGTGTGCGGGGCGATGTAACTTGGAAACCACGATAAGTAACCTTATATGTTGTGTATGTCTCGCAAGAAGATATTTAAATTATAATGACTAATTCACTTTATTAATGAGAAATGAAGGCACGGGGTAACAAGTGGGATAGGAAAGGCACCCAGGTCCGCTTGATTGGGGTTACCCGGTCGAGCGTCGGTCCCGTCCCTCAGTTTTGCGGCGTGACAAACTTGGTATCAGTGCCTAAGGTTTTAGAAGAGTCCTGGGATGTCTCGGAGCCGTGTCTAGTAGATCCCTTCTTATCGATGTATTGTTGACCACATCTATAAGTTGGGGGCTACATGGACATTTAGGAAATTATCCTTTTCTTTGTTATTCTATATCATGCGGTGAATGAAAAGTGAAAGTATTTATGTCTAACTTGTACTCTGTTCCGAAATTTTCAGTGATGGCACCTAAGAGTAGAGATAGACTTGGCCTTGGGGCTAATGCCACCCCAAGTGTGGCTGTGGTCCATGTACCTGACACCGGTGGGAGAGAGTGACTCCCTGATCTTGAATCTACCTGGCCCATCTGTTCTCGATCAAAGTGTTCCTGCTTCTACTGTGGCAGAGGGTGCTATCATCCCTCCCACTGATATTCCTGACCCTTCTTTGGTTCCAGCTTTCGGTCCAGGTACTTCCGATGGGGACCTCAGGGGAGCTATTCATATGTTGACTTAGCTGGTGGCCGCTCAAGCCCAGAGATCTCATGCCACCCTTGTTCCCTCTAGCGGACAAGGAGATTCTTCCGATTCTAGAATCATCCAGTTTCTGCGATTGGCCCTTCCAGAGTTCTCCGGTACTAATCCAGAGGCCGACCCACAGAATTTTCTAGATGCGATTTACAAGACTATTCAGGTGATGAAGGCTTCAGAGATTGAGGGAGTTGATTTGGCTTCCTACAGATTAAGGGGAGAAACATATTCGTGGTTCAAGATATGGGAGGATTCCCGTGGGGAAGAAAGCCCTCCGGCTAAATGGGATGAGCTTGTAAATGCATTTATTGACCACTTTTTGCCTGCTGAGACAATGGCAGCCTGGGCCACTGAGTTCGAGGTCCTCAAGCAGGGTAGTATGAGCATTTGGGAGTATCACATGGAGTTTTTGAGATTGTCCAAGTATGCTCCTCAGTTAGTGTCGACCATGAGTGCTCGGGTTCGGCGATTCGTTAAGGGCCTTAGTCTCTTGCTGGTGAATGAGGCTACTACTGCGGCCTTACACTCATACATGAATTATGGAAAGATTGTGGGTGCTCAGGCCACAAAGGCTAGGAAGTTGAAAATTTGGGCAGATAGGGAGAGTAGTAGTAGGACCCGGTCAGTGGGTCACACAGGGAGACCAGTTCAGGGGAGAGGGCCCTCAGGGCCATCCCAGTCACATGCTCAGTCTTCAGCGAGCGCACTGCCATCTGTGCGCAGTTATCAGCAGAGCAGTCACTTGAGACCAGGTTCAGACATTAGGAGGCCCCACCAATCGGGTCGTGTAGGAGGGAAATTACAGCAGCAAGGTAGGGCTCCGTGCCCTTAGTTGGGAGATTTTATACAGAGACTTGTTATTTGGATATCCTGGTGTGCTATAGGTGCGGGGTGAGAGGTCATATCCAGCGGGAGTATCGTGAGGCTAGTCAGCACATGGGTAGGGGGTTTGCTCCATCATCTGGTTCTTCAGCTGCCACATCATCTGCTCGTCCTCCAAATCCATTAGGGCGTGGTGCAGATAGGGGCGGGGCTCGTGGTAGAGGTGGACCCAGCCGGTTTTATGATTTGTGTGGCCGCTAGAGTGTAGAGGCTTAGATATTGTTACATGTATCTTGTCTGTTCAGGCCATTTATTGTTATGCTCTTATTGATCCGGGGTCCTCTTCGTCTTATGTCACCCCATTCATTAAGTTTTGGATAAACCCGAACACCTTCATGAGTCGTTCTCCGTATCGACTTCGGTTGGTGATTCCATTACTGCCGCGCGAGTTTTGTTGGAATTGTGTTGTCATGGTTTGTGGTCGTGTTACCATGGCCAGCATTATCGAGCTTGGAATAGTGGATTTTTATGTTATTATAGGAATGGACTGGCTCTATTCATGCTTTTCTAAACTTGACTGCCGAACGAGAGTCATGAGACTCAAGTTCCCTAAGAGCCGGTTATTGAATGGAAGGGAAATGGTGTGGTGCCAAAGGGTAGGTTTATTTCCTACCTTAAGGCTTCGAAGATGATTAGGAAAGGGCGTATCTGTCATTTGGTCCGGGTGGAGGACACCACTTCAGAAGTGTCTGCCCCCGAGTCCGTGCCAGTTGTGAATGAGTTTCTTGAGGTGTTTCCGGACGAGCATCCAGGGATTCCGCCAGATAGGGAGATTGATTTCGGAATTGATGTATTACCTGATACGCAACCAATATCTATTCTACCATCCAGAATGGCGCCAACAGATTTAAGAGAGTTAAAGGAGCAACTGAAGGATTTATTAGAAAAAGGGTTCGTACGACCGAGTGTGTCATCGTGGGGTGCTCTGGTTCTTTTTGTTTGAAAGAAGGATGGGTCGCTCTAGATGTGTATTGATTATTGGCAGCTCAACAAAGTCACCATCTAGAATAATATCCCCTGCCCCGGATAGATGATTTGTTTGACCAATTGCAAGGTGCAAGGTTCTTCTCCAAAATTGATCTATGGTCCGGGTATCACCAATTAAAGATCAGAGAGCAGGACATTCCTAAGACCACTTTCAGAAATCGCTCGGTCACTTTGAATTCTTGGTCATGTCTTTTGGGCTAACCAATGCCCCGACAGCCTTCATGGATCTTATGAACCGGGTATTCAAGCCATTTTTGGAGTCATTTTTACTCGCAGAGCCGGGATGATCATGCCTATCACCTCAGGGCAGTTCTGCAGACTCTTCAGTAGTACCAGTTTTATGCTAAATTTTCAAAATGTAAATTTTGGTTGGAGTTCGTTACCTTTTTGGGTCATGTTGTTTCCAGTGAAGGGGTTCAGGTGCATCCCCAAAAGATTGCAGCATTAAAAGATTGGCCTAGACCCACGACCCCGATGGAGATTCGTACCTTCTTAGGTTTAGCAGGGTATTTATCGAAGGTTTGTGGAGGATTCTCTACCCTCCCCTCCCCGTTGACTAAGTTGACACAGAAAGCAGTTAAGTTCCAATGGTGCGGTGCTTGTGAGAAAAGTTTCCAGGGGCTGAAATCAAGGTTGACCTCGGCACCAATATTGACCTTGCCAGAAGGCACATAAGGATTTAATGTTTATTGTGATGCCTACAGGGTTGGTTTGGGGTGTGTGTTGATGCAACATGGGAAGGTTATAGCGTATGCCTCAAGGAAGCTCAAGAATCACGAGAAGAATTATCCGACGCATGATTTGGAGTTTGCAGCTGTTGTGTTTGCCTTGAAGATATGGTGAAACTATCTTTATGGGGTCCATATGGATGTGTTCTCGGACCACAAGAGCCTCCAATATTTGTTCAAACAGAAAGAGTTGAACCTAACGTATCGACGGTAGATAGAATTACTCAAGGATTATGATATAAAAATTTTGTACCATCCAGGAAAGGCGAACGTGGTGGCCGACGCTCTCAGCCGGAAATCCATGGATAGTTTGGCTCATTTGGGGGAAGATAAGAGGCCCTTGGCTCGGGAAGTGCATTAATTGGCCAGTCTGGGGGTTTGTATTTCGACCTCAAATGAGTGGAATATTACGGTGCATAATGGAGCAGAATCGTCACTTGTAGTGGAGGTCAAGGAGAAGCAGTTTATTGATCCGACACTAGCACATGTGAAGGAGGCAGTTTTGAATAACAAGATTTTGACATTTTCACTCGGCGGCGATGGTGTACTACGATGTCAAGGTAAGTTATGTGTTCCAAATGTGGATGATCTTCGGGAGAGGGTGATGGCGGAGGCTCATAATTCCAGGTATTCGCTGCACCCAGGTTCTACGAAACCCCAAGGGAATTTATTGGTGGAGAGGGATGAAGAAGGGTTTGTATCTAAATATCCGAATTGCAAGCAAGTAAAGGCCGAGCATCAGCGGCCCTGTGAGTTAACCCAACTGATAGAAATACCCATGTGGAAGTGGGCGATGATGAACATGGATTGTGTGGTGGAGTTACCTCGCACTCAGTGCAAGTTTGACTCAATTTGGGTAATAGTGGATCAACGCACAAAATCAGCTCACTTCTTGCCAATCAGGTCCACTGATACCGCGGAATAGTAAGCCTAGTTTTATATCAAGGAGATAGTAAGGCTTCATCGTACTCCACTTTCTATTATCTCGTAACGAGGGGCCGAGTTCAGAGCTAATTTTTGGAAGAAATTTTAGCAAGGTTTTGGGTACTCAGGTGAATCTCAGCATAACTTTCCATCCATAGAATGACGGTCAAGCCAATCAGACTATTCAAACACTAAAAGATATGTTGCGGGCTTGTATCTTGGATTTCAAAGGTAATTCGGATGATCACCTACCACTTATAGAATTTTCTTACAATAACAACTTTCATGCTAGTTTCGAGATGGCCCCATTTGAGGCATTATACGGAAGGAGGTATAGGTCTCCTATTGGGTGGTTTGAAGTGGGTGAGGTAGAACTGATAGGACCAGATTTGGTGCACCAGGCTAGGGAAAAGTTAAAGTCATTCTGGAGAGGTTGAAAACTTCTCAAAGTCGTCAGAAATCCTGTGCATCAAAGAGAATTGGAGTTCCAAGTAGATGATTGGGGGGTTTTTGCAGGTATCTCCTGTGAAGGGAGTCATACAGTTTGGGAAGAAAGAAAAGTTGAGTCCTAGATATGTCGGGCCATGTCGGATCGTTCAAAGGTATGACAGGTAGCTTATAGGCTGGAATTGACCCCTAAAATATCATTAGTGCACCCGGTGTTCCACGTGTCTGTGCTAAAGAAAGTGGTTAGAGATCCGTTCACCATCGCGCTAGTTGAGACTACGGAGGTCAATAAAGAGTTGTCGTATGAAGAAAATTTTGTTGCCATTCTTGATAGGCAAGTCCATAAAATAAGAAATAAGAAAATTGCTTCAATCAAAGTATTATGGCGAAGTCAATGAGTCAAAGAAGTCACGTGGGAAGCGAAAAATAAAATGAAAGAAAAATATCCCCATTTGTTTGAACAAGTCTAGTAGTGATCGTGCCAACGGTTGTCTTTAAGCAATTTGAGGTAGTGTTCAGATTTGTGCAAAGGCACCCCATTATTTTTCTCAGATTGCCTTATTGATGTAACTTCCCTATGTTTGCCAAATTACAAATGGTGTCGCTATTTAGGTAATGTGCAACCCTTGAAGTAAATGAAAATTTTGAGAAACTTTTGTAGTAGGTAAATGATTAATGATAGTGTAGATTTGTAATGATTAATTGACGCATTTTAGGTAGGTTAAAGTGATTGAATTGTATGGGGCTCATTGAAGTGACCTTGTTGTGTGCAAGTAAATGACGTTGGTTGAACCATGTGCAATTTGTGGAGTAAAGAGAATGAACTACGTGTAAGTTGTTTAAAGTGTATGAATATGTAGAAGTTTTTGAGATAATGAATTATATACCAATTGTAGGGATAACTGAAACTATGTAATGATACTTGGAAATATGTTTCGAGGGCTCTTTGATAGGTAAATAGCCCTAATTACGAAGGAAACTCAGGCAGAATTTTTTAAAAATATGGGAGTTAGTGAAAATTGGGAGTTTGCATATAACGTTTTCTAAAACCAACAAATTTCCAAAATCCTAATTCGAGGACGAATGATTCTAAATGGGGGAGGATGTAAGGCTCTATAAAAACTTGTACTAAAAATCTAGTAACTTTTAGTGTCAAGTTTAGAATACTTGTTAGGAATGTGTAAAATTGTACTTAGCTATCTTTTAAAAAACAAGAATCAAGTTTTTCAGAAAAATGCCATTCTGCAGTCCATAATGCGGTCGCAAATCAAGTATGCTGGACCGCATTTCTGCCGCAGACTGAGACAGTAGCCTTGGTAAATTGAGGTAAAAAAATGCGGTCCATTATCCGACCGCATACTCGTTGCATAATTTCCTAAGAATTTTGTGAAGGGCGGTTCAGCGGTGCATTATGCGACTCAAGAACGTGAATGCGGACCGCATTCCTGTCGCAGACCCAAATAGTATGGCCAACTTTTGAAAATTTTTTTGTGGACCGCATTTCCACTCTACGGTCGCAGAGTGCGACCGCAGATCTGACTCAGAATCTAATTTTCTTAAATTTTAAACTCGACCCCTTCTTTAATAAAACATCCCAACCCCCTATTTTTACATAATTTCTGAATAAACTAGAGAGAGGAAGAGAGAGTTATTGAGAGAAAGATTTTTGCATGTGTTGATTTGATTCTTCAAAGTCACCTGGGCCGGAAAGTCTCAACTAATAGCTTTCATCTACATCCTTGCAGGTAAAATTCCCTACCATTTTTTACTGATTTTCAAGTTTAATAAAAAAATGGGATTCTTATGCATTAATTCTTGAAAACCTAAGTTGAAATACGCATGCATGTTATTTAAAACCTAAAACCTAGTAAAAGAAAATGGGTAGGAGTAAAGATTTACGGGGGGGGGGGGGGGTTGATAAACTAAATAAGTTTGGGGTAAGTAATTATGATCTTCGATTCTAATATGTGTTAACTTGTGGACTAGATTGTCGGTACTAGGCTATTGGTGAGCTAAAAATAGAAGTAAAAAGGGGAAACTCGACTCCAGGTATGTATGGCTAACTTTAACCTTTGTAAGGACACCTTGTTGGTGTACTGGTGTTTGGTATGCGTCACTTATGTGGATTATTTGTGAAATTTTTTGATTTATGTCTTGAACGTTGTTGGTTAAGTTTACCGATATGTTAGGTGTAAGTAAATGGCAACAAAACAAGCATGTGTAAACGTATTTATGTGGTAATAGCTGTATACAAATGATGGAAAGAAGTCGTAATGGATGTAATTGAACAATTATGGTAATATCATGTGTGGCTTGTCGTGGGCAATTGTTGTTGTGACTTGAATTCTATTCGGGCTGTTGTAGTTGATGGAAAAAGTATTGATGTGAACTCCTTGTGAATTGTCGTTGTTGTTGTTGCTGTGTGAAGTGTGATAGTCCGTTGGGATCGGGTTGCGTGCCACATAAGATATGGGTTGTTGTGATAAGGGCGGCCGAGGTAATAAGGGTGGAAAAAGTGATCAAAATCACTCTTTAAGTGCAAATATGCAATAGTTGTGAAAATCATTAGTATGGTGGAATATTGTTCAAAGGATAAAAGGAGAGATTGTGAAACTTGTTTGGCTTTGGTTGTTCCATTCATGTGCATTTGATCATTGATTTCATTACTGTTTGCTACTTGTGCATTGCTTGATTTTATTTGGGGTGATGTTTGTTCATACATACCAGTAAAATTCAAATTTATTGATGTCCCTTTTACCGGGCGCTACATTCGTGTTATGATTGTAGGTGGATCTGTAGCAGGTACTCTCGTCCATCAGTAGTAGCACTATTCCACTCCCCGCCAGCTGAATTGGTGAGCCCCTTTCTTCTCAAGGCCCTGTGTGGCTCATGCCGCCTTTTTCCGGAGTTTTATTTTGATATTTGTGTAAGGTATAGCCGGAACCTTGCTACCGGCATGTATTGCATCTCCATTTTGTATCCTTAGAGGCTCCATAAACAGGAAATATGGGTCATGAACTCATGTAAATATGTATTTTGTAAGTGGCGCGATGTATCTTGGAAACCACACTAAGTAACCTTATATATTGTGTATGTCTTGCAAGAAGATGTTTAAATTATAACGGCTAATTCACTTTATTAATGAGAAATGAAGGCACAGGGTAACAAGTGGGATAGGAAAAATCCCCAGGTCCACTTGACTGGGGCACCAGGTCGAGCGCCGGTACCGTCCCTTGGTTTTAGGGCGTGATACAAGCTATCACGACCTCGCTCTCTCGATACAAACACCCACTCGAAAGAGTGGTAGGTAAGCCTTTAAGACAAACGTACCAATCTAGGTCAATATGCTACACAAAGTACAAATTATAACCAATATCTATGCAAAACCCATTTCTCTCCTGTAACAATAGGTTTGTTGCGACGTATGCACATTCAGAATAGGATTACGGCCATCTGGCATGACCACACCCCCATTTGATGTGTTCACCCTATATACAGACCCGCACTCCCATCCCTTGGGAGAGGATATCAGCTTGATGTGCGGTCTTCTAAAAGAATGGGCACGTCCTACCTATTTTCACATTCTCCCACACATTGAATGGTCTATGAATGAAGTATGACATATTTCTTTTGTTATTGGCACAAATCATACGAGATCGGGCCGGGACTAGATTTCACCCCCTCAGCGAGTAAGGCGTGCCCAACCCATTGAAGCCTAGACGTTGGTAACGACGAAGCCGAACATAGCTGCCAAATCTAAAACCACCATCCGAGCACCAGGCGGAGCGAGTAACACCAAAATGCCACTCCCTCTTTCACTGACTCGTCGGGTTGAGGTAACAGAAAATTTCATTTTGGTTTATCTTCAGTCCTTTGTTGTCTCAAATATAATACGATCACTCGCATGGGCAAGCAAGCAAATGAGCATTCCAACTAGAAAAAATGGAAGGAAAACTACTACAAAACAATTGAAATGTCGCCCACATCAAATACTTTGACTTCTGAGAAAGGACCTCCCCCAAGTCGTACTCTTATTCCCTCACCCGGGTATTTTTCCGATTGGGTCGTCTCGGGGAGATTTCTATCGAAGCGACAAAGGAGTTGCTCGAAGTTCAAGAATGATTTTTCACCACACCTGCCGATTGCTACCCCAGTTCGGAAGATGAATGGACTAGGTACATGGAAACTCATTCAATATACGTATGAAACGAACATGTATAACATTGTCCAATGAATGAAATAGAGCGACATTTTTTTCTTTCCATCGCAGTATTCTCCAGTGCAAGCAAAGTTAAGCAAACTAAAACTCATTCAGCGTATAATATTCTCCAATGCAAGTGAAGTTAAGCAAATCGGGACTCATCCAGGAAACACATAGTATTCTGCAATACAAGTGAAGTTAACAAACTAGGACTCACCCGTGAGACACACAGTATTCTCCAATGCAAGTGAAGTTAAGCAAAACTAGGACTCACCCCGGAAACACCGAATATTCTCCAATAACAATAAAATCAAGCACGTCGGGACCACCTCTATGTATGTATAAATAGAATGATGACCTATAAAGTTCTCCAAAAATCTACGACGATAAGATAAAGGGTTAAAATTTCGACCTTAGCTCGAAATAACACCCCTATGGCCATTGCCAAAAGAAGAATTCTTTCTCGCTCGAAATATAAAGGGTTAACATTTTGACCTTATCTCGAAATGACACCACTACGGCCAACAGCCATCGCCAAAAGAAGAATTCGACCTCGCTCGAAATATAAAAGGTTAACATTTCGACCTTAGTTCGAAATAATACCCTTACGGCCAACAGCCATCGCTAAAAAGAGAATTCTACCTCGCTCGAAATATAATGGGTTAACATTTCGACCTTAACTCAAAATAATACCCTTACGGCCAACGGCCATCGCCAAAAGAAGAAGTCGATCTCGCTCGAAATATAATGGGTTAACATTTCAGCCTTAGCTCGAAATAACACCCCTACATCCATTGGCCATTTCCAAAAGAAGAATTCAACATCGCTCGAATGCTAATGGGTCAACATTTTGGCCTTAGCTCGAAATAACACCCTTACGGCCAACGACCATCGACAAATTAGAAATCAACCTCGACCAAATGTGTGAGTCTAAAGTGACTTCATTCAGACTTATGCGACGGGACCCTACTCTATCCGGTCAAGATCAGATTCCCAAATCGAAAAATCAGGGACTCGTCATGCAAAAATCTAAAGGTCTACGCCAAAATGAAAAGATATAACAAACAATGGGAAAGGAAATAAAATCAAAGGACATATAAAGGCGAAACAAATATTTTATTTATATATATGTGCTTAAAAGCTGCGCCTTACAAAAGGCCAAAACGGGCCCAAAATGAAAAAAAAGAAACATAAAAAAATATTGGAACAATAATAACTTTTCACTCAGCATCATCACTGCCATCCTACCCATCATTGTCTTCAGGAAACTTCTCCTCAACGCCAGTGTCCTCTCCGACCTCCGGTGTCGCAGGGTTGTAGCTGCAATTGACACGAGCCTATTGTGCCTTCGCCCGAGCTTCTTCATAAGCAGCCTCAGAAACATTGCCACCTCCCAAAAACCCTTGTATGTGTCTCGTTGGGCCTCAGAATAGACCAAAGATCGTACATCTAACGAGGAATGGTTGCAGAGGCAGATTCAACTTGAACTAATAACTGCGCCCTCTCAGCCTCGAACACCATGACCCGATCCCCTAGGCCCGAAGGCTCCTATAAATTTTGCGGATGCGCTCTTCGAGCCTCACCTCCCTTAGCATGGTCGTTGCCCTCTCGGACTCCTGGTCAGATTGAAGGATACAAATAATGTCCTCCAACGCTACTGCTCTTGCTAGAGCTGATGCCCCGAGCATTCTCGGCATTCTCCAACTTGGAAACTTTTCTCTCCAGCTCGGCTAACTTGCCATCCATTCTACACTCAAAAGCTTCAAATCTGACGGCGTTCTAATCATGTTTGGCTTGCAAGATGACACCTTCGGTTGAAGATGCTCGCACTTTATAGTGACCCCCTTTCCCAACTCAAGCTCTTTGTCCTTGGCAAGAAACAACTCCTCAATCTCACTACACATGGGAAAGGACTGCATCAACTCCTGATCCTTTTTCTCTAACTCCTATCCAAAAGAGTGGGTGCCAGTACCCGCCTCGAGTTTCTCATGCATCTCACGCTATCTATTGCGATACCACCGATACTTTCCAAGCAACATCAGAAAAATCTTGGCCCTAGTCTTGACCCTGCGAGTACTCTCGAATCCAGCATGTAAGACTGAAAACAAAGAGAAGAAGATAGTCGATAAGAGCCAAGATCAAGCGAAAAATAAAAAAACAAAGGAAAACATACAAAGAGGACTCACCATTAGGCCCATCGCGGCCACTCTCCGTGAAAGTTCAGCATCGCTGACGTCTTGAAAAGCCCCGCTTTCTGCGGCTAAGCATAAAAGATCAAACTGTGATAAAAAATCCATTGTGTTTTGCAAAAGGTTAAGGTCCGGTGGAATCTCGAGTATCCTAGATGGACCTCCCTCTCTTACCATGGTTCACGTATAGTTCCCCCTGAACATCTTCCCGTCATTATGAATGAGGTTGGATTCAAACTCATAATCATCAACCATGACATATTTTCCCCTCTCTTAAGTCGAAGGAGAAGTGCGGTTCGACTGGTAGCCGAAGGGCTTCCCGAGACAACAATGGCAGCCTCGGGACTCCGTCTTTCTACCACATCAGCCTGTTGATTTTTCACAACAGGCGTAGCCTGTACGACCGGGTTGATATCACCACAAACTTCGAGCGTCATCAAGGAAAGGCCACCCCCTAATGATGCTCAATTTGAGGTGCCACTTCCAGGACCACCCTTCGTCTTTTCTATAGGGCCTTTCCACTACCGGTATGGGAAGACTCGCCTGGTGAAAGGATGGCAGAAACTGGAGTCTCGGGTTTAAAATAATACCCGCGCATGCAGTTCCAACTTTAGGTACATGTTGGACATTAGCTTCTGATGAAGGACGGATAACGGCCCTCGGTGCAGGTCGAGCATAGGGCATTAATTGACGGAATGCGAGTGTAAGAGCCTCCATCCTTCGCATTCTCCCTCCCAACAAAAAAAGGGTCATGGATATTGTCAACTAATAGGGAAGGCAAACTCTTAGTTGCAAAAGCAAAAACAAGTCAGCAATATTACCTAGAGAAGAACTATCGGCGACCACTTAGAGAGTAATTGCAAAATAAATCAAGGAAACAAACGAGCGAAGTTCCATGTATCAGGGAACCTTGCCGGGTCTGTTGCGAGGTGCTCTGTCTGCACATAAAAGTAACTTTCCCAGAAGTGAAGATTAGCCTTATCTTCCATCTTTACCACCAAACGCTTAGTTCCTCGATAGCGTATGTGGATCATCGTCCCCCAAATAAATTGAGGGGCAAAAACATGAAACATGTTCCCCAAAGTAATCCCTCAACCAGCAAGCTCCGCGTACTTTGGTAGCATAAGGAAGAACTTTTACACGTATGATGAGAGCTGAGTCGGGCAGACTTTATAGAAGCGACAGAAGTATACTACTAGAGAGGGGAGAGGAAGTGTATGATAACTATGGATTTTAGCCTATCTTATGCTCTCTTTTGCTTAGGTTTTGGATAAATAATTTGTAAAATTATTCTCGAAAACTAACTTAATGTGCTTGTCTGCAACGTTTGGTCAAAATGAGGCAAGAAAGCCAAAATCAAGTCATGAAAAAAAGTTGCACAAGTTCAAAGTTGAGATAAAAGCGCTGACCGAGAAGAAAAAGAGCGGCCGCGGAAGATCCACTATTGAAGCGGCCACAATTACGCGGTCCACAGAATTGAGATTCAGAGAAGGTGTTTTGGGTGTAACAGAGACCGCTGATCGCGATAATAAAGTGCGACCGTAGAATATCAGATGTGGCCGCGGTGACATTTCTGTTGAGAGCGTCGATCAAAGTTCAGAGAACTTGCAATATGAGATCGAATGAGGGATGTGGTCTGCGAACATTTTACGAAGCGCAATAGAAGCCAATGCTGGCACGGTAGATTTTACGCGGTATGTGAAACCTAGCCTAGTCCCAGTCCAAAATTGAAGAAACGCGATCCACGCTTGTTTTTGCGTGGCCGCGAAAGTTTATGCACTAGGGCAACCATTATTCTGCTGACAGCGCAACCTCCATAGGGGTATTTTTGTTCTAAAATTTCAGCTGTGTATGAACAGATCTGTTTCACATTTTTAGGTCATCTTTTGTCTGAGGAGCTTGTGAACAGCCGTATTTTACTGCTTAGAGTAATTTTAAAGCTGCTTTAGTATTAATCATAGATTTTATTCTTGTAATCAACTTTTATGGCTTATATTTCTTCTCCATCTTTGATTTCTACCTTGATTATGAGTAGCTAAACCCATTAGCTAGGGTAAATAATATTTAGCTTGATTCATGCTTTAATTGTAGAATTGATGGTTGCAAATACTGATTCGTGCCTTTATGACTTAGACTCTTCTTGAGAAAGAGGAATAAGAGTCTAAGACTAGGAAATTTAGGCTAACAAGATATTTGGGTGAATTTATGAGATTGATAGCCCAAACTAATAGGTTAAACCTAGAGACAGTAATACCCGACTTGAGCCAATTTTACTTGGATTGTTTGATCATCCAATTGGGCTTGAGAAAGCCAATTAGGGAAAAGTCACTCAAATTACTGAGAGGTATAGAGTGAGTAATTATGTGTAAAGGTTATATCATGACCCCAAATATAAAATGTTTGTCCTAAATTCTAGACCCCATTAGATACTCGCCTAGGTGTAAGTCACTTCCAAAGTGCTTTTTATCATTTGAGAAAAATTCTACAAACATATTGTACTTAGATGATTTTCAGCAATTAATAGCATTAAAAGAAGAATAGAAACAAAACCAAGCATGGTTAGAAGTGCAATTAAGAGAAACATGCATAACTAGATTGGATAGAAACCCAACTCCCAACCAATATTAGCTCCTTGTGAATATTGATCCCGACCTTTTGGGTAAAAGCTGCATCAACCACTCCTTGCCATTATATAGTGGTGTAGGATTGGAGCCGATAAACGTATAACCGACAACAAAAAGGTATGCATAAAATGCATAGTATACCGGGCGGTGCAAGTGCACAATGTCCGTCCCCACCGCCGGCACCATTTCAACATGGTTTGGTATCCCCATTTGATTTTGAGCGCCGCAAGTGCCGGTTCATCCATGGTAGAAGAGACAGGTTCAGGCTCCTCTCCTGCATGGATATTAAAGTTAGTCTATTGTTTTCCCGGATGAGGTAATATCTCACCCACTCTCGTAACCCACTCATCCTCCATAAATCCCACTCACTCTCCAATAGGAAGTACGTCACTTTCTATCGCCGGAGCTTCGGTGGATCCTTCAGTCTGGGAATAAGTACCTGCCATTTGTCTAAGTTTGATCGAAATAAACAAGGGTGATGAAAGAAAAGAGAGGATGGTAACGTTAAATTCTGACGAGAGTCGAAGTACAAAATCAGAAATATAAAATACTGAAAAGGGTGAAAGTTTGCGAAATTCCTTAGGAGAATTAAAGTGTAACAATCAAATGATGGGTTCCCCCTATTTATAGGAACGTGAATGTCCCGAGCGAGAAACCCAAGAGCCACCAATAAAAAAACAACTGAAAGAGCACGAGAAACGATATGGTGTCTAGGAAACGCGTGCCATGACGATGTGTAATGGATATCCATGGTATCTCGAATCTATGCAATAGTTCAGCTCCAAACCGATGTAACAGACCGACGATACCACTGAAGCATCATGTGACTTAAGGACCTCGTTCAACGTGTATATTCATATTTCTCCTAACTTTTGAATCAATAGAATCCACTCGTTGAGCTCGCCAAGAGGTGAGCCCGACGGGCGGAGGGACTAATTGTATAGGTCAAAATCTGACCATATAATGGTTATTCTTAAAAGAGAATGACAAGGGATCAACTAAGCCGTAATCACGCCCACGGGATGTGATACCAAAGAACACCTTGGCTATTCCCTAGGTCAAACCGTCGGAAAGCTTAAATCATAGAATAAGCGTAATGTCTGGGTTAGCGGTGGATGAGACAATCACAAGAATGTACGCCGGTCAAAGAGCATTGGATAAAAGGAAAAATTATTAATTTATATAGAGAGGGGGTAGAGCCCAGAAAGGGGGAATTTTTTCGATAGTCATCACTATGGAATCAAACAAAGTAATCTCTTGGACATCAACAGTCCCTTTTCTTCCCGTTCTTTGTTTCTATGGTTATAATGCATCCTTGTCACAGATGTAAGCTTGTTATCCATATTTGATGTATAATAATTATCTTATGAAATATTATACATTCTTGTTCTTCATCGATGTTGGTACTCAATATATTTAGATCTAAAGTTAACTATGTTTGGCTAAGATTTACCTTTTACATCTCTGACAATTAATTTAGCTAAATGGTTTAACCCTTTTTGGTCAAACACTTCTACCAATATAATTAGACTATAAGGAGATAATACATGGCATGATATACTTAACAAAATGCGGGTATCTACATCTAGAGGCAGAAGCGAATACGGGATTTAAACCTTATGGGTTCAACTTTAGTATTGAATCTACTATAGTTTTAAGACAAAATACATAATTTACCCATCGACCTTGTACTCAAATCCCTTTTACGCACATGTTAAACACGAGAATTGTATTATATACCAAAACTTTTAAAAGTGTGTCAATTACATACCTCTTTTGCCATGTGTCACACGTGTGTATTACACATAAAAAGGCGCATGAAAACTACAAAATTCATATGAAATTAAGTTTTTTTTAAATTTTATTTTTCCCCTTTTAGACTATTTTCTTTACAAATTAAAGAGAAAAATTAACCCATGTTTCCCAACTCACACTCCAGTGATTCCTCCCCCATTTCGTCTTCTTCCCCAACCTCCATCCTAATTTTGTATACTGACTCATATTTCATCTCTTCAAACCCCATGACTAAGAAGTGAAAGAAAAGAAAGAAGAAAAGAGGAGCTATTGGGTCTTGTAAAAATCTCCATTATTAACCTTTTGAAAAAACTTGAAATTTAATCGAGTCTTGTTGATTTTGGTGTTCCATGACCTAGAAAATTAATTTTTTCGTGATTATTGTTGATAAAAATTTACTTAGGTGATTAATTTTGATAAAATTCAAAAAACACCATTAACAAGCTTGAAGCTTTGTGTTTGAGCTTGATTTTGAATTTTCTGTAAGGATTTACAGTGGATGTTATTAAAACTTGTTAATAATCGGGCAAAGAGTTGAATCTACAGTTGAGGAAGAAAGTGCTTGTAGTGGAAGGGTTGGTGGTAGTACGATGGTGGTAGAGAAGATGATGGGATTGGGGAGATGAGGAGGGGGTGGGTTTTTTTTTTTTCTGTAGTTTTTTGTTTGGGAAGATGAGGAGTGGGGGTTGGGGGCATAAGTTTTTTTTTCCAGTCTTTTTTTAACTATTTATGATACATGTCAAACAGTGATTGGCATGTGTAATAACAATCTTTAAGCAAATATGGCTAAACACCAAAGTGGTGTGTAATTGACGTACCTTTAAAAGTTTTAGCATGTAATATTATTCTCGTCTTTAATAGGTGTATAAGAGGGATTTGGAGATAAAGTAGATGAGTAAAGTATGTATTTTACCTAATTTTAAAATTATAAATTTATATTTACTATTTTTGCTAGTTTAATAATTTTTACAATTTTATTTCGTGTCAAAAGGTATGAATGAAATCAATTAATCCATAAGTAGAACAATGAATCCGCCTTTGTCAAGAGAAAGATGTAGCACTCTGACACCAGATTTATTATAACTCAATACTTTTCGATGAGAAACATAAGTAATTTATTAAAATGCAACAAATAGTATGTATGGAAACATAATCTGAAGAATACAATGAGTTTAAACGGTGTCCCCATATAAGCTGTGAGGCATTTACACAAACAAATATATTTAATGAAGGTGGCCAATTCCAAGTGCTTTCTTTTTCTAAAGGATAGTGCAATGTGACCTTATGCATGTGCAGTCTAATTAAGTTGGACCTGCACCAACTACAACATCAATTGAATTTGTGTTACATCACATATTTTATATTAATAATAAGATAAAATGAAGGATCTATTTGGATAGCAATGATCGTTGAACCATTTTTTCAAGCTTCTTTACACGTAGAAGAGTTAGCAAATGTAAAGACAACTGACCAAACCAATGAGCCAGTATATCCAGTTCAATTTGAATCAATTTTTTAATACTCCAAAAATTATATACTACTATAGTATATCAGTTATCTACTTTGTAAAAATTACTATTATTATAATTAAAATTGTTACTAAGGGATAGTTTGGTATAAGTAGATATAATGCTGGTATAAAAATATAATATTACTTTAATACTTTATTTGGTTAGCAAACCTCATATAAGTTATCCCAAAATTAAAATTAATATCGGGATAACGTATACCTTTTAGGGGATGTGTTAATTAGTGCTGGGATAACTTATATGAGAAGCTATGCAATGATCATTTTTTAATTCGACATATCAAACAATAGATAAAAATAATATTATGTTAACTAATATCAATAGATAAAAATAATATTATGTTAACTAATATCAGCATAACTAATTCCAATATAGTTTATCTTAACATAAGCTATAAGCTGTATTTTGGTTAATTGAGTTTAGAACCGGTTAAGGTGACTACAATTGAAGGACAAGTAGGGCCAATTCACACATGGGTTTTCCACTCAACACTTTCAAAATTTGTGATTAGATTGATATTTGAGTACAAAATATCATCATTACTAGTGATGTGTATGGCTTGTAAAATCGAGGACCACACTAAGTTGGATGTTTTGATTCGAAATATGATATGGGTTCCTCTCTTTCCATCAATTCAGGTTTAAGGGAGGATAATCATGGGGTCAGAATTTACAATATTAATAAAATAATAACACATGAATTGGAAGAGGAAAAGCAGGTCGCCGTCTGTGGGAATCGAACCCACGACCACATGGTTAAAAGCCATGCGCTCTACCGGCTGAGCTAAGACGGCTTGGTTGAGCCTTGACTGTTCAATAATATAATTTACCAATTTTGGTCGACACAAAGAATCATATCAATATGGGCTTTTATCACATTTGGTCGACCGGCCGAATAGTTAAGAGTTGCTAGCTAAATAAATGTATATAATACACACTAATTATTTATAAAAATATACTCCATATATTATAAATTATATACGATTTTTTTTCCGCATATAATTTGGGAGACGGCTATACTGTGTAAAAGTTCCTATCTAACATATTGCATATGCCAATCCAAGTGCTTGGACTCCTTGGCCCAAAATAAAGTACCTCAACAAGATGCGGCATTAGTTCGTAGCAACAGGGTTGAAACTGCAACTACACATACGAGGCCAGTTTTGTGAAAAAGAGAGGACAGTGAGAGAGCAATTTTTTTGGTTTCCCATGCGGCATAAGATATTCGATATCCATATTCGAGTTCGACTATATTCGGATTTGTGCCGGGTAGGGCTCATTAGCAGGGAAGTGTTCCCTGTCAAAAAAGCTTTCATACATAGAGCTTGAACTCGAAATTTTTGGTTAAGGGAAAAACAATCTCATCCGCTGCACCACATCCTTTAGAAGTTGAGAGAGCATTTGATATGATATATCTGTGCGTTACTTTTCCAATTCAAACTCTTATGCCGAATACTTTCTTTCTTAGTCTTAAAATTCTTATTTTATACTTAATAAGATTATTTATAACTATGCAAATTTCATAATACATTTTAAAAGCTTTATATCTTTATTAGATTTTATATTCAATAAAAAACCATTACATAAAATAGGAGAAAGAGAGCAGGAAGAATTGAGGGAAAAGTGCATTTAGAAACTGATAATAAAAATCAAGTTGATCTTTATTTTTACACATTAGAGGTTTAAAAGTAACACACAAGATAATGTTTGCAAAATTGCTTTTTTTTTAAAAAAAATTCAATTGTAAGTGGTCGTAGGAGATTATTTTTTTCGTTTTCTACTTATTAACAGAATAAAATTATGTTAAGATTAATTTAACTAGCTCCTACAATAAAAAGGAAATTATTTAGTGGGCGTGTGGACATAAGAATCCAAAATTCTGGAATTTTTCTTTTTTCTTTTCAAGTGAAAATGAAATTTAAAAATTAAAGTTATGTTTGGACATAAATACGATTTTGAGTTGTTTTTTAATTTTTGTGAGTGATCTGAAATGTAAATTTTGAAAAATAATTTTTTGGAAATTTTTAAAAAATTCTAAAATTCATTTTCAAATAAAAACAAAATTATGTTCAAATGCTGATTTCAAAAGAAAAAATAAAAAAATTTTGGATAAAAAAGTGAATTTTCTTTAATGGCCAAACGGGCCTTTAGTTGGTGAAATGTCTTAAATTCCAACCATAGGGTAGAAAAACAATGGTGCACTCCAATATATTAAAGAATCGAATGCTCTCTGATAACTTCGATATGAAATAAATCAATCCATCAATCGCGACAATTAACTTTAATAGATGGGAAAAAAAATATTTTTATGTATAATGCAATAATTTTTGGCTCTATATATTAACTGTAACGGGACCGTTAAGTATAGCGTCAGGTATTGTGGCGCTATACTACAAAAAGTTGACGGTATCTGGTATAGCGTTACAATATCTGGCGCTATACCCCTTATTAAAATTCATCCGTCTTCTTCACCGTGCCTATTCTCCTTCTCCTCCATTATTTTATCTCCCTTCTCTTGGTCCCCCCATTACTTGCTGCTGCCTTTGTTTTAATTTTTTTTTGGGTCCCCCTCGCACATAAAAGTTTAAGCACGTAGGTCCCACATATGTGTAGAGCTTCGTGGTATTGTTGATTCATCCGTTCGGAGACAAAATTTTGATATATTTACTTTCCCAAAATTCTAAATTGAGATATTTCGATTTATTTTAAGTTGAAACTTTTATTATAATGCATATTACTTGAATTTTATGTGTTCTATTTCGGTTTATGTTTTTATTTTCGAAACTAACATGTTAAATTTATCCGAATTTAATTTATCAAATAAAACTGTCTATAATATCCTGATTTATATATATGTGTTTCCATGTCATTTTGTGTTTTTTGCAACTAACTGTTTATATTTTGTTTAGATTATTTTTTAGCGTAGTAAAATCGAGACATGTTTAGCATAATAAAACGTAGACCCTTTTAGCATAGTAAACTTTAG